>CM057345.1:361821031-363071031 GCA_030015575.1 Agapanthus africanus
CCATCAGGACAGAGGGGTTGGTCCTCGTACTATATTCGGTTTACTTATGACTTCTCTAGTTTTTAGACAGGTGTTTCGTGGAAACACAGGGTCCGAATTTGGAGAAGTTATTGGTATTTGAATAGAGTAGAGAACCAGGTATAGCAAGTATCGGGATTCTTCAAAGAGATCGAAGATGTAGATACTTGTGTATGGTATTCAGTTGATAGTAATGATAAAGAGAAACTGCTTCTCTTTCAGGTTACTCATAATTGGAAGCATTCCTAAGTTGAGTAACGCTGATCGGCCTCCTTCCATTTAGTTTACATGCACTGGAGACAGCTGCATGATTTGAATCTGGTTAAATTAAATCAGTGCCTCTGTTTCTATATTGGATATAGTACAGTTCATATCTTAACATTGTTAAGGTACGGGGAGTTGTCTGGTTTATGCTTAAAACCAGACACTGGACAACTCAAGGCACGTTTCTGTAATGGCTGTTTGTGGGTTGACCCAGGCTATGACGCGGGTTGACTTTCTACCATCTGGATGAACAATAGCAATATTGTTCTAGACTCGCCACAGTTTTATTAAAAATGGATTTTTCAGAAAACAGTAGTGGGAGTATGGTAGAACTGGAAGTGATTCCAGAACCACAAACGATTACTGAAGATTTGATAAGGAACCTAAAGATTCAATCTGGATTGACATTCCATTGGCCACTCCGCAGATAAGGTGGGTAACTTCAGGCACCCGAGAGGTACTACGGTAGCCTCAAGGACGGTGACAGGGAAGTTCTTGTTTTCCCACAATTGCCATTGCTGTTGTTCCAGGTTACGAAACCCGGCGGGAGGATGAGTATAGCGTCGTTCTAAACCAGTTTTAGAAGTGTGCGTCTATATGACTCTGCCAGAGGGTTGTCGTAGTCAGTGGGAGCAGCGGAAGCATTGGTGGACAGGTAGCTTATGTCTATTTGTAGACTAGAGCAGATGTAGCGGAGATAGATCATCTATTTCTGATGTGACAGTCATAGGTTTGACGTCATCAGAATAGGGGATGGATCTGTTGAGAAGGTAGTAGGAAATGATATTCCTTTACTACGATCGGTTATACTTTGGTCGTCACACAGTGTTTTCTCCACAAAGGACATGGATTTTATATCAGACATACTGGTTACTAGATCTATGGTTTTAGATCTAGATTTGGGTGGTTTCCCAATCAGGGTACTTGACAGCATTCTAAGAGTATTTAGGATGGACGACTCCTGGCACGGTAGTGTACCTGCAGGTAATGGAGTCACCCTCTCCAAAGGTGTCTTACAGACTAAAGGGGAGAGGGACGGGCATGATTGGCAGATCACTTGCTCAGGCAATTGAGTCAATCATGAGATGTCAAGTACCACACCAGATGTTGTTCTTGCACTAGATGCAATAAGTAGACATTAATCCAATCCTGGAGAAACAGTCGGAAGCAGTTTTAGAACATAAGTGGATGTTCTAGGGATATGATAACGACAGCCTCATTCAGGAGACAGTTATCATTCCAGGCTTCAAAGGTGACATGGACGACAAGGAGGTTGTCAGAGTTATAGTTTTCCTTCTGATGAGAGGCAGTATTTTGGACAGGTGGTCCAAGGCAATACTGAGGGTGGCATGGCGCAGGATACTGATTAAGTTCAGTTGACGATACAGTCTAAGAAGTTTGGATTTGGAGTTCATTTATGAGCTATGTCCCATCAGACATCCAGACATTCTAAGACAGGTATTGCTCATTTCGGGAGATGGGTTTCTCCGCGAACTTGAGATATAGAGAGACATAGAAAGAAACAACTAAGCGGATCCACTCACTGAGGCTATTCCTCGAACGCAATAGTTCCGCAAACGAGCTTTGTGAGACTGACTAGTAGAGGAGTTGGATGTTCGGTATCACACGGGCTGTGAGTATGCGACATCGCAATAATTAGCCTTGAGTGCAAGTGGGAGATTGTTGGAGATAGTGCCCTCAGAGTCAATTATTAGGTCACAGGTACGTGATTGTATTGATTGAGGGAGGACCTATCCCGGTAGGACAGTCTTACTCGAGATGATAGTATGCTATCTGGTTTACCTTTATCATCGTGTACTGCTTTAGGTGACCTGACACGTCGCTATTACACGTTGATAGAGCCCCTAGGATTCTTGCTTGACCACCAGCAGTATGAGGGCGATCATATAAGTGGGAGCTGGGGGTCTATAAGCTTATCCTTAAAAGGTCCCTAGTCGTGGGAGTTTCGAGACTGGGCATCGATACTCCATTAGTAGACTAGTGTATACAGTCGAGACCCCGACGAGGGGCGGTGGCCGGTCTCACAAGCCACTGGTGTCAGTTGGATCACCTAAGATGTATACAGGTGCTCATTGGGTTATGAGTACACCGGACAGGACTCGCCGGGAACATGCTAGTTGGTCATATACCAGACGTCAGATGGCAGTTCCCTGGTGACATGTGTGCAGGTTAGTTCATCGACCTGGGGATCGTCATTTGTCTCGTGTGAGTTCCCACTGTACTTTGATTACTACCCTACCACGGCTCAAAGGAGTCGTGCAAACAGGTTTTAGTTGGGTACAGTCCTGAGCCACATGGAGGCAGTGAGCGTATCTTCAGGGGTTCGTCTCTCCCGGTATTGGGGGTGAGGTCGTGCTGTGTCTAGGAGAGCCATTACACAAAGTCCTTGGCCAAGGCAAGGAGATTTACTGGTAGGTATTCCAGTAGTATCTCAGGGTGTTCTGGGCTACACTCCGACACGACTTGTACCGCTTTTGGGGGTCTGACTTTTACCAACCCCCTAGGCCCGCCATGCGATACTCATAGACGAACGGACCGGACTGCACGGATATTGTCACTGACAGGCTCAGTAGGGTGTCAGGATGAGTTTACTCATCGACGTCCCTTTTAGTCAATAGCTGGTGGCCCGTTACGTATTGGCTTATACCTCTGACGTGCTAGTGGTTAAATCCACAGCCATAGTATTGACGAGTCTTTAGAGTCCACCACACTTACAGTTACTCAAGTTTCGGGCGAAACGCTGTAGAGGCCGTATGGAGATATGGCAGGGTCCGATCAGATACGTGCGGTATTGCACGGATCAGGATCGGACGGTTTTGTACTAGTGGCCGTATAGTTATATGGCAGCGTTCGATCAGATACGTGCGGTATTGCACGGATCAGGATCGGACGGATATTACTAGCCGGCTTTGGTTTAAGCCGGATCCTAGTATAGTACAGTGTAGATTTTGTCTCATTGCATTTGTATCCGGACGGAATACAAATGCGGGTGTGTATGCACAGTGTGGGGTTTTTCCTGTAATTTATTACGGGACCAGTTTTCTGGAGTTGCCAGTTTGCTTTCCGTTCCGGCCGGTTTTTCTTTGTTCTTTCCCGGCCGGACTTTTCTGATGGAGGGACTAATTTGCAATTGTGCAAATTGGTATTTGTGGAGGACTTATTTGCATAAGGGTTGACATGATAAGCATCTTTGCTTTTCATGATTTGATGAGATTAGAAATGATTTGAGGTTGATAAGAAAGATTGTTATGATGATGTTTAGGATATAGTCACCTTTCTACTTTTCCTACACTCACCTTCCTTCTATGGTTATGCTTCATATTCATTCCTCCACCTTATTCTTATGACTTGATGAAAAAGAAAAGAAAGAAAGAGAGAAGAAGAAAAGAGAAGAAGAGAGAGCTTCATCTTTGAGAGAGGTTTTCATTCTTGATCTCATTCCATGCCAAGAAAAATGCAAGCACCATTTTTCTTATCCTTGTTTCCTCCATCATCCACAAATGGCAACCAACCCCAAAGTGAGACATACACTCTACACTATCTTCCTACAGCAAATCTTGAGCATGTCGAGTTGCCGGCTTCATGCGCGAGTTGCCTCGGTATTGAGGTGGGAGCCCGTAAAAGTACCCGGCTTCGTGGTGCCCTTTCCGACGAGGAGGAGATGGACGGAGATCCCGCGAGGAGATCGGAGTGGAGATGAAGACCGGAGGACTCGGATCGTATGGTATACTTCTCTACCCCCTTCTCTAGATAGCTTAGACTAGTTTAATGGCACGATCCGGTTTTAGTGCGCAGTGGTGCCGTTTTGCCAAGTCCGCAAAAATTTATGTTTATCACCGTTTCCGCGTTTGGCCGTCGGATTGACGGCCGGGGCGCCGCCGTGCACTTACATATAGGTAGGACTTTCTTGCTCGACATGATAGTACGCTATCTGGATTCTCTTTATCTTAACATGTATACTTGCTGTCTCTCTATTACATGTTGATAAAACCCTTAGGATGTGTACTCGACTTCCAGGACTATGATGTAGATCAAACTAGTGGGGCCTGGGTAGTCAATGAGTACATCCATCAATGTTCCTAGTTGTGGGAATATCGAGATGGGGCATCGATATTCCAGAGTAGACTAGCGTATATCTTCTCGACCCATGTGATGGGCGATGGATGATCCCATATCCATTGGTGTTTGACATCAGAGATAGTATGCGGGTGCTCAGTGGAGACTGGGTACACTGAACGGACTCGCCGAGAACTCCCAGATGGTATTATACCTCACGTCAGATGGCAGTTCTCTGGTGACACTGGTACAACTTAGTCTGTTGACCCGAGATCGTCATAGAGTCTTGTGTGTCTCCCACTGTGTTTTGATTTCTACCCTACCACGGCTCTACTGAGTCGTGCAAACAGGTGGTTTTTGGGTACAGTCCCGATTCACATGGAGGCAATGAGCGATAAGAGGGGATTCGTCTCTTCCGGTATTGGGGGTTGATGTTGCGCTATACTCGACTGGCCATAACTGGAAATCCCTGGCCAGGGTTGCACTGATTTACTGGTAAGTGTTATCAGTAGTTTCATGCTTGTTATGGACCTTACATTGGCATGACTTATCAAGCTACTTGGGTCTGACGTTTACCACCCTTAGACGAGATATGCGACATATTAGACGAACAGACCGGACTGTGCGATAAGTGTTACTGGTTGGATTCACATGAGTGTGAGCAGGCTTGCTCGTTGATCTTCTGATCGCTCAATACCCGAGTGGCCGTTACGTTTAGCAGACCACTTGCGGCTTGTGGGTGTTTGATATGATCATCACCAACTGCCGGCGTATTGACGAGTCTTTAGAATCTTACACAGGGGTTTCCTGGCTTAAGCGAAATGAGATAGGAGCGCATATGAGATATGTGTGGGACTGAGAATAATACCAGTATGTGATACTGTATTCTATTCACGCGTTTTGTGACATTGATCGGTTGTATGCGATATAGCCGGGTTGTCGGATCAAGTGTTGATTCGATAAGTTGTTACTATTGATATTAGTCGGTTATATGCAATATGACAGGATCCTTAAATCAAGTGTTGATTTAATGATTTAATGTATAATTATATATTTGATATATTATTTTACATTAACTAGTATTGGTTCACTTAAGATTGATTTTCTCACTTGATGTGCACAAGTTGTATATATGATATATGTTTGTGCACTAGTTTGTATCATGATTGATGATACATGCAAACTTGGGTGTGTGTATGACTTACACCATGTTTAGGTTAATGGTTTGAGTTTTTATTTATTTTGGTAAAACTAAATGGTGGCTTTTTCTTGTTTTGGCTTGAAGCTTCATGAATCTTCATAGCATCTTTGAAAAAGTCTAACCATTTTGTTTTGTTCTTTGACCTAACCATCAACCTAAACTCTAGTTTAGTCTCTACAATGGTTTACTCACCCATGGTTGCAACATGATAGACTTCACTTGATTATTCATTTTCTATTATTCATTTATTCTTTTCTTTCTTCTTCTTCTTCTTCTTCTTCAAGAAGAAGAAAGCTTGCTTGAAATTTTTAAGTGAAGATTTAGAGTGAGAAATCCAAATCCAAAGTGAACCCACTTCCTATTTCTTCATCCTATACCACTTACCATGTAGTATAGGGTGTTCTCTTCACAAAGTTCATGACCATGTGAAGATGGAGCTTGAGTTTGAGTCTCCCCGACGTAGATCATCTTCGGCCTCGAAGTCAACGACCTAGCCCGCTCATTTCTCCGATGAAACCAACGCTAGGGTCCGGGATCCCGATGATCGCAGTGAAGGGACGTCAACACGGAGCTTTAGAAGTGAAGGACCGGATCTACAAAGGTTGTATTCCCATTCACTTAGTAGCAAAGTAGTTTGCTTGCTTGTAGTTTCGCCTTACCTCTAGTAAACGATCTTGCATAGAGTTGTTAGGCACATAAAAATTTGATTTTGGCATAGTTGATGCCTTGTAGAACCACTTGAGTGTGCCTAGGAACCCTACAGTGGTATCAGAGATTAGCTAGAGCTTTAGGCGAAGTGTAGATGAAGTTAGAAACCCGATCGAACCCCGAAACCCTAATCGATGCCCTTCTCTGTACTTTTTTTGAAACTGTGGATTTTTCCAAATTAAAAATATCCAAAAAAATCAGCTGGGTTTTCTAGGAATTACTGTGGAGCATATGACCCTAGGTCGACCAATGCGCCGTGGAACCGCGGCCCCACCCTGGCTTGTGTGGCGGTTCCGCGGCCATAAAGATGAATCATTAGTCACGGTTTACACAGTAATGCCCGTATGTAATTCCTGTGTTTTCTGGGTATTTTTAATTTATACTCAAGAGTTGAGTTTTCTGGGTTGTATTGGGGACTCGATGATTCGATCGGATTATTTAACTTTGTTTATTTTATTTTTCCGGGTATTTTAGAACGTGTTAAAATGTTCGACTGGATATCAATATCTCACCTTTTCCCCTGCCGGAAAATTTCCAAGTGTTGGATTTTTCCGTAGTTTAAGAACATTCTAAGTAGTGCAAGTAACGTGATGGACCCTCTAGAAGACAACAAAACTTAACTCGATTATGTGACCGTCTTGAACTGCCTTTTGAACCTTAGGGTTTGGGGCAGTACGGCGTGCCACATGTGAGGCGTTGGCTTGACCCATCTATGGCTGGACCGTTGGTACTGTGACATAAAGTGGATGTTCTTAAACTTATTTCAAGTGTTGAGCTTTTCGGGAAAACTTGGGTGTTTGATTGTTCGATCGGAAAGTTTAACATTGTCTATTTATCTGGAATGTGATACAATAATTGGAATCCACAAGAAGTTATGAGATAACTAATTTGAATGCTATAAATCTAGCAGTTTAGTCTCACTTGATCGGTTGCCACGGAATTTTGATGTGATCGAAAGTCCGTCGCAATCACGTAGCATACGCGGATACTCGCCGGGTAAACTTAATAGATAGCCACGCCCCATAGCCCCGACCAAGTGACTGTAGGAGAACCCCGTCGCCAAAAGCATCCGTTCGGGTGCTCGTGGCAGCGGTGTTCCGCCTTAGTGCACTTCGTCGACGGTATCGGGGGTGCGGCCGTCTACTAAAGTTTGCGACAAGCATTCGTTCAGGATGTCGGGAATCTTGTTGAATTGCCCGACTTTATATTGAAAAGTGTTTTCGATATTGAGACTAAAATGCGGGGTTTATAATAGTTAGGCATGCAATGTCTAAGGAGGTTACGGATTCCAATTGTTGTAGTTTTACACTTTCTTTTCTGCGACCGTAAGTGTAATATGTGATATCGCCGGTTTCGTTGCTATATGTCAACGACAATTGAGATGGGCATATTTACTTACGTTGATGACATGTAATGTTATGTGTTGCTGGATATGTTATATTGGATCGTCGTGTTTGAATAGCCGGGGGTTTTTATGTGAGATGAGTGTTTTTCTTTTTCATTCATGTAAAAACTTGTATGTAATATTCTTTTATTGGGGCACTTCCGGGTTGAGGTTGATGTCACTATTGTATATTATTTACTTTTCCGCATTAGGATAGACCCAAGGCGGGGAGCATAAGTAACCGGGTTCTAGGGTCCAGTGGGAGACCATCTCGAGGAGTCGAGTCCAGGTCTCCTAACTCTAGAATTTGTAGGGTTGCTTGCCGCTCTCGTAGGGGTCTAAGGGTGTGGGATTGGCTATTCATCACGACCGTGGAATCCGTGTTTTATACAGGCTCAAAATAAAACACGGACGTCCTAGTATATCCAATATTTCATATGATATTATCTGCTGCGTTATCTGTGATGTGATCATGTGATTTGTTAAGATAGATATTGTATATAGTATATATGATATATTATATAGACGTTGCTTATGTTTTACACCCGCGCTAGCCCTGCCCCGCTCTGCCGTTAGTTACCTAACCTAACGGTGCAGACGGGACATCGAGGCGAATGCGGATGGCATAAGCGTACGTTGTATTTATCTGTGATGTTTAGGTGGAATTAAATGATGGGACATTCATTAATGAGATTAATGAAAGAAAATAAACCTAAAAGATGTTGTGGAATCGAATTTCAAAAATTAGGTAGCTCTAGTTGTTGCTTTGCATAGCGGTGTTCCTTGTAGAACATCCAGCACTTTATTCGATGAGGAAAGAGCCGACGATCCCTTTACCGGGAGTGACCTCTTTAGCAATAATTAGCAGATGCTACAACCCTCGGTTTGTCTTTTGATTGCTTCTATAGTTTTTGTTTTGCACAGCGGTATATGTGATATATCCTGCACCTTATTCGATGAGGAAAAGGCCGACGATCCCTTCACCGGGAGTGACCCCTTTAGCTAAACTAGAAAAGCCTAAAAAACACTCCATTTAAAAACCATTTGATTCCGCAACGAGATCAAGTTCAAAGCGTTAAAGGTTTTCTTAAAAACCATCCGCAACCCTCCGTCATTTTAGGAAGTAGAGTACTTAGTATTCGTGCTGTGTTTGTTGACCATAGTCAAGGCACAGTGTACGGTAGCTAAGTGATATCTTCCTACACCGCATATGATGCGATTAGTTAGGACAGTCGCGTGACTTTGTTAACCTTAGTTAAGGGTCATGTGGGTGGGTCTAATTAATCACGAAATGACGGGTAGAACTTGACTAGTACTTATGATTTGTTGACCATAGTTAAGGTCATAAGTGCTAGGGGTAAAAACCTTTATCGGGAGTTTCAAGTATTGAAATTTGCAATGAGATTGCATACCTTCTATGAGATAGTTGGATCCCGATACCCACTGTGAGTAATTGTTACTCCTGGGAGAGTTTTGCACTTTACAATTAGCCGATCAAGTAGGTGTCTAGAAAGGTGTCAACGGGTTTACGCCCCTGGGAAAACGAGGTTTATTTTAATTAGGTCCGTGCGAAAGCACGGGGAACCTCCCTCAAAGTACCAGCACTGGCCTGGCAGAAAGATTGGCGAACTTGTAGAGTGTAATTAATCCCGGCTAGTCTTTCCTTTTAGGGTTTGAAGGAAGATTTGATAAAAACAGTGGGAGCCATCCTGATTAGATAAAATATATAACCAATCTAATCTTGCAAGGGCGCACGCAGAGTGTTTTCTTCTCTCTCTCTCCAGGTAGCGACCATTTCACGCCTTAATTAAGATAATAATATGGATGTATTGACCGAACCCGCTTGTTATACTGAGCTGGGGAACGTTGGTCCCGCTCCAACTTATAATTGTTATAAGACCGAGCAGGAATTAGAGGAATACCAGGATTCCCATGCCGCCCAAACGAAGAAAGTGCATGATGATGCATCTTCTTCGGGTGTGTTCATTGCAAATAACTGTTTCTCTGTATCCTCTACGTCCTGGGTATTAGATACCGAATCAGGATCCCGCAAATGTAATCCGTTATATGGGCTACAGATGGATAGAGAACTGAGAACGGGTGATAAGTTTCATGAGACAGAAAACGGTGCAAGTGTTGCAGCCAAGTATGTTGGTCACTATCACCCTGTATTTCCAAATACATTGATTCTGAACAAATGTTATTAGATACCGAACCTGATATACAACATCCTATCAGTCTCTTTGTTTATTAAAGAAGGATATAATTTTGTATTGTTGGATAATGTTTTGAACATTTCCTATATCAAGAGTTGATCGGTTCAGGCACGTTATCTAAAAGCATTGACGTTCTAAATCAAACTACAGTTCTTAGTATACAGAACACACAAAATAGGAAGAGTTCAGAAATGAACGAATTCTTCTTAAGGCATTATAAACTAGGTCATATCAATGCGACCCGACTAGCTAAGTTACATTTAGATGCATATTTAAATCAACATCTTATGAAACTTGCCAGTCATGTCACAAAGATAAGATGACCATTGCTCCGTTTACTGGAAACAGAGAAAGAGTTAGTGAACTCTTGGGACTGATATATAGTGATGTGTGAAGGTCCCCAGTCTACATATGCCATGACCGGTTCTTTGTACTTCATTACATTCACTGATGATCTCTCTAGATTAAGACATATGTTCCTGTTGAAACACAAGTCCGAAACTTTTGAGAAAATCACCGAATATAGGTCAGAAGTAGAGAACCAAAAACGGGTATAAGTATTATGTCCTTTGATGTGATCAGGGAGAAGAATACTTGAGCACGGGATTCCTGGACTATTCTAAAGGATAATGAGATTCTCTCTCGGTGTTACTCCTCTGAATACACCACAGCACAACGGTGTATCGGGGCAGAGCATTCGCACCCTATGAGATATGGTGCGCTCTATGATGAGTACTATTGAGTTACCTATTTTCTTTTGGGGGTTGTGCACTTGAGAAGCTGCATACCTATTGAATTAGATTCCAATCAAATCAATGCCTACCACTCCATATGAGATATGGTATGGGAAGAGCCCATCTCTTAAGTAAATTAAGATTTGGGATTGTTCGGCCTATGTCAAAAAAAAATCAGGACAAGATCGAGACATGGTCAGTTCTGTAGAACTGGAAGGAGTTCCAGTTATACAAACTACAGCTGATGATTTGATAGAACCAAAGGATTCAATAGTCTCCGACGAACCTCAGCCTCTCCGTCGATCTAGCAGGGTTTCTCATCCGCCTGAGAGATACTTCGGTTTCGCGATGACAGTGGGAGCGAGGATTGCATCATGAGATGATGACCCAACTAGTTTCGAGCAGGCCATCGAGAGTAGGGACTCTGTAAGAATGGCTGGATGCTTAAGCGATCTGAGATGGAATCCATGTATACCAACAAAGTATGGATTTTGTTGCTATATCTGAAGGGTTAAATTCCCATCAGGAGCAAGTATATTTTGAGAAGATTACTTGGTGTAGATGGAAAAGTTGAGACTTTCAAAGCTAGACTTGTTAAAGGTTTTCGTCATCGACCAGGCGTGGATAATAATGAAACCTTTTCCAGTGGCTGTGCTTAAGTCCATCCGGATCCTACTTGCCATTGCTGCATACCATGACCGCGATATCTGGTGGTTGGGTGTCATGACTGCTTTTCTAAATATTGATTTAGAAGAGAACGTCTATAAGAACACAGCCAGAGGGCTTCGTAAATAGTGGGAGCAGCGGAAACGTGTGCAAGATGCTTTACAGAATAAAGCAGGTATCGCGGAGTTGGAACGTCTGTTTTGATGTGGTAGTCAAAGAGTTTGACTTCATCAAAATAGTATATGAACCTTGTATATACAAAAAGGTAGTAGAGAGTAAGGTGGTCATCCTCGTATTGTACGTGGACAACATACTCTTGATAGGAAAAGAGTTTCCTATGCTACGCTCGGTCAATCTCCTCTTATCACATGGATTCTCCATATAGGATCAAAGTGATACCTCCTAAATCCTGGGTTTTGGATTTATAAGATAGATCTAAATGGATGTTAGGATTCTCACTAGGTGTAGTATGATGGTATCAATGGATCCTGGGGAGAATCACTGGAAAAGTTCCAGAGTGATAAGGCCGACTGAATGTCAGTCGCGGGCATTGTCTTTACCCTCAGTGGAGGGATGGTATGTTGGAAGAGTTCCAAGCTAAATACCGTGGCAAACTAGACGATAAAGGCTGGTGATATCGCTATTAAAGATACTACCAAAGAGGAAGTTTGGGTGTATATTAGTTCATGAGATGAACTAGGTTCCTACCATTGTGTGACAATGGAAGTATGGCTTTGGCCCAGGAACCCCAGTCCCATCTGTGACCCAGACATATTCTGAGGCAGCATCACCTGATCATGAAGATAGTAGATCTCCAGGGTGATCGAGGTTAGGAGAGTAGACTCAGAGGACAACACAGCGGATCCACTCATAAAGGCCATTTCCCAGAGAGAGACTTTTATGGGATGGTTGAGTATGAGATAATGCAACCACTGCTACAGATGGCCCTAGTGCAAGTGAGAGATTGTTAGTGATATGTATGCCCTGGAGGCCATTACTGTACATAGGATGTATATTGTAGTGGATGCTGGGACATATATAGGTAGGACTTTCTTGCTCGACATGATAGTACGCTATCTGGTTGCTCTTTATCTTAACATGTATACTTGCTGTCTCTCTATTACATGTTGATAAAGCCGTTAGGATGTGTACTCGACTTCCAGGACTATGATGTAGATCATACTAATGGGGCCTGGGTAGTCAATGAGTACATCCTTCAATGTTCCTAGTCGTGGGAATATCGAGACGGGGCATCGATATTCCAGAGTAGACTAGCGTATATCTTCTCGACCCATGTGATGGGCGATGGATGATCCCATATCCATTGGTGTTTGACATAAGAGATAGTATGCGGGTGCTCAGTGGAGATTGGGTACACTGAACGGACTCGCCGAGAACTCCCAAATGGTATTATACTTCACATCAGATGGCAGTTCTCTGGTGACACTGGTACAGCTTAGTCTGTTGACCCGAGATCGTCATAGTGTCTTGTGTGTCTCCCACTGCGCTTTGATTTCCACCCTACCATGGCTCTACTGAGTCATGAAAATAGGTGGTTTTTGGGTACAGTCCCGATTCACATGGAGGCAATGAGCGATAGGAGGGGATTCGTCTCTCCCGGTATTGGGGGGTTGGTGTTGCGCTATGCTCGACTGGCCATAACTGGAAATCCCTGGCCAGGGTTGCACTGATTTACTGGTAAGTGTTATCAGTAGTTTCATGCTTGTTATGGACCTTACATCGGCATGACTTATCAAGCTACTGGGGTTTGACGTTTACCACCCCTAGGCGAGATATGCGACATATCAGACGAACAGACCGGACTGTGCGGTAAGTGTGACTGGTTGGATTCACAGGAGTGTGAGCAGGCTTGCTCATTGATCCTCTGATCGCTCAATACCCGGGTGGCCGTTATGTATAGCAGACCGCTTGCGGCTTGTGGGTGTTTGATATGATCATCACCTACTGCCGGCGTATTGACGAGTCTTTAGAGTTCTACACAGGGGTTTCCTGGCTCAAGCGAAACGAGATAGGAGCGCATATGAGATATGTGCGGGACCGAGAATAATAACAGTATGTGATACTGTATTCTATTCACACGTTTTGTGACATTGATCGGTTGAATGCGATATAGCCGGGTTATCGGATCAAGTGTTGATTCGATAAGTTGTTACTATTGATATTAGTCGGTTATATGCAATATGACCGGATCGTTAAATCAAGTGTTGATTTAATGATGTAATGTATAATTATATATTTGATATATTACTTTACATTAACTAGTATTGGTTCACTTAAGATTGATTTTCTCACTTGATGTGCACAAGTTGTATATATGATATATGTTTGTGCACTAGTTTGTATCATGATTGATGATACATGCAAACTTGGGTGTGTGTATGACTTACACCATGTTTAGGTTAATGGTTTGAGTTTTTATTTATTTATTTATTTTGGTAAAACTAAATGGTGGCTTTTCTAGTTTTGGCTTGAAGCTTCATGAAGCTTCATAGCATCTTTGAAAAAGTCTAACCATTTTGTTTTGTTCTTTGACCTAACCATCAACCTAAACTCTAGTTTAGTCTCTACAATGGTTTACTCACCCATGGTTGCAACATGATAGACTTCACTTGATTATTCATTTTCTATTATTCATTTATTCTTTTCTTTCTTCTTCTTCTTCTTCAAGAAGAAGAAAGCTTGCTTGAAATTTTTAAGTGTAGATTTAGAGTGAGAAATCCAAATCCAAAGTGAACCAACTTCCTATTTCTTCATCCTCTACCACTTTCCATGTAGTATAGGGTGTTCTCTTCACAAAGTTCATGACCAAGTGAAGATGGAGCTTGAGTTTGAGTCTCCCCGACGTAGATCATCTTCGGCCTCGAAGTCAACGACCTAGCCCGCTCATTTTTCCGATGAAACCAACGCTAGGGTCTGGGATCCCGATGATCGCAGTGAAGGGACGTCAACACGGAGCTTTAGAAGTGAAGGACCGGATCTACAAAGGTTGTATTCCCATTCACTTAGTAGCAAAGTAGTTTGCTTGCTTGTAGTTTCGCCTTACCTCTAGTAAACGATCTTGCATAGAGTTGTTAGGCACATAAAAATTTGATTTTGGCATGGTTGATGCCTTGTAGAACCTCTTGAGTGTGCTTAGGAACCCTACAGAAAATTTGGTTATACCCCGAGGATCTGTCCATAAAGGAGAAGACTTCATGGGTGGATGTGTTATCGATCATCAGCTCGGTAACAGGCACTGGGAAGTCATCCTTCGGACAAACTTTGTTGAGATCCCGAAAATCTACGCAGATGCGCACTGTCCCATTTTTCTTCATCACTAGGACAATGTTGGCGATCCAGTCAGGATATTGAACTTCTGGAATGAAGCCAGAGTCAATTGGCTTCTTGACTTCGGTGTTGATGCTCATTTCAAGTTCGAGCTGCATTCTCTTTTGAGCCTGTTTGACTGGCTTGACGTCCGGTGATATCGCCAATTTATGCACCGCTATCTCTGGATCTAATCGCAGGATCTTAGAGTAGTTCCATGCGAGACAGTCTTTATACTGCAAAAGCACGTCTTTTAACGTGGCCACCTGTTTCTCAGACAGCAGCTCACTGATGAATGTTGGCCTTGGATCGTTTGTCATCCCCAAGTCGATTTTCTTCAGATTGTCTGCTGTGGTGTGTATCCCATCTTCCAGTTCTCTTGGCGCCAGTGGAAATTCTGAGATCACCTCGTCCTCATCTTCATTTGCGAAGCACTGGGAGAAGTCACCCACATTCTCATGCTTTCCCTCCTTTGAGAATGTTATCATGTGGTGTCATGACCCGAAGGTACGGAACGTGACTGGCACTTAAATTATGAAACATCTAAAGGCGTAGAGTAATCTAAGTAAGCCAAAGCCCAGAAAACTAAACCGTTTAACAATTAGAGTGAAGGAAAACTTGTTTTAAAGCAAGTGGTTTTAACAAAATAAGTGGCGTTAAACATTTAAAAGCAACACCGTATTTTCCCGAAAATTTCGGCAGAGTCTCCTTTGTAAATACTGGCCCCCAAACGGGTACACCACATGAAAATACATATAAATGATGAATAAGGCATCCCCAAGCGGGAGCTAGCTCTTCGCCAATGGCGGAATCACAACCATAAGCAATATTCATATCAAAAGTGCACAATAAGTATCTGAAAGCAAGAAATAAGAAGATACTACGTCGGCTCAAGTGAGCATCGACACCAAACACCACAAATACAAGTCTCACGAGTCTCAATGTCTAGTCAAATATACAAAGGTAGATGGAGTATACTAGATACAAAATAATATACATGATGGAATAAAATATCCTCGCAAACTACCATTGAGCAAAGCTGCAAAACGATGCTAACGAAGCAGGATAGAAAGTACACCCGCCGCTACTGTGCTGACGGGTCGGACCTGCAAAATACTGTGACACAACGGGGGTGAGTTGCCAACTCGTGAGTAGTAAATAACATCTCATAAGGCTATCGTAAGCATGCACGCAAATGCGTCTCAATCTACGCATATCGATATGATACGATGTACTAACATGGATGCAACATGAATGCATGATCAACACGAAACCTGAACAAGTCTGGTATGAGAAAATTTTTATTCTTATCTTAGAAAAACCTTTGTGCAATAAGCTGAAGTATCATCAATGAAATCAACAGAAAATCCGTGTCAAGCATCGACACAATATATACATATCCCCATATCTCGATGTTTCAACATCTTAACATCTCAATATCTCAATATCTAAATATCTCGGGCTCCGTCAGTCCGGATCGGCCCCTATCATCAAATCTCACGACCACGTCGGTATCCTCTGGATATCCTCCGCGTCAGACATCACCGGTAGGTAGTCCGCCCCTGCCGGGCTCATCGTCATCCCCACAAATACACTCTCGCCCCGGGGTACTATACTGGGTCCAGCATGTACCTGAAACGGTTCATCCTCCTCCTCGAATCGGGTCTCGAAAACCAACAGAAATCAGGAAAACTCATGGTGGACGGCATATACATCATATCACGAGAAAACCACAACTTGCATTTTTAAAGCGATAACAGGTTTATTAAATTCTTGCGGTTTCTCCCAAAATCCATAAATCTTTTAAACACGGAAATCTCCAAGAAAATCACAATACATGAACATGTCGGCAATGATGAATGCCTATGGTATCCATAATATGAAATACGATGTGTGACTAGAAAACTATGCGTGCACGATGATGCAAAGAGGCATATACATATGACTAGCAATCCTACGTATCCATCCTGATGAAATGAATATACAAGTACAGGTTTTACAGATCATATATTGTGCAAATGTTTAAGATTCTGATTTAAGCAAGTTCTATAGTGTTCGTGGCATAGCAATTACCAAGGCGTGTGTGTTGGCATAAATAGTGCTTGTGCAGCATGAACCAATGGTAATGGTGTAAGTGTCATATGAGATGATATCACATTTATAAATATATAAGATGGTGCGATGCAATAAGATTGATAACTAGGAAACTACGCATATAAAATGCAAGTACTATAAGTAATCTTAAACCATCGGGCGCCTCGCGCCATCCAGGCGATTCCCCCATAGATGTGTACATCTACTCACCGGGACGCCTTGCCTAATCTGATCCAATTTCAGCCCTTCCATTTTCGCGCCACATCCGACGCCTCTGCACCCGATCCTAGAAACGTACTCAAGGAAAAAAGAGAATAAATATATAAATAGTCGCGGACACAAACAATACAAGTCAACCACTCACACTAACTAAACGTGCACACACTTGGTGCACAAAATGCGCTCGCGACAACGCCACAAACCACAACTAGGGTCGCTATACGAAACAACCACCAAGTCTAGACCCCGATCGTACCGATCGCGCATTCACAATACCTTAATTATTATAGCAGATAGTATATATATTACCACAACGTCACACTAACCCACCATCTAATTATGCCGAAAACCTAGTAAGCAACCCAAAGGAATTTTGGTGCAAAACATCATGGATTAGTGATTTAGTGGCCGCAATGATCATTTAATATCATAATTAGGCTACCCAATTATTAACTAGATTTTAATATCACCTATTTATATTAATCCTAAAAATCTTGTTTGCAAGATTATACAATTTGGAAAATTTAGGAGCAACAATTAGTAAACATAACAATCTAGATTAGATTTTGTAAGTCCATGCTACCTCTCCCGGTACTTTCGGGCATGCGGAATTTGACGAAAAACAATTTTCTAGAGGTGGTAACATGGACTCAAAACCGGATCTTTGTTAAATATCTAACTAACAACCTAACTAGGAGTTGTTAACTACACGGTTAGGGGGTTATACCTTTCTTTCTTGATCTCCTTCGTCTTCAAGCCTCGATGGTTGTCCGGATCGTCTTCACTCCGTCGTCTCCTTGCGCCGAAGATAGATCCACCTCGAAAGCTTCTACCTTTGGCTTCTTCTTCGATCTTTGAAGAAACTAGTTCACTTGGTTTGCTAAACCTTGTGAACTAGAGTGAGTAGAGAAGAGTGTATTGGGATTTTCTCTATGGTTCTTGGTTCTCAACACATGAGATAAGTGAACCATAGACTAAGAGAGGGAGAGCAAGAGGAAGGAGATGAGAGCTCAAGAACAAGAGAGAGAATGAGAATGATAGAATGAGAGAAGACTTTTTCCATTTGGCTCTCATAATCCATAACCATCATAACACATCATAGCAATCAAGTATTATGTGATGGTTTAAGCAACAATAGCCATATCATTTCATGCACTCATTTCTCACAAGAGAAACAAGCAAGTAAAAAGTCTTTGCCATGAAATGATAGCCATTGTCATCATGATGGTCAACTAGTCCAACCCAGTCAACCGGTCAACAAAGTCAACAAGTCAACAAAGTCAACCCCTCAACAACCATGTCACCACAATACTTAATTAATATTATTGTTAATCATATATCATATTCTTATTAGGGTTGACCAAAAAGTCAATAGTCAACAGTGAACGGTCAACAACCCTAATGAGAATCCTCTGCCTCTGTCTCTCCGTCAACTGTGCATACACACCCGCATCCGCGTTCCGAGGAACACGAATACATACTGGATAAATCCAATCCCAATACGTACACTACGATCTGGCTTAAACCAAAGCCCGCTAGTGTAAACTGTCCGGACACTGTATGTGCATAAGTGCACGGATGTGACCGAACCCTGTCGCAAAACCATGCGACCTGCCGCAAAACCATGAGACCTCTACTCTTTTGCCTAAAGGCGAATAGCTTTCTGTGTGGGACTCTAAAGACTCGACACTACGCTGGCAGTGGGCTTAACCACAGACCGCAAGCGGCACTAGCTGTGCGTAACGGTCCCCAGGTAGATGCCGACAAGAAGACTGACGAGGTGAAACCCATCTGAACTCCTACTGAGCCTGAACGTGACAATCTCCGTACAGTCCGGTCTGTTCGTCTGATACATCGCATGGCGGGCCTAGGGGGGCGGTAAACGTCAGTCCCCTAATAGCGGTACAAGTCGTGTCGGAGTGAAGCCCAAAACACCCTGAGATAACACTGGAAGCCTACCGGTATATCTCGATTGCCCTGGCCAGGGACTACTCGTGTAATGGCTCTCCTAGACACAGCGCGATGTAAACCTCCAATACCGGGAGAGACGAATCCTGTCTAACCGTCACTGCCTCCAAGTGCTTCGGGATTGCACCCAACTACCACCTGTTTGCACGACTCCTTTGAGCCGTGGTAGGGTAGTAATCAAAGTACAGTGGGAACACACTCGAGGCGAAGTGACAGTGTCAAGTCAGCGGACTAAGCTGTACTCATGTCACCTGGGAACTGATAACTGACGATAGGTATAATACCAACCGGTCAGTTCCCGACGAGTCCTGTCCAGTGTACTCGTAACCCAACGAGCACCCGCATACTATCTCCAGTACGACGTACTGATGGCTGTGGGACAGACCATCTCCCACTCTGGGATGAGAAGCGCATACGCTAGTCTACTCCGGAGTATCGATGCCCTGTCTCGATAGTCCTGCGACTAGGGACCTGCATAAGGATGTGCTTATAGATTACCCAGCCCCCACTAGTGTGACTGCCATCACAACGCTGGTAATCAAGAAAAGATCCTAAGGGCTCCACTAATGCGTATAGGTGATATAATAAAATAAACACATGTACACATTGAAGTAGAAACAAACCAAGTAGCATACTACTATTTTGAGTAAGATTGTATATGCAAGGTGAATATCCCAAGCTTCCATTAAGTAATATACAAACTAGTATGATACAGTAATGGCCTCTAGGGCATATACACTAACAGATTTTACATGCCTTAAGATGATAAATTACACATTGTAATCATAATCAATTAATAAAAACCCTAACTTAATTTAAAACCCTCACTTGAGATTTCAAACTTGAATTTAAAACCATAATTAAACATCAAAATAATTTAAATTGGAGTAATTAATCAACACTTGACCATTGGGTTAAGATTTTATACCTCACAATTTGTAGATCTCACATGCAAACTTAGCCTCAAAAATAGCTTCCTTGCTCCTAGATCCATACTAGTTTTGAACAAAGAATAATGGGTAAGGTTTAATTAAGAGTTTGTGAGGTTTTATCTTGATTTTTGATGCAATTTTTGTGGATTTTTTAGACGGAATGAAGTGGGAAAATGGGGGAATTGGGGGCTGCTCATTTTCGGCCAGAAAATGAGGAGAGCGAGAGAGTGAGGTGAGAGGGTTTGGGTGTGTAGAAACTTCTTTTCCCAAGTCAAGTCAACACCAACTACTTTTCTTTATTATTTTCATTTCATTTTCTTTTTAGTTGCAAGGAAAAGATGTTGAAGAGAGAGAAGGGGGGACTGCCGCCATGGGGGCTCGGCCAGCATGAGGGGGAGAGGGGTGTGGTGTTGTGTGTGTGTCATGACCCACTGAGTATGGAACGTGACCGACACTTAAGTTACGAAACGTCTCAAGGCGTCCGTAAGATAAGTAAGCCGAAGCCCAGAAATCAAAACCCAATTAAGAATTAGAGTGAAGGAAAAACATTTTTATTTAAGCACTTGTTTCATTAAGTCACATCAAGTCTCTTTTTATTAAAACAACTTCCCTTTTTCCCAAATTTTCGGCAAAATCTTCTTGTAAAATAGTCCCCCAACGGCTACAACAGGAATACAAGCGAATAACAAAAATATGGCATCCCTAAGCGGGAGCTAGCTCGTCGCCTCAAGGCGGTCATAAATCCCACGCAATGTAAAATAACAATGTGCATAAATAAGCATGAAAGCACAGGCAAAATAATCTATCAGCTCAAGTGAGCTCGACCCCAAATATAACATATCATCCAAAAGTCTCACAACCTCACATCTAGGTCAATATACAGTAGTCCAAATAAAACTAGTACAGCTGAAATAATAGCAGGTGGAGTACTCTAGATACAATGAACATAAATAAGGTGGTACAAAATGATAACAACCCACCTATGGGCAAAAGCCTCAAGTCCAGGCAAAAAGAGCAAAAGAGGCAAAAGTATCCGCCACTACAGTGCTGACGGAACGGACCTGCAGAAAAGCTGTGGCACAACGGGGGTGAGTTGCCAGCTCGTGAGTAATAAATAACATCTACAAAGGCTATCGCATGCATGTACACAAGTATCCTAGCATCCCTAGAACAGGTATGGCTATATGTACTAGCAGGTATGTATGCATCATGAGTGTACTATCAAGTATGTATGTTACATGGATGTAATAACAGGTATGTATGCCATATGAATATACTATCATATATGTATGCTATATGAGTCAACTCAAGATCTCATCATGTAGGTATAAGTAATATTCTTCCTTTGTTTTTGAAACTCCTTTCAAATATCAGCATAATATTCATGAAAATCAACAAAATCCGCGTCCAGCAACGACACCTCAAAACTGTCTCAAATCTCATATATCCATGTCAAGTATCTCTGGCCTCAGCCGTCCTGCTGACCCATATCAAATGTCAATATCTTAATCCAGCGGCCACGGTCGGTATCCTCTGGATATCCGCCGTGCCAAATGAAGTCACCGGTAGGTAATCCGTCCCCTGCCAGGCTCAACGCCATCTCCTGTGATCTTCTTGCCCCGGGGTACCGTACCGGGCCCACCATGTACTCGAGACGGTTCATCCACCTCCTCGAAATGGGTCTCGAAAACCACATCAAACACATGGTGGACGACACTTTACATCACTAGAAAACCGCAACTTTTATATTTTAAAAGGTTATAAGTTTGAAATCTTGCGGCTTTCCCCCGAAATCCAGAAATATCATAAATCTCATGAAATCAACATGAATGCATATGTCAATGATAATTAATGCCAATGGTATCAATTTGCAATGTATGATTTATACTAGGCATGAGCAGATGATATAATACTACATATGCACGAGAATAGCAATTCTTATGATTTCATTTTAAATATTTATTGCAATAACACAGGTCTAAGCAATTAACATGTTTCGGATTTATAGTTATCTAGTGTCGTGACATGGCAATTAACAGGGTGTGTGTGTCCACATGAATAGTGCTCGTGCTGCATATAAAAACCTGGTAATGGTGCATGTGTCCTACAAATGAGTTTGCGTATATGGAACATCATGTAGATCCTAACTGCAGCAAATATCATACAAGTATTATTATTCTAATGTCACAAGTAAATATCAAGTTTACTATTTTCAAGTTTACTAAATCTATCGGGCGGCTCGCGCCATCCAAACGATCGTCCCCCGTAGATGTTAAATCTACTCACCCGTGATCCCGCGCTAGGTGTGTCCGACCACCTGCTTTCCTTTATCCGCTGCGCTTGAAGTCCCCGCCGGCGAACCTAGAATTTACAAAGTCACATACATTAGGAAAATCCTGCAAAAACACGATATATCGATAAAAGGATACGCGTGCGTGAAACTAAACGCGCGTGCACACGACACGTCGCGACGCGCATAAACCCACCAGAACCTACTCTGACACGCTGTATTGCATAGCGCGCCACAGAACCATGTGTATCACGCGCGTGTCGCACAAGTTTTAAAACATTGAACACACGTTATTAGCTCCAGATTTTTCCTCTGGACCCAACTTAAAACGTTGCAGGTACCAACAGACAAAGCTACCAAGCAAGACCCTACACCCAAAATCCCCACACCCTACCACCTGTTAGTTGTATGTATGCCCTAGAGGCCAGTATTGTACAGATTATGTATATTATATTGGATGCTTGGACATATATAGAGATGACTTTCTTGCTCGACATGATAGTATGCTATCTGGTTGCTCTTTATCTTAACATGTACACTAGTCTCTTTATACTGTCTTATAGTTACATGTTGGTAAAGCCCTTAGGATTTGTACTTGACTACCTGGACTATGATGCAGATCATACTAGTAGGGACATGGTAGTCCATAAGTACATCCTTCAAGGTCCCTAGTCGTGGGTGTATCGAGACGGGGCATCGATATACCAGAGTAGACTAGCGTATACGCTTCTCGACCCATGTGATGGGCGATGGATGTGTTAGTTATATGTATGCCCTAGAGGCCATTACTGTACATAGGATGTATATTGTAGTGGATGCTGGGACATATATAGGGAGGACTTTCTTGCTCGACATGATAGTATGCTATCTGGTTGCTCTTTACCTTAACGTGTATACTGATTGTCTCTCTGTTACATGTTGGTAAAGCCCTTAGGATGTGTGCTTGACTACCTGGACTATGATGCGGATCATACTAGTGGGGACATGGTAGTCCATAAGTACATCCTTCAAAGTCCCTAGTCGTGGGTGTATCGAGACGGGGCATCGATATACCAGAGTAGACTAGCGTATACCTTCTCGACCCATACAGATGGGCGATGGATGATCCCATATCCATCGGTGTTTGACATCAGAGATGATATACGGGTGCTCAGTGGAGACTGGGTACACTGGACGGACTCGCCGAGAACTCCCAGATGGTATTATACCTCACGTCAGATGGCAGTTCTCAGGTGACACTGGTACAGAGTAGTCTGTTGACCCGAGATCGTCATAGAGTCTTGTGTGGTTCCCACTGTGCTTTGATTTCCATCTTACCACGTCCAAGAGGGCGTGCAAAACGGTGGTTTTTGGGTACAGTCCAGAGTCACATGGAGGCAATGAGCGATAGGAGGGGATTCGTCTCTCCCGGTATAGGGGGTTGATGTTGCGCTGTGTTCGATTGGCTATAACAGGAAATCCCTGGCCAGGGTTGCTGAGATTTACTGGTAAGTGTTACCAGTAGTTTCTCGAACAGTTATAGACCTCATATCGACACGACTTATCGAGCTATTGGGGTCTGACGTTTACCACCCCTAGGCGAGATATGCGACAGATCAGACGATCAGACCGGACTGTACGGTAGTGTCACTGGTCGGATTCACTGGAGTGTGAGTGGGCTTGCTCGTCGATCTTCAGATCGCTCAATACCCGGGTGGCCGTTACGTTTAGCAGACCGCTTGCGGCTTGTGGGTGTTTGATATGATCATCACCTGCTGCCGGCGTATTGACGAGTCTTTAGAGTCCTACACAGAGGTTTCCTGGCTCAAGCGAAACGAAATAGGAGCGCATATGAGATATGTGCGGGACCGAGAATAATGCGTGTATGTGATACCGTATTTCATTCTCGCGATGAATGTATCGATTAGGTTATATGCGATATACCCTAGTTATCGAATCAAGGGTTGATTCGATAAACCGATGCATTGCATACTAGTCGGTTATATACGATATGACCGGATCGTTAAATCAAGTGTTGATTTAATGATTTGATGCATAATTATATATTTGATATATTACTTTGCATTAACTAGTATCGGTTCACTTTAAATGGATTTTCTCACTCGGGTGTGCGCATTATATATGTGATATGATTTTGTGCACTAGCTTGTATCATGTTTGATGATACATGCTTTTTGGTTAAGTGTAAAGTGTTAAACCTTGGTTAATGAATAGGTTAGGGTTTATTATTTGTTATTCATTTATCTTATTTAATTATCCATTTATTTATGATAAATGAATAAAAGAAAATGAAATGAAATGGTTGCTTATTTTGGATTCTAGTTGAAGCTTCTTGATCTTTTGACTAAGTGACCATTTTGTCTCTAGCTTGACCCTAACCATTCCTTTAACCATGATTAGCTCTCTACACTTTACCATGGTTCACTTATGATAAGAATGGATTATTCTTTTCATTTTAAATAATTCTTATCATAATAATTATCATAATACTAGCTTCTTCTTCATCTTCTTCTTTGAAGAAGCTTGAGATCATCAATGGTGGATTGATGATTTGAGTGAGAAATCCAATTCTAAAGTCTACCCACTTCCTATTTCTTCATCCTCTACCTCTTGCCAAGTAGTAGAGTGTGTTTCCTTCACAAGTTTTAGGGCTTGGTGAAGGTGGAGCTTGATTTAGCGATGCCTCGACGTAGATCATCTTCGGCATGGACATCGACGACCTGGCTCACTTTTTCTCCGACGAAGCCGACTCTAAAGCCCGGATTTATTTTGGACAGCGGAGACGACTTCGTTGCGGAGCCGCGGAGGTGGAGGACCGGATCTACAAAGGTTGTATTTCCGTATCTTGTAGTTAAGTGTTAACTAGTTAGCTTTTTCGCCTAGTTATCTAGCAAACGATCCGTAGTTTAGGGTTTCTCGGCACGTTAAAATTTGAAATTGGCATGGTTGATGCCTTGTGAGACCTCTCTAGTGTGCCTAGGAATCCTACAGTGGTATCAGAGCCTAGCTAGAGCCTTAGGCGAAGTCCAGACGGAAATTGAAGTCCGAACGAACCCGGAACCCCAAACTAAACTTGCTCTCTGTACTTTTTCCAAAACAGTGCATTTTTCCATATTAAAAATATTCAGTGAAATCAGCAGGAAATTTAAGGAATACTGCAAAATTCGACTTCCTGATTCCATCATTGAGCCGCGTTTCCGCGGCTCGAGCTTGTCTCGTGCGGCGGAAACGCGGCAGCTTTGTCGTTTTGTGCGTATCATTCTGCACAGTAATTCTTAATTTTGTATGCTGGTTTTCCTGGGAATTTTTAATAATTTTTCAAGAGTTGAATTTCTGCAGTTGTTTTGGGGATTCGGTGTTTCGATCGGGGTATCAAATTTTGTCTGTTTGGCTTTCCGGATAAATCTTAGAATATGTTAAAAAGTTCGACCGGATATAAATACCCAATTTTTCCCCTGTCGGGAAATTTCCAAGTGTTGGATTTTTCCGTAGTTTAACGACGTTCTAAGTAGTGCAAGTAACGCGATGGACCCTCTAGAAGACAATAAACCTTAACTCGATTATGTGACCGTCTTGAACTGCCCTTTGAACCTTCGGGTTTGGGGCAGTACGGCGTGCCACATGTGAGGCGTTGGCTTGACCCTTCTACGGCTGGACCGTCGGTACTGAGGCACGAACTGAATATTGTTAGACTTATTTCATGTGTTGATCTGTATTGGGAAAACTTGGGTGTTCGAATGTTCAATCGGAAAGTTTAACATTTTCTGTTTATCCGGAACGTGATACAACAATTGGAATTCACAAAAGTTATGTGATAACTGAATGAATGTTATAAACATAGCAGTTTAGTCTCACTTGATCGGTTGCCACGGAATTTTGATGTGATCAAAAGTCCGTCGCAATCACGTAGCGTACGCGGATACTCGCCGGGTAAACTTAATAGACAGCCTCACTCCATAGCCCCGACCAAGTGACTGTAGGAGAACCCCGTCGCCGAAAGTATCCATTCGGGTGCTCGCGGTGGCAGTGTTCCGCCTTGGTGCACTTCGTCGACGGCGTCGGGGGTGCGGCCGCCTACTGAAGTTTGCGACGAGCATTCGATCAAAATGTCGGGAATCCTGTTGAATTGCCCGACTTAGTATTGAAAAGTGTTTTCGATAATGAGACTAAAATGCGGGGTTTATAATTGTTAGGCATGCGATGTCTAAGAAATTCATTTGATCAGGCATGCGATGTCTGAGGTGGTTGCGGATTCCAACTGTTGTAGTTTTACACTTTCTTTTCTGTGACCGTAAGTGTAATATGTGATATCGCCGGTTTCGTTGCTATATGTCAACGACAATTGGGATGGACATATTTACTTACGTTGATGACATGTGATGTTATGTGTGTTGCTGGATATGTTATATTGGATCGTCGTGTTTGAATAGCCGGGGGTTTTTATGTGAGATGAGTGTTTTTTTCATTTTCATTCATGTAAAAACTTGTATGTAATATTCTTTTATTGGGGCGCTTCCAGGTTGCGGAAGTTGTCACCGTTTGTATATTATTTACTTTTCCGCACTAGGATAGACCCAAGGAGGGGAGCACAAGTAACCGGGTTCTGGAGTCCAGTGGGAGACCAACTCGAGGAGTCGAGTCCGGGTCTCCTAACTCTAGAATTGGTAGGGTTGCTTGCCGCTCTTGTAGGGGTCTTGGGGTGTGGGTTTGGCTATTCATCACGACCGTGGAATCCGTGTTTTATACTGGCTCGTATTGAAAACACGGACGTCCTAGTATATCCAATATTTCATATGGCTCTTCTGCTGCGATATCTGTGATGTGATCATGTGATGTTCTGTGATAGATACAGTATATAGTATATATAATATATTATATAGACGTTACTTATGTTTTACACCCGCGCTAGCCCTGCCCCGCTCTGCCGTTAGTCACCTAACCTAACGGTGCACGAGGGGACATCGAAGCGAATGCGGATGGCATAAGTGTACGTCGTATTTATCTGTGATGTTTAGGTACTTAAATGATGGGACTTCATTAATGTGATTAATGAAATAAAAGAAACCTAAGATGTTGTAGAATCAAATTTCAAAATAAAACAGGTAGCTACAGTTCTTGCTTTGCACAGCGGTATATATGATATATCCTGCACCTTATTCGATGAGGAAAGGACCGAGATCCCTTCACCGGGAGTGACTCTTTTAGCAATAACTGGCTGATGCTACACACTCGGTTTGTCTTTTGATTGCTTTTAAGAGTTTTTGCTTTGCACAGTGATATATATGATATATCCCGCACCTCATTTGACGAGGAAAGGACCGACGATCCCTTCACCGGGAGTGACTCCTTTAGCAAAACTAGAAAAGCCTCAAAAACACTCCATTTTAAAATCATTTGATTCTATAACGATATCAAGTTCATTACGCAATAGGTTTTCAGAAAAACCTGTCGTAGCCCTCCGTCATTTCAGATAAGTACTAGTTAGTATTCGTGCTACGTTTGTTGACCTCTGTCAAGGCGTAGTGTGCGGTAGCTGATTAGTGCTTATCTGCATAAGCATATGATGTGATTGATTTAGGGTAGTTGTGCGACCTTGTTGACCTCTGTCAAGGGTCGTGCGGGTGGGTTTACTTCAATCAGGAAATGACGGGTTGAACTTGACTAGCAGCCTATGGTTTGTTGACCTCTGTCAGGGTCATAGGACGCTAGGGGCAAAATATTATCGGGAATTTCAAGTGTTGGAATTTGCAATGAGATTGCATACCTTCTATGAGATAGTTGGATCCCGATACCCGCTGCGAGTAAGAGTTACTTCTGGGAGAGTTTTATACATTACAATTAGCCGATCAAGTAGGTGTCTAGAAAGGTGTTAACGAGGTTACGCCTCTGGGAAAACGAGGTTTACATTAATTAGGTTCGTGCGAAAGCACGGGGGACCTCCCTCAAAGTACCGACACTGGCCTGGCTGAAAGATTGGCGAACTTGTAGTGTGTAATTAATCCCGGCTAGTCTTTCCTTTTTGGGTTTGAAGGAAGATTTGATAAAAAGCAGTGGGAGCCATCCTGATTAGATAAAATAATAACCAATCTATTCTTGACAGAGCGCACGCTGAGTGTTTTCTTCTCTCTCTCCAGGTAGCGACCATATCACGCCTTAATCAAGATAATAATACGGAATATTGACTGAACCCGCTTGTTATACTGAGCTGGGGAACGTTGGTCCCGCTCCAACTTATAATTGTTATAAGATAGAGCAGGAAACTGGGGAATACCAGATTTCCCGTGCCGCCCAAACGAAGAGAGTGCATGCTGATGCATCATCTTCGGGTTTGTTCATTATACAGAACTGTTTCTCGGTATCCTTTACGTCCTGAGTATATGATACCGTATCAGGATCCCAGATATGTAATCTGTTACATAGGGCTACAGATAGGTAGAGAACTGAGAACGGGTGATAAGTTTCATGAGGCAGAAAACGGGGCAAGTGTTGCAGCCAAGTCTGTTGGTCACTGTCACCCTGTATTACCAATACATTGATTCTGAACGAATGTTATTAGATACCGAACCTGATATACAAAATCATATCAGTCTCTTTATTAGTAAAGAAATGATATAATTTTGTATTGTTGGATAATGTTTTGAACATTTCCTATATCAAAAGTTGATCGTATCAGGCACGTTATCTAAAAGTGTTGATGTTCTAAATCAAACTACAGTTCTTAGTATATGGAACACACACAAGAGGAAGAGTTCAGAAATGAACGAATTCTTCTTGAGGTATTGTAGACTAGGTCATATCAATGCGACCCGACTAGCTAAGTTGCACATAGATGCATATTTAAATCAGTTTGAATTTACATCTTGTGAAACTCGCTAGTCATGTCACAAAGATAAGATGACCATAGCTCCGTTTACTGGAAACAGAGAAAGAGTTAATAAACTCTTGGGATGATACATGTTGACGTATGTAGGTCCCCTGTCTACACATGCCAAGGACCGGTTCTTTATACTTCATTATATTCTCTGATAATCTCTCAAGATTCAGACATATGTTCCTGTTGAAACACAAGTCCGAACCTTTTGAGATATTCACAGAATATAAGTTAGAAGTAGAGAACCGATACGGGTATAAGTATTATATCCTTTGATGAGATCAAGGAGGAGAATACTTGAGCACGGAAATACTGGACTATTCTAAAGGAGAATGAGATTCTCTCTCAGCATTACTCCTCTGAATACACCATAGCACGATGGTATATCGGGACGGAGCAATCACACCCTATATGATATGGTGTGCTCTATGATGAGTACTACTGAGTTACCTTTTTCCTATTGGGTGTTATGCACTTGAGAAGCTGCATACCTATTGAATAGGGTTCGAATCAAATCAGTTGCCTACCATTTCATATGTGATATGGAAAGGGAAGAGCCCATATCTTAAGTTGGTTAAGATTTGGGGTTGTCCGGCCTATGTCTAAAAGCAAAATCCGGACACGCTCGAGGCAAGGTCTGTTATGTAGAACTGGAAATATTCCAGCTATACAAACTACAGCAGATGATTTGGTACAACCATAGGATTCAGTGGAAACCAACGAACCTCAGCCTCTCCGCCGATCTAGTAGGGTTCCTCACCCACCTGAGAGATACTTCGGTTTCTCTATGACAGTGGGAGCGAGGAATGCATCATGAGATGATGACCCAACTAGCTTCGAGCTGGCCATCAGGAGTGTGACTCTGTAAGAATGGCTGGATGTTTAGCGATCTGAGATGGAATCCTAATACAGCAACAAAGTATGGACTTTGGTTGCAATATCTGAAGGGTTAAATCCCCATCAGGAGCAAGTATATCTTGAGAAGATTACTTGGTGTAGATGGAAAAGTTGAGACTTTCAAAGCTAGACTTGTTAAAGCTTTTCGTCATCGACCAGGCGTGGATCATGATGAAACCTTTTCAAGTGACTATGCTTAAGTCCATCCAGATCCTACTTGCCACGGCTACATACCGCGACTGCGATATCTGGTGGTTGGGTGTCTTGACTGCTTTTCTAAATGATGATTTAGAAGAGAGCGTCTATAAGTACACAGCCAGAGGGCTTCGTAGACAGTGGGAGCAGCGGAAACGTGTGCAAGATGCTTTATAGGATAAAGCAGGCATCGCGGAGTTGGAACATCTATTTTGATGAAGCGGTCAAAGAGTTTGACATCATCAAAATGGTAGATGAACCTTGTATATACAAAAAGGTAGTAGGGAGTATGGTGACGATCCTCGTAGAGTACGTGGATGACATACTCTTGATAAGAAAGGAGTTTCTTATGCTACGCTCGATCAATCTCCGCCTGTCATAATGATTCTCCACATAGGATCAAAATGATACCTCCTAAATCCTGAGTTTTGGATCTATGAGATAGATTTAATTGGATGTTAGGATTCTCACTAGTTGTAGTGAGATGGTATCAATCGATCCTGGGGAGAATCACTGGAAAGGTTCCAGGGTGATAAAGACGACTGAATGTCAGTCACAGGCATTGTCTTTACCCTCAGTGAAGGGACGGTATGTTGGAAGAGTTCCAAGCTGGATACCGTGACATACTAGACGATAAAGGCTCGATACATCGCTACTTAAGATGCTACCAAAGAGGCTGTTTGGGTGTATATTGGTTCATGAGATGAACTATGTTCCTCCCATTGTGTGACAATGGAGTTGTGGCTTATGTCAAGGAACGCCGGTCCCATCAGTGATCCAGACATATTCTATGGCAGTATCACTTGATCATGGAGATGGTTGATCTCCAGGGAGATCGAGGTTAGGAGAGTAGACTCAGAGGACAACACAGCGGATCCACTCACAAAGGCCTGTTCCCAGAGAGAGACTTTTATGGGATGGTTGAGTATGAGATACTACAACCACTGCTACAGATGGCCCTTGTGCAAGTGGGAGATTGTTAGTTATATGTATGCCCTAGAGGCCATTACTGTACATAGGATGTATATTGTAGTGGATGCTGGGACATATATAGGGAGGACTTTCTTGCTCGACATGATAGTATGCTATCTGGTTGCTCTTTACCTTAACGTGTATACTGATTGTCTCTCTGTTACATGTTGGTAAAGCCCTTAGGATGTGTGCTTGACTACCTGGACTATGATGCGGATCATACTAGTGGGGACATGGTAGTCCATAAGTACATTCTTCAATGTCCCTAGTCGTGGGTGTATCGAGACGGGGCATCGATATACCAGAGTAGACTAGCGTATACCTTCTCGACCCATACAGATGGGCGATGGATGATCCCATATCCATCGGTGTTTGACATCAGAGATGATATACGGGTGCTCAGTGGAGACTGGGTACACTGGACGGACTCGCCGAGAACTCCCAGATGGTATTATACCTCACGTCAGATGGCAGTTCTCAGGTGACACTGGTACAGAGTAGTCTGTTGACCCGAGATCGTCATAGAGTCTTGTGTGGTTCCCACTGTGCTTTGATTTCCATCTTACCACGTCCAAGAGGGCGTGCAAAACGGTGGTTTTTGGGTACAGTCCCGAGTCACATGGAGGCAATGAGCGATAGGAGGGGATTCGTCTCTCCCGGTATAGGGGGTTGATGTTGCGCTGTGTTCGATTGGCTATAACAGGAAATCCCTGGCCAGGGTTGCTGAGATTTACTGGTAAGTGTTACCAGTAGTTTCTCGAACAGTTATAGACCTTATATCGACACAACTTATCGAGCTATTGGGGTCTGACGTTTACCACCCCTAGGCGAGATATGCGACAGATCAGACGATCAGACCGGACTGTACTGTAGTGTCACTGGTCGGATTCACTGGAGTGTGAGCAGGCTTGCTCGTCGATATTCAGATCGCTCAATACCCGGGTGGCCGTTACGTTTAGCAGACCGCTTGCGGCTTGTGGGTGTTTGATATGATCATCACCTGCTGCCGGCGTATTGACGAGTCTTTAGAGTCCTACACAGAGGTTTCCTGGCTCAAGTGAAACGAAATAGGAGCGCATATGAGATATGTGCGGGACCGAGAATAATGCGTGTATGTGATACCGTATTTCATTCTCGCGATGAATGTATCGATTAGGTTATATGCGATATACCCTAGTTATCGAATCAAGGGTTGATTCGATAAACCGATGCATTGCATACTAGTCGGTTATATACGATATGACCGGATCGTTAAATCAAGTGTTGATTTAATGATTTGATGCATAATTATATATTTGATATATTACTTTGCATTAACTAGTATCGGTTCACTTTAAATGGATTTTCTCACTCGGGTGTGCGCATTATATATGTGATATGATTTTGTGCACTAGCTTGTATCATGTTTGATGATACATGCTTTTTGGTTAAGTGTAAAGTGTTAAACCTTGGTTAATGAATAGGTTAGGGTTTATTATTTGTTATTCATTTATCTTATTTAATTATCCATTTATTTATGATAAATGAATAAAAGAAAATGAAATGAAATGGTTGCTTATTTTGGATTCTAGTTGAAGCTTCTTGATCTTTTGACTAAGTGACCATTTTGTCTCTAGCTTGACCCTAACCATTCCATTAACCATGATTAGCTCTCTACACTTTACCATGGTTCACTTATGATAAGAATGGATTATTCTTTTCATTTTAAATAATTCTTATCATAATACTAGCTTCTTCTTCATCTTCTTCTTTGAAGAAGCTTGAGATCATCAATGGTGGATTGATGATTTGAGTGAGAAATCCAATTCTAAAGTCTACCCACTTCCTATTTCTTCATCCTCTACCTCTTGCCAAGTAGTAGAGTGTGTTTCCTTCACAAGTTTTAGGGCTTGGTGAAGGTGGAGCTTGATTTAGCGATGCCTCGACGTAGATCATCTTCGGCATGGACATCGACGACCTGGCTCACTTTTTCTCCGACGAAGCCGACTCTAGAGCCCGGATTTGTTTTGGACAGCGGAGACGACTTCGTTGCGGAGCCGCGGAGGTGGAGGACCGGATCTACAAAGGTTGTATTTCCGTATCTTGTAGTTAAGTGTTAACTAGTTAGCTTTTTCACCTAGTTATCTAGCAAACGATCCGTAGTTTAGGGTTTCTCGGCACGTTAAAATTTGAAATTGGCATGGTTGATGCCTTGTGAGACCTCTCTAGTGTGCCTAGGAACCCTACAGGATGATCCCATATCCATTGGTGTTTGACATCAGAGATGGTATACGGGTGCTCAGTGGAGACTGGGTACACTGGACGGACTCGCCGAGAACTCCCAGATGGTATTATACCTCACGTCAGATGGCAGTTCTCAGGTGACACTTGTACAGGATAGTCTGTAGACCCGAGATCGTCATAGAGTCTTGTGTGATTCCCACTGTGCTTTGATCTCCACCTTACCACGTCCATGAGGGCGTGCAAAACGGTGGTCTTTGGGCACAGTCCCGAGTCACATGGAGGCAATGAGCGATAGGAGGGGTTTCGTCTCTCCCGGTATTGGGGGTTGATGTTGCGCAGTGCTCGATTGGCCATAGCAGGGAAGTCCCTGGCCAGGGCTGATCAGAGATTTGCTGGTAAGTGTTACCAGTAGTTTCTCGACCCGTTATGAGCCTCACATCGGCACGACTTATCGAGTTATTGGGGTCTGACGTTTACCACCCCTAGACTTGATATGCGACGTATCAGACGAAGAGACCGGACTGTATGGTAAGTGTTACTGGTCGGATTCGCAGGAGTGTGAGCGGGCTAGCTCGTCGATCTTCTGATCGCTCAATACCCGGGTGGCCGTTACGTTTAGCAGACCGCTTGCGGCTTGTGGGTGCTTGATATGATCATCATCTGCTACCGGCGTATTGACGAGTCTTTAGAGTCCTACACAGAGGTTTCCTGGTTCAAGCGAAACGAAATAGGAGCGCATATGAGATATGTGCAGGACCGAGAATAATGCGTGTATATGATACCGCATTTTCATTCTCGCGATAAATGTTTCGATTGGTTATATTTGATATGACCTAGTTATCGAATCATTGATTCGATAAATCGATACATTGAATACTAGTCGGTTATGTGCGACATGACCGGATCATTGAATCAAATGTTGATTTAATGATTTAATGTATAATTATATATTTGATATATTACTTTGCATTAACTAGTATTGGTTCACTTTAAACGGATTTTTCTCACTTGGATTGCACATTGTATATGTGATATACTTTTGTGCACTTTTTTGTATCATGTTTGATGATACTTGATCATATGGTTAAGTGAATAGAATTAAACCATGGTTATTATGATAATTAGGGTTTTGCATATTTAGTTATTCATTTATTTGTTTATTCATTTATTTGGATAAGTTTAAGATAAGAATGGTGGCTTTATTTGTTTTATGTTGAAGCTTCATGAAGCTTTGACTTTGCTAACCATTCTTGTCTTCATGCTTAACCCTAACCCATCCAAATGACCATGGTTAATTCTCTACACTTAACCCTAGTTTAAGTTATGATAAGTATTTGATTTTCTATTTTCTTTTAAAGAGAACTTATCATAACTATCTTCTTCTTCTTCAAGCTTGCTACATCAATGGCTACTTGAGATTTAGTGAGAGAAATCCAAATCTAAAGTGAACCCACCTCCTATTTCTTCACCCTCTACCTCTTGCCAAGTTGTTTTGGGTGTTTACTTCACAAGTTTCACAAGTTTGTGAAGTCGGAGCTTGAACTTGCGAAGCCTCGAGGTAGATCGTCTTTGACACAAAGCCGACGACCTATTCCGCTTGTTTTCCCGTTGAAGCCGATGATCGAGTCGAGGATTCATGATGGACAGCGAGGGCATGACCACGTGGAGCTAAGGAGGCGGAAATCCGGATCTACAAAGGTTGTAGCATCTCAACTTTAGTTAAAGTGTTAACTAGTTTGTTGTTTCGCCTAGACATCTAGCAACGATCCGTTAACTAGGGTTTCTCGGCACCATAATTTTTTAAATTTGGCATGTTCGATGCCTTGTGAGACTTCTATAGGATGCTTAGGAACCCTACAGTAGTATCAGAGCCTAGCTAGAGCCTTAGGCGAAGTCTAGACGGAGTTTGAAGTCCGAACGAACCCGAAACCCCGATACCCAAGAGCTTTCTGGACATTCTCTGAAATCTGGGAGTTTTTGATATTAAAAATGCTTAAAAAATTCACCAAAGAATTCTAAGAATTACTGTGTAAAACGTTTCCCATGAACAGTTCCATGAGCCGCGGAAACGCGGCAGAAGCATGGCTTCTGCCGCTGTTCCGCGGCCATATAGTGACGTCAGCAATGTTTCACTGCACAGTAATACCTGATAAATTCTGGTGAGTTTTCTGGGTATTTTTAAATTGATTTAAGGGTTGAGTGCTCTGGGGTTATATTGGGAATCGACGATTCGATCGGAATATCAAACTTTGTCTAAGTGTTTTTCCAGATAACTGTAGAATATGTTAAAGAGTTCGACCGGATATAAATACCCATGTTTTCCCCTGCCGGAATAATTCCAAGTGTTGGATTTTTTTGTGGTTAAAAGACGTTCTGAGTAGTGCAAGTAACGCGATGGTCCCTCTAGAAGACAACAAACCTTAACTCGATTATGTGACCGTCTTGAACTGCTCTTTGAACCTTCGGGTTTGGGGCAGTACGGCGTGCCACATGTGAGGCGTTGGCTTGACCCTTCTACGGCTGGACCGTTGGTACTGAGGTATGAAGTGAATGTCTTTGAACCTATTTCATGTGTTGATCGGTGTCGGGAAAACTTGGGTGTTCGAATGTTCGATCGGAAAGTTTGATATATTCTATTTATCCGGAATTGGATACAATAAGTGGAATTCACAAACAGTTATGAGATAACTGGATGAATGTTATAAATCTAGCAGTTTAGTCCTATACGATATTGAAAAGAGTTTTCGATAATGAGACTAAAATGCGGGATTTATATCAGTTAGGCATGTGATGTCTAAAAAGGTTGCGGATTCCAACTGTTGTAGTTTTACACTTTCTTTTCTGTGACCGTAAGTGTAATATGTGATATCGCCGGTTTCGTTGCTATATGTCAACGACAATTGGGATGGACATATTTACTTACGTTGATGACATTTGATGTTATGTGTTGCTGGATATGTTATATTGGATCGTCGTGTTTGAATAGCCGGGGGTTTTTTATGTGAGATGAGTGTTTTTTCATTTTCATTCATGTAAAAACTTGTATGTAATATTCTTTCATTTGGGGCGCTTCCAGGTAGCGGAAGTTGTCACCCGTTGTATATTATTTACTTTTCCGCATTAGGATAGACCTAAGGAGGGGAGCACAAGTAACCGGGTTCTGGGGTCCAGTGGGAGACCAACTCGAGGAGTCGAGTCCGGGTCTCCTAACCCTAGAATTGGCAGGGTTGCTTGCCGCTCTCGTAGGGGTCTAGGGGTGTGGGATTGGCTATTCATCACGACCGTGGAATCCGTGTTTTATACTGGCTCGTATTGAAAACACGGACGTCCTAGTATATCCAATATTTCATATGTTTATTCTGCTGCGATATCTGTGATGTGACTCTGTGATGGATATAGTATATAGTATATATGATATATTATATAGAAGTTACTTATGTTTTACACCCGCGCTAGCCCTGCCCTGCTCTGTCGTTAGTTACCTAACCTAACGGTGCACGAGGGGACATCGAGGCGAATGCGGATGGCATAAGTGTACGTCATATCTATCTGTGATGTTTAGGTATTTAAATGATGGGACTTCATTAATGTGATTAATGAAAGATAAGAAACCTAAGATGTTATAGAATCAAATTTTAAACTAAAACGGGTAGCTACAGTTCTTGCTTTGCATAGAGGTATATATGATATACCCTGCACCTTATTCGATGAGGAAAGGACCGAGATCCCTTCACTGGGAGTGACTCCTTTAGCAATAACTGGCAGATGCTACACACTCGGTTTGGCTTTGATTGCTTTTAAGAGATTTTGCTTTGCACAGCGATATATATGATATATCCCGCACCTCATTCGACGAGGAAAGGACCGAGATCCCTTCGCCGGGAGTGACTCCTTTAGCAAAACTAGAAAAGCCTCAAAATCACTCCATTTCAAAACTTTATTTGATTCTACAACGATATCAAGTTCATTACGCTCATGGTTTTTATGAAAAACCTGCGTAGCCCTCCGTCATTTCAGATAAGTCCTGTTTAGTATTCGTGCTGCGTTTGTTGACCTTGTCAAGGCGCAGTGTGCGGTAGCTAAACCAGTATTTATCTGCTTATGCATATGATGCAGATTGAGTTAGGGTAGTCGTACGGCCTTGTTGACCTTGTCAAGGGTCGTGCGGGTGGGTTTGATTCAATCAAGAAATGACGGGTTGAACTTGACTTGCGGTCTATGGTTTGTTGACCTTGTCAAGGTCATAGATCGTTCGGGGCAAAATATTATCGGGAATTTCAAGTGTTGAAATTTGCAATGAGATTGCATACCTTCTATGAGATAGTTGGATCCCGATACCCACTGCGAGTAAGAGTTACTCCTGGGAGAGTTTTACACATTGCAATTAGCTGATCAAGTAGGTGTCTAGAAAGGTGTCAACGGAGTTATGCCTCTGGGAAAACGAAGTTTACATTAATTAGGTTTGTGCGAAAGCACGGGGGACCTCCCTCAAAGTACCGACACTGGCCTGGCTGAAAGATTGGCGAACCTGTAGTGTGTAATTAATCCCGGCTAGTCTTTCCTTTTAGGGTTTGGAGGAAGATTTGATAAAAAGCAGTGGGAGCCATCCTGATTAGATAAGATAATAACCAATCTGATCTTGCACGAGCTTACGCTAAAGTGTTTTCTTCTCTCTCTCTCCAGGTAGCGACCATTTCATGCCTTAATAAAGATAATAATATGGATGTATTGACCGAACCCGCATGTTATACTGTGCTGGGGAATGTTGGTTCCGTTCTTTCCTATAAGAGTTATAGGAATGAACAGGATATAGGGGAATACCAGGATTCCCATGCCACCCGAATGAAGAAAGTACATGTTGATGCATTTTCTTCGGGTGTGTTCGTTACTGAGATCTGTTTCTCTATTTGCTCTACGTCCTGGGTATTGGATACCGGGTCAGGATCCCATATATGTAATCAGTTACATGGGCTTAGGAAAGGTAGAGAACTTGGAGAAGGTGATAAAGACATTAGAGTTGGAAATGGTGCAATTGTTGCAGCTAAGACTGTCGGAGAATATCACCTTGTATTATCAACTGGAAATACATTGGTTCTGAACGAATGCTATTACATGCCGAACCTGATATGCAACATTATATCGGTTTTTTTATTAAGTAAAGAGGGATATAATTTTGTATTACAGGACAATGTTATGAACATTTTCCGTAACCAAAAGTTGGTTGGATCAGGCACGTTATGCAATGGCATTTATGTTCTAAATCAATCAACAGTTCTGAGTATAACAAACACACACAAGAGGAAGAGTTCTGAACTCAACGAATCCTTCTTGTGGCATTGTAGACTGGGTCACATCAATGCGACACGACTAGCTAAGTTGCATAAAGATGGATATTTAAATCCGTTTGAATTTTCATCTTATGACACTTGCCAGTCATGTCTCAAAGGCAAGATGACCAAAACTCCGTTTACGGGACACGGAGAAAGAGTTACCGAACTCTTGGGACTGATACATAGTGATGTATGCGGTCCAATGTCTACACATGCCAGGGATGGTTCTTCATACTTCATTACATTCACTGACGATCTCTCTAGGTTCGGGTATGTGTTCCTGATGAAACACAAATCAGAAGCTTTTGAGAAATTTAGGGAATATAAACAAGAAGTTGAGAACCAAACCGGAAAAAGTATTAAAATCCTTCGATCTGATCGAGGAGGGGAATACTTGAGCAATGAATTCCTGGACTTCCTAAAAGAGAATGGGATTCTCTCTCAGCTGACTCCTCCATATACACCACAGCACAACGGTGTATCTGAACGAAGGAATCGCACCCTATTAGATATGGTGCGCTCTATGATGAGCACAGCTGAGTTACCTATTTCCTTCTGGGGTTATGCGCTGGAAACAGCAACATACCTATTGAATCAAGTTCCATCTAAATCTGTACCTACCACACCATATGAGATATGGAGTGGGAAGAGACCATATTTTAAACGAGTTAAGATATGGGGTTGTCCGGCCTATGTCAAAAGACAAAATCCGGACAAGCTCGAGGCACGGTCAGTTCTCTGCAAGTTTGTGGGATATCCAAAGAATTCTTATGGGTATTTTTTCTACCACAGTGAGGAACAAAAAGTGTTTGTTGCTCAACATGCCACCTTTTTAGAAAAGGAATTCCTTGAAAAAGAAATTAGTGGCAAAGTGGTAGAGCTGGAAGAGGTTCCAGATACACAAACCGTAACTGAAGATTTAGTGGAACCAGAAGATTCAGTAGCTCCCAATGAACCTCATCCTCTCCGCCGATCTAGTAGGGTTCCTCGCCAGCTTAAGAGATACTACGGTTTTCTCATGGACGGTGGGAGCGAGGATTGCATCATGGAGGATGATGACCCAACTAGCTTCGAGCAGGCCATCACGAGTAGGGACTCGGTGAAATGGCTGGATGCTATGCGGTCCGAGATGGATTCTATGTACACCAACAAAGTATGGACTTTGGAAATTGCTCCTGAAGGGGTAAAACCCATTGGGAGCAAGTGGATCTTCAAGAAGAAACTTGGTGTAGATGGGAAAGTGGAGACTTTCAAAGCTAGACTTGTAGCAAAGGGTTTTCGTCAAAGACCAGGTGTGGACTATGACGAAACCTTTTCTCCAGTGGCTATGCTTAAATCCATCCGAATCATGCTTGCCATTGCTGCCTTTCATGACTACGAAATCTGGCAAATGGATGTTAAGACCGCCTTTCTAAATGGTGATTTAGAAGAGTGCGTGTACATGACTCAGCCAGAGGGCTTCGTAGACAGTGGGAGCAGCGGGAAGGTGTGCAAACTGCTTAAATCCATTTATGGATTAAAGCAAGCATCGCGGAGTTGGAACATCTGCTTTGACGTCGTTATCAAAGAGTTTGATTTCGTCAAAAATCCAGATGAACCTTGTATCTACAAGAAGGTGGCAGAGAGTAAGGTTGTCTTCCTCGTATTGTACGTGGACGACATACTCTTGATAGGAAATGATATTCCTATGCTGCAATCGGTCAAGCTCTTCTTATCATAAAGATTCTCAATGAAAGATCTTGGTGATGCCTCCTGCATATTGGGAATTAGGATCTATAGAGATAGATCCAAACGGATTTTGGGATTGTCCCAATCCAGGTACATTGACACCATACTAAAGAGGTTTAGTATGGAAGAGTCCAAGCGTGGGAACTTGCCCACGATCTCTGGAGTCACTCTCTCCAAAGAGATGTCTCCTAAGACTGATTTGGAGAGAGCTCGCATGCAAGGGATACCCTATGCTTCGGCAGTAGGCTCTATCATGTATGCGATGCTATGTACCAGACCCGATGTAGCATACTCACTAAGTGTAGTGAGCAGGTATCAAGCTGATCCTGGAGAGAGTCACTGGACAGCTGTGAAGAGCATTCTCAAGTACTTGCGAAGGACTAGAGATATGTTCTTGGTGTATGATAACGGAGAACTCCAAGTGGAGTCCTTTACCGATTCGAGCTTCCAGAGTGATAAGGACGACTCTAAGTCGCAGTCGGGCTTTGTATTTACCCTTTACGGAGGGGCGGTTAGCTGGAAGAGTTCCAAGCAGGAAACCGTGGCAGACTCGACGATGGAGGCTGAATACATCGCTGCCAACGATGCTGCCAAAGAGGCTGTCTGGATCAAGAAGTTCATTTCTGAACTTGGAGTGGTTCCATCCATTGAGCGTCCAATACCTTTGTATTGTGATAACAATGGAGCGGTGGCTTTGGCGAAGGAACCCAGGTCCCATCAGCGGTCCAGGCATATTCTGAGGCGGTATCACCTGATCCGGGAGATAGTTGATCGCCGGGAGATCGAGGTCAGGAGAGTTGACACGAAGAACAACACGGCGGATCCACTCACGAAGGCCATTCCCCAGATACAGTTTGAGAGACTCTTCGGGATGCTCGGTATGAGATACTACAGCAGCTGGCCCTAGTGCAAGTGGGAGATTGTTAGTTGTATGTATGCCCTAGAGGCCAGTATTGTACAGATTATGTATATTATATTGGATGCTTGGACATATATAGAGATGACTTTCTTGCTCGACATGATAGTATGCTATCTGGTTGCTCTTTATCTTAACATGTACACTAGTCTCTTTATACTGTCTTATAGTTACACGTTGGTAAAGCCCTTAGGATTTGTACTTGACTACCTGGACTATGATGCAGATCATACTAGTGGGGACATGGTAGTCCATAAGTACATCCTTCAAGGTCCCTAGTCGTGGGTGTATCGAGACGGGGCATCGATATACCAGAGTAGACTAGCGTATACGCTTCTCGACCCATGTGATGGGCGATGGATGATCCCATATCCATTGGTGTTTGACATCAGAGATGGTATACGGGTGCTCAGTGGAGACTGGGTACACTGGACGGACTCGCCGAGAACTCCCAGATGGTATTATACCTCACGTCAGATGGCAGTTCTCAGGTGACACTTGTACAGGATAGTCTGTAGACCCGAGATCGTCATAGAGTCTTGTGTGATTCCCACTGTGCTTTGATCTCCACCTTACCACGTCCATGAGGGCGTGCAAAACGGTGGTCTTTGGGCACAGTCCCGAGTCACATGGAGGCAATGAGCGATAGGAGGGGTTTCGTCTCTCCCGGTATTAGGGGTTGATGTTGCGCAGTGCTCGATTGGCCATAGCAGGGAAGTCCCTGGCCAAGGCTGATCAGAGATTTGCTGGTAAGTTTTACCAGTAGTTTCTCGACCCGTTATGAGCCTCACATCGGCACGACTTATCGAGTTATTGGGGTCTGACGTTTACCACCCCTAGACTTGATATGCGACGTATCAGACGAAGAGACCGGACTGTATGGTAAGTGTTACTGGTCGGATTCGCAGGAGTGTGAGCGGGCTAGCTCGTCGATCTTCTGATCGCTCAATACCCGGGTGGCCGTTACGTTTAGCAGACCGCTTGCGGCTTGTGGGTGCTTGATATGATCATCATCTGCTACCGGCGTATTGACGAGTCTTTAGAGTCCTACACAGAGGTTTCCTGGTTCAAGCGAAACGAAATAGGAGCGCATATGAGATATGTGCAGGACCGAGAATAATGCGTGTATATGATACCGCATTTTCATTCTCGCGATAAATGTTTCGATTGGTTATATTTGATATGACCTAGTTATCGAATCATTGATTCGATAAATCGATACATTGAATACTAGTCGGTTATGTGCGACATGACCGGATCATTGAATCAAATGTTGATTTAATGATTTAATGTATAATTATATATTTGATATATTACTTTGCATTAACTAGTATTGGTTCACTTTAAACGGATTTTTCTCACTTGGATTGCACATTGTATATGTGATATACTTTTGTGCACTTTTTTGTATCATGTTTGATGATACTTGATCATATGGTTAAGTGAATAGAATTAAACCATGGTTATTATGATAATTAGGGTTTTGCATATTTAGTTATTCATTTATTTGTTTATTCATTTATTTGGATAAGTTTAAGATAAGAATGATGGCTTTATTTGTTTTATGTTGAAGCTTCATGAAGCTTTGACTTTGCTAACCATTCTTGTCTTCATGCTTAACCCTAACCCATCCAAATGACCATGGTTAATTCTCTACACTTAACCCTAGTTTAAGTTATGATAAGTATTTGATTTTCTATTTTCTTTTAAAGAGAACTTATCATAACTATCTTCTTCTTCTTCTTCTTCAAGCTTGCTACATCAATGGCTACTTGAGATTTAGTGAGAGAAATCCAAATCTAAAGTGAACCCACCTCCTATTTCTTCACCCTCTACCTCTTGCCAAGTTGTTTTGGGTGTTTACTTCACAAGTTTCACAAGTTTATGAAGTCGAAGCTTGAACTTGCGAAGCCTCGAGGTAGATCGTCTTTGACACAAAGCCGACGACCTATTCCGCTTGTTTTCCCGATGAAGCCGATGATCGAGTCGAGGATTCATGATGGACAGCGAGGGCATGACCACGTGGAGCTAAGGAGGCGGAAATCCGGATCTACAAAGGTTGTAGCATCTCAACTTTAGTTAAAGTGTTAACTAGTTTGTTGTTTCGCCTAGACATCTAGCAACGATCCGTTAACTAGGGTTTCTCGGCTCCATAATTTTTTAAATTTGGCATGTTCGATGCCTTGTGAGACTTCTATAGGATGCCTAGGAACCCTACACCCCCTACTCTGGCCGCAATTTGCAGCCAGAATGATTAAACCGGCGGCCGAGAGGGGGAGGTGGGTCCCCGTACTCTGTGTGTGTGTCCCTGCCAGTCTAACCATGCTACAGTTTTCACACTTTTTACCTGAGTGGATCGGGTCAAAAGCAGATTTCAGAAAGGCTAAAAAGTCGATAAAACTGCTAATTTACGCCAAGTCGGACAAATCGGGTATTTCTATGGAGTCTGGGACAAATCTTGGTTCCACTAGTCCTAACAACACTTACTAAGGTTATATTAACAATCCATACCATCACTTTGCCAAAATTCCCCTAAATTACCCAAAATTACCATTAAAGCACATACTAAACCATAACTAAGCTAGATAACCATAATTTTAGCAAATGGAGTCGGGTTAAGGGGTTATACCTCTAGAGACCCTAGATGAAGGAGAAGAGAAGAGAAGATGAAGGAGGGTGTGTGCTGTGGCTACAGCTCCTGGTGCTGCAAAACTGGCCGGAACGAACTGATATGCAGCTTGCTGAAATTTCCAGAGCTGTTACTGCTGCTGTTGTTCTGGTGGTGTAGTGTATATTGTGTTGCTGTTTGAAGCAGCAGCAGCAGCAGGGGTTGGGGTATTCTTGAGGGTAGGGTTGTGTGTTGTGGGGGAAGTGTTGTATAAGGAGTTGGGGGCTGATGTAGCAGCTGCTGCTGCTGAAGTTCTGAAGAAAAGGGCTGAAGCTGATTGTAACTGGCTGAAAGTGTGCTGCTGATGTTTGGTCAGGGGCTGATGGTGTTGTTTTGGTGGCTGTTCTGATGTTTTAAGGGCTGAAGTTGAGTGTGAGTGAGGGAGATTTGAGGTTGGGGCTGTTTGTAATGATGTTAGGGGCTGAAGTGGCTGTTTGTGCAGCAGTTAATGTGCTGTTTTGTGAAGAACTGAAGCTGAAGTGGGCTGAAATGAGCTGAGATTGGGCTGATGGTGAATCATCAGCTGCTGTAGCAGCAATAGGGGCTGGTTTGGGTGGCTGATTTGATGGTATTAGGGCTGATAATTGTGTGTGTGAGTGAGAGAGGTGTGAGTTTGAGGAGACATGCAAAAAGGTTTGAGTTGAAATGGTGCGACACAACCTTAAACCATCATGACAACCATCACATCCCTCTCTCTCTTTCTCACAACAAGCAAGTCAACCTAACCCTGAACACCCTTGGACAAAACCAAAGACCCTAATTAAGCTAATTAGCTCATAACCAACTCAATTATCTAAACTAAAGGCCTAACCCACCATGGTTGGCTAAATATGGACAACACTTGGTAACCCTAGGCTTAACCCTAGTTAACGTGCACAAGTGTGTGGGGTTAAGATAAAATTCTACAAAAATAACCATAAAACCAGATAAATTATTAGAAACCCGTTTTGGTAAACTTTTTACCAAAAACCCCACATTAACACATAATTACCACTAACCCTAAACTCAGGTGTTACAGTCTTCCCCCCTTAAGAAAATTCGTCCCCGAATTTTAAAATATGCCACTACGCGTACCTTCAAAAAGATGAGGGAATTTCTTCCGCATCTCTCCCTCGGCCTCCCAAGTGATCTCCTCACCATTCGGGCTGCACCAAAGAACCCTCACAAACGGCAGGACCTTTGATCGAAGTTTCTTCACCTTCCGATCTAATATCTCAACTGGCTGCACGGTAAACGAAAGGTTGGGCTCAAGCTGAACGGTCTGATGCCGAATCGTGTGAGAAGGGTCATGAAGATATTTGCGTAGCATCGACACGTGGAAAACGGGGCGAACATCTGAAAAGCTGGGTGGAAGAGCCAAACGATATGCAACAGCGCCGACACGCTCGAGGATCTCGAAGCGACCCACGAATCTAGGGCTAAGCTTTCCCTTTCGCCCAAATCGCATCACGCCCTTCATCGGAGAGACCCTCAGAAAAACATGATCGCCAACTGCGAACTCTAATCTGCAACGTCGCCTGTCTGCATACGATTTCTGCCTGCTCTGAGCTGCTCTCATCCGGTCTCCAATCAACTGCACTTTCTCGGTCGTCTCCTGCACGATCTGCGGCCCAAAAATACTGCTCTCGCTCAGCTCGGTCCAACAGACGGACGATCTGCATCTCCTCCCATACAAGGCCTTGAAAGGTGCCATTTGGATAGTATCCTGGAAGCTGTTGTTGTAGGAGAACTCCACTGAAGGTAAATGACGATCCCAGCTACCGCCAAAGTCCAAAACGCACGCTCTGAGCATGTCTTCGAGAGTCTGAATGGTGCGCTCTAACTGTCCGTCGGTCTGCGGATGAAATGCTGTGCTGAATCTCAAACGAGTGCCCAAAGCCTCCTGAAGTCTCTGCCATAGTCGGCTGGTAAACTGGGTGCCTCGATTTGATACTATATAAGTCGGTACGCCATGTAACCGCACGACCTCGTCGATGTAAATCTGGGCATACTGAGCAAAACTGAAAGTGGTCTTCACTGGCAGGAAGTGAGCCGCTTTCGTCAATCGATCCACATCACCCAAATAGAGTCGTACCCTCGACTGGTCCTGGGTAGACCCACAACGAAGTCCATCGAAATCTGCTCCCATTTCCACTCCGGAATGGGCAAAGGCTGCAACTCTCCGGCTGGCCTCTGGTGCTCGGCCTTGACTTGCTGACAAGTCAGGCATCTCGATACGAAGTCAGTGACATCCCTCTTCATTCCGTCCCACCAATAGACATCTCTCAAATCGCGGTACATCTTGGTGGAACCTGGATGAACGCTGTATGAAGATCTATGCGCCTCCTCAAGAATCTCACGTCGCATCCCTCCGAATCTGGTACGCACAATCGAGCCCCGAATCTTAGTACTCCATGATCGTCGATCATGAACTCGGAGTCTCTGCCCTGTCTAATCTTCTCCATGATCTCTGAAAGTCGGTCATCACTGGGCTGTGCCTCTCGAATGCGGTCTAGTAACTGCGGACGTGCACGAACATGCGCAAGCTGTTCCCCAGTCGGAGTGAACTCGAACTCAACTCGGCTATCGCATAAAAACTGCCAATCTGCTGACAACTGCCTCTGCACTGCACGCAAACAAGATAGACTACCCCCGGGCCTCCTGCTCAAAGCATCCGCCACTACATTCGCCTTGCCCGGGTGGTACAAGATCTCACAGTCATAATCTTTCACCAGCTCCATCCAACGACGCTGTCTGAGGTTCAGGTCTCGCTGCTAAAATATATACTTTAAGCTCTTGTGGTCAGTGAATATTTAGCACGACTCGCCGTATAGGTAGTGTCGCCAGATTTTAAGTGCAAAGACCACTGCAGCCATCTCCAAATCATGAGTGGGGTAGTTCTGTCATGTTTCTTCAATTTCCGTGAAGCATACGCGATCACCCTGTCATGCCGCATCAATACGCACCCTAGCCCCACCCGTGAAGCGTCACAATAAACCACAAATCCGCCTGATCCTGAAGGCAATGATAATACCGGTGCCGTAGTCAAACAAGTCCGTAGCTGCTGAAAACTGTGCTCGCACTCCTCCGTCCAAACGAAAGGAACTCCCTTCCGGGTCAAACCGGTCAAAGGTGCAGCAATACGGGAGAAATCCTGAACGAATCGCCTGTAGTAGCCAGCCAGGCCTAGAAAACTACGGATCTCCATGACCGATGTCGGTCTGGGCCACTGCTGAACAACCTCAATCTTCTTCGGGTCCACATATATTCCATCTCTCGTAATCACGTGACCCAAGAACCCAATGCTGTCCAACCAGAATGCACATTTAGAAAATTTTGCGAAAAGTTGGTGCTCTCTCAAGGTCTGCAAAGTAATCCGCAAATGCTGCTCGTGCTCCTCTCAGCTCCGGGAATACACCAAAATATCATCAATGAACACTATGATGAACAAGTCGAGATACGGCCTGAAGGTACGGTTCATCAAGTCCATGAATGCTGCGGGGGCGTTGGTGAGTCCGAACGACATCACCAGAAACTCATAGTGGCCATAGCGTGTACGGAAAGCTGTCTTCGGTATATCCTCCTGTCAGACTCGCAGCTGGTGGTATCCTGATCGTAAGTCGATCCTCGAAAAATAACCCGCACCCTGAAGCTGATCGAACAGATCATCAATGCGTGGCAACGGATACCTGTTCCGTACGGTAACCTTGTTCAGCTGGCGGTAGTCGATACATAAGCGCAAACTTCCGTCCTTCTTCTTGACAAACAGGACCGGAGCACCCCATGGAGAAACACTGGGTCGAATAAGTCCCTTATCTAACAAATCCTGCAGCTGAACCTTCAATTCTCTAAGCTCCGTCGGGGCCATCCGATAGGGCGGTATAGAAATAGGCCCCGAGCCGGGAATCAAATCAATACAGAACTCGACATCGCGCTCAGGCGGCAATCCTGGCAGCTCATCAAGGAAAACGTCGGGGAACTCGCATACAATCGGAACCTGGTCCAATGGAATATCTATAGCACCAGTATCGCAAACATAGGCTAGAAATCCCCGACATCCCTTCCTCAACAGCTGATCAGCGCGAAGAGAAGAAATCAATATGTGAGGGGCGGCACCACGGTCCCCCTGCACGACAAAAGCCGACTCGCCGGGAAAACAAAATCTAACTGTCTTCTCGCGGCAGTCCACAGACGCATAGCACGTGGCTAACCAATCCATACCCAAAAGAACGTCGAAGTCCAACATCTCAAGAAGGATCAAGTCGACAGGCAGCTCTCGCTCGCCAATACGGACGGTACATGATCGGAACACGTGCCTAGCAACGAAAGACTCTCCCACAGGAGTGGTCACAATAAGCGGCTGATCAAGCAACTCGGACTCTCTACCCAAACTCGGCATGAAGTGTGTGAAACCGTAAGAGTGCGTGGATCCGGGATCAAACAACACGTGTGCATCAATAGAGCATACTGATAGGGTACATGTCATGACGGCATTGGACGCCTGCGCATCCTAGGGTGTCAACGCAAATACTCGGGCCTGACCTCCTCCAATAACGGGCTGACCTCGGCCTCGGCCTCTGCCTCCTCGTCCTCTCTGGATCGGTCTGCCGCGTCCACGGCCTCTGGGTGCACCTAACTGGCGTGGAACATCGCCTGTGGTAGGAAGTAGAGCTCTCTGAGGAGGGGGCGGTGACGGTGGTAGGGTTACATGCGGAACTGTCGCCCCTCCCTGCCGTCTCGCCGGGCAGTCTCTGATACGATGGTGCAGACTCCCGCACCCAAAGCATCCTGAGGACGGCTGTGTAGGGTTCCTAGGCACTCTCAAGAGGTCTCACAAGGCATCAACCATGCCAATTTCAAAATTTATCGTGCCGAGAAACCCTAGACTACGGATCGTTAACTAGAAATCTAGGCGACCAAAACAACTAGTTTACAACTAAACTAAAAGAACGGAAATACAACCTTTGTAGATCCGGTTCTCCACCTCCATGGCTCCGCGATGAAGTCTCCTCACTGTACTAATCGGATCTTGGGCTCTAGCGTCGGCTTCATCGGAGAAAGGACGGGCTAGGTCATCGACTACGATGCCGAAGATGATCTACGTCGAGGCATCACTAGATCAAGCTCCACCTTCACCAAGCCATGAAAACTTGTGAAGGAAACACCCTATACTACTTGGCAAGAGGTAGAGGATGAAGAAATAGGAAGTGGGTTCACTTTAGAATTGGATTTCTCACTCTTTTTCTCACTTTGCCATTGATGAAGGCAAGGTTTCTTTTCTTGAAGAAGAAGAAGATGAAGAAGATGATAGAATTATGATAAGTTAATATCAAATAGAAAATAAATTGAATACTTATCATAATCCAACCATGGTTATGTGTAGAGAGCAAACTATAGTTAGGTGAATGGTTAGGTTAGGCATAAAACAAAAATGGTGGACTTTTTCAAAGCTTCATGAAACTTCAACAAAGAAACAAAATTAGCCACCATTTTCCTTTTGCCAAAATGAAATAAACAAATCAATAAATGAATAAATAAATTAAACAAAACCCTAACCATTTACTTAACCAAGGTTTAAACTTTACGCAAACTCAAGTAAGCATGTATCATCAAACATGATACAATCAAGTGCACAAAAGTATATCACATATACAACTTGTGAACTTCAAGTGAGAAAATCCATTTAAAAGTGAACCAATACTAGTTAATGCAAAGTAATATATCAAATATATAATTATGCATTAAATCATCAAATCAACATTTGATTTAACGATCCGGTCATATCGCATATGACCGACTAATATCCAATGTATCGTTTTATCGAATCAATCCTCGATTCGATAACTAGGTTATATCGCATACAACCATTCGATACATTCATCGTGAGAATGGAATACGGTATCACATACACGCATTATTCTCGGTCCCGCACATATCTCATATGCGCTCCTATTTCGTTTCGCTTGAGCCAGGAAACCTCTGTGTAGGACTCTAAAGACTCGTCAATACGCAGGCAGCAGGTGATGATCATATCAAACACCCACAAGCCGCAAGCGGTCTGCTAAACGTAACGGCCACCCGGGTATTGAGCGATCAGAAGATCGACGAGCAAGCCCGCTCACACTCCTGTGAATCCAACCAGTAACACTACCGTACAGTCCGGTCTGATCGTCGGATATGTCGCATATCTCGCCTAGGGATGGTAAACGTCAGACCCCAATAGCTCGATAAGTCGTGTCGATATGAGGTCTATAACAGTTCGAGAAACTACAGGTAACACTTACCAGTAAATCTCAGCAACCCTGGGCAGGGATTTCCGGTTATAGCCAATCGAACACAGCGCAACATCAACTCCCTATACCGGGAGAGACGAATCCCCTCCTATCGCTCATTGCCTCCATGTGATTCGGGACTGTACCCAAAAACCACCGTTTTGCATGCCCTCTTGGACGTGGTAAGATGGAAATCAAAGCACAGTGGGAACCACACAAGACTCTATGACGATCTCGGGTCAACAGTCTACTCTGTACCAGTGTCACCTGAGAACTGCCATCTGACGTAAGGTATAATACCATCTAGGAGTTCTCGGCGAGTCCGTCCAGTGTACCCAGTCTCTACTGAGCACCCGTATATCATCTCTGATGTCAAACACCAATGGATATGGGATCATCCATCGCCCATCTGTATGGGTCGAGAAGGTATACGCTAGTCTACTCTGGTATATCGATGCCCCGTCTCGATATACCCACGACTAGGGACTTTGAAGGATGTACTTATGGACTACCATGTCCCCACTAGTATGATCCGCATCTAGTCCAGGTAGTCAAGTACACATCCTAAGGGCTTTACCAACATGTAACAGGGAGACAATCAGTGTACACGTTAAGGTAAAGATCAAGCAGATAGCATACTATCATGTCGAGCAAGAAAGTCCTCCCTATATATGTCCCAGCATCCACTACAATATACATCCTATGTATAGTAATGGCCTCTAGGGCATACATATAACTAACAATCTCCCACTTGCACTAGGGCCATCTGATAGCAGTGGTTGTAGTATCTCATACTCAACCATCCCATAATAGTCTCTCTCTGGGAAAAGGCCTTTGTGAGTGGATCCGCCGTGCTGTCCTCTGAGTCTACTCTCCTAACCTCGATCACCTTGGAGATCAACCATCTCTATGATCAGGTGACACTGCCTTAGAATATGTCTGGATCACTGATGGGACCGGCGTTCCTTGGCATAAGCCACAACTCCATTGTCTCACAATGGTAGGAACGAAGTTCTTCTCATGAACTAATATATATCCAGACTGCCTCTTTGGTAGCTTCTTAAGTAGCGATGTATTCAGCCTTAATCGTCTAGTATGTCACGGTATCTATCTTGGAACTCTTCCAACATACCGTCCCTCCACTGAGGGTAAAGACAATGCCTGTGACTGACATTCAGTCGTCTTTTATCACCCTGGAACCCTTCCAGTGATTCTCCTCAGGATCGATTGATACCATCTCACTACAACTGAGAATCCTAACATCCAATTAGATCTATCTCATAGATCCAAAACCCAGGATTTAGGAGGCATCACTTTGATCCTATATGGAGAATCATTGTGATAAGCGGAGATTGACCGAACGTAGCATAGGAAACTCCTTTCTTATCAAGAGTATGTCATCCATGTACTCTACGAGGATCATCACCATACTCCCTACTACCTTTTTGTATATACAAGGTTCATCTACCATTTTGATGAAGTCAAACTTTTTGACTACGACATCAAAACAGACGTTCCAACTCCGCGATGCCTGCTTTATCCTATAAAGCATCTTGCACACGTTTCCGCTGTTCCCACTGTCTACGAGGCCCTCTGGCTGTGTACTTATAGACACCCTTTTTCTAAAACATCATTTAGAAAAGCTGTCATGACACCCAACCACCAGATATCGTAGTCATGGTATGTAGCCGTGGTAAGTAGGATCTGGATGGACTTAAGCATAGCTCCTTAGAAAAAGGTTTCCTCATGATCCACACCTGGTCAATGATGCAAACCTTTAACAAGTCTAGCTTTGAAAGTCTCAACTTTTCCATATACACCAAGTAATCTTCTCAAGATATACTTGCTCCTGATGGGGATTTAACCCTTCAGATATAGCAACCAAAGTCCATACTTTGTTGGTGTACATGGATTCCATCTCAGATCACTAAGCATCCAGCCATTCTTACAGAGTCTTACTCCTGATGGCCAGCTCGAAACTAGTTGGGTCATCATCTCATGATGCAATCCTCGCTCCCACTGTCATAGAGAAACCGAAGTATCTCTCAGGTGGGTGAGGAACCCTACTAGATCGGCGGAGAGGCTGAGGTTCGTTGGTATCTACTGAATCCTTTGGTTCTACCAAATCATCTGTTGTTGTTTGTATAGCTGGAACCTTTCCAGTTGTACATAACAGACCTTGCCTCGAGCTTGTCCGGATTATGCTTTTCAGACATAGGCTGGACAACCCCAAATCTTAACTAACTTAACAGATGGGCTCTTCCCTTATCATATCAAATATGAAGTGGTAGGCAACTGATTTGATTTGAATCATATTCAATAGGTATGCAGCTTCTCAAGTGCATAACTCCCAAAAGGAAATAGGTAACTCAGTAGTACTCATCATAGAGCGTACCATATCGAATATGGTGCAACTGCTCCGCCCCGATATACCATCGTGCTATGGTGTATTCGGAGGAGTAACGCTGAGAGAGAATCTCATTCTCCTTTAGAATAGTCCAGGATTTTCGTGCTCAAGTATTCTCCTCCTCGATCTCATCAAAGGACATAATACTTATACCCGTATTGGTTCTCTACTTCTAACTTATATTCTGTGAATATCTCAAAAGGTTCGGACTTGTGTTTCAACAGGAACATATGTCTGAATCTTGAGAGATCATCAGAGAACGTAATGAAATACAAAGAACCGGTCTTGGCATGTGTAGACAGGGGACCTTTGTACATCAGCATGTATCATCCCAAGAGTTCACTAACTCTTTCTCTGTTTCCAATAAACAGAGCTGGTGTCATTATATCTTTGTGACACGACTGGCAAGTTTCACAAGATGTAGATTCAAACTGATTTAAATATGCATCTTCATGTAACTTCAGCTAGTCGGGTCGCATTGATATGACCTAGTCTACAATGCCTCAAGAAGGATTCGTTCATTTCTGAACTCTTCTTCTTGTGTGTGTTCCGTATACTCAGAACTGTAGTTTGATTTAGAATATTAATGCTTTTAGATAACGTGCCTAAACCGATCAACTTTTGATATAGGAAATGTTCAAAACATTATCCAACAATACAAAATTTTATCATTTCTTTACTAATAAAGAGACTGATATGATTTTGTATATCAGGTTCGGTATCTAATAACATCCGTTCAGAATCAATGTATTGGTAATACAGGGTGACAGTGACCAACAGACTTGGCTGCAACACTTGCCCCGTTTTCTGCCTCATGAAACTTATCACCCGTTCTCAGTTCTCTACCTTTCTGTAGCCCTATGTAACTGATTACATATCTGGGATCCTGATCTGGTATCACATACCCAGGACGTAAAGGATACTGAGAAACAGTTCTCTGTAATGAACACACCCGAAGATGATGCATCATCATGCACTCTCTTCGTTTGGGCGGCACGGGAATTTTGGTAATCCCCAATTTCCTGCTCTGTCTTATAACAATTATAAGTTGGAGCGGGACCAACATTCCCCAGCTCAGTATAACAAGCGGGTTCGGTCAATAATCCGTATTATTATCTTGATTAAGGCGAGATATGGTCGCTACCTGGAGAGAGAGAGAAGAAAACACTCAGCGTGCGCTCTTGCAAGATCAAATTGGTTATTATTTTATCTAATCAGGATGGCTCCCACTGTTTTTATCAAATCTTCCTTCAAACCCTAAAAGGAAAGACTAGCTGGGATTAATTACACACTACAAGTTCGCCAATCTTTCAGCCAGGCCAGTATCGGTACTTTGAGGGAGGTCCCCCGTGCTTTCGCACGAAACTAATTAATGTAAACCTCGTTTTCCCAGAGGCGTAACCTCATTAACACCTTTCTAGACACCTACTTGATCGGCTAATTGTAATGTGTAAAGCTCTCCCAGGAGTAACTCTTACTCGCAGCGGGTATCGGGATCCAACTATCTCATAGAATGTATGCAATCTCATTGCAAATTTCAACACTTGAAATTCCCGATAATATTTTGCCCCTAACGTGCTATGACCTTGACGAAAGCCAACAAACCATGGCCCGCTAGTCAAGTTCAACCCGTACATTTCTTGATTGAATTAAACCCACCCGCACGACCCTTGACGAAAGCCAACAAAGCCGCACGACTACCCTAATCCAATCGCATCGTATGCTGGCAGATAAGCAGCATATAGCTACCGCACACTGCACCTTGACGAAAGCCAACAAATGCAGCACGAATACTATATACAACTTATCTGAAATGACGGAGGGCTACGACAGGTTTTTCTGAAAACCTATTGCGTAATGAACTTGATATCGTTGAAGAATCAAATGATTTTAAAATGGAGTGTTTTTGAGGCTTTTCTAGTTTTGCTAAAGGAGTCACTCCCGGTGAAGGGATCGTCGGTCCTTTCCTCGTCGAATGAGGTGCGGGATATATCACATATATCACTGTGCAAAGAAAAAACTCTTAAAAGCAATCAAAAGACAAACCGAGTGTGTAGCATCTGCCAGTTATTTCTAAAGGAGTCACTCCCGGTGAAGGGATCTCGGTCCTTTCCTCATCGAATAAGGTGCAGGATATATCATATATACCGCTGTGCAAAGCAAGAACTGTAGCTACCTGTTTTATTTTGAAATTCGATTCCACAACATCTTAGGTTTCTTTTATTTCATTAATCTCATTAATGAAGTCCCATCATTTAAATACCTAAACATCACAGATAAATACGACGTACACTTATGCCATCCGCATTCGCCTCGATGTCCCCTCGTGCACCGTTAGGTTAGGTAACTAACGGCAGAGCAGGGCAGGGCTAGCGTGGGTGTAAAACATAAGTAACGTCTATATAATATATCATATATACTATATATAGTATCTATCACAGAACATCACATGATCACATCACATATATCGCAGCAGAATAAACATATGAAATATTGGATATACTAGGACGTCCATGTTTTCAATACGAGCCAGTATAAAACACGGATTCCACGGTCGCGATGAGTAGCCAAACCCACACCCCTAGACCCCTACAAGAGCAGCAAGCAACCCTACCAATTCTAGAGTTAGGAGACCCGGACTCGACTCCTAGAGTTGGTCTCCCACTGGACTCCAGAACCCGGTTACTTGTGCTTCCCTCCTTGGGTCTATCCTAGTGCGGAAAAGTAAATAATATACAAATGGTGACATCATCCGCAACCTGGAAGTGCCCCAATAAAAGAATATTACATACAAGTTTTTACATGAATGAAAATGAAAAACACTCATCTCACATAAAAACCCCCGGCTATTCAAACACGACGATCCAATATAACATATCCAGCAACACATAACATCACATGTCATCAACGTAAGTAAACATGCGTATCCCAATTGTCGTTGGCATATAGCAACGAAACCAGCGATATCACATATTACACTTACGGTCACAGAAAAGAAAATGTAAAACTACAACAGTTGGAATCCGCAATCTCTTTAGACATCACATGCCTAATCAAATGAATTCCTTAAACATCGCATGCCCAACAATCATAAACCCCACATTTTAGTCTCAAAATCGAAAACACTTTTCAATATCAAGTCGGGCAATTCAACAAGATTCCCGACATCCTGATCGAATGCTCGTCGCAAACTTTAGTAGGCGGCCGCACCCCCTGACGCCGTCGACGAAGTGCACCAAGGCGGAACACCGCTGCCGCGAGCACCCGAACGGATGCTTTCGGCGACGGGGTTCTCCTACAGTCACTTGGTCAGGGCTATGGAGCGAGGCTGTCTATTAAGTTTACCCGGCGAGTATCCGCGTACGCTACGTGATTGCGACGGACTTTTGATCACATCAAAATTCCGTGGCAACCGATCAAGTGAGACTAAACTGCTATGTTTATAACATTCATTCAGTTATCTCATAACTTATTGTGAATTCCAATTATTGTATCACATTCCAGATAATTAGAAAATGTTAAACTTTCCGATCGAACATTCAAACACCCAAGTTTTCCCGAAACAGATCAACACATGAAACAAGTTCAAAGACATTCACTTCATGCCTCAGTACCAACGGTCCAGCCGTAGAAGGGTCAAGCCAACGCCTCACATGTGGCACGCCGTACTGCCCCAAACCCGAAGGTTCATAGGGCAGTTCAAGACGGTCACATAATCGAGTTAAGGTTTGTTGTCTTCTAGAGGGACCATCGCGTTACTTGCACTACTTAGAACGTCATTAAACTACGGAAAGATCCAACACTTAGAAATTTCCCGACAGGGGAAAAGTTGAGTATTTATATCCGGTCGAACTTTTTAACATATTCTAAAATATCCGGAAAGCCACATAGACAAAATTAGACAATCCGATCGAAACACCGAGTCCCCAATACAAACCAGAAAACTCAACTCTTGAGTTCAGAAAAAAAATATCCCAGGAAAACCAGCACTGCAAAATAGGAATTACTGTGCAAAATTCAATGGGAGAAGAGACAAAATGGCCGCGGAACCGCCGCATTAGCACGCTAATGCCGCGGTTCCGCCGCACTTTAGACGGATCATTAGGTAATTTTTGCACCGTAATTCTTAGAATTTCCTGCTGAATTTTCTGCATATTTTTAATCTGGAAAAAACCCAATTTTTGGAAAAAGTCCAGAGAGCAAATTTGTGTTAGGGTTTCGGTTTAATCGGACTTCTAACTCCGTCTACGCATCGCCTAAGGCTCTAGCTAGGCTCTGATACCACTGTAGGGTTCCTAGGCACTCTCAAGAGGTCTCACAAGGCATCAACCATGCCAATTTCAAAATTTACGGTGCCGAGAAACCCTAGACTACGGATCGTTAACTAGAAATCTAGGCGACCAAAACAACTAGTTTACAACTAAACTAAAAGAACGGAAATACAACCTTTGTAGATCCGGTTCTCCACCTCCATGGCTCCGTGATGAAGTCTCCTCGCTGTACTAATCGGATCTTAGGCTCTAGCGTCGGCTTCATCGGAGAAAGGACGGGCTAGGTCATCGACTACGATGCCGAAGATGATCTACGTCGAGGCATCACTAGATCAAGCTCCACCTTCACCAAGCCATGAAAACTTGTGAAGGAAACACCCTATACTACTTGGCAAGAGGTAGAGGATGAAGAAATAGGAAGTGGGTTCACTTTAGAATTGGATTTCTCACTCTTTTTCTCACTTTGCCATTGATGAAGGCAAGGTTTCTTTTCTTGAAGAAGAAGAAGAAGAAGATGAAGAAGATGATAGAATTATGATAAGTTATTATCAAATAGAAAATAAATTGAATACTTATCATAATCCAACCATGGTTATGTGTAGAGAGCAAACTATAGTTAGGTGAATGGTTAGGTTAGGCATAAAACAAAAATGGTGGACTTTTTCAAAGCTTCATGAAACTTCAACAAAGAAACAAAATTAGCCACCATTTTCCTTTTGCCAAAATGAAATAAACAAATCAATAAATGAATAAATAAATTAAACAAAACCCTAACCATTTACTTAACCAAGGTTTAAACTTTACACAAACTCAAGTAAGCATGTATCATCAAACATGATACAATCAAGAGCACAAAAGTATATATCACATATACAACTTGTGAACTTCAAGTGAGAAAATCCATTTAAAAGTGAACCAATACTAGTTAATGCAAAGTAATATATCAAATATATAATTATGCATTAAATCATCAAATCAACATTAGATTTAACGATCCGGTCATATCGGATATGACCGACTAATATCCAATGTATCGTTTTATCGAATCAATCCTCGATTCGATAACTAGGTTATATCGCATACAACCATTCGATACATTCATCGTGAGAATGGAATACGGTATCACATACACGCATTATTCTCGGTCCCGCACATATCTCATATGCGCTCCTATTTCGTTTCGCTTGAGCCAGGAAACCTCTGTGTAGGACTCTAAAGACTCGTCAATACGCCGGCAGCAGGTGATGATCATATCAAACACCCACAAGCCGCAAGCGGTCTGCTAAACGTAACGGCCACCCGGGTATTGAGCGATCAGAAGATCGACGAGCAAGCCCTCTCACACTCCAGTGAATCCAACCAGTAACACTACCGTACAGTCCGGTCTGATCGTCTGATATGTCGCATATCTCGCCTAGGGGTGGTAAACGTCAGACCCCAATAGCTCGATAAGTCGTGTCGATATGAGGTCTATAACAGTTCGAGAAACTACAGGTAACACTTACCAGTAAATCTCAGCAACCCTGGCCAGGGATTTCCGGTTATAGCCAATCGAACACAGCGCAACATCAACTCCCTATACCGGGAGAGACGAATCCCCTCCTATCGCTCATTGCCTCCATGTGATTCGGGACTGTACCCAAAAACCACCGTTTTGCACGCCCTCTTGGACGTGGTAAGATGGAAATCAAAGCACAGTGGGAACCACACAAGACTCTATGACGATCTCGGGTCAACAGACTACTCTGTACCAGTGTCACCTGAGAACTGCCATCTGACGTAAGGTATAATACCATCTGGGAGTTCTCGGCGAGTCCGTCCAGTGTACCCAGTCTCTACTGAGCACCCGTATATCATCTCTGATGTCAAACACCAATGGATATGGGATCATCCATCGCCCATCTGTATGGGTCGAGAAGGTATACGCTAGTCTACTCTGGTATATCGATGCCCCGTCTCGATATACCCACGACTAGGGACTTTGAAGGATGTACTTATGGACTACCATGTCCCCACTAGTATGATCCGCATCATAGTCCAGGTAGTCAAGTACACATCCTAAGGGCTTTACCAACATGTAACAGGGAGACAATCAGTGTACACGTTAAGGTAAAGATCAACCAGATAGCATACTATCATGTCGAGCAAGAAAGTCCTCCCTATATATGTCCCAGCATCCACTACAATATACATCCTATGTATAGTAATGGCCTCTAGGGCATACATATAACTAACAGGCTGTTGTCCCTGTGTGTACGATCCATACAGCTGACCTCGTCTAAACCCTCTGCAGACCCTATCTCTCGGAAAGAATCTGGCATGCTGCCTCTGATCTGGCTTGCCGGTACGAATCCTCTTCGGCCTGGGAACGGCCGAAGTGACTGAAATACGTGCCTCCATCCGCAACGCCGTATCCATAGCCGCCGAATAGGTATCGAAGTGCTGGGCGCCAATGGCAAGAAATAGCTGGGCATCCAGTCCCTGTATGAACCTCTTCACCCTCTTCGCTTCGTATCCACCAGATACGGAGCATATCGGGATAACTGTGTAAACTGGACGTTATACTCAGACACCGTCATCCCTGGTGTCTTGATCAAGGCCTCAAAACTACAAGCTCTGGCGTCACGAACGCTCTCTGGAAGGAAACGGGCTAGAAAGACTGCTGTGAACTCGGTCCAGGTCATGGGTGGTAGACCTGCAGCTCGTCCTATCAGAACTGACTCCCACCATATCTGTGCGAGGCCCTCTAGTCGGAAACTCGCCAGCTCTATCCATTGGTCATCAGAACACCTCAGCGAACGGCAGATCCTGGCCAAGCTGTCAAGGAACGTCTGCGGGTCCTCTGCTGCATCGGTACCCGTGAAGACTGGAGGTCTCAGCCTCATGAACTCCTATAGCGAAACCGGGATGGTCACGGTGGTAGTACTAGGAGCAGGTATCATAGTAGTCTGGGATGTAGTAGGTAGTCCTCCGGCCTCGGTGCATGACTGGCCGCAACTAAGGATCCTACCATCTGTCGTAGCTCCTGCATATTACCCATCATCTGTCGCAGCTCCTCCATACCAGTCTTAAGCCTATCCATACGGCCTGGGGAAGGCGGATCAGTCTGTCCATGCGGTGTAGGCATACCACCCTGCTCAGTCCTAGTCTCGGACGAACCAGCTCGAATCTCGTCTCGGGCGGCAGCCCTCTATGCTCTGGTAGCCCTCTGCGGCATAGTGACTGGTACAGGAAACAGGACAATAAGAACGGTGCAATAGAATCGAAGGATACACGGAATTGAAGAAGGAATTTCAAGCAAGTATATCCTAAAGTCACTTAGGCGGAGTACCGTATCGCAAGTATGCCGCGGATATACGTACGCTACGCTACCCTGCTTAAGTCACTTACTCCATCTACTAAGGGTCATCCTACACTTGGAAAGGTGAAACCTATCGTTCTGATACCAACTTTGTCATGACCCGCAGAGTACGGAACGTGACCGGAACTTAAGTTACGAAACGTCTCAAGGCGTCCGTAAGATAAGTAAGCCGAAGCCCAGAAATCAAAACCCAATTAAGAATTAGAGTGAAGGAAAAACCATTTTTATTTAAGCACTTGTTTCATTAAGTCACATCAAGTCTCTTTTTATTAAAACAACTTCCCTTTTCCCCAAATTTCCGGCAAAATCTTCTTGTAAAATATTCCCTCAACGGGTACAACAGGAATACAAGTGAATAACAGAAATATGGCATCCCTAAGCGGGAGCTAGCTCTTCGCCTCAAGGCGGTCACAAATCCAACGCAATGTAAATTAACAATGTGCATAAATAAGCATGAAAACACAGGCAAAATAATCTGTCAGCTCAAGTGAGCTCGACCCCAAATATAACATATCATCCAAAAGTCTCACAACCTCACCTCTGGGTCAATATACAGTAGTCCAAATAAAACTAGTACAGCTGAAATAATAGCAGATGGAGTACTCTAGATACAATGAACATAAATAAGGTGGTACAAAATGATAACAACCCACCTATGAGCAAAAGCCTCGAGTCCAGGCAAAAAGAGGCAAAAGTATACGCCACTACAGTGCTGACGGAACGGACCTGCAGAAAAGCTGTGGCACAACGGGGGTGAGTTGCCAGCTCGTGAGTAATAAATAACAACTACAAAGGCTATCGTATGCATGTACACAAGTATCCTAGCATCCCTAGAACAGGTATGGCTATATGTACTAGCAGGTATGTATGCATCATCAGTGTAAGTATGTATGTCACATGGATGTAATAATAGGTATGAATGGCATATGAATATACTATCATATATATATGCTATATGAGTCAACTCAAGATCTCATCATGTAGGTATAAGAAATATTCTTCCTTTGTTTTTGAAACTTCTTTCAAATATCTGCATAATATTCATGAAAATCAACAAAATCCGTGTCCAGCAACGACACCTCAAAACTGTCTCAAATCTCATATATCCATGTCAAGTATCTCTGGCCTCAGCCGTCCAGCTGATCCATATCAAATGTCAATATCTCAATCCAGCGGCCACGGTCGGTATCCTCTGGATATCCGCCGTGCCAAATGAAGTCACCTGTAGGTAATCCATCCCCTGCCAGGTTCAACGCCATCTCCTGCGATCTTCTTGCCCCGGTTTACCGTACCGGGCCCACCATATACCCGAGACGGTTCATCCACCTCCTCGAAACGGGTCTCGAAAACCACATCAAACTCATGGTGGACGATACTTTACATCACTAGAAAACCGCAACTTTTATATTTTAAAAGATTATAAGTTTGAAATCTTGCGGCTTTCCCCCGAAATCCAGAAATATCATAAATCTCATGAAATCATCATGAATGCATATGTCAATGATAATGAATTCCTATGGTATCAATTTGCAATGTATGATTTATACTAGGCATGAGCAGATGATATAATACTACATATGCACGAGAATAGCAATTCTTATGATTTCATTTTAAATATTTATTGCAATAACACAGGTCTAAGCAATTAACATGTTTCGGATGTATAGTTATCTAGTGTCGTGACATGGCAATTACCAGGGTGTGTGTGTCCACATGAATAGTGCTCGTGCTGCATATAAAAACCTGGTAATGGTGCATGTGTCCTACAAATGAGTTTGCATATATGGAACATCATGTAGATCCTAACTGCAGCAAATATCATACAAGTATTATTATTCTAATGTCACAAGTAAATATCAAGTTTACTATTTTCAAGTTTACTAAATCTATCGGGCGACTCGCGCCATCCAAACGATCGTCCCCCGTAGATGTTAAATCTACTCACCCGTGATCCCGTGCTAGGTGTGTCCGACCACCTGCTTCCTTTCTCCGCTGCGCTTGAAGTCCCCACCAGCGAACCTAGAATTTACAAAGTCACATACATCAGGAAAATCCTGCAAAAACACGATATATCGATAAAAGGATACGCGTGCGTGAAACTAAACGCGCGTGCACACGACACGTCGCGACGCGCATAAACCCACCAGAACCTACTCTGACACGCTGTGTCGCGCAGCGCGCCATAGAACCATGCGTATCACGCGCGTGTCGCACAAGTTTTAAAACATCGAAAACACGTTATTAACTCCAGATTTTTCCTCTAGACCCAACTTAAAACGTTGCAGGTACCAACAGACTAAGCTACCAAGCAAGACCCTACAACCTAAATCCCCACACCCCACCCCTACTCTGGCCGCAATTTGTGGCCAGAATGATTAAACCGGCGGTCGAGAGGGGGAGGTGGGTCCCCGTGCTCTGTGTGTGTGTCCCTGCCAGTCTCACCATGCTACAGTTTTCACAACTTTTACCTGAGTGGATCGGGTCAAAAGCAGATTTCAGAAAGGCTAAAAAGTAGCTAAAACTGCTAATTTACGCCAAGTCGGACAAATCGGGTATTTCTATGGAGTCTGGGACAAATCTTGGTTCCACTAGTCCTAACAGCACTTACTAAGGTTTTATTAACAATCCATACCATCACTTTGCCAAAATACCCCTAAATTACCCAAAATTACCATTAAAGCACATACTAAACCATAACTAAGCTAGATAACCATAATTTTAGCAAATAGAGTCGGGTTAAGGGGTTATACCTCTAGAGACCCTAGATGAAGGAGAAGAGAAGATGAAGGAGGGTGTGTGCTGTGGCTACAGCTCCTGGTGCTGCAAAACTGGCCGGAACAAACTGATCTGCAGCTTGGTGAAATTTACAGAGCTGTTGCTGCTGCTGTTGTTCTGGTGGTGTAGTGTATATTGTGTTGCTGTTTGAAGCAGTAGCAGCAGCAGGGGTTGGGGTATTCTTGAGGGTAGGGTTGTGTGTTGTGGGGGAAGTGTTATATAAGGAGTTGGGGGCTGATGTAGCAGCTGCTGCTGCTGAAGTTCTGAAGAAAAGGGCTGAAGCTGATTGTAACTGGCTGAAAGTGTGCTGCTGATATTTGGTCAGGGGCTAATGGTGTTGTTTTGGTGGCTGTTCTGATGTTTTAAGGGCTGAAGTTGAGTGTGAGTGAGAGGGATTTGAGGTTGGGGCTGTTTGTAATGATGTTAGGGGCTAAAGGGGCTGTTTGTGCAGCAGTTAATGTGCTGTTTTGTGAAGAACTGAAGCTGAAGTGGGATGAATTGAGCTGAGATTGGGCTGATGGTGAATCATCAGCTGCTGTAGCAGCAATAGGGGCTGGTTTGGGTGGCTGATTTGATGGTATTTGGGCTGATAATTGTGTGTGCGAGTGAGAGAGGTGTGAGTTTGAGGAGACATGCAAAAAGGTTTGAGTTGAAATGGTGTGATACAACCTTAAACCATCATGACAACCATCACATCTCTCTCTCTCTCTCTCTCTCTCACAACAAGAAAGTCAACCTAACCCTAAACACCCTTGGACAAAACAAAAGACCCTAATTAAGCTAATTAGCTCATAACCAACTCAATTATCTAAACCAAAGGCCTAACCCACCATGGTTGGCTAAATATGGTTAACCCACCATGCACACCCAACACTTGGTAACCCTAGACTTAACCCTAGTTAACGTGCACAAGTGTGTGGGGTCGAGATAAAATTCTACAAAAATAACCATAAAACCAGATAAATTATTAGAAACCCGTTTTGGTAAACTTTTTACCAAAAACCCCACATTAACACATAATTACCACTAACCCTAAACTCAGGTGTTACAGTCTTCCCCCCTTAAGAAAATTCGTCCCCGAATTTTAAAATATGCAACTATGCGTACCTTCAAAAAGTTGAGGGAATTTCTTCCGCATCTCTCCCTCGGCCTCCCAAGTGATCTCCTCACCATTTGGGCTGCGCCAAAGAACCCTCACCGACGGCAGGACCTTTGATCGAAGTTTCTTCACCTTCCGATCTAATATCTCAACTGGCTGCACGGTAAACGAAAGGTCGGGCTCAAGCTGAACGGTTTGATACCGAATCGTATGGGAAGGGTCATGAAGATATTTGCGTAGCATCGACACGTGGAAAACGGGGTGAACATCTGAAAAGCTGGGTGGAAGAGCCAAACGATATGCAACAGTGCCGACACGCTCGAGGATCTCGAAGGGACCCACGAATCTAGGGCTAAGCTTTCCCTTTCGCCCAAATCGCATCACGCCCTTCATCGGAGAGACCCTCAGAAAAACATGATCGCCAACTGCGAACTCTAATCTGCGATGGCGCCTGTCTGCATACAATTTCTTCCTGCTCTGAGCCGCTCTCATCCGTTCTCGAATCAACTGCACTTTCTCGGTCGTCTCCTGCACGATCTGCGGCCCAAAAATACCACTCTCGCTCAGGTCAGTCCAACAGACGGGCGATCTGCATCTCCTCCCATACAAGGCCTCGAAAGGTGCCATTTGGATAGTATCCTGGAAGCTGTTGTTGTAGGAGAACTCCACTAAAGGTAAATGACGATCCCTAAAATTTTTACCAAAACCCCCACATTAACACATAATTACCACTAACCCTAAACTCAGGTGTTACAGTGTGTGTGTGTGTGGAGTCAAGAAAAAAGACCATACCTCATTTATCTAAACACCATACTTCTATGTTTATTATTTTCATTTTATTTTCTTTCTGTTTAAACTCTTTCTTCTATTTTCTAGAACCCTCTTAATAATTCCATTTAATTTCAAACACAAAATGTTACATTTTAGTTTAATGTGTCATGGTTCACTAAAGCATAATTAACCCACTCCAATTTTTAATTATCACTAATTAAATGTATTAGTGAAAGCTTATAATAATATTTAAAATAATTAATTACGAAAAATATTTTAGTAAACTAGCAATTTTATAAGTGACTAAATAAATACCAATACTAGCCATTACATATCTAAAATAGGTATAATTAAGTCTATATTGAAAATAATTATATTTTGCTTTTTACGGAAAACACCAGTTATTTTACCGATTATCGGAAAATTCCCCTAAACGATTTTCAAAACGTTACAGTCTTCCCCGCTTAAAGAAATTCGGTCCCCGAATTTACAATCTAACTACACGTACCCTTGAAGAGATGGGAATAACTCTCTCTCATCTCGTGCTCGGCTTCCACGTGATCTCTTCGCCGCTCGGGCCACGCCAAAGAACCATTACGGTCGGTATGACCTCGGACCTCGGTTTCTTCACCTGCTGATCTAGAATGACTATTGGCTGCTCGGTGAAAGAAAGATCACGCTCCAGCTTGATCGTCTGACGCTATATCGCGTGAGAGGGGTTATGATGGTACTTGCGGAGCATTGATACATGAAACAAGGGGTGAATATCTGGAAAGCTGAATGGAAGAGCCAAACGATAACAACTACGCTGACACGCTCGAGACCCTCTAGGGGACCCACATATCTGGGACTAAGCTTCCCTTTTTTTTCGAATCTCAACACGCCCTTCATCGGAGGAACACTCAAGAAAACGTGATCGCCTACTGTAAACTCAAGTCTGTGCCGACGTCGGTCTGCATTAAATTTCTGCCTTCTCGGGGACGCTCTCCTCGTATCCCAAATCAACTGAATCTTTTCGGTCGTCTCTTGTACAATCTTGTAGGGTTCCTAGGCACACTAATGAGGTCTCACAAGGCATCAACCATGCCAATTTCAAATTTTACAAGTGCCGAGAAACCCTAATACGGATTCGTTGACTAGAGTTTAGGCGAAAAGTGAAACTAGTTAACATTTTAACTAAAGGAAAGAGGCTACAACCTTTGTAGATCCGGTTCTCCACTTCCTTAGCTCCACTTAGACGTCCTCTCGCTGTCCATATCGGATCCCGGACTCTAGCATCGGCTTCATCGGAGAAATGGGCGGGCTAGGTCGTCGGCTTCGATGCCGAAGATGATCTACGTCAAGGCAACTCTAGATCGAGCTCCAACTTCACCAAGTCGTGAAACTTGTGAAGAAAACACCCTATACTACTTGGTAAGAGGTAGAGGATGAAGAAATAGGAGGTGGGTTCACTTTAGAATTGGATTTCTCACTCTTTTACCCAAGATGCCATTAATGGAGTTAAGCTTTCTTCTTGATCAAGAAGAAGAAGAAGATAGAATATGATAAGTGTTAGATTAAAAAAGAAAATAATATGAATACTTATCCTATACTAACCATGGTCAAGTGTAGAGAGTAAACTAGGGTTAGGTGAATGGTTAGGTTAAGAGAAGAAAACAAAAATGGTCAAGGTTTCAACCCTTCATGAAGCTTCATGAAAGAAACAAGAAAAGCCACCATTTCCATTTTCTTTTCCAAAATAAATAATTGAATAAGTAAACAAAACCCTAACCATTCATATAACCATGGTTTAATCTTTACACAAACTCAAGTTAACATGTATCATCAAACATGATATAATCAAGTGCACACAAAAAATATATCACATATACAATGTGCACATCAAGTGAGAAAATCCTTTTAAAATGAACCAATACTAGTTAATGCAAAGTAATATATCAAATATATAATTATACATTAAATCATTAAATCAACACTTGATTCAATGATCCGGTCATGTCGCACATAACCGACTAGTATCCAATGTATCGACTTATCGAATCTATCTTTGATTCGATAACTAGGTTATATCGCATACAACCAATCGAAACATTCATCGCGAGAATGAAATACGGTATCACATACACGCATTATTCTCGGTCCCGCACATATCTCATATGCGCTCCTATTTCGTTTCGCTTGAGCCAGGAAACCTCTGTGTAGGACTCTAAAGACTCGTCAATACGCCGGCAGCAGATGATGATCATATCAAGCACCCACAAGCCGCAAGCGGTCTGCTAAACGTAACGGCCACCCGGGTATTGAGCGATCAGAGGATCGACGAGCAAGCCCGCTCACACTCCTGTGAATCCAACCAGTAACACTTACCGTACAGGCCGGTCTGTTCGTCTGATATGTCGCATATCAAGTCTAGGGGTGGTAAACGTCAGACCCCAATAACCGATAAGTCGTGCCGATGTGAGGCTCATAACGGGTTGAGAAACTACTGGTAACACTTACCAGCAAATCTTTTATCAGCCCTGGCCAGGGACTTCCCTGTTACGGCCAATCGAGCACAGCGCAACATCAACCCCCAATACCGGGAGAGACGAAACCCTTCCTATCGCTCATTGCCTCCATGTGATTCGGGACTGTACCCAAAAACCACCGTTTTGCACGCCCTCATGGACATGGTAAGATGGAGATCAAAGCACAGTGGGAATCACACAAGACTCTATGACGATCTCGGGTCTACAGACTAACCTGCACAAGTGTCACCTGAGAACTGCCATCTGACGTGAGGTATAATACCATCTGGGAGTTCTCAGCGAGTCCGTCCAGTGTACCCAGTCTCCAATGAGCACCCGTATACCATCTCTGATTTCAAACACCAATAGATATGGGATCATCCATCGCCCATCTCATGGGTCGAGAAGCGTATACGCTAGTCTACACTGGTATATCGATGCCCCGTCTCGATACACCCATGACTAGGGACCTTGAAGGATGTACCTATAGACTACCATGTTCCCACTAGTATGATCTGCATCATAGTCCAGGTAGTCAAGTACACATCCTAAGGGCTTTACCAACATGTAACTATAAGACAGTTTAAAGAGACTAGTATACATGTTAAGATAAAGAGCAACCAGATAGCATACTATCATATCGAGCAAGAAAGTCATCTCTATATATGTCCAAGCATCCAATGTAATATACATCATCTGTACAATACTGGTCTCTAGGGCATACATACAACTAACAATCTCCCACTTGCACCAGGGCCAGCTGCTGTAGTATCGCATACCGAGCATTCCGAAGAGTCTCTCAAACTGTATCTGGGGAATGGCCTTCGTGAGTGGATCCGCCGTGTTGTTCTTCATGTCAACCCTCCTGACCTCGATCTCCCGGCGATCAACTATCTCCCGGATCAGGTGATACCGCCTCAGAATATGCCTGGATCGCTGATGGGACCTGGGTTCCTTGGCCAAAGCCACCGCTCCATTGTTATCGCAATACAAAGGTATTGGATGCTCAATGGATGGAACCACACCAAGTTCAGTAATGAACTTCTTGATCCAGACAGCCTCTTTAGCAGCATCGTTGGCAGCGATGTATTCAGCCTCCATCGTCGAGTCTGCCACGGTTTCCTGCTTGGAACTCTTCCAGCTAACCGCCCCTCCGTAAAGGGTAAAGATAAATCCCGACTGCGACTTAGAGTCGTCCTTATCACTCTGGAAGCTCGAATCGGTAAAGGACTCCACTTAGAGTTCTCCGTTACCATACACCAAGAGCATCTCTTTAGTCCTTCGCAAGTACTTGAGAATGCTCTTCACAGCTGTCCAGTGACTCTCTCCAGGATCATCTTGATACCTGCTCACTACACTTAGTGAGTATGCAACATCAGGTCTGGTACATAGCATCGCGTACATGATAGAGCCTACAGCCAAAGCATAGGGTATCCCTTGCATGCGAGCTCTCTCTAAATCAGTCTTGGGAGACATCTCTTTGGAGAGAGTGACTCCAGAGATCGTGGGCAAGTTCCCACGCTTGGATTCTTCCATACTAAACCTCTTTAGTATGGTGTCAATGTACCTGGATTGGGACAATCCCAATATCCGTTTGGATCTATCCCTATAGATCCTAATTCCCAATATGCAGGAGGCATCACCAAGATCTTTCATTGAGAATCTTTGTGATAAGAAGAGCTTGACCGATTGCAGCATAAGAATATCATTTTCTATCAAGAGTATGTCGTCCTCGTACAATACGAGGAAGACAACCTTACTCTCTGCTACCTTTTTGTAGATACAAGGTTCATCTGGGTTTTTGACGAAATCAAACTCTTTGATAACGACGTCAAAGCAGATGTTCCAACTCCGCGATGCTTGCTTTAATCCATAAATGGATTTAAGCAGCTTGCACACCTTCCGCTGCTCCCACTGTCTACGAAGCCCTCTGGCTGAGTCATGTATACGCACTCTTCTAAATCACCATTTAGAAAGGCGGTCTTAACATCCATTTGCCAGATTTCGTAGTCATGATATGCAGCGATGGCAAGCATGATCCGGATGGATTTAAGCATAGCCACTGGAGAAAAAGTTTCGTCATAGTCCACACCTGGTCTTTGACGAAAACCCTTTGCAACAAGTCTAGCTTTGAAAGTCTCCACTTTCCCATCTACACCAAGTTTTTTCTTGAAGATCCACTTGCTCCCAATGGGTTTTACCCCTTCAGGAGTAACTTCCAAAGTCCATACTTTGTTGGTGTACATGGATTCCATCTCGGACCGCATAGCATCCAGCCATTTCACTGAGTCCCTACTCGTGATGGCCTGCTCGAAGCTAGTTGGGTCATCATCCTCCATGATGCAATCCTCGCTCCCACCATCCATGAGAAAACCGTAGTATCTCTCAGGTGGGCGAGGAACCCTACTAGATCGGCGTAGAGGCTGAGGTTCGTCGGGAGCTACTGAATCCTCTGGTTCTACCAAGTCTTCTGTTATAGTTTGTGTTGCTGGAACCTCTTCCAGTTCTACCTCAATGCCACTTGTCTGTTTCATAAGAAAACTCTTTTCTAAGAAAGTGGCATGTCGAGAAACAAACACTTTTTGTTCCTCGGAGTGGTAGAAGATATACCCTCGTGAATGTTTGGGATATCCAACAAACTTACATAAAACAGACCTTGCCTCGAGCTTGTCCGGATTTTGTGTTTTAACATAGGCCGGACAACCCCATATCTGAATAAAATTAAGACATGGTCTCTTACCATTCCATATCTCATATGGAGTGGTAGGCACTGATTTGGTTGGAACTTTATTCAATAGGTATGCAGCAGTCTCTAGTGCATATCCCCAGAAGGAAATAGGTAACTCAGCTGCACTCATCATAGAGCGCACCATATCTAATAGGGTGCGGTTCCTCCGTTCTGATACGCCATTGTACTGTGGTGTATATGGAGGAGTCAGCTGAGAGAGAATCCCATTCTCTTTTAGGAAGTCCAGGAATTCATTGCTCAAGTATTCACCTCCTCGATCAGATCGCAGGATTTTAATACTTCTTCCAGTTTGGTTCTCGACTTCTTGTTTATATTCTCTAAATTTCTCAAAAGCTTCAGACTTGTGTCTTATCAAGTACACATGTCCGTATCTTGAGAGATCGTCAGTGAATGTAATGAAGTACGAAGAACCATCCCTGGCATGTGTAGACATGGGACCGCATACATCACTATGTATTAGTCCCAAGAGTTCGGTAACTCTTTCTCCGTGTCCCGTAAACGGAGTTTTGGTCATCTTACCTTTGAGACATGACTGGCAAGTGTCATAAGATGAAAATTCGAATGGTTTCAAATATCCATCCTTATGCAACTTAGCCAGTCGTGTCGCATTGATGTAACCCAGTCTACAATGCCACAAGAAGGATTCGTTCAGTTCTGAACTCTTCCTCTTGTGTGTGTTTGTTATGCTCAGAACTGTTGATTGATTTAGAACATAAATGCCATTGCACAACGTGCCTGATCCAACCAACTTTTGGTTACGGAAAATGTTCATAACATTATCCTGTAATACAAAATTATATTCCTCTTTACTCAATAAAGAAACCGATATAATGTTGCATATCAGGTTCGGCATGTAATAGCATTCGTTCAGAACCAATGTATTACCAGTTGGTAATACAAGGTGATATTCCCCGACAGTCTTAGCTGCAACAATTGCACCATTTCCAACTCTTATGTCTTTATCACCTTCTCCAAGTTCTCTAACTTTCCTGAGCCCATGTAACTGATTACATATATGGGATCCTGATCCGGTATCTAATACCCAGGACATAGAGCAAATGGAGAAACAGTTCTCTGTAACGAACACACCCGAAGAAAATGCATCAACATGTACTTTCTTCATTCGGGTGGCATGGAAATCCTGGTATTCCCCTATGTCCTGTTCATTCCCATAACCTTTATAAGAAAGAACGGAACCAACGTTCCCCAGCACAGTATAACATGCGGGTTCAGTCAATACATCCATATTATTATCTTTATTAGGGCATGAAATGGTCGCTACCTGGAGAGAGAGAGAGAAGAAAACACTTTAGCGTATGCTCTTGCAAGATCAGATTGGTTATTATCTTATCTAATCAGGATGGCTCCCACTGGTTTTTATCAAATCTTCCTTCAAACCTTAAAAGGAAAGACTAGCCGGGATTAATTGCACCTTACAACTTCGTCGATCTTTCAGCCAGGCCAGTGTCGGTACTTTGAGGGAGGTTCCCCGTGCTTTCGCACGGACCTAATTAAAGTAAACCTCGTTTTCCCAGAGGCGTAACCCCGTTGACACCTTTCTAGACACCTACTTGATCGGCTAATTGTAATGTGTAAAGCTCTCCCAGGAGTAACTCTTACTCGCAGTGGGTATCGGGATCCAACTATCTCATAGAAGGTATGCAATCTCATTGCAAATTTCAACACTTGAAATTCCCGATAATACTTTTGCCCCTAGCGTCCTATGACCTTGACGGAGGCCAAACTACCCACAGGGCGCTAGTCAAGTTCAACCCGTCATTTCTTGATTGAATTAAACCCACCCGTACGACCCTTGACGGAGGACAAACTACGCCGTACGAATACCCTAATCCAATCGCATCATATGCAGGTAGATAAGCACTAGTTAGCTACCATACACTACGCCTTGACGGAGGCCAAACTACCGCAGCATGAATACTAAGTAGTACTTATCTGAAATGACGGAGGGCTACGCAGGTTTTTCAGAAAAAACCATGAGCGTAATGAACTTGATATCGTTGTAGAATCGAGTGAAGTTTTGAAATGGAGTGATTTTGAGGCTTTTCTAGTTTTGCTAAAGGGGTCACTCCCGGTGAAGGGATCGTCGGCCCTTTCCTCGTCGAATGAGGTGCTGGATATATCATATATATCGCTGTGCAAAGCAGAAACTATAGAAGCAATCAAAAGTCAAACCGAGTGTGTAGCATCTGCCAGTTATTGCTAAAGGGGTCACTCCCGGTGAAGGGATCTCGGCCCTTTCCTCATCGAATAAGGTGCAGGGTATATCATATATACCGCTATGCAAAGCAAAACTGTAGCTACCCTTTTTATTTAAAATTTGATTCTACAACATCTTTTAGGTTTCTTTTTTTTCATTAATCACATTAATGAAGTCCCATCATTTAAGTCACCTAAACATCACAGATAAATACGACGTACACTTATGCCATCCGCATTCGCCTCGATGTCCCCTCGTGCACCGTTAGGTTAGGTAACTAACGACAGAGCAGGGCAGGGCTACTGCGGGTGCAAAACATAAGTAACGTCTATATAATATATCATATATACTATATACAGTATCCATCAGAACATATCAAATGGTCACATCACAGATATCGCAACAGAAGAAATATATGAAACATTGGATATACTAGGACGTCCGTGTTTTCAATACGAGCCAGTATAAAACACGGATTCCACGGTCGTGATGAAAAGCCAATCCCACACCCCTAGACCCCTACGAGAGCGGCAAGCAACCCTACCAATTCTAGGGTTAGGAGACCCGGACTCGACTCCTCGAGATGGTCTCCCACCGGACCCTAGAACCCGGTTACTTGTGCTCCCCTCCTTGGGTCTATCCTAATGCGGAAAAGTAAATAATATACAAAAGGTGACAACTTCCGCAACCTGGAAGTGCCCCAAATAAAAGAATATTACATACAAGTTTTTACATGAATGAAAATGAAAAACACTCATCTCACATAAAAAAAACCCGGCTATTCAAACACGACGATCCAATATAACATATCCAGCAACACATAACATCACATGTCATCAACGTAAGTAAGTATGCATACACCGATTGTCGTCGACGTATAGCAACGACAATCGGCAATACCACCACATACTACACTTACGGTCACAAAAAAGAAAGTATAAAACTACAACAGTTGGAATCCACAACCTCTTTAGACATCGCATGCCTAATCAAATGAAGTACTTAGACATCACATGCCTAACAATTATAAACCCCGCATTTTAGTCTCATTATCGAAAACTCTTTTCAATATCAAGTGAGACTAAACCGCTAGATTTATAACATTCATTCAGTTATCTCATAACTGTTTGTGAATTCCAATTATTGTATCCCATTCCGGATAAATAGAAAATATTAAACTTTCCGATCGAATATTCGAACACCCAAGTTTTCCCGAAACCGTTCAACACATGAAATAAGTTCAAAGACATTCACTTCATGCCTCAGTACCAACGGTCCAGCCGTAGAAGGGTCAAGCCAACGCCTCACATGTGGCACGCCGTACTGCCCTAAACCCTAAGGTTCAAAGGGCAGTTCAAGACGGTCACATAATCGAGTTAAGGTTTGTTGTCTTCTAGAGGGACCATCACGTTACTTGCACTACTTAGAACGTCATTAAACTACGGAAAAGTCCAACAATTGGAAATTTCCCGGCAGGGGAAAGATTGGGTATTTACATCCGGTCGAACTTTTTAACATATTCTAAAATATCCGGAAAAACACATAGACGAAGTCTGATAATCCGATCGAATCTACGAACTCCCAATACAACCCAAAATACTCAACTCTTGAGTGCAAATTAAAAATTCCTAGAAAACTCAGAATCAGAAAAGAGGAATTACTGTGCAAAACTGGGAAGGTGACGTCATCAGATGGCCGCGGAACCGCCGCAGAAGCCAGGCTTCTGCCGCGGTTCCGCCGCACTTTGGACATATTATGAAGTAATTTTCGCACCGTAATTCTTATAATTCCCTGCTGAATTTTTTAAGCATTTTTAATCTGGAAAAAACCCAGTTTTTGAAAAAAGTCCAGAGAGCATGAAAAATTAGGGTTTCGATGTTCGTTCGGATTTCAAACGTCGTCTAGACTTCGCCTAAGGCTCTAGCTAGGCTCTGATACCACTGTAGGGTTCCTAGGCACTCTAATGAGGTCTCACAAGGCATCAAACATGCCAATTTCAAATTTTACAAGTGCCGAGAAACCCTAATACGGATTCGTTGACTAGAGTTTAGGCGAAAAGTGAAACTAGTTAACATTTTAACTAAAGGAAAGAGGCTACAACTTTTGTAGATCCGGTTCTCCACTTCCTTAGCTCCACGTAGACGTCCTCTCGCTATCCATATCGGATCCCGGACTCTAGCATCGGCTTCATCGGAGAAATGGGTGGGCTAGGTCGTCGGCTTCGATGCCGAAGATGATCTACGTCGAGGCAACTCTAGATCGAGCTCCAACTTCACCAAGTCATGAAACTTGCGAAGAAAACACCCTATACTACTTGGCAAGAGGTATAGAATGAAGAAATAGGAGGTGGGTTCACTTTAGAATTGGATTTCTCACTCTTTTACTCAAGATGCCATTAATGGAGTTAAGCTTTCTTCTTGATCAAGAGGAAGAAGAAGAAGATAGAATATGATAAGTGTTAGATTAAAAAAGAAAATAATATGTATACTTATCATATACTAACCATGGTCAAGTGTAGAGAGTAAATTAGGGTTAGGTGAATGGTTAGGTTAAGAGAAGAAAACAAAAATGGTCAAGGTTTCAACCCTTCATGAAGCTTCATGAAAGAAACAAGAAAAGCTACCATTTCCATTTTCTTTTCCAAAATCAATAATCAAAATAAATAAATGAATAAGTAAACAAAACCCTAACCATTCATACAACCATGGTTTAATCTTTACACAAACTCAAGTTAACATGTATCATCAAACATGATACAATCAAGTGCACACAAAAAATATATCACATATACAATGTGCACATCAAGTGAGAAAATCCTTTTAAAATGAACCAATACTAGTTAATGCAAAGTAATATATCAAATATATAATTATACATTAAATCATTAAATCAACACTTGATTCAATGATCCGGTCATGTCGCACATAACCGACTAGTATCCAATGTATCGACTTATCGAATCAATCTTCGATTCGATAACTAGGTTATATCGCATACAACCAATAGAAACATTCATCGTGAGAATGAAATACGGTATCACATACACGCATTATTCTCGGTCCCGCACATATCTCATATGCGCTCCTATTTCGTTTCGCTTGAGCCAGGAAACCTCTGTGTAGGACTCTAAAGACTCGTCAATACGCCGGCAGCAGATGATGATCATATCAAGCACCCACAAGCCGCAAGCGGTCTGCTAAACGTAACGGCCACCCGGGTATTGAGCGATCAGAAGATCGACGAGCAAGCCCGCTCACACTCCTGTGAATCCAACCAGTAACACTTACCGTACAGTCCGGTCTGTTCGTCTGATATGTCGCATATCAAGTCTAGGGGTGGTAAACGTCAGACCCCAATAACCGATAAGTCGTGCCGATGTGAGGCTCATAACGGGTTGAGAAACTACTGGTAACACTTACCAGCAAATCTCTGATCAGCCCTGGCCAGGGACTTCCCTGTTACGGCCAATCGAGCACAGCGCAACATCAACCCCCAATACCGGGAGAGACGAAACCCCTCCTATCGCTCATTGCCTCCATGTGACTCGGGACTGTACCCAAAAACCACCATTTTGCACGCCCTCATGGACATGGTAAGGTGGAGATCAAAGCACAGTGGGAATCACACAAGACTCTATGACGATCTCGGGTCTACAGACTAACCTGCACAAGTGTCACCTGAGAACTGCCATCTGACGTGAGGTATAATACCATCTGGGAGTTCTCAGCGAGTCCGTCCAGTGTATCCAGCCTCCACTGAGCACCCGTATACCATCTCTGATGTCAAACACCAATGGATATGGGATCATCCATCGCCCATCTCATAGGTCGAGAAGCGTATACGCTAGTCTACACTGGTATATCGATGCCCCGTCTCGATACACCCACGACTAGGGACCTTGAAGGATGTACCTATAGACTACCATGTCCCCACTAGTATGATCTGCATCATAGTCCAGGTAGTCAAGTACACATCCTAAGGGCTTTACCAACATGTAACTATAAGACAGTTTAAAGAGACTAGTATACATGTTAAGATAAAGAGCAACCAGATAGCATACTATCATATCGAGCAAGAAAGTCATCTCTATATATGTCCAAGCATCCAATATAATATACATCATCTGTACAATATTGGCCTCTAGGGCATACATACAACTAACAATAAATCTGTGGTTCCAAAATACTGCACTCACAGAGCTCTATCCAACATACTGCTCAACTTACGGGTGATCGACATTTCCTCCTACATAATACCTTGAAGGGTGCCATCTGAATCTCCTCCTGGAAGCTGTTATTATAGGAAAACTCTATCAAGGGCAAGTGGCGATTGATTGATCATCTAAGTTTTGTTTTGAAAATATAATCACAATCAAAGAAATTTATACTGCAATCAATTAACGGTGTCGATGTAGCGCGTTAATGAATACGGATCGTCCACTGAGATGTGTGTTTTGATCGATCTTGTTTTAGACGAGTCAAAATGAAAAGATAAAAGAAATTGCAAGAAAATTGATTCAAGATTTGTGAGTTTTAATTTCAAGAAATATAAAGAAAATAAAGATCTAGAATCAAGAATCAAGAAATGTCCCAATCAACTTAGATATCAAGATTTGTAGAATAGCTTGTAGGAATCGATCAAATTGGTAGTCATGATGAATATTAATTATAACTAATTTTATCTATTGAGGGATTGTAGCTAGAAATATGATGATGAATGATGATTAGGGATCTATTGAAGAAACTAGGGTTTCTCCTTCTATCCCTTGTCTTTTCATAGATCATCATTCAAGTCTAACCTCTAGAAAATAAAGTCATCAATCGTTCATCTCTAATTTGCAACGAAGTTATCACAAAAGTGATCTCTCTCCAAATTAGGTCATCGATGATTCATTTTCCTAGTGTTAACAATTCTCATAAGGCTTAAACTTAGTAAAAGGACTTCATCACCATTAGATCTACCGATTCTCTCGATTCCTCCAAAAGCGGAGATTTACTCAAGCATCATGAAAATAAATGAATCAAAGATCAAGAAGTTTCATAACGCAAGAATGTAAAGAAAGCAAGAAGTACAATTATCACTTTTATTAAATCGACGACTAATTAAACATTCCCTCAATTCGAGGTTGCAAGATATTGCTCTCGATTGCTCCTTTTGAAGAGGTAACTAGATTCCGTCGAAGTTCTCTCCGCTCGATCTCCGTGAGACTTGGATCGTCGTGGATCTCGTGCTCTTGATGAAGATTGGCTTCGCGGATAAAGGATCGATGGTTGCTTGCTTGATTTGCTTCTCAAAATGATCTTGATTTGGCTTTGGAAATGGATTTGGGCTAGGGTTTTGGTATCAAGTTATGTCACTCAACTTGAATTTGAATTTTCGCTCTCAATTTTTCCCTCTAATTTTAACAACTAATTAACCACTTATTCAACAAACTCAAACCCTAGGTTTAGATCTCCTTTTATAACCACTCATTTGAATCTTCCCTCCAAAACTAGGTTGTTAGAGATAGCCTTCTAGAATGAGTTTGTTAGAGGGAATATTCTAGAATGAGGTTGTTACAAGGAGCCTTCTAGAAGAAGTTTGTTATGCAGAGCCTTCTGGAAGAAGCCACATGCTAATTAAGAGAGTCTTCTGGAAGTGAGGTTATTGAGAAGAAGCTTCTAGAGAATTTTGACACGTTGATGAGTTAAACAGGCCGCGGATCCGCGGCGGATCGGCCAACTCGACCGCGGATCCGCGGCCTTATAGTGAGGTCTCTGTATGATAATTTCAGGGTTGTTTTGTGTTGGTCTTGGGATCTTTATCTGATGTCTGGAATCTTATGTTTCTTTCTTGATTGCTGCCGGATCTCAAGTCTTTGACTTATTGTATTTCATCGGCACTTTTGTGATTCCGGCTCTTTGACCTGAAGGATTTTCTGCACACAATCTTGATAAACAGTGTTGAGATATACAAAATCATGCGTGTAGTAATAAACTCTCAATTTCCCTCTAGAATGTCAATTATAACTATAACACGTGTTATTTGGTATTTTACAAATGAATTCATAATCCGTGTTATATTTACAATAAGCACCCTTAGATAATTGATAAGAGTAAGGAAATTGACATGTTGAGAATGCAATATTTTCGACTGATCAAATTCCCCCAAACTTAATTTTTGGTCGTCTCGAACGAACATCTTTTATTCAAGAGAAGGAGAAAATATAAGAAAAAGAAAACCTAACTAGCACATTTTCGTAGGCAACACGATTGCACTGAGCACGTGCAACAAGCCTTTAAACCTCTAGGTTTCCCTAGTAGGAGGAGTGTTGTCTCCTGAGGGTTTCAGCGGATTGCACCAACAAAATCCAATAATAAAAGGAAGACTGTGAAAGTTACATATAAAGATAAGAATTGTAAAAGAAAGACTTTGAAAATTAGAGTTTCCAACTATACTACCTTTTCGGTTGTCATGAGTCCTATCTTAATAGTCATGAAATGATGTTAGAAATCACATCATCCCTCAATAAAACACTGCCTTTATTCTTCATCCCTACTTTTCTTCCAAACACCGATCATATACCCCTACGCGTGTGTAAAAGACATCCATACACTCGGAGAATTCAATTCAAGCTATCATACTCTTGTCCATCGACCTCAGTACTTTTTAATTGATGAATATTTAGATGAAATTGCTCACACATTTTTCATGCGACCGTTAATACTTCTTGAGGTACTAACCGACCGATTACTCATGTGCTTGCTGATTAGGTGTATTAGTATTTTCCTCGTCTTGCAACCCCTAAGGCTTAGCAGTGACTTCCAAACCAGTTGGTCTAAGGCACTAGGTGATGAAGCACCCTCGCTATATTTGTTTTATGCTGCCTTGGTGATAACAAAACCAATGTTCATTTTTCTTCACCATTTTATATTTTTATTTTTTATTCATTATTTTCTTCATACTTTGGCTTTTAGACAAGAGCATTTCAAGGTATTCTCTACTATACCGAGTTTCAAGACACGTGTAAGTGTGTATAGCAGGGTATCAACATTCAATTATTTGGCTTACATAATAGGAACTATTTTTCAGACTTATTTTTATCCGCACATTAGTGACTTCTTTTATCTTACTAACCCTTGGGACAACGGCTCATAACTACTTATTACTAGTTTCGTTTAAGAAAACTTCTAACTTTCTTGGTTTTCTTAAACTATTCAAATCTTTTGGATGTAATTTTTCACTATCTAATCTTTTGTTATCTTATTTATGTTCAAAAATTTTTTATTTTTTATTTTTTATTTTGTTTTGTGCTTATGCAAAGTATGATGCAAAGTGATGCGTAAATAAGTACAAACCTCCCCCAAACTTGTTTTTAACAGTGTCCTCACTGTTGTCTTCTGCTAAAGCTCAAAAACCTGTAAGCTTGGGAGGACATTATTAATAGGGGCAAGAATATGTGAAAGTGAAAATCCTCCCCCAAACTTATTCTTGGCTCATAATTTTGAGGACAAAAGTTATGTTCAAGAGCCAAAAATATACCCCCCCTCAAACATGAGTTAGACGATATTAAGAATTTTAAGAGGGGGTAAAGTCATTTGGTCAAAATAAGACTTTATAAAGACCAAAAATTAATACCAACCATTCGAAGATTTTATAAATGTAGCGTATAGGTCGGTGGAAGAACATGTTGTATAGAGTCAGGAAGAAATGGGGAAGAGATAAGTGGTGTGATGGAAAGGGTTTGAGTCTTAAATTATAGAAATGAAAGAATGAGGGTGAATGACAGGGAGAATGTGAACGGTTAGGAAGAAGGAGTGGTGGCTGTTCAATTTCTATAGGTGGAGGTCGATTAATCACAAAATCCATGTTGTTTAGAAATGCAAGTTCGTCAGCAAAAAGTTCTTCAAAACTTTCATCAATGGTGTGATTGAACATTTTGCTGTCAAAAATTTTTTGTCAGAATTTACCATACTTGATTTGTCAAAATTCATGGAGGTATAAGACTCGAAAAACTCATCTACCTCATTTTCAAAAATATCCAAATCAAGTTGGCTTTCTGGGATTGTCGAACTTGAACTATCGGATTGTGATTCATCAAAACTCACTGAAACTATATGAAGAATAGAAGAAGAACCGGAGAAAGTAGAAGGTGACATGGATAAACAAATTGGTGTGTCAAGGATCGCTAAACCAGATGTGGAAGATGTAGGCTGAATTTCAGTCTGCTGTTCGGTTATACCATTATTATCAACTTGGAGAAGCATTTGGGGTTCGGGAAGAATTATCAAAGGCTCAAGATGATAACCACAAGGAAGTGAAACGATCTGACGAATTGGTGGGACGAACTCATCAAAAATTTCGGGTTCATCAATCAATATATCCCCTATGTCAATCACCTCATTCAAGTGAAGGTTAAAATTCTCAAACACCTCATTCAAAGTATGGTTTTCAATCAATTTTGGTTCAAGAATGAAGGTGTAGAGATCACAAGGTTTTGGTATGGTTTCACTTGAAATGGAACCTTCATAGTCGGGTAAATCAAACACTGCATTATTACACAACTTCTCATACATTCTATCGTCAATTGGTGAATCATTTGGTGTACTCGATGAATATGTGAAACTGGAGTTGTGGATTTTATCTTGGAAAGGGAAGGTTTGATTAGGAAGGGTGTATAATTCTGTCTCACAACCCAAATTCTCATTTTGTCCTATGCCCGTATTATATACTGAAAATTTTTGGGCTGGTTTGAAATTATTTACTTGCCCCCACTCTGTTATTTCCTTCCTAATTTTGTTCGACATTTCCAAATATTTTTCTAATGTCTGCTCAAGACTAGACTTGGGTCGATAATGTTGGGATTTCTTAGCACCTAGCCTAGGGTTTGCAAGCATCACACATGCTACAACAAGAATTTTAGGGAGTGCTAAGTAATCAAACTACGAATCGAACTAGAAAACCAGGGTAACAAAACTTGTAATCCTACATTACAAAGTGAAGTGAGAAAAAATACAACCTTTGTAGATCCGGTCCTTCACTTCTAAAGCTCCATGTTGACGTCCCTTCGCTGCGATCATCAAGATCCCGGACTCTAGTGATGGTTTCCTCGGAGAAATGAACGGGCTTGCTCGTTGACTTCGAGGCCGAAGATGATCTACGTCGAGGAGACTCAAACTCAAGCTTCCACTTCACTAGGTCAAGAACTTTGTGAAGAGAACACCCTAAACTAAATGGCAAATAGTAGAGGATGATGAAATAGGAAATGGGTTCACTTTAGATTTGGATTTCTCACTTTATTTCTTCACATAGAAAATTCTAGCAAGTCTTCTTGATGAAGAAGAAGGAATGAATAACGAGAAAAGAATAATAAGTGAAGATCATGGAATGAGGTTAGATTTGCAACCATGGTGAGTTTTGTATCATCACTAACTCTTGTAGAGACTTAACCATAGCAAGGATAATGGTTAGGTTTACAAATATCTTAGTGTAAAATAAATTGTGTGGACTTTGTCAAAGCTTACAACTAGCTTCCACAATTCCACTCACAATTTGAATTACTAAAGATAATTAAAAACCTAAACTTATCATGGTTACGGTGTAAGTCCTACACACACTAGTTGCATATATAACCTTGCATGATACAATATATATCATATATATATAATGTAACAAAAAGTGAGAAAAAGAAAAATCAAGTGAGCAATATTAGTCAATGTAAATTCATATATCAAATATATATAATTATACATCAAATCATTAAATCAACTACTCGATTTAACGATTCGGCTATATCACATATAACCGACTAATATCAATAATATCAATTCACCGAATCAACACTTGATTCGATAACCCGGCTATATCACATATACCCGGCTGATGTCCCATATCGCGAGAATACAATACGGTATCATATACTTGTATTATTCTCGGTCCCGCACATATCACATACATGCTCCTATTTCGTTTCGCTTGAGCTAGGAAACCTCTGTGTAGGACTCTAAAAACTCGTCAATACGCCGGCAATATGTGGTGATCATATCAGTCACCCACAAGCCGCAAGCGGTCTGTTAAACCTAAGGGCCACCCGGGTATTGAGCGATCAGAAGATCAACGAGCAAGCCTGCTCACACTCCTGCGAATCCAATCAGTAACACTTACCGCACAGTCCGGTCAGTTCGTCTGATATGTCGCATATCTCGCCTAGGGGTGGTAAACGTTAGACCCTAGTAGCTTGATAAGTCATGCCGATATAAAGTTCATAACGAGAGTTGTTTATACCATAATATTGCATTATTATATTACCCGGTCCTAGTCATTTTACAAATAAACAGGTGCTTTTGACCCATGTCTGCTACATAGTTGCAGGTTACAGATTCTCGGGACAAAAACAGTGAAAAAGACAAAAGACGATACAAAAGTGGGACTACGACCAATAAATGTTGGAGTCTTGATCAAGCCTACACGAAGATCAGTTCACAAAGTACAAGGCAGTGCAAGGTTCAAGACTTTGTCACGAAGCAACGGCAAAAGTCCACTACAATGTTCACTGGAAAGATCTGGAAGAGAACCAGAAGATATTCTGAAGAAAGTCCTGAAGAAACAAGTACCCAAATGCAGCAGAAACAACCCCAAGAAAAATAAAGCATCAAGCTCTCTATACGGCCGCGGATCCGCGGCCAAATGTTGGGTTTGGCCGCAGAACCGCGGCCATCAAGAACCCGTGTCGGCGCAGAAATGTGTTGGTGCTGGCGGGCGTTGACTAGGTCTTTTTCTTAGGGGGTATTTTTGTAAAAGCAGATATGCGGCGATTGTAAACCTAGGGTTTTCTAGGTCCTATAAATAGAAACCCAAATTCTTGTATTAGGTCATGCCTCCATTCATTAATAAAATTCAGAATTCTTTTTAGAGAGCATCAATTTGTAAGTTCTTAATTTATTTTCTGCCCTAGGTTAAATTTCTTATCTGCCCTAGTTAACTTTAATTCCTTGCCCTAGATAGATAGATAGCATGTTCTTCAATTCCCTAATGAGCGAGTAGTCTCCTCGCTTGTTAGGGTTAGCTTTGGGGAAGGCTTTTGAGAGATGAGATCTCTCATCCCTTTCTTGCCCATCACATATAATCAATAGGACTCCATGCATACATGCACACACCGCTCCCTACGGCACCCTATCCCACGAGGTAGCGGTGATACCGTAGTATAAAGGCCCGGTAGAGCGTGTTTTCCATGGAGGTTAGGATAAGGATTGATAAAGGAAGGACAAGAATCTAGAGGAAGGAACACCTTCCCGAATGGATCTAATCCCCTTTATTAATAATTACCATAACACCTCATAGATCCTAATTTGGGTATAGAAAGCGGTGAGATTTATTTACATTTCCAAACCTACCCTAAACCTAACCCTAGCAAGATTTATATCTAGATAGATTTAGTTTTTAGATTTAATCAATCCGTTCACACCGTTCGAAATAAGTTCGTTAGAGCAATTAGGAAATTCATAAAATCCCTGTGGACCGACCCGTACTTACCGGCTAGCTAGCAAGCGACGCCGCTCTTGATTACGGTTTAGAAATATTTTTGACACACGAATCAAATGGCGCCGTTGCCGGGGATGTCGTGTTATTTTCTTTTTGCAATTTCGGGCTAATCTAAAATTAAAAATCATAAAAACTGAAAAATCAAAAAAATATAAAAATTTATCATTTTGTTATTTTGTGAAGGGTATCTGTTGCGCCACGGCAACGCCCCGGCCGTCTTACTCGAGGCCAAAATGCGGAATCAAAATTTTTCCTTACTCGGAAACCGGCGCTACCGCGGACAAAGAAAACCCGGATCGTTTACCATTAACCTAACTAGCAAACAAGAGATGGGATAAGAAGTATACCAAGAGATCCGAGTCCTCCGGTCTTCTCATCATCGCCCCGATCTCCCGCGGAAAGTCTTGCCTCGACATCGTCGCCTCCTCGCCGGAAAGGGTACCACATCGCCTTCGTCTTTTACGGGCTCCCGCCTCAATACCGAGGCAACTCGAGCATGAAGCCGGCAACTCGACATGCTCAAGAATCGCTGTAGGAAGTGGTGTGTAGAATCGTAGTCTCTTTTTGGGGTATTGGAGTTGCCTTGATGGAGGAATAAGGTTAAAGGAAATTGGAGCTTTCAATTTTCCAAAAACAAGAAGAATGAGATGAAGAAATTTGTGTCATGCAAGAATGAAAAATTTCTCTCATCCTCACTCAAAGTGGCCGGCCTTCTCTTGAATGAGAATGGTGGAGGGAACCAAACTAAATCATATGAGGGAGGTAAGTGTAGGAGAAGTATGTGGTGACCATATCCAAAGTCAATGAAAACTTCAACCATGCTTTCACTTTAAACCCATACCTATATCAAATCACTCAATTCAAAAGCATGGAGCAAAGATATGAAAACTATCATAATCAAACAATATGCAAAGAAACCCCTCACAAAGTGTTATTTGCAAAACTGCAAATAACCCCCTCCATCGGAAAAGTCCGGCCGGGAAAGAACAAAGGAAAACCGGCCGGAACGGAATGCAAACCGGCAACTCCAGAAAACTGGTCCCGTAATAAATTACAGGAAAACCCCTATACTGTGCATACACACCCGCATCTGTATTCCGTCCGGATACAAATGCAATGAGACAAAATCTACACTGTACTAGACTAGGACCGGCTTAAGCCAAAGCCGGCTAGTAAAATCCGTTCGATCCTGATCCGTGCAATACCGCACGTATCTGATCGAACCCTGCCATATAACTATACGGCCACTAGTACAAACCGTCCGATCCTGATCCGTGCAATACCGCACGTATCTGATTGGACCCTGCCATATCTCCATACGGCCTCTACAGCGTTTCGCCCGAAAGCTGAGTAACTGAAAGTGTGGTGGACTCTAAAGACTCGTCAATACTATGGCTGTGGATTTAACCACTAGCACGTCAGAGGTATAAGCCAATACGTGACGAGCCACCAGCTATTGACCAAAAGGGACGTCGATGAGGAAGCTCACCCCGACACCCAACTGAGCCTGTCAGTGACAATATCCGTACAGTCCGGTCCGTTCGTCTATGAGTATCGCATGGCGGGCCTAGGGGGTTGGTAAAAGTCAGACCCCCAAAAGCAGTACAAGTCGTGTCGGAGCGTAGCCCAGAACGCCCTGAGATACTACTGGAATACCTACCAGTAAATCTCCTGCCTCGGCCGAGGGCTTTGCGTAATGGCTCTCCTAGACACAGCGCGACCTCACCCCCAATACCGGGAGAGACGAACCCCTGAAGATCCGCTCACTGCCTCCATGTGGCTCGGGACTGTACCCAACTAAAACCTGTTTGCACGACTCCTTTGAGCCGTGGTAGGGTAGTAATCAAAGCACAGTGGGAACTCACACGAGACAAATGACGATCTCAGGTCGATGAACTAACCTGTACACATGTCACCTGGGAACTGCTATCTGACGTCTGGTATAAGACCAACTAGCAGGTTCCCTGCGAGTCCTGTCCGGTGTACTCATAACCCAATGAGCACCTGTATACATCTTAGGTGAACCAACTGACACCAGTGGCTTGTGAGACCGGCCACCGCCCCTCGTCGGGGTCTCGACTTTATACACTAGTCTACTAATGGAGTATCGATGCCCAGTCTCGAAACTCCCACGACTAGGGACCTTTTAAGGATGTGCTTATAGACCCCAGCTCCCACGTATATGATCGCCATCATACTGCTGGTCGTCAAGCAAGAATCCTAGGGGCTCTATCAACGTGTAATAGCGACATGTCAGGTCACCTAAAGCAGTACACGATGATAAAGATAAACCAGATAGCATACTATCATCTCGAGCAAGACTGTCCTACCGGGATAGGTCCTCCCTCAAGCATTGCAATCACGTGCCTGTGATCCAATAATTGACTCTGAGGGCACTATCTCCAACAATCTCCCACTTGCACTCAAGGCTAATTATTGCGATGTCGCATACTCACAGCCCGTGTGATACCGAACACCCAACTCCTCTACTAGTCAGTCCCACAAAGCTCTTTTGTGAAACTATTGCGTTCGAGGAATAGCCTCAGTGAGTGGATCCGCTATGATGTTTCTTTCTTTGTCTCTCTATATCTCAAGTTCGCGGAGAAAACCATCTCCCGAAATGAGCAATACCTGTCTTAGAATGTCTGGATGTCTGATGGGACCTAGCTCATAAATGAACTTCAAATCCAAACTTCTTAGACTGTATCATCAACTGAACTTAATCAGTATCCTGCGCCATGCCTCCCTCAGTATTGCCTTGGACCACCTGTCCAAAATACTGTCCCTCGTCAGAGGGAGAACAACAACTCTGACAACCTCCTTGTCGTCCATGTCACCTTGGAAGCCTGGAGTGATAACCGTCTCCTAAAGGAGGCAGCCGTTATCATATCCCTAGAACATTCACTTATGTTCTAAAACTGCTTCCGACTGTTCCTCCAGGATTGGATCAATATCAACTTATTGCATCTAGTGCAAGAACAACATCTGGTGTGGTACTTGACATCTCATGATTGACTCAATTGCCTAAGCAAGTGATCTGCCAATCATGAGTATCCCTCTCCACATTAGTCTATAAGACACCTTTAGAGAGGGTGAATCCATCAACTGCAGGTGTACTACCGTGTCAGGAGTCGTCCATTCTAAATACTCATAGAATGCTGTCAAGATACCCAGATTGGGAAACCACCCAAATCTAGATCTAAAACCATAGATCTAGTAACCAGTATGTCTGATATAATATCCAAGTCCCTTGTGGAGAAACCACTGTGTGACGACCAAAGTATAACCGATCGTAGTATAGGAATATCACTTCCTACTACCTTTTCAACAGATCCATCCCCTATTCTGATGACGTCAAACCTATGACTGTCACATCAGAAATAGATGATCTATCTCCGCTACATCTGCTTTAGTCTATAAATAGACATAAGCCTGATGTCCACCAATGCTTCCGCTGCTCCCACTGACTACGACAACCCTCTGGCAGAGTCATATAGACGTGCACTTCTAAAGCTAGTTTAGAACGACGCTATACTCATCCTCCTGCCGGGTCTCGCAGCCTGGAACAACAACAATGGCAAGTGTGGGTAAACAAGAACTTCCCTGTCACCGTCATTGAGGCTACCGGAGTACCTCTCGGGTGCCTGAAGTTACCCACCTTATCTGCGGAGCGGCCAATGGAATGTCAAATCAGATTGAATCTTTAGGTTCCTTATCAAATCTTCAGTAATCGTTTGTGGTTCTGGAATCACTTCCAGTTCTACCATACTCCCACTACTTTTTCTGAAAAAATCCATTTTTAATAAAAACTGTGGCGAGTCTAGAACAATATTGCTATAGTTCATCCAGATGGTAGAAAGTCAACCCTCGTCATAGCCTGGGTCAACCCACAAACAGCCATTACAGAAACGTGCCTTGAGTTATCCGGAGTCTGGTTTTAAGCATAAGCCGGACAACTCCCCGTACCTTAACATCGTTAAGATATGAACTGTTCTATATCCAATATAGAACCAGAGGCACTGATTTAATTGAACCAGATTCAAATCATGCAGCTGTCTCCAGTGCATATCAACTAAATGGAAGGAGGCCGATCAGCGTTACTCAACTTAGGAATGCTTCCAATTATGAGTAACCTGAAAGAGAAGCAATCTGTCTTCATCATTACTATCAACTGAATACCATACACAAGTATCTACATCTTCGATCACTTTGAAGAATCCCGATACTTGCTACACCTGGTTCTCTACTCTATTCAAATACCTATAACTCCTCAAAACTTAAACCCCGTGTTTCCACGAAACAGCTGTCTAAAATCTAGAGAAGTCATAAGTAAACCGAATATAGTACGAGGACCAACCCCTCTGTCCTGATGGACACTGGACAACATACAATACTCTGTATAAGTCCGCTGAGTCTAACAACTCCTTCACTGTGTGTCGTAGGTTGAAAACTGTACTTATGGTTAAGAAGAATTACACCGCTGTTTAATGCTCCTTACCTGACCATCCACTGATATAGGTAAATGTCATCGACATAATATCAAAAGGTATATCTCACTCTATGAAAATAGACGTACAGATATATCAATTTGAAATTGGTGCATAACAGCGGATATTCAAAACCAAATATTTGCCGACCGGCAAACAACCCAGGTGACTTCCTCAAATATCACCGATTACAACGAATCCCGATATAATGAGGATGACCACCCAATTCCCAATAACTTACTCCCACTCATCATCTGTAAAACCATACAGATGTGAGAATCATACCTGGTAAATACATACCCTGGAGTGAGTGTCTAATCGGGAAATCAGTTTTCTATTAACAGTACACAGTGAAACTGAAACATTGAAATGTTTCGTTGGGGTATCGTGGTATTCCTAGTAATGCCTCTTCCATTATCCAGATTCACAACTGTAACCGTATAATTCTTTGCCATCTTTCTAAATCCCTTTCTGTGTCTTTAGTCATTACCTTCTGTACACCCCTTTAGGTCAAATGGTTTTCTTCCTTCCCTACCGTTCGGCACCAGCCTATGGTTTGGAAGAAGACTATCCAAAAGGCATAAAGGGTGTACTGTCCTAATCCTAGGAACACTCGCAATGCGAGAGAAGGTGAAGATAAAAGACACCTGAATGTACTTTATTCCTATTTCTCCTGAACCAGAATCCATCCCCGAACTGGAACAAGTTCCTTTCGAGTTCGTATATAACCATACGATGGAATATCCAATAAACTGTGGATCTTCGTAGTGATACGGAGTGTCCTGGAGAAATACAAAGGTGATTTAGGATTTGGCGAAGAAATACTTGGTTTGGTCGTGAATATCAGTCGCAATTTACTTTGCCCTCCTACTAATCCCTTGCTTTGTCCTAACTTAATACCTTCTGCACACCATCGTTATGCTAATTGGTTTCCTTCATTCCCTACCGGTCGGCACCAGCCTGAGGTTTGGAAGAAGACTATCCAATTTGCGTAATAGGTGTACTATCTCCTAAACCAAGGAGTACTCGCAACGAGAGAAGGTGAAAAGAAAAGACAACTGAATAATCCTATTCGTTTTCTCCAGAACCAGAAACCATCCTCGAAGTCCTTCGAGTTCGTATATAACCATACGATGGTTTTGTCCAATGGAAGTGGACGTTCGTAGTAATACGGGGTGTCCTGGAGAAAAGGGTAAAAGTAGGAGTGGCAATGAGGTCTGCAACTCTGACAATCCAAAAGCCAGTGTAAAGAAGGTTCGGTCAACTTGGTCACTGAGTCATAGTCCAGGGTCGGGTCAATGGTCGCTGCCAGAGAGAGAGAAAAGAAACACTCAGCGTGCACTCTAACCTAGATCAGAATGGTTATCACTTTATCTAATCTGGAAACCACCCACTGTACCTCAAATTCTCCTCCAAACCTTAAAGAAGAATTAGTCGGGGTCACCCGAGGAGTAAACTAACTCATCAGTGGGAATCGGGATCCAACTATCATCGCATGATAACTTGACGGAATCCATTCACGTCACCACACTCCAGAAGGTATGCGCATGTCTGGCAAGTTTCAGTTCTTTTGAAACTCCCGATGTGATTTTTACCCCTAGGACTCAAGTGACCTTGACGGAGTCAACAAATCAAAGAGTCCTAGTCAAGTTCATCCCGTCATTATCTGGATTGCATTAAACCCACCCGTACGTGCCCTTGACGGAGTCAACAAGGCCGCACGACTGTCCTAACCAATCCCTTTTATGCAACAAACAAGCACTACTTAGCTACCGTACACTACGCCTTGACGGAGTCAACAAACGCATCACGAATACTAAATAATACTCATAAGAAATGACGGAGGGCTACGAATGGTTTTTGGCGAAAAACCTTTAACGTAAAGAACTTGATATCGTTGAAGGAACTGCATAGCCTTTTATAAAATATAGTGACGAAAGCTTTTACTAAAGAGGTCACTCCCGGTGAAGGGATCTCGGCTCTTTCCCCGTAGAATGAGGTGCAGGATATTCCAACTGAATACCACGATGCAAAGCAAAAGTAATCGGCTATAGTGAAGTTAATGCCCTGACGCAAACTTCTGTCCAAGGGGTCACTCCCGATGAAGGGATCTCGGCCCTTGCCTCGTCGACTGAGGAGCAGGATATTCCAAATGAATACCACGATGCAAAACAAAAGTGAACGTCCTTGCAATAACAGCTTTTTGAAAAGTGTTCCAACAACATCAGAATAGGTTTGTTTAAACTTGCATTGATCCGAATCAATGCAGTCCCATCAATTGATCACACCACAAAGAACGAAAATATACTGACGTACGTATATGCCATCCGCATTCGCCACTGGGTCCCGTCATCACCCGTTAGGTTAGCTTACTAACGGCAGAGCGGGGACTGGACTAGCGCGGATGAAAAACATATACAACATCTACTAATATATATACCAATATATAGTATTTCGCTCAAGGCGTGAATAAAATGCAACATCACAGAAATGTACAGCATCACAGAACAATACAGATATCTGGAAGCCCCGGGTTTCACAGAGCCGCTGCTGAAACCCGACGTTCCCCTGGTCGTGTGGATAGCCTGTGCAATGAAATCCTAGACCCCTACGGGCGCGGCAAGTCACCCGCCAAAACCTGAAGCGAGGCAGCCCCCTCCAGCACCGTGAATGGACCACCCAGCACTTCACGGAATCCGGTAACTTGGGCACCCCTCCTGGGTCAACCTGTACCCCCTACGAGTGCGGCGAATAGCCCGCCAATCCTGGACTGAAGCCCCCCTCCGTCTCAATGCCATGAGATGCGGGCCCGTTGCCCTCCAGAACCCGGCTATCCGTGCACCCCTCCGCGGGGTAACCCTAGTACAGAAAGTAAAATATACATATACCGGGTACATCGACCGCAACCAGGTCGTGCCCCAAAAGAATAATACAAACAGGCAGTGACGGCAGTCCACATGTCGGACGCTCGCCCCGCAATATCAAATGTACATAATACAACAAAGCTGTACTAGCATTGCATCCAGGCTATCCCCCACGACCGATCCGCAACAACACAGCATAAACATAGAACATCAACGTGAAAGTCACGTTCGCAAATCCGTCTAACCGGGCTATAGCAGTTAGACCGGATTTACCGATCGAGTGACATTCACGGTCGCAGATATAATGTAAACACTGTGAAATAATGTGTTTAAAATTTTCCGATTGACCAAAAAATTAACAAGTGGGCCCCAAACAATACTGTAGCACTCACAGAAATAATTGGCCCAATTTTAATATTCCAAAACCCCCATAATAAGTCCAGAAGCCCACTAGAAAAATACGGCCCATTGAACTCTCCAATCAGCGGCGGAAGCGCGGCCCGAAGTAGGGTTATGCCGCGCTTCCGCGCTACAATGGAGGGAACAGTGCATCGTATTTTTCCAGGTATCTTAAAATATCTTGTACATCAATTTTCTGCCACCTGAAAAATTTTTTGAGACTGAAAAAATTCCACAGAAAACTGATGTGAAGCAATACGGGTTTTTGGAACATTCGATCGATCGGAACTGAAAAACACATTAGAACAAGCTAGGCTAGGTTAATGGCGTGGCTCTGATACCATGTTGCGCCACGGCAACGCCCCGGCCGTCTTACTCGAGGCCAAAATGCGGAATCAAAATTTTTCCTTACTCGGAAACCGGCGCTACCGCGGACAAAGAAAACCCGGATCGTTTACCATTAACCTAACTAGCAAACAAGAGATGGGATAAGAAGTATACCAAGAGATCCGAGTCCTCCGGTCTTCTCATCATCTCCCCGATCTCCCGCGGAAAGTCTTGCCTCGACATCGTCGCCTCCTCGCCGGAAAGGGCACCACATCGCCTTCGTCTTTTACGGGCTCCCGCCTCAATACCGAGGCAACTCGAGCATGAAGCCGGCAACTCGACATGCTCAAGAATCGCTGTAGGAAGTGGTGTGTAGAATCGTAGTCTCTTTTTGGGGTATTGGAGTTGCCTTGATGGAGGAATAAGGTTAAAGGAAATTGGAGCTTTCAATTTTCCAAAAACAAGAAGAATGAGATGAAGAAATTTGTGTCATGCAAGAATGAAAAATTTCTCTCATCCTCACTCAAAGTGGCCGGCCTTCTCTTGAATGAGAATGGTGGAGGGAACCAAACTAAATCATATGAGGGAGGTAAGTGTAGGAGAAGTATGTGGTGACCATATCCAAAGTCAATGAAAACTTCAACCATGCTTTCACTTTAAACCCATACCTATATCAAATCACTCAATTCAAAAGCATGGAGCAAAGATATGAAAACTATCATAATCAAACAATATGCAAAGAAACCCCTCACAAAGTGTTATTTGCAAAACTGCAAATAACCCCCTCCATCGGAAAAGTCCGGCCGGGAAAGAACAAAGGAAAACCGGCCGGAACGGAATGCAAACCGGCAACTCCAGAAAACTGGTCCCGTAATAAATTACAGGAAAACCCCTATACTGTGCATACACACCCGCATCTGTATTCCGTCCGGATACAAATGCAATGAGACAAAATCTACACTGTACTAGACTAGGACCGGCTTAAGCCAAAGCCGGCTAGTAAAATCCGTTCGATCCTGATCCGTGCAATACCGCACGTATCTGATCGAACCCTGCCATATAACTATACGGCCACTAGTACAAACCGTCCGATCCTGATCCGTGCAATACCGCACGTATCTGATTGGACCCTGCCATATCTCCATACGGCCTCTACAGCGTTTCGCCCGAAAGCTGAGTAACTGAAAGTGTGGTGGACTCTAAAGACTCGTCAATACTATGGCTGTGGATTTAACCACTAGCACGTCAGAGGTATAAGCCAATACGTGACGAGCCACCAGCTATTGACCAAAAGGGACGTCGATGAGGAAGCTCACCCCGACACCCAACTGAGCCTGTCAGTGACAATATCCGTACAGTCCGGTCCGTTCGTCTATGAGTATCGCATGGCGGGCCTAGGGGGTTGGTAAAAGTCAGACCCCCAAAAACGGTACAAGTCGTGTCGGAGCGTAGCCCAGAACGCCCTGAGATACTACTGGAATACCTACCAGTAAATCTCCTGCCTCGGCCGAGGGCTTTGCGTAATGGCTCTCCTAGACACAGCGCGACCTCACCCCCAATACCGGGAGAGACGAACCCCTGAAGATCCGCTCACTGCCTCCATGTGGCTCGGGACTGTACCCAACTAAAACCTGTTTGCACGACTCCTTTGAGCCGTGGTAGGGTAGTAATCAAAGCACAGTGGGAACTCACACGAGACAAATGACGATCTCAGGTCGATGAACTAACCTGTACACATGTCACCTGGGAACTGCTATCTGACGTCTGGTATAAGACCAACTAGCAGGTTCCCTGCGAGTCCTGTCCGGTGTACTCATAACCCAATGAGCACCTGTATACATCTTAGGTGAACCAACTGACACCAGTGGCTTGTGAGACCGGCCACCGCCCCTCGTCGGGGTCTCGACTGTATACACTAGTCTACTAATGGAGTATCGATGCCCAGTCTCGAAACTCCCACGACTAGGGACCTTTTAAGGATGTGCTTATAGACCCCAGCTCCCACGTATATGATCGCCATCATACTGCTGGTCGTCAAGCAAGAATCCTAGGGGCTCTATCAACGTGTAATAGCGACATGTCAGGTCACCTAAAGCAGTACACGATGATAAAGATAAACCAGATAGCATACTATCATCTCGAGTAAGACTGTCCTACCGGGATAGGTCCTCCCTCAATCATTGCAATCACGTGCCTGTGATCCAATAATTGACTCTGAGGGCACTATCTCCAACAGTATCTTTGTTTGAATTTTGCAGGATCTACAATCAAGTTCGGATCTGGAAATATCCAGAGATCAAAACAGCAAATATTAAATCTGAACAAACATAGGAATATCACAACAGACAACAGAAGAAATTTGGAGGACCGAGTCAACAAGTCAACCTCGGCGATCTGGTGACAAAAAAAAAAACCATGCCGAAGCGACCAACCCGCGGCGGTTCCGCGGTCGGAGGGCGCAATTCGCGGCGGTTCCGCGGTGGAGGCGACGGATCGGGTCCCAAAAAAAAAATCTGTAAGTCTTCTGATCTCCTCCTCTGCAAATCCCTGATATCTCCTCTGAAAAATCTCCTGCAGGATTCTTTGCGCTTAAAAATCTTCCCCCTTCCAATAACAAATCTTGTGCAGGATTCTTTGCGCCGCGCTTAAAATACAAAATTGATTGCAAGTGATTTTTTTTGTTTTGCATATCTTTAATCGGACTTTAAGGGGCTTGAGACCAATCCAGATTTGGGTGGGGATTTCATCACCCTTCCTAGGACCCCAGAAATCACATAAGGCATTTTGCATTAACCAATATTTAATTAGAAAATACTAGACTCAGCCCTAAGAACGTCGCGCTCAATAGGACAGAGGACTAGTTATAGGTATCGGCCGTTGATCCTAATCTGACTTTGCGGTGTCTAGGCAAGTGTGTCTAAGGCGAGTGGTTACTTAATTAGGACCACTACTTGTAGTGGGGAGCCTCCCATTCACCTGGCACTTACCTGGCCGCAATTGGCGGTGAAGAGGCAGTTTGAGGTCCTATTTCTAGCCCTTTGGAACAGTTAGGAGCTGTCTAGCTGACCTAGGTGACCCTAGATTTAGGCCTGATTGTGTATTTCTGGTTGATTGCATTTTTGTCTAAGCCCTTTATCAAAAATCTTTTTTGCAAATAGTTCCAAATAAAGAGAAAAAGAAAATAAAAAGGAAATTTTTTTATAAAAACTTGCAAAATTTTGTCGCTAAGAAATCCTTGCACCCCACTTACACCCACCTTCTTTCTCTTCTCCTCCTGACATCATGGGTACCCCACCTCATAAATCTCTTACCGAACTTTGGTATCCCGAACCAAACTTTGCCTCTTACGCGAATTGTTTCAGTCGATTTAAGGACGACCCCTCCATGCCCAAAATTTCTTTGAAAGATCGAATAGAAGCGTCTAGGAGAAACAGTTCGACTTTGCAATCCACTTTGTATCAACCGTGTCAACCTTCACCACCTTCGTACGTTGATACCACTTTTTCGAGTCCTGTTGTAACTCCTAAATCCATGTCTATTGCTGAGCATATTGAACAATCTTGTAGCCGATCTTTCACTCCTCTCCACACATCCACTTCTAGGGATCAACAAGTCCATTCACCTTTTTATCCAAATGTTGATCCCATTCCTGTCCAACCATTCACTTCCTACCAGTCCTACCCGACTTTCCCACCTTCACTAGACAGTGCTTCTACACAGCCATTTGGGAGTTTCACGTATCCAAACAATTTTGAATCTTTTACCGAAACCCCTTCACAACCCATGTCTAGTTTGGAACAGTCGTTGGAAGCTTATATTTTAGCAACAAATCAAATGATTAGGAATGTGGATGCGTCCATAGCCACCCTTATACAACCTAGTGAACCGGTAGCTAATTTCAACTAGCTCCAAATTTTCCAATGTATGATGGGGCGGTTGGACAGAGTGAGAATTTGAGAGGAGAGAGTGAGTTTTACACCCTTCCAAATCAAACCTACCCATACCCAATTGAATCCAACAACTCCAGTTTTCAAACATGTGTCCAAAATGATGAGTTGTGCGACTTTGTAGTGCTTGATTTGCCGGATTGTGAGGAATCCCTTTCGAGTGAAACCACACCGAATCCTTTTGAACTTTACACCTCCACTCTAGAACCTAAATTGATAAATATCCATGCTTTTGATGAGGAGTCTAAGAAAATTGATTTTCACTTGATTCAGGATATAGACGCTGGGAATATTTTGGATGATGAACCCGTAAATTTGACTGAAATTTTATCTCCAATTCATCATCCCGAGTCATTAATTGTTTCTCCCGAACTTCATATGCGTCTTGATTTTGATGATAATGGCATGAATAAGATAAATTTTGAGGAGAATTATGAGGATAGTATTGAGGAGAGTATTGAGGTTGAACCATTTTTGTTTGATGTGTCGGATTTTCCAATTCATCCTCCTGAACCTTTACCTGTTATACTTCCTAATTCACCCTCCCTTCTTTCCATCGTTCCGACCACGCAAAAGATCACGCTTGAGGACTGTGAGCTTTAAAAATTTCTCTTTGAATCTGACACAGTTCTCATAGACGATAACGATTACGAGTGTTTCACTTTTTCGGACGATGTTGAAAACTCACCTCCCGAGTTTGAATCCTTTACATTTTCAGATGAGTTAGTTGAACCGTCAGACTCGGTTGCTTACAGTTGTTTCGAACCATTGATGGAATCCTTCAAGTTCGAGACAGATTACTTAGGTGAGAATAAGACTATCCCTAAATCACTCCCTTTCGTCCTTCCTATCGTTTCGACCACGCAAGACTCCGTCGCATTTCCATTTTCAATGGAAGGTTTACCAAGTTCGACGTACCCATGCTTTCTTGCGAATCTTGAGGGATTTGACCCCATTTCTCGACGGGTTGATAGATTAGCACAATCGCTTTTAACGCATCGGTCATCACAAATTGCGCTAATTTATTCACTTGATTTACACCCTCAAGATCGCACTACACTTCTTTCTCTTTTCTGCCATTCTCCTCCTCCAGCGAGACCGTATACTGTTTCTATCTCCACACGGTCTCGTGTGTTTCTCATTTCTTTCTTTAACACCCCATTCTTTCACCAACTCTACTATTACCACGATAAGATTTTTGAATGGTTGGTGCTAACCTTTGGCTTGTGTAAGGCCTTGTTTACTTTGGGGGGAACCTTGTTGTATATATATATATATTTTTGTTTTCTTTTTCTATTAACAATAAAAAAAAATAAAAAAAATAAAAAAAAATAAAAATAAATAAACAGGGGAGTGCCGACATTCTCAACCCTCTTGGTGTAGCATAACAGTGAGGACACTGTCAAGTTTAAGTTTGGGGGTGTGCTCGGTAAGCCTTCTTTCTTCGCATTCATGTGTATATTTTTGCATTTGCATACTTATTTTAAAACCCATAAAAATTGAAAATTTTAAAATTATAAAAATTAAAGTAATCAATTTTGGCCATAATTGACTTGAGTTTGACAAATAGGTTAACTAGCTAGGAACAACTAGATCTTATACTTAGTAAACTAAAATCCCTAAAAATAACCTTTCTTAAAGTTTAACGGTAGAAAGTATATGTCTTTGTAGTTTATTTAGAAATAGGCAAATTTTGTGTTCACTTCTTGGGCTAAGTTAAAACAAGGGAAGAGTATTGATATTTTTATTAAAGTATAAGTTTGAAAAATAATTCCTAGCTTAAGTCTAAATTCTGAAAATGTATACCCTACAAATTTGCACAAACACGAACCTTGAAATTTGGAATAGTAGAAGAGACCTTGAAATGCTCTTGTCTAAAGTCCTTAGTACGAAAAAAATAAAAAAATACAAGTGTCAATAAGGAAAAAAAATGAACACTGGTTTTTGTAAATACTTAAGGCTGCAAAAATAGAAAAATATTTAGCGAGGGTGCTTCATCACCCAGTGCCTTAGACCAACTGGTTTGGGAGTCACTGCTAAAGCCTTAGGTGTTACAAGACTAGGAATTATGCTTTAATGTGCACACACATCTTGTAATCGGTTGTTGGTACCTCAAGAAGTATTAACGGTCGCATGAAGGATGTGTGAGCGAAATTCATCTAAAATTCACCTATTAAGAAGTGCTTTGGACAATGGACAAGAGTATGATTGCTTGATTTGAATTTCCAAGTGTAGGGGTGATTTATACACACACGTAGGGGTATGTGATTGGGGTTTAGATAAGAGATATGAATGAAGAATATGACTTATATGTTTAATAAAAATGATAAAAATTCCTAAGTTGAGATAGAACCCTAGAAGGAAAACTTAAAAGATGCCGAAAGCTTAGTAAGTCTACAGAACATATATAATCTTAAGTTAAATGATAAGAAAGCGTGAAGAATATGGGTGGATAATTTACAAGTCGAAGATAATAGAGTTTCTTGTTGGAAAACTTAATTGGAGAATAAAAGTTAATGGGCCGAATTGATAGGATTTTGTAGGTAGTATCCGCTGAAAACCCTCAGGAGACAACACTCCTCCTATTAGGGACACCTAGAGGTTTAACGGCTTGTTGCACGAGCTCAGTGCAATCTCGTTTCCCTACGAAAGTGAGGTTAGGTTTTTGTTGAGAATAAAACTAGGTTTGCTCGAGGACGAGCAAAAGATAAGTTTGGGGGTATTTGTTTATACTATAATATTGCATTATTATATTCCCCGGTCCTAGTCATTTTACAAATAAACAGGTGCTTTTGACCCATGTCTGCTACATAGTTGCAGGTTACAGATTCTCGGGACAAAAACAGTGAAAAAGACAAAAGACGATACAAAAGTGGGACTACGACCAATAAATGTTGGAATCTTGATCAAGCCTACACGAAGATCAGTTCACAAAGTACAAGGCAGTGCAAGGTTTAAGACTTTGTCACGAAGCAACGACAAAAGTCTACTACAATATTCACTGGAAAGATCTGGAAGAGAACCAGAAGATATTCTGAAGAAAGTCCTGAAGAAACAAGTAACCAAATGCAGCAGAAACAACCCCAAGAAAATTGAAGCATCAAGCTCCCTATACGGCCGCGGATCCGCGGCCAAACATAGGGTTTGGCCGCGGAACCGCGGCCATCAAGAACCCGTGTCGGCGCAGAAATGTGTCGGTGCTGGCGGGCGTTGACTAGGTCTTTTTCTTAGGGGGTATTTTTGTAAAAGCAGATATGCGGCGATTGTAAACCTAGGGTTTTCTATGTCCTATAAATAGAAACCCAAATTCTTGTATTAGGTCATGCCTCCTTTCATTAATAAAATTCAGAATTCTTTTTGGAGAGCATCAATTTCTAAGTTCTTAATTTATTTTCTGCCCTGGGTTAAATTTCTTATCTGCCCTAGTTAACTTTAATTCCTTGCCCTTGATAGATAGATAGCATGTTCTTCAATTCCCTAATGAGCGAGTAGTCTCCTCGCTTGTTAGGGTTAGCTTTGGGGAAGGCTTTTGAGAGATGAGATCTCTCATCCCTTTCTTGCCCATCACATATAATCAGTAGGACTCCATGCATACATGCACACACCGCTCCCTACGGCACCCTATCCAACGAGGTAACGGTGATACCATAGTATAAAGGCCCAGTTAAGCTGTTTTCTATGGAGGTTAGGGTAAGGATTGATAAAGGAAGGACAAGAACCTAGAGGAAGGAACACCTTCCCTAATGGATCTAATCCCTTTTATTAGTAATTACCATAACACCTCATAGATCCTAATTTGGGTATAGAAAGCGGTGAGATTTATTTACATTTCCAAACCTACCCTAGACCTAACCCTAGCAATATTTAGATCTAGATAGATTTAGTTTTAGATTTAATCAATCCGTTCACACCGTTCGGAATTAGCTCGTTAGAGTAATTAGGAAATTCACAAAATCCCTGTGGACCGACCCGTACTCACCGGCTAGCTACCAAGCGACGCCATTCTTGATTGTGGTTTAGAAATATTTTTGACACACGAATCAAGCGTGAAACTACTGATAACACTTACTAGTAAATCACATCAACCCTGGCCAGAGATTTCCAGTTATGGCCAGCCGAGCATAGCGCAACATCAACCCCCAATACCGGGAGAGATGAATCCCCTCCTATCTCTCATTGCCTCCATGTGAATCGGGACTGTACCAAAAAACCACCTGTTTGCACGCCTCAATAGAGCCGTGGTAGGGTGGAAATCAAAGTACAGTGGGATACACACAAGACTCTATGACAATCTCGGCTCAACAGAATAAGCTGTACCAGTGTCACCAGAGAACTGCCATCTGACGTGAGGTATAATACCATCTGGGAGTTCTCGGCGAGTCCGTTCGGTGTACCCAGTCTCCACTGAGCACCAGCATCCCATCTTTGTTGTCAAACACCAATGGATATGGGATCATCCATCGCCCATCACATAGGTCGAGAAGATATACGCTAGTCTACTCTGGAATATCGATGCCCTGTCTCGATATTCCCACGACTTGGAACATTGAGGGATGTACTCATGGACTACCCAGGCCCCACTAGTATGATCTCTATCATAATCTTGGAAGTCGAGTACACATCCTAAGGGCTTTATCAACATGTAACAGAGAGACAGTAATTATACATGTTAAGATAAAGAGCAACCAGATAGCATACTATCATGTCGAGCAAGAAAGTCCTCCCTATATATGTCCCAGCATCCACTATCATATACATCTCATGTACAATAATGGCCTCTAAGGCATATATACAATTAACAGATAAGGGGTTTCAGTATAAGAATGAAATTCTTGTGGACAATTAAAACTCCCAAATGACTGATTAGAAGGACTGTCTATAGAAGGTGGAAAAGTCGGATTGGTTTGATAGGAATAGAATAGTTGCGAAAATTGGGTAGGAGTAGGATCAACATTATGATAAGAAGAATTTTGATATTGGTTGGTTGGTTGGCTATTGGACATCATACATGCCACAAACCGATTATGAAATTCTTCTTTAGAGAGTGGAGGTGATGGTTGATATTGGTCTGGATTGAAACTCTGGCTTTTAGCCCTAACTATATGCTCAGCAATGGACATGCATCTAGGGGCATCCTCACTCGGAATATCAACGGAAACAGATGTAGAATTAGGATACAGTTGATAAGACCTGGATTGAGGTGGCCAACTGCTTCTATCTGCTTGCGCTATCCGATCTCTTAAAGACATAGGAGAGTCGGACGGTATACCGAAGCGATTACGAAAACAAGAAATATCTGGTTGTGGACAGCAAAGCTCGGCAAGAGTTCGTCTTTTTAGGCTACCCATTATAAGAAAGAAAGAGGGGAAAGAGTAAGAAAAGAAGAAGAAGAATTGGTTTGTTTTGAAAAAGAAACGGATTTAGAAAAAAATCACACAAAAATGCACAATCAACCCTAAATCTAGTGGTCACCTAGGTCAAGGCTCTAGACCGCTCCTAGACTTCCAGAAGACAAGTCGCAAGATAAATCCTGTACTGCCTCTTTGCCCCTTCTGTGGCCAGGTAATTGCCAGGTAAGTGGGAGGTTTTCCGCTACGTAAGTAGCGGGCCTAATTAAGTAACCACTTGCCTTAGACACACTTGCCTAGACACCACAAAAGAAACGCGGATAAGCAATAGATTATCCATGACCTCCTTCTGTCCTAAATGAGCGCGACGGTCCATAGAGTCTTGTCTAGATTTCTTTTAATTAATGAGGGTGATGCGGATGCAAGTTTGTGATTTTCGGGGCTTAGGACGGGTAATGAAATCCCGACCTAATCTGAATTTTGGTCGTGCCCCTTAATTTACGTATTAAAATACGCAAACAACCAATTTCAAGAATCGCAACTAATTTATTTTTTAGCGGCGCTGAATTTTGCAAAGAATCCTGCAGTAAATTGATATTGGACAAGATCAGAGAGAAGAGGAGAAAATAGAGAGCAGACCTGAGAAATTTGGCACAGTGCAAACCCTAAACGGCGGCGGAACCGCCGCAAAAATGCCTCCTTGGCCGCGGAACCGCGGCTTGATGGGGGGATCAGGGTTTAGAAATTTTTGTCCAGGTCCCTGTGCTTCTCTGGATTCTTCAGATGTTCTCTGAATCTTGATCTCACTACTGAAATGATTCCAGATTCGCTCGCAAAAATTCAAACACTAATCGTTAAGCACTTGAAGCGCATCTTGGATGAAAATTTGATGGAATAATAATTTTTCAACTCAAATAACAAAAACGAACAAAATAGCACACATCTCCGGCAACGGCGCCATTTGATTGATCATCTAAGTTGTGTTTTGAAAATATAATCACAATCAAAGAAATTTATACCGCATTCAATTAACGGTGTCGATGTAGCGCGTTAATGAATACGGATCGTCCACTGAGATGTGTGTTTTGATCGATCTTGTTTTAGATGAGTCGAAATGAAAAGATAAAAGAAATTGCATGAAAATTGATTCAAGATTTGTGAGTTTTAATTTCAAGAAACATAATGAAAATAAAGATCTAGAATCAAGAATCAAGAAATGTCCCAATCAACTTAGTTATCAAGATTTGTAGAATAGCTTGTAGGAATCGATCAAATTGGTAGCCATGATGAATATTAATTATAACTAATTTTATCTATTGAGGGATTGTAGCTAGAAAGATGACGATGAATGAAGATTAGGGATCTATTGAAGAAACTAGGGTTTCTCCTTCTATCCCTTGTCTTTTCATAGATCATCATTCAAGTCTAACCTCTAGAAAATAAAATCATCAATCGTTCATCTCTAATTTGCAACGAAGTTATCACAAAAGTGATCTCGCTCCAAATTAGGTCATCGATGATTCATTTTCCTAGAGTTAACAATTCTCACAAAACTTAAACTTAGTAAAAGGATTTCATCACCATTAGATATACCGATTCTCTCGATTCCTCCAAAAGCGGAGATTTACTCAAGGAGCATGAAAATAAATGAATCAAAGATCAAGAAGTTTCATAACGCAAGAATGTAAAGAAAGTAAGAAGTACAATTATCACCTTTATTAAATCGACGACTAATTACACACTCCCTCAATTCGAGGTTACAAGATATTGCTCTCGATCGCTCCTTTTGAAGAGGTAACTAGATTTCGTCGAAGTTTGCTCCGCTTGATCTCCGTGAGACTTGGATCGTCGTGGATCTCGTGCTCTTGATGAAGATTGGCTTCACGGATAAAGGATCGATGGTTGCTTGCTTGATTTGCTTCTCAAAATGATCTTGATTTGACTTTGGAAATGGATTTGGGCTAGGCTTTTGGTATCAAGTTGTGTCACTCAACTTGAATTTGAATTTTGGCTCTCAATTTTTCCCTCTAATTTTAACAACTAATTAACCACTTATTCAACAAACTCAAACCTTAGGTTTAGATCTCCTTTTATAACCACTCATTTGAATCTTCCCTCCAAAGCTAGGTTGTAAGAGAGAGCCTTCTAGAATGAGTTTGTTAGAGGGAATATTCTAGAATGAGCTTGTTACAAGGTGCCTTCTAGAAAAATTTTGTTATGCAGAGCCTTCTGGAAGAAGCCACGTGCTAATTAAGAGAGTCTTCTGAAAGTGAGGTTGTTGAAAAGAACCTTTTGGAGAATTTTGACACGTCGATGAGTTAAACAGGCCGTGGATCCGCGGCGGATCGGCCAACTCAGCCGCGGATCCGCGGCCTTATTGTGAGGTCTCTGTATGAAAATTTCAGGGTTGTTTTGTGTTGGTCTTGGGATTTTTATCTGAGGTCTGGAATCTTATATTTCTTTCTTGATTGCTGCCAGATCTTAAGTTTTTGACTTTCTGTATTTCATCGGCACTTTTGAGATTCCGGCTTTTTGACCTGAAGGATTTTCTGCACACAATCTTGATAAACATAGTTGAGATATACAAAATCATGCGTGTAGTAATAAACACTCAATTTCCTTCTAAAATGTCAATTATAACTATAACACGTGTTATTTGATATTTTACAGATGAATTCATAATCTGTATTATATTTACAATAAATACCCTTAGATAATTGATAAAAGTGAGGAAATTGACGTGTTGAGAATGCTATATTTTCGACTGATCAGCGATCCCAACTGCCATGAAATCTTGAACGCAAGCTCGGTGCATTTCCTTAAGAATCTTAATGGTCCACTCTGATTGACCGTCAGTCTGCGGGTGGAAAGCTATACTGAAAATCAATCGGGGTGTCCAAGGTCTCCTGAAGTTTCTTCTATAGTCTGCTGGTGAACTAGGTGCCTCTGTCGGACATAAAACAAGTCGGAACTCCATGTAGTCACACAATCTTATCAACATACTTCTGAGCATACTGAACGATCCGAAAGGGGTCTTTACTGGCAGAAAGTGAGCTGCTTCCGTCCATCGGTCTACGATCACTTAGATAGAGCCATACTCTCAACTGGTCCTAGGTATACCCACGATACAATCTATAGAAATCTGTTCCCATTTCTTCACCAGAATGGGCACAGGCAGCAACTCTCCAGCGGCCTCTGGTGCTCGGCCTTGACCTGCTGACAAGTCAGGCATCTCGAAACAAAGTTTGTGACATCTCTCTTCATCCCTTTACACTAGTAGACTTCTCTCAATTCACAATACATCTTGGTGGAACCCGGATGAACACTATATGCTGACTGATATGCCTCCTCCAAGATCTTGCGTCTCAGTCCCTCGGAATCTGGCACACATAGTCGAGTCCTAATTCATAGTATTCCCTGATCGTCAATCACGAACTCTAGATCTCTGCCCTGTAGAACCTGCTCCATGATCTCTGACAAACAAACGTCATCGGACTATGCCTCACGGATATGATCAAATAACTGTGGGTATGCATGGGCACAGACAAGTTGTCCCCCGGTAGACGTAAACTCGAACTGTACTCGACTATCATAAAGAATCTGCGAATCTTCCATCGACTATCTCTAAACTGTGCTCAAACAAGAAAAGCTACCTCCGGGCTTCCGACTCAAAGCATCTGCCACATCGTTCGCCTTGCCCGGATGATAAAGAATCTCGCAGTCATAGTCTTTCACAAGCTCCATCCAACGGCGCTGTCTCAATTTCAAATTTCGCTGCTGAAAGTTGTAGTGTCTCCAGATCTTTAAGTGTAAAAAGCACCGCAGCCATTTCTAAGTCACGCGTGGAATCGTTCTGCTCGTGCTTCTTTAACTGCCGAGAAGCATCGCAATAAACAACAAAACCGCCTGATCCTTTAGGCAAAGTTAAAACTGGCGCCATAATCAAACGAGTCTTCAACTGCTGAAAGCTCTGCTCGCATACCTTAGTCCAACGAAAAGAAACTCCCTTCCGGGTCAACCCGGTCAACGTTGCAGCTATATGCGAAAAATCCTGTACGAAATATCAATAGTATCCGTCCAAACCCAAAATGCTGTGAACGTCCGTCACTAATACAGGTCTGGGAAAATGCTGAACGACCTCGATCTTCTTCGGTTCCATATTTACCATCTCTCGTAACTACGTGTCCCAAGAAGTTCACACTATCCATCCAGAAAACACACGTGGATAATTTAGCGAATAGTTGGCGCTCCTTCAAGGTCTGCAACGAAATCCTCAATTACTGCCCAGGCTCCTCTCGGTTCCAAAAGTATACTAAAACGTCATCAACGAACACGATAATAACTGATCAAGAAACAGCCTGAATATGCAGTTCATCAAGTCCATAAACGCTGCTGGGGCATTGGTGTGGTCGAACGACATCACCAAGAACTCATAATGCCCACAACGCGTGCGAAAAGCAGTCTTCGGAATATCATCCTCTCGAACCCGCAACTAATGGTAGCCTAATCGTAAGTCAATCTTCGAGAAATGTCCCGCACCTTGGAGCTAATCAAATAAATCGTCGATGCAAGGTAGGGGATATCTATTCCCCACAGTAACCCGATTCAACTGACAAAAATCGAAGCACAAACACAACTGCCGTCTTTCTTCTTGATGAACAGAACAGGAGCTCCCTAAAGTGACGCACTTGGACGAAAAAGCCCTTTATTCAACAAATCTTGCAACCGATCCTTCAGTTCTTTAAGCTCCGCCAGGTCCATCCGATATGGCGGTATAGAAAAAGACTCCATGCCGGAAATCAAGTCAAAGCAGAACTCAATATCGCGCTCTGGCGACAAACCAAGAAACTCGTCAGGAAAACATCTGGAAATTCTCTCCCAATCGGGACATGGTCCAACGGGACCTCTGCGGCTCTAACATCACAACATACGCAAAGAATTCCTGACATCCTTTTCTCAAAAGCTGACTAGCGTGACAAGAAGAAATAAAACTGGGAAAGGCGATGCTACGGTCTCCCCAAAATAAACAAGAACTGGCTTACCCGGAAAACTAAATCTGACTGCCTCCTCACGGTAGTTCACGGACGCATAACACATGGCTAACCGATCCATGCCCAGAAAAACTTCGAAGTCAAACATATCGAGAAAATCAAATTGACAGAAGAACCCCTATCTCTGATACGAACAAAACAAATACGAACGAAAACATTTCAAGCGACAAAAGACACGCCTACTGGAATAATAACAATCAGCGGCAGATCAAACAAGGACGACTCTCGGTCCAAACTCGGTACAAAGTACATAGATACAAATTCAAACAACAAAAGAAATACGTGCATCGAAAGAAAACATTGAAATAACACCTGACACGATGTCTACTTAACCTCCTTTGAGCTGGCATACCGGTACAAATCCGCTTCGATCCAAAAACGACCGAAATCTCAGAAATGCGCTCCTCTAGCAGTAAGGTTGCATTCATAGCAGCGACGTAAGTGTCAAAAGGTTAGGCACCAATAGCAAGAAATAACTTCATGCCTAATCACGACACGAACCTCTTTATCCGTTTTTCTTCAGTGTCCACCAGGTAAAGAGCATATTGGACCGCTGAGTAAACTAAATGTCGTACTCAGACGCCGTCATCCCTGAAGTCTTACGCAAAGGATCGAAAACTATGAGCTTGGCATCTCGAATGCCCTCCGGAAGGAAACGAGCAAGAAATATAGCTATGAACTCATCCCAAGTCATAGGAAGTAGATCTGCAGCTTGGCCTCTCTCAATTGACTCGCACCACATCTGAGCAAGACCTCTCTAGACGAAAACTCGCAAGCTCAATCCATATCTCGTTAGAACATCTCTGTGAACGACAAATCCTAGCCATCCTATCGAGGATTGTCTATGGATCCTCCGCTACATCTGTGCCTGTAAAAACTAGAGGCTTCAGCCACAAAAACTCCTGTAAGGATACGGAAATAATCTCGGTAACAACAGAAACAGCTGCTTGAGCAGCATGTACAATCACAGTCCCTGAAATAGGAGGGACATCATCGGCTCTCGGAGCTCGACTAGCCTCAACTAACAATCCAACCATCTGTCACACATCCTGAATACTCGACTCCAGCCTAGACATCCATCCTGGAGAAGGCGGATCACTCTGTTCTTGAGGGGTAGGCATACCGCCCTGATCGGTCCTCATCTCAAACGAGCGTGCTCTAATCTCATCCCTGGCGGCAGCCCTCTGGCCCTCATAGTCTTCGGCGGCATAGTGGCTGGAACAAGAAACAGGATTGATAGGAACATTACGATCAAAACAGGAGGACATATGGAATCAAAGAAGGAAGGAAAAGCAATCATATATCCTAAGGTCACTTAAGCGGAGTACCGTATCGTAAGTATGCCGCGGAACATACACACGCTACGTCACTCTGCTTAAATCACCTACAACATCTACCAAAGGGCATCCTACACTCAGAAAGGTAAAACCTATCGCTCTGATACCAACTTTGCCATGACCTGAAAGTACGGAACATGACTGACACTTAAATTATGAAACGTCTAAAGGCGTAGCGTAATCTAAGTAAGCCAAAGCCCAGAAAACTAAATAGTTTAGCAATTAGAGTGAAGGAAAACTTGTTTTAAAGAATGTGGTTTTAACAAAATAAGTCGAGTTAAACATTTAAAAGCAAAACCATATTTTCCCGAAAATTTCGGCAGAGTCTTCTTTGTAAATACTGGTCCCCAAAGGGTTACAACACATGAAAATACATATAAATGATGAATAAGGCATCCCTAACCGGGAGCTAGCTCTTCGCCAATGGCGGAATCACAACCACAAGAAATATTCATATCAAAAGTGCACAATAAGTATCTGAAAGCAAGAAATAAGAAGATACCACGTCGGCTCAAGTGAGCATCGACACCAAACACCACAAATACAAGTCTCACGAGTCTCAATGTCTAGTCAAATATACAAAGGTAGATGGAGTATATTAGATACAAAATAATATACATGATGGAATAAAATATCCTCGCAAACCACCATTGAGCAAAGCTGCAAAATGATGCTAACGAAGCGGGATAGAAAGTACACCCGCCGCTACTGTGCTGACGGGTCGGACCTGCAAAATACTGTGACACAACGGGGGTGAGTTGCCAACTCGTGAGTAGTAAGTAACATCTCATAAGGCTATCGTAAGCATGCACGCAAATGCGTCTCAATCTACGCATATCGATATGATACGATGTACTAACATGGATGCAACATGAATGCATGATCAACACGAAACCTGAACAAGTATGGTATGAGAAAATCTTTGTTCTTATCTTAGAAAAAGCTTTGTGCAATAAGCTGAAGTATCATCAATGAAATTAACAGAAAATACGTGTCAAGCATCGACACAATATATACATATCCCCATATCTTGATTTCTCAACATCTCAACATCTCAATATCTAAATATCTTGGGCTCCGTCAGTCCGGATCGGCCCCTATCATCAAATCTCACGACCACGTCGGTATCCTCCGGATATCCTCCGCGTCAGACATCACCGGTAGGTAGTCCGCCCCTGCCGGGCTCATCGTCATCCCCACAAAAACACTCTCGCTGCGGGGTACCATACCGGGTCTACCATGTACCCAAAACGGTTCATCCTCCTCCTCGAATCGGGTCTCGAAAACCAACAGAAATCAGGAAAACACATGGTGGACGACATATACATCATATCACGAGAAAACCGCAACTTTCATTTTTAAAGCGATTACTGGTTTATTAAATTCTTGCGGTTTCTCCCAAAATCCATAAATCTTTTAAATACGGAAATCTCCAAGAAAATCACAATACATGAACGTGTCGGCAATGATGAATGCCTATTGTATCCATAATATGAAATACGATGTGTGACTAGAAAACTATGCGTGCATGATGATGCAAAAATGCATACACATATGATTAGCAATCCTATGTATCCATCCTGATGAAATGAATATACAAGTACAGGTTTTACAGATCATATATGGTGCAAATGTTTTTGATTCTGATTTAACCAAGTTCTATAGTGTTCGTGGCATAACAATTAACAAGCAAGATCTAGTGGCCGCAATGATCATTTAATATCATAATTAGGCTACCCAATTATTAACTAGATTTTAATCTCACATATTTATATTAATCCTAAAAATCTAGTTTGCAAGATTATACAATTTGGACAATTTAGGAGCAACAAATAGTAAACTTAACAATCTAGATTAGATTTTACATGCCTTAAGATGATAAATTACACATTGTAATTATAATCAATTAATAAAAACCCTAACTTAATTTAAAACCCTCTCTTGAGATTTCAAACTTGAATTTAAAACCATAATTAAACATCAAAATAATTGAAATTGGAGTAATTAATCAACACTTTACCATAGGGTTAAGATTTTATACTTCACAATTTGTAGATCTCACATGCAAACTTAGCCTCCAAAATAGCTTTCTTGCTCTTAAATCCATACTAGTTTTTAACAAAGAATAATGGGTAGGTTTAATTAGGAGTTTGTGAGGTTTTATCTTGATTTTTGATGCAATTTTTGTGGATTTTTGAGATGGAATGAAGTGGGAAAATGGGGGAATTGGGGGCTGCTCATTTTCGGCCAGAAAATGAAGAGAGGGAGAGAGTGAGGTGAGAGAGTGTCGGTGTGTAGAAACTTCTTTCCCCAACTCAAGTCAACACCCACTACTTTTCTTTATTCTTTTTATTTCATTTTCTTTTTGGTTGCAAGGAAAAGATGTTGAAGAGAGGGGGGGGGGGGCTGCCGCAATCGGAGCTCGGCCAGCATGAGGGGGAGAGGGGTGTTGTGTTCTGTGTGTGTATGTGGAGTCAAGGAAAAAGACCATACCTCATTTATCTAAACACTATACTTCTATGTTTATTATTTTCTTTTTATTTTCTTTCTATTTAAACTCTTTCTTCCATTTTCTAGAACCCTCTTAACAATTCCATTTCATTTCAAACACAACATGTTACATTTTAGTTTAATGTGTCATGGTTCACTAAAGCATAATTAACCCACTCCAATTTGTAATTATCACTAATTAAATATATTAGTGAAATCTTATAATAATATTTAAAATAATTAATTACGAAAAATATTTTATTAAACTAGAAATTTTATAAGTGACTAAATAAATACCAATACTAGACATTACATATCTAAAATAGGTATAATTAAGTATATGTTGAAAAATAATTATATCTTGGTTTTTACGGAAAACACCAGTTATTTTACCGATTATCGGAAAATTCCCCTAAACGATTTTCAAAACGTTACATGTGGCAGGTACGAGCTCGTTTCCAAGCTCGATGTTGATCTGGACTTTCCCTTGTAGTATAGGTTGCTCTTGGCTCATGCTTTTGTGGTGGGGTTAGCCTCCACTTGTCAGATAGAGCAAACTTGCCCTGCTGATACTGGTCTTCAACCCAGTTTTTAAAGGTGAAGCAGTCTTTAAGATGATGTCCTATTGCTCGATGATAGGAGTAATAAGCCGGGTGATGGACCTCGTCTATTTGTTCGGGGCGCCGAGACTCCGGGAGCGTCATCATTTGATGCTTCATGAAAAGGTTGAAATCTTCCTTGTCTTGTCTTAAGGGAATGAATATTCCCGACCCATCTTCTTCATAAAAGACGGATTCCAGCTGACTTTTTCTCGATCACGCGGCTTCTTGGATTCGCTTCTCTGTTTTTGAACGTCATTTTCGTTCTTCACCTCATTTTTGCCTCTACTTCAGGCATTTTCCTTGCCATGAGAGTGCACATCGGACTGACGGTGAAAGGCATCATCATCCTCTGTAGCCTGCTGAATGAGACGTTGCGTCCTGGCTTTCTCGTAAATGGACATTTCGCGACTGTGGTCATCCCGAACCTTTTGACCCGCTTCCCTTATTAGCTTGTTAATCTGCTCTTCGAATGACGGACTTGATATTCGTACGGCGGGATTTCGCCCTGTTTCAATATCAATGCTATCTGGAAAGACATTCTCTTTTCCACCGGAATCATTTATAACATGGCAGCCATGGAATCGCTCGCGCTTCTTGGATCGAACGTATCCAAGGCCAGTCGTCTCCATTCTCCCATTGGGCATCTTTCGCTGAGTCCCGGGAACGTCCCAATTCTTGTTATAGAACTGGGCTTGTCGAGCAGTCTGTTTGAAGGGAACGCCTTGGCATCTCAATAGCCTTTTCGGTCCCTCTGCGTAGTATTTGGGCAGACGGATTGGCTGAAACCTGTCGAGCGCAGGTTCGGCACCATGCCATACTTCTTTCTCCACTTTAGTCTCCATGGATTGATAGAAAAGGATTGCCTTCTCACCTCGTTGCTTAGGAGGGACGTAGAAGGTCTGCAGCTCTTGCACGCTGTACATATAAAGTACATCAAGTTCTTTGTAGTGCCGCTGCGGAACCATGGTAATTTATAAACTCTGGTCAGCTCCAGCAAAGGTCTGCATTGGCGGGCGGACGGAGAACACTGTGTTGGCCTCATCCTCAAAGTCACTGCCAAAGACCAGAATAGGAGTAGATGGTCCTGGCCTGTTGCCTCGGGGTTATCCCGAGTAGATTATCTCTTCATCCTCCTCGGTATCGCTCCCAAATATCGGGATAGTGGCAATGGCTTTTTGTTTATTCTCCAGTTTGCGACATCTTTCCATGTCTTCAAAGTCTGGTAAGAAGTACTTGGCGTCTTCATATTTGCAGACTTCATTTACGGAGAATGGGTTCAACTCCCTTGTAACTGTGTACTCGAGGCCGTCCTTGAAGTAATTCATACACTGATGTTGTGTAGAAGGGATGATGTTGTACTCATGCAACCAAGGCCTGCCGAGCAAAGCGTTGTAGCAAGTCTTGGCGTCAATAACATGGAACCTGATATCAGTGACGAGCAGCCCGAAGCGTAATGTCAGTATTACAGACCCGAGCGTTTGTGATGATTGGGAGTCAAAACCAGAGATGGTAATATTTTCCTGAGCCAAGTGCTGCACATTCATGCAAGTCTCCTTCAACACTCTTACATTGAGAAAGTTGACGGAGGACCCATTGTCTACCAGGATCTTCCCTATTTTGATATCGTGACAATACCCTGTTACATACAGCGGACGGTTATGCTCGCACGTTCCGAGAAGGAGGTCTTCATCGCTGAAGGTGATGTCAGCCGTGTGGACTTCTTCCGGCTTTTCCTTCATCTTTTCTTCTGTAAGGAAGGCTTGAAACTGGTCGGGCTCTTGTAACGCCTTGATTAGGGAACCTTGTGCCTCTTTAGATAGGAGAAGAGTATCCAAAATACTCAATTGTGAGGGTATCTTCCTCAGATATGCCAGGACATTGTAATCCATCTTGTTCTTTTTGGACGGGTTCTTGGCTGTGAGCTCTTCGACGCTCTATCATCGAGGGCAATATCTTCAGGGACTTTTTCCTTCCCTTTGTCCCTTTTGCCCGAACCTTTGTTTGAAAGTCCGAGATTCTTTTCAGGCAACGTACGGTTACGCAGCTGAATGTTCTCACAGTTTTTCATATCCTCTTCTTTTTCAGAGGTGGATTCCTTGAAGAGAGGGCCGAGGGCTATTTCTTCGTCAGAATCGCTCCCGAAGGTAAGAACTTGAGATTTTGCTCTTGTCGAACTGGTATCAACCATATGACAGTTGTCAGCCGTTCCTTCACGTTCGTCTGTCGCGCTTCTCTGTTCCCGACGGGCTTTGCGCTTTATTCTCTTGAAGCGTTGTCGATGAGCAACGTATCCCTGCCACCACTTCTTGAAGACATTGCACTCTTCGGTAGGGTGCGTGACCTTCCGACGGTATAAGCAGTGGTTCGGATGTACACTCGCTTCGTCGAGGCGCGTACTCCCGGGAGTATTTCCTTCGAAAGGTGGCAGCTTCATTCCAATTGACAGAGCTTTGGCAAACTGCTTCCCTACCTCGATTCTGCTCTTGCTGGTAGCAGGTGCGCTTTGATCCAGTTGGGGTACTTTATGACTTCTCATTACCGGGGCTTCTTCAGCTTGACGCCGACGCTTGGCCTTTTCGTATAGGGAAGCTTCACGTCCTCGGTCAGCTTTGCTCTTTTGGAGGGCTTCGTTCAGCAGCTTGTCGATCAAGTCATCTGATGGTTCCATGGATTTTGGTTTTGGATCTGACCCCGGTTTCTCTACGTCAAGAGCCTCTTTACTATTTATCAACGAGTGAGAGATCATGTGGCAACTCGCCACACAATTTTCGGGTTCTTCTGAAGAATCGTCTCCTTCATCAATGTCACTGTTTCCGTTCTCAAGAACAGGCTTGAAGAATTCTTCAAGTGTGACTGGGGTCCGTGCCTCTTGGTTGTATTCCTCCAGTGTATCGATTTATTTTTGCAGACCCGTACGATTGTCGTCGAGCTGCACGGTTTTCTTGGCCTTCTTCTTTTTCTTTGAAGACTTCGGAGGCTTGGCCTGGAGGTTTTGCACATCGTTACCAACTTTTGGCGTTGGGCGCGGTTTCAGCATTCCGTCAATAATCTCAGGCTCCAGTGGGCTTTTCCACCTAATCACCGGACATGCTTGAAGATCCTTCAGTATTCTTTTAGTTTTAGCCAAAAGGAAAACTTCCCATGGAGCTTCCTCTACAAATGAGCATGATGCCCCCGGCGTATCCACCTTTTTAAGAGCGTGCTGCTGTGGCGGGTTTACCTTCCAGTTTTCGGACAGCGCGAACTTGCCCTGTTGGTACTGGTCTTCAACCCAGTTTTTGAAGACGTAGAAATCTTCGATTGGGTGGTCCACTATTCGGTGGTAGGGGCAGTAATAATTGGGATTGTTGACGTCGCCCGGTTGTAGTAGGCATCTCAAATCCGGCAGAGTGATGAGCCTGTTGCGCACCGCCAGTTCGAATAGTCTCTTCTTTTTAACTCGGGGGAACGAGTAAGGACGTCTCAACTTTTCTTCGAGAGATCTTGGTTTGTTGTTTTGGCGAGCTACCGGTTTTGGGTCACTCGGTTGTTGTTGAGCGTTGGTGACGAAGGTCCCTTTCCCTTTGCCCTTTTCAGTCTGAAGATCTGTCATTGAAGAAGACGGCCTATGGCCCATCTGGTCCAATTGGGCCAGTTTGTCAATCAAAGGCCTGGAAGGTGGTCGGCTTGAAAAACATCATAAACTGGGATATAGTTGCCTAAGGATCAAGGGTCCCCACGAACATGCATACAACAGGAGCTTTTTCTATGCGCTATTCACACTTTGACCATAGGTTACGCCACCGAATTGCGTATTGAACCCAGGTCTCTCCCGGCTTCACTCTGACGTTGATTAATGCCGTGATTGGGGTGCGCTCGCTCGCGCTTGCGAACCGCTGTGTGAACAGTAGTTCCATCTCCGTAAATGTCTTGACAGAGTCATTTCGGAGCTCAGAGTACCATTCAAAAGCCGTCTCCGACAAGCTGCCAACAAACTGGAGAAGCAACAGTTTGTCATCGCCCCCGTATTACCGCACAAAGCTCTGAATTGAGCAATGTGTTGGTGCGGATTTCCCGTCCCCTTATACACATGGAATTTGGGGATCGTATATCCTGGCGGGTACTTAATTTGGTCGTACCAGCCTGGATAAGGTCGTCCAGTTCTGACGACTTGGCCTGCCGCTTCGTTCACTTGATGAGCTCGTATTTGTTGAGATATGTAGTCATCAAGGGTAGCTTTGGAGATCGTCTCCTCCCTGGCTGCTGATAAAGACGGAGGAGGGTTTCATGTCTTCCCTATGTTGTCTTCAATGATTATTAGAGGGACTTCGTGTAACACTTTGAAAATTCGTATAGGTTAATTTCGTGTTAATTAGCGAAAATACGTGTTTTTCGTAAAAACCTAGTTAATAATTATTTTCCTCATAAACATGAATATATCTATTTGATGATGTGAATATGTGTATAATTGTGTTTTATTAGTTAACATTTAAATTATTGTTCATTTAATGATCTATTTTACTTATTGTTTATTTACTAAACTAAATTTCTAAAACATGCATGTACACATCTTGTGTAACCCTAAGCTAACAACATGTTGATTCATGCTTAAGCAATCATGGTAACTTAACCATTTTTGTATGTATCATACTCATCTTTCTTTCCTCTCTTGGTTCTAGAATCCCTTTTTTTTTAAAATAAGAAAAAGAATTGGAAAATGAAATGGGGAGCATGGTGCATTTATGAGGCATGGGGGGGGACTTGACTTTGAACACACACACCCTCTCTCCCTCTCTTTCTCCCCCTCAGCTCTCGGCCAAGCCAGCAGCCCCTCTCCCCTTCATCTTCTTCTTCTTATTTCATTTGTAAAGCCTCCATTTCAATCAAAAATCCCTCAAAACATCACTAAAGCTAATCTAAAACACTTTAAAACAAATCCTTCTTGGTTCTTGAGGCAAGTTTTAGCTTTAGGAGGCAAGATCAACATGTTTGAACCATTCTTAGATCAACATGAGGTATAAAGCCAAACTCGATTACTTATTTGCTAAACTTTTAGTTTTTGAGCTAAAATTAGTGTTTAAGTGGTAATTAATGCTATTTTTGAGATTTAAGAGGAGATTAAGATAAGTTAGGGTTTGGATGGCTTAATTAGGGTAATTAAGTGTAGTTAGTGACTAATAGCATTTCTAATTGTCACGACCCGAAGTTCGGCCCTTGACCGGCACTTAACCACGTGACATCTACAGGCGTAACGTGACTAAGTAAGCCGAAACCCAGAAATCAAAACCATTAAAAGTATAGAGTGTTTAAAACATTTATTAGAATATTTATTAAAACATTTAGAAAACTTTAAGTTGTTTAGTAGAATTCTTTAAAGTTCAAGTTATCATTTAAAAATTTTGGCAGCATTTCCATTGTAAAATTAGCCCCGAGATTGGGTACAAAACAATAAATAAGTAAAATGATACACAATAAGAAATAAGCCTCCCAAACGGGAGGAATCACGCCCAACAGCGGAAGCAACACCACAATGATAATATACGATGCCGTAGCGAAGAAAGAGTAAAAATAAGTGAAGACATCATGAAATATAAAACTGCATAATAAAGTCGGCTCACAACGAGCTCGACACCAGAGTACAAAATAATATACATCGTCCTCAAAACTGGTCTCTAAGTCAATACATAACTAGTAGATGGAGAATACTAGATACAATGATGTATACAACTGGAAAATAACAGATACCGCACAAAAACCCACCTATCAGCAAAAGGGCTAGTATGCCAACTGCAATGGTATCTGTGTCAAAAGATGTACAAAAGCAGCCTGCCGCGACTACTCCGAGGGGCAACCTGCAAACACTGTGGCACAGCGGAGGTGAGTTGCCGACTCGTGAATAGTAGATAGCATATAAAGGTAATTGCGAGTATGCACGTGCTGCGATACTCTAACCTATGCCAACAGAAAACATCTATATGATGAACTGGATGCTCAAATCATGCAACGAATGCGATCTAATAACATCTCTATGTGATGAGCAAGGTGTGCAATAATCGTGCATAACATGTGTACTCTAACAGGTACTACAGATACAGGATGAGATGTGCAATACTAAATACTGAGCATGGGAATAAGTAATATCTACACGGAATATCAACGTGGAAAATAACTGGTGTCCATCAATACACCAAATCCCAGAAAAGACTCAGGCGCCGTCATCCTCATCGGCCCTCAAATCCTGTAAATCTCATAGAATCGTGAATGCCCAACATTGGCACTCGAAATATCATAAAATCAGCCGTGTCTAGCATCGACACGCAAATCCTCAAGTATCGGGCTCCGTCCATCGAATCGGCCTACGGGCTCCGTCTGCGGAATCGGCCCTCGGCCCCGGCAGTACGCGTCATCCCGTATCCATCTATCGACTCTGGTCGGTATCCTCCGGATAATCGCCAGGTCTAACCAATCACCGGTAGGTAGTAGTCCCTCTGCCAGGCTCACCGTTTAACAATACGAGTCTTCTTGCCCCGGGGTACCGTACGGGTCCACCATGTACCCGCAATCGGTGCCTACCGCTCCTCGAATCGGGTATACTCACACAAGCTTTCTGGAACCGAGAAAACTCATGGTGGACGCACTGAAATATCATATCAAGAGAAACCGGGTTTTAAAAACAGTGCGTATTTTCTTAAAATGATACCACGGTTCTCAAATCCAGAAATCATATGAATTCAAAACTCAATGCGTAAATCCATGCAATGTATCGTATGATACTGAGAGTAAAAGAAAGGGAAAGCCGCTCTTTTAAAAGATCCAGTTTTGAAATATCCCATGCGGTCCCTTAGTTTTTAAAACATGTCAATGTCATCCATGTATGTAACATATGTATGTGTATAGGTATGGATGTGCAAATGGATATATACACAATGTGAGTGTAGCAATGTACATGTGCACTAATATGGATATACGATGTATATGCGCACAAGTGTAGATATATCAAGGTATGTACGCACTAAGATAAACATAAAGGGTGCATGTGCAGAGGTAGTGATATATCAAGGTATGTATGCACTAAGATGAACATAAAGGGTGCATATGCGTAGGTAGTGATATATCAAGGTATATATATATATATATATATATATATATATATATATGCCAACATTCAGCAAGAAGGTATGCTACTACAGTATACCTACATGAACACATGCAACTGACATATCCTATTACGCCATGACGCTTAACGCCATACGGGCGATTTCCCCGTAGATGTTAAATCTACTCACCTGGTCGCGTGCTATACGTAGCCGACCACTTGCTTCCCTTTCTTGGCGGTGTCCGACGTACCCGCCTGCGAACCTGGAATTTACACAAAGAATCCATATATAAGCAAATATCTCGGAAAACGCGATATCGAAACAAAACGAGAAACTCGCGTCGCGAATTAACGTGCGTGTGTACGATACGCTGAAACGTGTGTATACGCGTCTAAAACTAACCCGACACGTCGCGACACGCTGGATCACAGAATCCACTCACGTATCGCGTGTATCGCGCGAACTAAACGTACTTGAAAAACGATATATTGCCCCAGATTTTACCCAGGTGAAAAACTTACAAAATTGCATATACTATAGACCTTCAAATTGCAGCAGACACCTACACCACAAACCCAGCACCCAGGTCCCCTATCTGGCCGCAATTTGCGGCCAGAATGAATTTTCCGCCGGCCAAGAGGTAGAAGTGGGGGGGGTCGTGTTCTGGAGGTGTGGTCTAGACCTAGAATTTATGCTCCAGTTTCCTCAATTTTTACCTGAACAACCCAGTTTTAAAGCAGATTACAGAAAAGCTAAGTTTTGCTCTAAAACGACAAATTTTGCACAATTTGAAACCCTATGGTATTTTCGTGAAATCTGGGGTTTAACTATGTTTAAGTGGCCTTAATAATACTTAATTAACTTAGTCTAACCAATACTAACCTCACTTAACCAAATTTCACACTAATCACCATATTTAGCACTAAAACGCATAATTAATCACTAATCGAAGCTATAAACACACCAACTAAGCAAACTAGGATGTAGGGTTAAGAAATATACCCCACTCTCGACCCTAGGAAGCAGGAGGAAAGAGAAGAAGAAGACTTGGTGCTGCTGGAGCTGCTGGAGCTGCTGCTGCTTCAACTGGAGCTGATGCTGTTGCTGTTGCTCACTGCTGCTGCTGCTACTGCCTGCTTGCTGCTGCTGTTGCCTCTGGTGCTGCTGCTGATGCCCTTACTGCTGCTGCTTGTGCTGGGGCTGCTGCTATGAGAGAGAGTGTGTGTGTGTGTGTATGAGTGAGTGAGAGTGAGAGAGATGTGAGAAACAATTGTGAGGCAAGGAAATGATAATACCCAAGTCAAACCCCCTCCTCTCTCTTCATTTAATGAAGCATGGCAAGGCCATCATGCCCCATCATGCACCCTCTCTCTCTCACCAAGTCAACATTTTCAAAATAATTCAAACCATAAGAAAAAACAATTGACCCCAAAACACTTAATAAGAATTTTAAATTAGCTTAAGAAAAATGGTTGATCCACCATGGTTGCTAATCATGGTTCAACCCCATTTTTAACCCTAATTTACATGCACAAGTGTGTGTAAGCCTAGGAAAAATCTAATAAAATATTCATTAAATTTGGAAAAATATTTGAAACTCAATTTGGTAAACTTTTTATTTAAAATCATATATTAACATATAATTAGCCCCTAAACACATCCTAAGGTGTTACACTAATCCATTCAGATTACGCTAAAATACCATTATGTCACTAATTAGTGTTTCAAAACAGTTTTTAGCTAACTTCTAGGATATTAAGAATCTGCTATTACCGTGGTGGTTTTTAAAACAAACAAACATATACAATAGACTATACATTATGTTAGGAGTGTATTGTAGAAACCTGGACCCTTTTCATCCGATTTGACCCGGTGACAACCCCCTCATGGCCGGCCCAATTTTGGAGAAAAACGTTGAAGAATTACAGGTAGTTGTCTGTAGGTATTATATGAGGTTTGGTCTTTCTTGTTTTTCTTGTTTCTGCTCCAGATAAAATTTAGGACCAATTATCTATATTTTTAGTGTTGAGTCTGTGTGATACATGCGATTTGAGCCTTGGTTTGGTGTATTTGTGTGACAGACAGATCATGTAGGAATTGAGCGTGGCACACGGGTCTTGTGCACCAAGTGTGCATGTACTCTAACTCGTGGCGTTAATTCTTATGTATCATTCTGTCTTCGTGTTTTTATCGAATGTTTAGCTTTCTATATTGATAATTGTACGATTCTAGGATCGGTTGCGGAGACATCGGACGCAGCACGGAAAGGAAAAGCGGTGATTGGATCAGACTAGCTGAGGCGTTCATGTGAGTAGATATACACATCTATGCGGGAATCGTCTGGATGACACAAGGCGCCCGATAGTTAGAATTTCTTTTAGTACCTGCATTTATATGCGTAGTTCCTAATTACTCATCTTGTTGCATCGCATCATCTTTTATATATGTGTGTGTGTGTGTGTGTGTGTGATATCATCTCATAGGACACTTGCATCATTACCATTGGTTTATGCGGCACGGGCACTATTCATGTGGACACACACACCTTGGTAATTGCTATGCCACGAACACTATATAACTTTTTTAAATTAGAATATAAAACCATTGCAACATATATGATTTGTAAACCTGTATTTGTATATTCAATTCATCAGGATGGATACGTAGGATTGTTAGTCATACGCATATATCTCATTGCATCATCATTCATGCATAGTTTTCTAGTCATGCATCGTATTTCATATTGTTGATACCATAGGCATTCATCATCACCGACATGTGTATATATGGTGATTTTTCTTCAGGATTTCAGTATTATGAGATTTCTGGATTTTTGGAAAAACCGCAAGAATTTTATAAACCGTTATCATTTTAATAATGTAAGTTGCGGTTTTCTCGTGATATGATGTATGTGTCGTCCACCATGAGATTTCTTGGTTCTTGAGCGGTATCATACACCCGATTCGAGGAGGAGGAGGAACCGTCTGTGGGTGCATGGTGGACTCGGTGCGGTACCCCGGGGCAAGATGGTCGTAGATGTTGGCGTTGAGCCCGGCAGGGCAGCACTACCGACCGGTTATTTGTGACGCGGCGGATATCCGGAGGATACCGACGTAGTCTTGAGATTGATGATATGGACCAGTCCGGATTGCCGGAGCCCAAGATATTGAGATTATGGGCCAATACGGATTGCCGGAGCCCGAGATATTAAGATATTGATACACAGAGACATCGAGGTATTGAGACTTGAGATGTTGAGACATTGAGATATTCATATTTAGTGTCGATGCTTGACACGGATTTCTATTTATTTCATTGATGATACTACAGTTAAATTACAGAAGTTTTTAATAAGATAAGAATACAGATTTTCTCGTACTAAACATACTCAGATCTCGTATTAATTACACATTCATGTTGCATACATACTAGTGCATCGCATCACATTAGTACATGTAGGCTGTGACGAAATTGCGTACATGCTTACGATAGCCTTATTAGATGTTATTTATTACTCATGAGCTGGCAACTCACTCCCGTTGTGCCATAATATTTTGCTGGTCCGACCTATCAGTTCAGTAGCGGTGGGTTCACTTCCTCATTATGTTCCTTTTTCTTGGACTTGCGGCATTGCTCGTAGGTGGGTTGCGAGGATATGTTAACCCATCATGTATATTATTTGTATCTAGAATACTCCATCTACCCTTGTATATTTGACTAGACAGTGATGCTCGTGAGACTTGTATTTGTGGTGTTTGGTGTCGATACTCACTTGAGCCGACATGGCATTTTCTTATTTCTTTCTTTATAATGCTTATTGTGCACTTTTGATATACATGTGCATGTGGTTGTGCACCTTTATTCATTATTCATTTGTATTTTCATGTGTTGTACCCGTTTGGGGGCCAGTATTTACAAAGGAGACTCTGCCGAAATTTTCGGGAAAAATATGATGTTGCTTTTAAATGTTTAATGCCACTTATTTTGATAAAACCACTTGCTTTAAAACAAGTTTTCCTTCACTCTATTTGTTAAATGGTTTAGTTTTCTGGGCTTTGGCTTACTTAGATTACGTTGCGCCTTGAGACGTTTCGTAGTTTAAGTGCCAGTCACGTTCCGTACCTTCAGGTCGTGACAAAGTTGGTATCAGAGCGATAGGTTTTACCTTTCTCAGTGTAGGATGATCCTTGGTAGATGGAGTAGGTGACTTAAGCAGAGTGACGTAACGTGTGTATGTTCCGCGGCATACTTACAATACGGTACTCTGCCTAAGTGACCTTAGGATATATATTTGCTTGTATTTCTGTAACATTTTGAAATATATTAGATAATTAATTATTTTATTTATTTAATTAAAACATTTATTTTCATTTTTATTATGTTTGTAATAAAAAGGTCTTTTAAAATGTGGTAGAATAGATTAGTAAAGAAATACTTTATTTTTACAATAAGAAGTGCCATGAGGGGTTTTAGTAAAATTTTAGCTTCATTATGAAATTGGATATTGTGTGAGGATTTTTTTGTATAGGTGTTAGGTCATAGTTAGGATTAGTTGAACCTCACATATACCACAACTCCAATTGAATCTCAAGTTCACACCTCCTCCTTGCATGAAAGCACCACCATCTTGTATGGTGACACCACCTACTACCTTATCTCTTCTCATCCTTAAATTCTACCAATTGTTTCAGTTGATATATATTAATTTATGGAAAATAAACTGGTTTAGAGAAAGAAAACATTTTAGAACACACAAAAGAAAAGAAAAGAGAGAAGAGAAGAAGAACTAGGTGCTAAGGATTTCACTACCACCATTAAGCTAGGATCTTTGAATTGTGCATCTTGGAGGAATCCTTTTCAGTAATCTTCTGTAGGTATAATCTCTAAACTCTATAGAATTCTAGTTTTGAAAAGTTTAAATGTAGAAATCGGATATCGGAAATACCGTATTTTGATAGGAATAGGCTCTATTTTGAATCTGCTATAGTTAGATGTTAATTAGAAAAATCAAACAGTGCCTTAATCTTGTAATTTGGACCTAGAATAACTCATAGGAATACGAACCCATTCCCTCGGATTTTGGCCGGCGAAACATAGAGAAAATCCGAGCTCGCCGGATTTTTGTGGGAGTTGGGTGTTGTGATCTTTAGGGTAGCTCTCTGTATATGTATTAGGATGTTTGGTATTGCTAGTTTAAGTTATTTTATCAGTATATGAAATCTGGAAGTAATATCTGTAAAGGGGTTAAAATTCTATATACGATACAGATATATCATATCACGAGTTCTGTTTTTAACTGTTACGACCAGAATAAGGTTAGCTCAGATTAACCTAAGTTCAGTTAACTCACGATATCATCACATAGCATGTTTAGTATGTGTTGTATCATAAACTGGGAAAAATTGGGATATGTAGCATACTAATATTGAATCTGGAACCAATAAGTATAACCACTAGAACAACTAGTAACACCATAAGTATCATGAGACCACTAGGAGACTACACTTAAAGCCCGAGACCCCATCTCCATACCCGACCCGGCGAGAATCCCTGTTTTGCCGAGGTCGTTGTTGGATTTTGATGTTGAATTTTCTTCTGTAACTTAGGTTTGGTATTTTATAAGTTTCTGTATTGTTTGATTTGTCTAAATAATTACACAGAGAAATCTGGGAGTAAATAGTTAAGGTTTTATCAAATTTTTGATATTTACGATACGAGTTTTCGTATTTTAAACTACAACTGAACCGTTAACGTTTGTACGTTAACAGAAGGATTTTATTGTCGTTTTGGGTTAAGTACGCTATAGGTGCTAAACTATGGGTGCCTATCTCATTGTTTTGAGTTTTGATATGTGTAAGCCCGCGGGGGCGCCCCGGCCGTCGATCCGACGCCGGAAACGCGGAAACAAAAACTTTCTAACAACTAGACACCGGCACCACCGCGCACTTTTCACCCGGATCGGGCCATTAACCTAGCTACTAGAAAACTAGAAAAGAGTAGAGAAGCCATACCAAGCGATCCGTGTCCTTCGGTCTTCGTCTCCACTCCGATCTCCCACGGAATCTCCGTCCGTCAACTTCTCGTCGGAAAGGGCACCACGTAGCCGGAATCTTTTACGGGCTCCCACCTCTTGACCGAGGCAACTCGGGCGCGAAGTTGGCTAGCCGACGCGTCCAAGGGATGCTGTAGACTAGTGTAGAAACTTGTCTCTTTTGGGATTATAGAAGTTGCCTTGGATGTTGGTGGAGGTGGTGAATGGAACATTTGGAGAGGTGAGGAATTTGTAGTAAGCTAGAATGTGATAAAGGATTTTTGCCACACCAAAGATGAATTCCTCTCTCCCTCTCAAGAATGGCCGGCCCCATAATTCTCTCATGGTGGAGGAAAAAAAATATGAATAGAATATCTCAAGTGGAAAAAAAGAATTGATAAAGATAAGGTCAAACCAAATTCACACTCACAATCTTTTCATGAACCCATCATGAGAAAAGCAATGAAAAAGACTAGAAAAGAATATCATCATGAAGCAAGTCCCATCATAAAACCACAAATGCAAGAAAGCCCCTCACAACTAAGTTAATTGCAAACTTGCAATTAACCCCCTCCTACGAAAAGTCCAGCCAAGAAGGAACAAAGAAAAACCGGCCGGAACGGAATGTAAACTGGCAACCCCAGAAAACCGATCCCGTAATAAATTACAGGAAAACCCCGCTACTGCAAATACATGCCCGCATTTGTATTCCCACTGAACACAAATGCAAAGAGACAATACTACACTATCTAATACTAGGATCCGGCTTAAGCCAAAGCCGGCTAGTAAAATCCGTCCGATCACGATCCGTGCAATACCGCACGTATCTGATCGAACCCTGCCTATCTCCATACGGCTTCTACAGCGTTTCGCTCGAAACTTGAGTAACTGTGTGTGGTGGACTCTAAAGACTCGTCAACACCATGGCTGTGGATTTAACCACTAGCACGTCAGAGGTATAAGCCAATACGTAACGGGTTACCAGGTATTGACCAAAAGGGACGTCGATGAGCGAACTCATCCTGACACCCTACTGAGCCTATCAGTGACAATATCCGTACAGTCCGGTCCGTTCGTCTATGAGTATCGCATGGCGGGCCTAGGGGGTTGGTAAAAGTCAGACCCCCAATAGCGGTACAAGTCGTGTTGGAGTGTAGCCCAGAACACCCTGAGATACTACTGGAATACCTACCAGTAAATCTCCTGTCTTGGCCAAGGACTTTTCATGTTCTGGCTCTCCTAGACACAGCGCGATCTCACCCCCAATACCGGAAGAGACGAACCCCTGCAGATCCGCTCACTGCCTCCATGTGGCTCGGGACTGTACCCAACTAAAACCTGTTTGCACGACTCCTTTGAGCCGTGGTAGGGTAGTAATCAAAGCACAGTGGGAACTCACACGAGACAAATGATGATCTCAGGTCGATGAACTAACCTGTACACATGTCACCAGGGAACTGCTATCTGACGTTTGGTATAATCCCAGCTAGCAGGTTCCCAGCGAGTCCTGTCCGGTGTACTCATAACCCAATGAGCACCTGTATACATCTTAGGTGAACCAACTGACACCAGTAGCTTGTGAGACCAGCCACCGCCCCTTGTCGGGGTCTCGACTGTATACACTAGTCTACTTTGGAGAATCGATGCCCTGTCTCGAAACTCCCACGACTAGGGACCTTTTAAGGATGTGCTTATAGACTCCAGCTCTCACTTATATGATCGCCCTCATACTGCTGGTAGTCAAGAAAGAATCCTAGGGGCTCTATCAACGTGCAATAGCGACTCGTAAGGTCACCTAAAGCAGTACACAATGATAAAGGTAAACCAGATAGCATACTATCATCTTGAGTAAGACTGTCCTACCGAGATAGGTCCTCCCTCAATCATCGTAATCACGTACCTGTGATCCAATAATTGACTCTGAGGGCACTATCTCCAACAATCTCCCACTTGCACTCAAGGCTAATTATTGCGATGTCGCATACTCACAGCTCGTGTGATACCGAACACCCAACTCCTCTACTAGTCAGTCTCACAAAGCTCGTTTACGAAACTATTGCGTTCGAGGAATAGCCTCAGTGAGTGGATCCGCTATGGTGTTTCTTTCTATGTCTCTCTTTATCTCAAGTTCGCGAAGAAAGCCATCTCCCGAAATGAGCAATACCTGTCTTAGAATGTTTGGATGTCTGATGGGACCTAGCTCATAAATGAACTCCAAATCCAAACTTCTTAGACTGTATCGACAACTGAACTTAATCAGTGTCCTGCGCCATGCCTTCCCACAGTATCCACCTGGACCATCTGTCCAAAATACTGCCCCTCGTCAGAGGAAAAACTATAACTCTGACGACCACCCTGTCGTCCATGTCACCTTGGAAGCCTGGAATGATAAACGTCTCCTAAGGAGGCTGCCGTTATCATATCCCTAGAACATCCACTTATGTTCTAAAACTGCTTCCAACTGTTTCCCCAGGATTGGATCAATATCAACTTATTGCATCTACTGCAAGAACAACATCTGGTGTGGTACTTGACATTTCATGATTGACTCAATTGCCTAAGCAAGTGATCTGTCAATCACACGTATCCCTCTCCCCTTTAGTCTGTAAGACACCTTTAGAGAGGGTGACTCCATCACCTGCAGGTATACTACCGTGCCAGGAGTCGTCCATTCTAAATACTCTTAGAATGCTGTCTAAGTATCCTGATTGGGAAACTACCCAAATCTAGATCTAAAACCATAGATCTAGTGACCAGAATGTTTGATGTAATATCCAAGTCCTATGTAGAGAAACTACTGTGTGACGACCAAAGTATAACCGATCGTAGTATAGGAATATCACTTCCTACTCGGTGTATGTCATCAAATACCAGGACATCACACCCTACTACCTTCTCAACAGATCCATCCCCTATTCTGATGAAGTCAAACCTATGACTGTCACATCAAAAAATAGATGATCTATCTCCGCTATATCTGCTTTAGTCTATAAATAGACATAAGCCTGATGTCCACCAATGCTTCCGCTGCTCCCACTGACTACGACAACCCTCTGGCAGAGTCATATAGACGTACACTTCTAAAGCTAGTTTAGAACGACGCTATACTCATCCTCCTGCCGGGTCTCGCAGTCTGGAACAACAGCAATGGCAAGTCTGGGTAAACAAGAACCTCCCTGCCACCGTCTTTGAGCATACCGAAGTACCTCTCAAGTGCCTGAGGTTACCCACCAAATCTGCGGAGTGGCTAATGGAATGTCAAACCAGATCGAATCTTTAGGTTCTTATCAAATCTTCAGTAATCGTTTGCGGTTCTGGAATCACTTCCAGTTCTACCATACTCCCACTACTGTTTTCTGAAAAAGTCCATTTTTATTAAAACTGTGGCGAGTCAAGAACAATATCACTATTGATCTTCCAGATGGTAGAAAATCAACCCTCTTCATAGCCCGGGTCAACCCACAAACAGCCATTACAGAAACGTGCCTTGAGTTATCCGGATTCTGGTTTTAAGCATAAGCCGGACAACTCCCCGTACCTTAACAATGTCAAGATGTGAACTGTTCTATATCCAAGAAACAGAGGCACTGATTTAATTGAACCAGATTCAAATCATGCATCTGTCACCAGTGCATGTCAAGTAAATGGAGAGAGTCTGATCAGCGTTACTCAACTTAGGAGTGCTTCCAATTATGAGTAACCTGAAAGAGAAGCAAGTTCTCTTAAACATTTCTATCAACTGAATACCATTCACAAGTATCTACATCTTCGATCATCTTGAAGAATCCCGATACTTGCAATACCTGGTTCTCTACTCTATTCATATACCTATAACTCCTCAAAACTTAGACCCTGTGTTTCCACGAAACACATGTCTAAGAACTAGAGAAGTTAAAAGTAAACAGAATATAGTATGAGGACCAACCCCTCTGTCTTAATGGACACTGGACAACATACAATACTCTGTATAAGTCCGCTGAGTCTAACAACTCATTCACTGTGTGTCGTAGGTTGAAAACTGTACTTATGGTTAAGAAGAATTACACCGCTGTTCAATGCTCCTTACCTAACCATCCACTGATATAGGTAAATGTCGTAGACATAATTTCAAAAAGGTATATCTCACTCTATCAAAATAGACGTACAGATATATCAATTTGAAATTGGTGCATAACAACGGATATTCAAAACCAAATATTTGCCGACTGGCAAACAACCCAGGTGACTTCCTCAAATATCACCAATTACAACGAATCTCGATATAATGAGGATGATCACCTAATTCCCAATAACTTACTCCCACTCATCATCTGTAAAACCATATAGATGTGAGAATCATACCTGGTAAATACATACCCTGGAGCAAGTGTCTAATTGGGAAATCAGTTTTCTTTTAACAGTACACAGTGAAACTGAAACATTAAAATGTTTCGATGGGGTATCCTGGTATTCCTAGTAATGCCTCTTCCATTATCCAGATTCACAACTGTAACCGTATAATTCTTTGCCATCTCTCCAAATCCCTTTATTTGTCTTTAGTCATTACCTTCTGCACACCCCTTTAGGCCAAATGGTTTTCTTCCTTCCCTATCGTTCGGCACCAGCCTAAGGTTTGGAAGAAGACTATCCAATAAGCATTATGGGTGTACTTTCCTAATCCTAGGAGCACTCGCAATGCGAGAGAAGGTGAAGATAAAAGACACCTGAATGAACTTTATTCCTATTTCTCCTGAACAAGAATCCATCCCCGAACTGGAACAAGTTCCTTTCGAGTTCGTATATAACCATATGATGGAGTATCCAATAAACTGGGATCTTCGTAGTGATACGGAGTGTCCTGGAGAAATACGAAGGTGATTTAGGATTGGCGAAGAAATACTTGGTTTGGTCGTGAATATCAGTCGCAATTTACTTTGCCCTCTTACTAATCCCTTGCCTTGTTTGAACTTAATACCTTCTGTACATCGTTTTGGCTAATTGGTTTTCTTCATTCCCTACCGGTCGGCACCTGCCTATGGTTTGGAAGAAAACTATCCAATAAGCGTAATAGGTGTACTATCTCCTAAACCAAGGAGTACTCGCAACCTGAGAGAAGGTAAAAGGAAAAGACAACTGAATAGTCCTATTCGTTTTCTCCTGAACCGGAAACCATCCTCGAATTCCTTCGAGTTCGTATATAACCATACGATGGCTTTGTCCAATGGAAGTGGACGTTCGTAGTAATACGGGGTGTCCTGGAGAAAAGGGTAAAAGTAGGAGTGGCAATGAGGTCTGCAACTCTGACAATCCAAAAGCCAGTGTTAAGAAGGTTCGGTCAACTTAGTCACTGAGTCATAGTCTAGGGTTGGGTCAATGGTCGCTGCCAAAGAGAGAGAGAAAAGAAACACTCAGCATGCACTCTAACCTAGATCAGAATGGTTATCACTTTATCTAATCTGGAAACCTCCTACTGTAACGTCAAATTCCTCCCCAAACCTGAAAGAAGAATTAGCCGGGATCACCCGAGGAGCAAACCAACTCATCAGTGGGAATCGGGATCCAACTATCATCGCATGATAACGTGACAGAATCCGCTCACGCTATCACACTCCAGAAGGTATGCACATATCTGGCAAGTTTCAGTTCTTTTGAAACTCCCGATGTGGATTTTTGCCCCATGCTCTTATGACCTTGACGAATGCCAACAAATCATAAGTCACATGTCAAGTTCTACCCGTCATTGTCCAGGTTGATTTGAACCCATCCGTACAAGCCCTTGACGAAGGCTAACAAGGCTATACGACTGTCCCAAACCAACGCATCTATCTATGCAGCAGAAAGGAAACAAGCAGCTACCATACACTATGCCTTGACGAAGGCCAACAAACATAGCATGAATACTACGTGCTACCCGTCTGAAACGACGGAGGGCTATGAATGGTTTCTGGCGAAAACCTTTAACGTAATGAACTTGATATCGTTGAAGGAACGGATAGCTTTTTAGAAAAATATAGTGACGAAAACCTTCGCTAAAGAGGTCACTCCCGGTGAAGGGATCTCGGCTCTTTCCCCGTAGAATGAGGTGCAGGATATTCCAACTAAATACCACGATGCAAAGCAAAAGTAATCGGCTATAGTGAAGTTATTGCCCTGACGCAAACTTTTGTCCAAGGGGTCACTCCCGGTGAAGGGATCTCGGCCCTTGCCTCGTCGACTGAGGAGCAGGATATTCCAACTGAATACCACGATGCAAAACAAAAGTGAACGTCCTTGCAATAACAGCTTTTTGAAAAATGTTCCAACAACATCAGAATAGGTTTGTTTATCTTGCATTGATCCGAATCAACGCAGTCCCATCAATTGATCACACCACAAAGAACGAAAATATACTGACGTACGTATATGCCATCCGCATTCGCCACTGGGTCCCGTCATCACCCGTTAGGTTAGCTAACTAACGACAGAGCGGGAACTGGACTAGCGCAGATGAAAAACATATACAACATCTACTAGTATATATATAATATATAATTTTCGCTCAAGGCGTGATAAAAAGCAACAGCACAGAAATGTACAGCATCACAGAACAATACAGATATCTGGGATCCCCGGGTTTCATAGAGCCGCTACTGAAACCCGACGTTCTCCTGGTCGTGTGGATAGCCTGTGCAATGAAATCCTAGACCCCTACGGGCGCAGCAAGTTACCCACCAAAACCTGAAGCGAGGCAGCCCCCTTCAGCAACGTGAATGGACCACCCAGCACTTCACGGAATCCGGTAACTTAGGCACCCCTCCTGGGTCAACCTGTACCCCCTATGAGTGCGGCGAATAGCCCGCCAATTCTGGAGTGAAGCCCCTCCGTCTCAATGCCATGAGATGCGGGCTCGTTGCCCTCTAGAACCTGGCTATCCGTGCACCCCTCCTTGGGGTAATCCTAGTACAGAAAGTAAAATATACATACAACGGGTACATCGACCGCAACCTGGTCGTGCCCCAAAAGAATAATACAAACAGGCAGTGACGGAAGTCCACATGTCGGACGCTCGCCCCGCAATATCAAATGTACATATAAAACAAAACTGCACTACCACTGCAACCAGGCTATCCCCCACGACCAATCCGCAACATCACAGCACAATCACAGAACATCAACGTGAATGTCACGTTCACAAATCCGTCTAAAAGGGCTATAGCAGATAGACTGGATTTACCGATCAAGTGACATTCACGGTCGCAGATATAATGTAAATACTGTGAACTAGCCTGTTTAAAAAGTTCGATCGAACAAATTTATCAAAGTGGGCCCCAAGCAGTACTGTAGCACTTACAGAAAATCTGGGCCCAAAAAGAATGTCCCAAAACCCATATTTCCAACCCAACAGCCCACTGGAAGGCCATTCTTGAGAGGGAGAGAGGAATTCATCTTTGGTGTGGCAAAAATCCTTCATCACATTCTAGCTTACTACAAATTCCTCACCTCTCCAAATGTTTCATTCACCACCTCCACCAACATCCAAGGCAACTTCTATAACCCCAAAAGAGACAAGTTTCTACACTAGTCTACAGCATCCCTTGGACGCGTCGACTAGCCAACTTCGCGCCCGAGTTGCCTCGGTCAAGAGGTAGGAGCCCGTAAAAGATTCCGGCTATGCGGTGCCCTTTCCGACGAGAAGTTGACGGACGGAGATTCCGCGGGAGATCGGAGTGGAGACGAAGACCGAAGGACACGGATCGCATGGTATGGCTTCTCTACTCTTTTCTAGTTTGCTAGTAGCTAGGTTAATGGCCCGATCCGGGTGAAAAGTGCGCGGTGGTGCCGGTTTCTAGTTGTTAGAAAGTTTTTGTTTCCGCGTTTCCGGCGTCGGATCGACGGCCGGGGCGCCCCCGCGGGCTTACACTGGTATCAGAGAAAAACCGGCCGGAACGGAATGTAAACTGGCAACCCCAGAAAACCGATCCCGTAATAAATTACAGGAAAACCCCGCTACTGCAAATACATGCCCGTATTTGTATTCCCACTGAACACAAATGCAAAGAGACAATACTACACTATCTAATACTAGGATCCGGCTTAAGCCAAAGCCGGCTAGTAAAATCCGTCCGATCACGATCCGTGCAATACCGCACGTAACTGATCGAACCCTGCCATATCTCCATACGGCCTCTACAGCGTTTCGCCCGAAACTTGAGTAACTGTGTGTGGTGGACTCTAAAGACTCGTCAACACCATGGCTGTGGATTTAACCACTAGCACGTCAGAGGTATAAGCCAATACGTAACGGGCTACCAGGTATTGACCAAAAGGGACGTCGATGAGCGAACTCATCCTGACACCCTACTGAGCCTGTCAGTGACAATATCCGTACAGTCCGGTCCGTTCGTCTATGAGTATCGCATGGCGGGCCTAGGGGGTTGGTAAAATCAGACCCCCAATAGCGGTACAAGTCGTGTCGGAGTGTAGCCCAGAACACCCTGAGATACTACTGGAATACCTACCAGCGAATCTCCTGCCTTGGCCAAGGACTTTTCATGTTCTGGCTCTCCTAGACACAGCGCGATCTCACCCCCAATACCGGGAGAGACGAACCCCTGCAGATCCGCTCACTGCCTCCATGTGGCTCGGGACTGTCCCAACTAAAACCTGTTTGCACGACTCCTTTGAGCCGTGGCAGGGTAGTAATCAAAGCACAGTGGGAACTCACACGAGACAAATGACGATCTCAGGTCGATGAACTAACCTGTACACATGTCACCAGGGAACTGCTATCTGACGTTTGGTATAATCCCAACTAGCAGGTTCCCGGCGAGTCCTGTCCGGTGTACTCATAACCCAATGAGCACCTGTATATATCTTAGGTGAACCAACTGACACCAGTGGCTTGTGAGACCAGCCACCGCCCCTCGTCGGGGTCTCGACTGTATACACTAGTCTACTTTGGAGAATCGATGCCCTGTCTCGAAACTTCCACGACTAGGGACCTTTTAAGGATGTGCTTATAGACTCCAGCTCTCACTTATATGATCGCCCTCATACTGCTGGTAGTCAAGCAAGAATCCTAGGGGCTCTATCAACGTGCAATAGCGACTCGTAAGGTCACCTAAAGCAGTACACGATGATAAAGGTAAACCAGATAGCATACTATCATCTTGAGTAAGACTGTCCTACCGGGATAGGTCCTTCCTCAATCATCGCAATCACGTGCCTGTGATCCAATAATTGACTCTAAGGGCACTATCTCCAACAATATGATATTTACGTCGATATGATATAACGACGATTATAGGTACGATTGTGAAGATTTCCGAGATGGTGTTGACGGATATAGCGAATCGCGGATTCTACGGCCTCGATAAGCGGTGAGTAGATTTACATCTACGGGGGAAGTTGGGTGGATGGCGTATATGTAACATTTCAGAAAAATAAAATATTATTTTTGGGAATTTATAAAATTAAATAATAAATATTATGAATATTTTAATTGTGCAGTATAATTATATACCGATAAATTAGGAAATATTTGGAAATTATGTTAATTATTGAATTTGAAAGAGATTATAAGATTTGAGCATTCTTAGATTTTTATATAATTAATTATATTCCGTTTTAAATGCTAATCGCGATTAAATATCACTAATCGTGCATTAAGCTTGATTTGTGCACATGACATGCACCATGTCATATTTCACATTTTTACATTTTCTACCATGGCTTTTCTCTTTCCTTCAAGCATGGCTTGGTTTTTAAATGAGAAGAAAAGAAAAGATAAAGAAAAAAGAAAAGAAAAGAAAATGGGATTAGAATATAGAGTATGGGCAAGAGAGAGAGAAGAGAGAGAGGTGAGGGGTCATTGACCATTGCTCCCATTTCTTTTCCCCTTCATTATTCCTTCAACATTTTTCCCTCCCCATCACCTATGGCAGCCCTCTTCTCCTCCCTCATCTACCTCCTCACTTCACCATTAAAAACCCATCAAAACCTCATCTCCACTTCATTAAAAATGTGCACAAGCTTACTACAAGCATTTTGGACCAAGAAAGCTAGGATTTTGAAGACTTGGGGCAACTCAAGAATTTTCTTGAGTTGCCAAATGAGGTATTCCTTTCACCATTTGTGTAGTTTTTCATTTACCTTAGCATCAAATTTAGTTTAGAGGTGTTTAAATAAGGTTTAGTGAGCTTTGAAAATTTCAAGAAGAGGTTGAGGGATTTTGTGGTGAAGTGTAAATTAAGGTTTAGTAGTGATCTTAAACCCCTTTAGTGTTAGAATTCTGGACAAAACCAGAGATTAAAGCCCCAAGACACGAACTTAGAAATCCTCGATATCGGGTTTGTGCTAGATTTGTGTTATTGTTTTGATATCTGCTATGACACAGGGCACCTGAAAATATTTTAGCGATCACAGTGAGACAAGCAGGCAACTTAGAAGCTAACCTAGAGACCTGAGCCCCAACCCCTCAGTACAGGCCGAAGATTTATTCTATCTGGCCGCAATTTGCGGCCAGGGTAGAGAAAATTTGAGTGGTGTTTGGTTCATGGCTCATTCATCAGTAAACTAGACCCTCCACATGTGCAAAATTGGCTAATTTCACCTAGGGTAAAATCTGGAGGTGTTTTCATGAGTTGCTGCATTATTTTGCGACTTCGTTTTAATTTGGGATTTGGTATTTGATATTGTGTTCCGTCGTCTGATGTTTGTACGTCAGCGACGGGGGTTGTTTGGTGGTTTTGCAAGCGTAGGCTATAGGTTCTAACCTATAAGCGATTCGCATGCCGTTTTGGTTTTCATGTTCGATTCTTGATACTATATGACGCATTGGAAATTGTAGGTACCCCCACGTGGACTTCAAGACGACGAGGATGAGCGTGGCGTCATCGATTCCAGCAAGCAAGGATCAATGTGAGTAGATATATATCTACGGGGGAAATCGGGTGGATCGCGTATAGCACCCCCGCAGTTTCGTAGTGTTGTATACGAATACGTATACCTATATATATATATATATAAATATGTTTATTGTGAGACTAGATGATTTTTAAGATAGGTTTTAGGTGTTCATGGGTTAGTTTTAATGTAATTAGAAGTAACTTAGTTTAGCTTCTTAGTCGCGAAACCTTAGAGTAAAGTTTTTGCACACACGCACACACACAGGTATACGTTTGCTTTACTTGTGCGTATATGGGGATATGTATATATATATACACACACATATATGTATGTGAGTATGTATGTGTGTGTGTATATATATATATATATAGGTATACATATACATGGATATGAGGATAGTATATGGTATTTGGAGATGAGTCGATGAGATTGGGCATGATGCCATGAGATTGGTAATGTGTTTTGGTTCGTATTATGAGATACGACATGATGGTATAGAGGGTCTTTAGGCGATGTGTTTTCATACACACGCATATATTTGTTGATGGTATCAGAATGTACTAGACTGTAGATCAGTACCGTAAATTCAAGATATGATGATAAGGATACCAGATAAATAATGAGATAAATGTGATATTCGACCCGTACCCAGATTTGGGATGCCGTACGATAGATTTACCGTAAGAGATATAATTATAATGATTGATCCGCACTCTTGACTTGAGGATATCATATTATATATTGTATCGTATGTGATACTATTGAGGCGGGATCACCGACTACTATATATATATATATATATATCAACTTAGATTTATGTGGTTTTCCTTACCCTTTCGATCAGCCTGTTAGTTTAGTACTGTAGTTTACTTAGTAGATGTTAGGCTGGAATCGAGTCATACTTATTTCAAAACTAACGAATTGCGAGTATTTTAAAGACAGGCCAAGGGATACTACGGATATTTCAAAGGACGTACATTTTCTTAAAAACACCGTAGCCCCTATTTTCTAAACACCACGATTCGTGCTATTTCAAATGTCAAAATTGTATGACTCGTTTATATAAATGCATATTCCTTATTGCTGCATTTATTATTCATTTTCCGCATATTCTTACTATTCGCATCGCATTGCATGCTTATTTGTGTTTCCGTATTATTATGAAACCCATGCTGTCAGGACACCAGCACCATTACCGATGATGTGTATGCTCCACGTACACCTGCTTGCCGGCTCACACACATCATCATCGGTAATTGCCATGTCACGTATACATTAGAAAATACTATTCATTAGTACAAATTGTTAGATGATAGTTGAAGGGTTACCTAAGACGGCAGCAAGGTTTCGGGAGGCATCGTTCATGCCAAATTCAAAAATTTTCCATTTTAGCTAACCCTAACTAAGAATCATTAACTAGAAATCGACGGAATATAAATGCAAACACTTTGCAAGTGAAAGAGAGCAAGGACAACAACCTTTGTAGACCGGTCCTTCACTTCATTAGCTCCGTGTAGTAGTCACTTCACTGCGATCAAGAAATCCCGGACTCTAGAGAGGCTCCGATGAAGAAACGAACATGCTTGCTTCGAAGTCTTCGAGGCCGAAAATGATCTACGTCGATGAGACACTAACCCAAGATATCTCTTCACTAATCATGGAATTAGTGAAGCAAACACCCTATACTAAATGGCAAGTAGTAGAGGATGATGAAGTAGGAATTTTGCTCACATTAAATTTCATATTCTCACAAGTTTTCATCACAAACTCAAACCCTAGAAAACTCTTTTCTCTTTGAGCTCATGAAGAAGATGAAGAATTATCTCAAGAGAGAATGAATTGTGCTTGAGGTTAAAAATGCAACCAAGGGTTAAGCATGTCATGCTTAACCCTTGTAGAGAGTTAACCATGGCCATGGGTTAAAGGGTTGGGTTAAATAAATATCCTAAGCTAGACAAAAGAGTGGACAAAGTCAAAGATGCTTACAAGCTTCTACAAGCTTTCAACAAATATCAACCATGATAAAATCCACAATTTTGAATAACTTAATGATAAATATAAAACCCTAATCTTAACCCTAGCATGGTTCAAGTCTCATAAACCCTAGTTGCATTTGTACCTAGCATGATACATTTAAATATATCAGATATACATCAATGTATCCAAAGTGAGAAAAGAAATCATAAGTAAGCTAATACTAGTTAATGTAATGAAATATATCAAATATATAATTATACATTAGATTATCAAATCAACTCTTGATTTAATAATCCGGCTATATCACTTATAACCGACTAATATCATATGAATCAACTTATCGAATCAACACTTGATCCGATAATCCGGCTATATCATATATAACCGACCGATATCTCATATCGGGAGAATAGAATACGGTATCTCATATCGTATCAATCTCGGTCCCGCACATATCACATATGTGCTCCTACTCTGTTTCGCTTGAGCTAGGAAACCCTTGTCTAGGACTCTAAAGACTCGTCAATACGCCGGCAGTAGGTGATGATCATATCAAACACCCACAAGCCGTAAGCGGTCTGCTAAACGTAACGGCCACCCGGGCATTGAGCGATCAGAAGATCAACAAGAAAGCCCGCTCACACTCCTGCGAATCCAATCAGTAACACGACCGTACATTCCGGTCTCTTCATCTGATATGTCGCATATCTCGTCTAGGGGTGGTAAACGTCAGACCCCAGTCACTCGACAAGTCTTGCCGATATGAGGCTCATAACAGGTCGAGAAACTACTGATAATATTTACTAGTATATCTCTGAAGCAGCCTTGGCCAAGGACTTCCTGTTATAGCCAATCGAGTACAGCGCAACATCAACTCCTAATACCGGGAGAGACGAAACCCCTCCTATCGCTCATTGCCTCCATGTGACTCGGGACTGTACCCAAAAGCCATCGTTTTGCTCGTTCTCTTGAACGTGGTAAGGTGGAAATCAAAGCACAGTGGGAATCACATAAGACTCTATGACGATCTTGGGTCTACGGACTAACATGTACCAGTGTCACCAGAGAACTGCCATCTGACGTGAGGTATAATACCATCTGGGAGTTCTCGACGAGTCCGTCCAGTGTACCTAGTCTCCACTGAGCACCCGTATACTATCTCTGATGTCAAACACCAATGGATATGGGATCATCCATCGCCCATCTACATGGGTCGAGAAGCTATACGCTAGTCTACTCTGGCATATTGATGCCCTGTCTCGATACACCTACGACTAAGAATATTTGAAGGATGTACTTAGCAACTATACTGTCCCCACCAGTATGATCTACATCATAGTCCTGGTAGTCAAGTACTCATCCTAAGGGCTTTATCAACATGTAACATAGAGACAATCAGAGTACTTGTTAAGATAAAGAGCAACCAGATAGCATACTATCATGTCGAGCAAGAAAGTCCTCCATATATATGTCCAAGCATCCACTACAATATACATCGTATGTACAATAATGGCCTCTAGGGCATACATATCACTAACAATCTCCCACTTGCACTAGGGCCATCTGTTGTAATATCTCATACCCAACAATCAGCAGTGGTTGAAGTATCTCATACTCAACCATCCCATAAAAGTCTCTACTGGGAAATAGGCCTTTGTGAGTGGATCCGCGCTGTTGTTCTCTGTGTTTACTCTCCTAACCTCGATCTCCATGGAGATCAACCATCTCCATGATCAGGTGATACTGCCTAAGGATATGTCTGGATCACTGATGGGACGGGCGTTCCTAGGCAAAGCCACAACTCCATTGTCACACAATGGTAGGAACGAAGTTTATCTCATGAACTAATAAACATCCAGACTACCTCTTTGGTAGCATCCTTGGTAACAATGTATCCAGCCTTTATCGTCTAGTTTGCCACGGCATCTAGCTTGGAACTCTTCCAACATACCGTCCCTTCACCGAGGGCAAAGATAATGCCTGTGACTGACATTCAGTCGACCTCACCCTCCTGGAAGCTATCCAGTGATTCTCCCCAGGATAGATTGATACCATCTCACTACACCTAATGAGAATCCTAACATCCACTTAGATCTATCTCATAGATCTAAAACCCAGGATTTAGGAGGTATCACCTAGATCCTATATGGAAAATCATTGTGATAAGAGGAGATTGACCGAGCGCAGCATAGGAAACTCCTTTCCTATCAAGAGTATGTCATCCACGTACAATACGAGGATCATCACCATACTCTCTACTACCTTTTTGTATATACAAGGTTCATCTACCATTTTGATGAAATCAAACTCATTGACTACCACATCAAAACAGATGTTCCAACTCCGCGATGCTTGCTTTAACTCATAAAGCAACTTGCTCATGTTTCCGCTTCTCCCACTGTCTACGAAGCCCTCTAGCTGTGTACTTATAGACGCTCTCTTCTAAATCACCATTTAGAAAAGCAGTCATGACACCCATCTGCCAGATATCGTAGTCATGGTATGTAGCAATGGCAAGTAGGATCCGGATGGACTTAAGCATAAGCTCTAGAAAAGGTTTCATCATTATCCACACCTGGTCGATGACGAGAACCTTTTGCAACAAGCCTTAGCTTTGAAAGCCAACTTTTCAATGTACACCAAGTAATCTTCTCAAGATATACTTGCTCCTGATGGGGATTTAACCCTTCAGATAAAGCAACCAAAGTCCATACTTTGTTGGTGTATATGGATTCCATCTCAGATCGCTTAGCATCCAGCCATTCTCACAGAGTCCCCACTCCTGATGGCCTGCTCGAAATTAGTTGGGTCATCATCTCATGATGCAATTCTCGCTCTCACTGTCATAAAGAAAACCGAAGTATCTCTCAGTTGGGTGAGGAACCCTACCAGATCGGCTGAGAGGCTGAGGTTCGTCGGGAGCTGTTGAATCCTTTGGTTTTACCAAATCATCAGCTGCAGTTTGTATAGCTGGAACTCCTTCCAGTTCTACCTCATAACCACTAATTTCTTCACAAGAAATTCCCTTTCTAAAAGGTGGCATGCTGAGAAACAAAACACCTTTTGCTTCTCAGTGCGGTAGAAGATATTCCCTTGCGAATGCTTAGGATATCCAACAAACTTCCACAGAACTGACCTTGCCTCAAGTTTGTCCAGATTTTTCTTTTGACATAGGCCGGACAACCCCAAATCTTAACTTCCTTAAGAGATGGGCTCTTCCCATACCATATCGCATATGGAGTGGTAGGCACCTGATTTTATTGGAACCCTATTCAATAGGTATGCAGCTTCTCAAGCGCATAACCCCTAAAAGGAAATAGGCAACTCAGTAGTACTCATCATAGAGCACACCATATCACATACGGTGCGATTGCTCCGCCCCGATATACCAATGTGTTGTAGTGTATATGGAGGAGTAATGCTGAAAGAGAATATCATTCTCCTTTAGAATAGTCCAGGAATTCCGTGCTCAAGTATTCTCCTCTTTGATCACATCAAAGGACATAATACTTATACCCGTTTTTGGTTCTCTACTTCTAACTTATATTCTTTGAATATCTCAAAAGTTTCAGACTTGTGTTTCAACAGGAACATATGTCCGAATCTTGAGAGATCATCAGTGAATGTAATAAAGTAGAAAGAAGCTGGCATGTGTTGACAGGGGACTTTCATACATCAGCATGTATCAATCCCAAGAGTTCACTAACTCTTTCTCTGTTTCCAATAAACGGAGTTATGGTCATCTTATCTTTGTGACATGTCTGGCAAGTTTCACAAGATGTAAATTCAAACAGATTTAAATATGTATCTAAATGTAACTTAGTTAGTCGGGTCGCATTGATATGACCTAGTCTGCAATGCCTCAAGAAGGATTCGTTCATTTCTTAACTCTTCCTCTTGTGTGTGTTCTGTACGTTAAGAATTGTAGTTTGATTTAGAACGTTTAAGCTTTTACATAACGTGCCTGAACCGATCAACTTTTGATATAGGAAATGTTCAAAACATTATCCAACAATACAAAATTATATCCTTCTTTACTAAATAAAGAGACTGCTATGATGTTGTATATCAGGTTCGGTATCTAATAACATTCGTTCAGAATTAATGTATTTGGTAATACAGGGTGATAACTGCCAACATACTTGGCTACAACACTTGCACCGTTTCTAACTCTTGAAACTTATCACCTATTCTCAGTTCTCTGTAATAAACACACCTGAAGAAGATGCATCATCATGCACTTTCTTCGTTTGGGCGGCACGAGAATCCTGGTAATCCCCTATTTCCTGCTCGGTCTTATAACAATTATAAGTTGGAGCGGGACTAATGTTCCCTAGTTCAGTATAACAAGTGGGTTCGGTCAATACATCCGTATTATTATTTTGATTAAGGCATGACATGGTCGCTACCTGGAGAGAGAGAGAAGAATACACTCAGCATATGCTCTTGCAAAATTAGATTGGTTATTAATATATCTAATCAGGATAGCCCACTGTTTTAGTCAAATCTTCCTTCAAACCCTAAAAGGAAAGACTAGCCGGGATTAATTACACCCTACAAGTTTGCCAATCTTTCAGCCAGGCCAGTGCCGGTATTTTGAGGGAGGTTCCCGGTTCTTTCGCACGGACCTAATTAAAATAAACCTCGTTTTCCCAGGGGCGTAACCCTGTTGACACCTTTCTAGATACCTACTTGATCGGCTAATGTGTAAAACTCTCCCAGGAGTAACTCTTACTCACAGTGGGTATCGGGATCCAACTATCTCATAGAAGGTATGCAATCTCATTGCAAATTTCAACACTTGAAATTCCCAATAATATTTTACCTCGAGCGATCTATGACCTTGACAAGGTTAACAAACCATAAACCGCAAGTCAAGTTAAACCCGTCATTTCCTGATTGAATTAAACCCACCCGCACGACCCCTTGACAAGGTCAAAAAGGCTGCACGACTACCCTAACTCAATCGCATCATATGCTTATGCAGATAAGCATAAATAGCTACCGCACACTATGCCTTGACAATGTCAACAAACGCATCACGAATACTATTAAGTACTTATCGGAAAATGACGGAGGGCTATGATAGGTTTTTAAGAAAACCTTTTGCGTAATGAACTTGATATCGTTGTAGAATCAAATGATTTAAATGGAGTGTTTTTGAGGCTTTTACTAGTTTCACTAAAGAGGTCACTCCAGGTGAAGGGATCTCGGCTCTTTCCTTATCGAATAAGATGCAGGATATTCACAATACCACTATGCAAAGCAAGAACTAGAAAAGCAATCAAAAGACGAAACCGAGGGTTGAAGCATCTGCCAGTTAGTGCTAAAGAGATCACTCCCGATGAAGGGATCTCGTCTCTTTCCTTATCGAATAAGGTGCTGGATATTCTACAAGGAATACCGCTATGCAAAGCAACAACTAGAGCTATCTGTTTTTGAAAATTCGATTCCAAAATATCTTTAGGTTTCTTTTCTTTCATTAATCTTATTAATGAATTCCCATCATTTTAAGTTACCTAAACATCACAGATAAATACAACGTACGCTTATGCCATCCGTATTCGCCTCGATGCCCCCTCGTGCACCGTTAGGTTAGGTAACTAACGGCAGAGCGGGGCAGTGCTAGCGCGGGTGTAAAACATAAGCAACGTCTATATAATATATCACATATACAATATCCAGTATCTATCTCAACATATCAAATGATCACATCACAGATATCGCAGCAGAAAACAACATATGAAATATTGGATATACTAGGATTTCCGTGTTTTAAATTATGCCTGTATAAAACACGAATTCCACGGTCGTGATGAATAGCCAATCCCATACCCCTAGACCCCTACGAGAGTGGCAAGCAACCCTACCAATTCTAGAGTTAGGAGTCCCGGTCTCGACACCTCGAGATGGTCTCCCACTGGACCCTAGAACCCGGTTACTTTTGCTCCCCGCCTTGGGTCTATCTTAATGCGGAAAAGTAAATAATATACAATGGTGACATCATTCTCAACCCGGAAGTGCCCTAATAAAAGAATATTACATACAATGAATTTTACTTGAATGAAAATAAAAACTCTCATCTCACATAAAACCCCCGGCTATTCAATCACGACGATCCGATATAACATATCCCACAACACATAACATCGCATGTCATCAACGTAAGTAAATATGCGTATCCCAATTGTCGTTGACATATAGCAACGAAACTGGCGATACACCACATATTACACTTACGGTCGCAGAATAGAAAGTGAAAAACTACAACAGTTGGAATCCACAACCAGCTTAAACATCACATGCCTAACCAAATGAATTCCTTAGACATCGCATGCCTAACAATTATAAACCCCGCATTTTAGTCTCGATGTCGAAAACACTTTTCAATATCAAGTCGGGCAATTCAACAAGATTCCCGACGTCCTGATCGAATGCTCGTCGGAAACTTTAGTACATGGCCGCACCCCCGATACCGTCGACGAAGTGCACTAAGGCAGAACACCGTTGCCGCGAGCACCCGAACGGATGCTTTTGGCGACGGGGTTCTCCTATAGTCACTTGGTCGGGGCTATGGGGCGTGGCTATCTATTAAATTTACCCGGCGATTATCCGCGTACGCTACGTGATTGCGACGGACTTTTGATCGCATCAAAATCCCATGGCGACCGATCAAATGAGACTAAACTGCTAGATTTATAACATTCAAACTAGTTATCTCATAACTACATTTGTGGATTCCAAATATTGTATCCCATCACATAATATCCGGACGACTATAAACTCTTCGATCGATTCATCAAAGTCCCACAATTTCCCGACAGCTCAACACTTGAGCACAGTTCAGTAATACCCAGAAGATGCCACAGTACCTATGAACCACCCGTAGAAAGGTCAAACCAACGCCTCACATGTGACAACGCTAAACTACCACAAACCCTAGGGTTCAGTGGAGGTTTTGACGGTCACATAATCGAGTTAAGGTTTCATTCTTCTAGAGGGTCCACATAATCACTTGCATATTTTTCCGAATACGTTAAACTTGGAAAAATGGGTTTTTGACATTCGATCGAACTTTTTAACTTCGCCTAGACAATACGTGAATAACCCGAAATAATGTTAAAACAACGAATACGAAACACTCCGCATTACTTATAGTGTAAGATTACATCACATGCAAAATTAGAAAAAATAAACAACATCTGAAACACTAAAACCCAGTCTCTGGAACACAGACAAAATTTCAGGGGAAACAGCTCGGATTTGGCTGAGATCAAAGGTATGGGGCTCGGCCAAATTTTCTCCAAACTGCCTCAAATTTTGTCAGTGTTCATGTTATATCCCATAGAGCACTCTATACTTGTTTAAAATTTTTTTTACAATTATTTAAAATCGACAGAAACTAGGGTTTCGCGTTTCAAGTTTCGGAGTTTTTTCGGTTTCGTAAGCTTAACAAAATTCGTATAAATTTCTAGCATGGCTCTGATACCACTGAAGGGTTACCTAAGACGGAAGCAAGGTTTCGGGAGGCATCGTCCATGCCAAATTAAAATTTTTTCCGTTTTAGCTAACTCTAACTAAGAATCGTTAACTAAAAATCAACGGAACTTAAATGCAAACACTTTGCAAGTGAAAGAGAGCAAGGAATACAACTTTTGTAGACCAGTCCTTCACTTCATTAGCTCCGTGTAGTAGTCCTTTCGCTACGATCAAGAAGTCCCGGACTCTAGAGAGGCTCCGATGAAGAAACGAACATACTTGCTTCGAAGTCTTCGAGGCCGAAGATGATCTACGTCGAGGAGACACTAACCCAAGCTATCTCTTCACTAATCATGGAATTAGTGAAGAAAAATGTTAGTTATATGTATGCCCTAGAGGCCATTAGTATACATACGATGTATATTGTAGTGGATGCTTGGACATATATAGGGAGGACTTTCTTGCTCGACATGATAGTACGCTATCTGGTTGTACTTTATCTTAACATGTATTCTTATTGTCTCTGATGTTACATGTTGATAAAGCTCTTAGGATATGTACTCGACTATTGGGACTATGATGAGATCATACTAGTGGGGCCTAGGTAGTCGACGAGTACATCCTATAACTGTTCCTAGTCGAGGGTGTATCGAGACAGGGCATCGATACACCAGAGTATACTAGCGTATACGCATCTTGACCCATATGATAGGCGATGGATGATCCCATATCCATCGGTGCTTGACATCAAGGATGATATACGGGTGCTCAGTGGAGACTGAGTACACTGGACGGACTCGCCGAGAACTCCCAGATGGTATTATACTTCACGTCAGATGGCAGTTCTCCGGTGACACTGGTACAGAGTAGTCTGTTGACCCGAGATCGTCATAGAGTCTTATGTGATTCCTACTGTACTTTGATTACCATCATACCACGTCTAAGAGGGCATGCAAAAAGGTGTCTTTTGGGTACAGTCCCGAATCACATGGAGGCAATGAGCGATAGGAGGGGATTCGTCTCTCCCGGTATAGGGAGTTGATGTTGTGCTGTGTTCGATTAGCTATAACTGGAAATCCCTGGTCAGGGTTGCTGAGATTTACCGGTAAGTGTTATCAGTAGTTTCTCGAACTGTTATAGACCTCTAATCGACACGACTTATCGAGCTACTGGGGTCTGACGTTTACCACCCCTAAGCGAGATATGTGACATATCAGACGACGAGACCGGACTGTACGGGAGTGTTACTGTTTGGATTCACTGGAGAATGTACAGTCTTGCTTGTTGATCTTCTGAGCGCTCAATACCTGGGTGGCTGTTACGTTTAGCTGACCGCTTGCAGCTTGTGGGTGTTTGATATGATCATCACTTACTGCCGGCGTATTGACGATTCTTTAGAGTCCTACACAGAGGTTTCTTGACTCAGGCAAAACGGAGTAGGAGCACATATGTGATATGTGCGGGACCGAGGATAATGCGGTATGTGATACCGTATTGGATTCTCGCGATAAGAGATATCGGCCGGGTATATGTGATATAGCCGGGTCATCGTATTAGTCGGTTATATGCAATATAGCCGGATTGTCGGATCAAGTGTTGATTCGATAATTTAATGTATAATAATATATATGATATATTAAATTACATTAACTAATATTAGCTCACTAAAAGATTCTTTTTCTCACTCGGGTAATACATTGATATATATGCGATATATGTTAAATGTATTATTTTATTTTGTTATAATAAATATTATATATGTGATATATAATATTGTAACATGATATGAATACTAATGCAACATGTTTAGTGGAGTTTAAACATGATTAGGGTTTGGATTAGGGTTAAGACTTCTAGTAGATTCTAGAAGCTTTTCTTTTGTCTTGAAAAATATATTATGCTTAATATTTTCAAGTGACTCACTTTTAACACAACCCAAACCCTAGCCCTAATTAATTCTCTACATGGGTTTAGTTGACCATGGTTGCATTATTCATCATATTTATCTTTTCATTATTCATCAGAAAAGGTTTCTAATGATTTATGTTTCTTCTTCTTCCTTCTTCTTTTCATGGAAAAAGCTTTCTAGCTTTTTTTCAAGTGCTGAAAATGAGTGAGAATAAGAAAATAAATGAGAGCAAAAATCCTACTTCATCATCCTCATCTACCCTTGACCTTTACATGAGAGTGTTCACTTCATTTAGTGAGTGTTAGCTTGTGTTAATGAAACTTCAAGGTAGATCATCTTTGTTATCGAAGATCGGAAGCAAGACTGCATTTTTCTCTTCGTGGAGCCTCTCGAGAGTCCGGAACACGATGATCGCAGCGAAGGGACCTCAACATGGAGCTTAAGAAGTGAAGGACCGGATCTACAAAGGTTGTAATCCCTCTCACTTAGTGTTAAAGTGTTTAACATACTTGTTTTCGCCTAAACTCTAGTTTAAAGATCCGGCTTTGGGTTGTTCGGCACGGCTAAATTTTAAATCGGGCATGGTTGATGCCTCGTAGACCCTTGTGCGCTTGCCCAGCAACCCTACAGTGGTATCAGAGCCAAGCTAGAGCTTTAGGCGAAGTCTAGACGAAGTTTAAACTCCGATCGAACCCCGAAACCCTAATTTGAACCCTTCTCTGGACATTTTCTGAAAATGTGATTTTTTATGAATTAAAAATGCTCAGAAAATTAAGCAGGGAAAACTAAGAATTACTGTGAAGTACGGTCCATTAACTCGATTATATGACCGCGGAACCGCGGCCAAACCAAGGGTTTGGCCGAGGTTTCGCGGCCAAAATTTTGAATTAGTCCCTGAATCTTCATATATTTATTCTTAGGTCCTTTCTTGTCATTTTTTTCCTAGGAATTTTTAATTCCACTAAAGTGTTGAGTTTTCTAGGGTTGTATTGGGGACTCGTTGATTCGATCGGATAATCTTACTTTGTTTAGTTTGTCCGGGTAATTTTTAGAATGTGTTAAAAAGTTCGAATGGATATCAATAACTCACTTTTTCTCCTGCCGAAAAATTTCTAAGCGTTGGATTTTTTCGTAGTTTAGGAACGTTCTAAGTCGTGGAAGTAACGCGGTGGACCCTCTAGAAGACAACAAACCTTAACTCGATTATGTGACCGTCTTGAACTGCCTCTAAACCTTAGGATTTGGGGCAGTACGGCGTGCCACATATGAGGCGTTGGCTTGACCCTTCTACGGCTGGACCATTGGTACTGTGGCATGTGATGGATGTTTTTAAACTGATTTCAAGTGTTGAGATATATTGGGAAATCTTGGGTGTTTGATTATTCGATCGGAAAGTTTAACACTGTCTTTTTATCTGGAATGTGATACAATATTTGGAATCCACAGGTAGTTATGAGATAACTAATTCGAATGTTATAAACATAGCAGTTTAGTCTCAATTAATCGGTTGCCACGGAATTTTGATGTGATCAAAAGTCCGTCGCAATCACGTAACGTACGCGGATACTCGCCGGGTAAACTTAATAGACAGCCACGCCCTAAAGCCCCGACCATGTGACTGTAGGAGAACCCCATAGCCAAAAGCATCCGTTCGGGTGCTCGCGGCAGCGGTGTTCCGCCTTAGTACACTTCGTCGACGGCATCCGGGGGTGCGGCTGTCTACTAAAGTTTGCGACGAGCATTCGATCAGGATGTCGGGAATCTTGTTGAATTACTCGACTTGATATTGAAAAGTGTTTTCGATAATGAGACTAAAATGCGCGGTTTATAATTGTTAGGCATGCGATGTCTAAGGAATTCATTTGGTTAGGCATGCGATGTCTAAGGAGGTTTCGGATTCCAATTGTTGTAGTTTTATACTTTCTTTTCTGTGACCATAAGCGTAGTATGTGGTGTATCGCCGGCTTCGTTGCTATACATCAACGACAATCGGGATATGCATACTTGCTTACGTTGATGATATAAGATATTATGTGTTGCTATGATATGCTATATAGGATCGTCGCGTTTTTGAATAGCCGGGGGTTTTATGTGAGATGAGAGTTTTTTCTTTTTCATTCATATAAAATTCATTTGTATGTAATATTCTTTTATTGGGGCACTTCCGAGCAGAGGATGATGTCACCATTGTATATTATTTACTTTTCCGCATTAGGTAGACCCAAGGCGGGGAGCAAAAGTAACCGGGTTCTAGGGTCCAGTGGGAGACCATCTCGAGGAGTCGAGACCGGGTCTCCTAACCCTAGAATTGGCAGTGTTGCTTGCCACTCTCGTAGGGGTCTAGGGATATGGGTTTGGCTATTCATCGCGACTGTGGAATCCGTGTTTTATACAGGCTCGTATTAAAACACGGACGTCCTAGTATATCCAATATTTCATATATGTTCTTCTGCTGCAATGTTCTGTGATGAGATCATATTATTGCCTGAGACGAAAGATTATATTATATATATGAGATATATGTTATATTGCAGATTTCGTTTCAAAAGTGATGCTTGTGAAGCATAATAAAATGGGACTTCATTAATGAGATTAATGAAACCTAAAGAAACCTAAGATGTTGTAGAAACTTGTTTAAAAACTGGTAGCTCTAGTTCTTGCTTTGCATAGCGGTGTTCCTTGTAGAACATCCAGCACCTTATTCGATAAGGAAAGAGCCGAGATCCCTTCACCGAGAGTGACCTCTTTAGTGAAACAAGCAGATGCTACAAACTCGGTTTGTTTTTTGAGTGCTTCCATAGTTTTTGCTTGCATAGTGATATTTGTGAAATATCCTGCACCTTATTCGATGAGGAAAGGGCCAACGATCCCTTCACCGGGAGTGACCCCTTTAGCAAAACTAGAAAAGCCTCAAAAACACTCCATTTAAAATCACTCGATTCTACAACGATATCAAGTTCATTACACAAAAGGTTTTCTTAAAAACCTGTCGTAGCCCTCCGTCATTTCGGATAAGCACTAGTTAGTATTCGTGCTACGTTTGTTGACTATGTTAAGGCGTAGTGTGCGGTAGCTGATTAGTGCTTATCTGTATAAGTATATGATGTGATTGGATTAGGGTAGTCGTGCGACTTTGTTGACTATGTTAAGGGTCGTGCCGGTGGATTTAATTCAATCGGGAAATAACGGGTTGAACTTGACTAGCACTTATGATTTGTTGACTATGTTAAGGTCATATAGCTGCTAGGGGCAAAATATTATCGGGAATTTCAAGTGTTGAAATTTGCAATGAGATTGCATACCTTCTATGAGATAGTTGGATCCCGATACCCGCTGCGAGTAAGAGTTACTCCTGGGAGAGTTTTACACATTACAATTACCCGATCAAGTAGGTGTCTTGAAAGGTGTTAACGGGGTTACGCCCCTGGGAAAATGAGGTTTACTTTAATTAGGTCCGTGTGAAAGCACGGGGCACCTCCCTCAAAGTACCGACACTGGCCTAGCTGAAAGATTGGCGAACTTGTAGCGTGTAATTAATCCCGGCTAGTCTTTCCTTTTAGGGTTTGAAGGAAGATTTGACTAAAACAGTGGGAGACATCCTGATTAGATATATTAGATAACCAATATAATTTTGCAAGAGCATACGCTGAGTGTTTTCTTCTCTCTCTCCAGGTAGCGACTATATCACACCTTAATCAAGATAATAATACGGATGTATTGACCGAACCCGCTTGTTATACTGAGCTGTGGAACGTTAGTCCCGCTCCAACTTATAATTGTTATAAGACAGAGCAGGAAATAGGGGATTACCAGAATTCCCATCTCGCCCAAACGAAGAAAGTGCATGTTGATGCATCTTCTTCGGGTGTGTTCATTACACAGAACAGTTTCTCAGTATCCTTTACGTCCTGGGTATGAGATACCGGATCAGGATCTCGCATATGTAATCTGTTACATGGGCTACAGATAGGTAGAGAACTGAGAACGGGTGATAAGTTTCATGAGATAGAAACGGTGCAAGTGTTGCAGCCAAGTCTGTTGGTCACTATCACCCTGTATTACCGGAATACATTGATTCTGAACGAATGTTATTAGATACCGAACCTGATATACAACATCATATCAGTCTCTTTATTAGTAAAGAAAGGATATAATTTTGTATTGTTGGATAATGTTTTGAACATTTCCTATATCAAGAGTTGATCGGTTCAGGCACGTTATCTAAAAGCATTGACGTTCTAAATCAAACTATAGTTCTTAGTATACGGAACACACACAAGAGGAAGAGTTCAGAAATGAACGAATCCTTCTTGAGGCATTGTAGACTAGGTCATATCAATGCGACCCGACTGGCTGATGTTACATTAAGATGCATATTTAAATTTGTTTGAATTTACATCTTGTGAAACTTGCCGGTCATGTCACGAAGATAAGATGACCACAGCTCTGTTTATTGGAAACAGAGAAAGAGTTAGTGAACTCTTGGGATTGATACATGTTGATGTATGAAGGTCCCCTGTCTACACATGCCAAGACCGGTTATTTATACTTCATTACATTCTCTGATGATCTCTCAAGATTCGGATATATGTTCCTGTTGAAACACAAGTCTGAACCTTTTGAGATATTCACAGAATATAGGTTAGAAGTAGAGAACCAAAATACAGGTATAAGTTAGAAGTAGAATACTTGAGCACGGAATTCCTGGACTATTCTAAAGGAGAATAAGATTCTCTCTCAGCATTACTCCTCCGTATATACCATAGCACGATGGTATATCGGGGAGGAGCAATAGCACCCTATGTGATATGGTGTGCTCTATGATGAATACTACTGAGTTTCCTATTTCCTTTTGGGAGTTATGCACTTGAGAAGCTGCATACCTATTGAATAGGTTTCCAATCAAATCAGTTGCCTACCACTTCATATGTGATATGGAAAGGGAAGAGCCCATATCTTAAGTTTGCTAAGATTTGGGGTTGTCCGGCCTATGTCTAAAAGCAAAATCCGGACAAGCTCGAGGCAAGGTCAGCTCTGTAAAACTGGAAGTAGTTCCAGCTATACAAACTGCAGCAGATGATTTGGTAGAACCAAAAGATTCAGTAGTTTCCAACGAACCTCAGCCTCTCCGCCGATCTAGTAGGGTTCTTCACCCACCAGAGAGATACTTCGGTTTCTCTATGACAGTGGGAGCGAGGATTGCATCATGAGATAATGACCCAACTAGTTTCGAGCAGGCCATCAGGAGTGGGACTCTGTAAGAATGGCTGGATGCTTAGCGATCTGAGATGGAATCCTTATACACCAACAAAGTATGGACTTTGGTTGCTTTATCTGAAGGGTTAAATCCCCATCAGGAGCAAGTATATCTTGAGAAGATTACTTGGTGTACATGGAAAAGTTGAGCCTTTCAAAGCTATGCTTAAGTCCATCCAGATCCTACTTGCCACTGCTACATACCATGACTACGATATCTGGTGGTTGGGTATCATGACTTCTTTTCTAAATGATGTTTTAGAAGAGAGCGTCTATAAGTACACAGCCAGAGGGCTTCGTAGACAGTGGGAGCAGCGGAAACGTGTGCAAGATGTTTTATGTGATAAAGCAGGCATCACGGAGTTGGAACGTCTGTTTTGATGTGGTAGTCAAAGAGTTTGACTTCATCAAAATGGTAGATGTGTTAGTTATATGTATGCCCTAGAGGCCATTACTGTACATAGGATGTATATTGTAGTGGATGCTGGGACATATATAGGGAGGACTTTCTTGCTCGAAATGATAGTATGCTATCTGGTTACTCTTTACCTTAACGTGTACACTGATTGTCTCTCTGTTACATGTTGGTAAAGCCCTTAGGATGTGTGCTTGACTACCTGGACTATGATGCGGATCATACTAGTGGGGACATGGTAGTCTATAAGTACATCCTTCAAAGTCCCTAGTCATGGGTGTATCGAGATGGGGCATCGATATACCAGAGTAGACTAGCGTGTACCTTCTCGACCCATACAGATGGGCGATGGATGATCCCATATCCATTGGTGTTTGACATCGGGGATGATATACGGGTGCTCAGTAGAGACTGGGTACACTGGACGGACTCGCCGAGAACTCCCAGATGGTATTATACCTCACGTCAGATGGCAGTTCTCTGGTGACACTGGTACAGAGTAGTCTGTTGACCCGAGATCGTCATAGAGTCTTGTGTGGTTCCCACTGTGCTTTGATTTCCATCTTACCACGTCCAAGAGGGCGTGCAAAACGGTGGTTTTTGGGTACAGTCCCGAGTCACATGGAGGCAATGAGCGATAGGAGGGGATTCGTCTCTCCCGGTATAGGGGGTTGATGTTGCGCTGTGTTCGATTGGCTATAACAGGAAATCCCTGGCCAGGGTTGCTGAGATTTACTGGTAAGTGTTACCAGTAGTTTCTCGAATTGTTATAGACCTCATATCGACACGACTTATTGAGCTATTGGGGTCTGACGTTTACCACCCCTAGGCGAGATATGCGATATTTCAGACGATCAGACCGGACTGTACGGTAGTGTTACTGGTTGGATTCACTGGAGTGTGAGCGGGCTTGCTCGTCGATCTTCAGATCGCTCAATACCCAGGTGGCCGTTACGTTTGGCAGACCGCTTGCGGCTTGTGGATGTTTGATATGATCATCATCTGCTGCCGGCGTATTGACGAGTCTTTAGAGTCCTACACAGAGATTTCCTGGCTCAAGCGAAACGAAATAGGAGCGCATATGAGATATGTGCGGGACCGAGAATAATACCAGTATGTGATACTGTATTCGATTCTCGCGATGTGACATTGATCGGTTATATGCGATATAGCCGGGTTATCGGATCAAGTGTTGATTCGATAAATTGTTACTAATGATACCAGTCGGTTATGTGCGACATGACCGGATCATTGAATCAAGTGTTGATTTAATGATTTAATGTATAATTATATATTTGATATATTACTTTGCATCAACTAGTATCGGTTCACTTTAAAATGGATTTTCTCACTCGGGTGTGCGCATTGCATATGCGATATGATTTTGTGCACTTTATTGTATCATGTTTGATGATGCATGATTGCTAGGTTATGTGTAAAGAATTTAACCAAAGTTATTTAAATGGTTAAGGGTTTTACTTATTCATTAATTAGTCTTTTTATTTTTGGAAAAAGGAAAAGAAATGAGAGAAAAATGGTGGCTTATTTTGTTTGCACTTGAAGCTTCATGAAGCTTTTATGATGCAACCATTTTTGTCTCATCTCCTTAACCCTAACCATTCTTTAACCTTGGTCAATTCTCTACACTTAACTTGGGTTATGTTATGATAAGGAATGGATTATTCTTTTCTTTTTTAATAATCTTATCATATCATTTTCTTCTTCTTCTTCCTTCAACTCAAGAAGAAAAACCTAGACTACATCAATGGTGGATTGATGATATGAGTGAGAAATCCAAATCTAAAGTCTACCCACTTCCTATTTCTTCATTCTCTAACTCTTGCCAATTAGTAGAGTGTGTTTCCTTCACAAGTTTTCAAAACTAGATGAAGGTGGAGCTTGATCTATCGATGCCTCGACGTAGATCATCTTCGGCATGGACATCGACGACCTAGCTCGCCATTTCTCCGACGAAGCCGACACTAGAGCCCGGATTCTTTTTGGACAGCGGAGACGACTTCGTTGCGGAGCTATGGAGGTGGAGCACCGGATCTACAAAGGTTGTATTTCCGTATCTCATAGTTAAGTGTTAACTAGTTAGCTTTTTCGCCTAGTTTTCTAGCAAACGATCCGTAGTCGGGTCTCTCGGCACCCGTAAAATTTTGAAAATGGCATGTTCGATGCCTTGTGAGACCTCACTAGAGTGCCTAGGAACCCTACAGTGGTATCAGAGCCTAGCTAGAGCCTTAGGCGAAGTCTAGACGGAGTTTGAGACCCGGACGAACCGAAAACACGAACCCAAAATAGCTCTCTGTCCTTTTTCTAAAATCTGGGATTTTTCAACATTAAAAATATGCAGAAAAATCAGCAGGCAATTCTAAGGGATACTGTAAAATTCGTGTACCCAATTCCTTCAATGCGCCGCGGTTCCGCGGCACGAGCTTGGCTCGTGCGGCGGATCCGCGGCCGTTTTGTCTTTTCTGGGAACCAAATTTGCACAGTAATTCATAATATGCAGTGCTGTTTTTCCTGGGTATTTTTGATATTTTTCCAGAGTTTTAATTTTCAGGGTTGTTTTGGGGATTCGAATGTTCGATCGGATTATCAAATTTTGTCTATGTGGCTTTCCGGATAAATTTTAGAATATGTTAAAAAGTTCGACCGGATATAAATACCCAAATTTTCCCCTGTCGGGAAATTTCCAAGTGTTGGATTTTTCCGTAGTTTAACGACGTTCTAAGTAGTGCAAGTAACGCGATGGACCCTCTAGAAGACAACAAACCTTAACTCGATTATGTGACCGTCTTGAACTGCCCTTTGAACCTTCGGGTTTGGGGCAGTACGGCGTGCCACATGTGAGGCGTTGGCTTGACCCTTCTACGGCTGGACCGTCGGTACTGAGGCACGAACTGAATGTTGTTAGACTTATTTCATGTGTTGAGCTGTATCGGGAAAACTTGGGTGTTCGATTGTTCGATCGGAAAGTTTAACATTTTCTATTTATCCGGAATGGGATACAATAATTGGAATTCACAAATAGTTATGAGATAACTGAATGAATGTTATAAACGTAGCAGTTTAGTCTCACTTGATCGGTTGCCACGGAATTTTGATATGATCAAAAGTCCGTCGCAATAACGTAGCGTACGCGGATACTCGCCGGGTAAACTTAATAGACAGCTACACCCCATAGCCCCGACCAAGTGACTGTAGGAGAACCCCGTCTCCGAAAGCATCCGTTCGGGTGCTCGCGGTAGCGGTGTTCCGCCTTGGTGCACTTCGTCGACGGTATCAGGGGTGCGGCCGCCTACTGAAGTTTGCGACGAGTATTCGATCAGGATGTCGGGAATCTTGTTGAATTGCCCGACTTGATATTGAAAAGTGTTTTCGATTTTGAGACTAAAATGCGGGGTTTATAATTGTTAGGCATGCGATGTCTAAGTAATTCATTTGGTCAGGCATGCGATGTCTGAGGTGGTTGCGGATTCCAACTGTTGTAGTTTTACACTTTCTTTTCTGTGACCGTAAGTGTAATATGTGATATCGCCGGTTTCGTTGCTATATGTCAACGACAATTGGGATGCGCATATTTACTTACGTTGATGACATGTGATGTTATGTGTTGCTGGATATGTTATATTGGATCGTCGTGTTTGAATAGCCGGGGTTTTTTATGTGTGATGAGTGTTTTTCATTTTCATTCATGTAAAAACTTGTATGTAATATTCTTTTATTGGGACACTTCCAGGTTGCGGAAGTTGTCACCGTTTGTATATTATTTACTTTTCCGCACAAGGATAGACCCAAGGAGGAGGGCACAAGTAACCGGGTTCTGGAGTCCAGTGGGAGACCAACTCGAGGAGTCGAGTCCGGGTCTCCTAACTCCAGAATTGGTAGGGTTGCTTGCCGCTCTCGTAGGGGTCTAGGGGTGTGGGTTTGGCTATTCATCACGACCGTGGAATCCGTGTTTTATACTGGCTCGTATTGAAAACACGGACGTCCTTGTATATCCAATATTTCATATGTTTCTTCTGCTGCGATATCTGTGATGTGATCATGTGATGTTCTGTGATAGATACAGTATATAGTATATATGATATATTATATAGATGTTACTTATGTTTTACACCCGCGCTAGCCCTGCCCCGCTCTGCCATTAGTTACCTAACCTAACGGTGCACGAGGGGACATCGAGGCGAATGCGGATGGCATAAGTGTACATCGTATTTATCTGTGATGTTTAGGTACTTAAATGATGGGACTTCATTAATGTGATTAATGAAATAAAAGAAACCTAAGATGTTGTAGAATCGAATTTCAAAATAAAACAGGTAGCTACAGTTCTTGCTTTCACTGAGGTATATGTGATATATCCTGCACCTTATTCGATGAGGAAAGGACCGAGATCCCTTCACCGGGAGTGACTCCTTTAGCAATAACTGGCAGATGCTACACACTCGGTTTGTCTTTTGATTGCTTTTAAGAGTTTTTGCTTTGCACAGTGATATATGTGATATATCCCGCACCTCATTCGAGGAGGAAAGGACCGACGATCCCTTCACCGGGAGTGACTCCTTTAGCAAAACTAGAAAAGCCTCAAAAACACTCCATTTCAAAATTCATTCGATCCTACAACGATATCAAGTTCATTACGCAATAGGTTTTCAGAAAAACCTGTCGTAGCCCTCCGTCATTTCAGATAAGTTGTATATAGTATTCGTGCTGCATTTGTTGGCTTTCGTCAAGGTGCAGTGTGCGGTAGCTATATGCTGCTTATCTGCTAGCATACGATGCGATTGGATTAGGGTAGTCGTGCGGCTTTGTTGGCTTTCGTCAAGGGTCGTGCGGGTGGGTTTAATTCAATCAGGAAATGACGGGTTGAACTTGACTAGCGGGCTATGGTTTGTTGGCTTTCGTCAAGGTCATAGCACGTTAGGGGCAAAATATTATCGGGAATTTCAAGTGTTGAAATTTGCAATGAGATTGCATACCTTCTATGAGATAGTTGGATCCCGATACCCGCTGCGAGTAAGAGTTACTCCTGGGAGAGTTTTATACATTACAATTAGCCGATCAAGTAGGAGTCTAGAAAGGTGTCAACGGGGTTACGCCTCTGGGAAAACGAGGTTTACATTAATTAGGTTCGTGCGAAAGCACGGGGGACCTCCCTCAAAGTACCGACACTGGCCTGGCTGAAAGATTGGCGAACTTGTAGTATGTAATTAATCCCGGCTAGTCTTTCCTTTTAGGGTTTGAAGGAAGATTTGATAAAAAGCAGTGGGAGCCATCCTGATTAGATAAAATAATAACCAATCTATTCTTGCAAGAGCGCACGCTGAGTGTTTTCTTCTCTCTCTCTCCAGGTAGCGACCATATCACGCCTTAATCAAGATAATAAAACGGATTATTGACCGAACCCGCTTGTTATACTGAGCTGGGGAACGTTGTTCCCGCTCCAACTTATAAATGTTATAAGACAGAGCAGGAAATTGGGGAATACCAGATTTCCCGTGCCGCCCAAACGAAGAAAGTGCATGCTGATGCATCATCTTCGGGTGTGTTCATCACAAAGAACTGTTTCTCTGTATCCTTTACGTCCTGGGTATATGATACCGGATCAGGATCCCAAATATGTAATCTGTTACATAGGGCTACAGATAGGTAGAGAACTGAGAACGGGTGATAAGTTTCATGAGGCAGAAAACGGGGCAAGAGTTGCAGCCAAGTCGGTCGGTCACTGTCACCCTGTATTACCGATACATTGATTCTGAACGAATGTTATTAGATACCGAACCTGATATACAAAATCATATCTGTCTCTTTATTAGTAAAGAAACGATAAAATTTTGTATTGTTGGATAATGTTTTGAACATTTCCTATATCAAAAGTTGATCGGTTCAGGCACGTTATCTAAAAGCATTGACGTTCTAAATCAAACTACAGTTCTTAGTATACGGAACACACACAAGAGGAAGAATTCAGAAATGAACGGATTCTTCTTGAGGTATTGTAGACTAGGTCATATCAATGCGACCCGACTAGCTAAGTTACATAAAGATGCATATTTAAATCAGTTTGAATTTACATCTTGTGAAACTTGCCAGTCATGTCACAAAGATAAGATGACCATAGCTCCGTTTATTGGAAACAGAGAAAGAGTAAATGAACTCTTGGGATTGATACATGTTGATGTATGTAGGTCCCCTGTCTACACATGCCAGGACCGGTTCTTTATACTTCATTACATTCTCTGATAATCTCTCAAGATTCAGACATACGTTCCTGTTGAAACACAAGTCCGAACCTTTTGAGATATTCACAGAATATAAGTTAGAAGTAGAGAACCAATACGGGTATAAGTATTATGTCCTATGATGAGATCAAGGAGGAGAATACTTGAGCACGGAAATACTGGACTAGTCTAAAGGAGAATGAGATTCTCTCTCAGCATTACTCCTCCGTATACACCATAGCACGATGGTATATCGGGGCGGAGCAATCACACCCTATATGATAAGATGTGCTCTATGATGAGTACTACTGAGTTACCTGTTTCCTTTTTGGGAGTTATGCACTTAAGAAGCTGCATACCTATTGAATAGGGTTCTAATCAAATCAGTTGCCTACCGCTTCATATGTGATATGGAATGGGAAGAACCCATGTCTTAAGTTAGTTAAGATTTGGGGTTGTCCGGCCTATGTCTAAAAGCAAAATCCGGACAAGCTCGAGGCAAAGTCTGTAATGTAGAACTGGAAAGGTTCCAGCTATACAAACTACAGCAGATGATTTGGTAGAACCAAAGGATTCAGTAGATTCCAACGAACCTCAGCCTCTCCGCCGATCTAGTAGGGTTCCTCACCCACATGAGAGATACTTCTGTTTCTCTATGACAGTGGGAGCGAGGATTGCATCATGAGATGATGACCCAACTAGTTTCGAGCAGGCCATCGAGAGTGACGACTCTGTAAGAATGGCTGGATGCTTAGTGATCTGAGATGGAATCCTTATACACCAACAAAGTATGGACTTTGGTTGCTATATCTGAAGGGTTAAATCCCCATCAGGAGCAAGTATATCTTGAGAAGATTACTTGGTGTACATGGAAAAGTTGAGACTTTCAAAGCTAGACTTGTTAAAAGTTTGCATCATTGACCAGGTGTGGATAATGATGAAACCTTTTCAAGTAGCTATGCTTAAGTCCATCCAGATCCTACTTGTCACGGCTACATACCATGACTGCGATATCTGGTGGTTGGGTGTCTTGACTGCTTTTCTAAATGATGATTTAGAAGAGAGCGTCTATAAGTACACAGCCAGAGGGCTTCGTAAACAGTGGGAGCAGCGGAAACGTGTGCAAGATGCTTTATATGATAAAGCAGGCATCGCGGAGTTGGAACATCTGTTTTGATGGATTAGTCAAAGAAGTTGACATCATCAAAATGGTAAATGAACCTTGTATAAACAAAAAGGTAGTAGAGAGTATGGTGATGATCCTCGTAGAGTACGTGGATGACATACTCTTGATAGGGAAGGAGTTTCCTATGCTACGCTCGATCAATCTCCGCTTATCACAATGATTCTCCGTAAAGGATCAAAGTGATACCTACTATATCCTGGGGTTTTGGATCTATGAGATAGATCTAAATGGATGTTAGGATTCTCACTAGATGTAGTGAGATGGTATCAATTGATCCTGGGGAGAATCACTGGAAGTGTTCCAGGGTGATAAAGTTGACTGAATGTCAGTCATAGGCATTGTCTTTACCCTAAGTAAAGGGACGGTATGTTGGAAGAGTTCCAAGCTAGATACCGTGGCATACTAGACGATAAAGGCAGGATACATCGCTACTTAAGATGATACCATAGAGGCAGTCTGGGTGTATAATAGTTCATGAGATGAACTTCGTTCCTACCATTGTGAGACAATGGAGTTATGGCTTATGCCAAGGAACACCCGTCCCATCAGTGACCCAGGCGTATTCTGAGGCCGCATCACCTGATCATGGAGATAGTTGATCTCCAGGGTGATCGAGGTAAGGAGGGTAGATTATGAGGACAACACAGCGGATCCACTCACAAAGGCCTGTTCCCAGAGAGAGTCTTTTATGGGATGGTTGAGTATGAGATACTACAACCACTGCTACAGATGGCCCTAGTGCAAGTGGGAGATTGTTAGTTATATGTATGCCCTAGAGGCCATTACTGTACATAGGATGTATATTGTAGTGGATGCTGGGACATATATAGGGAGGACTTTCTTGCTCGACATGATAGTATGCTATCTGGTTACTCTTTACCTTAACGTGTACACTGATTGTCTCTCTGTTACATGTTGGTAAAGCCCTTAGGATGTGTGCTTGACTACCTGGACTATGATGCGGATCATACTAGTGGGGACATGGTAGTCCATAAGTACATCCTTCAAAGTCCCTAGTCGTGGGTGTATCGAGACGGGGCATCGATATACCAGAGTAGACTAGCGTGTACCTTCTCGACCCATACAGATGGGCGATGGATGATCCCATATCCATTGGTGTTTGACATCGGGGATGATATACGGGTGCTCAGTAGAGACTGGGTACACTGGACGGACTCGCCGAGAACTCCCAGATGGTATTATACCTCACGTCAGATGGCAGTTCTCTGGTGACACTGGTACAGAGTAGTTTGTTGACCCGAGATCGTCATAGAGTCTTGTGTGGTTCCCACTGTGCTTTGATTTCCATCTTACCACGTCCAAGAGGGCGTGCAAAACGGTGGTTTTTGGGTACAGTCCCGAGTCACATGGAGGCAATGAGCGATAGGAGGGGATTCGTCTCTCCCGGTATAGGGGGTTGATGTTGCGCTGTGTTCGATTGGCTATAACAGGAAATCCCTGGCCAGGGTTGCTGAGATTTACTGGTAAGTGTTACCAGTAGTTTCTCGAATTGTTATAGACCTCATATCGACACGACTTATTGAGCTATTGGGGTCTGACGTTTACCACCCCTAGGCGAGATATGCGACATATCAGACGATCAGACCGGACTGTACGGTAGTGTTACTGGTTGGATTCACTGGAGTGTGAGCGGGCTTGCTCGTCGATCTTCAGATCGCGCAATACCCGGGTGGCCGTTACGTTGGCAGACCGCTTGCGGCTTGTGGATGTTTGATATGATCATCATCTGCTGCCGGCGTATTGACGAGTCTTTAGAGTCCTACACAGAGGTTTCCTGGCTCAAGCGAAACGAAATAGGAGCGCATATGAGATATGTGCGGGACCGAGAATAATACAAGTATGTGATACTGTATTCGATTCTCGCGATGTGACATTGATCGGTTATATGCGATATAGCCGGGTTATCGGATCAAGTGTTGATTCGATAAATTGTTACTAATGATACCAGTCGGTTATGTGCGACATGACCGGATCATTGAATCAAGTGTTGATTTAATGATTTAATGTATAATTATATATTTGATATATTACTTTGCATCAACTAGTATCGGTTCACTTTAAAATGGATTTTCTCACTCGGGTGTGCGCATTGCATATGCGATATGATTTTGTGCACTTTATTGTATCATGTTTGATGATGCATGATTGCTAGGTTATGTGTAAAGAATTTAACCAAAGTTATTTAAATGGTTAAGGGTTTTACTTATTCATTAATTAGTCTTTTTATTTTTGGAAAAAGGAAAAGAAATGAGAGAAAAATGGTGGCTTATTTTGTTTGCACTTGAAGCTTCATGAAACTTTTATGATGCAACCATTTTTGTCTCATCTCCTTAACCCTAACCATTCTTTAACCTTGGTCAATTCTCTACACTTAACTTGGGTTATGTTATGATAAGGAATGGATTATTCTTTTCTTTTTTAATAATCTTATCATATCATTTTCTTCTTCTTCTTCCTTCAACTCAAGAAGAAAAACCTAGACTACATCAATGGTGGATTGATGATATGAGTGAGAAATCCAAATCTAAAGTCTACCCACTTCCTATTTCTTCATCCTCTACCTCTTGCCAAGTAGTAGAGTGTGTTTCCTTCACAAGTTTTCAAAACTAGGTGAAGGTGGAGCTTGATCTATCGATGCCTCGACGTAGATCATCTTCGGCATGGACATCGACGACCTAGCTCGCCATTTCTCCGACGAAGCCGACACTAGAGCCCGGATTCTTTTTGGACAGCGGAGACGACTTCGTTGCGGAGCTATGGAGGTGGAGCACCGGATCTACAAAGGTTGTATTTCCGTATCTCATAGTTAAGTGTTAACTAGTTAGCTTTTTCGCCTAGTTTTCTAGCAAACGATCCGTAGTCGGGTCTCTCGGCACCCGTAAAATTTTGAAAATGGCATGTTCGATGCCTTGTGAGACCTCACTAGAGTGCCTAGGAACCCTTCAAGATGAACCTTGTATATACAAAAAGGTAGTAGGGAGTATGGCGGTGATCCTCGTAGAGCACGTGGATGACATACTCTTGATAGGGAAGGAGTTTCCTATGCTACGCTCGGTCAATCTCCGCTTATCGCAAGGATTCTCCATATAGGATCAAAGTGATACCTCCTAAATCCTGGGTTTTGGATCTATGAGATAGATCTAATTGGATGTTAGGATACTCACTAGTTGTAGTGAGTTGGTATCAATCGATCCTGGGGAAAATCACTGGAAAGGTTCTAGGGTGATAAGAACGACTGAATGTCAGTCGCAGGCATTGTCTTTACCCTCAGTGGAGGGATGGTATGTTGGAAGAGTTCCAAGCTAGATACCGTGACTTACTAGACGATTAAAGGCAAGATACATCGTTACCAAGGATACTACCAAAAAGGCAGTCTGGATATATAAGTTCATGAGATGAACTTCGTTCCTACCATTGTGTGACAATGGAGTTGTGGATTTTACCAAAGAACGCCCGTCCCATCAGAAATCCAGATATAATTCTTAGGCAGTATCACCTGGTCATGGAGACGGATGATCTTCAGAGAGATCGAGGTTAGGAGAGCAGACATAGAGGACGACAGCACGGATCCTCTGACAAAGGATTTTTTCCCAGTAGAGACTTTTATGGGATGGTTGAGTATGAGATACTTCAACCGCAGCTAATTGTTGGGTATGCGATACCACAACAGATGGCCCTAGTGCTAGTGGGAGATTCTTAGTTATATGTATGCCTTAGAGGCCATTACTATACATACGATGTATATTGTAGTGGATGCTTGGACATATATAGGGAGGACTTTCTTGCTCGACATGATAGTACGCTATTTGGTTGTAATTTATCTTAACATGTATTCTGATTGTCTCTGATGTTACATGTTGATAAAGCCCTTAGGATACGTACTCGACTACTGGGACTATGATGAGATCATACTAGTGGGGCCTAGGTAGTCGACGAGTACATCCTATAACTGTTCCTAGTCGAGGTGTATCGAGACAGGGCATCGATACACCAGAGTAGACTAGCGTATACGCATCTTGACCCATATGATGGGCGATGGATGATCCCATATCCATCGGTGTTTGACATCATGGATGATATACGGGTGCTCAGTGGAGACTGAGTACACTGGACGGACTCGTCGAGAACTCCCAGATGGTATTATACCTCACGTCAGATGGCAGTTCTCCGGTGACACAGGTACAGAGTTGTATGTTGACCCGAGATCGTCATAGAGTCTTGTGTGATTCCCACTGTGCTTTGATTTCCATCATACCACGTCCAAGAGGGCGTGTAAAAAGGTGGCTTTTGGGTACAGTCCCGAATCACATGGAGGCAATGAGCGATAGGAGGGGATTCGTCTCTCCCGGTATAGAGAGTTGATGTTGTGCTGTGTTCGATTGGCTTTAACTGGAAATCCCTGGTCAGGGTTGCTAAGATTTACTGGTAAGTGTTATCATTAGTTTCTCGAACTGTTATAGACCTCTAATCGACACGACTTATCGAGCTACTGGGGTCTGACGTTTACTACCCCTAGGCGAGATATGCGACATATCAGACGATGTGACCGGACTGTACGGGAGTGTTACTGTTTGGATTCACAAGAGAATGTACAGGCTTGCTTGTTGATCTTCTGAGCGCTCAATACCTGGGTGGCTGTTACGTTTAGCTGACCGCTTGCAGCTTGTGAGTGTTTGATATGATCATCACCTACTGCCGGCGTATTGACGATTCTTTAGAGTCCTACACAGAGGTTTCTTGACTCAGGCAAAACGGAGTAGGAGCACATATGTTATATGTGCGGGACCGAGGATAATGCGGTATGTGATACCGTATTGGATTCTCGCGATATGAGATATCGGCCGGGTATATGTGTTATAGCCGGGTCATCGTATTAGTCGGTTATATGCGATATAGCCAGATTGCCGGATCCAGTGTTGATTCGATAATTTAATGTATAATAATATATATGATATATTAAATTACATTAACTAATATTAGCTCACTAAAAGATTCTTTTTCTCACTCGGGTAATACATTGATATATATGCGATATATGTTAAATGTATTATTTTATTTTGTTACAATAAATATTATATATGTGATTAGGGTTTGGATTAGGGTTAAGACTTCTAGTAGATTCTAGAAGCTTTTCTTTTGTCTTGAAAAAGATATTATGCTTGATATTTTCAAATGACTCACTTTTAACCCAACCCAAACCCTAGCCCTAGTAAATTCTCTACATGGGTTTAGTTGACCATGGTTGCATTATTCATCATATTTATCTTTTCATTATTCATCACAAAAGGTTTCTAATGATTTATTCTTCTTCTTCTTCCTTCTTCTTTTCATGGTAAAAGCTTTCTAGCTTTTTTTCAAGTGATGAAAATGAGTGAGAATAAGAAAATAAATGAGAGCAAAAATCCTACTTCATCATCCTCATCTACCCTTGCCTTTTAAATGAGAGTGTTCACTTCTTTTAGTGAGTGTTAGCTTGTGTTAATGAAACTTCAAGGTAGATCATCTTTGTTATCGAAGATCGGAAGCAAGACTGCATCTTTCTCTTCGTGGAGCCTCTCGAGAGTCCGGAACACGATGATCGCAGTGAAGGGACCTCAACACGGAGCTTAAGAAGTGAAGGACCGGATCTACAAAGGTTGTAATCGCTCTCACTTAGTGTTAAAGTGTTTAACATACTTGTTTTCGCCTAAACTCTAGTTTAAAGATCCGGCTTTGGGTTGTTCTGCACGGCTAAATTTTAAATCGGGCATGGTTGATACCTCGTAGACCCTTGTCCGCGTGCCTAGCAACGCTACAAAAAAACCCTATACTAAATGGCAAGTAGTAGATGATGATGAAGTAGGAATTTTGCTCACATTAGATTTCATATTCTCACAAGTTTTCATCACAAACTCAAACCCTAGAAAACTCTTTTCTCTTTGAGCTCATGAAGAAGATGAAGAATTATCTCAAATGAGAATGAATTGTGCCTGAGGTTAAAAATGCAACCAAGGGTTAAGCATGTCATGCTTAACCCTTGTAGAGAGTTAACCATGGCCAAGGGTTAACGGGTTGGGTTAAATAAATATCCTAAGCTAGACAAAAGAGTGGACAAAGTCAAAGATGCTTACAAGCTTCTATAAGCTTTCAACAAATATCAACCATGATAAAATCCACAATTTTGAATAACTTAATGATAAATATTAAACCCTAATCTTAACCCTAGCAAGGTTCAAGTCTCATAAACCATAGTTGCATTCGTAACCTAGCATGATACATTTAACATATATCACATATACATCAATGTATCCAAAGTGAGAAAAGAAATCATAAGTGAGCTAATACTAGTTAATGTAATATAACAAATATATAATTATACATTAGATTATCAAATCAACTCTTGAATTAATAATCCGGCTATATCACTTATAACCGACTAATATCATATGAATCAACTTATCGAATCAACACTTGATCCGATAACCCTATATCATATATAACCGACCAATATCTCATATCGCAAGAATAGAATACGGTATCTTATATCGTATCAATCTCGGTCCCGCACATATCACATATGTGCTCCTATTCCGTTTCGCTTGAGCTCGGAAACCCCTGTGTAGGACTCTAAAGACTCGTCAATACGCCGGCAGTAGGTGATGATCATATCAAACACTCACAAGCCGCAAGCGGTCTGCTAAACGTAACGTCCAATAGGGTATTGAGCGATCAGAAGATCAACAAGCAAGCCTGCTCACACTCCTGCGAATCCAATCAGTAACACTACCGTACAGTCCGGTCTTTTCGTCTGATATGTCGCATATCTCTTTTTGGGGTGGTAAACGTCAGACCCTAGTAACTCGACTAGTCGTGCCGATATGAGGCTCATAACGTGTCGAGAAACTACTGATAACACTTACCAGTATATCTCTGAAGCAGCCTTGGCCAAGGACTTCCTGTTATAGCCAATCAAGCACAGCGCAACATCAACTCCCAATACCGGAAGAGACGAAACCCTTCCTATCGCTCATTGCCTCCATGTGACTCGGGACTATACCTAAAAGCCACCATTTTGCACGTTCTCTTGAATGTGGTAAGGTGGAAATCAAAGCACAGTGGGAATCACACAAGACTCTATGACGATCTCGGGTCTACAGACTAACCTGTACCAGTGTCACCAGAGAACTGCCATCTGATGTGAGGTATAATAACATCTGGGAGTTCTCAGCGAGTTCGTCCAGTGTACCCAGTCTCCACTGAGCACCCGTATACTATTTCTGATGTCAAACACCAATGGATATGGGATCATCCATCGCCCATCTACATGGGTCGAGAAGCATACGCTAGTCTACTCTGGTATATCGATGCCTTGTCTCGATACACCTACGACTAGGATGTAAGTCGACGTTACACACCCCACAAGATGCGGGGAGGTGGAATAGGTAAAACAATCATTTTGTTCAAAGTAACATCGACTAAGCATAAGGATCTTTGCTAAACCATATCTAACACAACAAACTAGAGGTATTATCTACTCGGTAAGAAGATTATACCTAAAGTTCTAAGTCCTTCTTCTCCTCTCGCTGTCTTCCTTCACCACTTAGGCTCCTTTCGAGTGGAAAGGATGGCACCTCCTCGTTGGCTCCTCGATGTAATAGAAGATCCACCTGAGAGTTCCTACTACAAGCTTTAACCTCTAACTTGAGGAAACTAAGTGACTTAGAGTGCTAATCTAAGTGACCTAGAGGATATAGAGATAGATTAAGGATCTATTAGTCTTGCTAACCTTATGGTTCTCAACACATGAGAGGATTAGGGTTAGGATGAAGAAGATGAGAGCGTGAGGAGAGAGAATGTATTTGTGATAATGAATTGAACTTGAGTCATTTGGATAATATCATGAAGCATGAAAATATATAAGCAATAATATATTAAATCATCAACCATGCTTCATTAATTACCTTGATATGAATCACCTCATGACTCATGGTGCAATTAATGAAAATAACACATCATCTTTCCACTTCATTAAGTTTAATTCACAAATGAATTAAAACTAAACGAGTCACCTTTCTTCTAGAAGCTTCCCGACTAATTACGAGAATGCCCCTCCCATCTGTATTTACAAAAAACACGGATATACTAAGACTGCATAAATCAAATAATCCAATACGAGAATCTGGCTTAAACCAAAGCCTGCTAGTATAATCTGTCCGAACATCATATGTGCACAAGTACACGTATATGTCCGAACCCTGTCGTAAAACCATACGACCTTTATATCGTTTCGCCTGAAGCAGAGAAACCCTCTGTGTGGGACTCTAAAGACTCGACACTACGCTGGCAGTGGGTTTAGCCACAGGCCGCAAGCGGTACTAGCTGTACGTAACGGTCCCCAGGTAGATGTCGATAAGAAGGTCGATGAGGAAACCCATCCGAACTCCTACTGTGCCTGATGTGATAATCTCCGTACAGTCCAGTCTGTTTGTCTAAGACTATCACATATCGGGCCTAGGGGGCGGCAAGCGTTAGTCCCCTAAAAGCGGTATAAGTCGTGTCGGAGTGAAGCCCATTACACCTTGAGAAACTACTGGAACACCTACCAGTAAATCTCGCTTGCCCTGGACAGGGACCTTACGTAATGGTTCTCCAAACACAGCACGATATCAACTCCCAATACCGGGAGAGACGAATCCTATCTAACCGCCACTGCTTCCAAGTGCTTTGGGACTGCACCCAACTGCTACCTGTTTGCATGACTCAGTCGAGCTGTGGTAGGGTAGCAATCTAAGAACAGTGGGAACACACTCGAGGCGAAACAGCAGTGTCAAGTCTACGGACTATGCTGTACTCATGTCACCTGGGAGCTGTTAACTGACGACGGGTATAATACCAACCAACAGTTCCCTGCGAGACCTGTCCGGTGTACTCGTAACCCAACGAGCACCTGCATACTATCTCCAGTTCAACGTACTAATGGCTGTGGGTCAGACCATTTTCCCTGCTGGGACGAGAAGCGTATACACTAGTCTACTCCGGATTATCGATGCCCTGTCTCGATAATCCTACGACTAGGGACCTGAAAAAGGATGTGCTTGTAGACTATCCTGCCCCCACTAGTGTGACTGCCATCACAACGCTGGTAGTCAAGCAAGATCCTAAGGGCTCTATCAATATGTATTCGCGATATGCTAAAAGAAACATATACATATTAAGATAAATATAAACCAAGTAGCATAGTACTATGTTGAGCAAGACTGTTAATACAACTGTGAATATCCCAAGCTTCCATTAAGTAATATACAAGATAGTATGATGCAATAATGACCCCTAGGGCATATACACTAACAATCTCCCACTTGCACTAGGGCCATGTACTGGCGTATCGCAGACCTATCATCTCGAATATCCTCTCGAACTGCGTCTGAGGTATGGCCTTTGTGAATGGATCTGCAGTGTTCTCCTCTATAGCAAACTCTCCGGACCTCGATCTCCCGGCGATCTATGATCTCCCTGATCAGGTGATACCGCCTCAAGATGTGTCTGGACTTTTGATAGGACCTGGATTCCTTCACTAAAGCTATAGCCCCGTTGTTGTCACAATATAGAGGTATTGGATCAACAATGGATGAAACCACCTGAAATTCTGTTAAGAACTTCTTTACCCAGACTGCTTCTTTTGCGGCATCAGAAGCTGTGATATACTCCGCTTCCATCGTCGAGTCAGCAACGGTGTCCTGCTTGGAACTCTTCTAGCACACCGCCCCTCCATTGAGGGTAAAGACATAACCTGACATAGACTTGGAGTCATCTTTATCACTCTGGAAGCTGGAGTCAGCAAAACCCTCGATCTGGAGGTCTTTTCCGTCTTAAACCAAGAACATATCCTTAGTCCTTCTCAGGTACTTGAGAATGTTCTTTACTACTATCCAGTGCTTCTCCCCTGGGTCTGACTGATACTGGCTTACCATGCTTAGTGCGTAAGCTACATCTGGTCTGGTACACAACATCGCATACATTATAGAGCCTACCGCAGAAGCGTAGGGTATAATCGACATGTGATCCCTTTGCAAACCGGTCTTGGGAGACATCTCTTTAGAGAGGGTGATTCCGTGACAAACCGGTAAATTACCGTGCTTAAAATCTTCCATACTGAATCTTTTCAGTACAGTGTTGATATACCTGGACTGCGAAAGTCCCAACATCCTCTTAGATCTATCACGATAGATCTGGATCCCCAGAATGTAAGAGGCATCACCCAGGTCTTTCATGGAGAACCTGTGTGACAAGAATCCTTTGACAGATTGTAGCATAGGAATGTCTTTTCCTATCAAGAGAATGTCATCCACGTACAAGACGAGGAATACGATAGTTTGTGCTACAATCTTACTTTATATGCATGGTTCATCTGGATTTTTGATAAAGTCATATTCTTTAACTGTTTCATCAAAACAGATGTTCCAACTCCGCGATGCCTGCTTTAGTCCATAAATAGACTTAAGCAACTTGCACACTTTCCCGCTGCTCCCACTCTGATTGAAACTTTCTGGCTGATCCATATAGACGCACTCGTCCAAATTTCCATTTAGAAAAGCCGTTTTTACGTCCATCTGCCAGATCTCATAATCATGGAAGGCAGCAATGACAAAAAGGATCCGAATGGATTTGAGCATAGCCACTGGAGAAAAAGTTTCGTCATAGTCCAAACCAGGCCCTTGACGAAAACCCTTTGCAATAAGTGTAGCCTTATAGGTTTCCACCGGTCTATCTACACCAATCTTCTTTCTGAAGATCCACTTGCATCCTATGGGTTTTACCCCATCTGGAGCAATGTCCAAAGTCCATACTTTTTTGGTGTACACAGACTCCATCTCGGTCCGCATTGCATCCAGCCATCTTACCGAGTCGCCGCTCTGAATGGCTTGCTGGAAGGTAGTAGGTTCATTATTATCAATGACGCAATCCTCTCTATCCCCGTTTATGAGAAAACCGTAGTATCTCTCAGGCGGATGAGATAGCCTACTACTCCTGCGGAGGGGTGCGGGAATGTCCTGTTCTTCCGGAACTTCTGGTTCTACCAAGCTTTCAATAGTAACTTGTGGTTCTGGAATTTCTTCCAATTCTATTGCGCTCCCACTTGTTTCCTTTTCTAAAAACTGCTGTTCTAGAAAATGGGCATTACGAGAAACAAAAACCTTTTGTTCCTCTGCGTAATAGAAAAAATACCCCTTGGAGTTTTTTGGATACCCCCCAAACTTACACTGTACTGAGCGTGCCTCAAGTTTGTCCGCATGCTGCTTTTTAACAAAAGTTGGACATCCCTATATCTTGAGATACTGAAGATAGGGTTTCTTCCCACTCCACATTTGATATGGTATGGTAGGCACAGTCTTGGTAGGAACCCTGTTCAAAAGATATGCAACTGATTTTAGTGCATAACCCTAGAAAGATCGCGGTAACTCAGCATTACTCATCATGGAACGTACCATATCCAATAGTTATGTGTAAGCCCTAGAGGCCATTATTATACATATGATGTATATTATAGTGGATACTTGGATATGTATATACTGAGAAGACTTTCTTGCTCGACATGATAGTATGCTATCTGGTTACCTTTATCTCAACATGTAGACTTGTATTGTGATACTGTCGTGCTCTCACGTGTTGATAAAGCCCTTAGGATATGTACTTGACTACCAGGACTATGATGTAGATCATATTAGTGGGGCCATGGTAGTTCACAAGTACATCCTTCAATTGTTCCTAGTCGAGGGAATATCGAGACAGGGCATCGATATTCTATAGTAGACTAGCGTATACGATTCTTGACCCATATGATGGGCGATGGATGATCCCACATCCATTAGTATTTGACATCAAAGATGGTATATGGGTGCTCAGTGGAAACTGGATACACTGAACATGACTCACCGAGGACTTCTATCTGGTAGTATACCTATCGTCAGATAGCAGTCCTCTGGTGACACTGGTACAGATTAGTCTGTAGACCCGAGATCGTCATAGAGTCTTATGCGACTCCCACTGTGCTTTGATTTCCTCCCTACCACGCTTAAGAGGAGTCGTGCAACAGGTGGATTTTGGGTACAGTCCCGAGTCGTATGGAGGCAATGAGCGATAAGAGGGGTTTCGTCTCTCCCGGTATTGGGGGTTGATGTTGCGCTATGCTCGATTGGCAATAACTGGAAGTCCCTAGCCAGGGCTGATATGGAGATCTACTGATAAGTGTTATCAGTAGTTTCTCTACCTGTTATGAGCTTCACATCGACATGACTTATCACGTTACTGGGGTCTGGCGATTTCCACCCCTAGACATGATATGCGACATATCAGACGAAGAGACCGGACTGTACGGTAAGTGTTTCTTGCAGGCTCGTTGGGGGTTGTGATGAGTTCGCTCGTCGGCCACCTTTTCGTCATGTACCTGGGTAGCCGTTACGCACAGCTAGTGCCGCTGACGTGCTTGTGGTTAAACCCACTGCCAGCGTACTGTCGAGTCTTTAGAGTCCCACACAGAGGGTTCCCTCGTTCAGGCGAAAGATGTAGAGGCCATAAGTTGTTACAGCAGCCGTAAGGTGTTGCGGCAGGGTTTCGATTATGTTCGTGTAATAGTTACAGGAATAATAACCGGAACGATAATACTGGTAGGCTTTGGTTTAAGTCGGATACCGGTATTATATTATTGGATTATGAGTATTCGTATTTTTCGGAATTCGGATACGGGTATACGGTATACGGTATACGGAGGAGGGGTATTCTTGTAATTATTACAAGAATACCTTCTAGAAGATGCCACCTCATAATAAATTATTTATTTTATGAAAATGAATAAATGAGGTGGAAATTAAGAAAGTCTAAGCATGGTTGTAAGAATGGCTTGTATTGTATTTTATTGTTTTGGAGTTACTATTGAAGCACGGTGCTATTTTTATAATGCATGCTTCAATTATTTCATTTGTGCCATATCCTTCATCATGCTTGTTTTTTCTTCTGATTATGAAAAACACTTTCTCTCTCCTTCTTCTCTCCTCCTTCTTCTTCCTTACTTTAACAATCACATGAGATGTGAATCAAAAGCAAAGGATCAAAGATAATCCAATACACTAATCTCTACATCATCCTAGTGACCATTTTTAGCAAACTTGATCTCTAGGTTTAACTCTTGTGAAGAGTTTGTAGATTGCATGATAGCTCTCGCGTGGATCATCTAGGTCTTGAGGTGGCCGGAGATCGAGGACATCGGCAACATCCAAAGGAGCTAAGGAGTTCATCAAAAGAGAAGGCAAGGAGCAAAGGAGTTGCACCAAAGTGAAGACCCGAAGGACCATATCATCAAGGTATAATCCCTAAGATAGTAGATAAGATCTCTAGTTAGGGTTTTCTAGTTATGGTTTAGACAAGATCTTTTGAAAAGTGCGTGTTGTATGCAAAGAAAATTTTCGTTTATCGCTTCCGCCGCCTCACAAGAGTTGTGGGAGCATGCAACATTCACCAACATAGTATCAGAGACTAAATAAACCATAATCAGATTGTTAGCCAAAAGTTAGAACTTTGATCGACGCATTTTTTCCCGAAAAACATGTTTTCTGCCCCTGCTGCTGTCAATTTTTTAAAGTGTTCAAAAAATCATTTCAGTGGCCTTAAAAATACATGCAGGGTTTTCTAAGAACACTGTAGAAAAACGAGACGCTAACTCCCCAGGAACGCTGCGGATCCACGGCCAAACCCAGTGTTTGGCCGCTGATCTGCGGCCGAGTCGTGGCCGGGTTGACTCGTTTTTTAGCCCTTTTCTTAGATTGAGGAAATAGTGTTTATAGGACATCTGGAATTTTCACAAAGTTGTTTGTGCACTTGAAGATGACAAGTGTTGTCATGGTTTAATATTATCGATCGAAATTCTAAAGTGCTTGACTAATTGCTATAAGTCGATTAGTCGGGGTTGCACACTTCTGTAATGATATCATGAGATGGTATGTGTATATGAATATGTTGAATCATCATGATGAATGGCCGGGGGATGTGAGAAGAGCGTTTTTTTTCTTTTCTTTCATTCAATGTAATTTGTAAAAAGCAATGTAATATTATTTTGCGGGGCACATCCGGGATGAGGTTGTAGCCACCATTGTATAATTTCTTTTTACTGTTTTTGCTCCTAGGATAGACCCAAGGTAGGGTGCACAAACTACCGGGTTTTACCGGGAGTGACCTCTTTAGCGAAACTAGTAAAGCCTCAAAAACACTCATTTTCAAAATCACTAGTTTCTACAATGATATTAAGTTCATTACGCTCATGGTTTTTCTGAAAAACATGCGTAGCCCTCCGTCATTTCAGATAGGTACTATTTAGTATTCGTGCAGCGTTTGTTGACCTCTGTCAAGGCGTATTGTGCGGTAGCTGATTAGTGCTTATCTGTAAAGCATGTGATGTGATTGGATTAGGGTAGTCGTACAACCTTGTAGACCTCTGTCAAGGGTCATGCGGGTGGGTCTGATTCAATCAGAAATGACGGGTTGAACTTGACTATTGCATTATGATTTGTTGACCTCTGTCAAGGTCATAGTGTGCTAGGGGTAAAAGTGTTATCGGGAATTTCAAGTGTTGAAATTTGCAATGAGATTGCATACCTTCTATATGATAGTTGGATCCCGATACCCACTGCGAGTAAGAGTTACTCCTGAGAGTGTTTTACACATCACAATTAGCCAATCAAGTAGGTGTCTAGAAAAGTGTTTACGGGGTTACGCCCCTGGGAAACCAAGGTTTACTCTAATTAGGTCCGTGCGAAAGCACGGGGAACCTCCCTCAAAGTACCAACACTGGCCTGGCTGAAAGATTGGCGAACTTGTAAGGTGTAATTAATCTCGGCTAATCTTACCTTTTACGGTTTGAAGGAAGATTTGATAAAAAAGGTGGGAGACGTCCTGATTAGATAAGATAATAACCAATCTAATTTTGAAAAGAGCGCACGCTAACGCGTTTCCTTCCATCTTTCTCCAGGCAGCAACCAATGTCACTTAATCAAGATAATAATATGGATGTATTGACCGAACCCGCTTGTTATACTGAGCAGGGGAACGTTATTCTCGCTCTAACTTATAAGTGTTATAAGTCCGAGCAGAAGATAGGAACATATACGGATTCCCACCCTACCCAAACGAAGAATAAGCATGTTGATGCAACTTCTTCAGGTGTGTTAGTTACAGAGAACTGTTTCTGAGTACACTCTACGTCCTGCGTATTAGATACCGGATCAGGATCTCACATATGCAATATGTTGCATGGGCTAAGGAAAGGCAGAGAACTGGGAAAAAGGTGATCATTCCCTAAAAGTAGGAAATGGTGCAAATGTTGTAGCCAAAGCAGTTGGTGAATATCACCTTGTATTACCAAAAGGGAATACATTGATCCTGAATGACTGTTACTATGTACCCTCTATAATATGCAATTTAATATCAATCTCTTTATTAGATAAAGAAGTATATAACTTTGTAGTAGAGAATAATGTTATGAACATTTACCTAAATCAAGTGTTGATTGGGTTTGGTGCGTTATGTAACGGATTGTACGTTCTGAATCAAAATACAGTTCTTAACTTACATAACACACACAAGAGGAAGAGTTCAGAATGAACGAATCCTTCTTGTGGCATTGTAGACTAGGTCATATCAATGCAACACGACTAGCTAAGTTGCATAAAAATAGATATTTGAATCCGTTCGAATTTTCATCTTATGACACTTGCCAGTCATGTCTCAAAGGCAAGATGACCAAAATTCCGTTTACAAGACACGGAGAAAGAGCTGTTGAACTCTTGGGACTAATACATAGTGATGTATGTGGTCCCATGTCTACGCATGCCAAGAATAGTTCCTCGTACTTTATTACATTCACTGACGATCTCTCAAGATTCGGTCGTGTGTTCCTGTTAAAACACAAGTCTGAAGCTTTTGAGAAATTCAAAGAATATAAATCCGAAGTCGAAAACCAAACGGGTAAAAGTATTAAAATCCTTCGATCTGATCGAGGAGGTGAATACTTGAGCACGGAGTTCCTGGACTATCTAAAAGAGAAAGGGATTCTCTCTCAGCTTACTCCTCCGTATACGCCACAGCACAACGGTGTATTAGAGCAGAGAAATCGCACCCTATTGGATATGGTGCGCTCTATGATGAGCACCGCTGAATTACCTATTTCCTTTTGGGGTTATGCGCTTGAAGCAGCCACATTCCTATTGAATCAAGTTCCATCAAAATCTGTACCTACTACACCATATGAGATATAGAGTGGGAAGAGACCATGTCTTAAACAAGTTAAGATATGGGGGTGTCCGGCCTATGTCAAAAAGCAAAATCCGGACAAACTCGAGGCACGATCAGTTCTTTGTAAGTTTGTTGGATATCCAAAACATTCACATGGATATCTATTCTACCACAGTGAACAACAAAAGGTGTTTGTTGCTCAACATGCCACTTTTTTAGAAAAGGAATTTCTTGCAAAAGAAATTAGTGGCGAAGAGGTAGAGCTGGAAGAAGCTCCAGCAGAACAAACTACAACAGAAGATTTAGTAGAACAAGAGGATTCAGTAGTTCCCAACGAACTCCAGCCTCTCCGCAGATCTAGTAGGGTTCCTCATCCACCTGAGAGATACTACGGTTTTCTCGTTGATGGTGGGAGCGAGGATTGCATCATGGAAGATGATGATCCAACTAGCTTCGAGCAGGCCATCACGAGTGGGGACTCTGTGAAATGGCTGGATGCGATGAGATCTGAGAAGAAATCCATATACACCAACAAAGTATGGACTTTAGAAGTTGCTCCTGAAGGGGTAAAACCCATTGGGAGCAAATGGATCTTTAAGAAGAAACTTGGTGTAGATGGAAAAGTTGAGACTTTCATAGCTAGACTTGTTGCAAAAGGGTTTCGTTAACGACCAGGTGTGGATTATGATGAAACCTTTTTTCCAGTGGCTATGCTTAAGTCCATCTGGATCCTACTTGCCATCGCTGCATACCATGACTACAAAATCTGGCAAATGGATGTTAAGACTGCCTTTCTAAATGGTGATTTAGAAGAGAGCGTATACATGACTCAGCTGGAGGGCTTCGTAGACAGTGGGAGCAGTGGAAAGGTGTGCAAGCTGCTTAAATCTATATACGGGTTAAAGCAGGCATCGCGGAGTTGGAACATCTATTTTGATGAGGTAGTCAAAGAGTTTGACTTCATCAAAAATATAGATGAACCTTGTATATACAAGAAGGTTGCAGAGAGTAAGGTCGTCTTCCTCGTATTGTACGTGGATGATATACTCTTGATAGGAAATGATGTTCCTATGCTGCACTCGGTCAAGCTTTTCTTATTACAGAGACTCTCAATGAAAGATCTAGGTGATGCCTCCTACATCTTAGGGATTAAGATCTATAGAGATAGATCTAAATGGATACTGGGATTGTCCCAATCCAGGTACATAGACACCGTACTAAAGAGGTTTAGTATGGAAGAGTCCAAGCATGGGAATGTACCCACGATCTCTGGACTCACTCTCTCTAAAGAGATGTCTCCCAAGACTGATTTGGAGAGAACTCGCATGCAAGGGATACCCTATGCTTCGACAGTAGGCTCTATCATGTATGAGATGTTATGTACCAGACCCGATGTAGCATACTCACTAAGTGTAGTGAGTAGGTATCAAGCAGATCCAGGAGAGAATCACTGGATAGCTGTTAAGAACATTCTCAAGTACTTGAGAAGGACTAAGGAGATGTTTTTATTGTACGGTAACGGTGAACTCCAAGTGGAGTCCTTTACCGACTCGAGCTTCCAATGTGATAAGGACGACAATAAGTCGGTCTCGGGTTTTGTCTTTACCCTCAACGGAGGGGCGATGTGTTGGAAGAGTTCCAAGTAAGACACCGTTGCAGACTCGACGATGGAGGCTGAATACATCGCTGCCAACGATGCTGCCAAAGAAACTGTATGGATGAAGAAGTTCATTACTGAGCTTGGTGTGGTTCCATCCATTAAGCATCCAATACTTTTGTATTGTGATAACAATGGAGCGGTGGCTTTAGCCAAGGAACCCCGGTCCCATCAGAAATTCAGACATATTCTGAGGCGGTATCACCTGATCCGGGAGATAGTAGATCGCCGGGAGATCGAGGTCAGGAGAATTGACACGAAGGACAACGTAGCGGATCCACTCATGAAGGCCCTCCCTCAGACGCAATTTGAGAGACTTTTTGGGATGTTGGGTATGAGATACTACAACACATGGCCTTAGTGCAAGTGGGAGATTGTTAGTTATGTGTATGCCCTAGAGGCCATTATTGTACATATGATGTATATTATAGTGGATACTTGGATATGTATATACTGAGAAGAATTTCTTGCTCGACATGATAGTATGCTATCTGCTTAACTTTATCTCAACATGTAGACTTGTATTGTGATACTGTCGTGCTCTTACGTATTGATAAAGCCCTTAGGATATGTACTTGACTACCAGGACTATGATGTAGATCATACTAGTAGGGCCATGGAAGTCCACAAGTACATCCTTCAATTGTTCCTAGTCGAGGGAATATCGAGACAGGGCATCGATATTCCAGAGTAGACTAGCGTATACGCTTCTTGACCCATATGATAGGCGATGGATGATCCCACATCCATTAGTGTTTGACATCAAAGATGGTATACGGGTGCTCAGTGGAAACTGGGTACACTGAACAGGACTCATCGAGGAATTCTATGTGGTAGTATACCTATCGTCAGATAGCAGTCCTCTGGTGACACTGGTACGGGTTAGTCTGTAGACCCGAGATCGTCATCGAGTCTTATGCGACTCCCACTGTGCTTTGATTTCCTCCCTACCATGCTCAAGAGGAGTCGTACAAACAGGTGGATTTTGGGTACAGTCCCGAGTCGTATGGAGGCAATGAGCGATAAGAGGGGTTTCGTCTCTCTCGGTATTGGGGGTTGATGTTGCGCTATGCTCGATTGGCAAGAACTGGATGTCCCTGGCCAAGGCTGATATGGAGATCTACAGATAAGTGTTATCAGTAGTTTCTCGACCTGTTATGAGCCTCACATCGACATGACTTATCACGTTACTGGGGGGTCTGGCGATTTCCACCCCTAGATATAATATGCGACATATCAGACGAAGAGACCGAACTATACGGTAAGTGTTGCTTGCAGGCTCGTTGGGGTTGTGATGAGTTCGCTTGTCGGCCACCTTTTCATCATGTACCTGGGTAGCCGTTACGCATAAATAGTGCCGCTGACGTGCTTGTGGTTAAACCCACTGCCAGCATACTGTCGAGTCTTTAGAGTCCCACACAGAGGGTTCCCTCGTTCAGGCGAAAGATGTAGAGGTCGTAAGTTGTTACAGCAGCCGTAAGGTGTTGCGGCAGGGTTTCAATTATGTTCGTGTAATTGTTACAGGAATAATAATCAGAACGATAATACTGGTAGGTTTTGGTTTAAGTCGGATACCGGTATTATATTATTGGATTATGAGTTTTCGTATTTTTTGGAATTCGGATACGGGTATACGGTATACGGTATACGGTATACGGAGGAGGGGTATTCTTGTAATTGTTACAAGAATACCTTCTAGAAGATGCCACCTCATAATACATTATTTATTTTATGAAAATGAATAAATGAGGTGGAAATTAAGAAAGTCTAAGCATGGTTGTAAGAATGGCTTGTATTGTATTTTATTGTTTTGGAGTTACTAATGAAGCATGGTGCAATTTTTATAATGCATGCTTCAATTATTTCATTTGTGCCATATCCTTCATCATGCTTGTTTTTCCTTCTGATTATGAAAAAAACTTTCTCTCTCCTTCTTCTTCTTCCTTGCTTTAACAATCACATGAGATGTGAATCAAAAGCAAAGGATCAAAGATAATCCAATACACTAATCTCTACATCATCCTAGTGTCCATTTTTAGCAAACTTGATCTCTCGGTTTAACTCTTGTGAAGAGTTTGTACCTTGCATGATAGCTCTCGCATGGATCATCTAGGTCTTGAGGTGGCCGGAGATCGAGGACATCGGCAACATCCAAAGGAGCTAAGGAGTTCATCATAAGAGAAGGTAAGGAGCAAAGGAGTTGCACCAAAGAGAAGACCCGAAGGACCGTATCATCAAGGTATAATCCCTAACATAGTAGATAAGATCTCTAGTTAGGGTTTTCTAGTTATGGTTTAGACAAGATCTTTTGAAAAGAGTGTGTTGTATGTAAAGAAAATTTTCGTTTATCGCTTCCGCCGCCTCACAAGAGTTGTTGGAGCATGCAACATTCACCAACAGTCGAGACCCCGATGAGGGGCGGTGGCCGGTCTTACAAGCCATTGGTGTCAGTTGGTTCACCTAAGATGTATACAGCTGCTTATTGGGTTATGAGTGCACCTGACAGGACTCGCCGGGAACCTGCTAGTTGGTATTATACCTAGCATCAGATAGCAGTTCCCTGGTGACATGTGTACAGGTTAGTTCATCGACCTGAGGTCGTCATTTGTCTCGTGTGAGTTCCCACTGTGCTTAGATTACTACCCTACCACAGCTCAAGGGATTCGTGCAAACAGGTTTTAGTTGGGTACAGTCCCGAGCCACATAGAGGCAGTGAGCGGATCGGCAGGGGATTCGTCTCTCTCGGTATTGGGGGTGAGATCGCGCTGTGTCTGTTGGAGATAGTGCCCTCAGAGTCAATTATTGGATCACAGGCACGTGATTGCAATGATTGAGGGAGGACCTATCCCGGTAGGACAGTCTTACTCGAGATGATAGTATGCTATCTGGTTTATCTTTATCATCGTGTACTGCTTTAGGTGACCTGACATGTCGCTATTACACGTTGATAGAGCCCCTAGGATTCTTGCTTGACTACCAGCAGTATGATGGCGATCATATACGTGGGAGCTGGTAGTCTATAAGCACATCCTTAAAAGGTCCCTAGTCGTAGGAGTTTTGAGACAGGGCATCGATACTCCATTAGTAGACTAGTGTATACAGTCGAGACCCCGACGAGGGGCGGTGGCCGGTCTCACAAGCCACTGGTGTCAGTTGGTTCACCTAAGATGTATACAGGTGCTCATTGGGTTATGAGTACACCGGACAGGACTCGCCGAGAACCTGCTAGTTGGTCTTATACCAGATGTCAGATAGCAGTTCCCAGGTGACATGTGTACAGGTTAGTTCATCGACCTGAGATCGTCATTTGTCTCGTGTGAGTTCCCACTGTGCTTTGATTACTACCCTACCACGGCTCAAAGGAGTCGTGCAAACAGGTTTTAGTTGGGTACAGTCCCGAGCCACATGGAGGCAGTGAGCGGATCTGCAGGGGTTCGTCTCTCCCGGTATTGGGGGTGAGATCGCGCTGTGTCTAGGAGAGCCATTACGCAAAGCCCTCGGCCGAGGCAGGAGATTTACTGGTAGGTATTCCAGTAGTATCTCAGGGCGTTCTGGGCTACACTCCGACACGACTTGTACCGCTTTTGGGGGTCTGACTTTTACCAACCCCCTAGGCCCGACATGCGATGCTCATAGACGAACGGACCGGACTGTACGGATATTGTCACTGACAGGCTCAGTAGGGTGTCAGGATGAGTTCGCTCATCGACGTCCCTTTTGGTCAATAGCTGGTGGCCCGTCACGTATTGGCTGATACCTCTGACGTGCTAGTGGTTAAATCCACAGCCATAGTATTGACGAGTCTTTAGAGTCCACCACACTTACAGTTACTCAAGCTTTCGGGCGAAACGCTGTAGAGGCCGTATGGAGATATGGCAGGGTCCGATCAGATACGTGCGGTATTGCACGGATCAGGATCGGACAGTTTTGTACTAGTGGCCGTATAGTTATATGGCAGGGTTCGATCTGATACGTGCGGTATTGCACGAATCAGGATCGAACGGATATTACTAGCCGGTTTTGGTTTAAGCCGGATCCTAGTTTAGTACAGTGTAGATTTTGTCTCATTACATTTGTATCCGGTCGGAATACAGATGCGGGTGTGTATGCACAGTATCGGGGTTTTTCCTGTAATTTATTACGGGACCAGTTTTCTGGAGTTGCCAGTTTGCATTCCGTTCCGGCCGGTTTTTCTTTGTTCTTTCCCGGCCGGACTTTTCTGATGGAGGGGGTAATTTGCAGTTTTGCAAATTACATTTGGTGGAGGTTTTATTTGTAAGATGATTTATTATGATAACCTTTTTAGATACCATTCCTTTCATGCTTTATTGTGAAAAGATTGGATTTGAGGTTGATGTAAGTTTGATGATGATTATGTCTTGATGTGGTCACCATTTGCTTTACCCTACACTCACCTCCCTTCTTGCTTCATATTACCTCCTCCACCATTCTCATTTAGATGATAAGTTTTTCATGAGAGGAAAAAGAAAGGGAGAAGAAGAAGAAGAGAGCTTCATCTTGAGAGTTTCATTCATGATCTCATTTTCTTGCTAGAAAAATGCAAGCACCATTTTTCTATTCTTGATTCCTCCATCACCATGGCAACAAACCCCAAATGAGACAAGCATCTTCTACACTACATTCTACAGCATATCTTGAGCATGTCGAGTTGCCGGCTTCATGCTCGAGTTGCCTCGGTATTGAGGCGGGAGCCCGTAAAAGACGCAGGCGATGTGGTGCCCTTTCCGGCGAGGAGGCGACGATATGGAGACAAGACTTTCCGCGGGAGATCGGGACGATGAAGAGAAGACCGGAGGACTCGGATCACTCGGTATATTTCTCACCCTATCTCTTGATTGCTAGCATTAGGTTAATGGTAAACGATCCGGGTTTTCATTGTCCGCGGTAGCGCCGGTTTCCGAGTAAGGAAAATTTTTGATCCCGCATTTTGGCCTCGAGTACGAGGCCGGGGCGCTGCCGTGGCGCAACATGGTATCAGAGCCACGCCATTAACCTTACCTAGCTTGTTCTAATGTGTTTTGCTTATCCGATCGACCGAAATTCCAAAAACCGTATTTTTCCTTCACATCAGTTTCTGTTGAAATTTTTTGAAGTCTAAAAATTTTTCAGGTGGTCTCAGAATGATGTGCAGGGAGTTCTAAGAACTCTGGAAAAAAACGAGACAATGGTCCATTCACGGTCCTGGAGGGGGCTGCCTCGCTTCAGGTTTTGGCGGGTGACTTGCCGCGCCCGTAGGGGTCTAGGATTTCATTGCACAGGCTATCCACACGACCAGGGGAACGTCGGGTTTCAGCAGCGGCTCTGTGAAACCCGGGGCTTCCAGATATCTGTATTGTTCTGTGATGCTGCATATTTCTGTGATGTTGCATTTTATTCACGCCTTGAACGAAACACTATATATTGGTATATATATTAGTAGATGTTGTATATGTTTCTCATCCGCGCTAGTCCAGTCCCCGCTCTGCCGTTAGTTAGCTAACCTAACGGGTGATGACGGGACCCAGTGGCAAATGCGGATGGCATATACGTACGTCAGTATATTTTCGTTCTTTGTGGTGTGATCAATTGATGGGACTGCATTGATTCGGATCAATGCAAGATAAACAAACCTATTCTGATGTTGTTGGAACTTTTTTTATAAAAAAAAGCTGTTATTGCAAGGACGTTCACTTTTGTTTTGTATCGTGGTATTCATTTGGAATATCCTACTCCTCAGTCGACGAGGCAAGGGCCGAGATCCCTTCACCGGGAGTGACCCCTTGGACAGAAGTTTGCGTCAGGGCATTAACTTCATTATAGCCGATTACTTTTGCTTTGCATCGTGGTATTCAGTTGGAATATCCTGCACCTCATTCTACGGGGAAAGAGCCGAGATCCCTTCACCGGGAGTGACCTCTTTAGTAAAGGTTTTCGTCACTATATTTTCTAAAAGGGTTATCCAGTTCCTTCAACGATATCAAGTTCATTACGTTAAAGGTTTTTCGCCAAAAACCAGTCGTAGCCCTCCGTCATTTCAGATTAATATTACTTAGTATTCGTGCTGCGTTTGTCGTGCATTGCCGTGGCGTAGTGATCGGTAGCTATGTAATGCTTTTCTGTCACATGGATAAGTGGATTGGTTAGGACAGTCGTACGGTCTTGTTGGCATTATCAAGGACTCGTACGGGTGGGTTTAACGCAATCAAGATAATGACGGGTAGAACTTGACTAGGACTCTTTGATTTGTTGGCATTGTCAAGGTCACTTGGGTCCTAGGGGTAAAAACCCACATCGGGAGTTTCAAAAGAACTGAAACTTGCCAGATATGCGCATACCTTCTGGAGTGTGGTGACTTGAGTGGATTCCGTCAAGTTATCATGCGATGATAGTTGGATCCCGATTCCCACTGATGAGTTGGTTTACTCCTCGGGTGATCCCGACTAATTCTTCTTTCAGGTTTGGAGGAGAATTTGAGGTTACAGTGGGAGGTTTCCAGATTAGATAAAGTGATAACCATTCTGATCTTGGGTAGAGTGCACGCTGAGTGTTTCTTTTCTCTCTCTCTGGCAGCGACCATTGACCCGACCCTGGACTATGACTTAGTGACCAAGTTGACCGAACCTTCTTAACACTGGCTTTTGGATTGTCAGAGTTGCAGACCTCATTGCCACTCCTACTTTTACCCTTTTCTCCAGGACACCCCGTATTGCTACGAACGTCCACTTCCATTGGACAAAACCATCGTATGGTTAGATACGAACTCGAAGGACTTCGAGGATGGTTTTTGGTTCTGAAGAAAACGGATAGGACTATTCAGTTGTCTTTTCTTTTCACCTTCTCTCAGGTTGCGAGTACTCCTTGGTTTAGGAGTAGTACACCTATTACGCAAATTGGATAGTCTTCTTCCAAACCATAGGCTGGTGCCGACCGGTAGGGAATGAAGAAAACCAGTTAGCCTAAACGGTGTACAGAAGGTATTAAGTTAAGACAAAGCAAGGGATTAGTAAGAGGGCAAAGTAAGTTGCGACTGCTATTCACGACCAAACCAAGTATTTCTTCGCCAACACTAAATCACCTTTGTATTTCTCCAGGACACTCCGTATCACTACGAAGATCCCATTTTATTGGATAATCCATCGTATGGTTATATACGAACTCGAAAGGAACTTGTTCCAGTTCGGGGATGGATCCTGGTTCAGGAGAAATAGGAATAAAGTACATTCAGGTATCTTTTATCTTCACCTTCTATCGCATTGCGAGTGCTCCTAGGATTAGGACAGTACACCCTTTATGCTTTTTGGATAGTCTTCTTCCAAACCATAGGCTGGTGCCGAACGGTAGGGAAGGAAGAAAACCATTTGGCTTAAAGGGGTGTACAGAAGGTAATGACTAATGACATATAAAGGGATTTGGAGAGGTGGCAAAGAATTATACGGTTATAGTTGTGAATCTGGATAATGGAAGAGGCATTACTAGGAATACCAGGATACCCCGACGAAACATTTCAATGTTTCAGTTTCAACTGTGTACTGTTAAAAGAAAACTGATTTCCCGATTAGACGCTTGCTCCAGGGTATGTATTTACCAGGTTGGATTCTCACATCTGTATGGTATTACAGATGCTGAGTGGGAGTAAGTTATTGGGAATTAGGTGACCATCCTCTTTATATCGGGATTCGTTGTAATTGGTGATATTTGAGGAAGCCACCTGGGTTGTTTGCCGGTCGGCAAATATTTGGTTTTGAATATCCGCTGTTGTGCACCAATTTCAAATTGATATATCTGTACGTCTATTTTCATAGAGTGAGATATACCTTTTGATATTATGTCGATGACATTTACCTATATCAGTGGATGGTTAGGTAAGGAGCATTAAACAGCGGTGTAATTCTTCTTAACCATAAGTACAGTTTTCAACCTACGACACACAGTGAAAGAGTTGTTAGACTCAGAGGACTTATACAGAGTATTGTATGTTGTCCAGTGTCCATCAGGACAGAGGGGTTGGTCCTCATACTATATTCTGTTTACTTTTAACTTCTCTGGTTCTTAGACATGTGTTTCGTGGAAACACAGGGTCTAAGTTTTGAGGAGTTATAGGTATTTGAATAGAGTAGAGAACCAGGTATAGCAAGTATCGGGATTCTTCAAAGTGATCGAAGATGTAGATACTTGTGTATGGTATTCAGTTGATAGTAATGATTAAGAGAACTTGCTTCTCTTTCAGGATACTCATAATTGGAAGCATTCCTAAGTTGAGTAACGCTGATCGGCCTCCTTCCATTTACTTTACATGCACTGGAGATAGCTGCATGATTTGAATCTGGTTCAATTAAATCAGTGCCTCTGTTTCTATATTGGATATAGAACAGTTCATATCTTGACATTGTTAAGGTACGGGGAGTTGTCCGGCTTATGCTTAAAACCAGACACTGGACAACTCAAGGCACGTTTCTGTAATGGCTGTTTGTGGGTTGACCCAGGCTATGACGAGGGTTGACTTTCTACCATCTGGATGAACAATAGCAATATTGTTCTAGACTCGCCACAGTTTTTATTAAAAATGGATTTTTTCAGAAAAAGTAGTGGGAGTATGGTAGAACTGGAAGTGATTCCAGAACCGCAAACGATTACTGAAGATTTGATAAGCAACCTAAAGATTCAATCTGGTTTGACATTCCATTGGCCACTCTGCAGATACGGTGGGTAACTTCAGGCACCCGAGAGGTACTCCGGTAGCCTCAAGGACGGTGACAGGGAAGTTCTTGTTTACCCACAATTACCATTGCTGTTGTTCCAGGCTGCGAGACCCGGCAGGAGGATGAGTATAGCGTCGTTCTAAACTAGCTTTGGAAGTGCACGTCTATATGACTTTGCCAGAGGGTTGTCGTAGTCAGTGGGAGCAGCGGAAGCATTGGTGGACATCAGGCTTATGTCTATTTATAGACTAAAGCAGATGTAGCGGAGATAGATCATCCATTTCTGATGTGACAGTCATAGGTTTGACGTCATCAGAATAAGGGGTGGATCTGTTGAGAAGGTAGTAGGAAGTGATATTCCTATACTACGATCGGTCATACTTTGGTCGTCACACAGTGGTTTCTCCACAAGGGACTTGGATATTATATCAGACATACTGGTTACTAGATCTATGGTTTTAGATCTAGATTTGGGTGGTTTCCCAATCTGGGTACCTTGACAGCATTCTATGAGTATTTAGAATGGACGACTCCTGACACGGTAGTGCACCTGCAGTTGATGGAGTCACCCTCTCTAAAGGTGTCTTATAGACTAAAGGGGAGAGGGATACTCATGATTGGCAAATCACTTGCTTAGGCAATTGAGTCAATCATGAGATGTCAAGTACCACACCAGATGTTGTTCTTGCACTAGATGCAATAAGTTGATATTGATCCAATCCTGGAGAAACAGTCGGAAGCAGTATTAGAACATAAGTGGATGTTCTAAGGATATGATAACGACAGCCTCATTTGGGAGACAGTTATCATTCCAGGCTTCCAAGGTGACATGGACGACAAGGAGGTTGTCAGAGTTATAGTTTTCCTTCTGACGAGGGGCAGTATTTTGGACAGGTGGTCCAAGGCAATACTGAGGGTGGCATGGCGCAGGATACTGATTAAGTTCAGTTGACGATACAGTCTAAGAAGTTTGGATTTGGAGTTCATTTATGAACTAGGTCCCATCAGACATCCAGACATTCCAAGACAGGTATTGCTCATTTCGGGAGATGGCTTTCTCCGCGAACTTGAGATATAGAGAGACATAGAAAGAAACATCGAGGCGGATCCACTCACTAAGGCTTTTCCTCGAACGCAATAGTTTCGCAAACAGGCTTTGTGCGACTGACTAGTAGAGGAGTTGGGTGTTCGGTATCACACGGGCTGTGAGTATGCGACATCGCAATAATTAGCCTTGAGTGCAAGTGGGAGATTGTTGGAGATAGTGCCCTCAGAGTCAATTATTGGATCACAGGCACGTGATTGCAATGATTGAGGGAGGACCTATCCCGGTAGGACAGTCTTACTCGAGATGATAGTATGCTATCTGGTTTATCTTTATCATCGTGTACTGCTTTAGGTGACCTGACATGTCGCTATTACACGTTGATAGAGCCCCTAGGATTCTTGCTTGACTACCAGCAGTATGATGGCGATCATATACGTGGGAGCTGGTAGTCTATAAGCACATCCTTAAAAGGTCCCTAGTCGTAGGAGTTTTGAGACAGGGCATCGATACTCCATTAGTAGACTAGTGTATACAGTCGAGACCCCGACGAGGGGCGGTGGCCGGTCTCACAAGCCACTGGTGTCAGTTGGTTCACCTAAGATGTATACAGGTGCTCATTGGGTTATGAGTACACCGGACAGGACTCGCCGAGAACCTGCTAGTTGGTCTTATACCAGATGTCAGATAGCAGTTCCCAGGTGACATGTGTACAGGTTAGTTCATCGACCTGAGATCGTCATTTGTCTCGTGTGAGTTCCCACTGTGCTTTGATTACTACCCTACCACGGCTCAAAGGAGTCGTGCAAACAGGTTTTAGTTGGGTACAGTCCCGAGCCACATGGAGGCAGTGAGCGGATCTGCAGGGGTTCGTCTCTCCCGGTATTGGGGGTGAGGTCGCGCTGTGTCTAGGAGAGCCATTACGCAAAGCCCTCGGCCGAGGCAGGAGATTTACTGGTAGGTATTCCAGTAGTATCTCAGGGCGTTCTGGGCTACACTCCGACACGACTTGTACCGCTTTTGGGGGTCTGACTTTTACCAACCCCCTAGGCCCGACATGCGATGCTCATAGACGAACGGACCGGACTGTACGGATATTGTCACTGACAGGCTCAGTAGGATGTCAGGATGAGTTCGCTCATCGACGTCCCTTTTGGTCAATAGCTGGTGGCCCGTCACGTATTGGCTGATACCTCTGACGTGCTAGTGGTTAAATCCACAACCATAGTATTGACGAGTCTTTAGAGTCCACCACACTTACAGTTACTCAAGCTTTCGGGCGAAACGCTGTAGAGGCCGTATGGAGATATGGCAGGGTCCGATCAGATACGTGCGGTATTGCACGGATCAGGATCGGACAGTTTTGTACTAGTGGCCGTATAGTTATATGGCAGGGTTCGATCTGATACGTGCGGTATTGCACGAATCAGGATCGAACGGATATTACTAGCCGGCTTTGGTTTAAGCCGGATCCTAGTTTAGTACAGTGTAGATTTTGTCTCATTGCATTTGTATCCGGTCGGAATACAGATGCGGGTGTGTATGCACAGTATCGGGGTTTTTCCTGTAATTTATACGGGACCAGTTTTCTGGAGTTGCCAGTTTGCATTCCGTTCCGGCCGGTTTTTCTTTGTTCTTTCCGGCCGGACTTTTCTGATGGAGGGGGGTAATTTGCAGTTTTGCAAATTACATTTGGTGGAGGTTTTATTTGTAAGATGATTTATTATGATAACCTTTTTAGATACCATTCCTTTCATGCTTTATTGTGAAAAGATTGGATTTGAGGTTGATGTAAGTTAGATGATGATTATGTCTTGATGTGGTCACCACTTGCTTTACCCTACACTCACCTCCCTTCTTGCTTCATATTACCTCCTCCACCATTCTCATTTAGATGATAAGTTTTTCATGAGAGGAAAAAGAAAGGGAGAAGAAGAAGAAGAGAGCTTCATCTTGAGAGTTTCATTCATGATCTCATTTTCTTGCTAGAAAAATGCAAGCACCATTTTTCTATTCTTGATTCCTCCATCACCATGGCAACAAACCCCAAATGAGACAAGCATCTTCTACACTACATTCTACAGCATATCTTGAGCATGTCGAGTTGCCGGCTTCATGCTCGAGTTGCCTCGGTATTGAGGCGGGAGCCCGTAAAAGACGCAGGCGATGTGGTGCCCTTTCCGGCGAGGAGGCGACGATATGGAGACAAGACTTTCCGCGGGAGATCGGGACGATGAAGAGAAGACCGGAGGACTCGGATCACTCGGTATATTTCTCACCCTATCTCTTGATTGCTAGCATTAGGTTAATGGTAAACGATCCGGGTTTTCATTGTCCGCGGGTAGCGCCGGTTTCCGAGTAAGGAAAATTTTTGATTCCGCATTTTGGCCTCGAGTACGAGGCCGGGGCGCTGCCGTGGCGCAACAGTGTTTAGGAGAGCCATTACACCAAGTCCTTGTCCAAGGCAGGTGAGTATTACTGGTAGGTATTCCAGTAGTATCTCAGTGTGTTCTGGGCTACACTCCGACACGACTTATACCACTATTCGGGGTCTGACGTTACCAGCCCCCTAGGCCCTCTATGTGATGCTCATAGACGAACGGACCGGACTGTACGGATATTGTCACTGATAGGCTCAGTAGGGTTCTTAGATAAGTTCGCTCATCGGCTTCCCTTTCGGTCAGTACATGGGCAGCCGTTATGCACAGCTAGTGCCGCTGACGTGCTTGTGGTTAAACCCACTGCCAGAGTATTGACGAGTCTTTAGAGTCCCCCACAGATAGTTTCCCAACTTCGGGCGAAACATTGTAGAGGCCGTATGGCTTTATGGCAGGGTTCGATCATGCACGTGCACTTATGCACGTGTCATGGTTCGGACAGATAATACTGGTGGGCTTTGGTTTAAGCCGGATCCTTGTATTATATTGTGTATGAATACTTTTCGTCTCGTTGCATTAGTATTCAGTAGGAATACAAATGCGGGTATGTATATACAGTTGTGGTGTAATCCTGTAATTTGTTACGGGATTACTTTTGAAGTTGCCAGTTTTTCTTCTCCCGATTAAACATTAGTTTTAATGTTTAATTATTGCTTCTTGTGAGTGTATCTTTTTTGGCCACTTTTTCCTTCATCTTTTATCTTGGCCGAATTCTTTTGTGAGGTGGCCATTTTGTGATGAGTCATTTGGGTGGGTCACTTGGACATTAATGCAAAAGCATGGGCTTCTTTAGTGACTCATGTTTTTCATTAATGCTTTGGATAGTTTCAAATGGATATTCATAAGCGTTATTTAGTTATGGTCACCCTTGATTGTTTGGTACTCACCACCACCCCAAAATTCCCAGCAAGTGTGGCCGGCCCCCACAAATTGACAGTGAGCATTTTTGGTGTAAAGAAATTTGGCCGAGCCATTTTGATTTGGTTACAAGCAAAATTTTCCTTAGCAAAATTCCATTGCTCACTCCATCTCTTTACCAAGGAAACTTCATTTACATGCACCCGATTCGTTGGGTTCCTTGAGGCAAAGTATTCTACATGTCGGTTAGCAAACTTCATGTCCGAGTTGCTTCAGTTTGAAGCGGGAGCCCGTATAATGAATCGTTGACGTGGTGCCACTCCGATAAGGAGACCGGAGATCGAGCGAGATCGGAGATGCCGTGAGGAGCGTGGGATGATGGCTAAAAACCGAAAGACACGGATCGATCGGTATAGCCATTCTATCATTTTACAGTTAGCTAGTTTAGTGTTAATGGCACGATCCAGGTTAAAGTCTATGCTAGCGCCAGTTGTAAAAGTTTTTGTTCCGCGTTTGGCCTCGGATTGGAGGCCGGGGCGCTACCGTAGACTTACATGGTATCAGAGCCACACCATTAATAGTTTACTAGCTGGTTTAGACAATATTAAAGTATTGAAACCGAAATAAACTCGATACACTGCACCAAGATTTCAAGTTTCTGTCTTTTTCAAAGTGTCTTCTAAAATTTTTTAAACAAGTGCAGAAGGCTACTGACATGACCACAAGTGCACACCCCAAACACGAAACCATGTCGCCAGATTTTGGCCGAGCACTTTCAAGGAAATTCCGGCGTCGCCGGCCTTTTGAAGGCCTCTGTGTTTGGTTTTTGAGGTGTTGTTCTGATCTCTGGAAATTTGGTTTGGTGGTATTGTTTGTTTAGCCCAGTTTGGATAAAGTTTTATCAGGTTGTTTGGGGCTATTCGGGGGTTATTTCGAAATCGATATTTCTAACATCGTTTAAAGTTTCACAGTGCTTATATTATATCTGCGACCGTGAATGTCATTTGAGCGGTAAATCTTGTCTAATTGCTATAGTCCTTTAGACGGGTTTGCGAACGTGACATTCGCGTTGATGTTCTGTGTTGTGCTGTGATGTTGCGGATCTTTCGTGGTGGATAGCTTGGTGCAATGTTAGTGCAGTTTGGATTTATTTGTATATTTGATATCGCAGGGAGAGCGTCCGACATGTGGACTTCCATCGCTGCCTGCTTGTATATTATTTGTTTTGGGCACGACCGAGTTGAGGTCGATGTACCCGTTGTACATATTTTCTTTTCTGTACTAGGTTTACCCCGCGACGTAGTGCACGGATAGCCGGGTTCTGGAGGGCAATGGGTCCGCATCTCATGGCTTTGAGAGGGAGGGGACCTTACTCTAGGATTGGCAGGCTATTCGCCGCACTCGTAGGGGGTTTAGGTTGACCCAAGGAGGGTTGCTCAAGTTACCGGATTCCGTGAAGTGCCGGGTGGTCCATTCACTATGCTGAAAGGGGCTGCTTCTCTTCAGGTTTTGGCGGGTAACTTGCCGCATCCGTAGGGGTCTAGGTTTTCATTGCGCAGGCTATCCACATGACCAGGGGAATGTTGGGTTTCAGTTGCGGCTCTGTGAAACCCGGGGCTCTCAGATTATCTGTATTGTTCTGTGATGCTTATTACTTTTCTGTGATGTTGCATTTATCACGCCAGGAGCGATTATTGTATATTGGTATATATACTGGTAGATGTTGTATATGTTTTGCACCCGCGCTAGTCCAGTTCCCGCTATGTCGTTAGTTAAGTAACCTAACGGGTGATGACGGGACCCAGTGACGAATGCGGATGGCATATACGTACATTTTATTTTCGTTCTTTTTTGGTGTGATTAATTGATGGGACTGCATTGATTATAATCAATGCAAGGAAAACAAACCTGTTTGGATGTTGTTGGAACAATTTTCAAAAAGCTGTTATTACAAGGACATTTTCTTTTGTTTTGCACAGTGGTATTCAGTTGGAATATCCTGCACCTCATTCGACGAGGCAAGGGCCGAGATCCCTTCATCGGGAGTGACCCCTTGGGTAGAGGTTTGCATCAGGGTAATAACTTCTCTATAGACGATTACTTTTTGCTCTGCATCATAGTATTCAGTTGGAATATCCATCACCTCATTCCACGAGGAAAGAGCCGAGATCCCTTCACCGGGAGTGACCTCTTTAACAATGGTCTTCGCCACTATATTTTTGTAAAAAGCTATGAGGTTCCTTCAACAATATCAAGTTCGTTACGTTAAAGGTTTTTCGCCAAAAACCAGTCGTAGCCCTCCGTCATTTCAGTTGGGTATTCAGTAGTATTCAAGCTATGTATTTTGACCAACGCCAAGGCATAGTGTTTGGTAGCTGCTGGGTATTCATCTGTTGCATAGATAGATGAGCTGGTTTGGGACAGTCGTACTGCCATTTGGCCAACGTCAGGGGTATGTACGGGTGGGTTTAAATTAACAAGATAATGATGGGTAGAACTTGACATGTGACTTATGATATTTTGGCCAACGTCAAGGTCATAAGAGCATGGGGCAAAAATCCTTATCGGGAGTTTCTAAAGAAACTGAAACTTGCCAGGCATGCGCATACCTTCTGGAGTGTGATAATGTGAGTGGATTCCTTTACGTTATCATGCGATGAGAGTTGGATCCCGATTCCCACTGATGAGTTGGTTTACTCTTCGGGTGATCCCGACTAATTCTTCTTTCAATACTACAAATAAGGGTTGCCCCTATGGATATAGCCATAAGGACAAGAAAATACCCTGTAGGTACAAACGCCGTAGGTGCAAGTTAAAGCCCTGAACTTGCGCCTACAGACAAAAACTTGCCCCTACGGAGTTCTGTGTAGGTCCCGTTTGCCCTACGGAGTTCTGTGTAGGTCCCGTTTGCCCTACGGAGTAGGCCGTAGGGGCAAAAAATTTATTTTATTTACGGTTTTTAAAAATAGATTACTGGTACCTACGGATGAATCCGTAGGGCTAAGTAATAGCCCCTACGGATACATGCGTAGGTACATATCCGTAGAGGCAAAATATCAGAATTCTTGATATTTTGCCCCTACGAATAACTCCGTAGGGGCATTTGTTTGCCCCTACGGATATATCCGTATGGGCAAGCTCAACCTCCTGATACTGAGATCACAGGGGAAAATATCAATTATTCTGATATTTTTCCCCTACGGTTTAATCCGTAGGGGCAACGTGTGTACCTATGGATTAATCCGTAGGTACATATTATCAGTTTTTTTAAAAAGGGCTACCTATTTTTTTCTCGCCCTGTGCACAATAATATATACATCAATCAAATATAAAATTAATCATCACACAATATATATCGCAGTATTCATAATAACATCTCACACATATAATATACAAAAGAAACCAAAAAACAGAATATGATATAAATATAAACACCGTAGGACCACCAATATCAATATCGTCCAAAATGTAGTACAATATGTATCATATAAATAAATACATGTTTCAAAAAATAAGAATCAAAAAGCTACCCTAGCTCGGTCCAGCTCCACCTCTGATAAACGCTAGAATCTGGCGCGCCTACTCCTCGGTAAAAAATCATGCAATTTGGAGCGTGCGGGAGTCTGAGCGGGCTGTGGAGCTGACGATGTGGTCTGCGCAGCCGCCGTCGAGGTAGTGGCTTGCAGAGCCGCGGTTACGGGAGTCTGAGCAGGCGGTGGAGCTATAGGAGCTGTCTGCGGAACCGCAGCCGATGTAGTGGCTTGCGGAGCCGCAGCCGAAAGAGATGCATGTAGAGGCTCGGCCGATGTACCCTATCGCGTCTGGACCTAACGTGTGTAATAAGCGTGTAAGAACTGTGTATTATTCGAATTCGTATCATTATCAAGTTATTTCGAAACCCTATTTGGATATCTAGTTTGGAAAACCATAGTTTATTTTAATTAGATATGTATGTATGATTAATCAAAGCTAAGTCTACAACCAAATAAGCTCAGGCTACGTACTAATATTGGATATGTTGATATCTATAATATGACATGATATTTTACTATTAAGTAGTATACATACCAGCATCTCCTTCAACTCCTGAACGGTGGCCTTCAAGCTCTCCAGTTCCTGCTGGACACGTTGCTCACTGGAGACGGAGGAAGTAACCGCCGGGGTGGAGTCCAACCTCATATGGGCCCTGCTAGGGCCCAGTTCCCGGCCTCTCTCCCAAACTCCGTGGTGCCCTCGGTGTGCGGCGTCCAGGACTGGGGTCAGTAGCCTCGGATCACTCTGTCCGGTAAAATCGATCCCCGAGGTCTCGGCATGCTCAACCACCCGCTCCTACACCCACATTAAGCAGTAAAGTATAAGTATAAAATTTAAATTTGAACTTTCCAAAACTAAAATTTCAAATATGGGTTGAATAAATATTAACACTTACGCAATACTCCTGGGTAGCGACGTCGGGATATCGAAGCTCGCCCGTGGCGGGATTTGTCGATGTGCCGTGGACGGCAAGATATGCGGACAGCACGCTCGGTGTACCACCTTGCGCCAGGGTCTGAGCTGTCTACAATATTAGAATATAACTCTTAATATTAGATATATTAGAAAATAAATTTTAATATTGCATTATATCACAAAGGCCGGTCTATTGTAATTTACCGATAACTCCATGGCTCGAGTAATATTCCTCGAGCCACCTGTGTAAGTGGGGCGACCCCTCTTCGCCGATTTCCTATTCTCTATATTTTGAGCAGCCTGTTTCTGCATAACGCATTCATATTTAGTTTTCTAATTAAGGAACACAAAAAAATAAATTATATCCTAAACAATGAATTACATTTAAAATACATACCTGTTTGCGTTGAGATTCGAAATATTCGCACAATAGAGGCCATGTCTCTACGTCGACTCTCACAAACGCCGGAGTAGATAGGAGGGCCGCTCTCTCTTCCTCGGGGGTCTCCATCCACAGCGAGTAGCAGATGGCCTTCAGCTCATTCCTGTTGTATCGGACCTTGGTCTGCATGTTCTTCATCAGGCCATTGTACAAAGCATGAAGGTCGAGCACCCTTCCAGGGTGATCAGGGTCGGGTGCAGGCTGAAAATCGTAATCCAACTGAAAATACAAAAAAACATTGTTATTAGATTGCAAGTGTTAATAATAAATATATTGGATAAATCAAATGAAAATATATATTAATACTCGAGCCTGATCAAAGAAGAGGGCGAATGAGCGGCGGTTCTGCTCGCCCCACTCAACGTGAAGTGGATAGTTCTTCACGAGCCGGCTCTCATCCCCCATATACCGGCCGGACCTTTTGGCATGAGGACCGGTATAGCGATAGTCAAGGGTAAAAAAGAGGGGGAATGCTGCCTTCCCCCTAGCTCTGTCAGGCCTCAGCCTATGGGACTGATTCGGGCCTCGAGTCCCCCTCTGGGGATGGGGAGGCCCTGGGTCTACAAGAAATATCAAGTTAATCAATATTAAGACAAAGTTGTATTAAGAAATCATGGTTAAATGAAAACTGAAGTGTGATATATACCTCCGGTGACTAAAGCACGAGCCTGGGCCCGGGCAACAGCATGAGCGGGACGATAGTTCCTCCGGTGAGGAACAGCCGGTGTCCCGGATGCGGACGCATCCCCTCCAACTAGAAAATAAAAATTGACGCTAAATTTTCATGAAGTTCATATTTATTCTATAGAGCATATGTAAAATGAATAAATATTTTATATTTATTCATACTAACCTACAGACGATGCGGTGGGTACGGAAGTGGCAGGAGTGGCCCCTGCATCAGATGTGGATGCACCACCTATAATTAGACAATTAAAAATAGATTATATAAGTAATTGCAAAAAGAATGTGTAGATCAATAATATAACGTTCTAAATCAATATGCATGCACTATAGGATATATAAACATACCCGCAGGTGCGGTGGTGTCACCACCTACAGCTAGACATTAATAAATATTACTATCTAAGTAAGAGCAAAAGGAATGTGTGTATATTTATGATATAGCATTCTAAATCAATATACATGCACTATATAATATATAAGCATACCTGGAGGAGCGGGAGTGGCCTCTGTCCCTGATGTGGACGCATCACCAACAACTAGACAATCAAACATTGACAATATAAGTAATTTTGACATAAACAAGCATGAATATCTATAATATTACATTCAAAATGGATATGCGTGCAATATACCTGGAGGTGTGGCAAAATCCACACGGAAGGAGGCATCCGAAGGGGTCTCCGATCTGGGTGCAAGACCGGCCCTCTGAAGCTCCCTACGTAGCTCTCCGGGCGGCAGAACCGCTCTGCCTCTGCCGCGGCTGGAGCTCCTGCCGCCCCTCGCTGCTCCCGACATCGTCATCAAATTTAGATAAACGGTTCGTGGACGCATTAGACAATCATTAAAAGTATTGACTATATATGTATAGATCGTAAAATGTGAAGTAATAATATAACATTACTGATAACCTTTTTCGTTTCGTGGGCGCATTATACATATCTACTTGGATTTCATCGTCGATGTCATTTCTAACCCACGTAACTTCATGATCGGCCGAAGACAACCCGTCCTTCGAAACAGACGGTCGGAGCACTCTAAGCCTTCTCTCTTCTTCATCCTCATTGCTGTCCTCGAATTCTGGGACATCGTAGACATCTCTGGGTTTCCATCGGCATACAACACTCCATCCCAGATGCTTCAAACACTGTGAGTAGTATACTTGGAACGCTTGGTTCGGAAAGATAAACGGATCTTCCTGACCGTAAAATCGAAGTGTGTTCACACTGGTCAATCCATATTCATCTTTCCAAGTCCCAAGATTGCTTCTCCACTTATCCGTATCGGTTCGCGTATCATACCAAGTACACTGGAATATATAAAAGGGTTCTGATCGTCCGGTATAGTGGATGCCGAGTATACAATTTAAGTACCCATAATAAATCACACCATCCGATCCTACCGTCGCAATCCCACTATTCTGAGTGATTCTAGATGTTTCTATGTCCTTAACTTCGAATTTGTATCCAAGGACACCAAATCCTTTGTAATATGCAACCTCCATACTAGGAAATTGAGCTAAACATCTTGAATCACTCTCAAATGATGCAGACAAGTTCGGATCGTGGATCTAACAAAACAAATTTTACGAAAAATACATAACGATACAAGTTTAGATTAAACTAATAGCAATAAAATGTTATTCGAATAACTTACATGATCTGTGACCCAATCACAAAAATTATCCTGATGATATTTTTCCAATCGTTCTTCATTCCAATCAGGATGCCCCTCACGTACCTCGTTAAAATGAATTCTGTTTTCGACAAATAATGGTGACATTAATATTATATCATTTCATACACACACAAACACAAATATAACAATTAATCCAAAAAAAAACTTACTCTCTAATTTGTTCAAGACATGCGCAAATAAGCAAGATAAACCGGTATATCTTGTTGATAAACATAGTGTCTACCCTCTTATACTCGGCTTTACCATATGGCCCGTCTTGAATTCTTCGAGGCCGGTTAAGTCTTGTCTCAATGTTCTTGTCCAGATAGCGGGAACAAAATGTGGTTGCTTCATCAAAAAGATAACCTTCCATGATAGAACCCTCTGGTCGATTTTTATTGCGTATATACTTTTTAAGAGTGTAGAGGTACCTAATGAAAATATGTTGAATAAATAAATACGGGTATACAGGACAACAATAAATTTATAAATTGCGTGAAACGAAAAATTACACGTACCTCTCGACGGGATACATCCATCGATATTGTACCGGTCCGGCTAACTTAGCCTCAGTTGCAAGATGAACCGTCAAGTGTATTATGATATCGAAGAATGACGGTGGGAAAATACGCTCAAACTTGCAAAGTATCAACGCAATAGAATTTTCTAGTTTATCCAGCGTCACAACCTCCAGTGGTTTAGCACACAACTCTCTGAAAAAACAACATAGGTCGTTGATTACTAGACCAACCGATTCGGGGAGAGAAGTCCTGAGGGCTAATGGAAGAAGGTCCTCCATGATAACATGGTGATCATGACTTTTCAGCCCATCGATCTTGCCTTTCACAATTTTTATTTTCTTACAGAATGATCCTGAGAAACCTGTGGGAACTTTCAAATCATGCAACACCTGCAGGAATCTTTTCTTCTCCGGTTGTGACATATGATAAGCGGTATTGGGAAGTACAAACTTGCCCGGTTTACCCGCTACCGGTCTAGGGTGCAATTCACTTCTTATTCCCCACTCCTATAGATCCATCCGAGCATTCAGGTTGTCTTTCGATTTCCCGTCTTTACAAAGAAGCAAGTTGAGTATGTGCTCTGATACTCCCTTCTCTATATGCATGACGTCCAGACAATGACGCACTAAATTTGTTGACCAGTACGGAAGCTCGAAGAAAATGCTTAACTTGTTCCAAAATGGTGGTTTGACCTGTTTCGTCGGATCCATCTCGAAGGTCACATTATTGTAACCATCCCATTGAGCAGTCACGTGCTCTCCGGACAATGGGGATGGAGGTCCAAGAAGCTCCTGATGACCATCAAAGTGAACCGTGTCTAACCTATAGGGGTGGTCTGGAGGCAGGAAACGTCGATGGCCGCAATAACAAACCTTCCTGCTAAAATTCAAGAATTTCAATGTTGTGTGTTCATGGCAATGAGGTCATGCTTTGTGACCATGTACGGACCAACCTGATAGCATTCCATAAGCAGGAAAGTCATTAATTGTCCACATTAAAGCCGCACGCAGTATGAAGGTTGTATTTATGTTTGCATCGTATTTCTCTACACCATCAATGAACAAAGATTTCAACTCCTCAATCAGAGGTCGGAGATAGACGTCGATATTGTTTCCTGGTGAGTTTGGTCCGTCGATAAGAAGAGGCATCATAAAGTATGATTGGTCCATATCCAACCAAGGCGACAGATTATAAATTATCATTACAACGGGCCATGTACCGTGACTTCCAGCCATATAGTTGAATGGGTAGAAGCCATCAGTAGCCAGTCCGAGCCGGACATTGTGAGGATCGCTACTGAATATTGCGTGCCTCCTATCGAAATCCTTCCATGCCGGTGAATCTCTTGGATGGCTCATTTATCGATCTTCACTTGGAGGAGCACGGTGATGCCAAATCATTGTCTCGGCTGTTTTCTTGCACCTGAATAGCCTCTGTAGCCTCTGTGTTATGGGAAAGTATCGTTCTATCTTGACAGGTATATCAGGCTTCTTATCAGAATCTTTCGGTTTATACCTGGCCTCTCCGCATGTTGGACACTCTTTCAAAACTGAATTCTCTTTCCGGTACAACACGCAATTTTTAGGATATGCTTGAATCTTCTCGCACTTTAGACCCAAATCAGACATCATCTTCTGGGCTCCGTACCAGCTGTCGGACACGTTATTTCCCGGGGGCATAGAATCTTTCAAGAACGAAAGAAGCATTGTGAATGACTTGTTGCTCCTATCCATTTAGGCACTTAATCTGGAAAAGTTGGACGAACCATGAGAGGGTGGAATACTTCGCATTCTCATAAATTGATTTTCTAGCATCATTCATGAAATTTTCATATTTATCCGCAGGCGGTCTTTGACCGGAAGGAATGTCATCTTCGGTACGAATAGATTCACCTAGGGCAGCCTCTGCCATATCGTCCATTTCTTCTGATGGAAATAAATTATCGTATTCTCTTTCTGCCGCATTACCGAATTCTCCTTCTTCTCCTGCCGCATTATCGTGTTCTCCTTCTTCTTCTGCCGCATTACTGCATTCTTCTCCTTCCCCGTGATATTTCCAAGTTGTATAAAGTCTAGTAAACCCATATTTTACAATATGAAGCTCTGCCAATTCTACCTTCTGCCAGTACTTATTGCCACATCTATCGCACGGACAGAGAATCTTCTCTATTATGATCTTATTATGTGCGCGTGCAAATTCAATGAAAGCAGCAACTCCAGCGACAAACTTAGGTTGCATACGTTGTTGCCATACATCCAGTCCTTAACTTCGACGTACTCATGGGCCATGTCAGACTGTATAACATATAAATTGTAGGTTATGGTGACGATATTGAGAAATATAAGAACGGGATAGTTACTGACAAAGGAGAAAATCCGTGTATATGCTATGTGTGTGTGTTTGTCGTTGAAAAGAATAATTATCGAACGTATGTTAACCGATAGACGGGGACTAAGTGGCGCTTTTAGTTTCATATATGAGTATCGATGAGAATATGAAGGTTTCATATTATCATCGAGTATCATATATTGGTTTTAACTTGAACATCTCGAATCACTCTCTAATTATGCGTTTGTTGTGTATTCTTGTTGTATGTGTGTGTTCCGGCTGTCGGGGGTAAGGCTTCTATCCCATTAAGAATGTATAGAGCGAACACCCATCACTTGTGCTTTCAAGCGTTTCGAGTAAATTTCGGCAGCACCTCCCCGCTGTTCTCCGAGTACACTGTAATAGAATAGATAATCATTTCAAAGCTGTGAAACAACGTTGAAATGAACATCTAATCTATCTTTGTACACGGAGAACCAGCGGAACGGTACCGACAAAATATCTCGAAACGGATGAAAACACAAGTGAATGAAGGAGTTTGCTTTATACATTCCGAACTTGTCCACACGGGACAAATCTATCGGTTACCATATGATTGAATCTTCTCGTCGCATAGAATATACGACGGTTGTTAGTATCGAGCTATACCGTCCAATATTTAACAACCTTCGTATAGTTCTATGTCATGAGGAACATCGCACGTATGTTAACCGATAGACGGGGACTAAGTGGCGCTTTTAGTTTCATATATGAGTATCGATGAGAATATGAATGTTTCATATTATCATCGAGTATCATATATTGGTTTTAACTTGAACATCTTGAATCACTCTCTAATGATGCGGTTGTTGTGTATTCTTCTTGTATGTGTGTGTTCCGGCTGTCGGGGGTAAGGCTTCTATCCCATTAAGAATGTATAGAGCGAACACCCATCACTTGTGCTTTCAACCGTTTCGAGTAAATTTCGGCAGCACCTCCCCGCTGTTCTCCGAGTACACTGTAATAGAATAGATAATCATTTCAAAGCTGTGAAACAACGTTGAAATGAACATCTAATCTATCTTTGTACACAGAGAACCAGCGGAAAGGTACCGAAGAAATATTTCGAAACGGATGAAAACACAAGTGGATGAAGGTGTTTGCTTTATACATTCCTAACTTGTCCATACGGGACAAATCTATCGATTACCATACGATTGAATCTTCTCGTCGCATAGACTATACGTTGGTTGTTAGTATCGAACTATACCATCCGATATTTAACAACCTTCGTATAGTTCTATGTCACGACGAAAATCGCACGTATGTTAACCGATAGACGGGGACTAAATGGCGCTTTTAGTTACATATATGAGTATCGATGAGAATATGAAGGTTGTATATTATCATCGAGTATCATATATTGGTTTTAACTTGAACATCTTGAATCACTCTCTAATGATGCGTTTGCTGTGTATTCTTGTTGTATGTGTGTGTTCCGGCTGTCGGGGGTAAGGCTTCTATCCTATTAAGAATGTATAGAGCGAACACCCATCACTTGTGCTTTCAACCGTTTCGAGTAAATTTCGGCAGCACCTCCCCGCTGTTCTCCGAGTACATTGTAATAGAATAGGTAATCATTTCAAAGCTGTGAAACAGCGTTAAAATGAATATCTAATCTATCTTTGTACACGGAGAACCAGCGGAATGGTACCGACAAAATATCTCGAAACGGACGAAAACACAAGAGAATGAAGGTGTTTGCTTTATACATTCCTAACTTGTCCACACGGGACAAATCTATCGGTTACCATACGATTTAATCTTCTCCTCGCATAGACCATACGACGGTTGTTAGTATCGAGCTATACCGTCCGATATTTAACAACCTTCGTATAGTTCTATGTCACGACGAACATCGCATGTATGTTAACCGATAGACGGGGACTAAGTGGCACTTTTAGTTTCATATATGAGTATCGATGAGAATATGAAGGTTTCATATTATCAACGAGTATCATATATTGGTTTTAACTTAAACATCTTGAATCACTCTCTAATGATGCGTTTGGTGTGTATTCTTGTTGTATGTGTGTGTTCCGGCTGTCGGGGGTAAGGCTTCTATCCCATTAAGAATGTATTGAGCGAACACCCATCACTTGTGCTTTCAACCGTTTCGAGTAAATTTCGGCAGCACCTCCCCGCTGTTCTCCGAGTACACTGTAATAGAATAGATAATCATTTCAAAGCTGTGAAACAACTTTGAAATGAACATCTAATCTATCTTTGTACACAGAGAACCAGCGGAAAGGTACCGACGAAATATCTTGAAATGGATGAAAACACAAGGGAATGAAGGTGTTTGCTTTATACATTCCGAACTTGTCCACACGGGACAAATCTATCGGTTACCATATGATTGAATCTTCTCGTCGCATAGAATATACGACGGTTGTTAGTATCGAGCTATACCGTCCAATATTTAACAACCTTCGTATAGTTCTATGTCATGAGGAACATCGCACGTATGTTAACCGATAGACGGGGACTAAGTGGCGCTTTTAGTTTCATATATGAGTATCGATGAGAATATGAATGTTTCATATTATCATCGAGTATCATATATTGGTTTTAACTTGAACATCTTGAATCACTCTCTAATGATGCGGTTGTTGTGTATTCTTCTTGTATGTGTGTGTTCCGGCTGTCGGGGGTAAGGCTTCTATCCCATTAAGAATGTATAGAGCGAACACCCATCACTTGTGCTTTCAACCGTTTCGAGTAAATTTCGGCAGCACCTCCCCGCTGTTCTCCGAGTACACTGTAATAGAATAGATAATCATTTCAAAGCTGTGAAACAGCGTTGAAATGAACATCTAATCTATCTTTGTACACAGAGAACCAGCGGAAAGGTACCGAAGAAATATTTCGAAACGGATGAAAACACAAGTGGATGAAGGTGTTTGCTTTATACATTCCTAACTTGTCCATACGGGACAAATCTATCGATTACCATACGATTGAATCTTCTCGTCGCATAGACTATACGTTGGTTGTTAGTATCGAACTATACCATCCGATATTTAACAACCTTCGTATAGTTCTATGTCACGACGAAAATCGCACGTATGTTAACCGATAGACGGGGACTAAATGGCGCTTTTAGTTACATATATGAGTATCGATGAGAATATGAAGGTTGCATATTATCATCGAGTATCATATATTGGTTTTAACTTGAACATCTTGAATCACTCTCTAATGATGCGTTTGCTGTGTATTCTTGTTGTATGTGTGTGTTCCGGCTGTCGGGGGTAAGGCTTCTATCCTATTAAGAATGTATAGAGCGAACACCCATCACTTGTGCTTTCAACCGTTTCGAGTAAATTTCGGCAGCACCTCCCCGCTGTTCTCCGAGTACATTGTAATAGAATAGGTAATCATTTCAAAGCTGTGAAACAGCTTTAAAATGAATATCTAATCTATCTTTGTACACGGAGAACCAGCGGAATGGTACCGACAAAATATCTCGAAACGGACGAAAACACAAGCGAATGAAGTTGTTTGCTTTATACATTCCTAACTTGTCCACACGGGACAAATCTATCGGTTACCATACGATTTAATCTTCTCCTCGCATAGACCATACGACGGTTGTTAGTATCGAGCTATACCGTCCGATATTTAACAACCTTCGTATAGTTCTATGTCACGACGAACATCGCATGTATGTTAACCGATAGACGGGGACTAAGTGGCACTTTTAGTTTCATATACGAGTATCGATGAGAATATGAAGGTTTCATATTATCATCGAGTATCATATATTGGTTTTAACTTGAACATCTTGGATCACTCTCTAATGATGCGTTTGTTGTGTATTCTTGTTGTATGTGTGTGTTCCGGCTGTCGGGGGTAAGGCTTCTATCCCATTAAGAATGTATTGAGCGAACACCCATCACTTGTGCTTTCAACCGTTTCGAGTAAATTTCGGCAGCACCTCCCCGCTGTTCTCCGAGTACACTGTAATAGAATAGATAATCATTTCAAAGCTGTGAAACATCTTTGAAATGAACATCTAATCTATCTTTGTACACAGAGAACCAGCGGAAAGGTACCGACGAAATATCTTGAAACGGATGAAAACACAAGTGAATGAAGGTGTTTGCTTTATACATTCCTAACTTGTCCATTTACCATACGATTGAATCTTCTCGTCGCATAGACTATATGACGGTTGTTAGTATCGAGCTATACCGTCCGATATTTAACAACCTTCGTATAGTTCTATGTCACGACGAACATCGCACGTATGTTAACCGATTGACGGGGACTAAATGGCGCTTTTAGTTACATATATGAGTATCGATGAGAATATGAAGGTTGCATATTATCATCAAGTATCATATATTGGTTTTAACTTGAACATCTTGAATCACTCTCTAATGATGCGTTTGTTGTGTATTCTTGTTGTATGTGTGTGTTCCGGCTGTCGGGGGTAAGGCTTCTATCCCATTAAGAATGTATAAAGCGAACACCCATCACTTGTGCTTTCAACAGTTTCGAGTAAATTTCGGTAGCACCTCCCCGCTGTTCTCCGAGTACATTGTAATATTATAGATAATCATTTCAAAGATGTGAAACAATGTTGAAATGAACATCTAATCTATCTTTGTACACGGAGAACCAGCGGAAAGGTACCAACGAAATATCTCGAAACGGACGAAAACACAAGTGAATGAAGGTGTTTGCTTTATACATTCCTAACTTGTCCATACGGGACAAATCTATCGGTTACCAAACGATTGAATCTTCTCGTCGCATAGACTATACGACGGTTGTTAGTATCGAGCAATACCGTCCGATATTTAACAACCTTCGTATAGTTCTATGTCACGACGAACATCGCACGTATGTTAACCGATAGACGGGGACTAAGTGGCGCTTTTAGTTTTATACATGAGTATCGATGAGAATATGAAGGTTTCATATTATCATCGAGTATCATATATTGGTTTTAACTTGAACATCTTGTACCACTCTCTAATGATACGTTTTTTGTGCATTCGTGTTGTATGTGTAACATGATTTTAAACCATTGAGATCAAGATTGATAGAACTGATCATCCTACATTGCAATGGCATTCATCTACCAAAAACTATTATTGCAATGGCATTCATCTATAACAATCAACAATTAAAACTAAAAATGTAGGATACTGATATCATAAAGCGTTATACGCAACATATAAATTCACATGACTGAAACATGCATCAATTAAACATGTTCATCCAAAAGAAAGGCCACTGTCAACAAATATAGACAAATACGTCATAAAAACAGTAACTAATTAACAAGTTGATTAGCATCTGGATCAAGAAAATGATAGGAAAAACAATTGAGTATGATTTATAATGACAAGTCTATTACCATGACTCTCGACTAATAAAGGTGGCTTTTCGTCCTCGGTAGCTTGATAATTGGGATTTCATGGCGAATAAAAATATGCATATGCCGTTTGACCGGGAACTTCAATAGGGAACTCAATGAGGTCGGGTGTACTAAAGTATGCTTTGTATTTCGCTATATCAGGTGATGAAGCCCAAACCCTAGCTAGCCCCAGCCCTATCCCAACCGAACCCTATCGAAGGTAAAGAACGTCCTTACACTTTCAATGTTCACGAAATCCTATCGGCTTTCTAAGAAATTTTTTCGAATTTCGTTTCATTGTTTTCAAATTTGACAATTCCTACAGGTTTCGATTTGGTTTGAGTTGGGGTTGAGATTTCGAGTTAAATTATTGCAAAAATTTAGAATTTATAGATTCAATTGAGAATTCAATTACTAGAAGATAGTTACTCCTGTTGATTGATGGCACTATATTTGCAACAACTTATCTACAAAGAGATATAAGGGATTATATTGAGCTATTTTTTATTGTACAACTAAAATTTGTGCTGAATTTATGAGAAGAGATAATTGTGACTCAATGTGTCAACATGCTGACTTCATGCATGAGGGATACAAAAGAGTTATTACAGCATCCTACATTGCAATACAATTTTCATAATTAATATAATAGCTCTGCGGTCTGAAGATAATATCTGTATGTAGTAATTGTTGAGCAGTAGTTTCTGATTATCATTATTTATTTTTGGTTAAAGACACCAAAAACTACAACACGAAAGACACGAATTCTTCCCATGTCTCCTCATGCCTCCATGGAAATTGGGGCAACATCGTCAGAGCCTACATTATGGACCTGCATAAGATTGGCCCCGGCTCCTCCACCATCTACCGCGGCTGCGATCCCCCAGCCCCAGCCCAGCCCCAACCCCAACCGAACCCTAGCCCAGCCCCAGCCCAGCCCCAGTCCAGCCCCACCCCAACCGAAACCTAGCCCCAGCCCCAACCCCAACCGAACCCTAGCCCCAGCCCCAGCCCAGCCCCAGCCCCAACCCCAACCCCAACCGAACCCCAGAACCAAACCCTAACCCTAACCCTGTTAGTGTATATGCCCTAGGGGCCATTATTGTATCATACTAGATTGGATATTACTTAATGGAAGCTTGGGATATTCACAGTTGTATATACAGTCTTGCTAAAAATGGTAGTATGCTACTTGGTTTGTGTCTACTTTAATATGTGCATATGTTTCTTGTAACGTATCAATTATACATATTAGTAGAGCCCATAGGTTCTTTGCTTGATTACCAGCGTTGTGATGGCAGTCACACTAGTGGGGACTGGGTAGTCTATAAGCAACATCCTATACATGTCCCTAGTCGTAGGATTATCGAGACAGGGCATCGATATTCCAGAGTAGACTGGTGTGTACGCTTCTCATCCCAGTTGGGGAGATGGTCTATCCTATAGCCATCAGTACGTCATACCGGAGATAGTATACAGGTGCTCGTTAGGTTACGGGTACACCGGACAGGACTCGCAAGGGAACTGATTGGTTGGTATTATACCCGTCGTCAGTTAACAGTTCCCAGATGACATGAGTACAGCATAGTCCGCAGACTTGACACTGCTACTTCGCCTCGAGTGTGTTCCACTGTTCTTAGATTGCTACCCTACCACGGCTCAAAGGAGTCGTGCAAACAGGTAGCAGTTGGGTGCAGTCCCGAGCACTTGGAGGCAGTAATAGTTAGATAGGATTCGTCTCTCCCGGTATTGGGAGATGATTTCGCGCTGTGTCAGAGAGCCATTACGCAAAGTCCCTGGCCAGGGCAAGCGAGATAAACTGGTAGGTTCCAGTAGCTTCTCAGGGTGTAATGGGCTTCGCTCCGACACGACTTATATAGCTATTAGGGGACTGACGCTTGCCGCCCCGTAGGCTTGATATGCGATAGTCTTAGACGAACAGACCGGACTGTACGGAGATTGTCACATCAGGCTCAGTGGGAGTTCGGATGATTTTCCTCATCGGCCTTCTTATCGACATCTACCTGGGGACCGTTACGTACAGCTAGTGCCGCTTACGGTTTGTGGTTAAACCCACTGCCAGCGTAGTGTCGAGTCTTTAGAGTCCCACACAGAGAGTTTCCGTGCTCCAGGCGAAACGATATAAAGGTCGTATGGTTTTACGACAAGGGTTCGGACGCGTACGTGTGTTTACGCACGTACGACTTTTCGGACAGTTTTTACTAGCCGGCTTTGGTTTAAGCCAGATTCTAGTATCGGGTTATTGGATTTATACAGTCTAAAGTTTTTCCGTGTTTTCACGGATTGGAGGGGCATTCTCGTAATTTGTCGGGAAGCTTCTAGAAGAGTGGTGACTAAGGGGTTAAGGTGGCATTGCATTAAATGAGATTAGTGACTCATTTGTGTGATTCATCCATGTCATTAATGCATCATAAATGCTTAATGACTCATGGTGATGAATCACTCATAGATATTTATGAAGCATGGTTGTTAATGTTAGTTATGTATATGCCCTAGAGGCCATTGTTGTACATATGATGTATATTATAATGGATGCTTGGATATATATAGAGATGACTTTCTTGCTCGTCATGATAGTATGCTATTTGGTTTCACTTTATCTTAACATGTTGACTTGTATTGGTTTACTGTTTTTCTCTCACATGTTGATAAAGCCCTTAGGATCTGTACTCGACTACTGGGACTATGATGAGATCATACTAGTGGGGCCTTGGTAGTCGATGAGTACATCCTATAACTGTTCCTAGTCGAGGGTATATCGAGACAGGGCATCGATACACCAGAGTAGACTAGTGTATACGCATCTTGACCCATATGATGGGCGATGGATGATCCCACATCCATCGGTGTTTGACATCAGAGATGGTGTACGGGTGATCAGTGGAGACTGGGTACACTGGACGGACTCGCCGAGAACTCCCAGATGGTGATATACCACACGTCAGATGGCAGTTCTCCGGTGACACTGGTACAGGGTAGTCTGTAGACCCGAGATCGTCATAGAGTCTTGTGTGATTCCCACCTTGCTTTGAGTTCCACCTTACCACGTCCAAGAGGGCGTGCAAAATGGTGGCTTTTGGGTACAGTCCCGAATCACATGGAGGCAATGAGCGATAGGAGGGGATTCGTCTCTCCCGGTATAGGGAGTTGATGTTGTGCTGTGTTCGATTGGCTATAACTGGAAGTCCCTGGCCAGGGCTGATATAGAGATTTACTGGTAAGTGTTACTAGTAGTTTCTCGACCCGTTATGAGCCACACATCGACACGACTTATCGGTTACTGGGGTCTGACGTATACCACCCCTAGACTTGATATGCGACATATCAGACGAACAGACCGGACTGTACGGGAGTGTTACTGATTGGATTCACAGGAGAACGCACAGGCTAGCTTGTTGATCTTCTGATCGCTCAATACCTGGGTGGCTGTTACGTTTAGCTGACCGCTTGCAGCTTGTGGGTGTTTGATATGATCATCACCTACTACCGGCGTATTGACGATTCTTTAGAGTCATACACAGAGGTTTCTTGGCTCAGGCGAAACGGAGTAGAGGCACATATGTGATATGCGCAGGACCGAGGATAATGCGATATGAGATACCGTATTATATTCTCGCGATATTAAGATATGAACCGGGTCATCGGATCAAGTGTTGGTTCGATGAATCGGTACATGATATATTAGTCGGTAATATTCGATATAGCCGGATCGTCGAATCAAGTGTTGATTCGATGATTTAATGTATAATAATATATATGATATATTGTATTACATTATCTAATATTGGCTCGCTTTATTATTTCATTTTCTCACTGGATGATACATTGATATATATGCAATATATGTTAATTGTATTATTTTCTTTTGTTGCAAATATATAATATATATGTGATATATATTATTGTGACATGATATGATTTATTGTTAAACATGTTTAAGGATGATTAACTGAGGTTAGGGTTTGATTAGGGTTAGTTGCTTCATACACCTTCTAGAAGCAATTTCTTTTGTCATGGTTAAGATATTTGTTGATGACACATTCCTAACCAAACCAAACCCTAACTCTAGTTGTTTCTCTACACATTATTAGCCACTCATCCTTGACCATGGTTTATACATCAATCATATACTTTTATTTCTATTCATCACAAAAGGTTTTGATCATTATCTTTTCCATTATCATCTTCTTCTCTCTTGAAAAAGCTACTAGGCATTGGATGTCGACCTATGGGGGGTTCTCACTGTGTGACAGTGTGGCGAAGCATAGGCTCTTACCCCCAGGGTGTCCCAAGACCGGAAGGTGTTCCGGCGGGTTGTAGTCCTCGCGAGGGGGTATGCGTAAAAAGTAGCTGTTGAGGGACCCGTTGGTGCCACGGTGACCCCATTGGATGGGGGAAAATGATTTAAAAAGAAAGCATAAATACTACTCTCTCTTCCTCATCTCATCTAGCCCATGAGATTAGTGTGTTCATCTCTTTAGAGTGAGAAAGCTTGAGTCTTTGCAACTTCGACGTAGATCATCGGAGATTTGGAACACTTCAAGCTAGCATGGATCGTTCGAGTCGTGGAGCCTCTCATGAGTCCGGGAGATCGTGGATCGCGGCAAAGGGACTTCTACTCGGAGCTTGTGAAGCGAAGGAGCGGACTACAAAGGTTGTAATCCCTCACACTTAGATAAAAGTTATCATCTTGCATGTTTAACCCTAATAATCTAGCAAAGATCCCGGCTTTGGGTTGTTCGGCACGTCTAAATTTTTATCCGGGCAGTTTGATGCCTTATGAACCTTCACTAGAGTGCCTAGGAACCCTACAGTGGTATCAGAGCCTAGCTAGAGCATTAGGCGACGTGTTTACGAAGTTAAAACTCCGATCGAACCCGAACCGACGAATTTAACCCCCTCTCTGGAAATTTTTCAAAAACTGGGATTTTTCTGAATTAAAAATACGTAAAAAAATCAGCAGGGAATTCTAAGAATTACCATGAAACACGGGCCCACAATTCCTCTAAACGGTGGCGGAACCGCGGCGAAAACATGCTTTTCGCGGCGGTTCCGCGGCGGAATTATGGATTGGTGACACGTGTTTTTCATGGTAATATCCGTAGGTGCTTGTTGATGCTTCTGGGTATTTTTAATTTGTTTCATGTGTTGAATATTCTGGGGTTTGTTTTGTAATAGTAGACTCGATCGGAAATTTTAAATTCGTATTTCTTTCCGGATATTTAGAAACTGTTAAACTAGTTGAACGGATATCATTAACCCACTTTTTCCCGGCACGTAAAACTTTCAAGTGTTGAATTTTTATCGGGTTTAAATCTTTCGGAAAAATTGTACAAGTTAAGCGGTGGACCCTCTAGAAGACAACAAACCTTAACTCGATTATGTGACCGTCTTGAACTCCCTTTTGAACCTTCGGGTTTGGGGCAGTACGGCGTGCCACATGTGAGGCGTTGGCTTGACCCTTCTACGGCTGGATCACCGGTACTGTGACATATTCTGGGATTATTTGAACTCCGCTCAAGTGTTGAGCACTTTAGGAAATTTTGGGTATTTGATTATCTGTTCGAAAAGTTTAATACTGTCTATTTATCTGGAATGTGATACAATATGTGGAATTCATAGAGTTAGGCATGAAATGCGGAGTATGTGATATTTCGGATTTATGATGTCTAAAGTGTTGTGAATTCCAAATATTGTAGTTTTACACTTTCTTTTCTGTGACCGTAAGTGTAATATGTGATATCGCCGGTTTCGTTGCTATATGTCAACGACAATTGGGATGCACATATTTACTTACGTTGATGATATGAGATATTATGTGTTGCTGTGATATGTTATATTGGATCGTCGCGTTCTGAATAGCCGGGAGTTTCATGTGAGATGAGGGTTTTTATTTTCATTCATGTAAAATTCATTTGTAATGTAATATTCTTTTATTTGGGGCACTTCCAGGTTGAGGTCGCTGTCACCAGTGTATATTATTTACTTTTCCGCATTAGGTAGACCCAAAGAGGGGAGCACAAGTAACCGGGTTCTAGGGTCCAGTGGGAGGCCATCTCGAGGAGTCGAGACCGGGTCTCCTAACCCTAGAATTGGCAGTGTTACTTGCCGCTCTCGTAGGGGTCTTGGGATGTGGGTTTGGCTATTCGTCGCGACCGTGGAATCCGTGTTTTATACAGGCTCGTATTGAAAACACGGACGTCCTAGTATATCCAATATTTCATATATGTTCTTCTGCTGCAATGTTCTGTGATGAGATCATATTACTGCCTGAGTCGAATGCTTATACTATATATATATGCTTATATATAAATATTGCTGCTTTCGTTTCTTCTGTGATGCTTAGGAAGCATAAGCTGATGGGTTTTTATTAATGAGATTAATAAAAAGAAAATGAAACCTAAAGATGTTGTAGAATCAAAGCTTTACAAAAAGGGTACCTACAGTTTTGCTTTGCACAGTGATATATATGATATATCCTGCACCTTATTCGATGGGGAAAGAGCCGACGATCCCTTCACCGGGAGTGACCTCTTTAGCGAAACTGGCAGATGCTACAAAATTCGGTTTGTCTTTTGATTGCTTTTAAAGTTTTGCTTTGCACAGCGGTATATATGATATATCCTGCACCTTATTCGATGAGGAAAGGGCCGACGATCCCTTCACCGGGAGTGACCCCTTTAGCGAAACTAAGAAAAGCCTCAAAAACACTCCTTTTCAAAACTTCACTCGATTCTACGACGATATCAAGTTCATTATGCTCAGGGTTTTCTGAAAAACCTGCGTAGCCCTCTGTCATTTCAGATAGATATTATTTAGTATTCGTGCTATGTTTGTTGACTTAGTTAAGGCATAGTGTACGGTAGCTAAGTAATGTTTATCTGCTAAAACATGCGATGTGATTGGATTAGGGTATTCGTACGGCCTTGTTGACTCAGTTAAGGGTCGTACGGGTGGGTTTAATTCAATCTGGAAATGTACGGGTTGAACTTGACTTGCGATTTATGGTTTGTTGACTTAGTTAAGGTCATTGATCGCTAGGGGAAAAATATTATCGGGAATTTCAAGTGTTGAAATTTTCAATGAGATTGCATACCTTCTATGAGATAGTTGGATCCCGATACCCACTGCGAGTAAGAGTTACTCCTGGAAGAGTTTTACACAGGACAATTAGCCGATCAAGTAGGTGTCTAGAAAAGTGTTAACGGGGTTACGCCTCTGGGAAAACGAGGTTTACTTTAATTAGGTCCGTGCGAAAGCACGGGGAACCTCCCTCAAAGTACCGACACTGATCTGGCTGAAAGATTGACGAAATTGTAGGGTGTAATTAATCCCGGCTAATCTTACCTTTTTGGGTTTGAAGGTAGATTTGATAAAAACAGTGGGAGACATCCTGATTAGATAAGATAATAACCAATCTAATCTTGCAAGAGCATACGCTAAAGTGTTTTCTTCTCTCTCTCTCCAGGTAGCGACCATGTCAGGCCATAATCAAGATAATAATATGGATGTATTGACTGAACCCAATTATTGTACTGAACTAGGGAATGTTGGACCCGTTCTTTCTTATAAGAGTTATAAGACTGAACAGGAAACAGCAGAATATCTGGATTCTCAAGCCGCCCAAAAGAACATGCATATTGATGCATCTTCTTCAGGTGTGTTAGTTATTGAGAACTGTTTTTCAGTTCATCCTACGTCCTGGGTATTAGATACCGGATCAGGATCCCACATATGTAAATTGTTACATGGGCTACGTAAAGGTAGAGAACTGGGAAAAAGTGATCATTCCGTTCTAGTAGGGAACGGTGCAAGTATTGTAGCCAATGCAGTTGGCGAATATCACCTTGTATTGCCAAGTCGTAATACACTGATTCTAAATGAGTGTTATTATATACCGAACATGATGTGCAACATTATATCAGTTTCTTTATTAAGTAAAGAAGGATATAATTTTGTAGTAAAGGATAATGTTATGAACATATTCCTAGATCAAAAGTTGATTGCATCAGGCTCGTTACATAATGGCATATTCATTCTAAATCAGAATACAGTCCTCAATATACAAAACACACACAAGAGGAAAAGTTCAGATATGAACGAATCCTACTTGTGGCATTGTAGACTTGGTCATATCAATGCGACACGACTGGCTAAGTTACATAAGGATGGTTATTTGAGTCCGTTCGAATTATCATCTTATGATACTTGCCATTCATGTCTCAAAGGAAAAATAACCAAAGCTCCGTTTAGTGGACACGGAGAAAGAGTTACCGAACTCTTAGGACTGGTACATAGTGATGTATGCGGTCCCATGTCTACGCATGCCAGGTACGGTTCTTCCTACTTCATTACATTCACTGACGATCTCTCTAGATTCGGACATGTGTTCCTGATGAAACACAAGTCTGAAGCTTTTGAGAAATTCAGAGAATATAAGCACGAAGTAGAGAACCAAACGGGCAAAAGTATTAAGATTCTTCGATCTGATCGAGGAGGCGAATACTTAAGCAATGAGTTCCTAGATTATCTAAAAGAGAATGGGATTCTCTCTCAGCTTACTCCTCCTTATACACCACAGCACAACGGTGTATCGGAACGAAGGAATCGGACCCTATTAGATATGGTGCGATCTATGATGAGCGATGCTGAGTTACCTATTTCCTTTTAGGGGTATGCGCTTGAGACAGCCATATACATATTGAATCTAGTTCCGTCTAAATCTGTACCTACCACACCATATGAGATATGGAGTGGGAAGAGACCATATTTTAAACGAGTTAAGATATGGGGTTGTCCGGCCTATGTCAAAAGACAAAATCCAGACAAACTCGAGGCACGATCAGTTCTTTGCAAATTTGTGAGATATCCTAAGAATTCTCAAGGATATATTTTCTATCACGCTGAGGAACAAAAAGTGTTTATTTCTCAATATGCCACCTTTTTAGAAAAGGAATTTCTTGAAAAAGAAATTAGTGGCAAAGAGGTAGAACTGGAAGAGGTTCCAGCACCACAAACCGCAACTGATGATTTGTTGGAACCAGAAGATTCAGTAGTACCCGACGAACCCCAGCCTCTCCGTCGATCTAGCAGGTTTCTCATCCACCTGAGAGATACTACGGTTTTCTCATTGATGATGGAAGCGAGGATTGCATCATGGATGATGATGACCCGACTAGTTTCGAGCAGGCCATCACGAGTGGTGACTCTGTGAAATGGCTAGATGCAATGCGATCTGAGATGGAATCCATGTACACCAATAAAGTATGGTTTTTGGAAAATGCTCCTGAAGGGGTAAAACCCATTGGGAGCAAGTGGATTTTTAAAAGGAAATTTGGTGTAGATGGAAAAGTTGAGACTTTCAAAGCTAGACTTGTAGCAAAGGGTTTTCGTCAATGACCAGGTGTGGATTATGACGAAACCTTTTCTCCAGTGGCTATGCTTAAGTCCATCCGGATCTTACTTGCCATTGCTGCATACCATGACTACGAAATCTGGCAAATGGATGTTAAGACCGCCTTTCTAAATGGTGATTTAGAAGAGAGCGTGTACATGACTCAGCCAGAGGGCTTCGTAGATAGTGGGAGCAGCGGAAAGGTATGCAAGCTGCTTAAATCCATTTATGGGTTAAAGCAAGCATCGCGGAGTTGGAACATCTGTTTTGATGTTGTAGTCAAAGAGTTTGACTTCATCAAAAATATAGATGAACCTTGTATCTATAAGAAGGTAGCAGAGGGTATGGTTGTCTTCCTCGTATTATACGTGGATGACATACTCTTGATAGGAAATGATATTCCTATGCTGCAATCAGTCAAGCTCTTCTTATCACAGAGATTCTCAATGAAAGATCTAGGTGATGCCTCCTGCATATTGGGAATCATGATCTATAGAGATAGATCTAAACGGATACTGGGATTGTCCCAATCCAGGTATATTGACACCATACTAAAGAGGTTTAGTATGGAAGAATCCAAGCGTGGGAACCAACCCACGATCTCTGGACTCACTCTCTCCAAAGAGATGTCTCCCAAGACTGATTTGGAGAGAGCTCGCATGCAAGGGATACCCTATGCTTCGGCAGTAGGCTCTATCATGTATGCGATGCTATGTACCAGACCCGATGTAGCATACTCACTAAGTGTAGTAAGTCGGTATCAAGCAGATCCTGGAGAGAGTCACTGGACAGCTGTGAAGAACATTCTCAAGTACTTACGAAGGACTAAGGAGATGTTCTTGGTGTATGGTAACGGAGAACTCCAGGTGGAGTCCTTTACCGATTCCAGCTTCCAAAGTGATAAGGACGACTCTAAGTCGCACTCGGGATTTGTCTTTATCCTCAATGGAGGGGCGGTATGTTGGAAGAGTTCCAAACAGGATACCGTTGCAGACTCGACGATGGAGGCTGAATACATCGCTGCCAACGATGCTGCCAAAGAGGCTGTCTGGATCAAGAAGTTCATTAGTGAACTTGGTATGGTTCCATCCATTGAGCATCCAATACCTCTGTATTGCGATAACAATGGAGCTGTGGCTTTGGCCAAGGAACCCAGATCCCATCAGAAGTCCAGACATATTCTGAGGCGGTATCACCTGATCAGGGAGATAGTTGACCGCCGGGAGATCGAGGTCAGGAGAGTAGATACGAAGGACAGCACTGCGGATCCATTCACGAAGGCTATTCCCCAGATACAGTTTGAGAGATTATTCGGGATGCTAGGTATGAGATACTACAGCAGCTGGCCTTAGTGCAAGTGGGAGATTATTAGTTATGTATATGCCCTAGAGGCCATTGTTGTACATATGATGTATATTATAATGGATGCTTGGATATATATAGAGATGACTTTCTTGCTCGTCATGATAGTATGCTATTTGGTTTCACTTTATCTTAACATGTTGACTTGTATTGGTTTACTGTTTTTCTCTCACATGTTGATAAAGCCCTTAGGATCTGTACTCGACTACTGGGACTATGATGAGATCATACTAGTGGGGCCTTGGTAGTCGATGAGTACATCCTATAACTGTTCCTAGTCGAGGGTATATCGAGACAGGGCATCGATACACCAGAGTAGACTAGCGTATACGCATCTTGACCCATATGATGGGCGATGGATGATCCCACATCCATCGGTGTTTGACATCAGAGAGGGTGTACGGGTGCTCAGTGGAGACTGGGTACACTGGACGGACTCGCCGAGAACACCTAGATGGTGATATACCACACGTCAGATGGCAGTTCTCCGGTGACACTGGTACAGGGTAGTCTGTAGACCCGAGATCGTCATAGAGTCTTGTGTGATTCCCACTGTGCTTTGATTTCCACCTTACCACGTCCAAGAGGGCGTGCAAAACGGTGGCTTTTAGGTACAGTCCCGAATCACATGGAGGCAATGAGCGATAGGAGGGGATTCGTCTCTCCCGGTATAGGGAGTTAATGTTGTGCTGTGTTCGATTGGCTATAACTGGAAGTCCCTGGCCAGGGCTGATATAGAGATTTACTGGTAAGTGTTACTAGTAGTTTCTCGACCCGTTATGAGCCACACATCGACACGACTTATCGGTTACTGGGGTCTGACGTATACCACCCCTAGACTTGATATGCGACATATCAGACGAACAGACCGGACTGTACGGGAGTGTTACTGATTGGATTCACAGGAGAACGCACAGGCTAGCTTGTTGATCTTCTGATCGCTCAATACCTGGGTGGCTGTTACGTTTAGCTGACCGCTTGCAGCTTGTGGGTGTTTGATATGATCATCACCTACTACCGGCGTATTGACGATTCTTTAGAGTCCTATACAGAGGTTTCTTGGCTCAGGCGAAACGGAGTAGAGGCACATATGTGATATGCGCAGGACCGAGGATAATGCGATATGAGATACCGTATTATATTCTCGCGATATTAAGATATGAACCGGGTCATCGGATCAAGTGTTGGTTCGATGAGTCGGTACATGATATATTAGTCGGTAATATTCGATATAGCCGGATCGTCGAATCAAGTGTTGATTCGATGATTTAATGTATAATAATATATATGATATATTGTATTACATTATCTAATATTGGCTCGCTTTATTATTTCATTTTCTCACTGGATGATACATTGATATATATGCGATATATGTTAATTGTATTATTTTCTTTTGTTGCAAATATATAATATATATGTGATATATATTATTGTGACATGATATGATTTATTGTTAAACATGTTTAAGGATGATTAACTGAGGTTAGGGTTTGATTAGGGTTAGTTGCTTCATGCACCTTCTAGAAGCAATTTCTTTTGTCATGGTTAAGATATTTGTTGATGACACATTCCTAACCAAGCCAAACCCTAACTCTAGTTGTTTCTCTACACATTATTAGCCACTCATCCTTGACCATGGTTTATACATCAATCATATACTTTTATTTCTATTCATCACAAAAGGTTTTGATCATTATCTTTTCCATTATCATCTTCTTCTCTCTTGAAAAAGCTCACTAGAAATTCTTTATGTGATGAATAAATATGAGAAAATGATTTAAAAAGAAACCATAAATACTACTCTCTCATCCTCATCTCATCTAGCCCATGAGATTAGTGTGTTCATCTCTTTAGAGTGAGAAAGCTTGAGTCTTTGCAACTTCGACGTAGATCATCGGAGATTTGGAACACTTCAAGCTAGCATGGATCGTTCGAGTCGTGGAGCCTCTCATGAGTCCGGGAGATCGTGGATCGCGGCAAAGGGACTTCTACTCGGAGCTTGTGAAGCGAAGGAGCAGACTACAAAGGTTGTAATCCCTCACACTTACATAAAAGTTATCATCTTGCATGTTTAACCCTAATAATCTAGCAAAGATCCCGGCTTTGGGTTGTTCGGCACGTCTAAATTTTTATCCGGGCATGTTTGATGCCTTATGAACCTTCACTAGAGTGCCTAGGAACCCTACAGGTAATTCAATTATTTCATTTTTGGATAAATAATAATGCTTCATATATATTATGATAACATCATTATCTCATTTCATTCTCATTTTCACCTTCTCTCTCCTCAAGCTCACTCTCTCTTCAAACCCTAACCCTAGCCTCTCATGTGTTGAGATCAAGGGTTAGCTAGACTAATACATCCATAACCTCACTCTATATCCCCTAGGTAGCTTAGATTAGCATTTTAAGCAACCTAGTTATCTCAAGTTTGAGATTAAGCTTGGCGTAGGAACTTTCGGGTGGATCGTCTTTGATTCGAGGAGGCCGTTGAGGTGCCAATGTTCCAAGGAGCCTACGAGGAGTGGAGGACCGCGATGAAGACCTGAAGGACTAGTATCGTGAGGTATAACTTCGTATCCGAGTAGTTAAACCTCTAGTTGATAGTTAGCAATGGTTTAGATACGATTCATGCGCTCAAGTCCGTGTTACAAAGCTTTGATAATCGTTTTTCATATATTCCGCCTACCCGCAAGTTCATGGGGTGCGTGACATGGACTTACAGTGGTATCAGAGCCAACTAAACCATTACTAGCTTGTTAGCAACTGATTAGAAGTTCGATCGATGGGAAATACGAAAAACGAAAAACCAAAACCCTAAGTTTCTGTTAATTTTAAAACTGTCTGAAAGAATATTTGACATACCTTAAAATTCACAGCAGGGAATTTGATGAAAACTGAGAAAATACGAGCCCCTAACTCGGCAACTTGGCCGTGGAACCGCGGCACAAAGGTGCTTTTGGCCGCGGATCCGCTGCCGAGTCAACTCCGAGTTGACTCGGATTTCCTCTGTAATTCATAATTTTTGGTTTTATGTTTTCTTGTATGTTCTGTTTCTGCCCAGGTTGCCTCTGTGCTGATTTGATTTTGGGGTAGACACGGATAAAGGTAATCGATCGATGTTCTAAATTAATTGCTAATCGGGTTATTATCTGTAATGTTTTATGTGTTCGTAAACCTCCCCTAACTGCTAGTATGTCGGTTGGCAGGGGGTTGCACATATCTGTGATGTTATTTTTTAACTGTTTGTGTATATAAACTGTATTGGATTGTTGTGATGATTAGCCGGGTTTTGTGATGGGTTATTGTATTAATTCATTCGATGTAAATGTAATAAGTTGTAATATTATTTTGCGGGGCACATCCAGGTTGCGGTTGTAGCCACCGTTGTATTATTTCTTTTTACTGTTTTTGCTCCTAGGATAGACCCTAGGTGGGGTGCACAAACTACCGGGTATTTTGAAGTGTTGTGGCAGACCGCTTCACTTTTGGTACTTGGCGGGTAGTTTGTCGTACCCATAGGGGTCTAGGGTGGGGTAATGGCTATTCATCACAACTGTGTAATCCGTCTTTCCTTGCAGGCTCAAAAGAAACGCGGATTGCTTGCATATCCAATAAATTTTATCTGTGATCTTCATTGCTTATTATTGTGTCTGACGAATGTACAATATCTATATATATATAGCTATTAGACGTCACTTATGTTTTACACCCGCGCTAGCCCAGCCCCCGCTCTGTCGTTAGTTAAGTAACCTAACGAGTGATGACGGGACCCAGTGGCGAATGCGGATGGCATAAGAGGACGTGGTATTTTCATTGTTTTCTGCAATGATAGGTTAAATGATGGGACCCATTATTATAATGCAAAGAAAATAAACCAAAGTTAAATCGTTGGAACAAAATTAAAAAGGAAACCACTCGGTTATTTTAAAAGAGCAAAATTTTTAATTGCGGAGCTTTAACCACTCCTTTTAAAAAGCTATCAGGTTCCTTCGATTATATCAAGTTCACTACGTTCACGGTTTTTCCAAAACCAGTCGTAGCCCTCCGTCGTTTCATATAGATATTCAATAGTATTCAAGCTATGTTTGTTGACCTTCGTTAAGGCATAGTGATTGGTAGCTGTTGGGTGTTCATATGTAGCATAGATAGATGCGTTGGTTTGGGACAGTCGCATTACCTTGTTGACCTTCGTCAAGGGTATATACGGGTGGGTTCAAATTAACCTGGACAATGACGGATAGAACTTGACGTGTGACTTATGATTTGTTGACCTTCGTCAAGGTCATAAGAGCATGGGGCAAAAATCCACATCGGGAGTTTCTAAAGAAACTGAAACTTGCTAGAGTTGCATACCATTTTGGAGTTTGATGAATGTTGGTAGGATTCCTTCAACATTATCATACGATGATATTTTGTATCCCGATCCTACTGTGAGTACATACTACTTATCAGGAGATTCGTCACTTAACGATCAATGCTATAAACCAAGTAGGTGCCAAGAAAGGTGTCAGCGGGGCTACGCCCCCAGAGAAAAGAGGTTATTTAATTAAGGAACTTCGCGAAAGCGTTGGAAAACCTCCCTCGAAGTATCGACACTGGCCTGGCTGAACGGTTAAGCAAGTATTGTACGGTGAGAATTGTCCTGGCTAATTCTTCTTTTATGGTTTGAGGAGGGATTCGAGAAACAGTGGGAGCCATCCTGTTTAGATAAACATAAAACCAATCTAAACTTGCAACAGCATCATGCTAAAATGTTTTCTTCTCTTTCTCTTAATTGCAGCGACCTTGTGACCACACATAGGTTACATCTAGATAACAATTTTACTGAATCTGACTTATATGATTGGCAAAGGTCTGTCCAGATGTCCATTGCCTATGACAAGCTGAAGCACCCTATTACTACTCCTGCCGTCCCAGGTCCAGTTTCCACTGTTACGGATATGAATATCCGTCAGACAAGGGAAAAAGATAAAGCGAAAGCTAAGTGCCTCGTGTTAGCTTCAGTTGATGGTGTATACCAGAAGCAGCACGAGAAGATGGACTTAGTTTCCGTCTTTCTCCATAACAAAGATTTATATGGAGAGCAATCTCATATCACTAGATATGAAACCTCGAACGAATTAATTCAAGCGAGGTTGGCTGACGGGTCATCTGTAGGGGACAACGTCCTTACAATGACTAGCTGTATTGATGAGCTTCAGGACCTGCAGACCACGTTGGGAAACGGGTCAGATACTGACTTGATTCTACAGTCTCTGCCTCCTGCCCTGAAGGAAACCAGGGAAGTAGAAGCAAAGAGAACGGCAAAAGTTTTTGGACTTAATGTAGTAAAAGAGGGTAGTTCCTATTATTATGGGATTGGACATTGACAGAATGATTGCAGGGCTTTAGAAGCTAGTAACCAGGATACGAAGCATGTTGTGGCTTCAGCCTCAAGTGTGTTTGTAATTGAGAACTGTATGTCAGTTAACCCTACTTCCTGGGTATTGGATACCGGGTCAGGAACTCACATCTGTAATTCATTACAGGCTCTGAGAAACCGTAGGGTTATCGGGATAGGTGATATGACCCTCACAGTTGCTAACGGAATGAGCATGAACGCTGAATCCGTAGGGGAATATCATCTCGGACTGACAACTGGGCAGATATTGATTCTGCGTAACTGTTTTTATGTACCAGGTACGACTTGTAATATCATATCTGTACCTTTACTATCTAAGGAAGGATATGATTTTACTTTTACATGAGATGTGGTTCACATCCACCTAAATCAAGTTATGATTGGGTCAGGTACATTAGAAAACGGAATATACGTATTAAATCAAGCTCAGATTTTCAGTGTCCAGAACACACTTAAAAAAAATCTCCGGAAACAAATCAGGCTTTCTTATGGGATTGTAGACTAGGTCACATCAATGAAAGAAGATTGACTAAGTTACATAGAGAAGGATATTTGAATCCGTTAGAATATCAATCTTATGCTACTTGTGAATCTTGTCTCATGGGAAAGATGACAAAGACTCCGTTTTCTGGACACGGAGTAAGAGCGAGCGAGCTCTTAGGACTCATACACAGTGATGTGTGCGGTCCAATGTTTACACATGCGCGAGGTGGTTATTCCTACTTCATTACTTTTACGGATGACTTCTCTAGGTATGGATATATCTTCTTGATGAAGCATAAATCCGAGGCCTTTGAGAAATTCCAAGAATACAAGAATGAAGTGGAAAAACAAACCGGCAAAAGTATCAAGACACTGAGATCTGATCGAGATGATGAATACTTAAGTGCCGAGTTCCTGGGTTACTTAAAAGAGAATGGAATTCTCTCTCAGCTTACTCCTCCATACACGCCACAACATAACGGTGTATCAGAAAGGAGGAATCGAACCCTATTAGATATGGTTCGTTCCATGATGAGTAAGGCTGAGTTGCCGCGATCTTTCTGGGGTTATGCACTAGAAACAGCTGCATATCTCTTGAACAAGGCTCCAACCAAGACTGTGCCTGCAACCCCATATCAGATGTAGAGTGGGAAGAAACCCTTTCTTAAGTATCTTAAGACATGGGGATGTCCAGCTTTTGTAAAGAAGTACTATGTAAGTTTGTGGGATACCCAAAGAACTCCAGGGGGTATCTTTTCTATTCCGCAGAGAAACAAAAGGTTTTTGTTTCTCAGCATCCCCACTTCTTGGAAACTGAATTTTTAGAAAATCAGAAGAGTGGGAGCGAAATAGAACTGGAAGAAATTTCAGAACCACAAGTTATTACTGAAAGCTTGGTAGAACAAGAAGGTTCAGGAGAACAGGACATCCCAACGCCACTCCGCAGGAGTAGTAGGCAATCTCATCCGCCCGAGAGATACTACGGTTTTCTCATAGACGGGGATAGAGAGGATTGCACTATTGACTATGATGAGCCTACTAGCTTCCAGCAAGCCATTCAGAGCAGTGACTCACTAAAATGGCTGGATGCAATGCGGACCGAAATGGAGTCCATGTACACTAACAAAGTATGGACTTTGGACATTGCTCCAGATGGGGTAAAACCCGTAGGATGCAAATGGATCTTCAAAAAGAAGATTGGTGTAGATAGACAGGTTGAAACCTATAAAGCTAGACTTGTTGCAAAGGGTTTCCGTCAAAGACCTGGTTTGGACTATGACGAAACCTTTTCTCCAGTAGCTATGCTAAAATCCATTAGGGTCCTTCTTGCTATTGCTGCCTTCCACGATTATGAGATCTGGCAGATGGACGTAAAGACGGCCTTTCTAAATGGAAATTTAGAAGAAAGCGTATATATGGATCAGCCAGAGGGATTCATTCAGAGTGGGAGTAGCGGTAAAGTATGCAAGTTGCTTAAGTCCATTTATGGACTAAAGCAGGCATCACGGAGTTGGAATATCTGTTTTGATGATGCTGTCAAAGAATTCGACTTCATCAAAAATCCAGATGAACCATGCATATATAGTAAGATTGTAGGGAGAGCTGTAGTATTCCTCGTCTTGTACGTGGATGACATTCTCCTAATAAGAAATGATATTCCTATGTTACAGTCAGTCAAAATATTCTTGTCACATAAATTCTCCATGAAAGACCTGGGTGATGCCACCTACATTTTGGGAATCTGGATCTATCGTGATAGATCAAAGAGGATGTTGGTGTAAGTCCATATTGCGACCCCCGGTTCTTACGGGGAGGCGGAAACGGTATAAAATCAAAATTTTTATCGCAAGAGGCAACATGGACTAACTTATGGTCGGGATCGTTACCTAAACTAAAACTAGCAAACTAAGCTAAAGATGTTTAGCTACTCGGATGAAGATGGTTATACCTAAACTTGAACTCCTTCTCTTCAAGCTCCGGTGGTGGTCCGATGGCTCCTTCTCGTCGTCTCCGTACGCCGAAGATAGATCCACTTGAAAGCTCCAACCTTTAGCTCCTTCTTCGGTCTTTGAAGAAACTAGTTCACTTGGTTTGCTAAACCTAGTGAACTAGAATGAGTAGAGAGGAAGTAGAATGGGATTTTATCTATGGTTCTTGATTCTCAACTCATGAGACAAGAGAACCATAGATCAAGAGAGGGAGCAAGAGGTTGAGGGTGAGAGCAAGGGGAGAGCTCAAGAACAAGAGAGAGAATGAGCAAGAAAGAATGAGGCTCTCTTTTCTCTCTCACCCTCTCATAATCCAAAGTGATCATAACTCATCATATCAAAAAAGTCTTTTGGTGATGGTTAGAAGCAACCATAAGGTTATCATATCATGCACTCATTTTACTCAAAAACAAGCAAGAAAAAAGTCTTTGGCATGAAATGATAACCATGGTTATCATGATGGTCAACTAGTCAAGCCTAGTCAACCGGTCAACAAGTCAAGAAAAGTCAACAAGTCACCAAAGTCAACAAGTCAACAAAAGTCAACAAGTCAACAACCATATCACCATAATACTTAATTAATATAATAGTTAATCACATATCATATTCTCATTAGGGTTGAGCAAAAAGTCAAAAGTCAACGGTCAACTGTCAACAACCCTAATGAGAATCCACTGCCTCTGCCTCCCTGTCAACTGTGCATACACACCCGCATCCGCGTTCCGAGGAACACGAATGCAAACTGGATAAATCCAATCCCATAAGGTACACTAGGATCCGGCTTAAACCAAAGCCCGCTAGTGTAAACTGTCCGGACACTGTACGTGCACAAGTGCACGGATGTGACCGAACCCTGTCGCAAAACCATGCAACCTGTCGCAATACCATGCGACCTCTATTCTTTTGCCTAAAGGCGAAAAGCTTTCTGTGTGGGACTCTAAAGACTCGACACTACGCTGGCAGTGGGTTTAACCACAGACCGCAAGCGGCACTAGCTGTGCGTAACGGTCCCCAGGTAATGCCGACAAGAAGACCGACGAGGCGAAACCCATCTGAACTCCTACCGAGCCTGAGCGTGACATTCTCCGTACAGTCCGGTCTGTTCGTCTGATACATCGCATGGCGGGCCTAGGGGGCGGTAAACGTCAGTCCCCCAATAGCGGTACAAGTCGTGCCGGAGTGAAGCCCAATACACCCTGAGATAACACTGGAAACCTACCAGTATATCTCGTTTGCCCTGGCCAGGGACTACTCGTGTAATGGCTCTCCTAGACACAGCGCGATGTCAACCCCCAATACCGGGAGAGACGAATCCTGTCTAACCGTCACTGCCTCCAAGTGCTTCGGGACTGCACCCAACCACCACCTGTTTGCACGACTCCTTTGAGCCGTGGTAGGGTAGTGATCAAAGTACAGTGGGAACACACTCGAGGCGGAGTGACAGTGTCAAGTCAGCGGACTAAGCTGTACTCATGTCACCTGGGAACTGATAACTGACGATAGGTATAATACCAACTAGTCAGTTCCCGACGAGTCCTGTCCAGTGTACCCGTAACCTAACGAGCACCCGCATACTATCTCAAGTACGACGTACTGACGGCTGTGGGACAGACCGTCTCCCACACTGGGATGAGAAGCGCATGCGCTGGTCTACTCCGGAGTATCGATGCCCTGTCTCGATAGTCCTGCGACCAGGGACCTGAATAAGGATGTGCTTATAGATTACCCAGCCCCCACTAGTGTGACTGCCATCACAACGCTGGTAATCAAGCAAAGATCCTAAGGGCTCCACTAATGCGTATAAGTGATATACTGAAATAAACACAAGTACACATTGAAGTAGAAACAAACCAAGTAGCATACTACTATTTTGAGCAAGATTGTATATACAAGGTGAATATCCCAAGCATCCATTAAGTAATATACAAACTAGTATGATACAGTAATGGCCTCTAGGGCATATACACTAACAATCTCCCACTTGCACTAAGGCCATGTACTGGCGTATCGAAGACCTATCATCTCGATCAGCCGCTCGAACTGAGTCTGGGGCAAGGCCTTGGTGAATGGATCTGCAGTGTTATCTTCTGAAGCGACTCTCCGAACCTCGATCTCCTTGCGATCCACGATCTCCCTGATCAGGTGATACCGCCTCAAGATGTGCCTGGATCTCTGATGGGACCTGGGTTCCTTCGCTAAAGCTATAGCCCCGTTGTTGTCGCAATACAGAGGTATTGGATCAACAATGGACGGAACCACCTGAAGTTCTTTCAAGAACTTCCTCATCCAGACAGCTTCTTTTGCGGCATCAGATGCAGCGATGTATTCCGCTTCCATCGTCGAGTCTGCAACGGTTTCCTGTTTGGAACTCTTCCAACACACCGCCCCTCCATTGAGGGTAAAGACAAAACCCGACATGGACTTGGAATCATCCTTGTCACTCTGGAAGCTGGAGTCAGCAAAGGCCTCGATCTGGAGGTCTTTTCCGCCATACACCAAGAACATCTCCTTAGTCCTTCTCAGGTACTTGAGAATGTTCTTTACCGCTATCCAGTGTTTCTCCCCAGGGTTTGACTGATACCGGCTTACCACACTCAGTGCATAAGCTACATCCGGTCTGGTACACAACATCGCATACATTATAGAGCCTACCGCAGAAGCGTAGGGTATAATAGACATGCGATCCCTCTCCAAATCAGTCTTGGGAGACATCTCTTTAGAGAGGGTGATCCCGTGACAAGCTGGTAGGTTACCACGCTTGGAATCTTCCATACTGAATCTTTTCAGTACGGTGTCGATGTACCTGGACTGAGAAAGTCCCAATATCCTCTTGGATCTATCACGATGGATCCGGATCCCCAGGATGTATGAGGCATCACCCAGGTCTTTCATGGAGAACCTTTGTGACAAGAACCCCTTGACAGATTGTAGCATAGGAATATCATTTCCTATTAAGAGAATGTCATCCACGTATAAAACGAGGAATACTACAGTTCTCGCTACAAATCTACTATAGATGCATGGTTCATCTGGATTTTTGATAAAGCCAAATTCTTTGACCGTCTCATCAAAGCAGATGTTCCAACTCCGCGATGCCTGCTTTAGTCCATAGATGGACTTAAGCAACTTGCACACCTTTCCGCTGCTCCCACTCTGAATGAAACCCTCTGGCTGGTCCATATAGACACACTCCTCTAAATTTCCATTTAGAAAAGCTGTCTTTACGTCCATTTGCCAGATCTCATAATCGTGGAAGGCAGCAATGGCAAGAAGGATCCGAATGGATTTCAGCATGGCTACTGGAGAAAAGGTTTCGTCGTAGTCCAAGCCAGGTCTTTGACGAAAACCCTTTGCTACCAGCCTAGCTTTATAGGTCTCAACCTGTCCATCTACACCAATCTTCCTTTTGAAGATCCACTTGCATCCTACGGGTTTTACCCCGTCTGGAGCAATGTCCAACGTCCATACCTTGTTGGTGTACATGGACTCCATTTCGGTCCGCATTGCATCCAGCCATTTCACTGAGTCAACGCTCTGAACGGCCTGTTGGAAGCTAGTAGGCTCATCATAATCTATGATGCAATCCTCTCTATCCCCGTCTATGAGAAAACCGCAGTATCTCTCGGGCGGATGAGACTGCCTACTACTCCTGCGGAGCGGCGTAGGAATGTCCTGTTCTGTTGAACCCTCTGGTTCCATCAAGCTTTCAGTAACAGTCTGTGGTTCTGGAATTTCTTCCAGTTCTACTGCGCTCCCACTTATTTCTTTTTCTATGAACTGGTGTTCTAGAAAGTGGGCATGTCGAGAAATAAGAACTTTTTGTTCCTCTTCACAGTAGAAGAAATATCCCTTGGAATTCTTTGGATATCCCACAAACTTGCACAGTACTGAGCGTGCCTCGAGCTTGTCCGTATGCTGCTTTTTGACAAAAGCTGGACTTCCCCATATCTTAATGTGATTAAGATGGGGTCTCTTCCCACACCACATCTCAAATGGCGTGGTAGGCACAGTCTTAGTGGGAACTCGGTTCAAAAGGTATGCGGCTGATTCTAGCGCATACCCCCAGAATGATCGCGGTAACTCAGCGTTACTCATCATGGACCGCACCATATCCAATAGGGTGCGGTTCCGTCTCTCCGATACACCGTTATGTTGCGGGGTGTATGGAGGAGTAAGCTGAGAGAGAATTCCGTTCTCTTTTAAATAGTCCAGGAACTCGGCACTTAAGTATTCTCCACCTCGATCCGATCTTAGAATCTTAATACTTTTGCCGGTCTGTTTCTCTACTTCATTCTTATACTCCTGGAATTTTCCAAAGGCCTCGGACTTATGTTTCATTAAGAAGACATAACCGTACCTTGAGAAGTCATCCGTAAAAGTAATGAAGTAAGAATGTCCGCTTCGGGCATGTGTAGACATTGGACCGCACACGTCACTGTGTACGAGTCCCAAGAGCTCGCTCGCTCTTACTCCATGTCCAGTAAACGGAGTCTTTGTCATCTTTCCTTTGAGACAAGATTGACAAGTGGCATACGATTGATATTCGAACGCATTCAAATATCCTTCTGTATGTAACTTAGTCAACCTTCTCTCATTGATGTGACCCAATCTACAATGCCATAAGAAAGTCTGATTTATTTCCGGAGACTTTCTTTTGTGTGTATTCTGGACATTAAAAATCTGTGGTTGGTTTAACACGTATATACCATTACTCAGAGTACCTGACCCAATCAATACTTGATTAAGGTGAATGTTTACAACATTACTTACAAACGCAAATTCATAACCTTCTTTAGAAACTAAAGATACAGAAATGATATTACAAGTTGCGTTGGGTACAAAAAAGCAATTACGCAAAACCAAAACATGTCCATCTGACATTCCCAGGTGATAGTCCCCCACGGCTTTAGCATCCATGCTAGCTCCGTTCGCAACTTTGAGGGTCATGTCACCTGCCTTCAAAACCCTACGGTTTCTCAACGCCTGCAAAGAATTACAGATATGAGATCCTGATCCGGTATCCAATACCCAGGAAGTAGAGTTTATTGAAAGACAGTTTTCAATAACATACACACCTGAAGCTGAAGCTGCAACCTGCTTCAATTCCTGTGTTCTGGCCTTCCAGGCCCTGCAATCATTCTTCCAGTGTCCTTTCTTATGACAATAGAAGCATTCTTCTTTATCCACAAGCTTCCCCGCTATCTTTGTTGCTTTGCCTTTTCCCTTCGTATCCACTTTACCAACACCGCCCCTTGGTTTGGCGGGGGCCTTCTTCTTCTTTCCCTTGGCTTTCGCCTTGGACCTAGAAGAAGATGATCCTCCTACAAACAAAGTGGATGTTTCCCTACCTTTCTGTAGGGTGCCCTCTGCGCTCCTCAGCATGTTGAGGAGCTCTGATAGTTCAACCTCTTTTTCTTGTAGGTTGAAGTTCAGTATAAACTGGGCGTAAGTGGAAGGAAGGGACTGGAGAACTATATCCGTATATAGCTCACTCTCCAATGTGATCCCTAGGTCAGCGAGCTCCTCAATGAAGCCGATCATTTTTAGCACATGCTCGGCTACTGATGATCCGACGGCCATTCTTGTCGAAAACAACTTTTTCGACGCTTCGTATCTTGCGATACGTGATTGCTCTCCATACAGTTCTTTTGTATGGAGCAATATGGACTCCATGTCCATATTCTCATGCCTCCTCTGATGTTCGTTGTCCATCGAGGCAAGCAGGAGGCACTTGGCCTTCGCGCTATCAATCTCCCAAGTCTTGCGGATTTCCTTATCCGCGACACTGGAAGTTGGACCAGGGACAGGGGGAGCTTTGGTGGTAAGAAGATACCCCAGCTTGTCATAAGTGATTGCTATCGTGACATTCCTGAGCCAATCTTTGTAGTTTGGCCCTGTCAGTTTGTTTTTATCTAGGAGTAACTTAAGTCCAGTCATGTTGATTGGTCGCTGCAATTAGGAGAGAGAAGAAGAAACACTCAGCATGATGCTCTTGCAAGTTTAGAGTGGTTTTTAGTTTGTCTAAACAGGATGGCTCCCACTGTTTCTCGAATCCCTCCTCAAACCATAAAGGAAGAATTAGCCGGGATCAATCCCACCGTACAATACTTGCTTAACCGTTCAGCCAGGCCGGTGTCGGTACTTCGAGGGAGGTTTTCCAACGCTTTCGCGAAGTTCCTTAATTAAATAACCTCTTTTCCCTGGGGGCGTAACCCCGCTAACACCTTTCTAGGCACCTACTAGGTTTATAGCATTGATCGTTTAGTGAGAAATTTCCCGAGGAGTAGCATATACTCACAGTAGGATCGGGATCCAAATATCATCGCGTGACGAAACTGAAGGAATCCTATCAGAATCACCACACTCCAAATGGTATGCAAATCTAGCAAGTTTCAGTACTTATGAAACTCCCGATGTGGATTTTTGCCCCATGCTCTTATGACCTTGACTTTGGCCAAAATATCATAAGTCACATGTCAAGTTCTGCCCGTCACTATCCAGGTTAATTTGGATCCATCCGTACCTACCCTTGACTTTGGCCAAAATGGCAGCACGACTGTCCCAAACCAACGCATCTATCTATGCTACACATGAACACCCAATAGCTACCAATCACTATGCCTTGACTTTGGCCAAAATACATAGCTTGAATACTATTGCCTATTCATGCGAAGCGACGGAGGGCTACGAATGGTTTTGGCGAAACCGTGAACGTAGTGAACTTGATTTAATCGATGGAACGAGATAGCTTTTAGAAGGAGTGGCTCAAGCTCCGCATTTAAAAGTTATTTTTGAAAAGAACCGAGTGGTTTTTCGAAAGTGTTCCAACGACTTTAACTTGGTTTATTATCTTGCATTAGTTCTTTTAATGCGTGATATTCTTGCATTAGTACTTTTAATGCGTCCCATCATTTAATCCTACCATTGCAGAAAACAACCAAAATATGACGTACGCTTATGCCATTCGCATTCGCCACTGGGCCCCGTCATTACCCGTTAGGTTACTTAACTAACGACAGAGCGGGGGCTGGGCTAGCGCGTCTGTAAAACATAAGCAACGCCTAAATAATATCTTATATAGATATACTGCAATGATAAACATTTCAGATCACAGATAAATACATTGGATATACTAGTAATCTGTAATTTGTACGAGCCTGTAACAAAAACAGATAACACGGTCGCGGTGAATAGCCAAAACCCCACCCAAGACCCCTACGGGTACGGCAAACTACCCGCCAAGTACCCGAAGCGTAGCAACCTCCCTCATCTCCATGAGTAGGCCACTCGACACTTCGGCATACCCGGTAGTTTGTGCACCCCTCCACGGGTCTATCCTAGGAGCAAAAACAGTAAAAAGAAATTATACAATGACGGCTACAACCCCGACCCGGTTGTGCGGCCAAACAAATAATTATTACATCAATTTACAAATTTACATGAATTGCAAGAAAAGTAAACTCTCGTCTCACAACCCCCGGCTATTCACCCGCGACAATCCAACATATTTATATACACATTCCAGCACATTACAGATCATGTATAACCCCGACTAATCGACTTATAGCGATTAGCCGACGTTCAATACATGCAAACATCACAGATATAACCATCATAGTCAAAGTGCAATGAAGTTCGGAAAAAAATACGGAATTATAGGACCCCAAAAGGAAATTTCTTTTCTGTAAAATCTGGGCACATATAATATATCTCAAAAATCCCAAAACCAACACAGACACACACTGCACAAAAAACGACGCACTAAAGTCAACAAACCGCGGCGCTTCCGCGGCGGCCAAGAAGGGTCACGCGGCGGAAGCGCGGCTGTTTAGACGAATTGGTGAATCGTTTTTCATGGGTGTTCTAACAAAACCCTGAGACGAATATTGGAGTATGAAGTTTTTCATTTTGACCAGAAAAAATTTCAACAGAAACTCAGTTTTTGTAGTTTTCCGGTTTTGTGATTTTTTTCGGTTCCGAACTTCGTTACACTTTACTACCTAGCTAGTTTAAGTTTAGTTAGGCTCTGATACCACTGTAAGTCCATATTGCGACCCCCGGTTCTTACGGGGAGGCGGAAACGGTATAAAATCAAAATTTTTATCGCAAGAGGCAACATGGACTAACTTATGGTCGGGATCGTTACCTAAACTAAAACTAGCAAACTAAGCTAAAGATGTTTAGCTACTCGGATGAAGATGGTTATACCTAAACTTGAACTCCTTCTCTTCAAGCTCCGGTGGTGGTCCGATGGCTCCTTCTCGTCGTCTCCGTACGCCGAAGATAGATCCACTTGAAAGCTCCAACCTTTAGCTCCTTCTTCGGTCTTTGAAGAAACTAGTTCACTTGGTTTGCTAAACCTAGTGAACTAGAATGAGTAGAGAGGAAGTAGAATGGGATTTTATCTATGGTTCTTGATTCTCAACTCATGAGACAAGAGAACCATAGATCAAGAGAGGGAGCAAGAGGTTGAGGGTGAGAGCAAGGGGAGAGCTCAAGAACAAGAGAGAGAATGAGCAAGAAAGAATGAGGCTCTCTTTTCTCTCTCACCCTCTCATAATCCAAAGTGATCATAACTCATCATATCAAAAAAGTCTTTTGGTGATGGTTAGAAGCAACCATAAGGTTATCATATCATGCACTCATTTTACTCAAAAACAAGCAAGAAAAAAGTCTTTGGCATGAAATGATAACCATGGTTATCATGATGGTCAACTAGTCAAGCCTAGTCAACCGGTCAACAAGTCAACAAAAGTCAACAAGTCACCAAAGTCAACAAGTCAACAAAAGTCAACAAGTCAACAACCATATCACCATAATACTTAATTAATATAATAGTTAATCACATATCATATTCTCATTAGGGTTGAGCAAAAAGTCAAAAGTCAACGGTCAACTGTCAACAACCCTAATGAGAATCCACTGCCTCTGCCTCCCTGTCAACTGTGCATACACACCCGCATCCGCGTTCCGAGGAACACGAATGCAAACTGGATAAATCCAATCCCATAAGGTACACTAGGATCCGGCTTAAACCAAAGCCCGCTAGTGTAAACTGTCCGGACACTGTACGTGCACAAGTGCACGGATGTGACCGAACCCTGTCGCAAAACCATGCGACCTGTCGCAATACCATGCGACCTCTACTCTTTTGCCTAAAGGCGAAAAGCTTTCTGTGTGGGACTCTAAAGACTCGACACTACGCTGGCAGTGGGTTTAACCACAGACCGCAAGCGGCACTAGCTGTGCGTAACGGTCCCCAGGTAATGCCGACAAGAAGACCGACGAGGCGAAACCCATCTGAACTCCTACCGAGCCTGAGCGTGACATTCTCCGTACAGTCCGGTCTGTTCGTCTGATACATCGCATGGCGGGCCTAGGGGGCGGTAAACGTCAGTCCCCCAATAGCGGTACAAGTCGTGCCGGAGTGAAGCCCAATACACCCTGAGATAACACTGGAAACCTACCAGTATATCTCGTTTGCCCTGGCCAGGGACTACTCGTGTAATGGCTCTCCTAGACACAGCGCGATGTCAACCCCCAATACCGGGAGAGACGAATCCTGTCTAACCGTCACTGCCTCCAAGTGCTTCGGGACTGCACCCAACCACCATCTGTTTGCACGACTCCTTTGAGCCGTGGTAGGGTAGTGATCAAAGTACAGTGGGAACACACTCGAGGCGGAGTGACAGTGTCAAGTCAGCGGACTAAGCTGTACTCATGTCACCTGGGAACTGATAACTGACGATAGGTATAATACCAACTAGTCAGTTCCCGACGAGTCCTGTCCAGTGTACCCGTAACCTAACGAGCACCCGCATACTATCTCAAGTACGACGTACTGACGGCTGTGGGACAGACCGTCTCCCACACTGGGATGAGAAGCGCATGCGCTGGTCTACTCCGGAGTATCGATGCCCTGTCTCGATAGTCCTGCGACCAGGGACCTGAATAAGGATGTGCTTATAGATTACCCAGCCCCCACTAGTGTGACTGCCATCACAACGCTGGTAATCAAGCAAAGATCCTAAGGGCTCCACTAATGCGTATAAGTGATATACTGAAATAAACACAAGTACACATTGAAGTAGAAACAAACCAAGTAGCATACTACTATTTTGAGCAAGATTGTATATACAAGGTGAATATCCCAAGCATCCATTAAGTAATATACAAACTAGTATGATACAGTAATGGCCTCTAGGGCATATACACTAACAGTTGGGACTTTCTCAGTCCAGGTGCATAGATACCATAGTGAAGAGATTCAGTATGGATGATTCTAAGCACGGTAACCTACCGGCTTGTCACGGAATCACCCTCTCCAAAGAGATGTCTCCCAAGACTGATTTGGAAAGGGATCGCATGTCGATTATACCCTACGCTTCTGCGGTAGTCTCTATAATGTATGCGATGTTTTGTACCAGACCAGATGTGGCATACGCATTGAGCGTAGTAAGCCGGTATCAAGCAAACCCAGGGGAGAAGCACTGGATAGCAGTGAAGAGCATTCTCAAGTACCTGAGGAGGACTAAGGAGATGTTCTTGGTGTATGGCGGAAAAGACCTCCAGATGGAGGCCTTTGCCGACTCAGGCTTCCAGAGTGACAAAGATGACTCCAAGTCCATGTCGGGTTATGTCTTTACCCTCAATGGAGGGACGGTCTGTTGGAAGAGTTCCAAGCAGGAGACCGTTGCTGACTCAACAATGGAAGCGGAGTACATAGCTGCTTGCGATGCCGCAAAAGAAGCTGTCTGGATGAAGAAATTCCTCACAGAACTTCAGGTAGTTCCTTCCAGTATTGGTCCAATACCTCTGTATTATGACAACAACAGCGCTATAGCTTTAGCGAAGGAACCCAGGTCCCATCAGAAATCCAGACACATCTTAAGGCGGTATCACCTGATCAGGGAGATCGTAGATCGCCGGATGATCGAGTTGAAAAGAGTAGAGACAGAGAATAACATTGCTGATCTATTCACAAAGGCCCTTCCTCAGACGCAGTTTGAGAGGCTATTCGAGATGATAGGTCTACGATATGCCAGCTCATGGCCCTAGTGCAAGTGGGAGATTGTTAGTGTATATTCCTTAGGGGCCATTATTGTATCATACTAGATTGTATATTACTTAATGGAAGCTTGGGACATTCACAGTTGTATATACAATCTTGCTAAAAATGGTAGTCTGCTACTTGGTTTGTGTCTACTTTAATATGTGCATATGTTTCTTGTAACGTACCAATTATACATATTAGTAGAGCCCATAGGTTCTTTGCTTGATTACCAGCGTTGTGATGGCAGTCATACTAGTAAGGGCTGGGTAGTCTATAAGCAACATCCTATACATGTCCCTAGTCGTAGGATTATCGAGACAGGGCATCGATATTCCAGAGTAGACTGGTGTGTAAGCTTCTCATCCCAGTTGGGGAGATGGTCTGTCCCATAGCCATCAGTACGTCGTACTGGAGATAGTATACTGGTGCTCGTTAGGTTACGGGTACACCGGACATGACTCGCAGGGGAACTGATTGGTTGGTATTATACCCGTCGTCAGTTAACAGTTCCCAGATGACATGAGTACAGCATAGTCCGCAGACTTGACACTGCTACTTCGCCTCGAGTGTGTCCTACTGTTCTTAGATTGCTACCCTAACACGGCTCAAAGGAGTCGTGCAAACAGGTAGCAGTTGGGTGCAGTCCCGAGCACTTGGTGGCAGTAATAGTTAGATAGACTCTCCCGGTATTGGGAGATGATATCGCGCTGTGTCAGAGAGCCATTACGCAAAGTCCCTGGCCAGGGCAAGCGAGATATACTGGTAGGTTCCAGTAGCTTCTCAGGGTGTAATGGGCTTCGCTCCGACACGACTTATATAGCTATTAGGAGACTGACGCTTGCCGCCCCCTAGGCTTGATATGCGATAGTCTTAAACGAACAGACCGGACTGTACGGAGATTGTCACATCAGGCTCAGTGGGAGTTCGGATGATTTTCCTCATCGGCCTTCTTATCGACATCTACCTGGGGACCGTTACGTACAGCTAGTGCCGCTTGTGGTCTGTGGTTAAACCCACTGCCAGCGTAGTGTCGAGTCTTTAGAGTCCCACACAGAGAGTTTCCGTGCTCCAGGAGAAACGATATAGAGGTCGTATGGTTTTACGACAAGCGTTCGGACGCGTACGTGTGTTTACGCACGTACGACTTTTCGGACAGTTTTTACTAGCCGGCTTTGGTTTAAGCCAGATTCTAGTATCGGGTTATTGGATTTATACAGTCTAAAGTTTTTCCGTGTTTTCACGGATTGGAGGGGCATTCTCGTAATTTGTCGGGAAGCTTCTAGAAGAGTGGTGACTAAGGGGTTAAGGTGGCATTGCATTAAATGAGATTAGTGACTCATTTGTGTGATTCATCCATGTCATTAATGCATCATAAATGCTTAATGACTCATGGTGATGAATCACTCATAGATATTTATGAAGTATGGTTGTTAATTCAATTATTTCATTTTTGGATAAATAATAATGCTTCATATATATTATGATAACATCATTATCTCATTTCATTCTCATCTTCACCTTCTCTCTCCTCAAGCTCATTCTCTCTTCAAACCCTAACCCTAGCCTCTCATGTGTTGAGATCAAGGGTTAGCTAGACTAATACATCCATAACCTCACTCTATATACCCTAGGTAGCTTAGATTAGCACTTTAAGCAACCTAGTTATCTCAAGTTTGAGATTAAGCTTGGCGTAGGAACTTTCGGGTGGATCGTCTTTGATTCGAGAAGGCCGTTGAGGTGCCGATGTTCCAAGGAGCCTATGAGGACTGGAGGACCGCGATGAAGACCCGAAGGACTAGTATCGTGAGGTATAACTTCGTATCCGAGTAGTTAAACCTCTAGTTGATAGTTAGCAATGGTTTAGATACGATTCATGCGCTCAAGTCCGTGTTACGAAGCTTTGATAATCGTTTTTCAGATATTCCGCCTCCCCGCAAGTTCGTGGGGTGCGTGACATGGACTTACAAACCCTAACCGAACCCGATGCCAACGCCGATGCCGACGCCAAACCCTCACCCCTACACGAACCTGGCATGAACCCTAGACCTAACATCATCAAAATTAAAAATAAGTTGAGATTTAATTACTAACCTGGTGCGCGGTAGAGGAGACGACAGAAATCAATGGTCGACGACGATCGGTGAAGGTGGCGACGAGGCGCGGGAAGTCGACAAAGGTGTGGGAACGACCGACGAAGGTGGCGACGAGGCGTGTGAAAAGGCGATGAGAGGCGCGGGAGTGAGAGAGAGAAATTTTGGGAACGATGAATAATTTTTCTGTGCTTTTTTATTAATAACCTATTTATATTCCCCTACGAACATCACCGTAGGTCCACCGTTTGCGGCTCCGTAGGGCCAAACAAAAAATTAGAACGTAAGGCACTGTAGGGACAATGATGTGGCCCTACGAATAAATCCGTAGGGGCAAGAAATATTTGCCCCTACGGATTCCTGAGTCCGTAGGGGCAACCCCATATTGTAGTAGTGTTTCAGGTTTGGAGGAGAATTTGACGATATAGTGGGAAGTTTCCTGATTACATAAAGTGATAACCATTCTGATCTAGGTTAGAGTGCACGCAGAGTGTTTCTTTTCTCTCTCTCTTTGGCAGCGACCATTGCCTGACCCTAGACTATCACTCAGTGACCATGTTAACCGAACCTTCTTAAAAGCATACTGGCTTTTGGATTGTCTGAGTTGCATACATCATTGCCGCTCCTTCTTTTACCGTTTTCATTTCTCCAGAACACCTCGTATTACTATGAACATGCACTTCCATTGGATAAATCGATCGTATGGTTATATACGAACACGAAGGAACTTGTTCCAAATTCGAGGATGGATTCAGGTTCAGGAGAAATTAAATTGGTTTATTCAGTTGTCTTTTATCATCACCTTCTCTCAGGTTGCGAGGGCTCCTTAGTTTAGGAGAGTACACCTATTACGCTTATTGGATAGTCTTCTTCCAAACCATAGGCAGGTGCCGAAAGGTAGGGAATGAAGAAAACCAATTAGCCTAAGTAGGGTGTACAGAAGGTAATAAGTAAAGAAAAAATAAAGGGATTAGAAAGAGGGCAAAGTAAGTTGCGACTGCTATCATTCACGACCAAACCGCATAGTTCATCGCCACTCCTACTTCACCTTTGATTTTCTCCAGTTCAGGAGAAATAAAATAAGGTTTTATTCAGTTGTCTTTTATCATCACCTTTTCTCAGGATGCGAGTATTCCTTGGTTTAGGAGAGTGCACCTATTACGCTTATTGGATAGTCTCCTTCCAAACCATAGGCTGGTGCCGAAAGGTAGGGAAGGAAGAAAACCAATAAGCCTAACGATGGTGTATAGAAGGTAATGAGTAAAGACATACAAAGGGATTTGGAGAGATGGCAACGAAATATACGGTTACAGTCATGAATCTGGATAATGGAAGAGGCATTACTAGGAATACCCGGATACCCCATCGAAATATTTTCATGTTTCAGTTTTACTGTGCATTGTTAATTGTAAACTGATTTCCCAATTAGACACTTGCTTCAGGGTATGTATTTACCAGGTATGATTCTCACATCTCTATGGTTTTACAGATGATGAGTGGGAGTAAGTTATTGGGAATTCGGTGATCATCCTCATTATAACGGAATTCGTTGTAATTGGTGATATTTGAGGAAATCACCTGGGTACAGTTTTCAACCTACGACGCATAGAGTTTGAGTTATTCAACTCAAGGGACTTATACAAAGTATTGTATGTTTTCCAGTGTCGATTAGGACAAAGGGGTTGGTCCTCGTACTATATTCTATTTACTTTTGACTTCTCTAGTTTTTAGATAAGTGTTTCGTAGAAATACTAGGTCTAAGTTTTGAGAAGTTATAGTTAAAAGAATAATGTAGAGAACCAAGTGTTGCAAGTATCGGGTTTCTTCAAGGTGATCGAAGATGTAGATACTTGTTTATGGTATTCATTTGATAGTAATGGTTTTGAGAAACTTGTTTCTCTTTCGGGTTACTCATAATTGGATGCATTCCTAAGTTGAGTAATGTTGATTGGCCTCTCTCTATTTAGTTGACATGCGCTGGAGACAGCTGCATGATTTGAATCTAGTTCCAATTAAATCTGTGCCTCAGATTCTATATTGGATATAGAATGGTTCGTATCTTAACGATGTTAAGGTACGGGGAGTTGTCCGGCTTATGCTTAAAACCAGACTCTGGATAACTCAAGGCACGTTTCTGTAATGGAAGTTTGTGGGTTGACTCGGGCTATGTCGAAGGTTGACTTTCTACCATCTGGAAGATCAATAGTGATATTGTTTTTGACTCGCCACAGTTTTAGTAAAATGGATTTTTTCAGAAAACAGTAGTGGGAGTATGGTAGAACTGGAAGTGATTCCAGAACCACAAATGATTACTGAAAATTTAATACGACCTAAAGATTCAATCAGGTTTGACATTCCATTAGCCACTCCGCAGATATGGTGGGTAACCTCAGGCACCCGAGAGTTACTTCGGTAGCCTCATGGACGGTGACAGGGAGGTTCTTGTTTACCCAGACTTGACACTACTTTGTTCCAGGCTATGAGACCCGGCAGGAGGATGCGTATAGCGTCGTTCTAAACTAGCTTTAGAAGTGCACGTGTATATGACTCTGCCAGAGGGTTTTCGTAGTCAGTGGGAGTAGCGGAAGTATAGTGGACAAGTAGCTTATATCTATTTATAGACTAAAGAAGATATAGCGGAGATAGATCATCTATTTTTGATATGACAGTCATGGGTTTGACTTCATCAGAATAGGGGATGGATCTGTTAAGAAGGTAGTAGGGTGTGATATCCTGGTATTTGGATGACATACACAGAGTAGGAAGCAAAATTCCTATACTACGATTGGTTATACTGTGGTTGTCACACAGTTGTTTCTCCACAAAGGATATGGATATAATATCTGGCATTTTGGTTACTAGATCTATGGTTCTAGATCTAGATTTGGGTAGTTTCCCAATCTAGGTACTTAGACAGTATTGTAGGGTTGCTAGGCACACGCACAAGGGTCTACGAGGCATCAACCATGCCCAATTTAAAATTTAGCCGTGCCGAACAATCTTTAACAAGATCTTTAAACTAGAGTTTAGGCGAAAACAAGCATGTTAAACATTTTAACACTAAGTGAGAGAGATTACAACCTTTGTAGATCCGGTCCTTCACTTCTTAAGCTCCGTGTTGAGGTCCCTTCGCTGCGATCATCGTGTTCCGGACTCTCGAGAGGCTCCACGAAGAGAAAGATGCAAGCTTGCTTCCGATCTTCGATAACAAAGATGATCTACCTTGAAGTTTCATTAACACAAGCTCTCACTCACTAAATGATGTGAACACTCTCATCTAAAGGGCAAGGGTAGATGAGGATGATGAAGTAGGATTTTTGCTCTCATTTGTTTTCTTATTCTCACTCATTTTTCATCACAAAATCAAAAGCAAGAAAGCTTTTTTATCAAGCAAGAAGAAGAAGAAGAATAGTGATTCTATTTGTGATGAATAAGGAAAAGATAATCATGATGAATAATGCAACCATGGTTGACTAAACCTTTATAGAGATTTAACTAGGGCTAAGGTTTGGGTTGGGTTAACGCATGAGTTATTTGAAAATATCTTATCAAAAACAAAAAGAAACCTTCTAGAAGTATCAAGAAGGAACTAACCCAAAACAAACCCTAACCTTGTTTAATCTCCACTAAACATGTTGCATTAGTTATCATATCATGTTACAATAGTATATATCACATATATAATATTTATTGTAACAAAATAAAATAATACAATTAACATATATCGCATATATATCAATGTATTACCCGAATGAGAAAAAAAATCTTTTAGTGAGCTAATATTAGTTAATGTAATTTAATATATCATATATATAATTATACATTAAATCATCGAGTCAACACTTGATCCGACAATCCGGCTATATCGCATATAACCGACTAATATATCATTTACCGATTCATCGAATCAACACTTGATCCGATGACCCGGCTGATATCAAATATCTCGAGAATAGAATACGGTATCTCATATCGCATTATCCTCGGTCCTGCACATATCACATATGTGCCCCTACTCCGTTTTGTCTGAGCCAAGAAACCTCTGTGTAGGACTCTAAAGAATCGTCAATACGCCGGCAGTAGGGGATGATCATATCAAACACCCACAAGCTACAAGCGGTCAGCTAAACATAACAGCCACCCAGGTATTGAGCGCTCAGAAGATCAACAAGCAAGCCTGTACATTCTCCTGTGAATCCAATCAGTAACACTCCCGTACAGTCCGGTCTCGTCGTCTGATATGTCGCATATCTCTCCTAGGGGTGGTAAAACGTCAGACTCCAGTAGCTTGATAAGTCGTGTCGATATGAGGTCTATAACAGTTCGAGAAACTACTGATAACACTTACCAGTAAATCTCAGCAACCCTGGCCAGGGATTTCCAGTTATAGCCAATCGAACATGGCGCAACATCAACTCCCTATACCGGGAGAGACGAATCCCCTCCTATCGCTCATTGCCTCCATGTGATTCGGGACTGTACCCAAAAGCCACCTTTTTGCACGCCCTCTTGGACGTGGTATGATGGAAATCAAAGCACAGTGGGAATCACACAAGACTCTATGACGATCTCGGGTCAAGAGACTACTCTGTACCAGTGTCACCGGAGAACTGCCATCTGACGTGAGGTATAATACCATCTGAAAGTTCTCGGCGAGTCCATCCAGTGTACCCAGTCTCCACTGAGCCCCCGTACACCATCCTTGATTTCAAACACCAATAGATATGGGATCATCCATCGCGCATCATATGGGTCAAGATACGTATACACTAGTCTACTCTGGTATATCGATGCCCTGTCTCGATACACCCTCGACTAGGAACAGTTATAGGATGTACTCGTCGACTACCGTGGCCCCACTAGTATGATCTCATCATAGTCCCAGTAGTCGAGTACATATCCTAAGGGCTTTATCAACATGTAACAAAGAGACAATCAGAGAATATGTTAAGATAAACTACAACCACCTGATCTCATCATTTTCCCAGTAGTATTATCATGTCGAGCAAGAAAGTCCTCCATATATATGTCCAAGCATCCACTACAATATACATCGTATGTACATTAATGGCCTTTAGGGCATACATATAACTAACAATCTCCCATTTGCACTAGGGCCATCTGTTGTGGTATCTCATACCCAACAATTAGCTGTGGTTGAAGTATCTCATACTCAACCATCCTATAAAAGTCTCTACTAGGAAAAAGGCCTTTGTGAGTTGATCCGCGCTGTTGTCCTCTGTGTCTACTCTCCTAACCTCGATCTCCCTGGAGATCAATTATCTCCATGATCAGGTGATACTTCCTAAGAATTATATCTGGATTTCTGATGGGACGGTAGTTCCTTGGCTAAAGCCACAACTCCATTGTCACACAATGGTAGGAACGAAGTTCATCTCATGAACTTATATTTATCCAGACTGCCTCTTTGGTTGCATCTTTGGTAACGATGTATCTTGCCTTTAATTGTCTAGTAAGTCATGGTATCAAGCTTGGAACTCTTCCAACATACCGTCCCTCCACTGAGGGTAAAGACAATTCCTGCGACTGACATTCAGTCGTCCTTATCATCCTGGAACCTTTCCAGTGATTCTCCCAAGGATCGATTGATACCATCTCACTACCACTAGTAAGTATCCTAACATCCAATTAGATCTATCTCATAGATCCAAAACCCAGGATTTATGAGGTATCACTTTGATCCTATATGGAGAATCTTTGTGATAAGCGGAGATTGACCGAGCGTAGCATAGGAAACTCCTTCCCTAACAAGAGTATGTCATCCACGTACTCTACGAGGATCATCACCGTACTCCCTACTACCTTTTTGCATATACAAGGTTCATCTACCATTTTGATGAAGTCAAACTCTTTGACTACCACATCAAAACAGACGTTGCAACTCTGCGATGCCTGCTTTATCACATAAAATATCTTGCACACGTTTCCGCTGCTCCCACTGTCTACGAAACCCTCTGGCTGTGTACTTATAGACGCTGTCTTCCAAAACATCACTTAGAAAAGCAGTCATGACACCCAACCACCAGATATCGTAGTCATGGTAGTAGCCGTGGAAAGTAGGATCTGGATGGACTTAAGCATAGCTTTGAAAGTCTCAACTTTTCCATGTACGCCAAGTAATCTTCTCAAGATATACTTGCTCCTGATAGGAATTTAACCCTTCAAATAAAGCAACCAAAGTCCATACTTTGTTGGTGTATAAGGATTCCATCTCAGATCGCTAAGCATCCAGCCATTCTTACAGAGTCTCACTCCTGATGGCCTGCTCGAAACTAGTTGGGTCATCATCTCATGATGCAATCCTCGCTCCTACTGTCATAGAGAAACAGAAGTATCTCTCAGGTGGGTGAGGAACCCTACTAGATCGGTGGAGAGGCCGAGGTTAGTTGGAAACTATTGAATCCACATTCAATAGGTATGCAGCTTCTCAAGTGCATAACTCCCAAAAGGAAATAGGAAACTCAGTAGTACTCATTATAGAGCACACCATATCACATAGGGTGCTATTGGTCCGCCCCGATATACCATCGTGCTATGGTATATACGGAGGAGTAATGCTGAGAGAGAATCTCATTCTCCTTTAGAATAGTCCAGGAATTCCGTGCTCAAGTATTCTCCTCCTTAATCTCATCAAAGGACATAATACTTATACTCGTTTTTGGTTCTCTACTTCTAACTTATATTCTGTGAATATCTCAAAAGCTTCGGACTTGTGTTTCAACAGGAACATATGTCTGAATCTTGAGAGATCATCAGAGAATGTAATGAAGTACAAAGAACCGATCTTGGCATGTGTAGACAGGGGACCTTCATACATCAGCATGTATCAATCCCAAGAGTTCACTAACTCTTTCTCTGTTTTCAATAAACAGAGCTATGGTCATCTTATCTTTGTGACATGACCGGCAAGTTTCATAAGATGTAAATTCAAACTAATTTAAATATGCATCTAAATGTAAATTGGCTAGTCGGGTCGCATTGATATGACCTAGTCTACAATACCTCAAGAAGGATTCGTTCATTTCTGAACTATTCCTCTTGTGTGTGTTCTGTATACTAAGAACTGTAGTTTGATTTAGAACGTCAATGCTTTTAGATAACGTGCCTGAACCGATCAACTCTTGATTTAGGAAATGTTCAAAACATTATCCAACAATACAAAATTATATCCTTTCTTTACTAGTAAAGAGACTGATATGATGTTGTATATCAGGTTCGGTATCTAATAACATTCGTTCAGAATCAATGTATTCTGGTAATACAGAATGATAGTGACCAACAGATTTGGCTGCAACACTTGCACCGTTTCTATCTCATGAAACTTATCACCCGTTCTCAGTTCTCTACCTATCTGTAGCCCATGTAACAAATTACATATGTGGGATCCTGATCCGGTATAAAATACCCAGGACGTAAAGGATACTGAGAAACAGTTCTCTGTAATGAACACACCCGAAGAAGATGCATCAACATGTATTTTCTTCGTTTGGGTGGCACGGGAATTCTGGTAATCCCTTATTTCCTGCTCTGTCTTATAACAATTATAAGTTGGAGCGGGGCCAACGTTCCTTAGCGCAGTATAACAAGCGGGTTCGGCCAATACATCCGTATTATTATCTTGATTAAGGCGTGACATAGTCGCAACCAGGAGAGAGAGAGAAAAAACACTCAGCGTGTGCTTTTATAATATTAGATTGGTTATCAATTTATCTAATCAAGATGTCTCCCACTGTTTTAGTCAAATCTTCCTTCAAACCCTAAAAGGAAAGACTAGCCGGGATTAATTACACTCTACAAGTTTGCCAATCTTTCAGCCAGGCCAGTGTCGGTACTTTGAGGGAGGTTCCCCGTGCTTTCGCACGGACCTAATTAAAGTAAACCTCGTTTTCCCAGGGGCGTAACCCCGTTAACACCTTTCTAGACACCTACTTGATTGGCTAATTGTAATGTGTAAAACTCTCCCAGGAATAACTCTTACTCGCAGCGGGTATCGGGATCCAACTATCTCATAGAAGGTATGCAATCTCATTGCAAATTTCAACTCTTGAAATTCCCAATAATATTTTACCCCTAGCGTCCTATGACCTTGACGGAGGTCAACAAACCATAGGCTGCTAGTCAAGTTCTACCCGTCATTTCCTGATTGAATTAAACCCACCAGCACGACCCTTGACGGAGGTCAACAAGGCCGCATGACTATCCTAAAACAATCTGCATCATATGCATAAACAGATAAAAACTAGTTAGCTACCGCACACTACGCCTTGACAGAGGTCAACAAACGTAGCACGAATACTAAGTAGGACTTATCTGAAATGACGGAGGGCTACGACAGGTTTTTAAGAAAACCTTTTGCGTAATGAACTGGATATCGTTGTAGAATCGAGTGATTTTTAAAAGGAATGTTTTTGAGGCCTTTTCTAGTTTTGCTAAAGAGGTCACTCCCGGTGAAGGGATTGTCGGCTCTTTCCTCATCGAATAAGGTGCAGGATATTTCACAAATACCACTATGCAAAGAAAAAACTACAAAAACAATCAAAAGACAAACCGAGTTTATAGCATCTGCTAGTTATTGCTAAAGAGGTCACTCCCGGTGAAGGGATCTCGGCTCTTTCCTTATCGAATAAGGTGCTGGATGTTCTACAAGGAACACCGCTATGCAAAGCAAGAACTAGAGCTACAAGTTTTTTTAAACAAGTTTCTACAACATCTTTAGGTTTCTTTTAGTTTCATTAATCTCATTAATGAAGTCCCATTTTATTATGCTTCACAAGCATCACATTTGAAACGAAATCTACAATATAACATATATCTCATATATATAATATAAACATTTGTCTCAGGCAGTAATATGATCTCATCACAGAACATTGCAGTAGAAGAACATATATGAAATATTGCATATACTAGAACGTCCATGTTTTAGTACGGGCCTGTATAAAACACGGATTCCGCGGTCGTGACGAATAGCCAAACCCACATCCCTAGACCCCTACGAGAGCGGCAAGCAACACTGCCAATTCTAGGGTTAGGAGACCCGGTCTCGACTCCTCGAGATGGTCTCCCACTGGACCCTAGAACCCGGTTACTTGTGCTCCCCCTTGGGTCTACCTAATGCGGAAAAGTAAATAATATACAATGGTGATATCATCCTCAGCCCGGAAGTGCCCCAATAAAAGAATATTACATACAAATGAATTTTACTGTCATGACCCGAAAGAACGGAACATGACCGGCACTTAGACTACGAAACATCTCGAGGCGTACGTAATCTAAGTAAGAAGAAAAGATGTTTCGTAGTCTAAGTGCCGGTCATGTTCCGTACTTTCGGGTCGTGACAAAGTTGGTATCAGAGCATTAGGTTTTACCTTCGGAGCGTAGGATGACCCTTGGTTGATGGAATAGGTAACTAAAGTAGAGTGACGTACCGTGGTATGTTCTGCGGCATACTTACGATACGCTACTCCACTTAAGAAGCCTTAGGATATACATTTCTTTGCTCAGTATCATATTCATTCCTGATCTAGCCTCATCGGTACCAGTTACGGTTTGCTGCCATGATTACAGGTTGGGAGAGCTACGGCTAGAGTTGTGGTCAGCACGAGCTCGTCACGAGCGAGGACTGACCAGGGCGTAATTCCGGCGACACGTGATTGCGGAGATGTGTCTTTTTACTGTGTTTTCGCGCCATGAGCATTTGGCGGATCGCCTTTACGAGATTTCTCGGACGTGCCGATCAGTACTAGAGGATTGAGCCAATGATAGAGGCCAGCCAGATTTTGATGACCGTTGGCGTATTTCTTACTCCTGATGATTGAGGCACTGTTCAGCGTGCAGACGAGTGAGCCAGTCATTGCTGCGAACGACAAGATATCGCCCCAGATGTTGGAGCTATTTCAGTACGAGTTGTACTAAGAGATGATAGAAGGTCGCTAGTCACTAAGGATGAATGACTAGGACATGTGGTTCGTTCTCTACCCCGATGCGAGGTCATCAGATAGATTGATTCCAGCTAGAGACGACTTCACGCGGAGACGTTGAGAGTCGACAGAGACGATCGAATGTCAGCAACCTATTATTCCAAGTTTAAAGTATTCGGAAAGACATGCAGGCAATTCTATGGACCCTCTAGAAGAATGAAACCCTAACTTGACTTAATGACCGTGTGAAAGCCTTAGAACCTTAGGGTTTGCGGCAGTTCCGCGGCGCCATTAGTGAGGCTTGGGTTTGCCCTTCTACGGCTGGACCATCGATGCCGTGGTACGTACTCGATGTTGTTAAACTATACCCAAGATGTTGAGCTCTTAGGGGATTATGAGGTTTTGACAAATCGATCAGATGGTTTGACTTCATTCGGATGCCCGGTGGTGAAATGCATTTCTTAGGAGACTCCAGATACGAGGATAGCCGTAGGAGCTCAATCCATGCAGCCACGACGAGACGAGTCCAAGCAGTCGACATTAAAGAAAGTGGAGTAAGAGGTTCGTACGAGATCTTAATGAGACGACGCTCCACTCCGCCAACATCAGAGATGCGATACACATGTTGAGGCATTGTACTTGGATATACCTTCCAGAAGGAGTCGCGATGAGTATGCTGCCGTTCCGGAACGAAAACAGATCTAGTAAGGGACGATGACTTCCGGACAGTTCGGCAGAGATGAGATTTGGGAGAGATTTCGACAAGACCTTTCTGGAATGAATTACGAGAAGACTTGGACCCAGGAGTGGTCATATTACGCACACCGGCAGGCCAGAGTTCAGGATCGTCGACGAGACATGCTATGAGTGACCACGACAATTGGCCAGAGGTTCTTAGAGGAAGTGCTTGAGCGGGGACTATTCCGCCATATGTGATTCAGTATTTTGGGCGATCTATTCGCATGATTGATTTTGATGATTGAGTTTCATGATATTTGTTTTCATGGACCATTGTTGTACTTGCTGAGTATTTGCGATTTTTGCACAGTTGTTGCACTTGAGATAGTTTTCGTGCCTTGGTTTCTCACGTTTATGATTTTATGGGTTTCATACAGTTGAGTTGATTTATGCGTATATACGCATACGAATTGGTTTTTGCACTCGATATAGTTCACATATGCTTGCAGTGCAGTGATACGCATTTTGTGCACTTAGATGCACTGGACTTCGATTTCGATTGTGATACTCGATGTTTGTTTTATGCACCTTGTGCACCTGATTTGATTTTACGCAAGTTCGGCGCTTGATATAGGATTTCATGATTTCGTGCATGATGGATGCACCTGATTTGGATTTTCACGCATGTTGAGCGCATGTTCTGAGATACGATTTTGGTGCACACCAGATGCACTAAATCGAGATTCTTCGTGCATGTCAGATGCACCTGTTTTGCTGTCAAGCACACCTGTTGCCATTGAAAGATGTTTCGTGCACACCCGATGCACTTAGATATTGTTTATGTGTGCATGTATGGCACATTCATGGATTTTTATTTACGTGCGCACCAGACGCACGTAGTATTCATATGCATATTTTGGGATTGATTTCTTATGGAGCAGTACGTTTTTATAATGATTGCTATGAGTTTTTATACTGAGTAGGACTAGTCAGAGGACAGTACCTGAATATATTTTGCATTCATTGATAGTTATTGAAGGGATTTCCAAAAAGCGAGCTATAGTCTCAGTATTTACCTACGTGTCTGATATGACACGAAATGTTTAAAACAAGGAGACCCTTTTAAATTGTTTCCAAAACGGCGGAACGTACAAATTAAACAAAGGATATATATATATATATATATATATATATATATATATATATATATATATGTAGTTATTTTCTTACAATAGACGTCCGCCACTGTGCAGTGCTGCGAGCATCGCACACCGATTTGAAGAAGATTTGGCATGCATTGCTTCCAGATATTTTAATGATGTATATCATATTGATTTTCATTTTGGATTTAGACATTGTGTCTTCACCATGACTCCGATGATTGCGGGATGCTGTATGGAGTTTTGATTTTGAGTTACATGCTCATTTTTCATGCGCATGCGCTGCGCTACGATTTGTTTTATGTATTTATGACTTCGGAGCCCCGACGACTTAATGGTTTTGCTTAGATGTTTTAGCGTTTGGGGGGGAGTTTAATTTAAATTCGGGAACCAAATTTCTTTAAGGGGGGAAGATTGTAACGTTTTGAAAATCGTTTCGGTGAAATTTCGGAAAATCGGCAAAATAAGGGTTTTTTTTGTAAAAAGTCAAAATACAAATATCTTTATTTTAAAATTAAATATACATATTCTAGCTATGTAATTGCTAGTATTTGGTGTTTATTGAGCCACTGGTGAAATTTCAAATTTTCTGAAACTTTTTCCGAAAATTATTATTTTAATATTATTTTAAGCCGTCACTAATACATTTAATTAGGGAAAATTATAAATTGGAATGGGTTGATACAAATTTTATCATTCATGACACACTAAACTGATATGTAAAATATGTTGGAGATAGTGCCCTCATAGTCAATTATTGGATCCCAGGTACGTGATTGCAATGATTGCGGAGGACCTATACCGGTAGGACAGTCTTACTCGAGATGATAGTATGCTATCTGGTTTGCCTTTATCAGTCGTGTACATGTTCAGGTGACTGATTATATGTTATACTTTGATAGAGCCCTTAGGATCTTGCTTTACTACCAACAGTATGATGGCGATCATATACGTGAGAGTTAGGTAGTTTATATGCATATCCTTAATTGTGGTCCCTAGTCGTAGGAGTTTCGAGATAGGGCATCGATACTCCGGAGTAGACTAGTGTATACAATCGAGACCCCGACGAGGGGCGGTGGCCGATCTCACAAGCCACTGGTGTCAGTTGGATCACCTAAGATGTATACAGGTGCTCATTGGGTTATGAGTACACCGGACAGGACTCGCCGGGAACCTGTTAGTTGGTATTATACATATCGTCAGATAGCAGTTCCCTGGTGACATGTGTACAGGTTAGTTCATCGACCTGAGGTCGTCATTTGTCTCGTGTGAGTTCCCACTGTGCTTTGATTTCTACCCTACCACGGCTCAAAGGAGTCGTGCAAACAGGTAGTTTTTGGGTACAGTCCCGAGCCACATGGAGGCACGTGAGCGGATCGGCAGGGGATTCGTCTCTCCCGGTATTGGGGGCGAGATCGGGCTGTGTCTAGGAGAGCCATTACACATAGCCCACGGCCGTGGCAGGAGTTTACTGGTAGGTACTCCAGTAGTATCTCAGGGTGTTATTGGGCTACACTCCGACACGACTTATACTGCTATTGGGGGTCTGACGTTACTAGCCCCCTAGGCAGATATGCGATACTCATAGACGAATGGACCGGACTGTATATACATTGTCACTGTTAGGCTCAGTAGGGTTTCCGGATGAGTTCGCTCATCGGCCACCCTTGAGGTCAGTCCATGGGAAGCCGTTACGCATTGCTAGTGCCGCTGACGGTTTGTGGTTAAACCCACTGCCAGGGTACTGACGAGTCATTAGAGTCCCCCACAGACAGTTTCCCTAGTTCGGGCGAAACATTGTAGAGGCCGTATGGTTTTATGGCAGGGTTCGGAAAATGCACGTGCGTTTACGCACGTGTCGGTTTTCGGACAGTTGATACTGGTCGGCTTTGGTTTAAGCCGGATCCGAGTATTTTATTGAGTAGATATAATATCTTTGTCTCAGTTGCATTTGTATTCAGTCGTAATACAAATGCGGGTATATTTATACAGTTACGGGGTTATCCTGAAAGTCGTTTCAGGATCACTTTTGGAAGTTGCCAGTTTCCAGTTTTCTATCAGCCGTCTTTTAACATTCGGTTAAAGACGGGTTTATCTTTTCTTTGGAAGAGTGTGGAAGCTTCTAGAAGGTTCTAAAAGTGGTGAGGTGTTATTGTTTCATTGGTTGCTTTTGGTGTGTTCACACTTTGTGTTCACACTTGAGATATTTGTTTGTGTTCACACTAGAGATATTTGTTTGTGTTCACACATGATATTTTCTTATGGTCACCCTCCTTCTCCTACACTCACCCTCCTCCTCCCTATATATGGCCGGCCCCCTCCTCTCTCTCTCTCTCACTTGATGTTTTTCATTTGGTAGAAAAAGATTATGATAGTTTTCGGTGTATGGAATTTCACAGTTCATTTCATTCCATCATCCGATTCCCACGACAACTTCATTAACCGTTCGTCCATGGTCTTGGACGAAGCGAGACAAAGTCTTCTACTCATTCTCTACATCAATCTTGGTCGTCTCCTTTAGCAAACTTGACGACTGAGTTGCCTCGAGTCAGAGGCGGGAGCCCGTTTAAAGAATCGTCGACGTGGTGCCACCTGGACGAGCAGATCGGAGATCGAAGAGATCGGAGCAGCCGCAACGGAGCGTGGGATGATGGTTAAAGAACGAAGGACTCGGATCGTTCGGTATAACCTTTCTACACTCTTTACTGTTTGTTAGTTTAGCAATAATGGCAGATCCGGGTTAAAGTATACGATAGCGCCAGTTAAAAAGTTTTTGTTCCGCATTTGGCGTCTGTAGACGGCCGGGGCGCTACCGTAGACTTACAGTGGTATCAGAGCCTCACCATTTTGCTTCTCTAACTTGTGCTAACGCGTTTAAAAGATCGATCGAACCGGAAATCAAAAACTGCAAAATTCAACTTCACAGTTTCTGTCGATTTTAAATGATGTCCTAAAATTATTCTACATATCACAGAAAGTTGTGCAGGGTTTCAGAAGCACACTGACCAAATTTGAGCACGTGATTCCACCAAACTGCCGCGGAATCGCGGCCAAACCCATGGTTTGGCCGCGCATCCGCGGCCGTTCTATCGAATCAGTGCACCAAATTTGCACAGTGTCTTCTCTGTTGGAATTTGGGGGTTTTGGTACATATCTTTTGGGCCCAGATTTTGTTACTGTTCACCAGTTGTTCGTGGGGCCCACTTTGTGATATTTAGTCGATCGAAATTTAAACATGTTAGTTTACAGTGCTTACATTATATCTCCGACCGGGAATGTCATTTGATCGGTAAACCGCGTCTGATTGCTATAGTTCTTTTAGACGGGTTTGCGAACGTGACATTCTCGTTGATGTTCTGTGTTGTGCTGTGATGTTGCGGATTTGTCATGGTGGATAGCAGTATGCAATGGTAGTGCAGTTTGGATTTATTTGTACATTTGATATTGCAGGGCGAGCGTCCAACTTGTGGACTGCCGTCACTGCCTGTTGTATAATATTCTTTTGGGGCACGACCAGGTTGCGGTCGATGTACCTGTTGTACTATTATTCATTTCTGTACTAGGTTTTGCCCCGCGACGGAGTGCACGGATAGCCGGGTTCTGGAGGGCAACGGGTCCGCATCTCATGGCTTTGAGAGGCAGAGGGGCCTCACTCTAGAATTGGCAGACTATTCGCCGCACTCGTAGGGGGTACAGGTTGACCCAAGGAGGGGTGCCCAAGATTACCGGATTCCGTGAAGTGCTGAGTGGTCCATTCACTTTAATGTAGGGGGCTGCCTCGCTTCAGGTTTTGGCGGGTAACTTGCCGCACCCGTAGGGGTCTAGGTTTCGTTGCACAGGCTATCCACACGACAGGGGAACGTCGGGTTTCAGCAGCGGCTCTGTGAAACCCGGGGATCCCAGATTATCTGTATTGTTCTGTAATGCTTATTACTTTTCTGTAATGTTGCATATTATCACGCCTGGAGCGATTATTGTATATTGGTTTATATACTATTAGATGTTGTATATGTTTTACACCCGCGCTAGTCCAGTCCCCGCTCTGTCGTTAGTTAAGTAACCTAACGGGTGATGACGGGACCTAGTGACGAATGCGGATGGCATATACGTACATTTTATTTTCGTTCTTTTCTGGTGTGATTGATTGATGGGACTGCGTTGATTCTGATCAATGCAAAGGAAAACAAACCTGTTTGAAGTTGTTGGAACAAATTTAAAAAGTGTTATTGCAAAGACGTTTCCTTTTGTTTTGCATAGCGATATTCAGTGGAATATCCTGCACCTCATTCGACGGGGCAAGGGCCGATATCCCTTCACCGGGACTGACCCCTTGGGCAGAAGTTTGCGTCAGGGTAATAACTTCACTATAGTCGATTACATGTTGCTTTGCACCGCGGTATTCAGTGGAATATCCTGCAGCTCATTCCACGAGGAAAGAGCCGAGATCCCTTCACCGGGAGTGACCTCTTTAGCAAAAGGTTTTCGCCACTATATTTTAAAAAGCTATCAGGTTCCTTCAGCGATATCAAGTTCACTACGTTAAAGGTTTTTCGCCAAAAACCAGCCGTAGCCCTCCGTCACTTCTTTTGGGTATTCAGTAGTATTCAAGCTATGTATTTTGACCTAACACCAAGGCATAGTGTTTGGTAGCTGCTGGGTATTCAATTGTTGCATAGATAGATGAGTTGGTTTGGGACAGCCGTTCTGCCATTTTGACCTAACGCCAAGGGCATGTGCGGGTGGGTTCAAATTAACAAGATAGTGACGGGTAGAACTTGGCATGTGACTTATGACATTTTGACCTAACGCCAAGGTTATAAGAGCATGGGGCAAAAATCATATCGGGAGTTTCTAAAGAAACTGAAACTTGCCAAGTATGCGCATACCTTCTGGAGTATGAGTAACGTGGATGTATTCCATCACGTTATCATTCGATGAGAGTTGGATCCCGATTCCCACTAATGAGTTGGTTTACTCTTCGGGTGATCCCGATTGATTCTTCTTTCAGGTTTGGAGGAGAATTTGACAGGACAGTGGGAGGTTTCCGGATTAGATAAAGTGATAACCATTCTGATCTAGGTTAGAGTGCACGCAGAGTGTTTCTTTTCTCTCTCTCTTTGACAGCGACCTTTGACCGACCCTAGACTATGACTCAGTGACCAAGTTGACCGAACCTTCTTAAATTACTGGCTTTTGGATTGTCCGAGTTGCATAAGTCATTGCCACTCCTTCTTTTACCCTTTGTATTTCTCAGAACACCCGTATTACTACGGACATCCACTTCCATTGGATAGATCCATCGTATGGTTATATACGAACTCGAAGGGACTTCTTCGAGGATGGATCCAGGTTCAGGAGAAATAGAATTGGTTTATTCAGTTGTCTTTTATTATCACCTTCTCTCAGGTTGTGAGGGCTCCTTGGTTTAGGAGAGTACACCTATTATGCTTATTGGATAGTCTTATTCCAAACCATAGGCAGGTGCCGAAAGGTAGGGAATGAAGAAAACCAATTAGCCTAAGTAGAGTGTGCAGAAGGTAATATGTAAAGACAAAATAAAGGGATTAGAAAGAGGGCAAAGTAAATTGCGACTGATATCATTCACGACCAAAACCGCGTACTTCATCGCCACTCCTATTTCACCTTTAAAAGAATAAGGTATTATTCAGATGTCTTTTATCATCACCTTCTCTCAAGATGTGAGTACTCCTTGGTTTAGGAGGGTACACCTATTATGCTTAGTGGATAGTCTTCTTCCAAACCATAGGCTGGTGTCGAACGGTAGGGAAGGAAGAAAACCATTTAGCCTAACGATGGTGTACAGAAGGTAACGACTAAAGACAAATAAAGGGATTTGGAGAGATGGCAATAAAATATACGGTTGAAGTCATGAATTGGATTATGGAAGAGGCATTGCTATGAATACCAGGATACCCCTACGAAACATTTTCATGTTTCAGTGCATTGTTAAAGAAAAACTGTTTTCCCGATTAGATACTTACTCCAAGGGTATGTATTTAACAGGTTTCATTATCATATTTATATGGTTTTACAGATGATGAGTGGGAGTAAGTTATTGGGAATTGGGTGATTATCCTCATTATATCGGAATTCGTTGTAATTGGTGATATTTGAGGAAATCGCCAGGGTACAGTTTTCAACCTACGACGCACAGGTTTTGAGTTGTTTAACTCAGCGGACTTATACAGAGTATTGTATGTTGTCCAAGTGTCCATCAGGACAAAGGGGTAGGTCCTCGTACTATGTTCTGTTTACTTATGATTTCTCTAGTTTTTAGACAAGTGTTTCGTAGAAATACAAGGTCTAAGTTTTGAGAAGTTGTGGGTATAATAATAAAGTAGAGAACCAGGTGTCACAAGTATCGGGATTCTTCAAAAAGATCGAAGATGTAGATTCTTGTGATTGGTATTCAGATGATAGTAATGATTTTGAGAAACTTATTTCTCTTTCAGGTTACTCATAGTTGGAAGGATTCCTTAGTTGAGTAAAGCTGATTAGCCTCTTTCCATTAAGGTGATATGCACTGGAGACAGCTGCATGATTTGAATCTGGTTCCAATTAAATAAAGTGCCAAAGTTTCTATATTGGATATAGAATAGTTCGTACCTTAAAAGATGTTAAGGTACGGGGAGTTGTCCAGCTTATGCTTAAAACCAGACTCTGGACAACTCAGGATACGTTTCTGTAATGGCTGTTTGTGGGTTGACCCTGGCTATGACGAGGGTTGATATTCTATCATTTGGAAGATCAATAGTGATATTGTTCTTGACTCGCCACAGTTTTAGTAAAATGGACTTTTTCAGAAAACAGTAGTGGGAGTATGGTAGAACTGGAAGCGATTCCAGAACCGCAAACGATTACGGAAAATTTAATAGGACCTATATATTCAATCAGGTTTGACATTCCAATAGCCACTCCGCAGATATGGTGGGTAACCTCAGACACCCGAGTGGTACTTCGGTAGCCTCAAGGACGGTGACAGGGAGGTTCTTATCTACCCAGACTTGACACTACTGATGTTCCAGGCTATGAGACCCGGTAGGAGGGTTGTCGTAGTCAGTGGGAGCTGCGAAAACATAGTGGGCAAGTAGCTTATGTCTATTTATAGACTTGAGCAGTTATAGCGGAGATAGATCATCTAATTTTGATGTGACAGTCATGGGTTTGACTTCAATCAGGATAGGGGATGGATCTGTTAAGAAGGTAGTAGGGTGTGATGTCATGGTATCTGGATGATATACACAGAGTAAGAAGTAAAATTCCTATACTACGATCGGTTGTACTGTGGTCGTCACACAGTTGTTTCTCCAGATAGGATATGGATATAATATTTGACATTCTGGTTTCTAGATCTATGGTTTTAGATCTGGATTTGGGTAGTTTCCCAATGTGGGTACTTTGACAGTATTCTAATGGTTTTTAGAATAGATGACTCCTGGCATGGTGGTGTACCTGCAGGTAATGGAGTCACCCTCTCTAAAAGTGTCTTACAGACTAAAGGGGAGAGGGAAGTGCATGATTGGCAGATCACTTGCTTAGGCAATTGAGTCAATCGTGAGATGTCAAGTACCACACCAGATGTTGTTTTTGCACTAGTTGCAATAAGTTTGTATTAATCCAATCCTGGAGAAACATAAGGAAGCAGTTTTAGAACATAGGTGCATGTTCTACGGATTTGATGACGGCAGCCTCCTTCGGGAGACGATTATCATTCCAGGCTTCAAAGGTGACATGGTTGACAGAGAGATTGTCAGAGTTATAGTTTTTTCTCTGACGAGGGACAGTATTATGGACAGGTGGTCTAAGAGGATACTGTGGGAGGCTTGGTGCCGGATACTGATTAGGTTCAGTGATCGATACAGTCTAAGAAGTTTAGATTTGGAGTTCATTTATGTCCCATCAGAAATCCAGACATATTCTAAGACAGATATTACTCGATTCGGGAGATGGCTTTTTCCGCGAACTTGAGATTAAGAGAGATATAGAGAGAAACATCTAGGCGGATCCACTCACTGAGGCTATTTCTCGAACACAATAGTTTTACAAATGGGTTTTGTGAAACTGATTAGTAGAGGAGTTGGATATTCGGTTTCACACGGGCTGTGAGTAGTCGACATCGCAATAATTAGCCTTGAGTGCAAGTGGGAGATTGTTGGAGATAATGCCCTCATAGTCAATTATTGGATCGCAGGTATGTGATTGCAATGATTGCGGAGGACCTATACCGGTAGGACAGTCTTACTCGAGATGATAGTATGCTATCTGGTTTGCCTTTATCAGTCGTGTACATGTTTAGGTGACTGATTACATGTTACACTTTGATAGAGCCCTTAGGATCTTGCTTTACTACCAACAGTATGATGGCGATCATATACGTGAGAGTTAGGTAGTTTATATGCATATCCTTAATTGTGGTCCCTAGTCGTGGGAGTTTCGAGACAGGGCATCGATACTCCGGAGTAGACTAGTGTATACAATCGAGACCCCGACGAGGGGCGGTGGCCGATCTCACAAGCCACTGGTGTCAGTTGGATCACCTAAGATGTATACAGGTGCTCATTGGGTTATGAGTACACCGGACAGGACTCGCCGGGAACCTGTTAGTTGGTATTATACATATCGTCAGATAGCAGTTCCCTGGTGACATGTGTACAGGTTAGTTCATTGACCTGAGGTCGTCATTTGTCTCGTGTGAGTTCCCACTGTGCTTTGATTTCTACCCTACCACGGCTCAAAGGAGTCGTGCAAACAGGTAGTTTTTGGGTACAGTCCTGAGCCACATAGAGGCACGTGAGCGGATCGGCAGGGGATTCGTCTCTCCCGGTATTGGGGGCGAGATCGTGCTGTGTCTAGGAGAGCCATTACACATAGCCCACGGCCGTGGCAGGAGATTTACTGGTAGGTACTCCAGTAGTATCTCAGGGTGTTATTGGGCTACACTCCGACACGACTTATACTGCTATTGGGGGTCTGACGTTACTAGCCCCCTAGGCAGATATGCGATACTCATAGACGAATGGACCGGACTGTATATACATTGTCACTGTTAGGCTCAGTATGGTTTCCGGATGAGTTCGCTCATCGGCATCCCTTGAGGTCAGTCCATGGGCAGCCGTTACGCATTGCTAGTGCCGCTGACGGTTTGTGGTTAAACCCACTGCCAGGGTACCGACGAGTCATTAGAGTCCCCCACAGACAGTTTCCCTAGTTCGGGCGAAACGTTGTAGAGGCCGTATGGTTTTATGGCAGGGTTCGGAAAATGCACGTGCGTTTACGCACGTGTCGGTTTTCGGACAGTTGATACTGGTCGGCTTTGGTTTAAGCCGGATCCGAGTATTTTATTGAGTAGATATAATATCTTTGTCTCAGTTGCATTTGTATTCGGTCGTAATACAAATGCGGGTATATTTATACAGTTACGGGGTTATCCTGAAAGTCGTTTCAGGATCACTTTTGGAAGTTGCCAGTTTCCAGTTTTCTATCAGCCGTCTTTTAACATTCGGTTAAAGACGGGTTTATCTTTTCTTTGGAAGAGTGTGGAAGCTTCTAGAAGGTTCTAGAAGTGGTGAGGTGTTATTGTTTCATTGGTTGCTTTTGGTGTGTTCACACTTTGTGTTCACACTTGAGATATTTGTTTGTTTTCACACTAGAGATATTTGTTTGTGTTCACACATGATATTTTCTTGTGGCCATCCCCCCTCTCCTACACTCACCCTCCTCCTCCCTATATATGGCCGGCCCCCTCCTCTCTCTCTCTCACTTGATGTTTTTCATTTGGTAGAAAAAGATTATGATAGTTTTCGGTGTATGGAATTTCACAGTTCATTTCATTCCATCACCCGATTCCCACGGCAACTTCATTAACCGTTCGTCCATGGTTTTGGACGAAGCGAGACAAAGTCTTCTACTCATTCTCTACATCAATCTTGGTCGTCTCTTTTAGCAAACTTGACGACCGAGTTGCCTCGAGTCAGAGGCGGGAGCCCGTTTAAAGAATCGTCGACGTGGTGCCACCTGGACGAGCAGATCGGAGATCGAAGAGATCGGAGCAGCCGCAACGGAGCATGGGATGATGGTTAAAGAACGAAGGACTCGGATCGTTCGGTATAACCTTTCTACACTCTTTACAGTTTGTTAGTTTAGCAATAATGGCAGATCCGGGTTAAAGTATACGATAGCGCCAGTTAAAAAGTTTTTGTTCCGCATTTGGCGTCTGTAGACGGCCGGGGCGCTACCGTAGACTTACAAAATATTGTTTCTGAAACGAAATGGTTTGCCAAAACGGTTTAGAAAATATCGAAGAAAAAAAGGCTTAAATAGTGAAATTAGTGTAAATAGATGTTGGGGTATATCATTTATCATTTTTCCCTCACCCACACTCACCCACACCCTCTCTCCTCTCCCCAAATCAGCAGTCCAAGTTTCCCCCTCCTCATTTCCCCACTTGTTTTGCCCAAATGAAATGAAAAGAAAAAGGAAATGAAAGAATAAAAGAATATATAAGTATGGGCTTTGACCTTGGGTTGACTTGATATCATTTTCCACACTTGACTCTCTCTCCTCTCTCCCACAACTCCTGGCCGAGCTCCCCACCTCCAAAGCAGCAGCCCACTCTTTTTCCTCACCTCATTTCACACCCCAAATCCAATTAAAAATGCTTCAAAATCAACACAAAAATCCCACAAAATAAAAATCCAACTCCTACCCATTTTTCCTTAGCCTCTCAAGCATGGATTTTGGTGAAAAGTTTTCAAATTGGAGGTCAAGATTTTCATGCTAGATCTCAAATCTTGTGAGGTATAAATCTTGACCTTTTGTTAAATTGTTGTTTGAATACTTTAAATCAAGCATAATTAGTTAATAGTTTGGGTTTAATTGAATGTTTTGAAAAATATAGTAAGGGTTTGTGATTTCAATTAGGGTTTTTATTATATCATTAGGGATGCAAGGTTTAGTTTAACATCTTAATGTATGTAAAACCTAGTTTGGTTGATTAAATTGCACTTGTTATTTGTAATTTGTCCAAATTGCTTAAATTGCAAACTAGCTTTTTGTAAATTATGAATTTGATTAAGAGAAAAATGTGATTAGGTTTTTCATGACTTTATTAACATTTTAAATTGTAGTTCAATGCTTTAGGTCATGCAAATCCAAGTTAGATTGTTGTTTGTGCATTTTTGCAATAAAATTGTTATAATTGGTTATGTATGCAAACTAGATTTTTGAGATTGATATTAAGAGTTAAGTTTAAAATCTAATTATCATTGGTATGACTTAATTAAGATATTTAGTGAGCTTTATGGCCGCTAGATTTGTTTAAACGTCGAGTTTTGTACTAAAACGGTAAATTTTTGTTTGCTAGATTTTCGGAATAATGGCTTTTAAAGTGAGTTTGGGGGTTTTTGTAAGTTTTAACCCATTTTATATTATAATTAGTGTTCGTGAATGTGCAAATGAGTGTGATTGGGTTTTTCTCGATGGTTTGACGTTTGTACATCGACATCGAGGGTTGGTTTGGCTATTCGTGCATGCGTAGGCGATAGGTTTTGACCTATGCGTGATACGCGTGCCGATTTGATTTTCGTATGCCGTTTCGATTTCGAATTTGGATTTTAATGCGATACGGTGCGTTCTGACATGTTGGTACTCCATGTGGACTTCGAGACGACAAGCAAGCACGTGGCGACGTCGGCACTGACGAGCGAGGACCAGGTGAGTAGATTTATATCTACGGGGAGAAGTCGGGTGGATGGCGTAAAGCACCCCGCAATCCGTAGTATAGTTCATATATATGTTTATATAGGTGTTTTATGATACGAGAATGTTTATTCATGTTATGATTATGTGTTCATGGATTAGCTTTGGGTTAGTTTCCAAACTCTAGAGTAGTTGTTATACCCACATACGCACACACAGACTTGCATGCATTTCTTGTGCGTAGATGGGGATGTGTATATATGTATATACGCATGGGTATGGGACTATGCATATATACATTCATATACACATGCATGGATGATGAGGATAGTATTTGGGATTTAAGATGAGTCGATGAGATTTGATTTGAGGCCGTGAGATCGGTGATATGGCAGGTTCGTATTTGAGATACGACATGACGTTGTAGCGGGTCCTTGACGTAGTGTTTCACACCCGTGCATGCTTACTTAGGCGGTATCAGTATTGTACTAGACGTAGATCAGTACCCCGATCATGATATTTGATAAAGAGGATACCAGATGAATAGTATGATGAATGTGATATTGACCCGTACCCAGATTTGGGATCCCGTACGACGGATTTACGTACGAGCTATATATTGATGTTTGATCCGCACTCTTGACTTGGAAATGTCTGATTATAGATATGGTATCGGATGTGATATTATTGAGCCCGGATCACCGACTAACATATACATGTAGGTATATGTATCGACTCAGAGGTTAGGCGGTTTTCTTACTTTCAGTAGCCAGTTAGCGTGGCCCTTTAGTTTAGTGTAGTCGTTAGAATAGATTTATATTAAATATAGATTTGTTATCTTGTGTCTAGTATTTAGCTCCCGCTCATTATTGTTGTTCGCTCCGCATCGCATGCTTATATTATGATTCATATCCTATTATTAATATCATGCTGTTAGGACACCAGCACCATTACCGATGACGCGTATGTACCACGTACACTTACTTACCGGCTCACACACATCTTCATCGGTAATTTCCATGTCACGAACACTTTAGAAAATACTATTTCATTTCACATATGTTGTTAGCTAATAGTTTAGACATGATATTAGTGTACTTGCCTTATATGCTAGTTTAGGCATTGTAGTTATTGCCTGCTACTTCATGCATGTTATTATTCACTGTTGTGTCGCATTCATGGATTCTCATGCCTATATTCACTGTTTATATGCTATTGATGACTTGGATTCGGATTTCATGAGATTTCTTGGATTTGGAGGAAAACCGCAAAAACATAAATAAACCTTTTCTCTCTTTTAAAATAAAAAGTGCGGTTTTCCCATGATGTATGAGTCGTCCACCATGAGTTTGCTGATGGATTTCGAGACCCGATTCGAGAAGTGGAAGAACTGTTTCGGGTACATGGTGGGCCCGGTGCGGTACCCCGGGGCAAGAGGATCGTGTTGTTGACGTTGAGCCTGACAAGGGAGCACTACCGATCGGTGATTTTACCCGACGCGTCGGATATCCGGAGGATACCGTCGTGGTCTTGAGATGGATGGTAGGGGCCGGTCTGGACTGACGGCGCCCTAGATATTGTGATTGAGACATTGAGATTTTCAGACTTGAGGTACAGAGACTGTGACACAGAGATATCGAGGTATTTGGACACTTGTTTTGTGTCGATGCTGGGCACTGTTTTATGCTGATTTCATTTATGGTGCCTCATTTTTAAAATACAGAAATCTCACTGATTTATGAAAGCAGTTTTATTCAGTACATGCATTCTGTTTCATGCATTCATACATCATCCATATGATATATCGCTACCTGAGGCACTGACACGGGCACATGGGATTACACTCGGGTTAGATATTTACCCTGATCATTGTTAGGCTGCATGTTATATATATTTGAGGATATATTATGATCGTTGACCTAGGATTGCGTTGTTCGCGATTTCTGTTCGTAGATGTTTTTCTACTCACGAGTTGGCAACTCACCCTCGTTGTGTCACAGTTCCTTGCAGGTTTTGCCATACAGGTTTCATTACGGCTTTGCTGGCACTGCTTCTTTCGGGTGACTTGCTAGTAGGTGGGTTTATTTGTATCGTACCCATCATTATACATTGTATATTATTATTCAGTTGTATCTAGAAGTTCCATCAACCAAACATGTATTTATTTCAGAGATAGAGACCAGTGATGTTTATTCTTTCGACTTTAGAGTCGCGCGTTGTATTTCTGTGGATTTCTTGTAGTTTTGAGTTTCCTTTTGAGTTTTGATCCTCGCCCTTGGCGTTGTATATTATATTGTTTGTGTGGTTGTGACCGTCGATTGACGAAGAGCTAGCTCCCGCTTGGGGATGCCTTTTTTTGATTTCGTATACTATTCATGTTGTATCCCGTTTAGGGGCCAGTATTTACAAAGGAGACTCTGCCGAAATTTTCAGGAAATATTTGATTTTTTTAAAAACGCATAATTCGGCTTATGCTATTAAAACTACTTGATTTAAATTGGTTTTCCTTCACTCTACTACTTTTCTTGGTTTGGATTTCTGGGTTTTCGGCTTACTTAGATTACGTACGCCTCGAGATGTTTCGTAGTCTAAGTGCCGGTCATGTTCCGTACTTTTGGGTCGTGACATTTACATGAATGAAAAAGAAAAACTCTCATCTCACATAAAAAAACCCGGCTATTCAGAACGCGACGATCCAATATAACATATCACAGCAATACAGAATATCTCATATCATCAACATAAGCAAGTATGCGTATCCCGATTGTCGTTGATGTATAGCAACGAAGCCGGCGACACACCACATACTACGCTTACGGTCACAGAAAAAAAAGTGTAAAATTATAACAGTTGGAATCCGCAACCTCTTTAGACATCGCATGCCTAACCAAATGAATTCCTTAGACATCGCATGCCTAACAATTATAAACCCCGCATTTTAGTCTCATTATCGAAAACTCTTTTCAATATCAAGTCGGGCAATTCAACAAGATTCCCGACATCCTGATCGAATGCTCGTCGCAAACTTTAGTAGACGGCCGCACCCCCGGATGCCGTCGACAAAGTGCACTAAGGCGGAACACCACTGCCGCGAGCACCCGAACGGATGCTTTTGGCGACGGGGTCCTCCTACAGTCACTTGGTCGGGGCAATGGGGCGTGGCTATCTATTAAGTTTACCCGGCGAGTATCCGCGTACGCTACGTGATTGCGACGGACTTTTGATCGCATCAAAATACCGTGGCAACCGATCATTTGAGACTAAACTGCTAAATTTATAACATTCAAATTAGTTATCTCATAACTACCTGTGGATTCCAAATATTATATCACATTCAAGATAAATAGACAATGTTAAACTTTCCGATCGAATAATAAAACACCCAAGTTTTCCCAAATAGTTCTCAACACTTGAAATTAGTTTAAAAACATCCATCACATGATACAGCACCAATGGTCCAGCCGTAGAAGGGTCAAGCCAACGCCTCACATGTGGCACGCCGTACTGCCCCAAACCCTAAGGTTCAGAGACAATTCAAGACGGTCACATAATCGAGTTAAGGTTTGTTGTCTTCTAGAGGGTCCACGGCGTTACTTGCACGACTTGGAATGTTCTTAAACTACGGAAAATTCCAACGCTTGGAAATTTTCCGGCAGGGGAAAAAGTGAGTTATTGATATCCGTTCGAACTTTTTAACACGTTCTAAAAATTATCCGGACAAACTAAACGAAGTCAAATTATTCGATCGAATCAACGAGTCCCCAATATAACCCAGAAAACTCAACACTTGAGTATAATTAAAAATACCCAGAAGCATCAGGAAACACATACGGACGTTACTGTAGAAAATTGAAACTCTAACTCTCAATTCTTGCCGTGGAACCGCCGCCAATAGCTCAGTTTGGCAGCGGTTCCGCGGCGCTACAGTGGAGTTAGGGTGTCGTTTTTCACATGTCTCCATAGAATTCCCTGCTGATATTTTTAAGTATTTTTAATATGAAAAAATCAACATTTTTACAAAATTTCTAGAGAAGGGTATGTTTTGGGGTTTCGAGGTTCGATCGGACTTTAAACTTCGCCTAGACTTCGCCTAAAGCTCTAGCTTGGCTCTGATACCACTGTAGGGTTGCTAGGCACACGCACAAGGGTCTACGAGGCATCAACCATGCCCGATTTAAAATTTAGCCGTGCCGAACAATCCTTAACAAGATCTTTAAACTAGAGTTTAGGCGAAAACAAGCATGTTAAACATTTTAACACTAAGTTAGAGAGATTACAACCTTTGTAGATACGGTCATTCACTTCTTAAGCTCCGTGTTGAGGTCCCATCGCTGCGATCATCGTGTTCCAGACTCTCGAGAGGCTCCACGAAGAGAAAGATGCAAGCTTGCTTCCGATCTTCGATAACATAGATGATCTACCTTAAAGTTTCATTAACACAAGCTCTCAATCACTAAATGAAGTGAACACTCTCATCTAAAAGGCAAGGGTAGATGAGGATGATGAAGTAGGATTTTTGCTCTCATTTGTTTTCTTATTCTCACTCATTTTTCATCACAAAATCAAAAGCAAGAAAGTTTTTTTATCAAGCAAGAAGAAGAAGAAGAATAGTGATTCTATTTGTGATGAATAAGGAAAAGATAATCATGATGAATAATGCAACCATGGTTGACTAAACCTTTGTAGAGATTTAACTAGGGCTAGGGTTTGGGTTGGGTTAAAGCATGAGTCATTTGAAAATAGCTTAGCAAAAACAAAAAGAAACCTTCTAGAAGCATCAAGAAGGAACTAACCCAAAACAAACCCTAACCTTATTTAATCTCCACTAAACATGTCGCATTAGTTAGCATATCATGTTACAATATTATATATCACATACATAATATTTATTGTAACAAAATAAAATAATACAATTAACATATATTGCATATATATCAATGTATTACCCGAGTGAGAAAAAGAATCTTTTAGTGAGCTAATATTAGTTAATGTAATTTAATATATCATATATATAATTATACATTAAATCATCGAGTCAACACTGTTAGTTATATGTATGCCCTAGAGGCCATTACTATACATGTGTTGTATATTGTAGTAGATGCTTTAACATATATAGGGAGGACTTTCTTGCTCGACATGATAGTATGCTATCTGGTTACTCTTTACCATAACGTGTATACTGACTGTCTCTCTGTTACATATTGGTAAAGCCCTTAGGATGTGTACTTGACTACCTGGACTATGATGCGGATCATACTAGTGGGGACAGGTAGTCCATAAGTACATCCTTCAAGGTCCCTAGTCGTGGGTATATCGAGACGGGGCATCGATACACCAGAGTAGAATAGCGTATGCCTTCTCGACCCATACAGATGGGCGATGGATGATCCCATATCCATTGGTGTTTGACATCAGAGATGATATACGGGTGCTCAGTAGAGACTGGGTACACTGGACGGACTCGCCGAGAACTCCCAGATGGTATTATACCTTACGTCAGATGGCAGTTCTCTGGTGACACTGGTACATGTTAGTCTGTAGACCCGAGATCGTCATAGAGTCTTGTGTGATTCCCACTGTGCTTTGATTTCCACCTTACCACGTCCAAGAGGGCGTGCAAAACGGTGGTTTTTGGGTACAGTCCCGAGTCGCATGGAGGCAATGAGCGATAGGAGGGGTTTCGTCTCTCCCGGTATTGGGGGTTGATGTTGCGCTATTCTCTTTTGGCCATAACAGGGAAGTCCCTGGCCAGGGCTGGTTTAGAAATTTACTGGTAAGTGTTACCAGTAGTTTCTCGACCCGTTATGAGCCTCTCATCGGCATGACTTATCGGTTATTGGGTTCTGACGTTTACTACCCCTAGACTTGATATGCGACATATCAGACGAGGAGACCGGACTGTACGGTAGTGTCACTATCAGGCTTTTTGCAGGAGTTGGAGAGGGCTTGCTTGCTGATCTTCTGATCGCTTAATACCCGGGTAGCCGTTACGTCCAGCTAGTACCGCTGACGGCTTGTGGGTGTTTGATATGATCATTACCTACTGTCGGAGTATTGACGAGTCTTTAGAGTCCTACATAGAGGTTGTACTAGCTCAGGCAAAATGAGATAGGAGCGCATATGTGATATGTGCAGGACCGAGAATGATACGAATATGTGATACCGTATTCTATTCTCGCGATGTTTGTATCGAATGGTTGTATGCGATATAACCTAGTTATCGAATCAAGGGTTGATTCGATAAGTCGATACATTGATATTAGTCGGTTATATGCGATATGACCGGATCGTTAAATCAAGTGTTGATTTAATGATTTAATGTATAATTATATATTTGATATATTACTTTACATTAACTAGTATTGGTTCACTTAAGATTGATTTTCTCACTTGATGTGCACAAGTTGTATATGTGATATATTTTTGTGCACAAGATTGTATCATGTTTGATGATACATGCAAACATGGGTGTGTATGCAATAAACCATAGTTTAGGTTAATGGTTAAGGTTTAATTAATTAATTTATTTATTTAATTTTGGAAAAACTAAATGCTGGCTTTTTTGTTTCATTGCTAGAAGCTTCATGAAGCATGCTAGCATCTTTGAAAAAGTCTTGCCATTTTGTTTTGTCCTTAACCTAACCATCAACCTAAACCCTAGTTTATTCTCTACATGAGTTAACCTCACCCATGGTTGCATTATGATAATTCTTCACTTGATTTTCTATTTTGTGAATTATTCTTTCATTCTATTCTTTTCTTCTTCTTCTTCTTCTTGAAGAAAAAGAGATAGCTTGCTAGAAAATTACAAGTGAAGATTTAGAGTGAGAAATCAAAATCTAAAGAGTACCCACTTCCTATCTCACCATCCTCTACTAGACTAGTACTTTAGTCTAGGGTGTTTGCTTCACTAATTCTATGGTTAGTGAGGTAGAAACTTGAGTCCGTATTCCCTCGACGTAGATCATCTTCGGCACCGAAGACTTCAAGCGATCCCATTGCAACTTCTCAAGGAGCCGTCCGAGAGTCCGGGAGTTGGATGATCGCAGCGAAGGGACGTCGTCACGAAGCTTTGGAAGTGGAGGACCGGATCTACAAAGGTTGTAGTCCCTTCCCTTTAGTGTAAATGTGATTTACTTGCTTTTGTTTCGCCTAATTTCTAGTTAACGATCTTGCTTCGGGTTGTTAGGCACCTAAAAATTTTAATCCGGCATGGTCGATGCCTTGTAGAGCCTCCATAGTGTGCCTAGTGACCCTACAGTGGTATCAGAGCCTAGCTAGAGCATTAGGCGATGTGTTAACGAAGTTAAAACCCCGATCGAACCTGAATACGACATTTCAAACCCCTCTCTGTACATTTTTTAAAATCTGGATTTTTCTAGAATTAAAAATACCTGAAAAATTCAGCAGGAAAAAATAAGAATTATGGTAAAAAACGAGCCCCTAATTCCTCCAGATGGCCGCGGAACCGCGGCGATAACCCCCTTTGGCGGCGGTTCCGCGACAAGTTAAGGGTATTAGGGACGGATTTTTGCACAGTAATTCTTGTCTCTGTGGTTACTATTTTATGGGTATTTTTAATCTGACTCAAGTGTTGAGTATTCTGAGCTTTATTTTGTAATCGTCGATTCGATCGGGAATTTTAAATTCGTTATTGTTTTTCCGGATATTTTAGAACATGTTAAAAGATTTGACCGGATATAAATACCCACTTTTTCCCCTGTCGGGAAATTTCCAAGTGTTGGATCTTTCCGTGGTTTAAGAACGTTCGAAGTAGTGCAAGTAACGCGATGGACCCTCTAGAAGACAACAAACCTTAACTCGATTATGTGACCGTCTTGAACTGCCCTTTGAACCTTAGGGTTTAGGGCAGTACGGCGTGCCACATGTGAGGCGTTGGCTTGACCCCTCTACGGCTGGACCGTTGGTACTATGGCATGAAATGGATGTTTTTAGACTTATTTCATGTGTTGAGCTATTTCGGGAAAACTTGGGTGTTTGATTGTTCGATCGAAAAGTTTAACATTTTCTATTTATCTGGAATCTGATACAATATTTGGAATTCACAAGTAGTTATGAGATAACTAATATGAATGTTATAAACATAGCACTTTGGTCTCACTTGATCGGTTGCCACGGAATTTTGATGAAATCAAAAGTCCGTTGCAATCACGTAGCGTACGCGGATACTCGCCGGGTAAACTTAATAGACAGCTATACACCATAGCCCCGACCAAGTGACTGTAGGAGAACCCCGTCGCCGAAAGCATCCGTTCGGGTGCTCGCGGCAGCGGTGTTCTGCCTTGGTGCACTTCGTCGACGGCATCGGGGGTGCGGCCGTCTACTAATGTTTGTGACGAGCATTCGATCAGGATGTCGGGAATCTTGTTGAATTACCCGACTTGATATTGAAGTGTTTTCAATATGGAGACTAAAATGCGGGGTTTATAACTGTTAGGCATGCGATGTCTAAGGAGGTTGCGGATTCCAACTGTTGTAGTTTTACACTTTTTTTTTCTGTGACCGTAAGTGTAATATGTGATATCACCGGTTTCATTGCTATATGTCAACGACAATTGGGATACGCATGTTTACTTACGTTGATGACATGTGATGTTATGTGTTGCTGGATATGTTATATTGGATCGTCGCGTTTTGAATAGCCGGGGGTTTTTATGTGAGATGAGTGTTTTTCATTTTCATTCATGTAAAAACTTGTATGTAATATTCTTTTATTGGGGCACTTTCAGGTTGCGGAAGATGTCACCTTTTATATATTATTTACTTTTCCGCACTAGGATAGACTCAAGGAGAAGGGCACAAGTAACCAGGTTCTGGAGTCCAGTGGGAGACCAACTCGAGGAGTCAAGTCCGGGTCTCCTAACTCTAGAATTGGTAGGGTTGCTTGCCGCTCTCGTAGGGGTCTAGGGGTGTGGGTCTAGGGGTGTGGGTTTGTCTATTCATCGCGACCGTGGAATCCGTGTTTTATACTGGCTCGTATTGAAAACACGGACGTTCTTGTATATCCAATGTTTCATATGTTTCTTCTGCTGCGATATCTGTGATGTGATCATTTGGTATGCTGTGATGGATACTGTATATAGTATATATGATATATTATATAGACGTTACTTATGTTTTACACCCGCGCTAGCCCTGCTCCGCTCTGCCGTTAGTTACCTAACCTAACGGTGCACGAGGGGATATCGAGGCGAACACGGATGGTATAAGTGTACGTCGTATTTATCTGTGATGTTTAGGTGACTTAAATGATTGGACTTCATTAATATGATTAATGAAAGTAAAAGAAACCTAAAGATGTTGTAGAATCGAATTTCAAAATTAAAACAGGTAACTACAGTTCTTGCTTTGCACAGCGATATATATGATATATCCTGCACCTTATTCGATAAGGAAAGGACCGAGATCCCTTCACCGGGAGTGACTCCTTAAGCAATAACTGGCAGATGCTACAACCCTCGGTTTGTCTTTTGATTGCTCCTATAGTTCTTACTTTGCACAGCGGTATATATGATATATCCTGCTTTTATTCGATGAGGAAAGGGCCGACGATCCCTTCACCGGGAGTGACCCCTTTAGCAAAACTAGAAAAGCCTAAAAAACACTCCATTTTAAAATCATTTGATTCTACAACGATATCAAGTTCATTACGCAATAGGTTTTCAGAAAAACCTGTCGTAGCCCTCCGTCATTTCAGATAAGTACTAGTTAGTATTCGTGCTACGTTTGTTGACTATGTTAAGGCGTAGTGTGCGGTAGCTGATTAGTGCTTATCTGTATAAGCATATGATGCGATTGGATTAGGGTAGTCATGCGACTTTGTTGACTATGTTAAGGGTCGTGCGGGTGGGTTTAATTCAATCGGGAAATGACGAGTTGAACTTGACTAGCACTTATGATTTGTTGACTATGTTAAGGTCATATAGTTGCTAGAGGCAAAATATTATCGGGAATTTCAAGTGTTGAAATTTGCAATGAGATTGCATACCTTCTATGAGATAGTTGGATCCCGATACCCGCTGAGAGTAATGGTTACTCTTGGGAGAGTTTTACACATTACAATTAGCCGATCAAGTAGGTGTCTAGAAAGGTGTTAACGGGGTTACGCCTCTGGAAAAACGAGGTTTACATTAATTAGGTTCGTGCGAAAGCACGGGGGACCTCCCTCAAAGTACCGACACTGGCCTGGCTGAAAGATTGGCGAAGTTGTAATGTGTAATTAATCTCGGTTAGTCTTTCCTTTTAGGGTTTGAAAGAAGATTTGATAAAAACAGTGGGAGCCATCCTGATTAGATAAAATTATAACCAATCTGATCTTGCAAGAGCGCACGCAGAGTGTTTTCTTCTCTCTCTCTAGGTAGCGACCATATCACGCCTTAATCAAGATAATAATATGGATATTTGACCAAACCTGCTTGTTATACTGAGCTGGGGAACGTTGGTCCCGCTCCAACTTATAATTGTTATAAGACAGAGCAGGAAATTGGGGATTACCAGAATTCTCGTGCCGCCCAAACGAAGAAAGTGCATACTGATGCATCATCTTCGGGTGTGTTCATTATACAGAACTGTTTCTCAGTATTCTTTACATCCTGGATATGAGATACCGAATCAGGATCCCGCATATGTAATTTGTTACATGGGCTTAAGATAGGTAAAGAACTGAGAACGGGTTATAAGTTTCATGAGATAGAAAACGGGGCAAATGTTGCAGCCAAGTCTGTTGGTCACTATCACCCTGTATTACCAGAATACATTGATTCTGAACAAATGTTAATAGATACCGAACCTGATATACAAAATCATATCAGTCTCTTTATAAAGAAAAGATATAATTTTGTATTGTTGGATAATGTTTTGAACATTTTCTATATCAAAAGTTGATCAGTTCAGGCACGTTATCTAAAAGCATTGACGTTCTAAATCAAACTACAGTTCTTAGTATACAAAACACACACAAGAGGAAGAGTTCAGAAATGAACAAATCCTTCTTGAGGTATTGTAGACTAGGTCATATCAATACGACCCGACTAACTGAAGTTACATAGAGATGCATATTTAAATTAGTTTAAATTTACATCTTGTGAAACTTGCCGGTCATGTCACAAAGATAAGATGACCTTAGCTCTATTTATTGGAAACAGAGAAAGAGTTACTGAACTCTTGGGATTGATACATGCTGATGTATGAAAGGTCCCCTATCTACACATACCAAGACCGGTTCTTTGTACTTCATTACATTCTCTAATGATCTCTCAAGATTCAGACATATGTTCCTGTTGAAACACAAGTCCGAACCTTTTGAGATATTCACGGAATATAAGTTAGAAGTAGAGAACCAAAATACGGGTATAAGTATTATGTCCTTTGATGCGATCAGGGAGGAAAATACTTGAGCACGGAATTCCTGGACTATTCTAAAGGAGAATGAGATTCTCTCTCAGCGTTACTCCTCCGTATACACCATAGCACGATGGTATAACGAGGCGGAGCAATAACACCCTATCTGATATGGTGTGCTCTATGATGAGTCCTACTGAGTTATCTATTTCCTTTTGGGAGTTATGCACTTATGAAGTTGCATACCTATTGAATGGTGTTCCAACCAAATCTGTTGCCTACCACTCCATATGAGATATGGAAGGGGAAGAGCCCATCTCTTAAGTCAGTTAAGATTTGGGGCTGTCTGGCCTATGTCTAAAAGCAAAATCTGGACAAGCTCGAGGCAAAGTCAGATCTGTGGAAGTTTGTTGGATATCCCAAGCATTAGCAAGGGAATATCTTCTACCTAACCGAGGAACAAAAATGTTTTATTTCTCAACATGCCACCTTTGTGAAAGGGAATTTCTTGAGAAGAAATTAGTGGTCATGAGGTAGAACTGGAAAAGGTTCCAGCTGTACAAATTACAGCAGATGATTTGGTAGAACCAAAGGATTCAGTAGATTCCAACGAACCTCGGCCTCTCCGCCGATCTAGTAGGGTTCCTCACCCACCTGAGAGATACTTCGGTTTCTCTATGACAGTGGGAGTGAGGATTGCATCATGAGATGATGACCCAACTAGTTTCGGGCTGGCCATCAGGAGTAGGACTCTGTAAGAATGGCTGGATGCTTATCGATCTGAGATGGAATATTTATACACCAACAAAGTATGGACTTTGGTTGCTTTATCTGAAGGGTTAAATCCCCATCAGGAGCAAGTATATCTTGAGAAGATTACTTGGTGTACATGGAACAGATAAGACTTTCAAAGCTAGACTTGTTAAAGGTTTGCATCATTGACCAGGTATGGATTATGTTGAAACCTTTTCTAAGTAGCTATGCTTAAGTCCATCCAGATCCTACTTGCCATGGCTACATACCATGGCTACGATATCTGGTGGTTGGGTGCCATGACTACTTCTTTAAATGATGTTTTAGAAGAGAGCGTCTATAAGTACACAGCCAGAGAGCTTCGTAGACAGTGGGAGCAGCGGAAACGTGTGCAAGATGTTTTATGTGATAAAGCAGGCATCGCGGAGTTGGAACGTCTGTTTTGATGTGTTAGTCAAAGAGTTTGACATCATCAAAATGGTAGATGAACCTTGTATATACAAAAAGGTAGTAGGGAGTATGGTGATGATCCTCGTAGAGTACGTGGATGACATATTCTTGATAGGGAAGCAGTTTCCTATGCTACGCTCGGTCAATCTCCGCTTATCACAATAATTATCCATATAGGATTAAAGTGATACCTACTAAATCCTGGGTTTTGGATCTATGAGATAGATCTAATTGGATGTTAGGATACTCACTAGATATAGTGAGATGGTATCAATGAGATCCTGGGGAGAATCACTGGAAAAGTTCCAGGGTGATAAGGACGACTGAAAGTCAGTCATAGGCATTGTCTTTACCCTCAGTAAAGGGACGGTATGTTGGAAGAGTTCCAAGCTAGATACCGTGACATACTAGATGATTAAAGGCAAGATACATCGTTACCAAAGATACTACCAAAGAGGCAGTCTGGGTGTATATCTGTTCATGAGATGAACTTCGTTCCTACCATTGTGTGACAAAGGAGTGGTGGCTTATGCCTAGGAACACCCGTCCCATCAGTGATCCAGATATAATTCTAAGGCAAGTGTCACCTGATCATGGAGATGGTTGATCTCCAGGGGATCGAGGTTAGGAGAGTAGACTCAGAGGACAGCACTGCGGATCCACTCACGAAGGCTTTTTCCCAGAGAGAGACTATTATGGGATGGTTGAGTATGAGATGCTACAACCACTGTTATCAGATGGCCCTAGTGCAAGTGGGAGATTGTTAGTTATATGTATGCCCTAGAGGCCATTACTATACATGTGTTGTATATTGTAGTGGATGCTTGGACATATATAGGGAGGACTTTATTGCTCGACATGATAGTATGCTATCTGGTTACTCTTTACCTTAACGTGTATACTGACTATCTCTCTGTTACATGTTGGTAAAGCCCTTAGGATGTGTACTTGACTACCTAGACTATGATGCGGATCATACTAGTGGGGACATGGTAGTCCATAAGTACATCCTTCAAGGTCCCTAGTCGTGGGTATATCGAGACGGGGAATCGATACACCAGAGTAGAGTAGCGTATGCCTTCTCGACCCATACAGATGGGCGATGGATGATCCCATATCCATTGGTGTTTGACATCAGAGATGATATACGGGTGCTCAGTAGAGACTGGGTACACTGGACTGACTCGCCGAGAACTCCCAGATGGTATTATATCTTACGTCAGATGGCAGTTCTCTGATGACACTGGTACAGGTTAGTCTGTTGACCCGAGATCGTCATAGAGTCTTGTGTGATTCCCACTGTGCTTTGATTTCTACCTTACCACGTCCAAGAGGGCGTGCAAAACGGTGGTTTTTGGGTACAGTCCCGAGTCACATGGAGGCAATGAGCGATAGGAGGGGTTTCGTCTCTTCCGGTATTGGGGGTTGATGTTGCGCTATGCTCGATTGGCCATAACAGGGAAGTCCCTAGCCATGGCTGGTTTAGAGATTTACTGGTAAGTGTTACCAGTAGTTTCTCGACCCGTTATGAGCCTCTCATCGGCATGACTTATCGGTTATTGGGTTCTGACGTTTACCATCCCTAGACTTGATATGCGACATATCAGACGAGGAGACCGGACTGTACGGTAGTGTCACTGTCAGGCTTTTTGCAGGAGTTGGAGCGGGCTTGCTTGCTGATCTTCTGATCGCTCAATACCCGGGTAGCCGTTACGTCCAGCTAGTACCGCTGACGGCTTGTGGGTGTTTGATATGATCATCACCTACTGCCGGAGTATTGACGAGTCTTTAGAGTCCTACATAGAGGTTGTACTAGCTCAGGCAAAATGAGATAGGAGCGCATATGTGATATGTGCAGGACCGAGAATGATACGAGTATGTGATACCGTATTCTATTCTCGCGATGTTTGTATCGAATGGTTGTATGCGATATAACCTAGTTATCGAATCAAGGGTTGATTCGATAAGTCGATACATTGATATTAGTCGGTTATATACGATATGACCGGACCGTTAAATCAAGTGTTGATTTAATGATTTAATGTATAATTATATATTTGATATATTACTTTACATTAACTAGTATTGGTTCACTTAAGATTGATTTTCTCACTTGATGTGCACAAGTTGTATATGTGATATATTTTTGTGCACAAGATTGTATCATGTTTGATGATACATGCAAACATGGGTGTGTATGCAATAAACCATAGTTTAGGTTAATGGTTAAGGTTTAATTAATTAATTTATTTATTTAATTTTGGAAAAACTAAATGCTGGCTATTTTGTTTCATTGCTAGAAGCTTCATGAAGCATGCTAGCATCTTTGAAAAAGTCTTGCCATTTTGTTTTGTCCTTAACCTAACCATCAACCTAAACCCTAGTTTATTCTCTACATGAGTTAACCTCACCCATGGTTGCATTATGATAATTCTTCACTTGATTTTCTATTATGTGAATTATTCTTTCATTCTATTCATTTCTTCTTCTTCTTCTTTTTGAAGAAAAAGAGATAGCTTGCTAGAAAATTACAAGTGAAGATTTAGAGTGAGAAATCAAAATCTAAAGAGTACCCACTTCCTATCTCACCATCCTCTACTAGACTAGCACTTTGGTTTAGGGTGTTTGCTTCACTAATTCTATGGTTAGTAAGGTAGAAGCTTGAGTCCGTATTCCCTCGACGTAGATCATCTTCGGCACCGAAGACTTCAAGCGATCCCGTTGCAACTTCTCAAGGAGCCGTCCGAGAGTCCGGGAGTTGGATGATCGCAGTGAAGGGACGTCGTCACGGAGCTTTGGAAGTGGAGGACCAGATCTACAAAGATTGTAGTCCCTTCCCTTTAGTGTAAATGTGATTTACTTGCTTTTGTTTCGCCTAATTTCTAGTTAACGATCTTGCTTCGGTTTGTTAGGCACCTAAAAATTTTAATCCGGCATGGTCGATGCCTTGTAGAGCCTCCTTAGTATGCCTAGTGACCCTACAAACACTTGATCCGACGATCCGGCTATATCGCATATAACCGACTAATATATCATTTACTGATTCATCGAATCAACACTTGATCCGATGACCCGGCTGATATCAAATATCTCGAGAATAGAATACGGTATCTCATATCGCATTATTCTTGGTCCTGCACATATCACATTTGTGCCCCTACTCTGTTTTGCCTGAACCAAGAAACCTCTGTGTAGGACTCTAAAGAATCTTCAATACGCCGGCAGTAGGTGATGATCATATCAAACAACCACAAGCTGCAAGCGGTCAACTAAACGTAACAGCCACCCAGGTATTGAGTGCTCAGAAGATCAACAAGCAAGCCTGTACATTCTCCTGTGAATCCAATCAGTAACACTCTCGTACAGTCCGGTCTCGTCGTCTGATATGTCGCATATCTCGCCTAGGGGTGGTAAAACGTCAGACCCCAGTAGCTTGATAAGTCGTGTCGATATGAGGTCTATAACAGTTCGAGAAACTACTGATAACACTTACCAGTAAATCTCAGCAACCCTGGCCAGGGATTTCCAGTTATAGCCAATCGAACACAGCGCAACATCAACTCCCTATACCGGGAAAGACGAATCCCCTCCTATCGCTCATTGCCTCCATGTGATTCGGGACTGTACCCAAAAGCCATCTTTTTGCACGCCCTCTTGGACGTGGTATGATGGAAATCAAAGCACAGTAGGAATCACACAAGACTCTATGACGATCTCGGGTCAACAGACTACTCTGTACCAGTGTCACCGGAGAACTGCCATCTGACGTGAGGTATAATACCATCTGGAAGTTCTCGGCGAGTCCGTCCAGTGTACCCAGTCTCCACTGAGCACCCGTACACCATACTTGATGTCAAACACCGATGGATATGGGATCATCCATCGCCCATCATATGGGTCAAGATGCCTATACGCTAGTCTACTCTGATGTATCGATGCCCTGTCTCGATACACCCTCGACTAGGAACAGTTATAGGATGTACTCGTCGACTACCATGGCCCCACTAGTATCATCTCATCATAGTCCCAGTAGTTGAGTACATATCCTAAGGGCTTTATCAACATGTAACAAAGAGACAATCAAAGTATATGTTAAGATAAAGTACAACCAGATAGCATACTATCATGTCGAGTAAGAAATTCCTCCCTATATATGTCCATGCATCCACTACAATATACATCGTATGTATAGTAATGGCCTCTAGGGCATACATATAACTAACAAGTATTCTAAAGGTGTTTTAGAATGGACGACTCCTGGCATAGTGGTGTACCTGCAGGTGATGGAGTCTCCCTCTCTAAAGGTGTCTTACAGACTAAAGGGGAGAGGGATGTGCATGATTGGCATATCACTTGCTTACGTAATTGAGTCAATCATAAGATGTCAAGTACCACACCAGATGTTGTTTTTGCACTAGCTGCAATAAGTTTATATTAATCCAATCCTGGAGAAACATTCGGAGGCAGTTTTAGAACATAAGTGGATGTTCTTGAGATTTGATAACGGCGGCCTCCTTCTGTAGACAGTTATCATTCCAGGCTTCCAAGGTGACATGGATGACAGAGTGACTGTCAGAGTTTTGGTTCTCCCCTCTGACGAAGGGGGCAGTATTATGGACAGGTGATCCAAGAGGATATTGTGGGAGGTGTAGCGCAGGATACTGATTAGGTTCAGTTGACGATACAGTCTAAGAAGTTTGGATTTGGAGTTCATTTATGATCTGGGTCCCATAAGATATCTAGACATATTCTAAGACAGGTATTGCTCAATTTGGGAGATGGCTTTCTCCGCGAACTTAAGATTAGGAGAGACACAGAAAGAAACATCAGGGTGGATCCACTCTCTGAGGCTATTTCTCGAACACAATAGTTTTACAAACAAGCTTTGTGACACTGATTAGTATAGGAGTTGGGTGTTCGGTATCACATGGGCTGTGAGTATGCGGCATCGCACGCTTTTGGCGTGTCGGATATTCAAATTTCTAAAGTTTACCGCGATCAGGACGGTGTCGCTATGCAGCTAGCCGGTTGAGCACGGGTCGATCCACAGGGAGATGGTTGTATGTTCGTTCGAGTTTTAGACGAGTCAATAAAGAATGTGTATATGTTTGTTCAAGTCTAACCTATGTGTTTTATTTGCAAGTTTAAAGTTGTTAAGAAAAAGACACGAAAGTGTAAGCTAAAGAAATCCGTACTCAAAACCTTTGAGCCGAGTCTTGACCAATTGAAGCTAAAGCAATCGACAACAACGTGGATTAGGGGATTTAAGCACGGTATTCGTGGAATCCGGTTTATTTACCCTTGTCCTTCCGTTCTTGTCTCTTGCTTTCGCCTCCGGCCAAACCGAACGCAACCGGTCGCGGTTAGGAATCACCGTTACCTTGGTAGGGTAGGGTGTCTAACGGAGCGCTTGCGTATCGTTTGGGCAGAGTTCAATGGAAAATAACGGGAAAAGGAAATGAGCAAAGAAACATTTAACTTACAATATCGTATTTATTCTTAACAACAATAATTACAACCATTCACAAAAAGAACCAAAAAGAGAGAACAAAAAGATAAACAAAGAAAAGGAAAGATTACAAGCAAGAAATTAAAGTGCATGGTAATAAATTGCAAGTAATAAAAGACAAGAATGAAAAATGCAAGAAAGAGATAAGCAAGAAAGTAACACTAAGAACCATAGAACTCAAGACAAGCCATGGGATCAATAGGCAACCCTTAAACTTGCAAGCTCAATCAAGAGATTGCAAGATCAAGAGAAGGGTAAAGAACTCATGTGAAATGAAGCACAAAAGAGAGAACAAAATGATACAACCCCTTGAAATCAATGACCAAAGCTTAAACTTGCAAGCTCACTTAAGAGGTTGCAAGATCAAGTTTAGGTAGAGAGCTCAAGGGGGAAGCTAAGCAAAAGAAAGAATGATACAAAAACCCTCATCTTCATTTAACATCCACTCAATGATCTCACTACATTTCCATGGAGGAACTAATGAAGAAGAAGACGAAGACTAAAAACTAACAAAAAAGAGGCATAAGAATGAACTCCTTGGCTTGGCTAGTTCTGGGGTATTTATAGGCAGGGAACAGAGAACCTAGGGCAACATTCTGGCACTACATGTAATTACCAAACAGCCCCTGAAATTTTGTACACTGAAGAGCCTATACGGCCGCAGTTCCGCTGCCTAAGCGCGCTTATGCCGCGGAACCGCGGCCGTTTAGAGAGATTGTGACTTCATCTTTTGTCGTATCCCTTGTTTTGTTGTTCTCTTCTGTGTGGTATATGACTTTTCTCAGAAACTCTTCACAATTCTTCCGGAATATCAGTAGATCAAAAGGTGATGTGATGTGGATCTTTTGCCATGATTTCCTCTAGCTCCGCATAGATTTCTTGGATCTTGTGTTGACATTGAGCTTTGTGCATGAAAATGACAATCGATTTGCCATTTTGTCCCTTAAACTGGTATGTGGCAACACACGGATAGAGAGCGGAGACCCGTGTTTTATCTGTTGTTGGCAGTAATCCGGAATTTGTCGTACTTTTCCATGGATTTCACTGTTTAGAGCTGAGAACCAGTATTCTGCAAATATGTAGCAAACACTGATTAAAAGCACCTGCCTTTAACCAAACGAGCGTAAGAATGGGCGGTATAAAATGCAGTATTCTGGTATGAACAAATACCCCCAAACTTAACTTTTGCTCGTCCCGAGCAAAACCAATTATTCACAAAAAAGTCCTAACCGCACTTTCGCAGGGAACGTGATTGCACTGAGCACGTGCAACAAGCCGTTAAACCTCTAGGTGTCCCTAGTAGGAGGAGTGTTGTCTCCTGAGGGTTTTCAGCGGATTACACCCACAAAATCTCGTCAAATTAGTGTCATAAGATAACGTCGATTCTACTCCTACAGTTTAGTATTTACGTTAGAAATTCTATCATCCTAAGTTAGAAATATCCAACCCTTATTTTTCACACCTCCTATCTATTTAACCTTGGTTCCCCTGAGTTTTCCTTCTAAAGTGCGGTCTCAAATCAGGGATTTTTATCAACTTTACAGAAAACACAAGTCTTATTCTTTATTTCTATCTTTTATCCAAATATCGATTGTATACCCCTTCGTGTGTGTATATTTGCACCCCTACACTCAAGAATTCAATTCAAGCTATAATACCCTTGCCCTAATACCTAATACTACTTCTTTTCATTAAGGATGGACGGATTTGCTCACACACCTTTCATGCGACTATTAATGCTTCTTGAGGCACTAACGACCGATTACTGAATGTGTGAACTTTAAAGCGTAAATAGCAGTTTCCAGGTCTTTACTTTATTCTAATTTCTTCTTTTTATTTTTCTTTTTCTTTTTCTTTTTCTTTTTCTTTTTCAAGACCGGATATATTTTTCAATATGCTCTTTTGGTGTTTAGCTTTAAATACCGTTTTTTCTTTCATACTAGGTTTTCAGGCAAGAGTATTTCTAGGTATCCTCTACTATCCCAAGTTTTAAGGTGCGTGTAAGTGCAGTTTGTAGGGTATATACTTTCTAAATTTGAACTCAAGAAAAGAAACTATTTTTCAGACTTATCCTCCAGTAAAGCTTCAATACTTTCCCTTCATCTTGACTTAACTCAAGAACTGAACTCAAAAAACTGTAAGGACGTATACTTACCAAAGTTAGACAGAATGAGGGTTATTTAAGGATTTTCAATTCCTAAGTCTAGAATTTAGTTATTTCTAATATATCAACTAAACTTTCAGAATAAAAATCTAAGTTACCCTATTAGCTAACTTGACGACAAAGTTTTTATATTTTTTGGAAAATTTTCAATTTTTGTGGGGTTTTAATAAGGTATGCAAATGCAAAATATACAAATGAATGCGAAAGAAGAAAGCTTACCGAGCACACCCCCAAACTTAAACTTGACAGTGCTCTCACTGTCAGGCTACACCAAGAGGGTCAAAATTGTCGGCGCTCCCTAGAAACAAATTATATACAAAATAAAAAGGAAAACAAAAAATATATACAAAAAAGGAGTCCCCCCCAAACTTAAGTAAAATAGTGTTTTCACTGTTAAGCGTTGAAGTTCAGGATTAGGGGGGAAAGAGAATAGTATCAAGCTATACAAGGCCTTACAAAGGCCAAAAGTTAACACCAACCATTCAAAAATTCTATCTCTGTAAGATGCAGGTTGGTGAAAGAAGGTGAAGAGGAAAGAAATGGAGAAAACGCGAGACCGTATGGAGATAGAAGCGGGATACGGTCTCGGTATATGAGAAGAAGAATGGCGGAAGGGAGAAGGAAGTGGAATACGAACTTGAGGGTGGAAATGGAGTTAATAGATTAGCACAATTTGTGATGACTGATGTGTAAGAAGCGTTTGTGCTAATCTATTAACCCATCGAGAAATGGGGTCAAATCCCTCAAGATTCGTAAGAAACCATGGGTAAGCCGAACTTGGTAAACCAGACATACGAAATGAAAGTGATACGGTTTCTTGCAAGGTCGGAACGATGGAAAGGATAGAGGTAGGTGATTGAGGAAGGTTATCGGTTAAAGGTTCCGGAGGGTGTACACAGTCAATGAAAGGAACAGGATGAATTGGAAAATCCGACTCATCAATTAAAACTGGTTCATCCTCAAAAATATCCTCAAAAGTTTCCTCAAAATTCAGCTTATCCATGCAAATTTCATCAAAATCAAGACGCATATGGGGTTCGGGAAAAACAGTTAATGACTCGGGATGATGAATTGGAGAGAAAAACTCTGCCAAATCTACAGATTCATCATCCAAAATATTCCCGGCGTCAATATCCTCAATCAAGTGAAAATCAATATTCTCAGACACCTCAACAAAAGCATGGATATTAATCAATTCAGGTTCTACAGTGGAGGTGTAGAGGTCAAAAGGATTGGGTGTGGTTTCACTCGAAAGGGACCCTTCACAATCGGGCAAATCAAACACTACAAAGTCACACAACTCATTATCTGTTCTATCTTTAATCAATGAATCGTTTGGAACACTAGATAGACATTCAAAACCGGAGTTGTGGGATGCAAGTTGAAACGGGTAGGCTTGAATCGGAAGGGGGTACAGCTCACTCTCTCCACTCAAATTCTCAACCTGTCCTACCGCCTCTTCATACATTGGAAAATTTGGAGCTAGTTGAAAACTGGCTACCGGGTCACTAGGTTGTATGAGGGCGGCTATGGACGCATTCAAATCCATCATTTGTTGGTACGACGCTACCCTAAAGTCTTCCAAAGACTGTTCCAGACTAGACATGGGCTGTGAAGGGGTTTCAGTAAAAGATTCAAAGTTGTGTGGATACTGAAAACTCCCAAATGGTGGTTCAGAAGCAATGTCTAGGGAAGGTGCAAAAGTCGGGTAGGACTGGTAGGAATTGAATGGCTGGACAGGAACAGGATCAACATTTGGATAAGAAGGTGAATGGAATTGTTGATCCCAAGAATCTGTAGTGGTGAAAGGAGTGAAAGATCGGCTACAGGATTGTTCAATATGTTCAGAGATGGACAAAGGACGACTTGCAAAAGGGGTATCAAAATAAGAGGGTGGGGGAGGTTGAAAAGGTTGATACAAAGTGGATTGCGGAGGGCAAGTGTTTGTCCTAGATGCGTCTATCCGATCTTTCAAAGAGATTTTGGGCGTGGAGGGATCGTTTGACGTTCGGCCAAAGCAAGAGCCGTAAGAAGTAATGTCTGGTTATGGGTACCAAAGTTTGGCAAGAGTTTTGCAAGGTGGGGTACCCATGATATGAAGAGAGAAAGAAAGAAAGGCAGAGAAAAGGAGGGGGAAAAGAATGTGATTTTTTTTAGTTAGATATTAACAAAAGAATGAAATATACACACAAAAAGAAACTGGACAAAAACAATCACGACACAAAAATACCACACACCTAATCGTTCTAGGGTACTCCTAGGTCAACTAGACCTGCTCCAGAACTTGATTGTCGAAGTAAAACTGTGTCGAGAAACGGGCTCAAGATACACTGATCACGAGGCCAGGTAAGTGCAGAGATAAGGGGAGGTTTTCTAACGCTTTCGCGAAGTTCCTTAATTAAATAACCCTTTCCCTTTTGGCGGTTTCGCCGTTAACACTTTTCTAGACACCCTGTAAACAATATACCGTTAAGTAAGGTTCTAAACACAGTTAACTTCTCCTAGTGAGCGCGAAGTCCTTAAGGCTTAAAGTCTAGTTTCTTTTAAAGTTTGTGCGGGTAAACGTTATGCTCAAGTTCGTGATTTGTGGGCCACGGAAAAGGTGATGAAATCCTTTACCGTATGTTGTGGGGTTCGCTTGCCCTTAAGTCCGTATTAATGTATGCAATGCGCAATTCAATAAATTCTATAAAGAATCAAACAATCAATTTTTAGTTTATGCACGGCACTGCAACAAATACGGGTTAGTCAATTTTTAGCGTTTGCTAGCGAACTTGCAAAGAATCCTGTAAAGAATAGTATATTGGATGCGTCGGATTTGAGAAGAAGGTGTTTAAGAAATACGTACCGTTAAGTTTTTGGGTTAGGAAAACCCCGTTGAATCAAATCCGGTAAGCTTGAAAAAGTTCGCTTGCGCGGGTTAAACTACCCGGATCTTTGGCACTGTACTTCGTAATCACCTTAACCTTGAATGTACACTTTGCTCCCCACAATCGCAGTTTCCAAATCCGCAAAAATCTGCACTCTTGCCCACAAAAATGATCCAAAAAAAAAAGAATTATTTATTTATTTATTTATAAATATATATACAAAAAGAATATTAACCCGAATAATAAGAAAGAAAATACGCTACCGTCTCCCCGGCAACGACGCCATTTGGTCGCACGCTTTTGGCGTGTCGGGTGTTCAAAGTTCTAAAGTTTACCGCGATCAGGACGGTGTCGCTATGCAGCTAGCCGGTTGAGCACGGGTCGATCCATAGGGAGTGGTTGTATGTTCGTTCGAGTTTTAGACGAATCAATAAAGAATGTGTATATGTTTGTTCAAGTCTAACCTATGTGTTTTATTTGCAAGTATAAAGTTGTTAAGAAAAAGACACGAAAGTGTAAGCTAAAGAAATCCGTACTCAAAACCTTTGAGCCGAGTCTTGACCAATTGAAGCTAGAGCAATCGGCAACAATGTGGATTAGGGGATTTAAGCACGGTATTCGTGGAATCCGGCTTATTTACCCTTGTCCTTCCGTTCTTGTCTCTTGCTTTCGCTTCCGGCCAAACCGAACGCAACCGGTCGCGGTTAGGTATCACCGTTACCTTGGTAGGGCAGGGTGCCTAACGGAGCGCTTGCGTATCGTTTGGGCGGAGTTCAATGGACAATAACGGGAAAAGGAAATGAGCAAAGAAACATTTAACTTACAATATCGTATTTATTCTTAACAACAATAATTACAACCATTCACAAAAAGAACCAAAAAGAGAGAACAAAAAGATAAACAAAGAAAAGAAAAGATTACAAGCAAGTAATTAAAGTGCATGGTAATAAATTGCAAGTAATAAAAGACAAGAATGAAAAATGCAAGAAAGAGATAAGCAAGAAAGTAACACTAAGAACCATAGAACTCAAGACAAGCCATGGGATCAATAGCCAACCCTTAAACTTGCAAGCTCAATCAAGAGTTTGCAAGATCAAGAGAAGGGTAAAGAACTCATGTGAAATGAAGCACAAAAGAGAGAACAAAATGATACAACCCCTTGAGATCAATGACCAAAGCTTAAACTTGCAAGCTCACTTAAGAGGTTGCAAGATCAAGTTTAGGTAGAGAGCTCAAGGAGGAAGCAAAGCAAAAGAAAGAATGATACAAAAACCCTCATCTTCATTTAACATCCACTCAATGCTCTCACTACATTTCCATGGAGGAAAGAATGAAGAAGAAGAAGAAGAAGAAGACTAAAAACTAACAAAAAAGAGGCATAAGAATGAACTCCTTGGCTTGGCTAGTTCTGGGGTATTTATAGGCAGGGAACAGAGAACCTAGGGCAACATTCTGGCACTACATGTAATTACCAAACATCCCCTGAAATTTTGTACACTGAAGAGCCTATACGGCCGCGGTTCCGCGGCCTAAGCACGCTTATGCCGCGGAACCGCGGCCGTTTAGAGAGATTGTGACTTCATCTTTTGTCGTATCCCTTGTTTTGTGGTTCTCTTCTGTGTGGTATATGACTTTTCTCAGAAACTCTTCACAATTCTTCCAGAATATCAGTAGATCAAAAGGTGATGTGATGTGGATCTTTTGCCATGATTTCCTCGAGCTCCGTGTAGATTACTTGGATCTTGTGTTGACATTGAGCTTTGTGCATGAAAATGACAATCGATTTGCCATTTTGTCCCTTAAACTGGTATGTGGCAACACACGGATAGAGAGCGGAGACCCGTGTTTTATCTATTGTTGGCAGTAATCCGGAATTTGTCGTACTTTTCCATGGATTTCACTGTTTAGAGCTGAGAACCAGTATTCTGCAAATATGTAGCAAACACTGATTAAAAGCACCTGCATATAACCAAACGAGCGTAAGAATGGGCGGTATAAAATGCAGTATTCTGGTATGAACAGTGCAAGTGGGAGATTGTTGGATATAGTACCCTCAAATTCAATTATTGGATCGCAGGCACGTGATTGCAATGATTGAGGATGACCTATACCGGTAGGACAGTCTTACTCGAAATGATAGTATGCTATCCGGTTTGTCTTTATTATCGTGTACAGCTTTAGGTGACGTGATCACTATTACACGTTAATAGAGCCCTTAGAATTCTTGCTTGACAACCACCAGTATGGTTTCGATCATATACATGAGAGTTGGGTAGTCCATAAGCACATCCTTAAAAGTGGTCCCTAGTCGTAGGAGTTTCGGGACAGGGCATCGATACTCTGGAGTAGACTAGTGTATACAGTCGAGACCCCGACGAGGGGCGGTCGCCGGTCTCACAAGCCATTGGTGTCAGTTGGTTCACCTAAGACGTATACAGGTGCTCATTAGGTTATGAGTGCACCGGACATGACTCGCCGGGAACTTGCTAGTTGGTATTATATCTAGCGTCAGATAGCAGTTCCCTGGTGACATGTGTAAAGGTTAGTTCATCGACCTGAGGTCGTCATATGTCTCGTGTGAGTTCCCACTGTGCTTAGATTACTACCCTACAACGGCTCAAAGGAGTTGTGCAAACAGGTTTTAGTCGGGTACAGTCCCGAGCCACATAGAGGCAGTGAGCGGATCGGAAGGGGATTCGTCTCTCCCGGTATTGCGGGTCAGATCACGCTGTGTCTAGGAGAGCCATTACACCAAGTCCTCGGTCAAGGCAAGTGAGTATTACTGGTAGGTATTCCAGTAGTATCTCAGTGTGTTCTTGGCTACACTCTGACACGACTTATACCGCTATTGGGGGTCTGACGTTACCAGCCCCTAGGCCCGCTATGCGATGCTCATAGATGAATGGACCGGATTGTACGGATATTGTCACTGATAGGTTTAGTAGGGTTCTTGGATGAGTTCTCTCATCGGCTTCCCTTTCGGTCAGTACATGGGCAGCCGTTACGCACAGCTAGTGCCGCTGACGTGCTTGTGGTTAAACCCGCTGCCAGAGTATTGACGAGTCTTTAGAGTCCCCCACAGATAGTTTCCCAACTTCGGGCGAAACATTATAGAGGCCGTATGGTTTTATGGCAGGGTTCGATAATGCACGTGCACTTGTGCACGTGTCATGGTTCGGACAGATAATACTGGTGGGCTTTGGTTTAAGCCGGATCCTAGTATTATATTGTGTAGGAATACTTTTCATCTCGTTGCATTAGTATTCGGTCGGAATACAAATGCGGGTATGTATATACAGTTGTGGGGTAATCCTGTAATTTGTTACAGGATTACTTTTGAAGTTGCCTGTTTTTCTTCTCCCGATTAAACACTAGTTTTAATGTTTAATTATTGTTTCTTGTAAGTGTATCTTTTTTGGCCACTTTTTCCTTCATCTTTTATCTTGGCTGAATTCTTTTGTGAAGTAGCCATTTTGTGATGAGTTATTTGGATGAGTCACTTGGACATTAATGTAAAAGCATGGGCTTCTTTAGTGACTCATGTTTTTCATTAATGTTTTGGATAGTTTCAAATGGATATTCATAAGCGTTATTTAATTATGGTCACACTTGATTGTTTGTTGCTCACCACCCTCCAAAATTCCCAGCAAGTGTGGCCGGCCCCCACAAATTGACAGTGAGCATTTTTGGTGAAAAGTAATTTGGCCGAGCCATTTTGATTTGGTTGCAAGCAAAATTTTCCTTAGCAAAATTCCATTGCTGACTCCATCTCTTTACCAAGGCAACATCATTTACATGCACCCGATTTGTTGGATGCCTTGAGACAAAATATTCTACACTCTCTCTATTTCAATCTTGGATATGTCGGTTAGAAAACTTCATGTCCGAGTTGCTTCAGTTTGAAGCGGGAGCCCGTATAATGATTCGTTGACGTGGTGCCACTCTGACGAGGAGACCGGAGATCGAGCGAGATCGGAGATGCCGCGAGGAGCGTGGGATGTGGCTAAAGACCGAAGGATACGGATCGATCGGTATAGCAATTCTATCATTTTATAGTTAGCTAGTTTAGCGTTAACGGCACGATCCGGGTTAAAGTCTATGCTAGCGCCAGTTGTAAAAGTTTTTTTTCCGCGCTTGGCTACGGATTGGAGGCCGGGGCGCTACCGTAGACTTACAAGGACATACCCTAATTTGTCATAGGTGATTGCCATCTTGAAATTCCTGAACCAATCTTTATAGTTTGGCCCTGTCAAAATATTTTCATCTAATAATAACTTAAGGCCCGTCATGTTCTTGGTCACTGCAATTTAGAGAGAGAGAAGAAAACACTTTAGCATGATACTTTTGTAAGTTTAGAGTGGTTTTTAGTTTATCTAAACAGGATGGCTCCCACTGTTTCTCGAATCCTTCCTCAAACCATAAAAGAAGAACTAGTCAGGACTATTCTCACCGTACAATACTTGCTTAACCGTTCAGCTTGGCCAGTGTCAATACTTTGAGAGAGGTTTTACGACGCTTTCGTGAAGTTCCTTAATTAAATAACCTCTTTTCCCTGGGTCGTAGCCCCGCTGACACCTTTCTCGACACCTACTTGGTTTATAGCATTGATCGTTAAGTGAAAGAATCTCCCGATGAGTAGCATATACTCACAGTAGGAGCGGGATCCAAATATCATCATGTGATAAAGCTGAAGGAATCCTACCAAAATTATCACACTCCAAATGGTATGCAACTCTAGCAAGTTTCAGTTTCTTTAGAAACTCCCGATATGGGTTTTTGCCCCATGCTCTTATGACTTTGACGTTGGCCTAAATATCATAAGTCATATGTCAAGTTCTACCCATCATTATCTTATTAATTTGAACCCACCCGCACACACTCCTGACGTTGGCCAAATGGCAGTACGACTGTCCCAAACCAACTCATCTATCTATGCAACAGATGAATACCCAGCAGCTACCAAACACTATGCCTTGGCGTTGGTCAAAATACATAGCTTGGATACTACTGAATACCCAAATGAAATGACGGAGGGTTACGAATGGTTTTGGCGAAACCGTGAACGCAGTGAACTTGATATAATCGAAGGAACCTGATAGCTTTTAAAAGGAGTGGTTTAAGCTCCGCAATTAAAAAATCTGCTGTTTTAAAATAACCGAGTGGTTTCTTTTAAATTGTTCCAACGATTCAAATTTTGTTTATTTTCTTTGCATTAATATAATGCGTCCCATCATTTAACCTATCATTGCAGAAAAAAACGAAAATACAACGTCCGCTTATACCATCCGCATTCGCTACTGGGCCCCGTCATTCACCCATTAGGTTACTTAACTAACGACAGAGCGGGGGCTGGGCTAGCGTGGATGCAAAACATAAACAACGCCTACTAGATATCATATATAGATATTGTACATTCGTCAGACACAATAATAGGCATTCCAAATCACAGATGAACATATTGGATATTCTAGGAATCTGCATTTCCTTTGAGCCTGCAATGAAAGACGGATTACATAGTCGTGATGAATAGCCAATCCCACCCTAGACCCCTACGGGTACGGCAAACTACCCGCCAAGTACCCGAAGTGAAGCGGTCTCTCTCAACGACGTGAGTAGGCCACTGAGCACTTCAAAGTACCCGGTAGTTTGTGCACCCCAGCTTGGGTCTATCCTAGGAGCATAAAACAGTAAATGAAATAATACAACGGTGGCTTCAAGCTCTACCCGGATGTGCCCCGCAAAAGAATATTACATCATATTACAATTTACATCGAATGAAAGAATATAAAAACTCATCTCATACCCCGGCTAATCATCACGACAATCCAATAAGTTCATATACACAAACCAATATATCCATTACAGAAGTGTGCAACCCCCAACTAACCGACATATAGCAATTAGAGGAAGTTTACGAACACATTAAAACTGAACTTGAAACATTAAACAACTTCAAACTACGACTTCGAAACACCCGATATTTGCCACAATAATGAATTTCCAATAAAATCAAAATTAGCAAAAATAAACAACTCCAGAAACCAAAGATTAAAGTCAAAAGACCACACACAAAAAATGAAGCAATTCCTCCTTACTCGGGCCGAGGTCGCCGGAAAACCTAGCAATGTCGCCGGCTCGATTTTCGAGGAGTTGTCTCGTTTTTTTTGGTGTTCTTTTTACTTATCAAATATCACTCGGTACTTGTTTAAATAATTTTCAGAGCAAGTTTGAAAATCGACAGAAACTTGTATCTTGGGTTCGATGTTTACGTGTCGTTTCGGTTTCGTAGTTTAACTTGTTGTTTAAACTGTTATTTAGGGTTTAGCTAGGCTCTGATACCACTGTAAGTCGACATTACACACCCCACAAGATGCAGGGAGGTGGAATAGGTAAAACAATCATTTTATTCCAAGTAACATCGACTAAGCATAAGGATCTTTGCTAAACCATATCTAACACAACTAACCAGAGGTATTATCTACTCGGTAAGAAGATTATACCTAAAGTTCCAAGTCCTTCTTCTCCTCTCGCTGTCCTCCTTCACCACTTGGGCTCCTTTGGAGTGGAAAGGATGGCACCTCCTCGTCGGCTCCTCGATGTAATAGAAGATCCACCTGAGAGTTCCTACTACAAGCTTTAACCTCTAACTTGAGGTAACTAAGTGACTTAGAGTGCTAATCTAAGTGACCTAGAGGATATAGATATGGATTAAGGATCTATTAGTCTTGCTAACTTATGGTTCTCAACTCATGAGAGGATTAGGGTTAGGATGAAGAAGATGAGAGCTTGAGGAGAGAGAATGTATTTGTGATAATGAATTGAGCTTGAGTCATTTGGATAATATCATGAAGCATGAAAATATCTAAGCAATAATATATTAAATAATCAACCATGCTTCATTAATTACCTTGAGATGAATCACCTCATGACTCATGGTGCAATTAATGAAAATAACACATCATCTCTCCACCTCATTAAGTTTAATTCACAAATGAATTAAAACTAAATGAGCCACATTTCTTCTAGAAGCTTCCCGACTAATTACGAGAATGCCCCTCCCATCCGTATTTACGAAAAACACGGATATACTGAGACTGCATAAATCCAATAATCCAATACTAGAATTTGGCTTAAACCAAAGCCTGCTAGTATAATCTGTCCGAACATCATACGCGCACAAGTACACGTATATGTCCGAACCCTGTCGTAAAACCATACGACCTCTATATCGTTATGCCTGAAGCAGGGAAACCCTCTGTGTAGGACTCTAATGACTCGACACTACGCTGGCAGTGGGTTTAACCACAGGCCGCAAGCGGTACTAGCTGTACCTAACGGTCTCCAGGTAGATGTCGATAAGAAGGTCGATGAGGAAAACCATCCGAACTCCTACTGAGCCTGATGTGACAATCTCCATACAGTCCGGTCCGTTCATCTAAGACTATCGTGTAAGTCTACGGTAGCGCCCCGGCTGTCATTCTGACGCCAAACGCGGAACAAAAACTTTTATAACTGGCGCTATCGCATACTATAACCCGTATCTTGCCATTAACGCTAAACTAACAAACTGTAAAGAGGTAGAAAAGCTATACCGATCAATCCGAGTCCTTCGGTCTTTAGCCATCATCCCACACTCCTCGCGGCAACTCCGATCTCTTTGCTCCTCGTCGAGGTGGCACCACATCTACGGATCTTTAAACGGGCTCCCGCCTCTATACCGAGGCAATTCGGTCATCAAGTCTGCTAAAAGAGATGACCAAGATGAAGTATAGAACGAGTAGAATAGTTTGTCTCAAACACCCTAGGGTTCTCATCACATGAGAGGGTTAGGGTGGAGGTTGAAGAAGATGCTTAGATTGGAAATTGTGAACTCAAGATATGAATCAAGTGAGCAAAAAACCAAGTCCCAAAAATTGACCCATGGCTGCCCAAAAAATTGGTGATGATATATATAAGGTTTTGTGAAGAAATATCAAGGAAAATATCCTAGAAAAATATCTCCAACCAAAACCCTAAAATATCCCACCCAAAACAAAAGTCATTAATTCTTCATGACTCACTACATGACTCATTAACATGAGTCATTAGTGAACATGCTAGAATCAATGACTCATTAACATGAGTCACACTTTCCAAAACATTAATCATTTAAACCAAAATGATTAACCTAAAACGAAATGCATCTTCTAAAATATTCTCGTAAGGGATTACGAAAATACCCCTCGCCTGTATATACATACCTGTATCCGTATTCCGACCGAATACGAATACGATAGACTAAAATATTCCGACTCAATATAATACATGGATCCGCTTAAACCAAAGCCCACCAGTATTATCTTCCCGAAATATGACACGTGCATAAATGCACGTGCATTTTCCGAACCCTGCCACAAAACCATAAGGCCTCTACAACGTTTCGCCTGAACTTGGGAAACTATCTGTGGGGGACTCTAATGACTCATCAGTACCCTGGCAGTGGGTTTAACCACAAGCACGTCAGCGGCACTAGCAGTGCGTAACGGCTGCCCATGTACTGACCTCAAGGGAAGCCGATGAGCGAACTCATCCTGGAACCCTACTGAGCCTATCAGTGACAATATACATACAGTCCAGTCCGTTCGTCTATGAGTATCGCATATCGGGCCTAGGGGCTGGTAACGTCAGACCCCCAATAGTCGTATAAGTCGTGTCGGAGACAAGCCCTGAACACCCTAAGAAACTACTGTAATACTTACCAGTAATTCTCACCTGCCTTGGCCAAGGACTTGGTGTAATGGCTCTCGTAGACACAGCACGATCTCACCCCCAATACCGAGAGAGACGAATCCCCTGCCGATCCGCTCACCTGCCTCCATGTGGCTCGGGACTGTACCCAAAAAAGACCTGTTTGCACGACTCCTTTGAACCGTGGTAGGGTAGAAATCAAAGCACAGTTGGAACTCACACGAGACAAATGACGACCTCAGGTCGATGAACTAACCTGTACACATGTCACCAGGGAACTGCTATATGATGCTAGGTATAAATACCAACTAGCAGGTCCCCGGCGAGTTCTGTCCGGTGTACTCATAACCCAATAAGCACCTGTATACATCTTAGGTGATCCAACTGACACCAGTGGCTTATGAGACTGGCCACCGCCCCTCGTCGGGGTCTCGACTGTATACACTAGTCTACTCCGGAGTATCGATGCCCTGTCTCGAAAATCCCACGACTAAGGACCACTATTAAGGATGTGCTTATAGACTACCCAACTCTCACGTATATGATCGCCATCATACTGTTGGTAGTCAAGCAAGATCCTAAAGGCTCTATCAACGTGTAATAGTGATCATTCACCTGAACCTGTACATGACTGATAAAGTCAAACCAGATAGCATAATATCATCTCGAGTAAGACTGTGCTACCGGTATAGGTCCTCCTCAATCATTGCAATCACGTACCTGCGATCCAATAATTGACTTTGAGGGCACTACATCCAACAATCTCCCACTTGCACTTAAGGCTAATTATTGCGATGTCGCATACTCACAGCCCGTGTGATACCGAACACCCAACCCCTCTACTAATCAGTTTCACAAAGCCCGTTTGTAAAAATCTTGTGTTCGAGAAATAGCCTCAATGAGTGGATCCGCCCCGATGTTTCTTTCTATGTCTCTTTTAATCTCAAATTCGCGGAGAAAGCCATCTCCCGAATTGAGTAATACCTGTCTTAGAATATGTCTGGATATTTGATGGGACCTAGTTCATAAATGAACTCCAAATCTAAACTTCTTAAACTGTATCGTCAACTGATTCTAATCAGTATTCTGCACCATGCCTCCTACAGTATCCTTTTGGACCACATGTCCATAATACTGTCCCTCATCAGAGGGAAAACTATAACTCTAATAATCACTCTGTCATCCATGTCACCTTTGAAGCCTGGAATGATAACCGTCTCCGAAGGAGGCTGCCGTCATCAAATCCCTAGAACATGCACTTATGTTCTAAAACTGCTTCCTTATGTTTCTTCAGGATTGGATTAATATAAACTTATCGCATCTAGTGCAAAAACAACATCTGGTGTGGTACTTGATATCTCACGATTGACTCAATTGCCTGAGCAAGTGATCTGCCAATCATGCACATCCCTCTACCCTTTAGTCTGTAAGACACCTCTAGAGAGGGTGACTCCATCACTTGCAGGTACACCACCATGTCAGGAGTCATCTATTCTAAATACCTTTAGAATACTGTCAAAGTACCCACATTGGGAAACTACCCAAGTCTAGATCTAAAACCATAGATCTAGTAACCAGAATGTCTGATATTATATCCATATCCTTTTTGGAGAAACAATTGTGTGACGACCACAGTATAACCGATCGTAGTATAGGAATTTTACTTCCTACTCTGTGTATGTCATCCAAATACCAGGACATCACACCCTACTATCTTCTTAACAGATCCATCCCCTATTCTGATGAAGTCAAACCTATGACTGTCACATCAAAAATAGATGATCTTTCTCCGCTATATATGCTCTAGTCTATAAATAGACATAAGCTACTTGCCCACTATACTTCCGCTGCTCCCACTGACCACAACAACCCTCTGGCAGAATAATATATACGTGCACTTCTAAAGCTAGTTTAGAACGACGCTATACTTAACCTCCTGTCGGGTCTCATAGCCTGGAACAACAGTAGTGTCAAGTCTAGGTAGACAAGAACCTCCCTGTCACCGTCCTTGAGGCTACCGGAATACCTCTCGGGTGTCTGAGGTTACCCACCATATCTGCGGAGTGGCTAATGGAATGTCAAACCTGATTGAATCTTTAGGTCCTATTAAATTTTCCGTAATCGTTTGCGGTTCTGGAATCACTCCCAGTTCTATCATACTCCCACTACTGTTTTTTGAAAAAATCCATTTTACTAAAACTGTGGCGAGTCAAGAACAATATCACTATTGATCTTCCAGATGGTAGAAAGTCAACCCTCGACATAGCCCGGGTCAACCCACAAACTGTCATTACAGAAACCTGTCTTGAGTTATCCAGAGTCCGGTTTTAATCATAAGCCGGGCAACTCCCCGTACCTTAACATCGTTAAGATATGAACCATTCTATATCCAATATAGAAACTTTGGCACTTATTTAATTGGAACCAGATTCAAATCATGCAGCTGTCTCCAGTGCATATCAACTTAATGGAAAGAGGCTAATCAGCATTACTCAACTTAGGAATACATCCAATTATGAGTAACCTGAAAGAGAAACAAGTTTCTCAAAACCATTACTATCAACTGAATACCAATCACAAGTATCTACATCTTCGATCTCTTTAAAGAATCCCGATACTTGCGATATCTGGTTCTCTACTTTATTCCTATACCCACAACTTCTCAAAACTTAGACATTGTATTTCTACGAAACACTTGTCTAAAAACTAGAGAAGTCACAAGTAAATAGAACATAGTACGAGGACCAACCCCTTTTTCCTGATGGACACTGGACAACATACAATACTCTGTATAAGTCCGCTGAGTTGAATAATTCAAAACCTATGCATCGTAGGTTGAAAACTGTACTTATGGTTAAGAACTACTCTGCTGTTCAATTCTCCTTACCCAATCGTCAACTGATATAGGTAAATGTCACGGACATAATTTCAAAATGTTATATCTCACTTTATAAATATAAACATACAGATATATCATTTTGAAGTTGGTGCACAACAACGAATACTCAAAACCAAATACATGCCGTCCGGCAAAAACTCAGGTGATTTCCTCAAATATCACCAATTACAACGAATTCCGATATAATGAGGATGATCACCTTAGTCCCAATAACTTACTCCCACTCATCATCTGTAAAACCATACAGGTGTGAGAATCATACCTGGTAAATACATACCCTGGAGTAAGTATCTAATTGGGAAATCAGTTTTCCTTTTAACAATGCACAGTAAAACTGAAACATGAAAATGTTTCGTAGGGGTATCCTGGTATTTCTAGTAATGCCTCTTCCATAATCTAATTCATGACTATTTACCGTACATTTCTTTGCCATCTCTCCAAATCCTTTTATTGCCTTTAGTCGTTACCTTCTGTACACCCCTTTAGGCCAAGTGGTTTTCTTCCTTCCCTACCGTTCGGCACCAGCCTATTGTTTGGAAGAAGACTATCCAGTAAGCATAATAGGTGTACTCTCCTAAACCAAGGAGTACTCATAACCTGAGAAAAGGTGATGATAAAAGACAATTGAATAATACCTTATTCTATTTCTCCCGAACTGGGGGAAAAAGCAAAGGTGAAATAGGAGTGGCGATGAAGTACGTGGTTTGGTCGTGAATGATAGCAGTCGCAATTTACTTTGCCCTCTTTCTAATCCTTTTATTTTGTCTTTACTTATTACCTTCTATACACCCTACTTAGGCTAATTGGTTTTTTCATTCCCTACCTTTCGGCACCTGCCTATGGTTTGGAAGAAGACTATCCAATAAGCGTAATAGGTGTACTCTCCTAAAAAAAGGAGCCCTCGTAACCTAAGAGAAGGTGATAATAAAAGACAATTGAATAATACCTTATTCTATTTCTCCCGAACCTGGATCCATCCTCGAAGAAGTCCCTTCCTGTTCGTATATAACCATACGATGGATCTATCCAATGGATGTGGATGTTCGTAGTGATACGAGGTGTTCTGAGAAATGCAAAGGGTAAAAGAAGGAGCGGCAATGACTTATGCAACTTAGACAATCCAAAAGCCAGTATTTTAAGAAGGTTCGGTCAACTTGGTCACTGAGTCATAGTCTAGCGTCGGTCAAAGGTCGCTGCCAAAGAGAGAGAGAAAAGAAACACTCTGCGTGCACTCTAACCTAGATCATAATGGTTATCACTTTATCTAATCACGAAACCTCCCACTGTACTGTCAAATTCTCCTCCAAACCTGAAAGAAGAATCAATCGGGATCACCCGATGAGTAAACCAATTCATCAGTGGGAATCAGGATCCAACTCTCATCGCATGATAACGTGACGGAATCCACTCACGTTATTACACTCTAGAAGGTATGCGCATACTTGGCAAGTTTCAGTTTCTTTAGAAACTCCCGATATGATTTTTGCCCCATGCTCTTATGACCTTGACGTAGGCCAAAATGCCATAAGTCACATGCCAAGTTCTACCCATCATTATCTTGTCAATTTGAACCCATCCGCACATGCCCCTGACGTTGGCCAAATGGCAGAATGACTGTCCCAAACCAACTCATCTATCTATGCAATAGATGAATACCCAACAGCTACCAAACACTATGTCTTGGCGTAGGTCAAAATACATAGCTTGAATACTACTGAATACCCAAATAAAATGACGGAGGGCGACGGCTGGTTTTTGGCAAAAAACCTTTAACGTAATGAACTTGATCTCGCTGAAGGAACCTGATAGCTTTTTATAAAAATATAGTGGCAAAACCTTTGCTAAAGAGGTCACTCCCGGTGAAGGGATCTCGGCTCTTTCCTCGTGGAATGAGGTGCAGGATATTCCAACTGAATACCGCGATGCAAGGCAACATGTAATCGACTATAGTGAAGTTATTATCCTGACACAAACTTCTGCCCAAGGGGTCACTCCGGGTGAAGGGATCTCGGCCCTTGCCTCGTCGAATGAGGTGCAGGATATTCCAACTGAATACCACTATGCAAAACAAAAGAAAACGTCCTTGTAATAACACCTTTTAAAACTGTTCCAACAATGTCCAAACAGGTTTGTTTTCCTTTGCATTGATCAGAATCAACGCAGTCCCATCAATTAATCACACCAGAAAAGAACGAAAATAAAATGTACGTACATGCCATCCGCGTTCGTCACTGGGTCCCGTCTTTACCCATTAGGTTACTTAACTAACGACAGAGCGGAGACTGGACTAGCGCAGGTGCAAAACATATACAACATCTACTAATATATATACCAATATACAATAATCACTCCAGGCGTGATAATATGCAACATTACAGAAAAGTAATAAGCATCACAGAATAATACAGATAATCTGGGATCCCCGGGTTTCACAGAGCCGCTGCTGAAACCCGACGTTTTCCTGGTCATGTGGATAGCCTGTGCAATGTAAACCTAGACACCTACGAGTGCGACAAGTTACCCGCCAAAATATGAAGCGAGGCAGCCCCCTACAGCAAAGTGAATGGACTACCCAGCACTTCACGAAATCCGGTAACTTGGGCACTCCATCTTGGGTCAAACTGTACCCTCTACGAGTGCGGCGAATAGTCTGCCAATTCTAGAGTGAGGCCCCTTTGCCTCTCAAAGCCATGAGATACGGACCCGTTGCCCTCCAGAATCCGGCTATCCGTGCACTCCATCGCGGGGTAAACCTAGTACAGAAATGAAAAAATATGTACAACGGGTACCTCAACCTCAGCCCGGTCGTGCCCCAAAAGAATATTATACAAACAGGCAGTGACGGCAATCCACATGTTGGACGCTCGCCCTACAATATCAAATGTACAAATAAATCCAAACTGCACTACCATTGCACACTGCTATCCACCACGACAAATCCGCAACATCACAGCACAACACAGAACATCAACGCGAATGTCACGTTCGCAAACCCGTCTAAAAGAGCTATAGCAATTAGACACAATTTACCGCTCGAATGACATTCACGGTCGGAGATATAATATAAGTATTGTAAACTAACAAGTTTAAAATTCCGGTCGACAAAACTTCCCGAAGTGGGCCCCACGTACATCTGCAGTACACTAACAAAATCTGGGCCCAAAAGAAATATTCCAGAAACCATAATTTTCTATGCAAAACAGCCAGAAGAAATATGGTACAGTGAAGTGCCAAGACTGCGGCGGAACCGCGGCGGAACCTGGGCTTGCGCCACGGTTCTGCGGCAGTATGGTTGAATCATTAGCCCAAATTTCTACTGTGGTCTTCAAAAAGCCTGCTCGATTTTCTGTGATACTCAAAATGATTTTTAGACCTGTTTAAAAATTCGAAATAAACTTTAGCCTGAAAATCGCGGTTTCGGAAATTTCGTTCGATCGATCTTTTAAACACGTTAGAACAAGTTAGTAAAGGTTAATGGCGTGGCTCTGATACCATGTAATTCTACGGTAGCGCCCCGGCCGTCATTCTGACGCCAAACGCGGAACAAAATATTTTATAACTGGCGCTATCACATACTATAATCCGGATCTTGCCATTAACGCTAAACTAACAAAATGTAAAGAGGTAGAAAGGCTAAACCGATCGATCCGAGTCCTTCGGTCTTTAGCCATCATCCCACGCTCCTCGCGGCAACTCCGATCTCTTTGCTCCTCGTCGAGGTGGCACCACATCTACGGAGCTTTAAACGGGCTCCCGCCTCTATACCGAGGCAACTCGGTCATTAAGTCTGCTAAAAGAGATGACCAAGATAAAGTAGAGAACGAGTAGAATATTTTGTCTCAAACACCCTAGGGTTCTCATCACATGAGAGGGTTAGGGTGGAGGTTGAAGAAGATGCTTAGATTGGAAATTATGAACTCAAGATATGAATCAAGTGAGCAAAAAACCAATTCCCAAAAATTGACCCATGGCTGCCGAAAAAATTGGTGATGATATATATAAGGTTTTATGAAGAAATATCAAGGAAAATATCCTAGAAAAATATCTCCAACCAAAACTCTAAAATATCCCAACCAAAACAAAAGTCAATAATTCTTCATGACTCACTACATGACTCATTAACATGAGTCATTAGTGAACATGCTAGAATCAATGACTCATTAACATGAGTCACACTTTCCAAAACATTAATCATTTAAACCAAAATGATTAACCCAAAAAGAAATGCATCTTCTAAAATATTCTCGTAACGGATTACGAAAATACCCCTCGCCTGTATATACATACCTGTATCCATATTCCGACCGAATACGAATACGAGAGACTAAAATATTCCGACTCAATATAATACATGGATCCAGCTTAAACCAAAGCCCACCAGTATTATCTGCTCGAAATATGACACGTGCATAAATGCACGTGCATTTTCTGAACCCTGCCATAAAACCATACGGCCTCTACAACGTTTCGCGAGAACTTGGGAAACTATCTGTGGGGGACTCTAATGACTCATCAGTACCCTAGCAGTTGGTTTAACCACAAGCACGTCAGCGGCACTAGCAGTGCGTAACGGCTGCCCATGTATTGACCTCAAGGGAAGCCGATGAGCGAACTCATCCTGGAACCCTACTAAGCCTATCAGTGACAATATACATACAGTCCGGTCCGTTCGTCTATGAGTATCGCATATCGGGCCTAGGGGGCTGGTAACGTTAGACCCCCAATAGCGGTATAAGTCGTGTCGGAGACAAGCCCTGAACACCCTGAGATACTACTGGAATACTTACCAGTAATTCTCACCTGCCTTGGTCAAGGACTTGGTGTAATGGCTCACCTAGACACTGCATGATCTCACCCCCAATACCGGGAGAGACAAATCCCCTGCCGATCCGCTCACCTGCCTCCATGTGGCTCGGGACTGTACCCAAAATGACCTATTTGCATGACTCCTTTGAGCCGTGGTAGGGTAAAAATCAAAGCACAGTGGGAACTCACACGAAACAAATGACGACCTCAGTTCGATGAACTAACCTGTACACATGTCACCAGGGAACTGCTATCTGACGCTAGGTATAAATACCAACTAGCAAGTTCCCGGCGAGTCCTGTCCGGTGTACTCATAACCCAATGAGCACCTGTATATATCTTAGGTGATCCAACTGACACCAGTGGCTTGTAAGACCGGCCACCGCCCCTCGTTGGGGTCTCGACTGTATACACTAGTCTACTCCGGAGTATCGATGCCCTGTCTCGAAACTTCCACGACTAGGGAACACTATTAAGGATGTGCTTATAGACTACCCAACTCTCACGTAAATGATCGCCATCATACTGTTGGTAGTCAAGCAAGATCCTAAGGGCTCTATCAACGTGTAATAGTGATCAGTCACCTGAACCTGTACACGACTGATAAAGGCAAACCAGATAGCATACTATCATCTTGAGTAAGACTGTGCTACCGGTATAGGTCCTCCTCAATCATTGCAATCATGTACCTGCGATCCAATAATTGACTTTGAGGGCACTACATCTAACATATCGCATATCGGGCCTAGGTGGCGACAAGCGTCAGTCCCCTAAAAGCGGTAGAATTCGTATCGGATTGAAGCCTATTACACTTTGAGAAACTACTGGAACACTTACAATAAATCTCGCTTGCCCTGGCCAGGGACCTTGCGTAATGGCCTTCCAAACATAGCGCGATATCAACTCCCAATACCGGGAGAGACGAATCCTATCTAACAGCCACTACCTCCAAGTGCTTCGGGACTGCACCCAACTGCTACCTGTTTGCACGACTCAGTCGAGCCGTGGTAGGGTAGCAATCTAAGAACAGTGAGAACACACTCGAGACGAAGCAGCAGTGTCAAGTCTACAGACTATGCTGTACTCATGTCACCTGGGAACTGTTAACTGACGACGGGTATAATACCAACCAACAGTTCCTTGCGAGTCCTGTCCGGTGTACCCGTAACCCAACGAGCACCTGCATACTATCTCCAGTACAACGTACTAATGGCTGTGGGTCAGACCATTTCCCCTGCTGGGATGAGAAGCGTATACACTAGTCTACTCCGGAATATCGATACCCTGTCTCGATAATCCTACGACTAGGGACCTGAAAAGGATGTGCTTGTAGACTACCCAGCCCCCACTAGTGTCACTGCCATCACAACGCTGGTAGTGAAGTAAGATCCTAAGGGCTCTATCAATATGTATTCGCGATATGCTAAAATAAACATATACATATTAAGATAGATATAAACCAAGTAGCATACTACTATGTTGAGCAAGACTGTTAATACAACTGTGAATATCCCAAACTTCCATTAAGTAATATACAAGCTAGTATGATACAATAATAGCCCCTAGGGCATATACACTAACATAGGAACATTTGAAGGATGTACTTAGGGACTATACAGTCCCCACTAGTATGATCTGCATCATATTCCTGGTAGTCAAGTACTCATCCTAAGGGCTTTATCAACATGTAACATAAAGACAATCAGAGTACATGTTAAGATAAAGAGCAACCAGATAGCATACTATTATGTCAATCAAGAACGTCCTCCATATATATGTCCAAGCATCCACTACAATATACATCGTATGTACAGTAATGGCCTCTAGGGCATACATATCACTAACAATAGTTTCGACATGGAATTAGTGAGCTTGCTTTTATATGATAGCTTAGACATTGCATTTATTACTGTGATTTTCATGTATATTTATATATTCATTTTCCATGATATTATGGGCCAGTCCGGATTGCCGGAGCCCAATATTATGGAATCCATTGTTTATTTACTCTTGAGATTTGGATTTCGGATTTTCATGAGATTTATGGATTTGGAGAAACCGCAAGGATTTTATAAACTTATTATCATTTTAAAGATAAAAATTGCGGGTTTCTCATGATATGATTTGAGAGGAGTCCACTATGAGTTTTCTCGGCTCTTGAGCGATATCATACACCCGATTCGAAGAGGATGAGGAACCGTCTGTGGGTGCATGGTGCACCCGGTGCGGTACCCCTGGGCGAGAAGGTCGCAGATGATGGCATTGAGCCTGGCAGGGGAGCACTACCGACCGGTGATTTTATTGTGACTCGATGGATATCCGGAGGATACCGATCGGAGTATAGGCCAGTCCGGATTGCCGGAGACTGGGGTATTGAGATTTGATGATACGGGCCAGTCCGGATTGCCGGAGCCCCAGATATTGAGATAGAGAGATATACATATTTTGTGTCGATTCTAGACACTGATTTTTCTGTTGATTTCATTGATGATACTTCGGTTTTATACAGAAATCTCTCTGAGATAAGAAAATAGTTTTCTCATTTATTATGCATTCATACAACACTAGATGTGACATGTTATTACCTGAGGCACTGACACGAGCACTTGGTATTACACTTATGTTTAGATATTTACCCTTGCCATTATTATATGCTTCAGGTTATATATTGAGGATATTATGATCGTATGACCTAGGATTGAGTCATACATGTGATTCCTACTCGGTGATGTTTTCTACTCACGAGTTGGCAACTCACCCTCGTTGTGCCATAGTTTCTTGCAGGTTTTGCCGTACAGGTTTTCTTGGCGGCTATGCTGGCACACTGCTCTTTTCCGGGTGATTGGTTTGGTAGGTGGGTTCACTCGCATCGTGACCACCATTGTACTTCATTTATATTCAGCTGTATCTAGTAACTCCATCAACCAGACTTGTATATTCATTAGACTTAGAAGACCAGTTGTATATTCTTTGGACCTTAGAGTCGCGCTTGTATTATTATGGTTTTCTTGATGATTTGGAGTTTCCTTTTGAGTTTTGATCCTCGCCCTTCGGCGTTGTATATTATATTGCTTGCGTGGTTGTGACCGTCAATTGACGAAGAGCTAGCTCCTGCTTGGGGATGCCTTTATTCATATTATCTATGTTGTACCCGTTTGGGGCTAGTATTTACAAAAGAAACTCTGCCGAAATTTTCAGAAAAGACTTGATGTTTTTAAAAAGGTTTATTACGACTTTTCAAAGTGATTATATGCAAACCTTAAATCATTTTTTCCTTCACTTCTTATTTAAAATGGTTTAGATTTTTGTGATTTTTGGCTTACTTGAATTAGATAGGGTCCTATAGACTTCATATGATTCAAGTACCAGTCACGTGCCATTTCGGGTCGTGACAGTATAGCACCCCCGCAACCTTATAAATAGTAGTATGGTATATGATAGTTTTGGTAATTATATAAGATATGGATATTGAAGCTAAATTGCATAGCATGATACTCATTTGCATGTAGTTTACTTATGGTTAGGGTAAATTGTTACGAAAGACCATGCAGTACTAGAGATGAAATTGATATAATATTAATGTGAGGTATTGTACTAGATATTATAATGTATTGATGATACTGAGATTTGTATGCCATGTGACGGCCAAGTTATTGTCACAACCCAAAGTTTGGATGTGACCGGCACTTAGATTGTATAATATCTAAAGATATGCATACAGTCCAAGTAAGACGAAAACCAAGATCAAAATCCTTTTTGCAGAATTCTTTATATAAAATTTAGTTTTCAAGTAAAATCACAGTTTTTGTGTAATTAAATTATTAAACAAGTATAAGGTGTTAAGTTTGGTTGCACCCCTAGTTGGGATCAACAGTATCAATAGTGAAGACAAGTATCCAAGAGTATACTACATCAATAAGAATTTCAAATAAGTAAAAGAAATAACAATTTATAGAACTAAACCATCTCATCTGTCAAATAATATACATATAACCATCTCTCACTCTAAGTCATATACAGGTCTGATGGAGATTTTCTAGATACAAAATACAATACCAAAAGAGAAGGTTACTACATATGTAAACCACCTATCAAATGATGTGAAAAAGCTGCAAAAAGTGGGGCTGCACTGCTACTGACCGTCCACTCTACCCCTGCAAGGAACTGTGGCACAACGGGGTGAGTTGCCAACTCAGTGAATACAGCTAACATATAACGGTTAATAATGTAAATATGTCGATCATAATTAACTGAAATGAGAGCAAGTATGATGTATGATAGCATATGGAAAGCATGAATCAATACTATAAATCACATAACCCAAAACTGCAATCTCATCATTTATCCCAATAAATTTCATCTTTCCGTGTCCATCATCGACACAAAACTTCCATTTCTCTCAGGCATCATTCCTCGAATGATCCTGAGTCAAATATCGGTCGGTATCCTCTAGATATCCACCGTATTTTACTACTATCTCCGGTAACGAGTAATCTCGCTAGGCTCCCCCGCCTCAAATGCGGCTATCCTGCCCCTCGGTCTCGACCGGGTCCACCATGTATCCAACTGTATATCTCCCCCACTTAGCATGGATAACGTAAAATCCGCGACCGTATATCTCCCCCATTCGGTCCGGAATAAAACCAAATCATAAAACATCTCATGGTGGACATGACACATCAATCATGAAAATCACTGGATTTATGTAATAGTATTCAAAACTCAAAACCATAAATCCTCAATAATACATTTACCTCTTATATCAACATAAAATACTCAAATACTAAACATGATATTAATGATGCAATTTACTGTTAGTGTATATGCCCTAGGGGCCATTATTGTATCATACTAGTTTGTATATTACTTAATGGAAGCTTGGGATATTCACATGTATATAACAGTCTTGCTAAACATGGTAGTATGCTACTTGGTTTTTCTATCTTAATATGTGAGTATACGTGTTGACAGAGCTCTTAGGATCTTGCTTGACTACCAGCGTTGTGATGGCAGTCACACTAGTGGAGGCTGGGTAGTCTACAAGCACATCCTTATTCAGGTCCCTAGTCGTTGGATTATCGAGACAGGGCATCGATACTCCGGAGTAGACTAGTGTGTACGCTTCTCATCCCAGTTGGGGAGATGGTCTGTCCCACAGCCGTCAGTATGTCGTACTGGAGATAGTATGCAGGTGCTCGTTAGGTTACGGGTACACCGGACAGGACTCACAGGGAACTGTTAGTTGGTTTTATACCAGTCGTCAGTGAACAGTTCCCAGGTGACATGAGTACAACATAGTCCGCAGACTTGACACTGCTACTTCGCCTCGAATGTGTCCCACTGTTCTTAGATTGCTACCCTACCACGGCTCAAAGGAGTCGTGCAAACAGGTAGCAGTTGGGTGCAGTCCCGAGCACTTGGAGGCAGTGGCGGTTAGACATGATTCGTCTCTCCCGGTATTGGGGGTTGATATCACGCTGTGTCAGAGAGCCATTACGCAAAGTCTCTGTCCAGGGCAAGCGAGATTTGCTCGTAGGTTCCAGTAGTTTCTCAGGGTGTAATAGGCTTCGCTCCGACACGACTTATACAGCTATTAGGGGACTGACGCTTGCCGCCCCTAGGCCCGATATGCGATAGTCTTAGACGAACGGACCGGACTGAATGGAGATTGTCACATCAGACTCAGTAGGAGTTCGGATGGGTTTCCTCATCGGCCTTCTTATCGACATCTACCTGGGGACCGTTACGTACAGCTAGTGCCGCTTGCGGTCTGTGGTTAAACCCACTGCCAGCGTAGTAGTCGAGTCTCTAGAGTCCCACGCAGAGAGTTTCCCTACTCCAGGCGAAACGATATAGAGGTCGTATGGTTTTACGACAAGGGTTCGGACGCATACGTGTGTTTTCGCACGTACGACTTTCGAACAGTTTTTACTAGTCGGCTTTGGTTTAAGCCAGTTACTAGTATCCGGTTATTGGATTTATACAGTCTAAAGTTTTTCCGTGTTTTCACGGATAGGAGGGGCGTTCTCGTAATTGCGCGAGAAGCTTCTAGAAGATGGTGACAAAGGAGGTTTAGGTGGCATATACATTGAATGAGATTAGTGAGTCATATGGATGATTCATCCATGTCATTAATGCTTCATAATTGCTTAATGACTCATGGAGATGAATCACCACAAGATATTTATCAAGCATGGTTGTAAATCATTTTCTTTTCTTTTCTTGATAAAATAAAATGCTTGATATATATTATGATAACTCATTTTCTCTTCTCATTATTATGTTCATCTTCTCTCTCCTCAAGCTCTCTCTCTTCAAACCCTAATCCTCCCCTCTCATGTGTTGAGTACAAGGATTAGTTAGACTACTTAATCCATAACCATACTCTATTTCATCTAGGTACTTTGATTAGCACTTAAAGATACCTAGTTGCCTCAAGTTTAGAGGCAAAGCTTGGAGTTTAGCTCTCGTGGTGGATCGTCTACTACTTGGAGAAGGCCGAGGAGGAGGTGGAGTTCATAAAGACGAAGGACACGGTTCTTTAGGTATAATCCCTTTACATAGTAGTTGTTAACAACTATGTTTGATGTTAGTTATCGTTTAGCTTCGATTCATGCGGTTAGTCGATGTTTAAGCAAAGAACAGGATCGTTTTTCATATTTCTGCCTCCCCGCAAGTCGTGGGGTGTTGTACATCGACTTACAGTGGTATCAAAGCCTCGCTAAACAATAAATAACTCACTTGCAAAATTGTATGAATTTCGAACGGAAAAAACCAAAACCGGAAAACCCCGATATCACGGTTTCTGTCGATTTTTAAATGAAGTCCAAAAATTTTTCAGGCAGGTTCAGAAAGCCCAAAATGATAGTATTAAAACACCCAAGAAAACTGGGCTCACGAATCGACTAAACCGCCGCGGAACCGCGGCGAATCCCCCCGATCCGCCGCGATTCCGCCACCGAGTTGCCGATTCACAAGCCCAATTTTCTTGTGCTGGTTCTCTGTGATATTTGGTATTTTCTGGAATTTTTAATTTTTGCTCAGGTTTCAGATTTACAGAGAAGTATTGGAGAAAAATTAAATGTGTTTAATCGATCGAAATTATACGGTATTTGCTTGTTGGATTATATCTGTGTTTGTATAATGTGTTCGTAAACCTCCCCTAACTGCTAGTATGTCGGTTGGCAGGGGGTTGCACATTTCTGTAATGAATTTTACTGTTTGTGGATATGAACTGTGTTGGACTGTTGTGATGTATAGTCGGGGTTATGTGATGGGTTATTATTTAATTCATTTGATGTAATATTATTTTGCGGGGCACATCCAGGTTGCGGTTGTAGCCACCGTTGTATTATTTCATTTTACTGTTTTTGCTCCTAGGACAGACCCAAGGTGGGGTGCACAAACTGCCGGGCGGGTAGTTTGCCGTACCCGTTGGGATCTTGGGTGGGGTAATGGCTATTCATCACAACTGTGTAATCCGTCTTTTGTTGCAGGCTCAAAACAAACACAGATTACTTGCAAATCCAATAAAGTTCATCTGTGATCTGGAATGCCTATTATTGCGTCTGACGAATGTACAATATCTATATATGATAGCTATTTAGACGTCACTTATGTTTTACACCCGCGCTAGCCCAGCCCCCGCTCTGTCGTTAGTTAAGTAACCTAACGGGTGATGACGGGACCCCGTGGCGAATGCGGATGGCATAAGAGGACGTTGTATTTTCGTTGTTTTCTGCAATGATAGGTTAATGATGGGACGCATTATTTATAATGCAAAGAAAATAAACCAAAAAGTTTAATCGTTGGAACAATTTAAAAGAAACCACTCGGTTAATTTTAAAAACAGATATTTTTAAATGCGGAGCTTTAACCACTCCTTTTAAAAGCTATCAGGTTCCTTCGGTTATATCAAGTTCACTACGTTCACGGTTTCGCCAAAAGCATTCGTAGCCCTCCGTCATTTCATCTGGGTATTCAGTAGTATTCAAGCTATGTATTTTGACCTAACGCCAAGGCATAGTGTTTGGTAGCTACTGGGTATTCATTTGTTGCATAGATAGATGAGTCAGTTTGGGACAGTCGTATTATCATTTTGACCGAACGTCAAGGATATATACGGATGGGTTCAAATTGACAAGATAATGATGGGTAGAACTTGACATGTGACTTATGACATTTTGACCTAACGCCAAGGTCATAAGAGCATGGGGAAAAATTATATATCGGGAATTTCTAAAGAAACTGAAATTTGCAATGAGTTGCATACCATTTGGAGTTTGATGAATGTTGGTAGGATTCCTTCAACATTATCATACAATGATATTTGGATCCCGATCCTACTGTGAGTATATGCTACTTATCAGGATATTCGTCACTTAACGATCAATGCTATAAACCAAGTAGGTGTCAAGAAAGGTGTCAGCAGGGTTACGCCCCTTGAGAAAAGAGGTTATTTAATTAAGGAACTTCGCGAAAGCGTTGGAAAACCTCCCTCGAAGTATCGACACTAGCCTGGCTAAACGGTTAAGCAAGTATTGTACGGTGAGAATAGTCCTGGCTAATTCTTCTTTTATGGTTTGAGGAAGGATTCGAGAAACAGTAGGAGCCATCCAGTTTAGATAAACTAAAAACCACTCTAAACTTGCAAGAGCATCATGCTAAAGAGTTTTCTTCTCTCTCTCCTATTTGCAGCGACCCTGAAAATGACTGGACTTAAGTTACTTTTAGAGAAAAATATACTGACAGGGCCAAACTATAAAGATTGGCTGCGGAATGTCAAAATGGCTTTGACCTATGACAAATTAGGGTACGTCCTCACCGCTACGGCACCTGCTGTCCCTAGTCCCAAATCCAGTAATGCGGATAAGGAAATCCGCAAAACCTGGGATTTCGATTGCGCGAAAGCCAAGTGCATCGTGCTTGCCTCGATGAACAATGAACATCAGAGGAGGCACGAGGATATGGAACTAGATGGCATATTTCTCCATACAAAGGAACTTTATGGAGAGCAATCTCGTATAGCAAGATACGAGACCTCTAAGAACTTGTTTCGAGCGAGGTTGGCTGTCGGGTCATCGGTAGGAGAACATGTCCTAAACATGATCGGCTATATAGAAGAGCTCGCAGACCTTGGGACGACTTTGGATAATGAGCTCTATACAGACCTTATTCTCTAGTCCCTTCCTCACACCTACGCCCAGTTTATCCTGAACTTCAACATTCAAAGAAAAGAAGTTGAACTTTCGGAACTCCTGAACATGTTAAGGAGTGCAGAGGGCATCTTGCAGAAGACAAGGGAAACACCCGCTATGTTTGTTGGCGGTGCATCTTCTTCCGGGTCCAAGGCTAAGGCCAAAGGAAGGAAGAAGAAGGCCGCCACCAAACCTAGAGGAGGTGTTAGTAAGGTGGGAGGGAAGGGAAAGAAAAAGTTTGCGGTACCGGTAGTGGGCCAGGATGAGTGCTTCCATTGTCACAGGAAAGGGCACTGGAAGAAAGATTGCAAGGCGTGGAACGCCAAGAACCAGGAACCGAAGCAAGCCGTGGCTTCGACTTCAGGTGTGTTTGTAATTGAGAATTGTCTGTCAATTAACTATACTTCCTGGGTATTGGATACCGGATCAGGATCTCATATTTGCAATTCATTGCAGGCACTGAGAAACCGTAGAGTGCTGAAGGAAGGTGATATGACCCTAAAGGTTGCTAACGGAGCTAGCGTGGGAGCTGCGTCCGTCGGGGATTATCACCTAGGATTGACGAGTGGACACATTTTGGTTTTACATAACAGTTTTTTTGTACCAAGCTTAACATGTAATATCATATCAGTTTCCTTGTTATCAAATAAAGGTTATGATTTCACGTTTGTAAGAGATGTTGTTAACATCCACCTTAATCATGGTTTGATTGGGTCCGGTACACTAAATAACGGTATATATGTTTTAAACCAACTCCAAATTTTCAATGTCCAGAACACACTTAAAAGAAAGTCTCCAGATTTAAATAAAGCTTTCTTATGGCATTGTAGACTGGGTCACATCAATGAGAGAAGGTTGACTAAGTTGCATAGAGAAGGATATTTGGACTCGTTCGAATATCAAACTTATGACACTTGTCAATCTTGTCTCGAAGGAAAGATGACAAAGACTCCATTTACTGGACATGGAGTAAGAGCGAGCGAGCTCTTAGGACTCATACACAGCGATGTATGTGGTCCAATGTCTACGCATGCAAGAGGTGGTTTTTCCTATTTCATTACTTTCACGGATGATTACTCAAGATACGGATTCATTTATTTGATGAAACATAAATCCGACGCTTTTGAGAAATTCCAAGAGTATAAGAATGAAGTAGAAAACCAAACCGGCAAAAGTATCAAGACACTTAGATCTGATCGAGGTGGTGAATACTTGAGTGCCGAGATCCTAGGTTACTTAAAAGAGAAAGGAATTCTCTCTCAGCTTACTCCTCCATACAGTCCACAGCATAATAGTGTATCGGAGAGACGGAATCGAACCCTATTGGATATAGTACGATCCATGATGAGTAATGCTGAGTTACCGCGATCTTTCTGGGGTTATGCGCTAGAATCAGCGGCATATCTTTTGAACATGGTTCCTACCAAGACTGTGCCTACCACTCCATATCAGATGTGAAGCGGGAAGAAACCCCATCTACAGTATATAAAGATTTGGGGATGTCCAGCTTTTGTTAAAAAGCAGCATGTGGACAAGCTCGAGGCACAATCAGTAAAGTGTAAGTTTGTGGGATATCCAAAGAACTCCAGGGGATATCTATTCTATTACGCAGAGGAACAAAAGGTATTTGTTTCTCGTAATGCCCATTTTCTAGAACATCAGTTTTTAGAAAAGGAATCAAGTGGGAGCGAAATAGAACTGGAAGAAATTCTAGAACCACAAACTAATACTGAAAGTTTGGTAGAACCAGTAGTTCAAGAAGAACAGGACATTCCCGCACCCCTCCGCAGGAGTAGTAGGCCGTCTCATCCGCCTGAGAGATACTACGGTTTTCTCATAAATGGGGATAGAGAGGATTGCATCATAGATGATGATGAACCTACTGACTTTCTGCAGGCCATCCAGAGCGGCGACTCGGTACGATGGCTAGATGCAATGCGGACCGAAATGGAGTCCATGTACACCAACAAAGTATGGACTTTGGACTTTTCTCCAGATGGGGTAAAACCCATAGGATGCAAATGGATCTTCAAGAAAAAGATTAGTGTAGATGGACAGGTAGAAACCTATAAGGCTAGACTTGTTGCAAAGGGTTTTTGTCAAAGACCTGGTTTGGACTATGACGAAACGTTTTCTCCAGTGGCTATGCTCAAATCCATTCGGGTCCTTCTTGCTATTGCTGCCTTCCATGATTATGAAATCTGGCAGATGGACGTAAAGACGGCTTTTCTGAATGGAAATTTAGAAGAGTGCGTCTATATGGATCAGCCAGAGGGTTTCAATCAGAGTGGGAGCAGCGGGAAAGTATGCAAGCTGCTTAAGTCCATTTATGGACTAAAGCAGGCATCGCGGAGTTGGAACATCTGTTTTGATGAGACAGTCAAAGAATATGACTTTATCAAAAATCCAGATGAACCGTGCATATTGTTAGTGTATATGCCCTAGAGGCCATTACTGTATCATACTAGTATGTATATTACTTAATGGAAGCTTGGGATATTCACCTTGTATTGACAATCTTGCTCAAAATAGTAGTATGCTACTTGGTTTGTTTCTGCTTCATTGTGTACATGTGTTTATTTTAGTATATCACCTATACACATTAGTGGAGCCCTTAGGATCTTTGCTTGATTACCAGCGTTGTGATGGCAGTCACACTAGTGGAGGCTGGGTAATCTATAAGCACATCCTTATGCAGGTCCCTAGTCACAGGACTATCGAGACAGGGCATCGATACTCCGGAGTAGACTAGCGCATGCGCTTCTCATCCCAGTATGGGAGATGGTCTGTTCCACAGCCATCAGTACGTCGTACTGGAGATAGTATGCGGGTGCTCGTTAGGTTACGGATACACTGGACAGGACTCGTCGGGAACTGACTAATTGGTATTATGCCTATCGTCGGTTATCAGTTCCCAGGTGACATGAGTACAGCTTAGTCCGCTGACTCAACACTGTCACTTCGCCTCGAGTGTGTTACCACTGTACTTTGATTACTACCCTACCACGGCTCAAAGGATTTGTGCAAACAGGTGGTAGTTGGGTGCAGTCCCGAAGCACTTGGAGGCAGTGACGGTTAGACAGGATTCGTCTCTCCCGGTATTGGGGGTTGACATCGCGCTGTGTCTAGGAGAGTCATTACACGAGTAGTCCCTGGCCAGGGCAAACGAGATATACTGGTAGGCTTCCAGTGTTATCTCAGGGTGTTTTGGGCTTCACTCCGACACGACTTGTACCGCTATTGGGGGACTGACGTTTACCGCCCCCTAGGCCCGCCATGCGATGTATCAGACGAACAGACCGGACTCTACGGAGAATGTCACATTCAGGCTCAGTAGGAGTTCAGATGGGTTTCGACTCGTCAGTCCTCTTGTCGGCATCTACCTGGGGACCGTTACGCACAGCTAGTGCCGCTTGCGGTCTGTGGTTAAACCCACTGCCAGCGTAGTGTCGAGTCTTTAGAGTCCCACACAGAAAGCTATTCGCCTTTAGGCAAAAGAGTAGAGGTCGCATGGTTTTGCGACAGGTCGCATGGTTTTGCGACAGGGTTCAGTCACATCCGTGCACTTGTGCACGTTTAGTGTCCGGACAGTTTACACTAGCGGGCTTTGGTTTAAGCCAGATCCTAGTGTACGTATTGGGATTGGTTTTATCCAGTTTGCATCCGTGTTTCTCGGAACGCGGATGCGGGTGTGTATGCACAGTTGACGGAGAGACAGAGGCAGAGGATTCTCATTAGGGTTGTTGACCGTTGACTGTTGACTTTTTGCTCAACCCTAATGAGAATATGATATATATATATATATTTAGCAATAATATTAATTAAGTATTATAGTGACATGGTTGTTGGAGGGTTGATTTTGTTGACTTGTTGACTTTGTTGACCGGTTGACTAGGTTGGACTAGTTGACCATCATCATCACAATGGTTGTCATTTTCATGCAAAGACTTTTGCTTGCTTGTTGTAGTTTGCAAAATGAGTGCATGGAAATGATATTGCCTTTGTCATGATATGAACCATCACATAATACTTGGTTGACATTATGGCTAATGATGCTTTTGGATTATGAGAGGGTGAAAGACAAAAGAGAGGCTCATTCTTGCTTGACCTTTCTCTCTCTTGGTTTTGAGCTCTCATCTTCCTCCTCTTGCTCTCCCTCTCTTGATTCTATGGTTCACTTGTCTCATGAGTTGAGAACCAAGAACCATAGATAAAATCCCATACAAACTCTTCTCTACTCACTCTAGTTCACAAGGTTTAGCAAACCGAGTGAACTAGTTTCTTCAAAGTTCGAAGAAGGAGCCAAAGGTTGAAGCTTTCAGGTGGATCTATCTTCGGCGCAAGGAGACGACGGGGAGAAGCCGATTCGGACGACCATCGAAGCTTGAAGACGAAGGAGTTCGAGAAAAAGAAAGGTATAACCCCCTAACCGAGTAATTAGCAACTCGTAGTTAGGTTGTTAGTTAGATGTTTAACAAAGATCCGGTTTTGAGTCCATGTTACCACCTCTAAGAAAATCGTTTTTCACCAAATTCCGCATGCCCGAAAGTACCGGGAGAGGTAGCATGGACTTACAGTGGTATCAGAGCCTAGTTAAACTCTATCTAACATGTTAGCAAAGTAGCTAGAAGATCGATCAAAGAAAAAGTCGCAAAACGAACCCCGTTTTTTAAACTTTCTGTCGATTTTAAAAGTGCTGGAAAATTTTTTTGAGATACACCAAAAATCGACTCAGGGTTTTCTGAAGAAACTGCAAAAATTTGACCCCCTAACTCGATCAAAGCGCCGCGGTTCCGCGGCGGGAGCTTGCTCCCGCCGCGGAACCGCGGCTGAGTTGACTCGGTCATGGGGTTTCTTCTTTGCAGTTTGCTCATAGGGGTATTTTGGGATTTTTGGAATATATATTTTCTGCCCATATTTTCCAGAACGAAAATTTTATTTTTGGGGTCCTGAAAATCCGTATTTTTGATCGAACTTCTAAAAGGCTTAAGCTGACGGGTTTTTCTGTGATGTGATATTTGTATTGAACGTCTGTTAATCGCTATATGTCGATTAGTGGGGGTTATACAAATCTGTGATCTGTAATGTTATTGGAATGTGTATATGAATTCATTGGATTGTCGCGGGTGAATAGCCGGGGGTTGTGAGACGAGAGTTTTCTTTTCTTTCAATTCATGTAAATTTGTAAATTGATGTAATAATTATTTGTATGGCCGCACAACCGGGTCGGGGTTGTAGCCGTCATTGTATAATTTCTTTTTACTGTTTTTGCTCCTAGGATAGACCCATGGAGGGGGTGCACAAACTACCGGGTATGCCGAAGTGCCGAGTGGCCTACTCACGGGGATGAGGGAGGTTGCTTCGCTTCGGCTACTTGGCGGGTAGTTTGCCGCACCCGTAGGGGTCTTGGGTGGGGTTTTGGCTATTCACCGCGACCGTGTAATCTGCTTTTCGTTACAGGCTCGTACGAATTGCGGATTCCTAGTATATCCAATGTATTCATCTGTGATCTGAAATGGCTATCATTGCAGTATATCTATATATGATATTATTTAGGCGTTGCTTATGTTTTACAGCCGCACTAGCCCAGCCCCCGCTCTGTCGTTAGTTAAGTAACCTAACGGGTAATGACGGGGCCCCGTGGCGAATGCGAATGGCATAAGCGTACGTCATATTTTGGTTGTTTTCTACAATGGTAGGATTAAATGATGGGACGCATTAAAAGAACTAATGCAAGAATATCACGCATTAAAAGAACTAATGCAAGAAAATAAACCAAGTTAAAATCGTTGGAACACTTTCGGAAAACCACTCGGTTCTTTTCAAAACTAACTTTTAAATGCGGAGCTTGAGCCACTCCTTTTAAAAGCTATCTCGTTCCATCGATTATATCAAGTTCACTACGTTCAAGGTTTCGCCAAAACCATTCGTAGCCCTCCGTCGTTTCGTATGAATATTCAATAGTATTCAAGCTATGTTTGTTGACCTTCGTCAAGGCATAGTGATTGGTAGCTGTTGGGTGTTCATATGTAGCATAGATAGATGCGTTGGTTTGGGACAGTCGTATTACCTTGTTGACCTTCGTCAAGGGTATATACGGGTGGGTTCAAATTAACCTGGATAATGACGGGTAGAACTTGACATGTGACTTATGATTTGTTGACCTTCGTCAAGGTCATAAGAGCATGGGGCAAAAATCCACATCAGGAGTTTCAAAAGAACTGAAACTTGCTAGCATTGCATACTATTTGGAGTGTGATGATTCTGGTAGGATTCCTTCAGTTTTGTCACGCAATGATATTTGGATCCCGATCCTACTGTGAGTATATGCTACTCCTCGGGAAATTTCTCACTTAACGATCAATGCTATAAACCAAGTAGGTGTCTAGAAAGGTGTTAGCGGGGCTACGCCCACAGGGAAAAGAGGTTATTTAATTAAGGAACTTCGCGAAAGCGTTGGAAAACCTCCCTCGAAGTACCGACACTAGCCTGGCTGAACGGTTAAGCAAGAATTAGACAAATTAAAAACCACTCTAAACTTGCAAGAGCATCATGCTGAGTGTTTTCTTCTCTCTCTCTTAATTGCAGCGACCCAGTGACCGCACCTAGGTTACATCTAGATAATAAAATGACTGAACCTGACTGTTATGACTGGCAAAGGTCTGTCCAGATGTCCATTACCCATGACAAGCTGGGACACCTCTTAACTAATCAAACCCCTGCTGTCTCAGGTCCAGTTTCCCCTGTCACGAATGTTTACATCCAAAAGACATCGGAAAAGGATTGTGCGAAAGCCAAGTGCCTCGTGTTAGCTTCAGTTGATGGTGCAAACCAGGGGCAGCACGAGAAGATGGACTCAGTTTCTATCTTCCTCCATAACAAAGATTTATATGGAGAGCAATCTCGTATCGCAAGATATGAGACCTCGAACGAATTGCTTCAAGCAGGTTGGCTGTCGGGTCATCTGTAAGGGACAACGTCCTTACAGAGACCAGCTATTTTAAGCTCACGGACCTGGAGACCACGTTGAAGAATGGGTCAAGTACTTACTTAATTCTACAGTCCCTGCCCTCTGCTTATACCCTGAAAGAAACCAGGGAAGAAAAAGGAAAAGCAAGGGCAAAAGTTTCAGGACTGGATATGGTTAAAGAGGGACGCTCCTATTGTAACGGGAATGAACATTGGCAGAAGGATTGCAGGGCTTGCAAAGCCAGTAGCCAGAATTCGAAGCATGTTGTGGCTTCGGCTTCGAGTGTGTTTGTAATAGAGAACTGTTTGTCAGTTAACCCTACTTCCTGGGTATTGGATACCGGATCAGGATCTCACATCTGTAATTCGTTACAGGCTCTGAGAAACCATAGGGTTATCAGGAAAGGTGATATGAATCTCAGGGTTGCTAACGGAATGAGCATGGATGCTGTATCCGTAGGGGATTATCACCTAGGACTGACAACTGGACAGATATTGATTCTGCGTAACTGTTTGTATGTACCAGGTGCGACTTGTAATATCATATTTGTATCCTTACTTTCTAAGGAAGGATATGAATTTACTTTTGTAAGCGATGTAGTACACATCCACCTAAATCAAGTTCTGATTGGGTCAGGTACATTACAGAACGGAATATACGTGTTAAATCAAGCTCAGATTTTCAGTGTCCAGAACACACTTAAAAGAAAGTCTCCGGAAACAAATCAGGCTTTCTTATGGCATTGTAGACTGGGTCACATTAATGAGACACGATTAACTAAGTTACATAAAGAAGGGTACTTGAATCCGTTCGAGTATCAGTCTTATGCCACTTGTGAATCTTGTCTCATGGGAAAGATGACATAGACTCCGTTCACTGGACGCGGAGAAAGAGCGAGCAAGCTCTTGGGACTCATACACAGTGATGTGTGTGGTCCAATGTCTACACATGCGCGAAGTGGTTATTCATACTTCATTACTTTCACAGATGATTTCTCTAGGTATGGACATGTCTTCTTAATGAAGCACAACTCCGAGGCCTTTAGGAAATTTCAAGAATACAAGAATGAAGTTGAAAAATAAACCGGCAAAAGTATCAAGATTCTAAGATCGGAACGAGGTGGAGAATACTTGAGTGCCGAGTTTCTGGGCTACTTAAAAGAGAATGGAATTCTCTCTCAACTTACTCCTCCATACATACCACAACACAACGGTGTATCGGAAAGGTGGAATCGGACCCTATTGGATATGGTTCGTTCCATGATGAGTAAGGCTGAGTTACCGCGATCTTTCTGGGGTTATGCACTAGAAGCAGCTGCATATCTCTTGAACAAGGCTCCAACCAAGACTGTGCCTACCACCCCATATCAGATGTGGAGTGGGAAGAAACCCTGTCTTAAGTATCTTAAGGTATGGGGATGTCCAGCTTTTGTCAAAAAGCAGCATGCGGACAAGTTCGAGGCACGCTCAGTACTGTGTAAGTTTGTGGGATACCCAAAGAACTCCAGAGGGTATCTTTTCTATTCCGCAGAAGAACAAAAAGTTTTTGTTTCTCCACATGCCCACTTCTTGGAAACTGAATTTTTGGAAAATCAGATAAGTGGGGGCGCAATAGAACTGGAAGAAATTCCAGAACCATAGGCTGTTACTGAAAGCTTGGATGAACCAGACGTTTCAAGAGAACCGGACATTCCTACGCCGCTCCGCAGAAGTAGTAGGCAGTCTCATCCGCCCGAGAGATACTACGGTTTTCTCATAGACGGGGATAGAGAGAATTGCACCATGGATTATGGTGAGCCTACTAGCTTCCAGCAAGCCATTCAGAGCGGTGACTCGGAAAAATGGCTGGATGCAATGCGGACCGAGATGGAGTCCATGTACACCAACAAAGTTTGGACTTTGGACTTTGCTCCAGAAGGGGTAAAACCCGTAGGCTGCAAATGGATCTTCAGAAAGAAGATTGGTGTAGATAGGCAGGTTGAAACCTATAAAGCTAGGCTCGTTGCAAAGGGTTTTCGTCAAAGACCTGGTTTGGACTATGACGAGACCTTTTCTCCAGTGGCCATGCTTAAATCCATTCGGATCCTTCTTGCCATTGCTGCCTTCCACGATTATGAAATCTGGCAGATGGACGTAAAGACGGCTTTTCTAAATGGAAATTTGGAAGAGTGCGTCTATATGGATCAGCCAGAGGGATTCAATCAGAGTGGGAGCAGCGGTAAAGTGTGCAAATTGCTCAAGTCCATCTATGGACTCAAGCAGGCATCGCGGAGTTGGAACATCTGCTTTGATGATACTGTCAAAGAATTCGACTTTGTCAAAAACCCAGATGAACCATGCATTTACAGTAAGATTGTAGGGAGAAATGTGGTATTCCTCGTCTTGTATGTCGATGACATTCTCCTAATAGGAAATGATATTCCTATGCTACAGTCAGTCAAAGGATTCTTATCGCAGCGGTTCTCCATGAAGGACCTGGGCGATGCCAACTACATTCTGGGGATCCAGATCTATCGTGATAGATCTAAGAGGATGTTTGGACTTTCACAGTCAAGGTACATCGACACCATACTGAAACGATTCAGTATGGAAGATTCCAAGCACGGTAATCTACCGGCTTGTCACGGAATCACCCTCTCCAAAGAGATGTCTCCCAAGACTGATTTGGAAAGGGCTCGCATGTCATCAATACCCTACGCATCTGCGGTAGGCTCTATTATGTATGCGATGTTGTGTACCAGATCAGATGTAGCATACGCATTGAGCGTTGTAAGCCGGTATCAGTCGAATCCAGAGGAGAAACACTGGATAGCAGTAAAGAACATTCTTAAGTACCTGAGAAGGACTAAGGAGATGTTCTTGGTGTATGGCGGAAAAGACCTCCAGATTGAGGCCTTTGCTGACTCCAGCTTCCAGAGTGATAAGGATGACTCCAAGTCCATGTCGGGTTATGTCTTTACCCTCAATGGAGGGGCGGTTTGCTGGAAGAGTTCCAAGCAGGAAACCGTTGCTGACTCAACTATGGAAGCGGAGTACATAGCTGCTTGCAATGCCGCAAAGGAAGCTGTCTGGATGAAGAAGTTCCTCACGGAACTTCAGGTGGTTCCTACCAGTGTTGATCCAATACCGCTGTACTGTGACAACAACGGCGCTATAGCTTTAGCGAAGGAACCCAGGTCCCATCAGAAGTCCAGGCATATTTTGAGGCGGTACCACCTGATCAGGGAGATCATTGATCGCCAGGAGATTGAGGTAAAGAGAGTAAATACGGAAGATAACACTGCTGATCCACTCATGAAGGCCTTACCCCAGACTCAGTTCGAACGGCTGATCGAGATGATAGGTCTTCGATACGCCAGTACATGGCCTTAGTGCAAGTGGGAGATTGTTAGTGTATATGCCCTAGAGGCCATTACTGTATCATACTAGTATGTATATTACTTAATGGAAGCTTGGGATATTCACCTTGTATTGACAATCTTGCTCAAAATAGTAGTATGCTACTTGGTTTGTTTCTGCTTCAATGTGTACATGTGTTTATTTTAGTATATCACCTATACACATTAGTGGAGCCCTTAGGATCTTTGCTTGATTACCAGCGTTGTGATGGCAGTCACACTAGTGGGGGCTGGGTAATCTATAAGCACATCCTTATGCAGGTCCCTAGTCGCAGGACTATCGAGACAGGGCATCGATACTCCGGAGTAGACTAGCGCATGCGCTTCTCATCCCAGTATGGGAGATGGTCTGTCCCACAGCCATCAGTACGTCGTACTGGAGATAGTATGCGGGTGCTCGTTAGGTTACGAGTACACTGGACAGGACTCGTCGGGAACTGACTAGTTGGTATTATGCCTATCGTCAGTTATCAGTTCCCAGGTGACATGAGTACAGCTTAGTCCGCTGACTTGACACTGTCACTTCGCCTCGAGTGTGTTCCCACTGTACTTTGATTACTACCCTACCACGGCTCAAAGAAGTCGTGCAAACAGGTGGTAGTTGGGTGCAGTCCCGAAGCACTTGGAGGCACTGACAGTTAGACAGGATTCGTCTCTCCCGGTATTGGGGGTTGACATCGCGCTGTGTCTAGGAGAGCCATTACACGAGTAGTCCCTGGCCAGGGCAAACGAGATATACTGGTAGGCTTCCAGTGTTATCTCAGGGTGTTTTGGGCTTCACTCCGACACGACTTGTACCGCTATTGGCGGACTGACGTTTACCGCCCCCTAGGCCCGCCATGCGATGTATCGGACGATCAGACCGGACTGTACGGAGAATGTCACATTCAGGCTCAGTCGGAGTTCAGATGGGTTTCGCCTCGTCAGTCCTCTTGTCGGCATCTACCTGGGGACCGTTACGCACAGCTAGTGCCGCTTGCGGTCTGTGGTTAAACCCACTGCCAGCGTAGTGTCGAGTCTTTAGAGTCCCACACAGAAAGCTATTCGCCTTTAGGCAAAAGAGTAGAGGTCGCATGGTTTTGCGACAGGCGCATGGTTTTGCCACAGGGTTCAGTCACATCCGTGCACTTGTGCACGTTTAGTGTCCGGACAGTTTACACTAGCGGGCTTTGGTTTAAACCAGATCCTAGTGTAAGTATTGGGATTGGTTTTATCCAGTTTGCATCCGTGTTCCTCGGAACGCGGATGCGGGTGTGTATGCACAGTTGACGGAGAGACAGAGGCAGAGGATTCTCATTAGGGTTGTTGACCGTTGACTGTTGACTTTTTGCTCAACCCTAATGAGAATATGATATATATATATATATTTAGCAATAATATTAATTAAGTATTATAGTGACATGGTTGTTGGAGGGTTGACTTTGTTGACTTGTTGACTTTGTTGACCGGTTGACTAGGCTGGACTAGTTGACCATCATCATCACAATGGTTGTCATTTTCATGCAAAGACTTTTTCTTGCTTGTTGTAGTTTGCAAAATGAGTGCATGGAAATGATATTGCCTTTGTCATGATATGAACCATCATATAATACTTGGTTGACATTATGGCTAATGATGCTTTTGGATTATGAGAGGGTGAAAGACAAAAGAGAGGCTCATTCTTGCTTGACCTTTCTCTCTCTTGGTTTTGAGCTCTCATCTTCCTCCTCTTGCTCTCCCTCTCTTGATTCTATGGTTCACTTTTCTCATGAGTTGAGAACCAAGAACCATAGATAAAATCCCATACAAACTCTTCTCTACTCACTCTAGTTCACAAGGTTTAGCAAACCGAGTGAACTAGTTTCTTCAAAGTTCGAAGAAGGAGCCAAAGGTTGAAGCTTTCAGGTGGATCTATCTTCGGCGTAAGGAGACGATGGGGAGAAGCCGATTCGGACGACCATCGAAGCTTGAAGACGAAGGAGTTCGAGAAAAAGAAAGGTATAACCCCCTAACCGAGTAGTTAGCAACTCGTAGTTAGGTTGTTAGTTAGATGTTTAACAAAGATCCGGTTTTGAGTCCATGTTACCACCTCTAAGAAAATCGTTTTTCACCAAATTCCGCATGCCCGAAAGTACCGGGAGAGGTAGCATGGACTTACACATATATAGTTAAGTTGTAGCCAGAAGTGTCGTATTCCTCGTCTTGTACGTGGATGACATTCTATTGATAGGAAATGACATTCCTATGCTACAATCTGTCAAAGGATTCTTGTCACACAGGTTCTCCATGAAAGACCTGGGTGATGCCTCTTACATTCTGGGGATCCGGATCTATCGTGATAGATCCAAAAGGTTGTTGGGACTTTCGCAGTCCAGGTATATCGACACTGTACTGAAAAGATTCAGTATGGAAGATTCTAAGTGCGGTAATCTACCGGCTTGTCACGGAATCACCCTCTCCAAAGAGATGTCTCCCAAGACTGATTTGGAAAGGGAACGCATGTCTATTATAGGCTCTATAATGTATGCAATGCTGTGCACCAGACCAGATGTTGCTTACGCACTGAGTGTGGTAAGCCGGTATCAGTCAGACCTAGGGGAGAAGCACTGGATAGCAGTAAAGAACATTCTCAAGTACCTAAGAAGGACTAAGGAGATGTTCTTGGTTTACGGCGCAAAAGACCTCAGGTTGGAGGCCTTTGCTGATTCCGGCTTCCAGAGTGATAAGGACGATTCCAAGTCCATGTCGGGTTATGTCTTTACCCTCAATGGAGGGGCGGTGTGCTGGAAGAGCTCCAAGCAGGACACCGTTGCTGACTCGACGATGGAAGCGGAGTATATAGCTGCTTGCGATGCCGCAAAAGAAGCAGTCTGGATGAAGAAGTTCCTAACAGAACTTCAGGTGGTTCCTACCATAGTTGATCCAATACCTCTGTATTGCGACAACAACGGAGCTATAGCTTTAGCGAAGGAACCAAGGTCCCATCAGAAGTCCAGACACATCTTAAGGCGGTATCACCTGATCAGCGAGATCATTGATCGTCGGGAGATCGAGGTTCGGAGAGTTGCTTCTGAAGAGAACATTGCTGATCCATTCACGAAGGCCCTACCTCAGATTCAGTTCGAGAGGCTACTCGAGATCATCGGTCTTCGATATGCCAGAACATGGCCCTAGTGCAAGTGGGAGATTGTTAGTGTATATGCCCTAAGGGCCATTATTGTATCATACTAGTCTGTATATTACTTAATGGAAGCTTGGGATATTCACATGTATATAACAGTCTTGCTAAACATGGTAGTATGCTACTTGGCTTTTCTATCTTAATATGTGAGTATACGTGTTGATAGAGCTCTTAGGATCTTGCTTGACTACCAGCGTTGTGATGGCAGTCACACTAGTGGGGGCTGGGTAGTCTACAAGCACATCCTTATTCAGGTCCCTAGTCGTTGGATTATCGAGACAGGGCATCGATACTCCGGAGTAGACTAGTGTGTACGCTTCTCATCCCAGTTGGGGAGATGGTCTGTCCTACAGCCGTCAGTACGTCGTACTGGAGATAGTATGCAGGTGCTCGTTAGGTTACGGGTACACCGGACAGGACTTACAGGGAACTGTTGGTTGGTTTTATACCAGTCGTCAGTGAACAGTTCCCAGGTGACATGAGTACAGCATAGTCCGCAGACTTGACACTGCTACTTCGCCTCGAGTGTGTCCCACTGTTCTTAGATTGCTACCGTACCACGGCTCAAAGGAGTCGTGCAAACAGGTAGCAGTTGGGTGCAGTCCCTAGCACTTGGAGGCAGTGGCGGTTAGACAGGATTTGTCTCTCCCGGTATTGGGGGTTGATATCGCGCTGTGTCAGAGAGCCATTACGCAAAGTCCCTGGCCAGGGCAAGCGAGATTTGCTGGTAGGTTCCAGTAGTTTCTCAGGGTGTAATAGGCTTTGCTCCGACACGACTTATACAGCTATTAGGGGACTGACGCTTGCCGCCCCCCTAGGCCCGATATGCGATAGTCTTTGACGAACGGACCGGACTGTACGGAGATTGTCACATCAGACTTAGTAGGAGTTCGGATGGGTTTCCTCATCGGCCTTCTTATCGACATCTACCTGGGGACCGTTACGTACAGCTAGTGCCGCTTGCGGTCTGTGGTTAAACCCACTGCCAGCGTAGTAGTCGAGTCTCTAGAGTCCCACGCAGAGAGTTTCCCTACTCCAGGCGAAACGATATAGAGGTCGTATGGTTTTACGACAAGGGTTCGGACGCATACGTGTGTTTACGCACGTACGACTTTCGGACAGTTTTTACTAGCTGGCTTTGGTTTAAGCCAGTTACTAGTATCCGGTTATTGGATTTATACAGTCTAAAGTTTTTCCGTGTTTTCACGGATAGGAGGGGCGTTCTCGTAATTGTGCGAGAAGCTTCTAGAAGATGGTGACTAAGGAGGTTTAGGTGGCATATACATTGAATGAGATTAGTGAGTCATATGGATGATTCATCCATGTCATTAATGCTTCATAATTGCTTAATGACTCATGGAGATGAATCACCACAAGATATTTATCAAGCATGGTTGTAAATCATTTTCTTTTCTTTTCTTGATAAAATAAAATGCTTGATATATATTATGATAACTCATTTTCTCTTCTCATTATTATGTTCATCTTCTCTCTCCTCAAGCTCTCTCTCTTCAAACCCTAATCCTCCCCTCTCATGTGTTGAGTACAAGGATTAGTTAGACTACTTAATCCATAACCATACTCTATTTCATCTAGGTACTTTGATTAGCACTTAAAGATACCTAGTTGCCTCAAGTTTAGAGGCAAAACTTGGAGTTAAGCTCTCGTGGTGGATCGTCTACTACTTGGAGAAGGCCGAGGAGGAGGTGGAGTTCGTAAAGACGAAGGACACGGTTCTTTAGGTATAATCCCTTTACATAGTAGTTTAGTACTTCTATGTTTGATGTTAGTTATCGTTTAGCTTCTATTCATGCGGTTAGTCGATGTTTAAGCAAAGAACAAGATCATTTTTCATATTTCCGCCTCCCCGCAAGTCGTGGGGTGTTGTACATCGACTTATAGTGGTATCAGAGCCTCGCTAAACAATAAATAACTCACTTGCAAAATTGTATGAATTTCGAACGGAAAAAACGAAACCGGAAAACCCCGATATCATGAGTTTCTGTCGATTTTTAAATGAAGTCCAAAAAATTTTCAGGGAGGTTCAGAAAGCTTTAAATGACAGTAGTAGAACACCCAAGAAAATTGGGCCTATGAATCGGGTAAAGCGCCGCAGAACCGCGGCGGATCGCACCGATCCGCCGCGCTTCCGCCGCCGAGTTGCCGATTCATGAACCCAATTTTCCTGTGTTGGTTCTCTATGATATTTGGTATTTTCTGGAATTTTTTATTTTTGCTCAGGTTTCAGATTTACAGAGAAGTATTGGAGCAAAATTAAATGTGTTTAATCGATCGAAATTATACGGTATTTGCTTGTTGGATTATATTTGTGTTTTTATAATGTGTTCGTAAACCTCCCCTAACTGCTAGTATGTCGGTTGGCAGGGGGTGGCACATTTCTGTAATGGATTTTATCTGTTTGTGTATATGAACTGTGTTGGACTGTTGTGATGTATAGCCGGGGTTATGTGATGGGTTATTATTTAATTCATTTAATGTAAATGTAATTTGTTGTAATATTATTTTGCGGGGCACATCCAGGTTGCGGTTGTAGCCACCGTTGTATTATTTCATTTTACTGTTTTTGCTCCTAGGACAGACCCAAGGTGGGGTGCACAAACTGCCGGGCGGGTAGTTTGCCGTACCCGTTGGGGTCTTGGGTGGGGTAATAGCTATTCATCACAACTGTGTGTAAGTGCACGGCGGCGCCCCGGCCGTCAATCCGACGGCCAAATGCGGAAGCGGTGATAAACTTAAATTTTCTTGAACTGGCAAACCGCCGCGCACAAATACCCGGATCGAACCATTAACTAGTCCTAGCTAACTACAAGAAAGGGAATAGAGATATACCGACGATCCAAGTCCTCCGGTCTTCTCGTCATGGTCCCGATCTCCTGCGGAATGTCCTGCCTCCTCCTCGTCGCCAGAAGTGCACCACATCGCCTACTTTGTTTACGGGCTCCCACCTCAATGTCGAGGCAACTCGGGCACGAAGCCGGCTACTCGACGTGCCCAAGATTCGCTGTAGAATGTGTAGTAGAACTTGTGTCTCTTTTTGGGGTAATGGAGGTTGCCATTGGTGGAGGGATTGAACTTGGAGCTTTTGAGATTGATCAAGTGGGATTTTTGCAACATGAAATGAGCTAAAAACCCACACCACAAATTTTTGGACAGCCCCCAAATGGGAGTGGCCGGCCAAGCTTTCAAGAGAGGGAGGAATGAGAGTGTGTTCTCTTGGATAATGAGAGAGCCATCTAATTATCCAATGGAGAGAGAGAGAGAGAAAGCTATCATACAAAAGAAACATCATCACAACAAATCCAACACTCAAACCTACCATCATCAACATCCATCATGAAAACAAAAGTCAAGTCATGATGAAGACAAGAAGTCAAGGTCAAAGAATGGCTATCATGATGCAACAAAAAGCAAAAGCCCCCTCCACAAATACTTATTTGCAACAATGCAAATAAGCCATCCTCCACCAATCTTCGGCCAATGAACGGAACAATGGAAATTGGCCGAAACGGAAAGCAAACTGGCAACTCCAGAAAACTGGTCCCGTAATAAATTACAGGAAAACCCCGATACTGTGCATACACACCCAAGTCGTGGGGTGTTGTACATCGACTTACAAAAGAAACATCAGAGCGGGTCCGCTCACTGAGGCTATTCCTCAAACGCATTAGTTTCGCAAACGGGTTTTTGTGAGACTGATTAGTAGAGAAGTTGGGTGTTCGGTATCACACGGGCTGTGAGTATGCGACATCGCAATAATTAGCCTTGAGTGCAAGTGGGAGATTGTTGGATATAGTGCTCTCAGAGTCAATTATTGGATCGCAGGCACGTGATTGCAATGATTGAGGGAGGGCCTATGCCGGTAGGACAATCTTACTCGAGAGATTTGTATACTATCTGGTTTTTCTTTATCATCGTGTACATGTTTTAGGTGACATTGTGGTTCACTATTACACGTTGATAGAGAATAGTACGCTATCATGGTTTTTCTTTATCATCGTGTACTGCTTTAGGTGACCTTACAGATCACTATTGCACGTTGATAGAGCCTTTAGGATTCTTGCTTGACTACCAGCTGTATGATGGCGATCATATACGTGAGAGTTGGGTAGTCTAAAAGCACATCCTTAAAGTGGTCCCTAGTCGTGGGAGTTTCGAGACTGGGCATCGATACTCCATTAGTTGACTAGTGTATACAGTCGAGACCCCGACGAGGGGCGGTGGCCGGTCTCACAAGCCACTGGTGTCAGTTGGATCACCTAAGATGTATACAGGTGCTCATTGGGTTATGAGTATACCGGACAGGACTCGCCGGGAACATGCTAGTTGGTATTATACATAGCGTCAGATAGCAGTTCCCTGGTGACATGTGTACAGGTTAGTTCATCGACCTGAGATCATCATTTGTCTCGTGTGAGTTTCTACTGTGCTTTGATTACTACCCTACCACGGCTCAAAGGAGTCGTGCAAACAGGTTTTAGTTGGGGACAGTCCCGAGCCACATGGAGGCTGTGAGCGGATCGGCAGGGGTTCGTCTCTCTCGGTATTGGGGGTGAGATCGCGCTGTGTCTAGGAGAGCCATTACACGAAGTCCTTGGCCAAAGCAGGAGATTTACTGGTAGGTGTTGAATATGTATGCCCTAGAGGCCATTATTGTATAGTACTAGTTTGTATAATACATTTTGGAGGCTTGAGATATATATATACGGGTTTACGACAGTCTTGCTCGATATAGTAGAATGCTACTTGGTTTGTTTCTATCTTAATATGTGTATATGTTTCTTTTAACATATCACTAAAAACATATTGATGGAGCCCTTAGGATCTTTGCTTGACTACCGGCGTTGTGATGGCGATCACACTAGTGGTGGCTGGGTAGTCTATAAGCACATCCTTATTTTGGTCCCTAGTCGTAGGATTATCGAGACAGGGTATCGATACTCCAGAGTAGACTAGTGCATACGCTTCTCTTCCCAGGAGGGGAGATGGTCTGTCCCACAGCCATCAGTAAGTCGTACTGGAGATAGTATGCAGGTGCTCGTTAGGTTACGAGTACACTGGACAGGACTCGTCGGGAACTGTTGGTTGGTATTATACCTATCGTCAGTTAACAGTTCCCAGGTGACATGAGTACAGCTTAGTCCGCTGACTTGACACTGCCACTTCGCCTCGAGTGTGTTCCTACTGTTCTTAGATTACTACCCTACCACGACTCTACTGAGTCGTGCAAACAGATAGTAGTTGGGTGCAGTCCCGAAGCACTTGGAGGCAGTGACAGTTAGACAGGATTCGTCTCTCCCGGTATTGGGAGTTGATATCGCGCTATGTCTTGAAGAGCCATTACACATTGTCATCCCTGGCCAGGACAAGCGAGAATTACCGCTAGGTTTTCCAGTAGATTCTCAAGGTGTTTTGGGCTACACTCCGACACGACTTGTACCGCTATTAGAGGACTGGCGTTTACCGCCCCTAGGCCCACCATGCGATACTCTTAGATGAACAGACCGGACTGTACGGAGATTGTCACATTCAGGCTCAGTAGGAGTTCGGATGGGTTCACCTCATTACTCTTCTTGTCGGCATCTACCTGGGGACCGTTACGTACAGCTAGTACCACTTGTGGCCTGTGGTTAAACCCACTGCCAGCGTACTGTCGTGCCTTTAGAGTCCCACACAGAGGGTTACTCGCCTTTGGGAAAAACAGAGTAGAGGTCGCATGGTTTTGCGATGGGGTTCGTTCACATCCGCGCACTTATGTACGTTTGGTGTCCGGGCAGTTATTACTAGCGGGCTTTGGTTTAAGCCAGATCCTAATATTTGTTTTGGGATTGGTTTTATCTCAGTGTATTCGTGTTCCTCAGAACACGAATGCGGGTGTGTATGCACAGTTGACAGAGGCCGAGGCAAAGGATTCTCATTAGGGTTGTTGACCATTTGACTTTGGTTGACTTGTTGACCGTTGACTTTTTCCAAATCCTAATGAGAATGAGGAATATGGTTAATAATATTAATTAAGGATAATTGTGCTATGGTTAGGATTGTTGAGAATTTGACTTTTGTTGACTTGTTGATTTAGTTGACCGGTTGACCATTGTGGACTTGTTGACCATCATCATTTCATTTCAAAGATGCTTCTTGTTCTTTGCAAAATGCATTAAATGAATGTAATGATAATGGTCATTCATAAACTAACCATCACAATTCTTAATTATTATTATTATCATTATTCCAAAAGATGTGAGCATGGCTGCAAGATGATAGCTCATTCTATCATATTCTTTCTCTCTCTTGAAAGAAAGCTCTCCTTCTTCCTCTCTCAAAGTTTAAGTGTTCCATGAGTTGGAAATCATAAACTTTTGAGACAAAACCACCATAACTCTTCTCTACTCATTCTAAGGTTCTAGGTTTAGCAAACCAAGCACCTTAGTTATCTCTAGGTTGAGGTAGGAGCTCAAGTTCGAGGCCTTCGGGTGGATCCATCTACGGCAAAGAGGAGACGACGAGGAGGAGCCGTTCAAACCACTGCAAGGAGTAAGCAAGGAGGAGAACTACAAAAAGAAAAGAAGGAGTTCAAGACCTAGGTATAACCATTCTACATAGTAGCTAAAACTTATAGTTTATTTGTTAGTTTTTGTTTAGCAAAGATCCTTCATGGGTGGTCCATGTTAGCTAGTTAGAAAATTTTGATTTTTACCTATTCCGCCTCCCCGAAAGAACTGGGGAGGGTAACGTAGACCTAATAGTGGTATCAGAGCCTAGCTAAACAACAACTAACTGTTAGCAAAGTGTTTAGAACTTCGATCCGGAAAAAAATCCCGAAAACATGTCAAAAACCATACTTTCTGCCGATTTTTAAAACCGCTCTAAAAATTATTCCACATGCCTTAAAAATCGGTGCATGGTTTTCTAAGAACAGCCAAGAAATTTGAGCCCACGACTCGGCCAACTCGCCGCGGAACCGCGGCGAAACCATCCGTTTCGCCGCGGAACCGCGGCGAAACCATCCGTTTCGCCGCGGATCCGCGGCCGAGTTGACTCGGCCCCGACTCCGATTTCTTGCAGTTTTCTCTGTTTGGTTTTGGATTTTTAAGATATTTTGTTTCTGACCAGATTTTCCAGAGAACAATGTTATGTTTTGGGTAGTTACAAATTGGTATTTTGATCGAAATTCTATAAACCTTAGCTATTTGGTTATATCTGTAATGTGATATATGCACTGAACGTCGGCTAATCGCTATATGACGATTAGTAGGGGTTGTGTATATCTGTGATCTGTAATGTTGTTGGATTGTGTATATGAACTTATTGGATTGTCGCGGATGAATAGCCGGGGTTTTGTGAGATGAGAGTTTCTTTATCTTTCATTTGATGTAATATGTAAATTGATGTAATATTATTTTTATGGCTGCACATCCGGGATGAGGTTGTAGCCGCCATTGTATATTATTTCTTTTACTGTTTTTGCTCCTAGGATAGACCCAAGGTGGGGTGCACAAACTACCGGGTACGTTGAAGTGCTGAGTGGCCTACTCACGTTGTTGAGGGAGGCTGCTTCACTTCGGGTATTTGGCGGGTAGTTTGCCGCACCCGTAGGGGTCTAGGGTGGGGTTTGGCTATTCATCGCGACCGTGTAATTCGGCTTTCGTTGCAGGCTTGAACGAAACGCGGATTCCTAGCATATCCAATGTGTCCATCTGTGATCTGGAATGGCAATCATTGCATCTGATGAATGTATATATCTATATATGATATCTAGTAGGCGTTGCTTATGTTTTGCATCCGCGCTAGTCCAGCCCCCGCTCTGTCGTTAGTTAAGTAACCTAACGGGTGATGACAGGGCCCCGTGGCGAATGCGGATGGCATAAGCGTACGTCATATTTTCGTTGTTTTCTGCAATGGTAGGATTAATTGATGGGACGCATTATATTAATGCAAAGAAAAAACAAACCTAAAAGAAGTTGTTGGAACAATTTTCAAAAAGCTGTTATTGCAAGGACGTTCTCTTTTGTTTTGCATAGAGGTATTCGGTTATGAATGCCCAACACCTCATTCGACGAGGCAAGGGCCGAGATCCCTTCATCGGGAGTGACCCCTTGGACAAAAGTTTGCGTCAGGGTAATAACTTCATTATAGTCGATTATTCTTGCTTTGCATCGAGGTATTCAGTTTGGAATATCCTGCACCTCATTCGACGAGGAAAGAGCCGAGATCCCTTCACAGGGAGTAACCTCTTTAGCAAAAGTTTTCGCCACTGTATTTTCAAAAAGGCAATAATGTTCCTCCAACTATATCAAGTTCATTACGTTAACGGGTTTTCGCCAAAACCCAGCCGTAGCCCTCCGTCATTTCGGATTGGTATTACTTAGTATTCGTGCTACGTATTTCGTGCTCAGCCGAGGCGTAGTGAACGGTGGCTATGTAATATTTTTCTGTAGCATATAATGTGATTGGTTGGGACAGTCGTGCGGTCATTTTGGCTCAGTCAAGGACTCGTACGGGTGGGTCTAATGCAATCAAGATAATGACGGGTTGAACTTGACTAGGATCCTTTGATATGTTGGCTCAGTCAAGGTCACTTGGGTCCTAGGGGTAAAAACCACATCGGGAGTTTCTAAAGAAACTGAAACTTGCAGATTTAGCATACCTTCTGGAGTGTAGTGACTAGAGTGGATTCCATCTAGGTCATTACACAATGATAGTTGGATCCCGATCCCACTGATGAGTTGGATTACTCTCGGGAGATTATTTCACTTAACAATCAAAGCTATAAATCAAGTAGGTGTCTAGAACGGTGTTAGCGGGGCTACGCCTCTAGGGAAAAAAGGTTATTTAATTAAGAAACTTCACGAAAGCGTTGGAAAACCTCCCTCGAAGTACCAACACTAGCCTGCCTGAAAGGTTAAGCAAGTATTGTGACGTGCAATTAATCCCGACTAGTTCTTCTTTTAAAGGTTTGAAGAAGAATTTGAGGAAACAGTGGGAGCCATCCTGATTAGATAAATTAATAAACCAATCTAATCTTGTAAAAGCGCACGCTGAGTGTTTCTTTTCTCTCTCTCCAGGTAGCAACCATTTCACGCCCTAATCAAGATAATAAAATGTATCGCTTGACCGATCCAAATTCTTATTCGGGGCTGGGGAACGTCGGTTCGACTCTAACTTGTGACAACAGTCATAAGTATGAGCAAGGGAAAGAGGATTGTATGGATTCCAAGAATACCCAGTTGAAGAAGAAGTATAGTTTTGCATCTACTTCAGGTGTTCTTGTAATTGGGAACTGCTTTACGGTCAGCCCTACCTCCTGGGTACTTGATACCGGATCAGGATCTCATATCTATAATTTATTGCAGGGACTGAGAAAAAGTAGGAAAGTTGCACCTGGTGATATGTCGCTCAGGGTAGCGAACGGAGCACAGGTTAATGCTGCAGCCGTCGGTGAATATCACCTAGTGTTGCCAAATGGCAAGACTATGATTTTGAACGATTGCTACTATGTACCTTCCATGGTTTGCAACATCATATCCGTTTCTTTACTCAATAAAGATGGATATAACTTTGTTCTTGATAGAAATATCATGAACATTTACCTTCATAAGGTACTGGTTGCAGAAGGTACACTGTGTAATGGTATCTACGTTCTAAATCAGAATACAGTTCTCAATGTACAAAACACACGCAAGAGGAAGAGTTCAGATACGAACGAATCCTACTTATGGCATTGTAGACTTGGTCATATCGGACAGAAAAGACTAAGTAAGTTGCATAAAGATAGACTGTTGTATACGTTCGAGTTTTCATCTTATGAAACTTGTCAGTTTTGTCTCAAAGGAAAGATGACCAAATCTCCGTTCACCGGACATGGAGAAAGAGCAACAGAGCTCTTGGGACTCATACACAGTGATGTATGTGGTCCGATGTCTATACATGCAAGGGGTGGGTTCTCGTACTTCATCACATTCACTGACGATCTCTCTAGATTCGGATATGTGTATCTTATGAAACACAAATCTGAAGCTTTTGAGAAATTCAAGGAATTCAGAAATGAAGTAGAGAACCAGACTGGCAAAAGTATCAAGATCCTCCGATCAGATAGGGGAGGGGAGTACTTAAGCACGGAATTCCTAGATTACTTAAAAGAGAATGGTATTCTCTCTCAGCTTACTCCCACTTATACACCACAGCACAATGGTGTATCAGAGCGGAGGAATCGTACCCTATTGGATATGGTTCGCTCCATGATGAGTAATGCTGAGTTGCCTCTTTCATTTTGGGGACATGCGCTTTTAACAGCAGCATATCTATTGAATGATGTTCCATCTAAATCAGTGCCTAAGACACCATTTGAGATATGGAATGGTAAAAGGCCGTATCTTAAACGTATTAAGATATGGGGTTGTCCGGCCTATGTAAAGTACAAAATCCGGACAAACTTCAGGCACGTTCAGTTCTATATAAATTTGTGGGATATCCTAAAAACTCTACAGGATATCTGTTCTACCACACCGAGGAACAGAAGGTGTTTGTATCTCGCCACGCCACATTTTTAGAGTGGCAATTTCTTGCAAAAGAAACAAGTGGGAGTTCGGTAGAACTGGAAGAAATTTAGCGACCACAAAATGAAACTGAAGATTTGACAGGACCTCAGGATTCAATAATCCCAGATGATCCTCAGCTACTCCGCAGATCTGGTAGGATTTCTCGTCCGCCCGAGAGATACTATGGTTTTCTCATAGACGGGGATCGAGAGGATTGCATCTTAGAAGAAGATGACCCTACCAGTTTCAGGCAGGCCATTATCAGTAGGGACTCTGATAAGTGGCTGGAAGAAATGCAATCCGAAATAGAGACCATGTACACCAATAAAGTGTGGACCTTGGATATTGCTCCACCTGGGGTAAAACCCGTTGGATGCAAATGGATCTACAAAAGGAAACTTGGTGTAGATGGGCAGGTGGAAACCTATAAGGCTAGACTCGTTGCAAAAGGTTTTCGTCAAAGATCTGGTGTGGACTATGACGAAACCTTTTCTCCAGTGGCTATGCTTAAATCCATTCGGATCCTACTTGCCATTGCTGCCTTCCATGACTATGAAATCTGGCAGATGGACGTAAAAACGGCTTTTCTAAATGGCTGTTTGGAAGAGTGCGTTTACATGGATCAGCCAGAAGGTTTCGTAGATAGTGGGAGCAGCGGGAAGGTGCGCAAGCTGTTTAAATCCATTTATGGATTAAAGCAGGCATCGCGGAGCTGGAACATCTGTTTTGATGAGGCAATCAAGGAATTTGATTTCATCAAGAACGAAGATGAACCTTGTGTCTATAAGAAGATTATAGGACGAACTGTCATGTTCCTAATCTTGTACGTGGAAGACATTCTTTTGATAGGAAATGACATTCCTATGCTACAATCGGTCAAGCTATTCTTGTTACAACGGTTCTCCATGAAGGACCTGGGTGATGCCTCGTACATTCTGGGGATCAAGATCTACAGAGAGAGATCCAAGAGACTACTGGGACTTTCGCAGTCCAGGTAGATAGAGACCGTACTAAAGAGATTTAGTATGGAAGATTCCAAGCGCGGTAACATACCCGCATTGCATGGAATCACCCTCTCCAAGAAGATGTCTCCTAAGACTGACGAGGAGAGGGTTCGCATGAGTACTATACCCTACGCTTCGGCGGTAGGATCTATAATGTATGCGATGCTATGTACAAGACCAGATGTAGCTTACGCGCTGAGCGTGGTGAGCCGGTATCATTCAGACCCAGGTGAGGACCGCTGGACGGCAATGAAGAACATTCTCAAGTACCTCAGAAGGACTAAGGAGATGTTCCTGGTTTACGGTAATGGAGACCTCAGGGTCGAGTCCTTTACCGATTCAAGCTTCCAGAGTGACAAAGATGACAGCAAGTCTGTCTCGGGTTTTGTGTTTACCCTCAACGGAGGGGCGGTGTGTTGGAGGAGTTCCAGACAGGATACCGTCGCAGACTCGACGATGGAGGCTGAATACATTGCTGCAAGCGATGCCGCAAAAGAGGCAGTCTGGATGAAGAAGTTCATTAGTGAACTTCAGGTGGTTCCGTCCATTGTTGACCCAATACCTTTGTATTGCGATAACAATGGGACTATAGCTTTAGCAAAAGAACCAAGGTCCCATCAGAAATCTAGACACATCTTAAGGCGGTATCACCTGATCAGGGAGATCATTGATCACCAGGAGATCGAGGTACGGAGAGTGGAAATAAAAGAAAACACGGCGGATCCATTCAAAAAGGCCCTCCCTCAAACACAGTTCGAGCGACTTTTTGAGCTATTGGGTATGCGGTACGCCAGCAGCTGGCCTTAGTGCAGACGCTGGGTATGCGGTACACCAATTACCGGCCTTTAGTGCAAGTGGGAGATTGTTGAATATGTATGCCCTAGAGGCCATTATTGTATAGTACTAGTTTGTATAATACATTTTGGAGGCTTGGGATATATATATACGGGTTTACGACAGTCTTGCTCGATATAGTAGAATGCTACTTGGTTTGTTTCTATCTTAATATGTGTATATGTTTCTTTTAACATATCACTAAAAACATAATGATGGAGCCCTTAGGATCTTTGCTTGACTACCGGCGTTGTGATGGCGATCACACTAGTGGGGGCTGGGTAGTCTATAAACACATCCTTATTTTGGTCCCTAGTCGTAGGATTATCGAGACAGGGTATCGATACTCCAGAGTAGACTAGTGCATACGCTTCTCTTCCCAGGAGGGGAGATGGTCTGTCCCACAGCCATCAGTAAGTCGTACTGGAGATAGTATGCAGGTGCTCGTTAGGTTACGAGTACACTGGACAGGACTCTTCGGGAACTGTTGGTTGGTGTTATACCTATCGTCAGTTAACAGTTTCCAGGTGACATGAGTACAGCTTAGTCCGCTGACTTGACACTGTCACTTCGCCTCGAGTGTGTTCCCACTGTTCTTAGATTACTACCCTACCACGGCTCTACTGAGTCGTGCAAACAGGTAGTAGTTGGGTGCAGTCCTGAAGCACTTGGAGGCAGTGACGGTTAGACAGGATTCATCTCTCCCGGTATTGGGAGTTGATATCGCGCTGTGTCTAGGAGAGCCATTACACATTGTCGTCCCTGGCCACGGCAAGCGAGAATTACCGGTAGGTTTTCCAATAGATTCTCAGGGTGTTTTGGGCTACACTCCGACACGACTTGTACCGCTATTAGGGGACTAACGTTTACCGCCCCCTAGGGCCGCCATTCGATACTCTTAGACGAACAGACCGGACTGTACGGAGATTGTCACATTCAGGCTCAGTAGGAGTTTGGCATCAGTCTTCTTTTCGGCATCTACCTAGGGACCGTTACGTACAGCTAGTACCGCTTGTGGCCTGTGGTTAAACCCACTGCCAGCGTAGTGTCGAGCCGTTAGAGTCCCACACAGAGGGTTACTCGCTTTTGGGCAAAACAGAGTAGAGGTCGCATGGTTTTGCGACGGGGTTCGTTCACATCCGCGCACTTGTGCACGTTTGGTGTCCGGGCAGTTATTACAAGCGGGCTTTGGTTTAAGCCAGATCCTAATATTTGTTTTAGGATTGGTTTTGTCTCAGTGTATTCGTGTTCCTCGGAACACAGATGCGGGTGTGTATGCACAGTTGACAGAGGCAGAGGTAGAGGATTCTCATTAGGGTTGTTGACCATTTAACTTTGGTTGACTTGTTGACCGTTGACTTTTTCCAAACCCTAATGAGAATGAGGAATATGGTTAATAATATTAATTAAGGATAATTGTGCTATGGTTAGGATTGTTGACAATTTGACTTTTGTTGACTTGTTGATTTAGTTGACCGGTCGACCATTGTGGACTTGTTGACCATCATCATTTTATTTCAAAGATGCTTCTTGTTCTTTGCAAAATGCATTAAATGAATGTAATGATAATGGTCATTCATAAACTAACCATCACAATTCTTAATTATTATTATCATCATTATTCCAAAAGATGTGAGCATGGTTGCAAAATGATAGCTCATTCTATCATATTCTTTCTCTCTCTTGAAAGAAAGCTCTCCCTCTTCCTCTCTCAATGTTTAAGTGTTCCATGAGTTGGAAATCATAAACTTTTGAGAAAAAACCACCATAACTCTTCTCTACTCATTCTAAGGTTCTAGGTTTAGCAAACCAAGCACCTTAGTTATCTCTAGATTGAGGTAGGAGCTCAAGTTCGAAGCCCTCGGGTGGATCCATCTACGGCAAAGAGGAGACGACGAGGAGGAGCCTTTCAAACCACTACAAGGAGCAAGCAAGGAGGAGAACCACAAAAAGAAGAGAAGGAGTTCAAGACCTAGGTATAACCATTCTACATAGTAGCTAAAACTTGTAGTTTATTTATTAGTTTTTGTTTAGCAAAGATCCTTCATGGGTGGTCCATGTTACCTAGTTAGAAAAATTTGATTTTTACCTATTCCGCCTGACCGAAAGAACTGGGGTGGGTAACGTGGACCTAACAGTAGGTATTCCAGTAGTATCGCAGGGTGTTCTGGGCTATACTCCGACACGACTTGTACCGCTTTTGGGGGTCTGACTTTTACCAACCCCTTAGGCCCGCCATGCGATGCTCATAGACGAACAGACCAGACTGTACGGATATTGTCACTGACAGGCTCAGTAGGGTGTCAGGATGAGTTCGCTCATCGACCTCCCTTTTGGTCAATACTTGGTAGCCCGTTACGTACGGCTAATACTTCTGACGTGCTAGTGGTTAAATCCACAGCCAAACTATTGACGAGTCTTTAGAGTCCCCCATAGACAGTTTCTTAAGTTTCGGGCGAAACATTGTAGAGGCCGTATGATATATGGCAGGGTTCGATCATATACGTGCGGTATTGCACGGATCATGATCGGACGGATCATACTAGTAGGCTTTGGTTTAAGTCGGATCCTAGTATTAGATTTGTTGGATTACTTTAGTTTCATCGCATTCGCATTCAGTCGGAATGCAGATGCAGGTATGTATATACAGGTGAGGGGTATCCTTGTGATCCGTCACGAGTTTACTTTAGATGTTGCCGGATCTTTTTGTTGGACCAAACATTTGGATTAATGTTTGGATAATGGAATTAGTGATCTAGATTTCATCATGACATGCATTAAATGTGACATGAACACATTAATGACTCATGGTCTCTTTTTGTGGGTTGATGTCACATTATATGATGTTTTTGGGTTGATATGATGAGAGGAGAGAGAGAGGGGCTGCCTTGAGTGAGCTTGGTCTCATATTATTCTTTTCGCTCTCTCTCACTCTCATTATTCCATCATAAGAAAAGAAAAGAAGAGAAAGCCTTCTCTTCTTCTTCTTTTTCCTCTAGCTTACATTCTCCATTAATGGCAACACCTTCAATCTCCATCCAAGCAATGGATGCAAGAGGCAAAGTGATCACAAACATTCTCTACAACACCCTGGACACGTCGGCTAGCACACTTCGTGCCCGAGTTGCTTCGGATGAAGTGGGAGCCCGTAAAAAGACTTCTCGATGTGGTGCCCTTTCTGACGAGGAGATCGAGACCGGAGATGCCGCGAGGAGCTTGGGATGGTGGCCGAAGACCGAAGGACACGGATCGCTCGGTATAGCTTCTCTACCCTTTCTCTAGTTAGCTAGTAGGAGGTTAATGGTCCGATCCGGGTTTTAAGCATACGATAGCGCCGGTTTCTAGTTTGAAAAAGTTTTTGTTTTCCGCATTTTGGCCTCGTACAGACGGCCGGGGCACTACCGTAGACTTACATAAATCACATGAAATCCGTATCTCAATGCGTAAATCCATGCAATATGATATATGCAATATAAAACCGTAATATGAGCATATCAAGGGAAAAACGCTCTTTTAAATGAATCCAGTTTTTAAATGTGTCATGCGGTTCCCAATTTCTTCAAAATCAAATCCATCATATAAAGATGTATATGTAGCTATGTATGCATGATGTATTTCATATGCGCAATAAAACAATAATCCTTGTGTCAATATCAATAACAAGTATAATACAGCATAAGTGTTGGAGATAGTGCCCTCAGAGTCAATTATTGGATCACAGGCACGTGATTGCAATGATTGAGGGAGGACCTATCCCGGTAGGACAGTCTTACTCAAGATGATAGTATGCTATCTGGTTTATCTTTACCATCGTGTACTGCTTTAGGTGACCTGACAGGTCGCTATTGCACGTTGATAGAGCCCCTAGGATTCATGCTTGACTGCCAGCAGTATGAGGGCGATCATATACGTGGGAGCTGGTAGTCTATAAGCACATCCTTAAAAGGTCCCTAGTCGTGGGAGTTTCGAGACAGGGCATCGATACTCAAGAGTAGACAAGTGTATACATTCGAGACCCCGACGTGGGGCGGTGGCCGGTCTCTCAAGCCACTGGTGTCAGTTGGTTCACCTAAGATGTATACAGGTGCTCATTGGGTTATGAGTACACCGGACAGGACTCGCCGGGAACATGCTAGTTGGTCTTATATCTGACGTCAGATAGCAGTTCCCTGGTGACATGTGTACAGGTTAGTTCATCGACCTGAGGATCGTCATTTGTCTCGTGTGAGTTCCCACTGTACTTTGATTACTACCCTACCACGCTCAAAGGAGACGTGCAAACAGGTTTTAGTTGGGTGCAGTCCCAAGCCATATGGAGGCAGTGAGCGGATCTTCAGGGGTTCGTCTCTCCCGGTATTGGGGGTGAGGTCGCGCTGTGTCTAGGAGAGCCATTACACAAAGCCCTTGGCCAAGGCAGGAGATTTACTTGTAGGTATTCCAGTAGTATCTCAGGGTGTTCTGGGCTACACTCCGACACGACTTGTACCGCTTTTGGGGGTCTGACTTTTACCAACCCCCTAGGCCCGCCATGCGATGCTCATAGACGAACGGACCGAACTGTATGGATATTGTCACTGACTGGCTCAGTAGGGTGTCAGGATGAGTTCGCTCACAGACGTCCCTTTTGGTCAATAGTTGGTGGCCCGTCACGTATGGCTAATACCTCTGACATGCTAGTGGTTAAATCCACAGCCATAGTATTGACGAGTCTTTAGAGTCCCCCACATTCAGTTGCTCAAGTTTTCGGGCGAAACGCTGTAGAGGCCGTATAGAGATATGGCAGGGTTCGATCAGATACGTGCGGTATTGCACGGATCATGATCGGATGGAAAATACTAGCGGGTTTTGGTTTAAGCCGGATCCTAGTATTGCACAGTGTAGATTTTGTCTCATTGCATTTGTATTTCGGTCGGAATACAAATGCGAGTATGTATATACAGTAGCGGGGTTTTCCTGTAATTTATTACGGGATCAGTTTTTTTTGGAGTTGCCAGTTTGCTTTCCGTTTCGACCATTTTTCTTTGTATCTTTCATTGGCCGAAGATTGGTGGAGGAGGGCTTATTTGCATTTGTGCAAATAAACCTTTTTGGAGGGTTGTCTTTGCATACTTTTGTATCATGATGGTTTCATGATGGAGCCCCATCCCTTGACCTTCCATGGTTCATGATTGCTTGACTTTTTGTAGCAATCATGGTTGTTGATTAGTTGATGGAGTGTGGATTGTAAGTCTACGCTAGCGCCCCGGCAGTCTACAGACGCCAAAATGCGGAACAAAACTTTTAAACTTGGCGCTATCGTATACTTTAACCCGGATCTGCCATTATTGCTAAACTAACAAACTGTAAAGAGTGTAGAATGGTTATACCGAACGATCCGAGTCCTTCGTTCTTCAACCATCATCCCACGCTCCGTTGCGGCTGCTCCGATCTCTTCGAACTCCGATTCCTTCGTCGAGGTGGCACCACATCGACGATTCTTTAAACGGGCTCCCGCCTCTGACTCGAGGCAACTCGGTCGTCAAGTTTGCTAAAAGAGACGACCAAGATTGATGTAGAATATGAGTAGAAGACTTTGTCTCACTTCGTCCAAATCCGTGGACGATCGGTTAATGAAGTTGCCGTGGGAATCGGGTGATGGAATGAAAATCAAGCAATGAAATTTCCATGCACCTTAAACTATAATCTTTTTTACTCAAAAATGAAATGATCTCTCTCTCACTCCACCAAGATGGCCGGCCACTTATAGCAAGAGGTGAAGGTGAGTGTAGGAGCAAGGAAAAGGGGGTGAAAATATACAAGAAGCTTCATGATTATCCATGACTCACACAAAGTAATTAAAGCAAACCAATGAAACTAACACAACTCTCCCTTGCATTAAATGAGTCATTAATGGCACTAATGACTCACCATGCCTCATCACCACTTCAAGAAGTTTCTAAGATGCTGACTCACCTCAACAGAAGAAAAGATAAACCCGTCTTTAACCAAATGTTAAAAGACGGCTGATAGAAAACTGGAAACTGGCAACTTCCAAAAGTGATCCTGAAACAACTTTCAGGAAAACCCCGAAACTGTATAAATATACCCGCATTTGTATTACGACCGAATACAAATGCAACTGAGACAAAGATATTATACCTACTCAATATAATACTCGGATCCGGCTTAAACCAAAGCCGACCAGTATTATCTGCCCGAAAAATAACACGTGCGTAAACGCACGTGCATTTTCCGAACCCTGCCATAAAACCATACGGCCTCTACAACGTTTCGCCCGAAACTTGGGAAACTGTCTGTGGGGAACTCTAATGACTCGTCAGTACCCTGGCAGTGGGTTTAACCACAAACCGTCAGCGGCACTAGCTATGCATAACGGCTGCCCATGGACTGACCTCAAGGGTGGCCGAGGAGCGAACTCAAGGGAGACCGATGAGCGAACTCCTCCGAAAACCCTACTGAGCCTAACAGTGACAATGTATATACAGTCCGGTCCGTTCGTCAATGAGTATCGCATATCCGCCTAGGGGGCTAGTAACGTCAGACCCCCAGAAGCAGTATAAGTCGTGTCGGAGTGAAGCCCAATTACACCCTGAGATACTACTGGAGTACCTACCAGTAAATCTCTTGCCATGGCCATGGACTTTATGTAATGGCTCTCCTAGACACAGCACGATCTCGCCCCCAATACCGGGAGAGAAGAATCCCCTGCCGATCCGCTCACGTGCCTCCATATGGCTCGGGACTGTACCCAAAAGCTACCTGTTTGCACGACTCCTTTGAGCCGTGGTAGGGTAGAAATCAAAGCACAGTGGGAACTCACACGAGACAAATGACGACCTCAGGTCGATGAACTAACCTGTACACATGTCACCAGGGAACTGCTATCTGACGGTAGATATAATACTAACTAGCAGATTCCCGGCGAGTCCTGTCCGGTGTACTCATAACCCAATGAGCACCTGTATACATCTTAGGTGATCCAACTGTCACCAGTGGCTTGTGAGACCGGCCACCGCCCCTTGTCGGGGTCTCGACTGTACACACTAGTCTACTCCGGAGTATCGATGCCCTGTCTCAAAACTCCCACGACTAGGGACCTCAATTAAGGATATGCATATAAACTACCCAACTCTCACGTATATGATCGCCCTCATACAGTTGGTAGTAAAGCAAGATCCTAAGGGCTCTATCAAAGTGTAACATGCAATCAGTCACCTGAACATGAACACGACTGATAAAGGCAAACCAGATAGCATACTATCATTTCGAGTAAGACTGTCCTACCGGGATAGGTCCTCCGCAATCATTGCAATCACGTACCTGCGATCCAATAATTGACTATGAGGGCACTATCTCCAAAAATATCCCACTTGCACTCAAGGCTAATATTGCGATGTCGACTACTCACAGCCCGTGTGAAACCGAACATCCAACTCCTCTACTAATCAGTTTCACAAAGCCCGTTTGTAAAACTATTGTGTTCGAGAAAATAGCCTCAGTGAGTGGATCCGCCTAGAAGTTTCTTTCTGTATCTCTCATAATCTCAAGTTCGTGGAGAAAACCATCTCCCGAATTGAGTAGTACCTGTCTTAGAATATGTCTGGATATCTGATGGGACCTTAGTTCATAAATGAACACCATATCCAAACTTCTTAGACTGTATCGATCACTGAACCTAATCAGTATCGGGCACTATGCCACCCACAGTATCCTTTGGACCACCTGTCCATAATACTGTCTCTCGTCAGAGGGAAAACTAAAACTCTGACAATCACTCTGTCATCCATGTCACCTTTGAAGCATGGAATGATAACCGTCTCCCGAAAGAGGCTGCCGTTATCAAATCCGTAGAACATGTACTAGTGTTCTAAAACTGCTTCCTTATGTTTCTCCAGGATTGGATTAATACAAACTTATTGCATCTAGTGCAAAAACAACATTTGGTGCGGTACTTGACATCTCATGATTGACTCAATTGCCTAAGCAAGTGATCTGCCAATCATGCACATCCCTCTTCCCTTTAGTCTATACGACACCTTTAGAGAGGGTGACTCCATCACCTGCAGGTACTCTACCATGCTAGGAGTCAACTATTCTAAAAACCATTAGAATATCTGTCAAAGTACCCATATTGGGAAACCACCCAAATCTAGATCTAAAACCATAGATCCAGAAACCAGAATGTCTAATATTATATCCATGTCTTGTCTGGAGAAACAACTGTGTGACGACCACAGTACAACCGATTGTAGTATAGGAATTTTGCTTCCCACTCTGTGTATGTCATCCTGATACCATGACATCACACCCTACTGCCTTCTTAACAGATCCATCCCCTATCCTGATTGAAGTCAAACCCATGACTTTCACATCAAAATTAGATGATCTATCTCCGCTATAACTGCTCAAGTCTATAAATAGATATAAGCATCTTGCCCACTATGCTTCCGCTGCTCCCACTGACTACGACAACCCTCCTACCGGGTCTCATATCCTGGAACAACAGTAGTGTCAAGTCTGGGTAGATAAGAACCTCCCTGTCACCGTCCTTGAGGCTACCGAAGTACCTCTCGGGTGTCTGAGGTTACCTACCAAATCTGCGGAGTGGCTATTGGAATGTCAAACCTGATTGAATGTATAGGTCCTATTAAATTTTCCGTAATCGTTCGCGGTTCTGGAATCACTTCCAGTTCTACCATACTCCCACTACTGTTTTCTGAAAAAGATCCATTTTACTAAAACTGTGGCGAGTCAAGAACAATATCACTATTGATCTTCCAAATGGTAGAATATCAACCCTCGTCATAGCCAGGGTCAACCCACAAAACAGCCATTACAGAAACGTGCCCTGAGTTATCCAGAGTCTGGTTTTAAGCATAAGCTGGACAACTCCCCATACCTTAATTTCTTTTAAGGTACGATCCATTCTATATCCAATACAGAAACTTTGGCACTTATTTAATTGGAACCATATTCAAACCATGCAGCTGTCTCCAGTGTATATCAACTTAATGGAAAGAGGCTATTCAGCATTACTCAACTTAGGAAACCATCCAATTATGAGTAACCTGAAAAAGAAACACGTTTCTCAAAATCATCACTATCATCTGAATACCAATCACAAGAATCTACATCTTCGATCTCTTTGAAGAATCCCGATACTTGTGACACCTGGTTCTCCACTTTATTCTTATACCCACAACTTCTCAAAACTTAGACCTTGTATTTCTACGAAACACTCGTCTAAATACTAGAGAAGTTATAAGTAAACAGAACAAAGTACGAGGACCTACCCCTTTGTCCTGAAGGACACTTGGACAACATACAATACTCTGTATAAGTCCGCTGAGTTAAACAACTCAAAACCTGTGCGTCGTAGGTAGAAAACTGTACCCTGGCGATTTCCTCAAATATCACCAATTACAACGAATTCCGATATAATGAGGATGATCACCTAATTCCCAATATCTTACTCCCACTCATCATCTGTAAAACCATACAGATATGAAAATGAAACCTGGTAAATACATACCCTTGGAGTAAGTATCTAATCGGGAAAACAGTTTTTCTTTAACAATGCACTGAAACATGAAAATGTTTCGTAGGGGTATCCTGGTATTCATAGCAATGCCTCTTCCATAATCCAATTCATGACTTCAACCGTATATCTCTTTGCCATCTCTCCAAATCCCCTTTATTTGTCTTTAGTCGTTACCTTCTGTACACCATCGTTAGGCTAAATGGTTTTCTTCCTTCCCTACCGTTCGGCACCAGCCTATGGTTTGGAAGAAGACTATCCAGTAAGCATAATAGGTGTACCCTCCTAAACCAAGGAGTACTCGCAACTGAGAGAAGGTGATGATAAAAGACAACTGAATAATACCTTATTCTTTTAAAGGTGAAATAGGAGTGGCGATGAAGTACGCGGTTTTGGTCGTGAATGATATCAGTCGCAATTTACTTTGCCCTCTTTCTAATCCCTTTATTTTGTCTTTACATATTACCTTCTGCACACCCTACTTAGGCTAATTGGTTTTCTTCATTCCTTACCTTTCGGCACCAGCCTATGGTTTGGAATAAGACTATCCAATAAGCGTAATAGGTGTACTCTCCTAAACCAAGGAGCTCTCGCAACCTGAGAGAAGGTGATAATAAAAGACAACTGAATAAACCAATTCTATTTTTCCTGAACCTGGATCCATCCCCGAAGAAGTCCCTTCGAGTTCGTATATAACCATACGATGGATCTATCCAATGGAAGTGGATATCCGTAGTAATACGGGTGTTCTGAGAAATTCAAAGGGTAAAAGAAGGAGTGGCAATGACTTATGCAACTCAGACAATCCAAAAGCCAGTATTTTAAGAAGGTTCGGTCAACCTGGTCACTGAGTCATAGTCTAGGGTCGGTCAAAGGTCGCTGCCAAAGAGAGAGAGAAAAGAAACACTCTGCGTGCACTCTAACCTAGATCAGAATGGTCATCACTTTATCTAATCCGGAAACCTCCCACTGTCCTGTCAAATTCTCCTCCAAACCTAAAGAAGAATCAATCGGGATCACCCGAAGAGTAAACCAACTCATCAGTGGGAATCGGGATCCAACTCTCATCGCATGTTAACGTGATGGAATGCATCCACGTTATTCATACTCCAGAAGGTATGCGCATACTTGGCAAGTTTCAGTTTCTTTAGAAACTCCCGATATCATTTTCTTGCCCCATGCTCTTATGACCTTGGCGTATGTCAACAAATCATAAGTCACATGTCAAGTTCTGCCCGTCATTATCTTGTTAATTTGAACCCACCCGTACATACCCTTGACGTATGCCAACAAGGTAATACGACTGTCCCAAACCAACTCATCTATCTATGCAACAAATGAATACCCAGCAGCTACCAAACACTATGCCTTGACGTATGCCAACAAACATAGCTTGAATACTACTGACCATCCATAAGAAACGACGGAGGGCTACGGTTGGTTTTTGGCGAAAAACCTTTAACGTAGTGAACTTGATATCGCTGAAGGAACCTGATAGCTTTTTTTTTTTTTTAAAATATAGTGACGAAAACCTTTTGCTAAAGAGGTCACTCCCGGTAAAGGGATCTCGGCTCTTTCCTCGTGGAATGAGGTGCAGGATATTCCACTGAATACCGCTATGCAAAGCAACTTGTAATCGACTATAGTAAAGTTATTACCCTGACGCAAACTTCTGTCCAAGGGGTCTTTCCCGGTGAAGGGATATCAGCCCTTGCCTCGTCGAATGAGGTGCTGGATATTCCACTGAATACCGCTATGCATAACAAAAGAAAATGTCTTTGCAATAACACTTTTTAAAATTGTTCCAACAACTCAAACAGGTTTGTTTTACATTGCATTGATCAGAATCAACGCAGTCCCATCAATCAATCACACCAGAAAAGAACGAAAATAAAATGTACGTATATGCCATCCGCATTCGTCACTGGGTCCCGTCATCACCCGTTAGGTTACTTAACTAACGACAGAGCGGGGACTGGACTAGCGCGGGTGTAAAACATATACAACATCTAATAGTATATAAACCAATATACATAATCGCTCCAGGCGTGATAATATGCAACATTTCAGAAAAGTAATAAGCATCACAGAACAATACAGATATCTGGGATCCCCGAGTTTCACAGAGCCGCTGCTGAAACTCGACGTTCCCCTGTCGTGTGGATAGCCTGTGCAATGAAACCTAGACCCCTACGGGTGCGGCAAGTTACCCGCCAAAACCTGAAGCGAGGCAGTCCCCACAGCACAGTGAATGGAACACCCGGCACTTCACGGAATCCGGTAATCTTGGGCACCCCTCCTTGGGTCAACCTGTACCCCCTACGAGTGCGGCGAATAGTCTGCCAATTCTGAAGTGGGGCCCCTCTGCCTCTCAAAGCCATGAGATGCGGACCCGTTGCTTTCCCGAACCCGGCTATCCGTGCACTCCGTCGCGGGGTAAAACCTAGTACAGAAATGAAAAATAGTACAATAGGTACATCGACCGCAACCTGGTCGTGCCCCAAAAGAATATTATACAACAGGCAGTGACGGCAATCCACATGTTGGACGCTCGCCCCGCAATATCAAATGTACAAATAAACTCAAACTGTACTACCATTGCACACTGCTATCCACCACGACAAATCCGCAACAATACAGCACAACACAGAACATCAACGCGAATGTCACGTTCGCAAACCCGTCTAAAAGAACTATAGCAGTTAAACGCGGTTTACCGATCAAATGACATTCCCGGTCGGAGATATAATGTAAGCACTGTAAACTAACGTGTTTAAATTTCGATCGACCAAAGACGAAATATTAAAAAGTGGGCCCCACAGCTTACTGGTGAACAGTAACAAAACCTGGGCCAAAACTGTACATACCAAAAACCCCAAAATACTTCACAGAACCCACTGAAAACTTTTGGAGGCACGTGCTCCCCAAGTGGCCTCGGAAGGGCGGCCAAACCATGGGTTTGGCCGCGCTTCCGCGCCACTATGGAAAGATCATGACTCCAAATTTCTTCGTGGTTCTTAGAATCGCCTGCTGTGATTTTTGAGATGTACAGAAATCAATTTTGACACTGTTTAAAAATAACAGAACTGTCAAGTGAAGGATATTGTGATTTTTTGCATTTTTCGATTTTCGGTCGGATCGATATTTTAAACGCGTTAGCACAAGTTAGTATAGCAAAATGGTTAGGCTCTGATACCACTGTAAGTCTACGCTAGCGCCCCGGCAGTCTACAGACGCCAAAATGCGGAACAAAACTTTTAAACTTGGCGCTATCGTATACTTTAACCCGGATCTGCCATTATTGCTAAACTAACAAACTGTAAAGAGTGTAGAATGGTTATACCGAACGATCCGAGTCCTTCGTTCTTCAACCATCATCCCACGCTCCGTTGCGGCTGCTCCGATCTCTTCGAACTCCGATTCCTTCGTCGAGGTGGCACCACATCGACGATTCTTTAAACGGGCTCCCGCCTCTGACTCGAGGCAACTCGGTCGTCAAGTTTGCTAAAAGAGACGACCAAGATTGATGTAGAATATGAGTAGAAGACTTTGTCTCACTTCGTCCAAATCCGTGGACGATCGGTTAATGAAGTTGCCGTGGGAATCGGGTGATGGAATGAAAATCAAGCAATGAAATTTCCATGCACCTTAAACTATAATCTTTTTTACTCAAAAATGAAATGATCTCTCTCTCACTCCACCAAGATGGCCGGCCACTTATAGCAAGAGGTGAAGGTGAGTGTAGGAGCAAGGAAAGGGGGGTGAAAATATACAAGAAGCTTCATGATTATCCATGACTCACACAAAGTAATTAAAGCAAACCAATGAAACTAACACAACTCTCCCTTGCATTAAATGAGTCATTAATGGCACTAATGACTCACCATGCCTCATCACCACTTCAAGAAGTTTCTAAGATGCTGACTCACCTCAACAGAAGAAAAGATAAACCCGTCTTTAACCAAATGTTAAAAGACGGCTGATAGAAAACTGGAAACTGGCAACTTCCAAAAGTGATCCTGAAACAACTTTCAGAAAAACCCCGAAACTGTATAAATATACCCGCATTTGTATTACGACCGAATACAAATGCAACTGAGACAAAGATATTATACCTACTCAATATAATACTCGGATCCGGCTTAAACCAAAGCCGACCAGTATTATCTGCCCGAAAAATAACACGTGCGTAAACGCACGTGCATTTTCCGAACCCTGCCATAAAACCATACGGCCTCTACAACGTTTCGCCCGAAACTTGGGAAACTGTCTGTGGGGAACTCTAATGACTCGTCAGTACCCTGGCAGTGGGTTTAACCACAAACCGTCAGCGGCACTAGCTATGCATAACGGCTGCCCATGGACTGACCTCAAGGGTGGCCGAGGAGCGAACTCAAGGGAGACCGATGAGCGAACTCCTCCGAAAACCCTACTGAGCCTAACAGTGACAATGTATATACAGTCCGGTCCGTTCGTCAATGAGTATCGCATATCCGCCTAGGGGGCTAGTAACGTCAGACCCCCAGAAGCAGTATAAGTCGTGTCGGAGTGAAGCCCAATTACACCCTGAGATACTACTGGAGTACCTACCAGTAAATCTCTTGCCATGGCCATGGACTTTGTGTAATGGCTCTCCTAGACACAGCACGATCTCGCCCCCAATACCGGGAGAGACGAATCCCCTGCCGATCCGCTCACGTGCCTCCATATGGCTCGGGACTGTACCCAAAAGCTACCTGTTTGCACGACTCCTTTGAGCCGTGGTAGGGTAGAAATCAAAGCACAGTGGGAACTCACACGAGACAAATGACGACCTCAGGTCGATGAACTAACCTGTACACATGTCACCAGGGAACTGCTATCTGACGGTAGATATAATACTAACTAGCAGATTCCCGGCGAGTCCTGTCCGGTGTACTCATAACCCAATGAGCACCTGTATACATCTTAGGTGATCCAACTGTCACCAGTGGCTTGTGAGACCGGCCACCGCCCCTTGTCGGGGTCTCGACTGTACACACTAGTCTACTCCGGAGTATCGATGCCCTGTCTCGAAACTCCCACGACTAGGGACCTCAATTAAGGATATGCATATAAACTACCCAACTCTCACGTATATGATCGCCCTCATACAGTTGGTAGTAAAGCAAGATCCTAAGGGCTCTATCAAAGTGTAACATGCAATCAGTCACCTGAACATGAACACGACTGATAAAGGCAAACCAGATAGCATACTATCATTTCGAGTAAGACTGTCCTACCGGGATAGGTCCTCCGCAATCATTGCAATCACGTACCTGCGATCCAATAATTGACTATGAGGGCACTATCTCCAAATAAACCTTTTTGGAGGGTTGTCTTTGCATACTTTTGTATCATGATGGTTTCATGATGGAGCCCCATCCCTTGACCTTCCATGGTTCATGATTGCTTGACTTTTTGTAGCAATCATGGTTGTTGATTAGTTGATGGAGTGTGGATTTGTTGGTGATCATTTTTCTTCTCATGATCACATACCCTTTCTCTCTCTTGATTATTGGAGACACCCATATTCATTTTTGGTCTCACACTCTCTCCATTCCCTCATGCATGGCCGGCCATTAGGATGAAGGGGCTGTCCCAATTTTGTAAGGGGGATTTTTGTCTCTCTCATGCTAGAAAAATCCCCAAGTTCCTCCACAAAAGTTCATATATCATTCTCCTCCACAAAAGGGCAACTTCCTACAACTCCAATAGAGACAAAGAGCACTACGTATTCTACAGCAAACCTTGGGCACGTCGGCTCGCCAACTTCGTGCCCGAGTTGCCTCGGTATAGAGGTGGGAGCCCGTAAAAGAAGCCGGCGACGTAGTGCCCTTCCGACGACGTGGTGGAGACCGGACATTTCGCGGGAGATCGGGACGACGACGAGAAGACCGGAGGACTCGGATCACTCGGTATATCTCTCTTCCCATCTTGTAGTTAGCTAGGACTAGTTTAATGGCACGATCCGGGTTTTTAGTCCGCGGTAATGCCGGTTTGAAAAGTTAAAGTAAAGCATCGCTTCCTTATTCCGGCGTCGGATTGACGGCCGGGGCGCCGCCGTGCACTTACAGTAGTTTCAGAGCCTCGCCTTTAACAAAGTCTAGCTTTGTCTAATGCGTTTAGAACTTCGATCGTTCGGATTTTCCAAAAACCGTATTTTTCCTAGCATCAGTTTCTGTCGAAATTTTTTGGACTCCAAAAATTTTTCAGGTTGTTTCAGAATGATGTGCAGGGCATTATAAGCAAACTGTAAAAATTTTGTAGCATGAACTTACTATACCACCGCGGAACCGCGGCCAAACCCATGTTTGGGCCGCGGTTCCGCCGCAATGTTCACTGTTCATGCCCCCAAAATTTTACAGAATGCTCCTGAGTGGAAAATAGGCTTTCTGGAATGTTATTTTTGGGCCCAGATTTCTTCATGTGCTACAGTAATGCTTGGGGCCCACATTAGTTCACAGTTTTTACATTATATCTGCGACCGTGAATGTCACTCGATCGGTAAATCCTGTCTAACTGCTATAGCCCGGTTAGACGGATTTGCGAACGTGACATTCACGTTGATGTTCTGTGATTGTGCTGTGATGTTGCGGATTGGTCGTGGGGGATAGCCTGGATGCAATGCTAGTACTGTTTTTTGTTGTATTATGTACATTTGATATTGCGGGGCGAGCGTCCGACATGTGGACTGCCGTCACTGCCTGTTTGTATTATTCTTTTGGGGCATGACCAGGTTGCGGTCGATGTACCCGTTGTATGTATATTTTACTTTCTGTACTAGGATTGCCCCGCGGAGGGGTGCACGGATAGCTGGATTCTAGAGGGCAACAAGCCCGCATCTCATGGCATTGAGACGGAGGGGGCTTCACTCTAGAATTGGCGGGCTATTCGCCGCACTCGTAGGGGGTACAGGTTGACCCAGGATGGGTGCCCAAGTTACCGGATTCCGTGAAGTGCTGGGTGGTCCATTCACGTTGCTGAAGGGGGCTGCCTCGCTTCAGGTTTTGGCGGGTAACTTGCCGTGCCCGTAGGGGTCCAGGATTTTCATTACACAGGCTATCCACACGACCAGGGGAACGTCGGGTTTCAGCGGCTCTGTGAAACCCGGGGATCCCAGATATCTGTATTGTTCTGTGATGCTGTACATTTCTGTGATGTTGCTTTTTATCACGCTTTGAGCGAAATATTATATATTGATATATATAATAGTAGATGTCGTATATGTTTTGCATCCGAGCTAGTCCAGTCCCCGCTCTGTCGTTAGTTAGCTAACCTAACGGGTAATGACGGGACCCAGTGGCGAATGCGGATGGCATATACGTACGTCATTATTTTGATTCTTTATTGTTGTGATCAATTGATGGGACTGCATTGATTCCGATCAATGCAAGTTAAAACAAACCTAATCTGATGTTGTTGGAACACTTTTCAAAAAGCTGTTATTGTAAGGGCGTTCTCTTTTGTTTTGCATCGTGGTATTCGGTTGGAATATCCTGCTCCTCAGTCGATGAGGCAAGGGCCGAGATCCCTTCACCGGGAGTGACCCCTTGGAAAAAAGTTTGCGTCAGGGCAATAACTTCACTATAGCCGATTACTTTTGCTTTGCATCGTGGTATTCAGTTGGAATATCCTGTACCTCATTCTACGGGGAAAGAGCCGAGATCCCTTCACCGGGAGTGACCTCTTTAGCAAAGGTTTTCGTTACTATATTTTTCTAAAAAGCTATCCGTTCCTTCAACGATATCAAGTTCATTACGTTAAATGTTTTCACCAGAAACCATTCGTAGCCCTCCGTCGTTTCATATGGGTGGTCAATAGTATTCAAGCTGTGTATGTTGGCCAAAGTCAAGGCACAGTGATTGGTAGCTATTGGGTATTCATATGCAGCATAGATAGATGCGTTGGTTTGGGGCAGTCGTACTACTATTTTGGCCAAAGTCAAGGATATGTACGGGTGGGCTCAAATTAACCTGGAGAATGACGGGTAGAACTTGACATGTGACTTATGATATGTTGGCCAAAGTCAAGGTCATAAGAGCATGGGGCAAAAATCACATCGGGAGTTTCTAAAGAAACTGAAACTTGCCAGATATGCGCATACCTTCTGGAGTGTGATAGCGTGAGCGGATTCCGTCACGTCATCATGCGATGATAGTTGGATCCCGATTCCCACCGATGAGTTGGTTTACTCCTCGGGTGATCCCGACTAATTCTTCTTTCAGGTTTGGAGGAGAATTTGACGGTACAGTGGGAGGTTTCCAGATTAGATAAATTGGTAACCATTCTGATCTAGGTTAGAGTGCACGCTGAGTGTTTCTTTTCTGTCTCTCTTTGGCAGCGACCATTGACCCGACCCTAGACTATGACTCAGCGACCAAATTAACCGAACCTTCTTAAACACTGGCTTTTGGATTGTCAGAGTTGCAAACCTCATTGCCACTCCTACTTTTACCCTTTTCTCCAGGACACCCCGTATTACTACGAACGTCCACTTCCATTGGACAAAACCATCGTATGGTTATATAGGAACTCGTAGGAATTTATTCGAGAATGGTTTCCGGTTCTGAAGAAAACGAATAGGACTATTCAGTTGTCTTTTCCTTTTTACCTTCTCTCAGGTTGCGAGTACTCCTTGGTTTAGGAGATAGTACACCTATTACGCAAATTGGATAGTCTTCTTCCAAACCTTAGGCTGGTGCCGACCGGTAGGGAATGAAGAAAACCAATTAGCATAATGATGGTGTACAGAAGGTATTATGTAAAGACAAAGAAAGGGATTAGTAAGAGGGCAAAGTAAATTGCGACTGATATTCACGACCAAACCAAGTATTTCATTACCACTCCCACTTCACCTTTGTATTTCTCCAGGACACTCCGTATCACTACGAAGATCCACAGTTTATTGGATATTCCATCGTATGGTTATATACGAACTCGAAAGGAACTTATTCCAGTTCGGGGATGGATTCTGGTTCAGGAGAAATAGGAATAAGGTTTATTCGGTTGTCTTTTATCTTCACCTTCTCTCGCATTGCGAGTGCTCCTAGGATTAGGACAATACACCCATTATGCTTATTGGATAGTCTTCTTCCAAACCGTAGGCTGGTGCCGAACGGTAGGGAAGGAAGAAAACCATTTGGCCTAAAGGGGTGTACAGAAGGTAATGACTAAAGACATATAAAGGGATTTGGAGAGATGACAAAGAAATGTACGGTTACAGTTGTGAATCTGATAATGGAAGAGGCATTACTAGGAATACCAGGATACCCCATCGAAACATTTCAATGTTTCAGTTTCACTGTGTACTGTTAAAGGAAAACTGATTTCCCGATTAGATACTTACTCCAGGGTATGTACTTACCAGGTATGATTCTCACATCTGTATGGTTTTACAGATGATGAGTGGGAGTAAGTTATTGGGAATTAGGTGATCATCCTCATTATATCGGAATTCATTGTAATTGGTGATATTTGAGGAGGTCACCTGGGTTGTTTGCCGGACGACAAATATTTGGTTTTGAATATCCGCTGTCATGCACCAATTTCAAATTGATATATCTGTACGTCTATTTTTTATAGAGTGAGATATACCTTTTTGAAATTATGTCGATGACATTTACCTATATCAGTGGATGGTTAGGTAAGGAGCATTAAACAGCGGTGTAATTCTTCTTAACCATAAGTACAGTTTTCAACCCACAACACACAGGGAGTGAGTTTTTAGACTCAAGGTACTTGTACAGAGTATTGTATATTGTCCAGTGTCCATGAGAACAGTGGGGTTGGTTCTTGTACTATATTCGGTTTACTTATGACTTCTCTAGTTTTTAGACAGGTGTTTCGTAGAAACACAGGGTCCAAGTTTTGAGAAGTTATAGGTATTTGAATATAGTAGAGAACCAGGTGTTGCAAGTATCGGGATTCTTCAAGGTGATCGAAGATGTAGATACTTGTGTAGGGTATTCAGTTGATAGTAATGATTAAGAGAACTTGCTTCTCTTTCAGGTTACTCATAATTGGAAGCATTCCTAAGTTGAGTAACGCTGATCGGCCTCCTTTCATTTACTTGACATGCACTGGAGACAGCTGCATGATTTGAATCTGGTTCAATTAAATCAGTGCCTCTGTTTTTATATTGGATATAGAACAGTTCATATCTTAACGATGTTAAGGTGCGGGGAGTTGTCCGGCTTATGCTTAAAACCAGACTCTGGATAACTCAAGGCACGTTTCTGTAATGGCTGTTTGTGGGTTGACCCAGGCTATGACGAGGGTTGACTTTCTACCATCTGGAAGATCAATAGTGATATTGTTCTAGACTCGCCACAGTTTTAATAAAAATGTATTTTTTCAGAAAACAGTAGTGGGAGTATGGTAGAACTGGAAGTGATTCCAGAACCACAAACGATTACTGAAGATTTTGATAGGAACCTAAAGATTCAATCTGGTTTGACATTCCATTGGCCACTCCGCAAATAAGGTGGGTAACTTCAGGCACCCGAGAGGTACTCTGGTAGCCTTAAGGACGGTGACAGGGAAGTTCTTGTTTACCCAGACTTGCCATTGCTGTTGTTCCAGACCGTGAGACCCGGCAGGAGGATGAGTATAGTTTCGTTCTAAACTTGCTTTAGAAGTGTACGTCTATATGACTCTGCCAGAGGGTTGTCTAGTCAGTGGGAGCAGCGGAAGCATTGGTGGACAAGTGGCTTGTGTCTATTTATAGACTAAAGCAGATATGGCGGAGATAGATCATCTATTTCTGATGTGACAGTCATAGGTTTGACTTCATCAGAATAGGGGATGGATCTGTTAAGAAGGTAGTAGGGTGTGATGTCCTGGTATTTGGATGACATACACAGAGTAGGAAGTGACATTCCTATACTACGATTGGTTATGCTTTGGTCGTCACACAGTGATTTCTCCACATGGGACTTGGACATTATATCAGACATATTGGTTACTAGATCTATGGTTTTAGATCTAGATTTGGGTGGTTTCCCAATTAAGGGTACTTAGAAAGCATTCTAACAGTATTTAGAATGGACGACTCCAGGCATGGTGGTGTACCTGCAGGTGATGGAGTCACCCTCTCTAAAGGTGTCTTATAGACTAAAGGGGAGAGGGATGTGCATGATTGGCAGATCACTTGCTCAGGCAATTGAGTCAATCATGAGATGTCAAGTACCACACCAGATGTTGTTCTTGCACTAGATGCAATAAGTTGACATTGATCCTATCCTAGAGAAACAGTCGGAAGAAGTTTTAGAACATAAGTGGATGTTCTAGGGATATGATAACGACAGCCTCATCCGGGAGACAGTTATCATTCCGGGCTTCCAAGGTGACTTGGACGACAGGGAGGTTGTCAGAGTTATAGTTTTCCTTCTGACGAGGGGCAGTATTTTGGACAGGTGGTCCAAGGCAATACTGAGGGAGGCATGGCGCTGGATACTGATTAAGTTCAGTTGACGATACAGTCTAAGAAGTTTGGATTTGGAGTTCATTTATGAGCTAGGTCCCATAAGACATCCAGACATTCTAAGACAGGTATTGCTCATTTCGGGAGATGGCTTTCTCCGCGAACTTGAGATATAGAGAGACATAGAAAGAAACATCAAAGCGTATCCACTCACTGAGGCTATTCCTCGAACGCAATAGTTTCGCAAACGAGCTTTGTGAGACTGACTAGTAGAAGAGTTGGGTGTTCGGTATCACACGGGCTGTGAGTATGCGACATCGCAATAATTAGCCTTGAGTGCAAGTGGGAGATTGTTGGAGATAGTGCCCTCAGAGTCAATTATTGGATCACAGGCACGTGATTGCAATGATTGAGGGAGGACCTATCCCGGTAGGACAGTCTTACTCAAGATGATAGTATGCTATCTGGTTTATCTTTATCATCGTGTACTGCTTTAGGTGACCTGACAGGTCGCTATTGCACGTTGATAGAGCCCCTAGGATTCATGCTTGACTGCCAGCAGTATGAGGACGATCATATACGTGGGAGCTGGTAGTCTATAAGCACATCCTTAAAAGGTCCCTAGTCGTGGGAGTTTCGAGACAGGGCATCGATACTCCAGAGTAGACTAGTGTATACATTCGAGACCCCGACGAGGGGCGGTGGCCGGTCTCACAAGCCACGGGTGTCAGTTGGTTCACCTAAGATGTATATAGGTGCTCATTGGGTTATGAGTACACAGGACAGGACTCGCCGGGAACATGCTAGTTGGTCTTATATCTGACGTCAGATAGCAGTTCCCTGGTGACATGTGTACAGGTTAGTTCATCGACCTGAGGATCGTCATTTGTCTCGTGTGAGTTCCTACTGTACTTTGATTACTACCCTACCACGCTCAAAGGAGACGTGCAAACAGGTTTTAGTTGGGTGCAGTCCCGAGCCACATGGAGGCAGTGAGCGGATCTTCAGGGGTTCGTCTCTCCCGGTATAGGGGGTGAGGTCGCGCTGTGTCTAGGAGAGCCATTACACAAAGCCCTCGGCCGAGGCAGGAGATTTACTGGTAGGTATTCCAGTAGTATCTCAGGGTGTTCTGGGCTACACTCTGACACGACTTGTACCGCTTTTGGGGGTCTGACTTTTACCAACCCCCTAGGCCCGCCATGCGATGCTCATAGACAAACGGACCGGACTGTACGGATATTGTCACTGACAGGCCCAGTAGGGTGTCAGGATGAGTTCGTTCACAGACGTCCCTTTTGGTCAATAGCTGGTGGCCCGTCACGTATGGCTAATACCTCTGACGTGCTAGTGGTTAAATCCACAGCCATAGTATTGATGAGTCTTTAGAGTCCCCCACATTCAGTTGCTCAAGTTTTCGGGCGAAACGCTGTAGAGGCCGTATGGAGATATGGCAGGGTTCGATCCGATACGTGCAGTATTGCACGGATCATGATCGGACGGAAAATACTAGCGGGCTTTGGTTTAAGCCGGATCCTAGTATTGCACAGTGTAGATTTTGTCTCATTGCATTTGTATTTCGGTCGGAATACAAATGCAAGTATGTATATACAGTAGCGGGGTTTTCCTGTAATTTATTACGGGATCAGTTTTTTTTGTAGTTGCCAGTTTGCTTTCCGTTTCGGCCAGTTTTCTTTGTATCTTTCACTGGCCGAAGATTGGTGGAGGAGGGCTTATTTGCATTTGTGCAAATAAACCTTTTTGGAGGGTTGTCTTTGCATACTTTTGTATCATGATGGTTTCATGATGGAGCCCCATCCCTTGACCTTCCATGGTTCATGATTGCTTGACTTTTTGTAGCAATCATGGTTGTTGATTAGTTGATGGAGTGTGGATTTGTTGGTGATCATTTTTCTTCTCATGATCACATACCCTTTCTCTCTCTTGATTATTGGAGACACCCATATTCATTTTTGGCCTCACACTCTCTCCATTCCCTCATGCATGGCCGGCCATTAGGATGAAGGGGCTATCCCAATTTTGTAAGGGGGATTTTTGGCTCTCTCATGCTAGAAAAATCCCCAAGTTCCTCCACAAAAGTTCATATATCATTCTCCTCCACAAAAGGGCAACTTCCTACAACCCCAATAGAGACAAAGAGCACTACGTATTCTACAGCAAACCTTGGGCACGTCGGCTCGCCAACTTCATGCCCGAGTTGCCTCGGTATAGAGGTGGGAGCCCGTAAAAGAAGCCGGCGACGTGGCGCCCTTCCGGCGACGTGGTGGAGACCGGACATTCCGTGGAAGATCGGGACGACGACGAGAAGACCGGAGGACTCAGATCACTCGGTATATCTCTCTTCCCATCTTGTAGTTAGCTAGGACTAGTTTAATGGCACGATCCGGGCTTTTAGTGCGCGGTGGTGCCGGTTTGAAAAGTTAAAGTAAAGCATCGCTTCCGCATTCCGGCGTCGGATTGACGGTCGGGGCGCCTCCGTGCACTTACAATAAGTGTATAGGTTGTGAGTGTCATGGCAATTACCTATGGTGTGGGTGTAGCATACAATTTAGTGCTCGTGCAACATGAACCGTCAGTAATGATGCAATGTCCACTAGGTACTAGGTCAAGGCACAACAAGTAATGGTATGTATGATGCTCATGCACAATCAACATATATGATTATAAACATGCGGCTATAATATATTATCAAGCCCTGACGCATAACTTCATACGGGCGATTTTCCCGTAGATGTTAAATCTACTCACAGTGATCTCGAGCTAGGTATATCCAACCACCTGCTTTCCTTTCTTCGCAGCGTCCGAAGTCCCCGCCTGCGATCCTATTAACACAAAACATAGCAAGTGCAACTTAGAATCGACCAATAATACATACAATTACGTTTAAATCGACGCGCCGACTCCTACAACCTATAAAGTGCTCGCTTAGCGGCTAACGTGTGTGGTGACACAACTAAAACAAACCCTACGTGCAGAAATCACGCGAAGCACATAAACCGATTCGGACACCGTATCGAATATCGTAAAGCGCGTCGTCGAAACACTAAAACTAGCAAATTGATCCCAGATTTTACCCACTATCATTACTTAAAAATCTAGCAGTACCAAATATCCCAGAACAACAACAGACAACTACCCTAAAAGTTACAACACCCCAGGCCACCGTACGGCCAAGCTCGCCGGAAAAGTCCTTCATGTCGCCGGCCAAAACCGGTGGGATCGGGTCAGGGTTTCAGGTAAAAACTGTTAGTTGTATGTATGCCCTAGAGGCCATTATTGTACATATGATGTATATTATAGTGGATGCTTGGACATATATAGAGAGGACTTTCTTGCTCAACATGATAGTATGCTATCTGGTTGCTCTTTATCTTAACATGTATACTTGTCTCTAGATACTGTCTTGTGGTTACATGTTGGTAAAGCCCTTAGGATGTATACTTGACTACAAGGATTATGATGCAGATCATACTAGTGGGGCCATGGTAGTCCATAAGTTCATCCTTTAATATTCCTAGTTGTGGGTGTATAGAGACGGGGCATCGATATACCAGAGTAGACTAGCGTAAACGCTTCTCGACCCATGAGATGGGCGATGGCTGATCCCATATCTATTGGTGTTTGACATCAGAGATGGAATATGGGTGCTCAGTGGAGACGGGGTACACTGGATGGACTCGTCGAGAACTCCTAGATGGTATTATACCTCACGTCAGATAGCAGTTCTTTGGTGACGCTGGTACAGATTAGTCTGTAGACCCGAGATCGTTATAAAGTCTTGTGTGATTCCCACTATGCTTTGATTTCCACCTTACCACGTTCAAGAGGATGTGCAAAACGGTGGTTTTTGGGTACAGTCCCGAGTCACATGGAGGCAATGAGCAATAGGAGAGGATTTCGTCTCTCCTGTTATTAGGGGTAGATGTCGTGCTATGCTCGATTGGCTATAACTGGAAGTCTCTGGCCAGGGCTGATTTAGAGATTTACTGGTAAGTGTTATCAGTAGTTTCTTGACCCGTTATGAGCCTCGTATCGGCATGACTTATCGAGTTATTGTGGTCTGACGTTTACCACCCCTAGACTTGATATGCGACATCTCAGACGAAGAGACCGGACTGTACGGTAGTGTTATTGACAGGCTTTGTAGGAGCTAGAGAGGGCTTGCTTGTTGATCTTCTGATCGCTCAATACCCGAGTGGCCGTTACGTCCAGCTAGTACCGCTGACGGCTTGTGGGTTCCTGATGTGATCCTCATCTACTGCCGGCATATTGACGAGTCATTAGAGTCCTACACAGAGGTTTTACTGACTCAGGCAAAACGAAGTAGGAGCACATATGTGATATGTGCGGGACCGAGATTAATACTAGTATGTGATACCGTATTCTATTCTCGCGATATTTGTATCGGTCAGTTATATGTGATATAGCCGGGTTATCGAATCAAGTGTTGATTCGATAAGTTGGTACATATTATATTAGTCGGTTATATGTGATATAGCCGGATTATTAAATCAAGTGTTGATTTGATAATTTAGTGTATAATTGTATATTTGATATACTAGTTTACATTAACTAATATTAGCTCACTTAAGCATTTATTTTTCTCACATGTGCACACTTAATATATATGTGATATATATTAATTGTGTTTTATTTTGCGTCATGGTTGATGATACATGCAACATGGGTGTATGAGACTTACACCATGATAAAGATAATGTAGAGTTTATTTATTTATGGTAATTCAATTATTAGTTGGAAATTTGTCACATGGCATGAAGCTTCATGAAGCTTTGAGAGCCACTGGCTTAGTCCACTAGTTTTGTCTTACACTAGATATTTGTTAACCCAACCATTATCTTAACTCATGATTAAGTCTCTACATGAGTAATATTAGATATTTTCTCACCCATGGTTGCCAATCTCTCTCACAACATTATCTCTCTTCATCTTCTTCTTCAAAACTCAAGTGCTCTCTAGTTTTTGTGAAAGTGAGAAATAAAAGTGAGAAATCAATTCTAAAATGAGCAAAAAATTCTACTTCATAATCCTCTACTAAATTAGCACTTTAGTATAGGGTGTTAGCTTCACTAATATCTCATTAGTGAAGTAGTAGCTTGAGTTAGTGTCTCCTCGACGTAGACATCTTCGGCCTCGAAGACTTCAAGCAAGTTCGTTCCTTTCACCTTAAGAAGCCATGCAAGAGTCCGGGAGTTCCATGACCGCAGGGAAGGGACCACTACAAGTAGCTATTGAAGTGAAGTACCGGTCTACAAAGGTTGTATTCCGTTATCACTTAGATGTAAAGTAGTTTACATTTTGTTTCGTATGATTCTCTTGTTAAAGATTCTAGTTTAGGGTTCTTTGAAATGGCAAAAATTTGAAAATGGCATGGACGATACCTCCCGAAACCTTGCTGTCGTTCATAGGAATCCTACAGTGGTATCAGAGCCTAGCTAGAGAATTAGACGGATTGTGTAGGATTACGAAACCGAAACAATTCCGAAACTTAAAACAAGATTACTTAGTTTCTGTCGATTTTAAAACGTGCTCTAAAATTTTTTTAAACAACTGCAGAATGTTGTATGAGATGCAACATGAACACAGACCAAATTTTAACCCAAACCCTCGGATTTTGGCCGGCCACATGGGCTAAAAATCCGGCCTGCTCGAATTTTTGGATGAGTCTGGGGTTGAAATTTGTACTGTGGTCCAGTCTCTGGGTTTTGGTGTTTCATGTGTTGTCTGTTTTTGCTAATTTTGTTAGTTATATGTATACCCTAGAGGCCATTACTATACATAAGATGTATATTGTAGTGGATGCTTGGACATATATAGGGAGAAATTTCTTGCTCGACATGATAGTACGCTATCCTCTTGCTCTTTATCTTAATATATACTTTGATTGTCTCTATGTTACATGTTGATAAAGCCCTCAGGATATGTACTCGACTACTGGGACTATGATGAGATCATACTAGTGGGGCAACGGTAGTCGACGAGTACATCCTATAACTGTTCCTAGTCGAGGGTGTATCAAGACAGGGCATCGATACACCAGATTAGACTAGCGTATACACATCTTGACCCATATGATGGGCGATGGATGATCCCATATCCATCTGTAGGGTTCTTAGGCACTCTTGTGAAGGTTCATAAGGCATCAACCATGCCCGAATAAAAATTTAGACGTGCCGAACAACCCAAAGCCGGGATCTTTGCTAGATTATTAGGGTTAAGCATGCAAGTAAACATCTTTACAACTAAAAGTGAGGGATTACAACCTTTGTAGTCAGCTCCTTCGCTTCATAAGCTCCGAGTAGAAGTCCCTTCGCCGAGATCTACGATCTCCCGGACTCAAGAGAGGCTCCACTACTCGAACGATCCATGCTAGCTTGTGGTGTTCCGTTTCTCCGATGATCTACGTCGAAGTTGCTATAACTCAAGCTCTATCACTCTAATGAGGTGAACACCCTAATCTAATGGGCTAGATTAGATGAGAATGATGGAGTAGTATTTATGCTTTCTTTTTATATCATAATCTCATATGAAATCATCACAAAAGGAATTTCTAGTAAGCTTTCTCAAAGCTAAAGAGAGAAGAAGAAGATGAATAATGAGATAAAATCCTTTTGTCATGAATAATGAAATGAGTATATGAATAATAATGCAACCATGGTTAATGATGACTAGGATAACCCTTGTAGAGAGTTAACTAAGGCTAGGGTTTGGTTGGGTTAAGATATGAGTCATAAGAAAATATCTATCATAATATCTTCTTCATGACAAAAGAATAACTTCTAGAAGGTGCAAGAAGAAACTAACCCTAATCAAACCCTAATCTCTTTTTATCATCAACAAACATGTTTCATTATTAATCATATCATGTTACTATAATATATATCACACATATATTATATATTTGTAACATAAGAAAATAATACAATTAATATATATCGCATATATATCAATGTATTATCCGGTGAGAAAATGAAATAATAAAGCGAGCCAATATTAGATAATGTAATACAATATATCATATATATTATTATACATTAAATCATCGAATCAACACTTGATCCGACAATCCGGCTATATCGAATATAACCGACTAATATATCATGTACCGATTCATCGAATCAACACTTGATCCGATGATCCGGTTCATATCAAAATATCGCGAGAATATAATACGGTATCTCATATCGCATTATCCTCGGTCCTGCACATATCACATATATGCCTTTGCTCCGTTTTGCCTGAGCTAAGAAACCTCTGTGTAGGACTCTAAAGAATCGTCAATACGCCGGTAGCAGGTGATGATCATATCAAACACCCACAAGCTGCAAGCGGTCAGCTAAACGTAACAGCCACCCAGGTATTGAGTGATCAGAAGATCAACAAGCTAGCCTGTACGTTCTCCTGTGAATCCAATCAGTAACACTCCCGTACAGTCCGGTCTGTTCGTCTGATATGTCGCATATCAAGTCTAGGGGTGGTATACGTCAGACCCCAGTAACCGATAAGTCGTGTCGATGTGTGGCTCACAACAGGTCGAGAAACTACTGGTAACACTTACCAGTAAATCTCTATATCAGCCCTGGACAGGGACTTCCAGTTATAGCCAATCGAACACAGCACAACATCAACTCCCTATACCGGGAGAGACGAATCCCCTCCTATCGCTCATTGCCTCCATGTGATTCGGGTCTGTATCTAAAAGCCACCATTTTGCATGCCCTCTTGGACGTGGTAAGGTGGAAATCAAAGCAAAGTGGGAATCACACAAGACTCTATGACGATCTCGGGTCTAGAGACTACCCTGTACCAGTGTCACCGGAGAACTGCCATCTGACGTGTGGTATATCACCATCTGGGAGTTCTCGGAGAGTCCGTCCAGTGTACCCAGTCTCCACTGAGCACCCGTACACCATCTCTGATGTCAAACACCGATGGATATGGGATCATCCATCGCCCATCATATGGGTCAAGATGCGTATACGCTAGTCTACTCTGGTGTATCGATGCCCTGTCTTGATATACCCTCGACTAGGAACAGTTGTAGGATGTACTCATCGACTACCGTGGCCTCACTAGTATGATCTCATCATAGTCCCAGTAGTCGAGTACAGATCCTTAGGGCTTTATCAACATGTGACAGAAAAACAGTAAACCAATACAAGTCAACATGTTAAGATAAAGGAAAACCAAATAGCATACTATCATGACGAGCAAGAAAGTCCTCTCTATATATATCCAAGCATCCATTATAATATACATCATATGTACAACAATGGCCTCTAGGGCATATACATAACTAACAATCTCCCATTTGCACTAAGGCCAGCTGCTGTAGTATCTCATACCTAGCATCCCGAATAATCTCTCAAACTGTATCTGGGGAATGGCCTTCGTGAATGGATCCGCAGTGTTGTCCTTCGTATCTACTCTCCTGACCTCAATCTCCCGGCGATCAACTATCTCCCTGATGAGGTGATACCGCTTAAGAATATGTCTGGACTTTTGATGGGACCTGGGTTCCTTGGCCAACACCACAGCTCCATTGTTATCGCAATACAGAGGTATTGGATGTTCAATGGATGGAACCACACTAAGTTCACTAATGAACTTCTTTATCCAGACAGCATCTTTGGCAGCATCGTTGGCAGCGATGTATTCAGCCTCCATCGTCGAGTCTGCAACGGTATCCTGTTTGGAACTCTTCCAACATACCGCCCCTCCATTGAGGGTAAAGACAAAACCAGAGTGCGACTTAGAGTCGTCCTTATCACTTTGGAAGCTGGAATCGGTAAAGGACTCCACCTGGAGTTCTCCGTTACCATACACCAAGAACATCTCCTTAGTCCTTCGCAAGTACTTGAGAATGTTCTTCACAGCTGTCCAATGACTCTCTCCAGGATCTGCTTGATACCGACTCACTACACTTAATGAGTATGCTACATCGGGTCTGGTACATAACATCGCATACATGATAGAGCTTACTGCCGAAGCATAGGGTATCCCTTGCATTCGAGCTCTCTCCAAATCAGTCTTGGGAGACATCTCTTTGGAGAGAGTGAGTCCAGAGATCGTGGGTTGGTTCCCACGCTTGGATTCTTGCATACTAAACCTCTTTAGTATAGTGTCAATGTACCTGGATTGGGACAATCCCAGTATCCGTTTAGATCTATCTCTATAGATCATGATTTCCAATATGCAGGAGGCATCGCCTAGATCTTTCATTGAGAATCTCTGTCATAAGAAGAGCTTGACTGATTGCAGCATAGGAATATCATTTCCTATTAAGAGTATGTCATCCACGTACAATACGAGGAAGACAACCTTACCCTCTGCTACCTACTTATAGAAACAAGGTTCATCTATATTTTTGATGAAGTCAAACTCTTTGACTACAACATCAAAACAGATGTTCCAACTTCGCGATGCTTGATTTAACCCATAAATGGATTTAAGCAGCTTGCACACCTTTCCGCTGCTCCCACTATCTACGAAGCCCTCTGGCTGAGTCATGTACACGCACTCTTCTAAATCACCATTTAGAAAGGCGGTCTTAACATCCATTTGCCAGATTTCTTAGTCATGGTATGCAGCAATGGCAAGTAAGATCCGGATGGACTTAAGCATAGCCACTGGAGAAAAGGTTTCGTCATAATCCACACCTGGTCGTTGACGAAAACCCTTTGCTACAAGTCTAGCTTTGAAAGTCTCAACTTTTCCATCTACACCAAATTTCTTTTTAAAGATCCACTTGCTTCCAATGGGTTTTACCCCTTCAGGAGCAATTTCCAAAGTCCACACTTTGTTGGTGTACATGGATTCCATCTCAGATCGCATTGTATCCAGCCATTTCACAGAGTCACCACTCTTGATGGCCTGCTCGAAACTAGTCGGGTCATCATCTTCCATGATGCAATCCTCGCTTCCACCATCAATGAGAAAACCGTAGTATCTCTCAGGTGGATGAGAAACCCTGCTACATCGGCGGAGAGGCTGGGGTTCATCGGGTACTACTGAATCCTCTGGTTCCACTAAATCATCAGTTGCAGTTTGTGTTGCTGGAACCTCTTCCAGCTCTACCTCATCGCCACTAATTTCTTTTGCAAGAAATTCCTTTTCCAAAAAGATGGTATGTTGAGTAACAAACACCTTTTGTTGCTCACTGTGGTAGAATAGATATCTATACGAATTGCTTGGATATCCAACAAACTTACAAAGAACTGATCGTGCCTCGAGCTTGTCCGGATTTTGCTTTTTAACATAGGTCGGACAACCCCATATCTTAACTCTTTTAAGAGATGGTTTCTTCCCATTCCATATCTCATATGGAGTGGTAGGCACAGATTTAGTTGGAACTCTATTCAATAGGTATATGGCTGTCTCCAGTGCATACCCCCAGAAGGAAATAGGTAACTCTGCTGTACTCATCATAGAGCGCACCATATCTAATGGGGTGCGATTCCTCCGCTCCGATACACCGTTGTGCTGTGGTGTATAAGGAGGAGTAAGCTGAGAGAGAATCCCATTCTCTTTTAGATAATCTAGGAACTCATTGCTCAAGTATTCTCCTCCTCGATCAGATCGAAGAATCTTAATACTTTTGCCCTTTTGGTTCTCTACTTCGTGCTTATATTCTCTGAATTTCTCAAAACCTTCAGACTTGTGTTTTATCAAGAATACATATCCGAATCTTGAGAGATCGTCAGTGAATGTAATGAAGTAGGAAGAACCGTTCCTGGCATGCGTAGACATGGGACCGCATACATCACTATGTACCAGTCCTAAGAGTTCCGTAACTCTTTCCCCGTGTCCACTAAACGGAACTTTGGTCATTTTACCTTTGAGACATGAATGGCAAGTATCATAAGATGATAATTCGAACGGATTCAAATATCCATCCTTATGTAACTTAGCCAGTCGTGTCGCATTGATATGACCAAGTCTACAATGCCACAAGTAGGATTCGTTCATTTCTGAACCTTTTCTCTTGTGTGTGTTTTGTATATTGAGGACTGTATTTTGATTGAGAATGAATATGCCATTATGTAACGAGCCTGATGCAATCAACTTTTGATCTAGGAAAATGTTCATAACATTATCCTATACTACAAAATTATATCCTTCTTTACTTAAAAAAGAAACTGATATAATGTTGCACATCATGTTCGGTATATAATAGCACTCATTCAGAATCAGTGTATTACGACTTGGTAATACTAGGTGATATTCGCCAACTGCTTTGGCTACAATACTTGCACCGTTCCCTACTTGAACGGAATGATTACCTTTTCCCAGTTCTCTACCTTTCCGTAGCCCATGTAACAATTTACATATGTGGGATCCTGATCCGGTATCTAATACCCAGGACGTAGGGTGAACTGAGAAACAGTTCTCAATAACTAACACACCCGAAGAAGATGCATCAGCATGCATGTTCTTTTGGGCGGCTAGAGAATCCAGATATTCTCCTGTTTTCTGTTATGTCTTATAACTCTTATAAGAAAGAACGGGTCCAACGTTCCCCTGCTCAGTACAATAATCGGGTTCAGTCAATACATCCATGTTATTATCTTGATTATGACCTGACATGGTCGCTACCTGGAGAGAGAGAGAGAAGAAAACGCTTTAGCGTATGCTCTTGCAAGATTAGATTGGTTATTATCTTATCTAATCAGGATGTCTCCCACTGTTTTTATCAAATCTACCTTCAAACCCTAAAAGGTAAGATTAGCCGGGATTAATTACACCCTACAATTTCGTCAATCTTTCAGCCAGATCAGTGTCGGTACTTTGAGGGAGGTTCCCCGTGCTTTCGCACGGACCTAATTAAAGTAAACCTCGTTTTCCCAGAGGCGTAACCCCGTTAACACTTTTCTAGACACCTACTTGATCGGCTAATTGTCCTGTGTAAAACTCTCCCAGGAGTAACTCTTACTCGCAGTGGGTATCGGGATCCAACTATCTCATAGGAGGTATGCAATCTCATCGCAAATTTCAACACTTGAAATTCCCGATAAAGCTTTTGCGCCTAGCATCTTATGACCTTGGCTAAGGTCAACAAATCATAAGTGCTAGCCAAGTTCAACCCGTCATTTCCCGATTGAATTAAACCCACCCGTACGACCCTTGGTTAAGGTCAACAAAGTCATACGACTACCCTAACTCAATAACATCTCATGTTCTAGCAGATAAATACTAATTAGCTACCATACACCACGCCTTGGCTAAGGTCAACAAACGCAGCACGAATACTATCTAGTCTTTATCTGAAATGACGGAGGGCTACGCAGTTTTTTCAGAAAACCTTGAGCGTAACGAACTTGATATCGTCGTAGAATCGAGTGATTTTTGAAAAAGGAGTGTTTTTGAGGCTTTTCTAGTTTCGCTAAAGAGGTCACTCCCGGTGAAGGGATCTCGGCTCTTTCCCCATCGAATAAGGTGCAGGATATATCATATATACCGCTGTGCAAAGCAAGAACTATATATAAGCTGTCAAAAACTAAACCGCGAGTTTGTAGCATCTGCCAGTTCCGCTAAAGAGGTCACTCCCAGTGAAGGGATCTCGGCTCTTTCCTCATCGAATAAGGTGCAGGGTATATCATATATACCGCTATGCAAAGCAAAACTGTAGCTACCCTTTTTATAAAGTTTTGATTCTACAACATCTTTAGGTTTCTTTTCTTTTTATTAATCTCATTAATAAAATCCCATCAGCTTATGCTTCCTAAGCATCACAGAAGAAACGAAAGCAGTAATATTTATATATCAGCATATATATATAGTATAAGCATTCGTCTCAGACAGTAATATGATCTCATCACAGAACATTGCAGCACTAGAACATATATGAAATATTGGATATACTAGGACGTCCGTGTTTTCAATACGAGCCTGTATAAAACACGGATTCCACGGTCGCGATGAATAGCCAAACCCACATCCCTAGACCCCTACGAGAGCGGCAAGTAACACTGCCAATTCTAGGGTTAGGAGACCCGGTCTCGACTCTTCGAGATGGCCTTCCACTGGACCCTAGAACCCGGTTACTTGTGCTCCCCTCCTTGGGTCTACCTAATGCGGAAAAGTAAATAATATACACTGGTGACATCAACTTCATCCCGGAAGTGCCCCAAATAAAAGAATATTACATACAAATGAATTTTACATGAATAAAAATAAAAACCCTCATCTCACATAAAACCCCCGGCTATTCAGAACACGACGATCCAATATAACATATCACAGCAACACATAATATCGCATATCATCAACGTAAGTAAGTATGCATACACCGATCGTCGTTGATGTATAGCAACGAAAACCGGCAATACAACTACATACTACACTTACGGTCACAGAAAAGAAATTGTAAAACTACAATATTTGGAATCCACAATCACTTTAGACATCGTAAATCCGAAATATCACATACTTCGCATTTCATGCCTAACTGTATGAATTCCACATATTGTATCACATTCCAGATAAATAGACAGTATTAAACTTTCCGAACAGATAATCAAATACCCAAAATTTCCTAAATAGCTCAACACTTGAGCGGAGTTTAAATAATCCCAGAATATATCACAGTACCGATGATCCAGCCGTAGAAGGGTCAAGCCAACGCCTCACATGTAGCACGCCGTACTGCCCCAAACCTTAAGGTTTAGAGGCAGTTCAAGGCGGTCACATAATCGAGTTAAGGTTTGTTGTCTTCTAGAGGGTCCACCGCGTTACTTGCACATTTTTCCGAATGATTTAAACCCGATAAAAATTCAACACTTGAAAGTTTTCCGTGCCAGGAAAAAATGAGTTAATGATATCCGTTCGAACATTTTAATATTTTCTAAATTATCCGGAAAACAATAACGAATTTAAAATTCCCGATCGAATCGACGATAACAAAATAAACCCCTGAATACTCAACACTTGAGTCAAATTTAAAATACCCATAAAAATCCAACAGCAGAACTAAACATTACTGTGCAAACACAAAATACCAATGTCCCCATACTGCCACGGTTCCGCGGCACAAGCAGGGATCTGCCGCGGAACCGCGGTCATCCGTATGATTCACGTGTTCGTTTTGCACAGTATTGCTTATAAAACCCTGCTAAATTTTTTAGGTATTTTTAATTCAGAAAAAACCCAGATTTTAAAAATTGTCCAGAGAGGGGGTTATCTTGACGTGTTCGGGGTCGTTCGGAGTTTTAACTTCGTTAACACATCGCCTAATGCTCTAGCTAGGCTCTGATACCACTGTAGGGTTCCTAGGCACTCTTGTGAAGGTTCATAAGGCATCAACCATGCCCGAATAAAAGTTTAGACGTGCCGAACAACCCAAAGCCGAGAACTTTGCAAGATTATTAGGGTTAAGCATGCAAGTAAACATCTTTACAACTAAAAGTGAGGGATTACAACCTTTGTAGTCCGCTCCTTCGCTTCATAAGCTCCGAGTAGAAGTCCCTTCGCCGCGATCCACGATCTCCCGGACTCAAGAGAGGCTCCACGACTCGAACGATCCATGCTAGCTTGTGGTGTTCCGTTTCTCCGATGATCTACGTCGAAGTTGCTATAACTCAAGCGCTCTCACTCTAATGAGGTGAACACCCTAATCTAATGGGCTAGATTAGATGAGGATGATGGAGTAGTATTTATGCTTTCTTTTTATATCATAATCTCATATGAAATCATCACAAAAGGAATTTCTAGTAAGCTTTCTCAAAGCTAAAGAGAGAAAAAGAAGATGAATAATGAGATAAAATCCTTTTGTCATGAATAATGAAATGAGTATATGAATAATAATGCAACCATGGTTAATGATGACTAGGATAACCCTTGTAGAGAGTTAACTAAGGCTAGGGTTTGGTTGGGTTAAGATATGAGTCATAAGAAAATATCTATCATAATATCTTCTTCATGACAAAAGAATAACTTCTAAAAGGTGCAAGAAGAAACTAACCCTAATCAAACCCTAATCTCTTTTTATCATCAACAAACATGTTTCATTATTAATCACATCATGTTACTATAATATATATCACATATATATTATATATTTGTAACATAAGAAAATAATACAATTAATATATATCGCATATATATCAATGTATTATCCGGTGAGAAAATGAAATAATAAAGCGAGCCAATATTAGATAATGTAATACAATATATCATATATATTACTATACATTAAATCATCGAATCAACACTTGATCCGACAATCCGGCTATATCGAATATAACCGACTAATATATCATGTACCGATTCATCGAATCAACACTTGATCCGATGATCCGGTTCATATCAAAATATCGCGAGAATATAATACGGTATCTCATATCGCATTATCCTCGGTCCTGCACATATCACATATGTGCCTTTGCTCCGTTTTGCCTGAGCTAAGAAACCTCTGTGTAGGACTCTAAAGAATCGTCAATACGCCGGTAGCAGGTGATGATCATATCAAACACCCACAAGCTGCAAGCGGTCAGCTAAACGTAACAGCCACCCAGGTATTGAGTGATCAGAAGATCAACAAGCTAGCCTGTACGTTCTCCTGTGAATCCAATCAGTAACACTCCCGTACAGTCCGGTCTGTTCGTCTGATATGTCGCATATCAAGTCTAGGGGTGGTATACGTCAGACCCCAGTAACCGATAAGTCGTGTCGATGTGTGGCTCATAACAGGTCGAGAAACTACTGGTAACACTTACCAGTAAATCTCTATATCAGCCCTGGCCAGGGACTTCCAGTTATAGTCAATCGAACACAGCACAACATCAACTCCCTATACCGGGAGAGACGAATCCCCTCCTATCGCTCATTGCCTCCATGTGATTCGGGTCTGTACCTAAAAGCCACCGTTTTGCACGCCCTCTTGGACGTGGTAAGGTGGAAATCAAAGCACAGTGGGAATCACACAAGACTCTATGACGATCTCGGGTCTAGAGACTACCCTGTACCAGTGTCACCGGAGAACTGCCATCTGACGTGTGGTATATCACCATCTGGGAGTTCTCGGCGAGTCCGTCCAGTGTACCCAGTCTCCACTGAGCACCCGTACACCATCTCTGATGTCAAACACCGATGGATATGGGATCATCCATCGCCCATCATATGGGTCAAGATGCGTATACGCTAGTCTACTCTGGTGTGTCGATGCCCTGTCTTGATATACCCTCGACTAGGAACAGTTGTAGGATGTACTCATCGACTACCGTGGCCCCACTAGTATGATCTCATCATAGTCCTAGTAGTCGAGTACAGATCCTAAGGGCTTTATCAACATGTGAGAGAAAAACAGTAAACCAATACAAGTCAACATGTTAAGATAAAGGAAAACCAAATAGCATACTATCATGACGAGCAAGAAAGTCCTCTCTATATATATCCAAGCATCCATTATAATATACATCATATGTACAACAATGGCCTCTAGGGCATATACATAACTAACACCATCGGTGTTTGACATCAAGGATGGTGTACGGGTGCTCAGTGGAGACTGGGTACACTGTACGGACTCATCGAGAACTCCCAGATGGTATTATAGCTCACGTTAGATGGCAGTTCTCTGGTGACACTGGTACAGAGTAGTCTGTAGACCCGAGATCGTCATAGAGTCTTATGTGATTCCCATTGTGCTTTGATTTCCATCATACCACGTCCAAGAGGGCAAGCAAAAAGGTGGCTTTTGGGTACAGTCCCGAATCACATGGAGGCAATGAGCGATAGGAGGGGATTCATCTCTCCCGGTATAGGGAGTTGATGTTGCGCTGTGTTCGATTGGCTATAACTGGAAATCCCTGGCCAGGGTTGCTGAGATTTACTTGTAAGTGTTATCAGTAGTTTCTTGAACTGTTATAGACCTCATATCGACACGACTTATCAAGCTACTGGGGTCTGACGTTTACCACCCCTAGGCGAGATATGCGACATATCAGACGACGAGACCGGACTGTACGAGAGTGTTACTGATTGGATTTGCAGGAGAATGTACAGGCTTGCTTGTTGATCTTCTGATCGCTCAATACCTGGGTGGCTGTTATATTTAGCTGACCGCTTGTAACTTGTGGGTGTTTGATATGATCATCACCTACTGCCGGCGTATTGACGATTCGTTAGAGTCCTATACAGAGGTTTCTTGGATCAGGCAAAACGGAGTAGGAGCACATATGTGATATGTGCAGGACCGAGGATAATGTGATATGAGATACCGTATTATATTCTCGCGATATTTGATATCAGCCGGATCATCGGATCAAGTGTTGATTCGATGAATCGGTAAATGAGATATTAGTCGGTTATATACGATATAGCCGGATTATCAGATCAAGTGTTGATTCAATAATTTAATGTATAATAATATATATGATATATTAAATTACATTAACTAATATTAGCTCACTAAAAGATTCTTTTTCTCACTCGGGTAATACATTGATATATATGCGATATATGTTAATTGTATTATTTTATTTTGTTACAATAAATATTGTATATGTGATATATAATATTGTAACATGATATGATTACTAATGCAACATGTTTAGTGGAGATTAAACAAGATTAGGGTTTGATTTGGGTTAGTTCATTCATGAACCTTTTAGAAGGTTTTCCTTTTTGTTTTGTGTAAGATATTTTCAATTGACTCATACTTAACCCAACCCAAACCCTAGCCCTAGTTAAATCTCTAAAAAGGTTTAGTTGACCATGGTTGCATAATTAATCATTATCTTCTTTTCATTATTCATCACAAAAGGATTCTAATGATTATTCATCTTCTTCTTGCTTGAGTTCTTTATGCAAAGTTTTCTTGCTTTGATTTTATGATGAAAAATGAGTGAGAATAAGAAAACAAATGAGAGCAAAAATCCTATTTCATCATCCTCATCTACCCTTGCCCTTTAGATGAGAGTGTTCACTTCATTTAGTGAGTGAGAGATTGTGTTAATGAAACTTCAAGGTAGATCATCTTTGTTATCGATGATCGGAAGCAAGCTTGCATCTTTCTCTTCGTGGAGCCTCTTGAGAGTCCGTAACACGATGATCGCAGAGAAGGGACCTCAACACGGAGCTTAAGAAGTGAAGGACCGGATCTACAAAGGTTGTAATCCCTCTCACTTAGTGTTAAAGTGTTTAACATGCTTGTTTTCGCCTAATCGCTAGTTTAAAGATCTTGTTAAGGGTTGTTCGGTACGGCTAAATTTTAAATCGGGCATGGTTGATGCCTCGTAGACCCTTGTGCGAGTACCTAGCATCCCTATAGTGGTATCAGAGAAAGGTTAGAGCTTTAGGCGAAGTCTAGGCGAAGTTTAAAGTCCGATCGAACCCCGAAACCCCATTTTACCCTAGTTTCTGGAAATTTTTTAAAATTGTGATTTTTTCTGTATTAAAAATGCTCAAAAAAATTAGAAGGGTTTATTAGGAATTACTGTGCAAAACGTGCCATTAATGCGCTTAAAGCGCCGCGGAACCGCGGCCGTACCCTTACTTGCGTGGCGGTTCCGCGGCGCAATATTTAGATTATTGGATCCACTTTCTACAGTAAAAACCTTAGTTAGTTCCTGATTCTTCTGGGAATTTTTAATTATACTCAAGAGTTAAGTTTTCTGGGTTGTATAGGGGACTCGTTGATTCGATCGGATAATTTAACTTCGTTTAGTTTGTCCGGGTAATTTTTAGAACGTGTTAAAAAGTTCGAACGGATATCAATAACTCATTTTTTCTTGCCGAAAAATTTCCAAGCGTTGGATTTTTCCGTACTTTAAGAACGTTCTAAGTTGTGCATGTAACGCGGTGGACCCTCTAGAAGACAACAAACCTTAACTCGATTATGTGACCGTCTTGACCTGCCTCTAAACCTTAGGGTTTGGGGCAGTACGGCGTGCCACATGTGAGGCGTTGGCTTGACCCTTCTACGGCTGGACCATTGGTACTGTAGCATGTGATGGATGTTTTTAAACTAATTTCAAGTGTTGAGAACTATTTGAGAAAACTTGGGTGTTTGATTATTCGATCGAAAAATTTAACATTGTCTATTTATCTGGAATGTGGTACAATACTTGGAATCCACAAATAGTTATGAGATAACTAATTTGAATGTTATAAATCTACCAGTTCAGTCTCAGATGATCGGTTGCCACGGGGTTTTGATGCGATCAAAAGTCCGTCGCAATCACGTAGCTTACGCGGATACTCGCCGGGTAAACTTAATAGACAGCCACGCCCCATAGCCCCGACCAAGTGACTGTAGGAGAACCCCGTCGCCAAAAGCATCCGTTCGGATGCTCGCGGCAGCGGTGTTCCGCCTTAGTGCACTTCGTCGACGGCATCCGGGGGTGCGGCCGTCTACTAAAGTTTGCGACGAGCATTCGATCAGTAATGTCGGGAATCTTGTTGAATTTGCCGACTTGATATTGAAAAGAGTTTTCGATAATTGAGACTAAAATGCGGGGTTTATAATTGTTAGGCATGCGATGTCTGAGAAATTCATTTGGTTAGGCATGCGATGTCTAAGAAGGTTGCGGATTCCAACTGTTGTAGTTTTACACTTTCTTTTCTGTGACCGTAAGCGTAGTATGTGGTGTATCGCCGGCTTCGTTGCTATACATCAACGACAATCGGGATATGCATACTTGCTTACGTTGATGATATGAGATATTATGTGTTGCTGTGATATGTTATATTGGATCGTCGCGTTCTGAATAGCCGGGGGTTTTATGTGAGATGAGAGTTTTTCTTTTTCATTCATGTAAAATTCATTTGTATGTAATATTCTTTTATTGGGGCACTTCCAGGCTGAGTATGATGTCACCATTGTATATTATTTACTTTTCCGCATTAGGTAGACCCAAGGCGGGGAGCAAAAGTAACGGGTTCTAGGGTCCAGTGGGAAACCATCTCGAGGAGTCGAGACCGGGTCTCCTAACCCTAGAATTGGCAGTGTTGCTTGCCGCTCTCGTAGGGGTCTAGGGATGTGGGTTTGGCTATTCATCGCGATCGTGGAATCCGTGTTTTATACAGGCTCGTATTAAAACACGGACGTCCTAGTATATCCAATATTTCATATATGTTCTTCTGCTTCAATGTTCTGTGATGAGATCATATTACTGCCTGAGATGAATGTTTATATTATATATATGAGATATATGTTATATTGCAAATTTCGTTTCAAATGTGATGCTTGTGAAGCATAATTAAAATGGGACTTCATTAATGAGATTAATGAAACTAAAAGAAATCTAAGATGTTTTAGAAACTTGTTTAAAAACTGGTAGCTCTAGTTCTTGCTTTGCATAGCGGTGTTCCTTGTAGAACATCCAACACCTTATTCGATAAGGAAAGAGCCGAGATCCCTTCACCGGGAGTGACCTCTTTAGTGAAACTAGCATATGCTACAAACTCGGTTTGTCTTTTGATTGCTTCTATAGTTCTTGCTTTGCATAATGGTATTTGTAAAATATCCTGCACCATATTCGATGAGGAAAGAGCCGACGATCCCTTCACCGAGAGTGACCTCTTTAGAAAAACTAGAAAAGGCCTAAAAACATTCCATTTAAAATCACTCGATTCTACAACGATATCAAGTTCATTACGCAAAGGGTTTTCTTAAAAACCTATCGTAGCCCTCCGTCATTTCAGATAAGTACTACTTAGTATTCGTGCACGGTAGTTTGGCATTCGTCAAGGCGTAGTGTACGGTAGCTAACTAGTGCTTATCTGCTAGCATACGATGCGATTGGATTAGGGTATTCGTGCGGCGTTGTTTGGCATTCGTCAAGGGTCGTGCGGGTGGGTTTAATTCAATCAGGAAATGTATGGGTTGAACTTGACTAGCGGACTATGGGTGGTTTGGCATTTGTCAAGGTCATAGGACGCTAGGGGTAAAATATTATTGGGAATTTCAAGTGTTGAAATTTGCAATGAGATTGCATACTTTCTATGAGATAGTTGGATCCCGATACCCGCTGCGAGTAAGAGTTACTCCTGAGAGAGTTTTACACATTACAATTAGCCGATCAAGTAGGTGTCTAGAAAGGTGTTAACGGGGTTACGCCCCTGGGAAAACGAGGTTTACTTTAATTAGGTTCGTGCGAAGCACGGGGAACCTCCCTCAAAGTACCGACACTGGCCTGGCTGAAAGATTGGCAAACTTGTAGGGTGTAATTAATCCCGGCTAGTCTTTCCTTTTAGGGTTTGAAGGAAGATTTGACTAAAACAATGGGAGACATCCTGATTAGATATATTAGATAATCAATCTAATCTTGCAAGAGCATACGCTGAGTGTTTTCTTCTCTTTCTCTCCTGGTTACGACTATGTCACGCCTTAATCAAGATAATAATACAGATGTATTGACCGAACCCGCTTGTTATACTGCGTTAAGGAACGTTGGTCCCGCTCCAACTTATAAATGTTATAAGACAGAGCAGGTGTGTTCATTACAGAGATTCCCGTGCCGCTCAAACGAAGAAAGTGCATGCTGATGCATCTTCTTCGGGTGTGTTCATTACAGAGAACTGTTTCTCAGTATCCTTTACGTCCTGGGTATTTGATACCGGATCAGGATCCCACATATGTAATTAGTTACATGGGCTACAGATAGGTAGAGAACTGAGAACGGATGATAAGTTTCATGAGATAGAAACGGTGCAAGTGTTGCAGCCAAGTCTGTTGGTCACTATCACCCTGTATTACCAGACTACATTGATTCTGAACGAATGTTATTAGATACTGAACCTGATATACAACATCATATCAGTCTCTTTATTAGTAAAGAAAGGATATAATTTTGTATTGTTGGATAATGTTTTGAACATTTCCTATATCAAGAGTTGATCGGTTCAGGCACGTTATCTAAAAGCATTGACGTTCTAAATCAAACTATAGTTCTTAGTATACAGAACACACATAAAAGGAATAGTTCAGAAATGAACGAATCCTTCTTGAGGTATTGTAGACTAGGTCATATCAATATGACCCGACTAGCCAAGTTACATTTAGATGCATATTTAAATTAGTTTGAATTTACATCTTATGAAACTTGCCGGTCACGTCACAAAGATAAGATGACCATAGCTCTGTTTATTGGAAACAGAGAAAGAGTTAGTGAACTCTTGGGATTGATACATGCTGATGTATGAAGGTCCTCTGTCTACACATGCCAAGATCCGTTCTTTGTACTTCATTACATTCTCTGATGATCTCTCAAGATTCAGACATATGTTTCTATTGAAACACAAGTCCGAAGCTTTTGAGATATTCACAGAATATAAGTTAGAAGTAGAGAACCATAAACGGGTATAAGTATTATGTCCTTTGATGAGATCAGAGAGGAGAATACTTGAGCACGGAATTCCTGGACTATTCTAAAAAGAGAATGTGATTCTTTCTCAGCATTACTCCTCCGAATACACCACAGCACCTCGGTGTATCAGGGCGGAGCAATAGCACCCTATGTGATATGGTGTGCTCTATGATGAGTACTACTGAGTTTCCTATTTCCTTTTGGGTGTTATGCGCTTGAGAAGCTGCATACCTATTGAATAGGGTTCCAATCAATTCAGTTGCCTACCACTTCATATATGATATGGAATGGGAAGAGCCCATATCTTAAGTTTGTTATGATTTGGGGTTGTCCAGCCTATGTTTAAAAGCATAATCCGGACAAGCTCGAGGCAAAGTCAGTTCTGTGGAAGTTTGTTGGATATCCCAAGCATTCGCAAGGGAATATCTTCTACCTAACAGAGGAACAAAATATGTTTTGTTTCTCAACATGCCACCTTTATGAAAGGGAATTTCTTGTGAAGAAATTAGTGGTCATGAGGTAGAACTGGAAGGAGTTCCAGCTATACAAACTACAGCAGATGATTTGGTAGAACCAAACGATTCAATAGTTTCCAACGAACTTCAGCCACTCCGCCGATCTAGTAGGGTTCCTCACCCACGTGAGAGATACTTCGGTTTCTCTATGACAGTGGGAGCGAGGATTGCATCATGAGATGATGACCCAACTATTTTCGAGCTGGCCATCAGGAGCGGGACTCTGTAAGAATGGCTGGATGCTTAGTGATCTGAGATGGAATCCTTATACACCAACAAAGTATGGACTTTGGTTGCTTTATCTGAAGGGTTAAATCCCCATCAGGAGCAAGTATATCTTGAGAAGATTACTTGGTGTACATGGAAAAGTTGAGACTTTCAAAGCTATGCTTAAGTCCATCCAGATCCTACTTGCCACTGCTACATACCATGACTGCGATATCTGGTGGTTGGGTGTCATGACTGTTTTTCTAAATGATGTTTTAGAAGAAAGCGTTTATAAGTACACAGCCAGAGGGCTTCGTAGACAGTGGGAGCAGCGGAAACGTGTGCAAGATGCTTTATAGGATAAAGCAGGCATCGCGGAGTTGGAACATCTATTTTGATGTGGTAGTCAAAGAGTTTGACTTCATCAAAATGGTAGATGAACCTTGTATATACAAAAAGGTAGTAGAGAGTATGGAGGTGATCTTCGTAGAGTACGTGGATAACATACTCTTGATAGGGAAGGAGTTTCCTATGCTACGCTCGGTCAATCTCTGCTTATCACAAGGATTCTCTATATAGGATCAAAGTGATACCGCCTAAATCCTGGGTTTTGGATCTATGAGATAGATCTAATTGGATGTTAGGAATCTCACTGGTTGTAGTGAGATGGTATCAATCGATCCTGGGGAGAATCACTGGAAAAGTTCCAGGGTGATAAGGACGACTGAATGTCAGTCGCAGGCATTGTCTTTACCCTCAGTGGAGGGATGTTCATATCAGAATATTGCATTTTATACCGCCCATTCTTACGCTCGTGTGTTTATAGGTAGGTACTTTTAATCCGTGTTTGTTACATGTTTGCAGAATACAGGTTTCCAGTACAAATATTGCAAATCAGGATTAATTCTCCACAGTTACGCCAAATGCAGAACATCTGTCCACAGCAGATAAAAGCCGGGTTCCGGTCATCCATATCCGTCCAGTGCCGAGTACCGGTTCCCGATACAAGACATGTGACAGTAGTCATTCGTGTCTGGGACAAGCACAGAGCACGAGGTGGGCTGCACAAGAATCAATGGGTGCGCGGAGCTCGAGGGAGAGACAAAGTCAAAAGTAAAAAGATATGCAATCTTGGACTTGGAAATCTGCAAAGATTCTGAAGACTTTTGTGCATTTTGAAGATTAAAAACACGAGGGCACAGAAAACCAGGAAGCCACCAGAAATCCCACTGCCCAATTCATCATTATGGCCGCGCATGCGCGGCAGTATGGGGCCCTCTCTGCAGCGTTTTTCAGGGGCTTTTTGGTAATCTCATTCCTGGTCTGGTGGATGCCCTAGAATTCCATTCTCCAGCCTATAAATACAGCAGACCAGAGCTTAACCAAGGGAGCTTTTCTTTGTTCTCTTTTTTGTAGAATTTTGTTCTTCTTCTTCCTCTTCTTCATTCTTTCTCCATTAAATTGTAGTGAGAGCTTTTGAGTGGAAGATTAATGAAGATGAGGGTTCTTTATCTTTCTTGTTAGTTTGCTCCCCCTTGAGATTTCTGCTTTCTCTTGCTCATTCAATCTCTTCATTGAGGTTGAATGGTTAAGAGTTAGTTATTGATCTCAAGGGTCGTATTTTCTTCCGGGACTAGCACTTCATTTCACATGCGTTTTCTACCATTCCCTTGATCTTGCAACCTCTTCATTGAGCTTGCAAGTTTAAGGGTTGGCTATTGAGCACATGCTTGGCTTGGGTCCTAGTTCTGTATTCTTTTATTACTCGCTTTTTATTACTTGTCTTTTTATTACTTGCATTCTATTTCATGCAATTTTATTCATGCTCTTTATTACTTGTATCTTTTCTTTTCTTTGTTCTTTTCTTTTTGTTCTCTTTTGTTCATTTTGTAAATGTTGTAATTATTGTTGTTGATAAGAATTAATACGGTTTTATAAGCTAACATTTCTTTGCCAATTCATTTTCCCGTTATTTTCCATTTGAACTTCGCCCAAACCATACGCAAGCGCTCCGTTAGGCACCATACCCTGACAAGGTAACGGTGATTCCTAACCACGACCGGTTGCGTTCGGTTTGGCCGGAGGCGAAGGCAAGAGACAAGAACGGAAGGACAAGGGTAAATAAGCCGGATTCCACGAATACCGCGCTTAAATCCCCTAATCCACGTTGTTGCCGATTGCTTAGCTTCAATTGGTCAAGACTCGGCTCAAAGGTTTTTGAGTACGGATTTCTTAGCTTACAATCTCGTATTTTCTTAACTTTATACTTGCAGATAAACACATAGGTTAGATCAAACACAAACATACAGATTCTTTATTAACTCGTCTAAGACAAGAAGGTAAGATAACACCATCTCCCTGTGGACCGACCCGTGCTCACCGGCTAGCTGCAAAGCGACACCGTCCTGATCGCGGTTACACTTTAATTCTTTGAACATCCGACACGCCAAAAGCGTGCGATCAAATGGCGCCGTTGCCGGGGAGACGGTAGCGTATTTTCTTTCTTGTTATTCGGGTTAATATTCTTTTTGTATATAAAAAAAAATATATATTCTTTTTTGTTTTTTGGACAATATTTTTGTGGGCAAGTGTGCAGAATTTTGCGTATTTGCAAACTGCGATAGTGGGGAAGCAAAGTGTACATTCAACGTTAAGGTGATTACGAAGTACAGTGCCAAAGATCCGGGTAGTTTGACCCGCGCAAGCGAACCTTTCAAGCTTACCGGATTTGATTCAACGGGGGTTTCCTAACCCAAAACTTAAACGGTACGTACTTTACTAACACCTTCTTCTCAAATCCGACGCTTCCAATATACTATTCTTTGCAGGATTCTTTGCAAGTTCGCTAGCAAACGCTAAAACTTGACTAACCCGTATTTGTTGCAGCGCCGCGCTTAAACTAAAAAAACGATTGTTTTGATTCTTTATAAGAATTTTTTGAATTGCGCATTGCATCAATTAATACGGACTTAAGGGCAAGCGAACCCCACAACATACGGTAAAGGATTTCATCACCTTTTCCGTGGCCCACAAATCACGAACTTGCGCATAACGATAACCCGCACAAATTTTAAAAGAAACTAGACTTTAAGCCTTAAGGACTTCGCGCTCACTAGGAGAAGTTAACTGTATTAAGAAGCTTGCTTAACGGTATATTGTTTACGGGGTGTCTAGGAAAGTGTTAACGGCGAAACCGCCAAAAGAGAAAGGGTTATTTAATTAAGGAACTTCACGAAAGCGTTGGAAAACCTCCCCTTATCTCTGCACTTACCTGGCCTCGTGATCAGTGTATCTTGAGCCCGTTTCTCGACACAGTTTTACTTCGGAAATCAAGTTCTGGAGCAGGTCTAGTTGACCTAGGTGAACCCTAGAACGATTAAGTGTGTGGTATTTTTGCGTCGTGATTATTTTTGTCCATATTCTTTTTGTGTATATTTCATTCTTCTGTTAATATATATTTAAAAAAAAAAAAAATCACATTCTTTTTCCCCTCCTTTTCTCTACCTTTCTCTCTCTCTCTTCATATCATGGGTACTCCACCTCGCAAAACTCTTGCCGAACTTTGGTACCCACAACCAGACATTACATCTTACGGTTCTTGCTTTGGCCGAACTTCGAACGACCCCTCCATGCCCAAAGTTTCACTGAAAGATCGCATAGCAGCGTCTAGGACAAACACTTGCACTCCTCATTCCACTTCGTATCAACCGTTTCAAACATTCACTCCCGCTTATGTTGATACCCCTTCTGCAAGTCGTCCTTTGTCCATCGCTGAACGTATTGAACAATCTCGTAGCCGATCTTTCACTCCTTTCACCACTTCAAACTCTTGGGATCAACAATTCCATTCACCTTCTTATCCAAATGTTGATCCTGCTCCTGTCCAGCCATTCAATTCCTACCAGTCCTACCCGACTTTTTCACCTTCCCTAGACATTGTTTCTGAACCGCCATTTGGGAATTTTCAGTATCTAAACAACTTTGAATCTTTTACTGAAACCCCTTCTCAACCCATGTCTAGTCTTGAACAGTCGTTGGAAGACTTTAGGGTAGCGTCAAGCCAACAGATGATGGATTTGAATGCGTCCATGGCCGCCCTCATGCAACCTAGTGATCCGGTAGCTAGTTTTCAACTAGCTCCAACTTTTTCAATGTATGATGAGGCGGCAGGACAGGCTGTGAATTTGAGTGGAGAGAGTGAGATATACCCCCTTCCAAATCAAACCTACCCGTCTCAAATTGAATCCCACAACTCCTGTGTTGAAAGTCTATCAAGTGTCCCAAATGAATTATCAGTTGAAGATAGAATGTTTAATGAGTTGTGCGACTTCGTAGTGTTTGATTTGCCCGATTGTGAAGGGTCCCTTCCAAGTGAAACCATACCTAATCCTTTTGACCTCTACACCTATATCTTAGAACCAGAATCGATTAATATCCATGCTTTTGATAAGGTGTCAGAGAATTTTGATTTTCACTGGATTGAGGATATTGACGCTGGGGATATTTTGGATGATGAACCCGTAGATTTGGCTGAGTTTGTCTCTTCAAATCATCATCCCGAGTCTTTAACTGTTTTTCCCGAAACCCATATGCGTCTTGATTTTGAAGAAATATGCATGGATGAGCTTAATTTTGAGGAAAATTTTGAGGATAGTCTTGAGGATGAATCAGTTTTGTTTGATGAGTTGGATTTACCAATTCATCCTGTTCCTTCCACTGACTGTGTACACCCTCCTGAGCCTATAACCGATACCCTTCCTCAACCACTTCCCTCCACCCTTTCCATCGTTCCGACCTTGCAAGAACCCGTACCATTTTCACTTCCTGTGTCTGGTTTACCAAGTTCGGCGTACCCATGGTTTCTTACGAATCTTGAGGGATTTGACCCAATCTCTCGACGGGTTAATAGATTAGCACAATCGATTTTTACACATCGGTCATCACAAATTGTGCTAATCTATTTACTCCATTTGCACCCTCAAGTTCGTATTCCACCTCTTTTTCCCTTCCGCCATTCTTCTTCTCATCTACCGAGACCGCATTCCACTTCTCTCCACAAGCGGTCTCGCGTATTTTCCATCTCTTTTCTCTACGCCTTCTTTCACCAGCCACTGCTTCATCATGATAAGATTTTTGAATGGTTGGTGCTAACTTTTGGCCTGTGTAAGGCCTTGTATAGATTGATACTGTTCTTTCCCCCCTAAACCTGAACTTCAACGCCTAACAGTGGAAACACTGTTTTACTTAAGTTTGGGGGGAACACCTTTTTTGTATATATTTTTGGTTTTTCTTTTTGTATATAATTTGTTTTTAGGGGGAACGCCGACAATTTTGACCCTCTTGGTATAGCCTGACAGTGAGGGCACTGTCAAGTTTAAGTTTGGGGGTGTGCTCGGTAAGCTTTCTTCCTTCGCATTCATTTGTATATTTTGCATTTGCATACCCTATTAAAAACCCACAAAAATTGAAAATTTCCAAAAAAAATATAAAAACTTTCTTGTCAAGTTAGCTTGTGAAAGAACTCTGATTCAACATTTCGACGGTTTTTGTTTGAAAAAATAGGAATAACTAGATCTTATGTTTGGATTTTGAAAACCTGAAAGATAACTCTCCTTTGATGTTAACTATAGCTGATATACGTCTTTACATCACACTACACGTGTCGTGAATTTTGGGAATTAGATGACAAGTCTTTCATGTTTAAACTTTTAAACAGATAAATGATTTTCTGAGGATCAAATAGGTTTGTTCTGAAATAAGTAATGTCAAGAATAGTTTATGAAGTAAAGCGAATATGAAGGAATGTTATTGATGCCGTAATTGGAGCTAAGTCTGAAAAATAACCCATCGGAAACTTGATTGGAATGATTCTCACATACCAAACCCAATAAACACGTCTTTTATCCAAAAAAATAATTGAACTGCCGGTTATATCTCCGTTCGTATTAAATCATCTGATTTTCACGTTAAACTGTCTTTTGTTTTTGGACCTAGGTAACTTGAGTAATTAAGTCCGCTGGGGTGTTTCTACACCTAATGCCCTAAAACCAATTGGTTTGGGTGCATTGGCTCAATGCTCGTTAAGAAGCCTAGAAAGTCCAGATAAAAACAAAGTCAAGCAAGTGTTCTCTCCGAGTTAAAATTCCTAACGGTTCTTTGTGTGAGAATAATCTTGATAAAAGACAAGCTTTTATAAAAAAAAAATTAACGGAGATATGAAGGTTTTACTCTATGATAAAGACTATTGCACGTTCACAGAGGTGTGTATGAAATGAAAACAAGAAAAAGGTGGAGTGAAGAATAAGACCTAGTTTCCTGTTAGGGAAGATAGAAATTCTGAAGTTGAAACTTTACTGGAAAACGAAACTTGAAAAATGCTTAACTCGTTATAGAACTTATGTGATCCTTTTAAAATTGTTATCTGGGCTTTATTGTGTGACATAATGACTTTATTCGACCTTTCGGGAACTTAACGACACTATTTTTGCACTGCACGTAAAGACATCTAAAATCTGTAGTTAAATAAGAAGAGAGATGTGAAAAATAAAGGTTCGATAGTCTAAACTTAGGATTATAGAATTGTTATTTTCTGAAACAAAACTTTAGGGGCTTGAATCTTAGTTATTTTACAAAGCTAGCTTGACCGGATTTTGTGGGTAGTATCCGCTGAAAACCCTCAGGAGACAACACTCCTCCTACTAGGGACACCTAGAGGTTTAACGGCTTGTTGCACATGCTCAGTGCAATCGCGTTCCCTGCGAAAGTGCGGTTATCATTTTATTTTTGTGAATAATTGGTTTTGCTCGGGACGAGCAAAAGTTAAGTTTGGGGGTATTTGTTCATATCAGAATATTGCATTTTATACCGCCCATTCTTACGCTCGTGTGTTTATAGGTAGGTACTTTTAATCCGTGTTTGTTACATGTTTGCAGAATACAGGTTTCCAGTACAAATATTGCAAATCAGGATTAATTCTCCACAGTTACGCCAAATGCAGAACATCTGTCCACAGCAGATAAAAGCCGGGTTCCGGTCATCCATATCCGTCCAGTGCCGAGTACCGGTTCCCGATACAAGACATGTGACAGTAGTCATTCGTGTCTGGGACAAGCACAGAGCACGAGGTGGGCTGCACAAGAATCAATGGGTGCGCGGAGCTCGAGGGAGAGACAAAGTCAAAAGTAAAAAGATATGCAATCTTGGACTTGGAAATCTGCAAAGATTCTGAAGACTTTTGTGCATTTTGAAGATTAAAAACACGAGGGCACAGAAAACCAGGAAGCCACCAGAAATCCCACTGCCCAATTCATCATTATGGCCGCGCATGCGCGGCCAAAGTAGGGTTTTGGCCGCGTATGCGCGGCAGTATGGGGCCCTCTCTGCAGCGTTTTTCAGGGGCTTTTTGGTAATCTCATTCCTGGTCTGGTGGATGCCCTAGAATTCCATTCTCCAGCCTATAAATACAGCAGACCAGAGCTTAACCAAGGGAGCTTTTCTTTGTTCTCTTTTTTGTAGAATTTTGTTCTTCTTCTTCCTCTTCTTCATTCTTTCTCCATTAAATTGTAGTGAGAGCTTTTGAGTGGAAGATTAATGAAGATGAGGGTTCTTTATCTTTCTTGTTAGTTTGCTCCCCCTTGAGATTTCTGCTTTCTCTTGCTCATTCAATCTCTTCATTGAGGTTGAATGGTTAAGAGTTAGTTATTGATCTCAAGGGTCGTATTTTCTTCCGGGGCTAGCACTTCATTTCACATGCGTTTTCTACCATTCCCTTGATCTTGCAACCTCTTCATTGAGCTTGCAAGTTTAAGGGTTGGCTATTGAGCACATGCTTGGCTTGGGTCCTAGTTCCGTATTCTTTTATTACTCGCTTTTTATTACTTGTCTTTTTATTACTTGCATTCTATTTCATGCAATTTTATTCATGCTCTTTATTACTTGTATCTTTTCTTTTCTTTGTTCTTTTCTTTTTGTTCTCTTTTGTTCATTTTGTAAATGTTGTAATTATTGTTGTTGATAAGAATTAATACGGTTTTATAAGCTAACATTTCTTTGCCAATTCCTTTTCCCGTTATTTTCCATTTGAACTTCGCCTAAACCATACGCAAGCGCTCCGTTAGGCACCGTACCCTGACAAGGTAACGGTGATTCCTAACCACGACCGGTTGCGTTCGGTTTGGCCGGAGGCGAAGGCAAGAGACAAGAACGGAAGGACAAGGGTAAATAAGCCGGATTCCACGAATACCGCGCTTAAATCCCCTAATCCACGTTGTTGCCGATTGCTTAGCTTCAATTGGTCAAGACTCGGCTCAAAGGTTTTTGAGTACGGATTTCTTAGCTTACAATCTCGTATTTTCTTAACAATTTTATACTTGCAGATAAACACATAGGTTAGATAAAACACAAACATACAGATTCTTTATTAACTCGTCTAAGACAAGAAGGTAAGATAACACCATCTCCCTGTGGACCGACCCGTGCTCACCGGCTAGCTGCAAAGCGACACCGTCCTGATCGCGGTTACACTTTAATTCTTTGAACATCCGATACGCCAAAAGCGTGCGATCAAGGGACGGTATGTTGGAAGAGTTCCAAGCTAGATACCGTGAAGGCAAGATACATCGTTACCAAGGATGCTACCAAAGAGGCAGTCTGGATATATATAAGTTCATGAGATGAACTTCGTTCCTACCATTGTGTGACAATGGAGTTGTGGCTTATGCTAAGGAACCCCCGTCCCATCAGAAATCCAGATATAATTCTTAGGCAGTATCACTTGATCATGGAGATGGTTGATCTCCAGGGAGATCGAGGTTAGGAAAGTAGATATAGAGGACAACAGCGCGGATCCACTCATAAAGGCTTTTTTTCCCAGTAGAGAATTTTATGGGATGGTTGAGTATGAGATACTTCAACCACAGCTAATTGTTGGGTATGTGATACCACAACAGATGGCCCTAGTGCAAGTGGGAGATTGTTAGTTATATGTATACCCTAGAGGCCATTACTGTACATACGATGTATATTGTAGTGGATGCTTGGACATATATAGGGAGGACTTTCTTGCTCGACATGATAGTACGCTATCTGGTTGCTCTTTATCTTAACATGTACTCTGATTGTCTCTATATTACATGTTGATAAAGCCCTTAGGATATGTACTCGACTACTGGGACTATGATGAGATCATACTAGTGGGGCCACGGTAGTCGACGAGTACATCCTATAACTGTTCCTAGTCAAGAGTGTATCGAGACAGGGCATCAATACACCAGATTAGACTAGCGTATACGCATCTTGACCCATTTGATGGGCGATGATTGATCCCACATCCATCGGTGTTTGACATCAAGGATGGTGTACGGGTGCTCAGTGGAGACTGGGTACAGTGGACGGACTCATCGAGAACTCCCAGATGGTATTATACCTCAGGTCAGATGGCAGTTCTCTGGTGACACCGGTACAGAGTAGTCTGTAGACCCGAGATCGTCATAGAGTCTTGTGTGATTCCTACTGTGCTTTGATTTCCATCATACCACGTCCAAGAGGGCGTGCAAAAAGGTGGCTTTTGGGTACAGTCCCGAATCACATGGAGGCAATGAGCGATAGGAGGGGATTCGTCTCTCCCGGTATAGGGAGTTGATGTTGCGCTGTGTTCGATTGGCTATAACTGGAAATCCCTGGCCAGGGTTGCTGAGATTTACTTGTAAGTGTTATCAGTAGTATCTCGAACTGTTATAGACCTCATATCGACACGACTTATCAAGCTACTGGGGTCTGACGTTTACCACCCCTAGGCGAGATATGTGACATATCAAACGACGAGACCGGACTGTACGGGAGTGTTACCGATTGGATTCGCAGGAGAATGTACAGGCTTTCTTGTTGATCTTCTGATCGCTCAATACCTGGGTGGCTGTTATATTTAGCTGACCGCTTGCAGCTTGTGGGTGTTTGATATGATCATCACCTACTGCAGGCGTATTGACGATTCTTTAGAGTCCTACACAGAGGTTTCTTGGCTCAGGCAAAACGGAGTAGGAGCATATATGTGATATGTGCAGGACCGAGGATAGAGCTTTTGAAATCGTATCGTTGCCCTTTTGAGATACCGTATTATATTTTCGCGATATTTGATATCAGCCGGGTCATCGGATCAAGTGTTGTTTTGATGAATCGGTAAATGAGATATTAGTCGGTTATATGCGATATAGCCGGATTATCGGATCAAGTGTTGATTCGATAATTTAATATATAATAATATATATGATATATTAAATTACATTAACTAATATTAGCTCACTAAAAGATTCTTTTTCTCACTCGGGTAATACATAGATATATATGCGATATATGTTAATTGTATTATTTTATTTTGTTACAATAAATATTGTATATTTGATATATAATATTGTAACATGATATGATTACTAATGCAACATGTTTAGTGGAGATTACACAAGATTAGGGTTTGATTTGGGTTAGTTCATTCATGAACCTTCTAGAAGGTTTTCCTTTTTGTTTTGTGTAAGATTTTTTCAAGTGACTCATACTTAACCCAACCCAAACCCTAGCCCTAGTTAAATCTCTACAAAGGTTTAGTTGACCATGGTTGCATAATTAATCATTATCTTCTTTCATTATTCATCACAAAAGGATTCTAATGATTATTCATCTTCTTCTTGCTTGAGTTTTTCAAGAAAAGCTTTCTTGCTTTGATTTTGTGATGAAAAATGAGTGAGAATAAGAAAACAAATGAGAGCAAAAATCCTACTTCATCATCCTCATCTACCCTTGCCCTTTAGATGAGAGTGTTCACTTCATTTAGTGAGTGAGAGCTTGTGTTAATGAAACTTCAAGGTAGATCATCTTTGTTATCGAAGATCGGAAGCAAGCTTGCATCTTTCTCTTCGTAGAGCCTCTCGAGAGTCCGGAACACGATGATCGCAGCGAAGGGACCTCAACACGGAGCTTAAGAAGTGAAGGACCGGATCTACAAAGGTTGTAATCCCTCTCACTTAGTGTTAAAGTGTTTAACATGCTTGTTTTCGCCTAATCGCTAGTTTAAAGATCTTGTTAAGGGTTGTTCGGCGCGGCTAAATTTTAAATCGGGCCTGGTTGATGTCTCGTAAACCCTTGTGCGAATGCCTAGCATCCCTACAAATTTTTCATGTGATGTCAACTTTTTGCAAAGGCAACTCGGAGTGTTTCGTAGTCGTAATTCTAACAGTTTTTCGGGTTACTTTAGACGGTGTTAAAAAGTTCGAACGGATATCAAATACCCATTTTAACCCTCGCCGGAAATTTTTCCAAGTGTTGGATTTTTTTCTAGTTAAAGAAAATTCAAACATCATGCAAGTAATGCGATGGACCTTCTAGAAGAACAAAACCTTAACTCGATTATGTGACCGTCAGAACCGCCACTAAACCCTAGGGTATGTGGTAGTTCAGCGGTGCTACATGTGAGGCATTGGTTGACCTTTTTACGGCTGGTCCATTGGTACTGTGGCATGTGCTGAATCTTTTTAAACTCCACTCAAGTGTTGAGCTTTTTGGGTAATTTTGGGTGTTTGTTGATTCGATTGGAATGTTTAACATCGTCTAGCTATTTGTGGAATGTGATACAATATGTGGAATACATATAGTTAGGCATGAAATCCAAAGTATGTGATATTTTGGGTTTATGATGTCTAAGGTTATTATGGATTCCAAATGTTGTAGTTTGACATTTTCTTTTCTGCGATCGTAAGTGTAATATGTAGTGCATCGCCGGTTTCGTTGCTATATATCAACGACAATTAGGATACACATATTTACTTACGTTGATGACATGTGATGTTATGTGTTTCTGTGATATGTTATATTGGATCGTCGCGTTTTGAATAGCCGGGGGGTTTTATGTGAGATGAGAGTTTTTATTTTCATTCATGTAATATTCTTTGTATGTAATATTCTTTTATTGGGGCACTTCCTGGTTGAGGATGATGTCACCATTGTTGTATATTATTTACTTTTCCGCATTAGGATAGACCCCAGGAGGGGAGCATAAGTAACCGGGTTTTAGAGTCCAGTGGGAGACCAACTCGAGGAGTCGAGTCCGGGTCTTCTAACTCTAGAATTGGTAGGGTTGCTTGCCGCTTTCGTAGGGGTCTAGGGATGTGGGTTTTGGCTATTCATCGCGACTGTGGAATCCGTATTTTATATAGGATCAAAATAAAACACGGACCTCCTAGTATATCCAATATTTCATATGTTTCTTCTGCTGCTCTGTGATGTGATCACTGTGAATTCTGAGACGAGTGGATATACATTATATATGAGATATATAGTAGACGTTGCTTATGTTTTGCACCCGCACTAGTCCTATCCCGGTATGCCGTTAGTTAAGTAACCTAACGGTGCATAACGGGACACTGTGGCGAATGCGGATGGCATAAGCGTACGTTGTATTTTCGTTTCTTCTGTAATGCTTAGGAAGCATAAATGATGGGACTTCATTAATGTGATTAATGAAAGAATAGAAACCTAAAAGATGTTGTAGAATCAAATTTTCAAAAAGGGTAGCTCTAGTTTTTGCTTTGCATAGCGGTATTCCTTGTAGAATATTCAGCACCTTATTCGATAAGGAAAGAGCTGAGATCCTATCACCGGGAGTGACCTCTTTAGCGAAACTAGCAGATGCTACAACTCACTCGGTTTTGTTTTTGATTGCTTTTATAGTCTTTGCTTTGCATGGTGGTATTTGTGAAATATTCTGCACCTTATTCGATAAGGAAAGAGCCGAGATCTCTTCACCGGGAGTGACCTCTTTCGCAAAACTAGTGAAAGCCTAAAAAACACTCCTTTTCAAAAATCACTTGTTTCTACAATGATATCAAGTTCATTACGCAAAAGGTTTTCTGAAAACCTGTCGTAGCCCTCCGTCATTTCAGATAAGTCCTACTTAGTATTCGTGCTGCGTTTGTTGACCTTGTCAAGGCGTAGTGTGAGGTAGCTGATTAGTGCTTATCTGCAAAGCATATGATACGATTGGATTAGGGTAGTCGTGCGGCCTTGTTGACCTTGTTAAGGGTCGTGCGGGTGGGTTTAATTCAATCACGAAATGACGGGTTGATCTTGACTTGCGGTCTATGGTTTGTTGACCTTGTCAAGGCCATAGATCGCTTAGGGCAAAATATTATCGGGAATTTCAAGTATTGAAATTTGCAATGAGATTGCATACCTTCTATGAGATAGTTGGATCCCGATACCCACTGGGAGTAAGAGTTACTCCTGGGAGAGTCTTGCACTTTACAATTAGCCGATCAAGTAGGTGTCTAGAAAGGTGTCAACGGGGTTATACCTCTGCGAAAACGAGATTTATTTTAATTAGGTCCGTGCAAAAGCACGGGGAACCTCTCTCAAAGTACCGGCACTGGCCTGGCTGAAAGATTAGCGAACTTGTAGGGTGTAATTAATCCCGGCTAGTCTTTCCTTTTAGGGTTTGAAAGAAGATTTGCTAAAAACAGCGGGAGCCATCTGTCACGACCCGCAGGGTACGGAACGTGACTGGCACTTAAGTTACGAAACGTCTCAAGGCGTCCGTAAAATAAGTAAGCCAAAGCCCAGAAACCAAAACCAAATAAGCAAAAGAGTGAAGTAAAACCAATCAATTGAAAGCGAGTTTATCAAATAAGTCATATCAAGGACTTTTAAAAGCAATATTAATTTTCCCGAAAATTTCGGCAGAGTATCCTTTGTAAATACTGGCCCCCAAAATGGGTACAACAAGAATATATATATATATGCAACAAAAAAAGGCATCCCCAAGCGGGAGCTAGCTCTTCGCCACAAGGCGGTCACAAATCCCACGCAATGTAACACAGCAACATGCAAAATAATCATAAAGAGGTATAAGTAAGAAGCAACATGTCGGCTCAAGTGAGCTCGACCCAAAGAACAAAATACAAGCCCAAAAATCTCACTGTCTCGCCTCTAAGTCAATATACAACAGTACTGGTAGATACAGTAGATGGAGTACTCTAGATACAAAGAATATACAAGGTGGTACAAAAATAATAATACAACCCACCTACGAGCAAAAGCCTCGAGTCCTGGCAAAAGAGGCAAAGAAGCGGTGCGCCCGCCGCTACTGTGCTGACGGAACGGACCTGCAAGAGACTGTGGCACAACGGGGGTGATTTGCCAACTCATGAGTAATAAATAACATCTATAGAGGCTATCGCAAGTATGCACACAAGCATCCTAGCATCTATAATACAGGTATGGCAGGATATAATAGCAGGTATGCATGCAATATGAATATACTAGCAGGTATGTATGCAATATGAATATACTCGTGATCTGCATGTGTAAATATAAGAAATCATCTTTTTCCTTTAGGCATCTCTTTTGAAATATCAGCACAATACCAATAGAATCAACAAGAATCCGTGTCCAGCAACGACACCTCAAAACTGTCTCAAATCTTATATATCCATATCGTAGTATCTCTGGCCTCAGCCGTCCGGCTGACCCATCTCAAATATCAATATCTAATCATCTCGCGGCCACGGTCGGTATCCTCTGGATATCCGCCGTGCCAAAATAGTCACCGGTAGGTAATCCACCCCCTGCCAGGCTCAACGTCAACAACACGATCCTCTTGCCCCGGGGTACCTTACCGGGCCCACCATGTACCCGTGACGGTTCCTCCACTCCTCGACCCGGATCTCGAAAACCACAGCAAACTCATGGTGGACGACACTTTACATCACTAGAAAACCGCCACTTTTTATATTTTAAAAGATCATAAGTTGTAAATTTTGCGGTTTTCCCCGAAATCCAGAAATATCATAAATCTCAATAAATCATCATAAGTGCATATGTCAATGATAATGAATGCATATGGTATCAATAACCAAGTTGCAATGTATGATTAATAAACTAGGCATGAACAATTGATGTAATGGTATACATGCACATGAATAGCAATTCTACAATGTTATTTTAAGGATTTATTGCAATAGTACAGGTTTAAGTATCAAATATGGTGACAACATTCTAGATTATAAGTTATCTAGTGTCGTGGCATGGCAATTACCAGGGCGTGTGTGTTCGCATGAATAGTGCTCGTGCTGCATATAAAAACCCTGGCAATGGTGCAGGTGTCCTATAGAATGGGTTCGCATATGTCTGACAATATAAAGCATGGATGTAGCAAGAAGTTACGCAAGCATTTACTCTTAATTACCAATATCACTAGAAATCTTTAAACTACTTAAACTATCGGGCGACTTGCGCCATTCGAACGATAGTCCCCCGTAGATGTTATATCTACTCACCGGAATCCTCAGCTAGCTACGTCCAATCACCGCTTTCCCTTTTCGTGCCGCGTCCGACGTCTCCGCGACCGAACCTGGAATTTACATCAATACAAAACATAAGGTTACATATCAAGAACGACGCAAATCCCAAACGAAAATACCAACGTTCACAAGCAAGGTACAACGTGCACAAGGTGCGCGGAACACACGCGAAAATCGCAAAAACTAACTAAAATCGTCGATTTGGTCGCCCGGCAAAGCTAAAACCCGATCACTCAAAAATCCGCACTCACACATCCTAAATGTCATAGGATATGCCAAAAATATCAACAAGATATCGCAAATACATCACCACAATAATTTAATAAAACTAGCAAGCATAAACATTCCAAAAATCAGTGCAAACATCGCCGATTTGCGACAAAAAGGACTACAACCTAGCATAACATCCAACCGCATAACTAGTTAACCACAACACTATAATTACAACGCAATAACCAAGCTTCAAACCTATTTCCATACACAAACCCCTTTCTTGATTTTTCAAACTTAGCAAAGTCCAACCCAAATCATACATGATACACTAAATTAACTCTAATTTAAAGTCCAAAAGGCAAGTTAACCACTTAGATTAGGCTAACAAAATAACTAGATAACAAAATAGATTTAATTAACCTACTAATGATTTCTAAAACCCTAGTTTAAATTCAAACCATGAACTAAAAAAAACTAGATTAGAAATTATCTATAATTTTAACACTAAAACAAATTTCAAGTTCTAATTAGCACACTTTAACTACAAATTATCCAAGGATTTAAATTATACCTCACAAGCCCAAACTCTATGTTGCTATAGCCTCCCAAGATACCATCTTTCTCCAAGATTTAAACCATTTTGGGCTTGAGAAGAGATAGAATAAGGTTTTGTGTTGAAATTGTGAAGGAAATTGTTGATTTTTGGAGCAAATTTTGGATTAACTTTGATGAAGAAAAGAGATGAGGCAAAGAGGGGGAGGGGCTGCTGCAAAACTGCAGGAATTCGGCTGAGAGAGAGGGGAAATTGGTGTGGGTGGTGATGGAAAAGTCAAGGTCAAACCATACCAATCAACTAAAGACCCATACCCACTTTAAAATAATCAAAACCCTTTCAAAACACCTCATTTCAACACATAATTAAAAGTCAAAAGAGGCAAGGAAATTTCCTTGAGCTGCTGATGGTGGGCCGGTCTAGGGGTGAGTAAAGAGTGAGAGGGGTTTTACAAAAAAATTCTATTCAAAAAGACCCCCTACAAGTCCAAAATTGCAAGTTTTAGTTTAAATTAAATAAATTTCGTTTTCCATAATAAAAACTAGTTAAAACTTTAAATAAAATACTAAAAAATTATATTACAACTAGATTTTAATTAAGATGATTTTAAAGATTAAAATTAGCCCATTTAAATTTGTATTTATCGCTAATTTAATGTATTTTTTTTACCGGCTTAAAATAATATTAAAAAATTGAAAAATAGGGAAATTTTTTTAAATGACCACAAATTAATAAGTAAATCATTAGCTACTAAAAACTAGCAATTACCTATCCAAATTAGGTATAATTAGTCCTAAACTGCAAAATAACAAAAAAGACGGTTTACGGAAAAATACCGAATTTTCACCGATTTTCAGGAAAACACCAAAACGACTTTTCAAGGCGTTACACCATCCTGATTAGATAAAATAATAACCAATCTGATCTTGCAAGAGCATACGCTAAAGTGTTTTCTTCTCTCTCTCTCCAGGTTGCGACCATGTCACGTCTTAATCAAGATAATAATATGGATGTATTGACCGAACCCACATGTTATACTGAGCAGGGGAACGTTGGTTCCGTTCTTTCTTATAATTATTATAACATTGAACAGGGAATAGGGACATATCTGGATTCCCACGCGACCCAAACGAAGAATAAGTATGTTGTTGCATTTTCTTCGGGTATGTTAGTTATTGAGAACTGTTTCTCAGTTCACTCTACGTCCTGGGTATTAGATACCGGATCGGGAGCCCACATATGTAATATATTACATGGGCTAAGGAAAGGTAGAGAACTGGGAATGGGTGATCATTCCGTAAGAGTGTGGAATGGTACAAATGTTGTAGCCAAAACAGTTGGCGAATATCACCTTGTATTATTAAATGGTAATACATTGATTCTGAACGAATGCTATTACATTCTGACCCTGATATGCAATCTTATATCAGTTTCTTTATTAAGTAAAGAAGGATATAATTTTGTAGTACAGGATAATGTTATGAACATCTTCCTGAATCAAAAGTTGATTGGATCAGGCTTGTTAAATAATGGCATGTACATTCTCAATCAAACCACAGTTCTTAATGTACAAAACACACACAAGAGAAAGAGTTCATAAATGAACGAATTCTTCTTATGGCATTGTAGACTAGGTCATATCAATGCGACACGATTAGCTAAGTTACATAAGGATGGATTTTTGAATACGTTCAAATTTTCATTTTATGACACTTTCCAGTCATGTCTCAAAGGCACTGACCAAAACTCCGTTTACAGGACACGGAGAAAGAGTTACGGAACTCTTAGGACTGATACATAGTGATGTATGTGGTCCCATGTCTACACATGCCATGAATGGTTCTTCGTACTTCATTACATTCACTGACGATCTCTCAAGATACGGACATGTGTTCCTGATGAAACACAAGTCTGAAGCTTATGAGAAATTCAAGGAATATAAATCCGAAGTTGAGAACCAAACGGGTAAAAGTATTAAAATCTTTCGATCTGATCGAGGAGGTGAATACTTGAGCACGGAGTTCCTGGACTTCTAAAAGTGAACGGGATTCTCTCTCACCTTACTCCTCCGTATACACCACAGCACAACGGTGTATCGGAACGGAAGAATCACACCCTATTAGATATGGTGCGCTCTATGATGAGCACTGCTGAGTTGCCTATTTCCTTTTGAGGTTATGCGCTTGAGACAACAGCATACATATTGAATCAAGTTTCATTTAAATCTGTACCTACCACACCATATGAGATATGGAGTGGGAAGAGACCATATCTTAAACGAGTTAAGATATGGGGTTATCCGGCCTATGTCAAAAAGCAAAATTCAGTCAAACTCAAGGCACGATCAGTTCTTTGCAAGTTTATGGGATATCCAAAGAATTCATATGGATATTTTTTCTACCACGGTGAGGAACAAAAGGTGTTTGTTGCTCAACATGCAACCTTTTTAGAAAAGAAATTTCTTGTAAAAGAAATTAGTGGCAAAGAGGTAGAGCTGGAAGAAATTCCAGATACACAAACTATAACTGAAGATTTAGTGGAACCAGAGGATTCTGTAGTTCCCAACGAACATTAGCCTCTCCGCCGATCTAGTAGGGTTCCTCATCCACCTGAGAGTTACTACGGTTTTCTCATTGATGGTGGAAGCGAGGATTGCGTCATGAAGGATGATGACCCAACTAGCTTCGAGCAGGCCATACGAGTGGAGACTCTGTGAAATGGCTGGATACAATTAGATCCGAGATGGAATCCATGTACACCAACAAAGTATGGACTTTGGAAGTTGCTCCTGAAGGGGTAAAACCCATTGGGAGCAAATGGATCATTAAGAAGAAACTTGGTGTAGATGGAAAAGTTGAGACTTTCAAAGCTAGACTTGTTGCAAAAGGTTTTCGTCAACGACCAGATGTGGATTATGACGAAACCTTTTCTTCAGTGGCTATGCTTAAGTCCATCCGGATCCTACTTGCCATTGCTGCATACCATGACTACGAAATCTGGAAAATGGATGTTAAGACCGCCTTTCTGAATGGTGATTTGGAAGAGTGCATGTACATGACTCAGCCAGAGGGCTTCGTAGACAGTGGGAGCAGCGGAAAGGTGTGCAAGCAGCTTAAATCCATCTATGGGTTAAAGAAAGCATCGCGGAGTTGGAACATCTGTTTTGATGTCGTTATCAAAGAGTTTGATTTCGTCAAAAACGTAGATGAACCTTGTATATACAAGAAGGTGGTAGAGAGTAAGGTTGTCTTCCTCGTATTGTACGTGGATAACATACTCTTGATAGGAAATGACATTCCTATGCTGCAATCGGTCAAGCTCTTCTTATCACAAAGATTCTCAATGAAAGATCTAGGTGATGCCTCCTACATCTTAAGGATTAAGATCTATAGAGATAGATCTAAACAGATACTGGGATTGTCCCAATCCAGGTACATTGACACCATATTAAAGAGGTTTAGTATGGAAGAATCCAAGCATGGGTTTTTACCCACGATCTCAGGACTCACTCTCTCCAAAGAGATGTCTCCCAAGACTGATTTGAAAAGAGCTCTCATGCAAGGGATACCCTATGATTCGGCAGTAGGCTCTATTCATGTACGCGATGCTATGTACCAGACCCGATGTAGCATACTCACTAAGTATAGTGAGTAGGTATCAAGAAGATCCAGGAGAGAGTCACTGGACAGCTGTGAAGAGCATTCTCAAGTGCTTGAGAAGGACTAAAGAGATGCTTTTGGTGTATGGTAACGGAGAACTCTAAGTGGAGTCCTTTACCGATTCGAGCTTCCAGAGTGATAAGGACGACTCTAAGTCGCACTCGGGATTTGTATTTACCCTCAATGGAGGGGCGATATGCTGGAAGAGTTCCAAGCAGAAAACCGTGGCAGACTCGACGATGGAGGCTGAATACATCGCTGCCAACGATGCTGCCAAAGGGGCTGTCTGGATAAAGAAGTTCATAACTGAACTTGGAGTGGTTCCATCCATTGAGTATCCAATACCTTTGTATTGTGATAACAATGGAGCGGTGGCTTTGGCCAAGGAACCCAGGTCCGATCAGCGATCCAGGCATCTTCTGAGGCGGTATCACCTGATCCGGGAGATAGTTGATCGCCGGGAGATCGAGGTCAGGAGAGTTGACACGAAGAACAACACAGCGGATCCACTCATGAAGGCCATTCCCCAGATACAGTTCGAGAGACTCTTCGGGATGTTGGGTATGCGATACTACAGCAGCTGGCCCTAGTGCAAGTGGGAGATTGTTAGTTATATGTATGCCCTAGAGGCCATTATTGTACATATGATGTATATTATAGTGGATGCTTGGACATATATAGAGATGACTTTCTTGCTCAACATGATAGTATGCTATCTGGTTGCTCTTTATCTTAACATGTATACTTGTCTCTAGATACTGTCTTATGGTTACATGTTGGTAAAGCCCTAAGGATGTATACTTGACTACCAGGATTATGATGCAGATCATACTAGTGGGGCCATGGTAGTCTATAAGTTCATCCTTTAATGTTTCTAGTCGTGGTTGTATCGAGACATGGCATCGATATACCAAAGTAGACTAGCGTATACGCTTCTCGACCCATGAGATGGCTGATGGATGATCCCATATCCATTGGTGTTTGACATCAGAGATGGTATACGTGTGCTCAGTGGAGACTAGGTATACTGGAAGGACTCGCCGAGAACTCCTAGATGGTATTATACCTCACGTCAGATAGCAGTTCTCTAGTGACACTGGTACAGGTTAGTCTGTAGACCCGAGACCGTCATAGAGTCTTGTGTGATTCCCACTGTGCTTTGATTTCCACCTTACCATGTTCAAGAGAACGTGCAAAACGGTGGTTTTTGGGTACAGTCCCGAGTCACATGGAGGCAATGAGCGATAGGAGGGGATTTCGTCTCTCCCGGTATTGGGGGTAGATGTCGTGCTGTGCTCGATTGGCTATAACTGGAAGTCCCTGGCCAGGGCTGATTTAGAGATTTACTGGTAAGTGTTATCAGTAGTTTCTCGACCCGTTATGAGCCTCGTATCGGCATGACTTATCGAGTTATTGGGGTCTGGCGTTTACCACCCCTAGACTTGATATGCGACATCTCAGACGAAGAGACCGGACTGTACGGTAGTGTTACTGACAGGCTTTACAGGAGCTAGAGCGGGCTTGCTTGTTGATCTTCTGATCGCTCAATACCCGGGTGGCCGTTATGTCCAGCTAGTACCGCTGACGGCTTGTGGGTGCTTGATGTGATCATCACCTACTGCCGGCTCATTGACGAGTCTTTAGAGTCCTACACAGAGATTTTACTGGCTCAGGCAAAACAAAGTAGGAGCACATATGTGATATGTGCGGGACCGAGATTAATACGAGTATGTGATACCGTATTCTATTCTCGTGATATTTGTATCGGTCGGTTATATGTGATATAGCCGGGTTATCGAGTCAAGTGTTGATTTGATAAGTTGGAACATATTATATTAGTCGGTTATATGTGATATAGCCGGATTATTAAATCAAGTGTTGATTTGATAATTTAGTGTATAATTGTATATTTGATATACAAGTTTACATTAACTAATATTAGCTCACTTAAGCATTTATTTTTCTCACATGTGCACACTTAATATATATGTGATATATATTAATTGTGTTTTATTTTGTGTCATGGTTTATGATACATGCAACATGAGTGTATGAGACTTACACCATGATAAAGATAATGTAAGGTTTATTTATTTATGGTAATTCAATTATTAGTTAGAAATTTGTCACATGGCGTGAAGCTTCATGAAGCTTTGAGAACCATTGACTTAGTCCACTAGTTTTGTTTTACACTAGATATTTGTTCACCCAACCATTATCTTAACTCATGGTTAAGTCTCTACATGAGTAGTATTAGATATTTTCTCACCCATGGTTGCCAATCTCTCTCACAACATTATCTCTCTTCATCTTCTTTTTCAAAGCTCAAGAGCTCTCTAGCTTTTGTTAAAGTGAGAAATAAAAGTGAGAAAATCAATTCTAAAGTGAGCAAAAAATCCTACTTCATCATCCTCTACTAAATTAGCACTTTAGTATAGGGTGTTAGCTTCACTAATCTCTCATTAGTGAAGTGGTAGCTTAAGTTAGTGTCTCCTCGACGTAGATCATCTTCGGCCTCGAAGACTTCAAGCAAGTTCGTTCCTTTCACCTTGAGAAGCCATGCAAGAGTCCAGGAGTTCCATGATTGTAGCGAAGGGACCACTACAAGGAGCTATTGAAGTAAAGGACCGGTCTACAAAGGTTGTATTTCGTTATCACTTAGATGTAAAGTAGTTTACATTTTGTTTCGTATGATTCTCTAGTTAAAGATTCTAGTTTAGGGTTCTTCAAAATGGCAAAATTTTGAAAATGGCATGGACGATGCCTCCCGAAACCTTGCTGTCGTTGATAGAAACCCTACAAAAACTTAGGGTCTCTGGCACTACGCTACTACACTGCTTGATTTCACAGTGAATACTCGTGGTCACAACAGGTTACAGATATCTTAAAACGACACTAAAACTACGATATCGTGCATAAAACTATATCTTTATTGTTCTAAACTGAAACTACAAAGCAACACAACAATAATAAACTCCTAATTAACAGTTTAGAGTCACTACCTTCCCAAACTTGCCCAAAACCCTAGCTTTCCATGCTCCAAGTGATCCTAGTGGCTTGGCTTGGCTTTGTGAAGGGTTTTGGTGGGGTTAAATGGAGATTTTGTTTGAGTTTTGTAAGGATAGGGTTATGGTTTCAGTTGAGAGATAAGGGAGAGGAAGAGATGAGGTGAAGAAAATGTTGTGAGAATGAGGGTTGTGAATGAGAGAGTGAGGTTGTATGTGTGAGTGAGGGTGAGGGAATGAGGGGTGAGTTTAGAGCTCTCTTTCCTCATTAAATGCATGGCATGCTTGCCATGCCTCATGATGCCCCCTCTCTCTCTTCCTCTCTCTCAAGTCAACCAAATAGAAAAAACCATTTTTATTTATAATTTGAAAACTAATTAATTTAATTAATTACATATTACACTTAATGGAATGGGGTTAGATGTCATGACTACTTAAGCATGGTTTAACCCCAAATTAACCCTAGATTAACATGCACATGTGTGTGCAAGCCCGCAATAAATATTAATAAAATATTAATTAATTTTGATAAAATATTTGAAAACTATTTTGGTAAACTTTTTACTAGAAATCCGTATTATCGCTTAATTAACACTAATCGCATTCTAAGGTGTTACAATCATCCCCCCTTAAAGAAATTCATCCCCGAATTTAAAAATCTTACTATGCGTACCTTCAAAGAGATGAGGGAATTTCTTCCGCATCTCGCTCTCGGCCTCCTAAGTGACCTCTTCACTATTCAGGCTACGCCAAAGAACTTTCACAGATGGCAAGAGCTTTGACCGAAGTTTCTTCACCTGCCGATCCAATATCACTATTGGCTGCTCGGTAAACGAAAGATCGTGCTCTAGCTGAACGGTCTGGTGCTGGATCACGTGAGAAGGGTCATGAAGGATCATGTGGAATACGGGGTGAACATTCGGAAAACTGGGTGGAAGTGCCAAACGATAGGCAACGGTACCAACTCACTCAAGGATCTCAAAAGAACCTACAAATCTGGGACTAAGCTTCCCTTTCTTCCCAAATCTCATCACGCTCTTTATCGGAGAAATCCGTAGGAATACATGATCCCCCACTGCGAACTCGATCCTACGACGACGACAGTCGGCATAAGACTTCTGTCTGCACTGGGCTGCTCTCATCCTATCCTGAATCAACTGAATTTTCTCCATAGTCTCTTGAACTAGCTGTGGTCCCAAAATCCTGCTCTCGCAAAGTTCAGTCCAACAGACTGGCGATCGACACTTCCTACCATACAAAGCCTCAAAAGGTGCCATCTGAATCGTCTCCTGATAACAGTTATTGTAGGAGAACTCTATCAATGGCAAGTGACGATCCCAAATGCCACCAAAATCAAGCACGCACGCACGAAGCATATCCTCCAGAGTCTGTATAATCCGCTCTGACTGACCATCGGTCTGCGGATGGAAAGCGGTGCTAAAGCTCAAACGGGTACCCAAGGTTTCCTGAAGCTTCTTCCAAAGGCGGCTAGTGAACTGGGTGCCCCTATCAGATACAGTGCATGAAGGAACTCCGTGCAAACGCATAATCTCATCAATGTACAACTGAGCATACTGAGCATAACCGAAGGCGGTCTTCACTGGAAGGAAGTGAGCCGCTTTCGTCAACCGGTCTACAATCACCCATATAGAGTCATACCCTCGACTAGACCTGGGTAGACCCATAACGAAGTCTATGGAAATCTGCTCCCATCTACACTTCGGAACGGGTAAAGGCTGCAACTCCCCTGCCGGTCTCTGATGCTCAGCCTTGACTTGCTGATAAGTCAGGCACCTCAAAACAAAATCTGAAACATCACTCTTCATCCCTGCCCACCAGTAGATATCTCTCATGTCATGATACATCTTGGTGGAACCTGGGTAAACACTAAAAGATGACTGATGTGCCTGCTCTAGGATCTCGCGTCTCAATCCATCTGTATTAGGTACACACAAACGAGTCCCAAAACACAGCAGACCCTGGTCATCAATCAAGAACTCCGAATCTCTACCCTGCCGAACATTCTCACGAATCTCAGACAAACGGGCATCGGCGGGCTGTCCCTCACGAATACGATCTAGTAGAAGTGGACAGGCACGGACATGAGCAAGCTATCCCCCAGTGGAAGTGAACTCAAACTGTACTCTGCTGTCGCATAAGATCTGCCAATCTGCAGAAGACTGTATCTGAACTGCGCTCAACTGGGACAAGCTACCCCCAGGCCTACGACTCAAGGCATCGGCTACCACATTAGCCTTTCCCGGGTGATAAAGGATCTCACAATCATAATTCTTCACAAGCTCCATCCAACGGCGCTGCCTCAAATTTAGATCCCGCTGCTGGAAGATGTACTTTAAGCTCTGGTGGTCTGTGAAAATCTGACACGATTCTCCGTAAAAGTAGTGTCTCCAAATCTTAAGCGCAAATACCACCGCGGCCATCTCAAGATCATGAGTGGGATAATTCTGCTCGTGCTTCTTCAACTGCCGGGAAGCATAAGCGATAACTCTATCATGCTGCATCAATACACAACCGAGCCCCACTCACGAAGCATCACAGTAAACGACAAAGCCGCCCGATCTAGAAGGCAAAGATAAAACTGGTGCAGTCATCAACCGAGTCTTCAACTGCGAAAATCTCTGCTCGCATGCCTCAGTCCACAGAAAATAAACTCCCTTCTTGGTCAGTCCGGTCAGCGGTGCAGCGATACTCGAGAAGTCCTGCACGAAACGGCGGTAATAACCGGCTAAGCCCAAAAAGCTGCGGACCTCTATCACTGATACAGGTCTGGGCCAAAGCTGTACGGCCTCGATCTTCCTCGGGTCCACACGAATACCGGATCCCATAAACATAGGACCTAGGAAGTCAACACTATCAAGCCAGAAGGCACACTTCGAGAATTTAGCAAACAGCTGGTGCTCTCTCACTGTCTGCAAAGCAATCCTCAAATGCTGCTCATGCTCCTCACGACTCCTGGAATAAACCAGAATGTCATCAATAAACACAATAATAAACTGGTCGAGGAACGGCCTGAAAATTCGGTTCATCAAATCCATGAACGCTGCTGGTGCATTGGTGAGTTCGAACAACATCACCAAAAACTCATAATGCCCGTAGCGCACACAAAAATCAGTCTTCAGAATGTCATCATTCCGAACCCGCAACTGATGATAACCTGATCTCAAATCAATCTTAGAAAAATATCCCGCACCCTGGAGCTAATCAAACAAATCGTCAATGCGAGGTAAAGGATACCTATTCCGCACCGTAACTCGGTTCAATTGACGATAATCAATGCACAACCTCAAACTGCCGTCCTTCTTCTTGACGAACAGGACAGGAGCTCCCCAAGGCGAAACACTCGGACGTACAAGTCCCCCATCAAGCAACTCCTGCAACTGATCCTTAAGCTCTTTAAGCCCCGCCGGGGTCATCCGGTAAGGTGGTATAGAAATAGGTCCCGTACCGGGGATAAGATCAATGGAAAACTCAATCTCACGCTCTGGCGGCAATCCAGGCAACTCATCGGGAAAAACGTCGGGAAACTCTCGCACGATAGGAACCCGGTCCAACAAATCTACTGTGGCTCTGGTATCACGAATGAAAGCTAAGAATCCCCGACATCCACTCCTCAAAAGCCGACGAGCGCAAAGGGATGAAATCAAACTGTGAGGGGCGGCACCACGGTCCCCGTGCACAACAAGAACTGACTCGCTGGGGAAAAAAACCTGATTGTCTTCTCGAGGCAGTCTACAGACGCATAGCACATAGCTAACCAGTCCATACCCAGGAGAACGTCGAAGTCCAACATCTCAAGAAGGATCAAGTCGACGGACAACTCTCTATCTTCTATCCGAACGGCACACGACCGAAAAACATGTCGCGCAAAAAATGACTTGCCAACAGGAGTGGTCACAACAAGCGGCTGATCTAGCAAACATGACTCTCGACCCAATCTCGGCACGAAGTGTGTAGAAACATACGAATGCGTAGATCCCGGATCAAACAACATGTGTGCATCAAAAGAACATACTAAAAGAATACCTGAAACCACTGCATTGGATGCCTGCGCGTCCTGTTGAGTCAAAGAAAATACTCGTGCCTGCCCTCCACCTGCAACTGGCTGTCATCCGCCTCTGCCACCCCATCCTCTCTGAACAAACCCTCCGTGACCACGACCTCTCTGAGCATAAGTCTGACGCGGAGCTGCAACAGGCGCAAGGGGCAACGCTCTCTGAGTTGGAGAAGGTGGTAAGGTAACATGTGGTACGGCTGTCTCTCTCTAGTGTATCATAGTACAATCCCTAACGAGGTGATGTGGACTGTCACACCCAAAGCACCCATACGACGACTGCTGACCCTCCTGGGGATAAGAGCTAAACAATCGGCCTCGTCCCATGTCTCTGCTACTCCCCGTACCTGAACGAAATTTGCCGCGGCGTCTAAACATCTGTCTCTGGGCTAATATTCCAGTACGAATCCTCTTCGGTTCTGGAACGACCGACGTCTCGGAAAGACGCTCCTCGACTAAAAGGGCTGCATTCACTGCTGCTGCATATGTATCATAATGCCGGGCGCTGATAGCGAGGAACAACTGGGTGAGCAAGCCTCGAACAATCCTCTTAATCCGCATCTCCTCAGTAGCCACCAAATACGGAGCATACACAGATAGCTCGGTAAACTGCACATCGTACTCTGCCACCGTCATACCCGGAGTCTGGCGTAACGACTCGAAACTGCACGCTCGAGCATCCCTGACGCTCTGCGGAAGAAAACGTGCAAGAATCACCGTCACGAACTTAGCCCAGGTCTTAGGAGAAAGACCTGCGGCTTTGCCCCTCTCTAAGGACTCGCACCACTTAGCAAGACCTTCCAGACGAAAACTTGCGAACTCTACCCATCTCGCATCGGAGCATCTCAGCGAACGACATATCCTGGTGTAACATTTCAGAAAAATAAAATATTATGTTTGGGAATTTTTATAATTAAATATTAAATATAATGAATATTTTAATATTGTTGTATAATTAAATACCGATAAAATGGGGAAAAATTTTGAAAATTTTGGAAATTACTAAAATGAGGGTGCTTTATGTGATTTATGCAAATTAAGAAAGTTTATGATTTATTTGACACTATTTTAGTGCTAATCGCGATTAAAAATCGCTAATCGTGCTTTAAGCGTGTATTGTGCACATGACCTGCACATATCATTCACACTTGTTACATTTTTTCCTATATAATTCTTGTGTGTATGGTTATTTGTTTTAGGTTTCCTATTTCAAAGAGAAGAAAAGAAAAGAAAAATAGAAAAGAAAGGAAAACAATATTATATGAGGCATGGGCAAGTGAGACAAAGAGAGGTGAGGGGTCTTCCATTGACCAAGACCATTTGTTTCATTCTCATCTTCATCCTTTCTCTTCTCCTCCCCCATGGCAGCACTCTTTCCTCCCCCATATCAAAACCCTCACAACTCCATGAAAAATTCACCAAAACATCTTCTCCTCTTCACAAATTTTGTGCACAAGCTCATGGCAAACCCTTAAGACCAAGAAAGTTTGCATTTTGGCGCTGTAGAGAATTCATGGGTGTTAAATGAGGTAATCCCTTCACACTTAGTGTAGTTTTTCATTCACTTTAAACCATTTATGTGTTTAGTTGCGATTTGGTTCGATTTGGTGGACTTCGGAGATTTCTAGAGAGGGTTAGGGTTTGATTTGAGTTATGATTGTGAATTGAGGCCTAGTGGTGACCTTAAACCCCTCCCAATTGATAGAAACCCAGACCAACCCAACCAAAACCTAAAAATACGGATAAACAGAACTTTCATGTCGGTTTGTGAGAACTTAGAGTGTGCAGGGAAATCTGGGATGACTTGGGAACTGTACGAGATAAGCAAACAACTTCAGGAGCTTAGATTGACTACTAGGAGACCACCCTACCAATACGAGATGATTCCACCCTACCAAAACTGAGGAGGCCGGAAATATGGGGTATGTGGCCGGCCATGGGGTAGGGGTTAGGGCCCAGGTTGCTTCAGTAGGTCACATACACCCTATATATCACCATAGTGTTGTTTTGGAACATTGTTTTCACCTTAATCAAAATTTGGGACCGCTTTCTCAAGTTGTTGTTTTGATTAGGGATACGGTTTTGCATATTTTGAATTCTGGATTTTTGTAATTTGTGTCGTATTCGATCACTAGACGTTTGTACGTCGAAATCGAGTGTTATATGGTTATTTTGAAAGCGTAGTCCATAGGTTCTAACCTATAGACTTTTAGCGTATCGTTATGGTTTCAAATTGGGTTTTAATGCGACACGATACGTTATGATGTGAAGGTACCCTCGCGAAGACTTTGAGACGACAAGCAAGCGCGTGGCGACGTCGGCAACGGCAAGCGAAGGTCAAGGTGAGTAGATTATATCTACGGGGGAAGTCGGGTGGATGGCGTATAGCACCCCCGCAGTTCGATGAATAGTATGCTATATATATACTATATATTCATATGATATCTTTTATGTATGACATGGATATTCAAGATATGATTAGGTGTTCATGGTTAGAATAGGGTTATTAGAAGTGAACTAGTATAGCTTCTTAGTCACGAACCCTAAAATAGGTTTACACTCACACGCACACACATGCTTACTGTTATACTTGTGCGTATTTAGGGATAGATACACACACACACACATAGGTATTGGGACTGTGTATATATATATACACATATACCTACCCTTGGATGATGAAGATAGTGGATGATATTTGGAGATGAGTCGATGAGTTTGGGCATGGTGCCACGAGATCGGTGATATGATGTGGTTCGTATTAGGAGATACGACATGAGATTTTAGCGGGCCTTTAAGCGTGTGTTTTCATACATGCACACATATATTTATAAATGGTATCAGCTTGTGCTAGACTTAGATCAATACCCAAGTTCATGGGATATGATGATAAGGATACCAGATAATTGATGAGATAAATATGAGATTCGACCCGTACCCAGATTTGGGAAGCCGTATGACGGATTTACGTACGAGGTATATACTGATGATAGATCCGCACTCTTGACTCGAAGATGTCATATTGTATATTGTATCGTATGTGATACTATTAAGGCGGGATCACCGACTGTCATATTTATATGTATATCGACCAAGATTTAGGTGTTTTCCCTTACCCTTTCGGTTAGACTGTTCGTTTAGTTGTGTAGTACCTAGTAGATGTTAGACTAGTCCCAAGTCATACCTATTTCAAAACTAACGAATCGTGAGTATTTTAAAAGACAGGCTAAGGAATTCTATGGATATTTCAAAAGACGCATCTTTTCTTAAAAACACCATAGCCCTTATTTTTCTAAACACCACGATTCGTGTTATTTCAAATGGCAAAACCGTATGATATAGATATATATATATATTGATATAGATTCTTCACTGTTGTGTTTATTATTCATTTTCTGCATATTCTTGCTATTCGCATCGCATTGCATGTTTAAATGTGTTTATGGTTATTTTAAACCCATGCTGTCAGGACACCAGCACCGTTATCGATGATGCGTATGTTCCATGTACACCTGCTTGCTAGCTCACACACTTCATCATCGATAACTGCCATGTCACTACACAGTAGGACTGTTGCATCAGGATATGCCCCCTTGCATGGCATAGTGGCACACATGCGTATTGTACACTCATACATGCGTATATACCTAATTCTACATCCATATTGGCACACATGCGTATTGTACACTCATACATGCGTATATACCTACTTGTACATCCATATTGGCACACAGACATTTTGTACACTCATACTTACATACATACCAATTTGCAAATACATAGATGATTCTGGCTTGATTTTGGAGATTTGGAAACCGCAAGATATATTTTAAAACTGGATTCATTTGAAAGAGAGGTTTTCCCTTGATATGTGCATATTACTATTCCATGTTGCATGATATACTGATATGCTTACATTCTTTTATATGTCGCATACATCATGCTTTACGATTATGCGCATTGAGATATGCTGTTTTCATGAGATTTCTGGATTTGAGAACTGTGGATATTTCAAAAGAAAGTATGTACTGTTTTAAAAAAAAACCGGTTTCCCTTGATATGATATTTTAGTGCGTCCACCGTGCGTTTTTTCGGTTCTGAGACGTGTGATATGTGAAACCCGATTCGAGGAGGAGGATGATTCCGTTTGCGGGTACATGGTGGACCCGGTATGGTACCCCGGGGCGAGAGAGAGATTTCGTGTGGATGACGATAAGCCTGCTAGAGGGACCACTACCTACCGGTGATTGTATTTGAGCTCGGCGGATATCCGAAGGATACCGACCGGAGTTGACAGATGATACGGGTCCGGACTGACGGAGCCCGTAGGCCGACCCGTACTGACGGAGCTCTATATATATATGAGGATTTACGTGCCGATGCTGGGCACAGGTTTCATGATGTTTTCGAGTGTCGATGCTAGACGCTCAGGTTCCATGATTTGGTGTCTCGTGAGGGACACACGTTGATTTATATCCTCATACTTCCATGTATATGCTTTATGATATTTACATGGATGTTTTGTGTCATTGGTTGACACGTGGACGAGATCCACATTGCATACAGATATTGATTACATAGTTGGATGATATCCACATACTTATAGACTTCATGATATAGTTGACATTGATTCATGTTGATTACATTGATTATACCTCATATTTATGATATGTTGCTACCTGAGGCACTGGCACGAGCACTTGGTACTGCACTTACGTATAGATGTTTACCTTGCCACATTTTCATGCTTCAGACTTTATCATATTGAGGATATACTTTATTACTGATCGTATTGACCCAGGATGAGTCATACATACGATTTCTGCTCTGTAATATTTTCTACTCACGAGTTGGCAACTCACCCCCGTTGTGCTGCAGTTTCTTGCAGGTTTTGCCGTACAGGTTTCATTGCGGCTTTCTGGCACATTGCTTCCTTTCTGGGTGATTGCTTGGTGGGTGGGTTCACTCGCATCGTGACCACCCTTGTATTTATTTTAATCAGTTGTATCTAGTAATTCCATCAACCAAACTTGTATATTTATTCAGACTTAGAAACCAGTTGTGTATCATTTCGACCTTAGAATCGCGCGCTGTAGTATTTTGGTTTTCTTGATAGTTTCGAGTTTCTTTTTGAGTTTTGATCCTCGCCCTTTGGTGTTGTATATTTTATTGCTTGCGTTGTTGTGACCATCGATTGACGAAGAGCTAGCTCTCGCTTGGGGATGCCTTTTATCATTCATGTATATATTTATCATGTTGTACCCCGTTCGGGGCTAATTTTTACAAAGGAAACTCTGACGAAAATTTCAGAAAAGAATTGATGTTTTAAACAGGCATAATTCGGCATTATGCTATTAAAATCACTTTCTTTAAAACAAGTTTTCCCTCATTTATTATTTAAAATGATTTTAAAATCACTTTCTTTAAAACAAGTTTTCCCTCATTTATTATTTAAAATGGTTTTAAATTTCTGAGCTTTTGGCTTACTTGAATTAGATGGGGTCCTATAGACTTCATATGATTCAAGGGCTAGTCACGTGCTATTTCGGATCGTGACAAAGTTGGTATCAGAGCGCTAGGTTAATGATCAGTCGAAAATACTGCATTTAATACGGCAATTTTCCTATAATTTGCACTCATCTAGAAGTGTTCGGTATTCATATTGCACATATTAGCAAAACAGTCTTGAAATACCAGATTGCATGTGTTCACTCGTCTCCTTGAGTCGCGGATCGGCTTGGATCACTTGCTCGATTGAAGATCGGCTCCGCTCATAAAAGGTTGAAGTCTTCTCGCTTGAATTGTACTCGGTGTCTTGAATTTGGTTTTGGATTTTGAATTAGGGTTTGGCACAAGTCGTGTCACTCAACTTGTGGGTGGAAGATGAAGAGAGAATGATGAACAGCCTTTTAACCCTAGATCTAGGCTCCTTTTTATAGACCTCAAAACCCTAGATCTAGGATTTCAAATTTGAATTTCCCTCCAAAAGTTTGTTAAGTCACCTTCTAAATGAAGTTTGTTAAGCCGAGCCTTCTAGATGAGCCACGTGGAGTTTCTACAGTGTTCTGGAAGCTTGTACCGTTATTGGAGACACGTGGACAAAAATTGAGGAGCTGAAGCCATAGAGCTGCCGCGGTTCCGCGGCGCAAGCGGGCTCCCGCCGCGGAACCGCGGCTCTTGTGAAGCCTTAGGGCTTGGGTCTTCTGGTAATTGTTTGGGCTGACATATGGGCCTTTATCTGATATGTTTAATTTTATTTTGCCCTCTAAATTACTACCAGATCTCAAAACTTGGAGTTGGTGTATTTTTGATCAGCTCTTTTTCCAATTTTGGCTTTGTTCCTGCAATTTCCTGCACAATTTCTCGAGACAAGAGTTGCGCTATACAAGAATGATGCGATGCCATGATAAACACACAATTTCCCTCGAAATGCCGGTTTTAGAGTAGAACAATGCAATATGGTATTTCAAGACTGTTTTGCTAATATGTGCAATATGAATACCGAAAACTTCTAGATGAGTGCAAATGATAGGGAAATTGCCGTGTTAAAAATGCAGTATTTTTGACTGATCAAATTCCCCCAAACTTATTTTCGATCGTCTCGAGCGAACTGTTTTATTAAAAAGAGAAGGAGAAAATAAAGAAAGAGAAAAACTAACTAGCACACTTTCGTAGGCAACACGATTGCACTGAGCATGTGCAACAAGCCTTTAAACCTCTAGGTGTCCCTAGTAGGAGGCGTGTTGTCTCCTGAGGGTTTTCAGCGGATTGCACCCACAAAATCCAATAATAAAAGGAAGATTATGAATATTACATTTAAAGACAAGAATTGTAAAAGAAAAGCCTTGAAAATTAGGGTTTCCAACTAAGCTAGCTTTTCGGTTGTCATGAGCCCTATCTTAAGAGTCATGAAAAGATGTTAGAAATCACGTCCTCCCTCAATAAAACATCGTCTTATTCTTCATTCCTATCTTTCTTCCAAATATCGATCATATAACCCTACGTGTGTGTAAAGAACATCCTTACATCCGGAGAATTCAATTCAAGCTATCATACTCTTGTCCATCTACTTCAGTACTTTTTAATTAATGAATATTTAAATGAATTTGCTCACACACTTTCATGCGACCGTTAATACTTCTTGAGATACTAACCGACCGATTACTCATGTGCTTACTTATTTGGTGTTTTTCCTCGTCTTGCACTACCAAGGCTTAGCAGTGACTCCCAGACCAGTTGGCCTTAGGACACTAGGTGAAGAGGCACCGCACCCTCACTATATTTTTTTATTACTGCCTTGGCGATAACAAAACCAGTGTTCATTTTTCTCACCATTTTATATTTTATTCATTTTTATTTCCTTCATACTTTGGCTTTTAGACAAGAGCATTTCAAGGTATCCTCTACTATCCCGAGTTTCAAGACGTGTGTAAGTGCGAATAGTAGGGTATCAAAGTTCAAAATGTTTGGCTTCCAGAATAGAAACTATTTTTCAGACTTATTTTTATCCTCAGATTAGTGACTTCCTTCATCTTACTAATCCTTGGGACAACGGCTCATAACTACTTATTACTAGTTCGTATAAGAAAACTTCTAATTTTCTTGGTTTTCTTAAATTTTTCAAATCTTTTGGATGTAATTTTTCACTATCTAAACTTTTATTATCTTATTTATGTACAAATATGTTTTTATTTTTGAAATTTTTTAAATTTTTATAGGTTTTGAAAAATGTTTTGTGCTTATGCGAAGTATGATGCAAATGATGCGAAAATATGCACAAATCTCCCCCAAACTTGTTTTCAACAGTGTCCTCACTGTTCCCATCTGCTGAATCTCGAAAAACCTGTAAGCCTGGGAGGAATTTATTAGTGGGGGCAAAATATTTAAGTGAAGATCCTCCCCCAAACTTATTTTTGGCTCATCATTTTGGTGTAAAAATTTTCTTTTTAAGAGCCAGAAAAAATGCCCCCCCCAAACTTGAGTTATGCAATGTTAATCTTTTGAAAATCACATGAGGGGGTCAAAAATCAGTGGTCGATGCCAAGCTTTGCAAAGACCGAAAGTTAACACCAACCATTCGAAAATTTTATCAATGCAGTGCTCGGGTTGGTGGAAGAAGATGTGGGGAAAGGGTAAGGGGTGGAATAGAATGTGTGTGCGTCTCATTTTGGAGAGACGATGCAGTGAATGTGATGGATTTCTCGCATTCTTTTTACAATTCAGAAGAAGGGGTGGAGGTTCAATTTCATTGATTGGGAGATGATTCATCTCAACGCCCGTGTCATTCAAAAATGCGAGTTCATCAGCGAAGATTTCCTCAAAAGTTCCATCAATACCCCGATGAATAATGTCATCACAAAGTGCGGGGTGATCTTCAGACTCTAAAAGCAGTTCATAATCGGTGTTAGTTGTTGACCCGGACATCTCGGTGGAAGAGTCCGTATGTGTATGATACATAGTTGGGTCAAACAACAACATATGAAAAGAGTCTAGATCGGTATCAGGAGGGTCGTCAAATTCGCTGCTGTCGACATCCATTAAGTCGACAGAACAGACCTGAGCAGTAGGATCAGAGGGTACACTTCCCAACTTGTAAATGTTCAGCTCAATTGACCTATTCCCGAAAGATAGGGTCATAGAGCCATTACGACAGTTGATGATAGCATTGGAAGTGGCCAAAAAGGGGCGACATAAAATCACCGGAATTTGATTTCGTGGGTTCGCTACAGTCTGTGTATCAAGTACAATAAAGTCCACAGGGAATACAAATTCCCCGATTTTTATTAACACATTCTCCAGTTCACCCCTAGGTTTGGTGATTGATCGGTCAGCCATCTGGAGAGTTATGCTCGAGGGCTTTAACACTCCGATACCTAGTTGCTCGTAAACCGAGTAAGGAAGCAAGTTAACACTAGCGCCAAGGTCTAGTAGAGCACGGTTGATGTGTTTTTCCCCAATAGAAATAGAAATAGTAGGACAGCCAGGGTCCTTACGTTTCCTCGGTAGTTGTTGGGGGAAAGCTGTCTCTACTGTCTTTGCCATAAAAATCTTTTTGGGCACTTGAGTCTTCCTCTTCTTAGTGCACAAGTTCTTAAGAGTTTTCGCATAGGACGGAACTTGTTGGATAGCATCTAGGAGAGGGATGTTGATGATAACTTGTTTAAACATGTCCATAATCTTCTCCATATGTGGACTCGATTTGTTAGCCCTTAACCGATTAGGATAAGGTGCTTTAGCAATAAGCGCTGGGTCCATCATAGGAGAAGGAAGTGTGTGTGGAGCCGATCCCAGAATAGAAGTGGGGATCGTCGGTGGTAGACTAGAAGAAATGGCTGAGGTGGCGAGCCTTGTGAGAAACGGAGAATAGGCTCGTGAGAAGGTGGTGGGGTAGAAGAACTGGGGTCAGAATTAGAAGTAGAAGTGGAAGGAAAGGTCTCAGCCGGGGTATCATTAATAGATCTTTCAGTGTCATCAATCTCTTCCCCAACGTGATTGTCAAGCACTCTTCCAGATCTCAAGTGGTGATTGCATCCACATGATGTGAATAGCCAGGATTGGGCAAAGGTTGAGCCGGAAGTTTCCCTTTCTCTCTTGCACTCATTTCGGCTTTTAATCGTGCAATTTCTGCTTCCATCGATTTAATACTCTCGGCTTGGGACGCTGAGTTTTTCTTTATATCATTGACAAAAGTCTTTATTTCAGCCGATACTTGCATGAGATTTTCTAGAAGCAAGTTTATGAATGAAGAGGATTCATCGGTCCCGGTCAACTGTAAAGGACTAGACGGTGCGGGTGTGTTGACCTGATTTTGAAAGTTATGTGCTTAGAAGGGATGCTGACTCAATTGTGGTGGTTGCTGTTGTGGTGGAGGGACCCTTTGGAAATTGTTTTGGTTTAGAACCGTGTTTTGAGATTGTGATTGGTTCCAAGCAAAGTTAGGGTGATTCCTCCAACCCTGATTATATGTGGAAGAATAAGGATCGTTTCTAGGTCTTTGAAATGCGGCATTGGTATGCTCGTGACCTTGAAACGGAGAATTTCGTGGACATTCTTCCGTCAAATGAGAAGGATCAAAACAACATCCACATACAGTTTTGGAGAGTGACATTTGACTTAGGGCGGCGGCTAAAAATTTGTTTTCCATAGTCTCGAGTTTCTTATTGATAGCTGAAATTTCAGCTCTAACTCCTATGAAAACATCCGATTGGTTATTGCCACCCCTAAACCATGGACTCACACTCTCCCACTGTAAAGAATTTTCAGCGAAATCTTCTAGGAATTTCCAGGCTTCCCCATCATCTTTGGTCATGAAATTGCCTTGACACATTAATTCAAGGGTCTGTTTTGTGTTAGGATTAATGCCCTCATATATGATTCGACACAGATCCCATCTGGGGATTCCGTGATGTGGACATTGAACTAACAGATCCTTAAAGCGTTCAAGACACTGTGAAAATGTTTCATTTGAAAGCTGGGTGAACTGATTGATTTCGCTACGGACTCGAGCTGTTTTATGATGTGAGTAGAATTTCTTAAGGAATGCTTTGACGAATTCTTCCCAATTCGAAATGGAATGTGCGGTTGTGTTGTAAAGCCACTTCTCGGCTATATCGCACAAGGTAAATGGGAGAAGACGTAGATGCATAGCATCTATAGAAAGCTGTGAGGTACCCATCATTGCGCATACATTTTCAAATTTGGTGATAAAGACATATGCGTCTTCAGACTCGAGACCGTGAAATTTTGGTAGAAGGTTGATGTATTGGGGTTTTATTTGAAAATTGTCCCCGTTGGCTGATGGAATGGAAAGACAGGTGGAAAGGGGACCTCGTGTAGGATAGCACCTCTCTTGGAGAGAGATGCGAGGTGGATTCTGCGCACCAATGGACGGCGGCAGAGTAGTGGTAAAGAAGTTCGATGGAGACGGATCCATCGATGTGGGTGTGGTGTTGGGTAAAGAAAAGGTGAATGTAGAAATACCGACTTTTGGGTCGATCGGGGGTACGCGAACTAAACGGGCACTAGAATCCCGTGTCCAGCCTATCTTGCACTAAAAAGGGTTAGTACAAGTGGCAGCATGACTTATAATTAGGGGAAATGATTGAAGTGTTGGTGTTTGTTTTGAAAAATGATACGGATTTTTTTTTTAAAAATGATGCAAATCACAACAAATGCACAAGCAACCCTAAAATCTAGTGGTCACCTAGGTCAAAGCTCTAGACCGCTCCTAACTGCCAAAAGACAAGTCGCAGGATCAATCCTCCACTGCCTCTTTGTCTCTCCTGTGGCCAGGTAAGTTCCAGGTAAGTGGGAGGTTCTCCACTACGTAAGTAGTGGGCCTAATTAAGTAACCACTAGCCTTCGACACACTTGCCTTAGACACCACAAAAGAAACGCGGATAAGTAATGAATTACCCACGGCTTTCTCTTGTCCTAAGTGAGCGCGAGGGTCCTTAGAGTCATCTCTAGATATTTTTTAGTTAATGAGGGTAAATGTGGATGCAAGTTTGTGATTTTTGGGGCTTAGGAAGGGTAATGAACTCCCCACCTAATCTGGATTTGGCCGTGCCCCTTAAATTCCGTATTAATATGCAAACAAACAAAAATCAAAACACGCGCAATTTATTTTGCTTTTTGCGGCGCTGCGATTTTTGCAAAGAAGCCTGCAGAAAATTGTTATTTGGAGCAGCTTAGGAAGGAGATAAGAAAGTAAGAAGAATACCTGCAAAATTTTGTACAGAGAGCAAATCAACTTGCGGCGGATCCGCCGCAATAGCGCCCTAATGCCGCGGAATCGCGGTCTATTATGCTGTTCACTGCACAAAAAAACTTTAGCAAGCTCCTATTCAGTTCCTCAGCTCTCTGGAATTCTCTGGAAAAGATTTCCCCAGCTCCAATGATTCCAGATTTCCTCGCACAAATCACAACAACTCGTATTAGTGTTTGTGCGAATTTTGATTGAAAAATTATAATGGAATAAACTTTTCAACTCAAATTTCAAAATACAAATAATTAGCACACTATCCCTGGCAACGGCGCCATTTGATTGATATGATTTCGGATTGTGTATGTTGGAAAATTGTATAGAAATCACAACCAAAAATTATTTGACCGCAATCAATAACGGTGTCGAATGTATCGCGTTAGTAAGTGCGGATCGTCCACAGGGAAAGTGTAATCGTTCGTGTTTCGAATTAGATGAATTGAAACTTTAAAGAAAAGAAAACAAACAACAATTCATGATTTGTAAAATGAAGTTCAAGAATTAGAAAATCTAGATCTAATAACAAGAAAACGATAAAATCAAGAATTGAGAATTTGATGATTTTCCAATCCAAATATCAAGAATCGAAGTGAGGCTCGTAGGAATCGATCGGATCTATAGATGTGATGAAATCTAGCGATTACGTATTCTTATCCATCGATGAATTGATACTAGATCGATGATGATCGACGAGAATTAGGGATTTCTTGTGAAACTAGGGTTTCATCATCTATCCCTTATTCCTTCGTCGATATCATTCACATTCTAGCCTTTAGTAAATTCAAGAATCGATCGTGGATCCCTAATTTCGAGCGATCACAATCAAGAAAGCATCGCAACGAAACTAGGTCGTCGATTCTTCAATTTGCTAGGGTTTACAAACTCGTAGGACTTAAGAATCGTTTCAAGCTTTATTACATCATCATTCTATTGATCGTCTCGACTCCTTTACGAGCGGAGTTTTACTCAAACATCACAACAAGAATCACAATCACAAATTGAGATCGAATCATGATGCAAGAATTTAAAGAAAGCAAGATTAAAGAATTTCACCTTTTATTTATATCAACAATTCCGTTACAAATCGCTCAAGAACTACAAGAGGAAGAACTCGATCGTCGATTTGGCTTCGCTCGTCTCCTTGAGTCGCGGATCGGCTTGGATCACTTGCTCGATTGAAGATCGGCTCCACTCCTAAAAGGTTGAAGGCTTCTCGCTTGAATTGTACTCGGTGTCTTGAATTTGGTTTTGGATTTTGAATTAGGGTTTGGCACAAGTCGTGTCACTCAACTTGTGGGTGGAAGATGAAGAGAGAATGATGAACAACCTTTGAACCCTAGATCTAGGCTCCTTTTTATAGACCTCAAAACCCTAGATCTAGGATTTCAAATTTGAATTTCCCTCCAAAAGTTTGTTAAGGAGAGCCTTCTAGATGAAGTTTGTTAAGCCGAGCCTTCTAGATGAGCCACGTGGAGTTTCTACAGTGTTCTGGAAGCTTGTACCGTTATTGGAGACACATGGACAAAAATTGAGGAGCTGAAGCCATAGAGCCGCCGCGGTTCCGCGGCGCAAGCGGGCTCCCGCCGCGGAATTGCGGCTCTTGTGAAGCCTAGGGCTTGGGTCTTTCGGTAATTGTTTGGGCTGACATATGGGCCTTTATCTGATATGTTTAATTTTATTTTGCCCTATAAATTGCTACCAGATCTCAAAACTTGGATTTGGTGTATTTTTTATCAGCTCTTTTTCCAATTTTGGCTTTGTTCCTGCAATTTCCTGCACAATTTCTCGAGACAAGAGTTGCGCTATACAAGAATGATGCGATGCCATGATAAACACACAATTTCCCTCGAAATGCCGGTTTTAGTATCAATTCATCGATGGATAAGAATACGTAATCGCTAGATTTCATCACATCTATAGATCCGATCGATTTCTACGAGCCTCACTTCGATTCTTGATATTTGGATTGGAAAATCATCAAATTCTCAATTCTTGATTTTATTGTTTTCTTTTTATTAGATCTAGATTTTCTAATTCTTGAACTTCATTTTACAAATCATGAATTGTTGTTTGTTTTCTTTTCTTTAAAGTTTCAATTCATCTAATTCGAAACACGAACGATTACACTTTCCCTGTGGAAGATCCGCACTTACTAACGCGCTACATTCGACACGTTATTGATTGCGGTCAAATAATTTTTGGTTGTAATTTCTATACAATTTTCCAACATACACAGTCCGAAATCATATCAATCAGTTAACCTTGGTTCGAGTCTAAGTTTGACTTTGCGGAGCCTAGAGCGTTTATATATATTCGGAACTTAGGCTTGACCTTACGGAACTTAGACTTAGTCGAGGGGGTATTACACCCGAACATTCGTCGTATAGGTTGACCTTGGTTGATGGAGTAGGTGACTTAAGGAGAGTGACGTACCGTGTGTATATTCCGCGGCATAATTACGATACGCTACTCCGCTTAGGGAGCCATAGGATGTACATTTCTTTGTACAACATTATATTCATTCATGATCTATCCTCATCGATATCGGTTTATGATTTTGCTGCCACGATTACACGGGCAGAGAGAGCTACGGCTAGAGTTGCAGTCAGCACGAGCTCGTCACGAACGAAGACTGACCAGGGCATGATTCCAGGGATACGATTGCATAGAGGCGTCGTTTTATTGTGTTTTCGCGCCATGAGCGTTTGATGGATCGCTTTTACGGGATTTCTCGGACTTGCAGATCAGCACCAGAGGCTCAGGCTACTGCTAGAGGCCAGCCAGAATGTGATGACCGTCGATGCACCTATTAATTGATGATTGAGGCACTGTTCAGCGTGCGGATAAATGAGCCAGTTGTTGCTGCGAACGACATGATATCGCCCAAGATGATTGGAGCTATTGCAGTACGAGATGTACATAGAGATATGATAGAAGGTCGCTAGTCACCCGAGGATGAAAGACTAGGACATGTGATTCATTCGCTTACTCCGATGCGAGATCATCAGATAGATTGATTCCAGTTAGAGACGACTTCACGCAGGTACATTGAGAGTAGATGGAGACGATCGAATGTCAGGAGCCCATTTTCCAAGTTTAAAGTATTCAGAGACAAATGCAAGTAATGCTATGGACCCTCTAGAAGAATAAAACCCTAACTCGACGTAATGACCATTGAACGCCTTTGAACCTTAGGGCTTGCGGCAGTTCAGCGGTGCCATTTGTGAGGCTTGGGTTTTCCCTTCTACGGTCGGTCCACAGGTGTTGTGGCATGTACTGGATTACTATTAAACTGTACTCAAGATGTTGATCTCTTGGGGGATTATGAGGTTTTGACGAATCGATCAAAGGGTTCGACGTCATTCGGATATCATGTGATGGGATACATTGCTTGGGAGACTCCAGATACGAGTATAGCCATTGGAGCACAGTCCATGCAGCCACGAAGAGACGAGTCCGAAGTAGTCGACATTAGAGAAAAGTGGAGTAAGAGGTTCGTACGAGATCTCGATGAGATGACGTTCCACTCCACCGACATCAGAGATGTGATACGCATGCAGAGGCGTTATATATGGATATATCTTCCAGAAGGAGTCGTGATGAGTATGCAGCCGTTCCGGAACTAGAAACAGATATAGAAAAGGGTGATAACCTCCAAACAGTTCGGCAGAAACAAGATTTGAGAGAGACCTAGACAGGACCTTTCTGAAATACTATATGTCACGACCCGAAAGTACGGAACGTGACCGACACTTAGATTACGAAGAGACTAGAGGCGCAACGTAACCTAAGCAAGCCGAAGCCCATAAATCTAAACCATAAAAGAAGAAGAAGTAAAGGAAAACATGAAGAAAACAAGTTTAAAAGCATCATCAAATTTTTTCAAAATTTTCGGCAGAGTCTCCTTTGTAAAAACTGGCCCCAAACGGGTACAAACAAGTATAAATACATAAAAACAATAAAAAGCATCCCCAAACGGGAGCTAGCTCCACGCCAAAAGGCGGAAACAACCACACCAATGCACAATAGTATACAACGCCAAAGGGCGAGGCTCAAAACTCAAAAGAAAACAAAACCACCAGATATCATAATAATACAAGCGCGACTCTAAGGTCGAAATAAATAACTGGTCCAGTAACTATCAAGTAATACAAGTTTGGTTGATGGAGCTTACTAGATACAAATGAAATAATAAAAGTACAACGGCGGTCTAGATACAAGTGAACCAACCTACCGTGCAAATCACCCTGAATGAAAAGATGTGCTAGCAAGCTGCCAAGAAACCATGTATATCGAACCTGTAATAAAATTTGGCACAACGGGGGTGAGTTGCCAACTCGTGAGTAGAAGATATCTGCGAAAAGAAATCGAAATGCACGATGCTATCCTAGGTCATAATAATATAATAATATACTACTAGTCATCAAGTAAAGGCAGGATAATAAGCTACGTGTAAGTGCAAATGCTCTGTGCTCGTGTCAGTGCCTCATATAGTACTAAGCCATGTGAATGAGTATGCATGCACCATGAATGTAAAATAACTAATCCTGAAATTTAGATATATCTGTATAAGAAATCTTTAGCTTTTATCATAGTAAAATGTGTATAGAAATCTAAAATATCAACGATGAAATCCATGGAAATACATGCCAAGCATCGACACAAAACATGTAAATCTCAAGTCTCAATACCTCATAATCTCAATGTCTCATAGTTTCAATATCTCGGGCTCCGTCAGTCCGGATCGGCCCATATCATCAAATCTCACGACAACGGTCGGTATCCTCCGGATATCCGCCGCGCTAGACATCACCGGTAGGTAGTCTTCCCCTGCCAGGCTCATCGTCTACAACTCGATCTTCTTGGCCCGGGTACCATACCGGGCCCACCATATACCCGAGACGGTTCATCCACTCCTCGAATCGGGTCTCGAAATCCAACAGAAAACATGAAATTTCATGGTAGACGACACATACATCACGAGAAAACCGCATCTTAGTTTTAAAAAGAGAGGAGGAGAGAGAGAGAAGTTTTTATATATTCTTGTGGTTTTCCTCCAAAAATCCAGAAATCTCATAGAAATCCAAAATCCCGAAATCATGAGTAAGTATATGATAAGTGTCGGCATATGCCCCATAATACTGCATGATAACATGAAAATCGAATGCATGAAATGTCTAAGTAATAAATACCATATCTATACTAACACCAGAGAGTAATCACAACGTTATATCGATCTAGCTGTTAGCTGATTCTATCAATAAAAGATAATATGATCTAAAGTGTACGTAACATAGCAATTACTGATGATGATGTGTGTGAGCCGGCAAATAAGTGTGCGTGGAATATGCGCATCATCGGTAATGGTGCTGGTGTCCTAGCAGGCAAAGTTTTGTTCTGATTATAGAAACATATGAATGAACATGCACCATTATGATTACGGTATGAATGTAAAGACGGATGTGTAATAACCACTCATCTGTGATATACAAGTATAACTACAACTATATGACTCGAGCCTAAACTAGTGTCCATCTAACCTCCTAAGGAACTAAACCTAAGAAACTAGTCAATAAGAACTAAGAGTCCACCTAAAGTCTGAATCCATAGCTCTAATAGTCGGCGATCCAGCCTCAATAACGTCACGTACGTAGTACGGCTTCCTCGAATCAAGAGTGCGGATCAATCATCACATCTATGCCTCGTACGATAAAATCCATTGTACGGCATCCCAATATTGGGGTACGGGTCAAGTATCACCTACGTGTCTCATCATTCGTATAAGATCATCATCAACACATATCAAGATCAAGGTGCTAAACTGTAATCGCATACATCAATCATATGTCATTGCGAGCATAAATATACATCATTAGTTTGTCCTCAGAAATATCATGTCATATGTATCATATTGTGATTAAGTCACACTTAGATCATATCGTTATCAAGTCACATCTATATGATATTGTAATCAAGTCACACATATATGATATCGAAATCAAGTCACACCTATATGATTTCGTAATCAAGTCACACATATATCATATCAGAATTTCCGGCACAGGTTACGGTCCGGGTTCTATTTTAGAGTCCCATGTATTTCAATATCATCACCACCCTTTATTATTGTTCATGTATACAAATCCATTATCTTATTTTCTAATGATCCGCTAACATCATAACACGACTGTATAGCCAAGAATCACGGCATCAAGCCCAGTTATATTGTTTCATTCCCGTGTATCATATCACATCCCTGTATCACATATACGTATTGTGTATATATATATATACCTACACCTAGTCCTATATATATATACACATACACGTATACACCACGTCGAGTCTCAGTGTGTGCGTGTGTGTGTATCTACCTAAAACCTACGAATCTCTTCCAAGGTATTCATCCTCTGGTATGGTCTTTCTAAATCAGTCAAGTCCAACCTAGGGTCACTACTAGGGTTCTACTCACCGAAATTATAAGGTCACGTCTGGCTTCCTAATGACAATAAGTACTTATTCCTATTCTACGCTTGCGGGGGTGCTAAACGCCATCCACCCGACTTCCCCCCGTAGATATACATCTACTCACCTGGTCCTTATCTGCCGAAGACGATGTTGCCTTCCTCTTCTTCCTCGTCCGAATTCCATGCGAGGGGTACCTATACGTAAACATGTATAATATCGTAAACTGAATCACGGACAAAAATCAAAACGACGCACGAAATGCGCATAGGTTAAAACCTATGTCCCGCTCATGCAAAAGGACCAAATATCGCTCGATATCGATCGAGATAAACATCAACAAACAACTTGTAGTTTAAAACTCGTTGCTTATAACATAAAACATGATTTAATCCATCAAAACCCTAAAAATCAATCAAATCATCCGATTTCGAAAACCTGAAAACGCCAATTTACCGTTTTACTTCAAAACTTGACATTTAAATGAAACTAATGGTCATAAAACTCATTAAATAGCATAACTAGATTATACAACCCATTACTATATTTTTAACACCCCAATTGTATTAATTAGAGAATTCTAGTTTGCAAATAAACCAATTTTAACACCTTGCAAGCAAAATGTCACAATATCACATCTAAACCGGATTTTGCATGAATTAATGCATTAAACTACAATTCATGATGATAATGATATAATGAAACCATAAATTATATTTTAAATTTTATTTATTTAAGAATTTCCAAAATCTAGTTAGCAAAAATAGCATTTTTCTCACAATTTTTCAATTATCAATAAAAACTAGTAACCAATTTAAGTTTTCCATTCCACTAACAAGTTAATATCCTCACTAAAACCACAATCTAGTGATAACAACCTCAATTAGAATTTTATATCACCAATAATTATGTTTTATAGAAACCTAGTTAGCAAAAATACTTAATTTAAACAATTTGAATGAACAAATTACAATATATCAACCATGCATGATTTTTTCCCATTTCTAAAAATGTTAGACTACTTATAATAACCCTACTTAATTAATAAAAACCATAACTTAATTTTATAAACCCTAATCTTGAATTTTAAAACTTGTAGATAGAAATTATTTATTAAATCTAATTATGCTTAAATGAAACATCTAATAACAATAAATCAAAAGAAGAAGATTTATACCTCCACAACATGAAATCCAAACATGAAAATAAGCCTCCAAAATGAATGCTTTCCATCTCCAAAATCCATGTAAAGATGAGCAAAGAATATTGGGTAAAGATTAAATATGGATTTTGAGGTTTATTTTAGAATTTTTGATGAATTTTTGTTGATTTTAAATGCAAGTGAAGTGGGGAATTTTTTTTTGGGCAGCCAAGGGGTGAGGAGCCCGGCCACTTTGGGGAGGAGAAGGAGAGAAAGAAAGAGTGAAGAATTGTGTAGAAACTTCACCCATTAACTACATATACTTATGTCTTTTCAACACTTTATTTAATTTCTTTCATTTCTTTTCTTAAACAACTAAAGAAAATTCTAGAAACATGATAAAATTTGTAAATAAATTTTGCATGATACACACTAGATTCTAATATGCAATGGTTCATTTTTGCAAATTAAACCCATTCAAATTTATAATTTACACTAATTTAGTGTATAAATAAAGCTTATGTTAATATTTAAAATAATTAATTTAGGAAAAATATTTAATTAAACTAAAAATTTATAAGTGACTAAATAAACACCATTTACTAGTAATAACATAATTAAAATAGGTATTTTTAAATTTATAGTGAAAAATAATTACGGTTTAGTTTTACGAAAAATACGTTTTACTTTACCGAAAATAATAAGATTAACTTAAACGATTTTATTTATTTAATTATTTATTTAATTATTTTTAAAACGTTACAATCTTTCCCCCTTTAAGAGATTCGGTCCCCGAATTTAAATTAAACCCCCCCAATTACTAAAACATTCAGCAAAACACTCAAATCGTCGGGGCTCCGAAATCATCAATACATAAGGCACGTTTTTAGCACGATACAAGCGCATGAAAAACAAGTACATAACTCAAATCAAAACTCCGTCAAACATAACACAATCATCGGAGTTATGGTGAAAATAAAATATCCAAACCCAATATGAAAAACCAACATATTATACATCAATCTATAACTTATATATAGTGCGCCTCATAGTAAAACCTTCCAAATATCTGGATAAAGAAGCATGCAAGAACCCCTTTTGAAAATCGCCGTGTGATGCACGTGTCACGGCATAAGTAGCGGATGTTTATTTTTAAAAAAATAGCTATATATATATCTTTCATTTAACATACACGTCCTGCCTGGTTACTAAATCAAATAGTAATGATTATAAAAACATACTGTTCCAACTATAATCAATCCCAATCACATCATAAAAATATCATGTGCGTCCGGTGCGCACTGAAATCGGAACCAAATACAGATACCACGAATACACACAAAACAAAACGAAGTGCAACAGGTGTGCACCAAAAACATCTGCCAAGTGCAACGGGCGTGCACGACTTAATATCAGATGCATCTAATCTGCACAAAACCCCGATTTAGTGCATCTGGTGTGCACAAAATCGCATCAAGTGCGCAAGAATCTTAATCAGGTGCACATGGTGCACAAAAACATACAACGAATATCAAAATCGAAATTGCAGTACGAAAGTGCATGAAAACTAGGTCGAAGCATATGTCAAATCATGTGTAACCATATGCACGAAATCAAATCAAAATCTCAAAATGTATAAAAAACCAAATCAAGTGCACTGGGTATGTACTACACAACATCAATACCACTGATATATGAAACACAAATAGAATATAATGAAGGTACACATAAGAAATACCAATCGTAGAACAAAGTCATCAAAATACCAAAATCCAATCAACGAAAATATGAAATTCAAATCACCAAATCACAATCGTAACACAATCGTCAATGTACGCCTCTTTCCTCTGATGTCAACTGTTCCAAACTCGTCGCTTCATAGGTGTGCTGACTGCGCTACGAACGACAATACTCATATCTAGAGTCTCCCATATAGTCGATCCCTTCACCTGATATCCGGACTACATTAAACTTTTCGATCGATCCATCAAAATCCCATAATTCCCCGAGAGCTCAACACTCAAGTACAGTTTAAAAATATCCGGTACATACCCCAGCATCGATGGTCCAGCAAGGGCAAACCCAAGCCTCACTAATGGCACCGCGGAATTGCCGTAAACCCTAAGGTTCAAGGGCGTTCTCGTGGTCATTATGTCGAGTTAGGGTTTCATTCTTCTAGAGGGTCCATCGAAATACCTGCATGTTCTTCCGAATACCTTAAACTTGGGAAAATGGGTTTTCTAATAATCGTTCGAACCCTTTAACTTCGCCTGGACATCATGTGAATACCCTTCATCCGCACGCTAAACAATACTTCAATCCTCAAGAATAACCAATACCCTAATGGTTATCGCATTCGAGCCGCAGCTCCCTCTGCCCGCGTGCCCGTGGTAACAGAAACCGCCCTCCGATATCGACGAAGATAGATCAAAGGAACGAATGAAATGCGGTGCAAAAAAATGTACATCCTAAGGCTACTTAAGTAGAGTAGCGTATCGTAAGTATGCCGCGGATCATACCCACGGTACGTCACTTTACCTAAGTCGCCTACTCCATCAACTAAGGGTCACCCTAGACATATACAAAGGTTAAACCTAGCGCTCAGATACCAACTTTGTTACGACCCGAAAGTATGGAACGTGACCGGCACTTAGATTACGAAGCGTCTAGATAAGCAACGTAACCTAAGCAAGTCGAAGCCCAGAAATCTAAACCATAAAAGAAGAAGAAGAAGTAAAGGAAAACATGAAGAAAACAAGTTTAAAAGCATCATCAAATTTTTTCAAAAATTTCGGCAGAGTCTCCTTTGTAAAAACTGGCCCCAAACGGGTACAAACAAGTATAAATATATACAAACAATAAAAAGCATCCCCAAACGGGAGCTAGTTCCAAGCCAAAAGGCGGAAACAACCACACCAATGCACAATAGTATACAACGACAAAGGGTGATGCTCAAAACTCAAAAGAAAACAAAACCACCAGATATCATAATAATACAAGCGCGACTCTAAGGTCGAAATAAATAACTGGTCCAGTAACTATCAAGTAATACAAGTTTGGTTGATGGAGCTTACTAGATACAAATGAAATAATAAAAGTACAACGGCGGTCCAGATACAAGTGAACCAACCTACCGTGCAAATCACCCTGAATGAAAAGATGTGCTAGCAAGCTGCCAAGGAACCATGTATATCGAACCTGTAATAAAATTTGGCACAACGGGGGTGAGTTGCCAACTCGTGAGTAGAAGATATCTGCGAAAAGAAATCGAAATGCACGACGCTATCCTAGGTCATAATAATAAAATAATATACTACTAGTCATCAAGTAAAGGCAGGATAATAAGCTACGTGTAAGTGCAAATGCTCCGTGCTCGTGTTAGTGCCTCATATAGTACTAAGCCATGTGAATGTAAAATAACCAATCCTGAAATTTAGATATATCTGCATAAGAAATCTTTAGCTTTTATCATAGTAAATTGTGTATAGAAATCTAAAATATCAACGATGAAATCCATGGAAATCCGTGCCATGTATTGACACAAAACATGTAAATCTCAAGTCTCAATACCTCATAATCTCAATGTCTCATAGTTTCAATATCTCGGGCTCCGTCAGTCCGGATCGGCCCATATCATCAAATCTCACGACAACGGTCGGTATCCTCCGGATATCCGCAGCGCCAGACATCACCGGTAGGTAGTCTTCCCCTGCCAGGCTCATCGTCTACAACTCGATCTTCTTGCCCCGGGGTACCATACCGGGCCCACCATGTACCCGAGACTATTCATCCACTCCTCGAATCGGTTCTCGAAATCCAACAGAAAACATAAAATCTCATGGTGGATGACACATACATCACGAGAAAACCGCATCTTAGTTTTAAAAAGAGAGGATGAGAGAGAGAGAAGATTTTATATATTCTTGCGGTTTTCCACCAAAAATCCAGAAATCTCATAGAAATCCAAAATCCCGAAATCATGAGTAAGTATATGATAAGTGTCGGCATATGCCCCATAATACTGCATGATAACATGAAAATGCGAATGCATGAAATGTCTAAGTAATAAATACCATCTCTATACTAACACCAGAGAGTAATCACAACGTTATGTCGATCTAACTGTTAGCTGATTCTATCAATAAAAGATAATATGATCTAAAGTGTACGTGACATAGCAATTACCGATGATAATGTGTGTGAGCCGGCAAATAAGTGTGCGTGGAATATACGCATCATCGGTAATGGTGCTGGTGTCCTAGCAGGCAAAGTTTTGTTCTGATTATAGAAACATATGAATGAACATGCACCATTATGATTACGGTATGAATGTAAAGACGGATGTGTAATAACCACTCATCTGTGATATACAAGTATAACTACAACTATATGACTCGAGCCTAAACTAGTGTCCATCTAACCTCCTAACGAACTAAACCTAAGAAACTAGTCAATAAGAACTAAGAGTCCACCTAAGGTCTGAATCCATAGCTCTAATAGTCGGCGATCCAGCCTCAATAACGTCACGTACGTAGTACGGCTTCCTCGAATCAAGAGTGCGGATCAATCATCACATCTATGCCTCGTACGGTAAAATCCATCGTACGGCATCGCAATATCAGGGTACGGGTCAAGTATCACCTACGTGTCTCATCATTCGTATAATATCATCATCAACCCATATCAAGATCAAGGTGCTAAACTGTAATCGCATACATCAATCATATATCATTGCGAGCATAAATATACATTGTTAGTTTGTCCTCAGAAATATCATGTCATATGTATCATATTGTGATTAAGTCACACTTAGATCATATCGTTATCAAGTCACATCTATATGATATCATAATCAAGTCACACATATATGATATCGAAATCAAGTCATCCCTATATGATTTCGTAATCAAGTTACACATATATCATATCAGAATTTCAGGCACAGGTTACGGTCCGGGTTCTATTTTAGAGTCCCATGTACTTCAATATCATCACCACCCTTTATTATTGTTCATGTATACAAATCCATTATCTTATTTTCTAATGATCCGCTAACATCATAACACGACTGTATAGCCAAGAATCACGGCATCAAGCTCCAAGTAAATATCTTTGCTAGATAATTTGGGTTACACATGCAAGTAAATATCTTTACAACTAAGAGTGAGGGATTACAACCTTTGTAGTCCGCTCCTTCACTTCATAAGCTCCAAGTAGTCGTCCTTTCGCCGCGATCCATGATCTCCCGGACTTAAGAGAAGCTCCACAATCCGAATGATCAATGCTTGCTTATAGTCTTCCTTTTCAAAGATGATCTACCTTGAAGTTTCTTTAACTCAAGCTCTCACTCATTAATGAGGTGAACACCCTAATCTAATTGGCTAGATTAGATGAGGATGAATAAGTAGGATTTATGCTCTCTTTTATTATCAAATTCTCACACTAAATCATTACAAAATGAAAACCTAGAAAGCTTTTTCAAAGCTCAAGGAAGAAGAAAAAGAATGAATATCCTTTTGTGATGAATAATGAAAATGTAATAATGATTACAAATGCAACCATGGTTCAATATGAGAAGGCTAACCCATGTAGAGACTTAACCTAGGGTGAAGGGTTTGGGTTGGGTTAGAAATATCAACCATAATATCTTTGCTAGAAACAAAGTAAAACTTTCTAGAAGCATCATGAAAGAACTAACCCAAATCAAACCCTAACCATATTTAATCTCCACTAATCATGTTGCATTAGTAATTATAATATGTTACAATATTATATATCATATATATAATATATTTTTGTAACAAAAGAAAATAATACAATTAACATATATCACATATATATCAATGTATTACCCAGTGAGAAAATGAAATAATAAAGCGAGGCACTATTAGATAATGTAATGCAATATATCATATATATAATCATACATTAAATTATCGAATCAACACTTGATCCGACAATCCGGCTATATCGAATATAACCGACTAATATATCATGTACCGATTCATCGAATCAACACTTGATCCGATGACCCGGCTCATATCATAATATCGCGAGAATATAATACGGTATCTCATATCGTATTATCCTCGGTCCTGCACATATCACATATGTGCTCCTACTCCGTTTTGCCTGAGTCAAGAAACCTATGTGTAGGACTCTAAAGAATCGTCAATATGCCGGTAGCAGGTGATGATCATATCAAACACCCACAAGCTGCAAGCAGTCAGCTAAACATAACAGCCACCACGGTATTGAGCGATCAGAAGATCAACAAGCAAGCATGTACATTCTCCTGTGAATCCAATCAGTAACACTCCCGTACAGTCCAGTCTCTTCGTCTGATATGTCCCATATCTAATCTAGGGGTGGTATACGTCGGACCCCAGTAACCGATAAGTCTTATTGATGTGAGCCTCATAACAGGTCGAGAAACTACTGATAACACTTACCAGTAGTACTCTATATCAGCCCTGGCCAGGGACTTCCGGTTATAGCCAATCGAACACAGCACAGCATCAACTCCCTATACCGGGAGAGACGAATCCCCTCCTATCGCTCATTGCCTCCATACGGGAATGCACCCAAAAGCCACCGTTTTGCATGCCCTCTTGGACGTGGTAAGGTGGAAATTAAAGTATAGTGGGAATCACACAAGACTCTATGACGATCTCGGGTCTACAGACTACCCTGTACCAGTGTCACCGGAGAACTGCCATCTGACGTGAGGTATAATACCATCTGGGAGTTCTCGGCGAGTCCGTCCAGTGTACCCAGTCTACACTGAGCACCCGTACACCATCCTTGATGTCAAACACCGATAGATATGGGATCATCCATCGCCCATCATATGGGTCAAGATGCGTATACGCTAGTCTACTCTGGTGTATTGATGCCCTGTCTTGATATACCCTCGACTAGGAACAGTTATAGGATGTACTCATCGACTACCATGGCCCCACTAGTATGATCTCCTCGTAGTCCCAGTAGTTGAGTACAGATCCTAAGGGCTTTATCAATATGTGAGAGTAAGACAGTAAACTAATATAAGCCAACATGTTAAGATAAAGAAAGTCCTCTCTCTATATATCCAAGCATCCATTATAATATACATCATATGTACAACAATGGCCTCTAGGACATATATATAACTAACAATCTCCCACTTGCACTAAGGTCAGCTGTTGTAGTATCTCATACCCAGCATCCCGAATAATCTCTCAAACTGTATCTGGGGAATGACCTTCGTGAGCGGATCCGCAGTGTTGTCCTTCGTATCTACTCTCCTGACCTCGATCTCCCGGTGATCAACTATCTTCCTGATCAGGTGATACCGCCTCAAAATATGTCTGGACTTCTGATGGGACCTGGGTTCCTTAGCCAAAGCCACAGCTCCATTGTTATCGCAATACAGAGTTATTGGATGTTCAATGGATGGAACCACACCAAGTTCACTAATGAACTTCTTTATCCAGACAGCCTTTTTGGCAGCATCGTTGGCAGCGATGTATTCAGCCTTCATCGTCGAGTCTGCAACGGTATCCTATTTTGAACTCTTCCAACATACCGCCCCTCTATTGAGGGTAAAGACAAATCCCGAGTGCGACTGAGAGTCGTCCTTATCATTCTGGAAGCTGGAATCGGTAAAGGACTCCACCTGGAGTTCTCCGTTACCATACACCAAGAACATCTCTTTAGTCCTTCGCAAGTACTTGAGAATGTTCTTCACAGCTGTCCAGTGACTCTCTCCAGGATCTGCTTGATACCGACTCACTACACTTAGTGAGTATGCTACATCGGGTCTGGTACATAGCATCACATACATGATTGAGCCTACTGCCGAAGCATAGTGTATCCCTTGCATGCGAGCTCTCTCCAAATCAGTCTTGGGAGACATCTCTTTAGAGAGAGTGAGTCCAGAGATCGTAGGTTGGTTACCACGCTTGGATTCTTCCATACTAAATCTCTTTAGTATGTTGTCAATGTACCTGGATTGGGACAATCCCAGAATCCATTTAGATCTATCTCTATAGATCATAATTCCCAGTATGCATGAGGCATCACCTAGATATTTCATTGAGAATCTTTGTGATAAGAAGAGCTTGACTGATTGCAGCATAGGAACATCATTTCCTATCAAGAGTATGTCATCGACGTACAATACGAGGAAGACAACCTTACTCTCTGCAACCTTTTTATATATATAAGGTTCGTCTACATTTTTGATGAAGTCAAACTCTTTGACTACAATATCAAAGCAGATGTTCCAACTCTGCGATGCTTGTTTTAACCCATAGATGGATTTAAGCAGTTTGCACACCTTTCCGCTGCTCCCACTATCTATGAAGCCCTCTGGCTGAGTCATGTACACGCACTCTTCTAAATCACCGTTTAGAAAAGCGGTCTTAACATCCATTTGCCAGATTTCGTAGTCATGGTATGCAGCAATGGCAAGTAAGATCCGGATGGACTTAAGCATAGCCACTGGAGAAAAGGTTTCGTCATAATCCACACCTGGCCGTTGACGAAAACCCTTTGCAACAAGTCTAGCTTTGAAAGTCTCAACTTTTCCATCTACACCAATTTTCTTTTTAAAAATCCACTTGCTTCCAATGGGTTTTACCCCTTCAGGAGCATTTTCCAAAGTCCACACTTTGTTGGTGTACATGGATTCCATCTCAGATCGCCTTGCATACAGCCATTTCACAAAGTCACCACTCGTGATGGCCTGCTCGAAACTAGTCGGGTCATCATCTTCCATGATGCAATCCTCGCTCCCACCATCAATGAGAAAACCGTAATATCTCTCAGGTGGATGAGAAACCCTGCTAGATCGGCGGAGAAGCTGGGGTTCGTCGGGTAGTACTGAATCCTCTGGTTCCAATAAATCATCAGTTGTAGTTTGCGGTGCTGGAACCTCTTCCAGCTCTACCTCATCGCCACTAATTTCTTTTGCAAGAAATTCCTTTTCTAAAAAGGTGGCATGTTGAGCAACAAACACCTTTTTTTGTTCACTATGGTAGAAAAAATATCCATAATAATTCTTCGGATATCCTACAAACTTGCAAAGAACTGATCGTGCCTCGAGTTTGTCCGGATTTTTCCTTTTGACATAGACCGGACAACCCCATATCTTAACTCGTTTAAGATACGGTCTCTTCCCACTCCATATCTCATATGGTGTGGTAGGTACAGATTTAGACGGAACTTGATTCAATAGGTATGCTACTGTCTCCAGTGCATACCCCCAGAAGGAAATAGGTAACTCAGCATTACTCATCATAGAGCGCACCATATCTAATATGGTGCGATTCCTCCGCTCCGATACACCGTTGTGCTGTGGTGTATAAGGAGGAGTAAGCTGAGAGAGAATCCCATTCTCTTTTAGATAATCTAGGAACTCATTGCTCAAGTATTCTCCTCCTCGATCAGATCGAAGGATCTTAATACTTTTGCCTGTTTGGTTCTCTACTTCATGCTTATATTCTATGAATTTCTCAAAAGCTTCAGACTTGTGTTTCATCAGGAACAAATGTCCGAATCTTGAGAGATCGTCCGTGAATGTAATAAAATAGGAAGAGCCGTTCCTGGCATGCATAGACATGGAACTGCATACATCACTATAAACCAGCCCTAAGAGTTCGGTAACTCTTTCTCCGTGTCCACTAAACGGAATTTTGGTCATTTTACCTTTGAGACATGAATGGCAAGTATCATAAGATGATAATTCGAACGGATTCAAATATCCATCCTTATATAACTTAGCTATCCGTGTCGCATTGATATGACCAAGTCTACAATACCACAAGAAGGATTCGTTCATTTCTGAACTCTTCCTCTTGTGAGTGTTTTGTATATTAAAGACTGTATTTTGATTGAGAATGAATATGCCATTATGTAACGAGCCTGATCCAATCAACTTTTGATCTAGGAAGATGTTCATAACATTATCCTGTACTACAAAATTATATCATTCTTTACTTAATAAAGAAACTGATATAATGTTGCACATCATGTTCGGTATATAATAGCACTCATTCAGAATCAATGTATTACTACTTGGTAATACAAGGTGATATTCGCCAACTGCTTTGGCTGCAATACTTGCACCATTCCCTACTTGTACGGAATGATCACTTTTTCCCAGTTTTCTACCTTTACGTAGCCCACGTAACAATTTACATATGTGGGATCCCGATCCGGTATCTAATACCCAGGATGTAGGGTGAACTGAGAAACAGTTCTCAATAACTAACACACCAGAAGAAGATGTATCAGCATGCATGTTCTTTGTTTGGGCAGCATGAGAATCCAGATATTCTCCTGTTTCCTGTTCAGTCTTATAACTCTTATAAGAAAGAACGGGACCAACGTTCCCCTGCTCAGTATAATAAGCTGTTTTAGTCAATATATCCATATTATTATCTTGATTATGGCCTGACATGGTCGCTACCTGGAGAGAGAGAGAAGAAAACACTTTAGCGTATGCTCTTGCAAGATTAGATTGGTTATTATCTTATCTAATCAGGATGTCTCCCACTGTTTTTATCAAATCTTCCTTCAAACCCTAAAAGGTAAGATTAGTCGGGATTAATTACACCCTACAATTTCGTCAATCGTTCAGCCAGATCAGTGCCGGTACTTGAAGGAGGTTCCCCGTGCTTTCGCACGGACCTAATTAAAATAAACCTCGTTTTCCCAGAGGCATAACCCCGTTAACACCTTTCTAGACACCTACTTGATCGGCTAATTGTCCTGCGTAAAATTTTCCCAGGAGTAACTCTTACTCGCAGTGGGTATCAGGATCCAACTATCTCATAGGTGGTATGCAATCTCATTGCAAATTTCAATACTTGAAATTCCCGATAATATTTTGCCCCTAGCGATCTATGACCTTGACAAGGTCAACAAACCATAAATCGCAAGTCAAGTTCAACCCGTCATTTCCTGATTGAATTAAATGTAGGGTTCCTAGGTATCCTAATGAGGTCTCACAAGGCATCAACCATGCCAATTTCAAAAATTCTAGGTGCCGAGAAACCCGACTACGGATCGTTTGCTAGATATTTAGGCGAAAAAGCTAACTAGTTAACATTTAACTATGAGAATTCGGATATACAACCTTTGTAGATCCGGTCCTCCACCTCCACGGCTCCGAGATGAGGTCCTCTCCGCTGTCCAAATCTAATCCGGGCTCTAGTGTCGGCTTCATCGGAGAATGGACGGGCTAGGTCGTCGACGACGTGCCGAAGATGATCTACGTCGAAGCATCGCAAGATCAAGCTCCACCTTCACCAAGCCATGAAAACTTGTGAAGGAAACACACTCTACTACTTGGCAAGAGGTAGAGGATGAAGAAATAGGAAGTGGGTAGACTTTAGAATTGGATTTCTCACTCATTTGCATCAATCACCATTGATGACCTCAAGCTTCTTCAAAGAAGAAGATGAAGAAGAAGATGAAAGAGTTATGATAAGAATCAATTAAAATGAAAAGAATAATCCATTCTTATCATAAGTGAACCATGGTTAGTTGTAGAGAGTGAACTAGGGTTAGTGAAGTGGATAGGGTTAAGCATGAGACAAAAAGGGTGACTTTGGTCAAAGCTTCAAGAAGCTTTTGCTAGAAAACAAATTAAGCCACCATTTTCTCTTAATGCTTATCAATTTCCAAAAAGAATAAATAAATGAATAAATGAATAAGGAAATAGTAAACCCTAACCATTTCATTAACCAAGGTTTGATACTTTACACTTAACCAAAAGGTATGTATCATCAAACATGATACAATCAAGTGCACAAAATCAAATCGCATATGGAATGCGCACACCCGAGCGAGAAAATCCATTTAAAGTGAACCGATACTAGTTAATGCAAAGTAATATATCAAATATATAAATATGCATTAAATCATTAAATCAACACTTGATTCAATGATCCGGTTATGTCGCACACAACCGACTAGTATACAATATATCGGCTTATCGAATCAACGCTTGAATCGATAACTAGGTTATATCGCATACAACCATTCGATACATTTATCGCGAGAATAGAATACGGTATCACATACACGCATTATTCTCGGTCCCGCACATATCTCATATGCGCTCCTATTTCGTTTCGCTTGAGCCAGGAAACCTCTGTGTAGGACTCTAAAGACTCGTCAATACGCCGGTAGCAGATGATGATCATATCAAACATCCACAAGCCGCAAGCGGTCTGCTAAACGTAACGGCCACCCGGGTATTGAGCGATCTGAAGATCGACGAGCAAGCCCGCTCACACTCCAGTGAATCCGACTAGTAACACTACCGTACAGTCCGGTCTGATCGTCTGATATGTCGCATATCTCGCCTAGGGGTGGTAAACGTCAGACCCCAATAGCTCGATAAGTCGTGTCGATATGAGGTCTATAACTATTCGAGAAACTACTGGTAACACTTACCAGTAAATCTCAGCAACCCTGGCCAGGGATTTCCTGTTATAGCCAATCGAACACAGCGCAACATCAACCCCCTATACCGGGAGAGACGAATCCCCTCCTATCGCTCATTGCCTCCATGTGACTCGGGACTGTACCCAAAAACCACCGTTTTGCACGCCCTCTTGGACGTGGTAAGATGGAAATCAAAGCACGGTGGGAACCACACAAGACTCTATGACGATCTCGGGTCAACAGACTACTCTGTACCAGTGTCACCAGAGAACTGCCATCTGACGTGAGGTATAATACCATCTGGGAGTTCTCGGCGAGTCCGTCCAGTGTACCCAGTCTCTACTGAGCACCCGTATATCATCTCCGATGTCAAACACCAATGGATATGGGATCATCCATCGCCCATCTGTATGGGTCGAGAAGGTACACGCTAGTCTACTCTGGTATATCGATGCCCTGTCTCGATACACCCACGACTAGGGACTTTGAAGGATGTACTTATGGACTACCATGTCCCCACTAGTATGATCCGCATCATAGTCCAGGTAGTCAAGTACAGATCCTAAGGGCTTTACCAACATGTAACAGAGAGACAATCAGTATACACGTTAAGGTAAAGTTCAACCAGATAGCATACTATCATGTCAAGCAAGAAAGTCCTCCCTATATACGTCCCAGCATCCACTACAATATACATCCTATGTACAGTAATGGCCTCTAGGGCATACATATAACTAACAATCTCCCACTTGCACTAGGGCCATCTGATAGCAGTGGTTGTAGTATCTCATACTCAACCATCCCATAAAAGTCTCTCTCTGGGAACAGGCCTTTGTGAGTGGATCCGCTGTGTTGTCCTCTGAATCTACTCTCCTTACCACGATCTCCCTGGAGATCAACCATCTCCATGATCAGGTGACACTGCCTTAGAATATGTCTGGATCACTGATGGGACGGACGTTCCTTGGCATAAGCCACAACTCCATTGTCACACAATAGGAGGAACATAGTTCATCTCATGAACCAATATACACCCAAACAGCCTCTTTGGTAGCATCTTAAGTAACGATGTATCCTGCCTTTATCGTCTAGTATGTCGCGGTATCTAGATTGGAACTCTTCCAACATACCGTCCCTCCACTGAGGGTAAAGACAATGCCTGTGACTGACATTCAGTCGTCTTTATCATCCTGGAACCCTTCCAGTGATTCTCCCCAGGATCGGTTGATACCGTCTCACTACAACTAGTGAGAGTCCTAACATCCAATTAGATCTATCTCATAGATCCAAAATCCAGGATTTAGTAGGTATCACTTTGATCCTTTGTGGAGAATCATTGTGATAAGCGGAGATTGATCGAGCGTAGCATAGGAAACTCCTTCCCTATCAAGAGTATGTCATCCACGTACTCTACGAGGATCGTCACCATACTCCCTACTACCCTTTTTGTTTATACAAGGTTCATCTACCATTTTGATGATGTCAACTTCTTTGACTAACACATCAAAATAGACGTTCCATCTCCGCGATGCCTGCTTTATCCTATAAAGCATCTTGCACACGTTTCCGCTGCTCCCACTGTCTACGAGGCCCTCTGGCTGTGTACTTATAGACGCATTCTTCTAAAATATCATTTAGAAAAGCAGTCATGACACCCAACCGCCAGATATCGTAGTCATGGTATGTAGCCGTGGCAAGTAGTATCTGGATGGACTTAAGCATAGTTCCTTAGAAAAAGGTTTCCTCATGATCCACACCTGGTCAATGATGCAAACCTTTAACAAGTCTAGCTTTGAAAGTCTCAACTTTTCCATCTACACCTAGTAATCTTCTCAAGATATACTTGCTCCTGATGGGGATTTAACCCTTCAGATATAGCAACCAAAGTCCATACTTTGTTGGTGTATAAGAATTCCATCTCAGATCGATAAGCATCCAGCCATTCTTACAGAGTCTTACTCTCAATGGCCAGCTCGAAACTAGTTGGGTCATCATCTCATGATGCAATCCTCGCTCCCACTGTCATAGAGAAACCGAAATATCTCTCAGGTGGGTGAGGAACCCTACTAGATCGGCGGAGAGGCTGAGGTTCGTTGGTAACTATTGAATCCTTTGGTTTTATCAAATCATCTGCTGTAGTTTGTATAGCTGGAACCTTTCCAGTTCTACATAACTGACCTTGCCTCGAGTTTGTCCGGATTTTGCTTTTAGACATAGGCCGGACAACCCCAAATCTTAACTAGCTTAAGACATGGGCTCTTCCCTTTCCATATCACATATGAAGTGGTAGGTAACTGATTTGATTCGAACCCTATTCAATAGGTATGCAACTTCTCAAGTGCATAACTCCCAAAAGGAAATAGGAAACTCAGTAGTACTCATCATAGAGCACACCATATCACATAGGGTGCTATTGCTCCGCCCCGATATACCATCGTGCTATGGTGTATACGGAGGAGTAATTCTGAGAGAGAATCTCATTCTCCTTTGGAATAATCCAGGATTTCCGTGCTCAAGTAATCTACTCCTTGATCTCATCAAAGGACATAATACTTATACCCGTATTGGTTCTCTACTTCTAACTTATATTCTGTGAATATCTCAAAAGGTTCAGACTTGTGTTTCAACAGGAACATAGGTCTGAATCTCGAAAGATCATCAGAGTATGTAATGAAGTATAAAGAACCATTCCTGGCATATGTAGACAGGAGACCTTACATACATCAACATGTATCATCCCAAGAGTTTACTAACTCTTTCTCTGTTTCCAATAAACAGAGCTGAGGTCATTTTACCTTTGTGATATGACTTGCAAGTTTCATAAGATGTAAATTCAAACTAATTTAAATATGCATCTAAATGTAACTTCAGCCAGTCGGGTCGCATTGATATGACCTAGTCTACAATGCCTCAAGAAGGATTCGTTCATTTCTGAACTCTTCCTCTTGTGTCTGTTCCGTATACTAAGAACTGTAGTTTGATTTAGAACATCAATGCTTTTAGATAACGTGCCTGATTCGATCAACTTTTGATATAGGAAATGTTCAAAACATAATCCAACAATACAAAATTTTATCATTTCTTTACTAATAAAGAGACTGATATGATTTTGTATATCAGGTTCGGTATCTAATAACATTCGTTCAGAATCAATGTATTTGTAATACAGGGTGATAGTGACCAACAGACTTGGCTGCAACACTTGCCCCGGTCTCTGCCTCATGAAACTTATCACCCGTTCTCAGTTCTCTGCCTTTCTGTAGCCCTATGTAACAGATTACATATCTGGGATCCTGATCTGGTATCACATACCCAGGACGTAGAGGATACAGAGAAACGGTTCTTTGTAACGAACACACCTGAAGGAGATGCATCATATGCACTTTCTTCATTTGGGCGGCACGGGAAATCTGATATTCCCCAATTTCCTGCTCTGTCTTATAACAATTATAAGTTGGAGTGGGACCAACGTTCCCCAGCTCAGTATAACAAGTGGGTTCGGTCAATATTCCGTATTATTATCTTGATTAAGGCGTGATATGGTCGCTACCAGGAGAGAGAGAGAAGAAAACACTCAGCGTGCGCTCTTGCAAGAATAGATTGGTTATTATTTTATCTAATCAGGATGGCTCCCACTGCTTTTTATCAAATCTTCCTTCAAACCCTAAAAGGAAAAACTAGCCGGGATTAATTACACACTACAAGTTCGCCAATCTTTCAGCCAGGCCAGTGTCGGTACTTTGAGGGAGGTCCCCCATGCTTTCGCACGAACCTAATTAATGTAAACCTCGTTTTCCCAGAGGCGTAACCTCGTTGACACCTTTCTAGACACCTACTTGATCGGCTAATTGAAATGTGTAAAACTCTCCCAGGAGTAACTTTTACTCGCAGCGGGTATCGGGATCCAACTATCTCATAGAAGGTATGCAATCTCATTGCAAATTTCAACACTTGAAATTCCCGATAATATTTTGCCCCTAGTGTTCTATGACCTTGACGAATGCCAAACAACCCATAGTCCACTAGTCAAGTTCAACCCGTACATTTCTTGATTGAATTAAACCCACCCGCACGACCCTTGACGAATGCCAAACAACGCCGTACGAATACCCTAATCCAATCACATCATATGCTCAAGCAGATAAATACTAGTTAACTACCGTACACTACGCCTTGACGAATGCCAAACTACCGCAGCACGAATACTAACTAGTACATATCTGAAATGACGGAGGGCTACGACAGGTTTTTCTGAAAACCTATTGCGTAATGAACTTGATATCGTTGTAGAATCAAATGATTTTAAAATGGAGTGCTTTTGAGGCTTTTCTAGTTTTGCTAAAGGAGTCACTCCCGGTGAAGGGATCGTCGGTCCTTTCCTCGTCGAATGAGGTGCGGGATATATCATATATATCACTGTGCAAAGCAGAACTCTTAAAAGCAATCAAAAGACAAACCGAGTGTTGTAGCATCTGCCAGTTATTGCTAAAGGAGTCACTCCCGGTGAAGGGATCTCCGTCCTTTCCTCATCGAATAAGGTGCAGGGTATATCATATATACCGCTATGCAAAGCAAGAACTGTAGCTACCTGTTTTATTTTGAAATTCGATTCTACAACATCTTAGGTTTCTTTTCTTTCATTAATCATATTAATGAAGTCCCATCATTTAAGTACCTAAACATCACAGATAAATACGACGTACACTTATGCCATCCGCATTCGCCTCGATGTCCCCTCGTGTACTGTTAGGTTAGGTAACTAACGGCAGAGCGGGGCAGGGCTAGCGCGGGTGTAAAACATAAGTAACGTCTATATAATATATCATATATACTATATAAAGTATCTATCACAGAACATCACATGATCACATCACAGATATCGCAGCAGAAGAATCATATGAAATATTGGATATACTAGGACGTCCGTGTTTTCAATACGAGCCAGTATAAAACACGGATTCCACGGTCGCGATGAATAGCCAATCCCACACCCCTAGACCCCTACGAGAGCGGCAAGAAACCCTACCAATTCTAGGGTTAGGAGACCCGGACTCGACTCCTCGAGTTGGTCTCCCACTGGACCATAGAACCCGGTTACTTGTGCTCCCCTCCTTGGGTCTATCCTAGTGCAGAAAAGTAAATAATATACAAAAGGTGACATCTTCCGCAACCTGGAAGTGCCCCAATAAAAGAATATTACATACAAGTTTTTACATGAATGAAAATGAAAAAAACACTCATCTCACATAAAAACCCCCGGCTATTCAAACACGACGATCCAATATAACATATCCAGCAACACATAACATCACATTTCATCAACGTAAGTAAATATGCGCATCCCAATTGTCGTTGACATATAGCAACGAAACCGGCGATATCACATATTACACTTACGGTCACAGAAAAGAAAGTGTAAAACTACAACAGTTGGAATCCGCAACCATCTCAGACATCGCATGCCTGACCAAATGAATTACTTAGACATCACATGCCTAACAATTATAAACCCCGCATTTCAGTCTCATTATCGAAAACACTTTTCAATATCGAGTCGGGCAATTCAACAAGATTCCCGACAAACTGATCGAATGCTCGTCGCAAACTTCAGTAGACGGCCGCACCCCCGATACCGTCGACGAAGTGCACCAAGGCGGAACACCGCTGCCGCGAGCACCCGGAGGGATGCTTTCGGCGACGGGGTTCTCCTACAGTCACTTGGTCGGGGCTATAGAGTGAGGCTGTCTATTAAGTTTACCCGGCGAGTATCCGCGTACGCTACGTGATTGCGACGGACTTTTGATCACATCAAAATTCCGTGGCAACCGATCAAGTGAGACTAAACTGCTATGTTTATAATATTCATTCAGTTATCTCATAACTTTTTGTGAATTCCAATTATTGTATCCCATTCCAGATAAATAGAAAATGTTAAACTTTCCGATCGAACAATCGAACACCCAAGTTTTCCCGATACAGATCAACACATGAAATAAGTCTAACAACATTCAGTTCGTGCCTCAGTACCAACGGTCCAGCCGTAGAAGGGTCAAGCCAACGCCTCACATGTGGCATGCCGTACTGCCCCAAACCCGAAGGTTCAAATGGCAGTTCAAGACGGTCACATAATCGAGTTAAGGTTTGTTGTCTTCTAGAGGGTCCATCGCGTTACTTGCACTACTTAGAACGTCGTTAAACTACGGAAAAATCCAACACTTGGAAATTTCCCGACAGGGGAAAAATTGGGTATTTATATCCGGTCGAACTTTTTAACATATTCTAAAATTTATCCGGAAAGCCAAATAGACAAAATTTGATACCCCGATCGAAACACCGAATCCCCAAAACAACTCCAGAAAATTCAACTCTGTAATAAATATTAAAAATTCCCAGAAACATCAGAAATAATATATAAGAATTACTGTGCAGAAAGGGATGCACAAAACGACAAAAGTAGCGCGGATCCGCCGCATCAGCCTACTGTAAGGCCGCGGATCCCTGCCCCCTTTAATGAATCAAGCCCTCTAATTTAAACAGTAATTCTTAGATTATTTTACTGAGTTTTCTGAATATTTTTAATCTGGAAAAATCCCAGTTTTTCAAAATCGTCCAGAGAGCATTTTGGGTTTGGGTTTTCGGGTTCGTTCGGGTTTCAAAATCCGTCTAGACTTCGCCTAAGGCTCTAGCTAGGCTCTGATACCACTGTAGGGTTCCTAGGCATCCTAATGAGGTCTCACAAGGCATCAACCATGCCAATTTCAAAAATTCTAGGTGCCGAGAAACCCGACTACGGATCGTTTGCTAGATATTTAGGCGAAAAAGCTAACTAGTTAACATTTAACTATGAGAATTCGGATATACAACCTTTGTAGATCCGGTCCTCCACCTCCACGGCTCCAAGATGAGGTCCTCTCCGCTGTCCAAATCTAATCCGGGCTCTAGCGTCGGCTTCATCGGAGAATGGACGGGCTAGGTCGTCGACGACGTGCCGAAGATGATCTACGTCGAAGCATCGCAAGATCAAGCTCCACCTTCACCAAGCCATGAAAACTTGTGAAGGAAATACACTCTACTACTTGGCAAGAGGTAGAGGATGAAGAAATAGGAAGTGGGTAGACTTTAGAATTGGATTTCTCACTCATTTGCATCAATCACCATTGATGACCTCAAGCTTCTTCAAAGAAGAAGATGAAGAAGAAGATGAAAGAGTTATGATAAGAATCAATTAAAATGAAAAGAATAATCCATTCTTATCATAAGTGAACCATGGTTAGTTGTAGAGAGTGAACTAGGGTTAGTGAAGTGGATAGGGTTAAGCATGAGACAAAAAGGGTGACTTTGGTCAAAGCTTCAAGAAGCTTTTGCTAGAAAACAAATTAAGCCACCATTTTCTCTTAATGCTTATCAATTTCCAAAAAGAATAAATAAATGAATAAATGAATAAGGAAATAGTAAACCCTAACCATTTCATTAACCAAGGTTTGATACTTTACACTTAACCAAAAGGTATGTATCATCAAACATGATACAATCAAGTGCACAAAATCATATCGCATATGGAATGCGCACACCCGAGCGAGAAAATCCATTTAAAGTGAACCGATACTAGTTAATGCAAAGTAATATATCAAATATATAAATATGCATTAAATCATTAAATCAACACTTGATTCAATGATCCGGTTATGTCGCACACAACCGACTAGTATACAATATATCGGCTTATCGAATCAACGCTTGAATCGATAACTAGGTTATATCGCATACAACCATTCGATACATTTATCGCGAGAATAGAATACGGTATCACATACACGCATTATTCTCGGTCCCGCACATATCTCATATGCGCTCCTATTTCGTTTCTCTTGAGCCAGGAAACCTCTGTGTAGGACTCTAAAGACTCGTCAATACGCCGGCAGCAGATGATGATCATATCAAATATCCACAAGCCGTAAGCGGTCTGCTAAACGTAACGGCCACCCGGGTATTGAGCGATCTGAAGATCGACGAGCAAGCCCGCTCACACTCCAGTGAATCCGACCAGTAACACTACCGTACAGTCCGGTCTGATCGTCTGATATGTCGCATATCTCGCCTAGGGGTGGTAAACGTCAGACCCCAATAGCTCGATAAGACGTGTCGATATGAGGTCTATAACTATTCGAGAAACTACTGGTAACACTTACCAGTAAATCTCAGCAACCCTGGCCAGGGATTTCCTGTTATAGCCAATCGAACACAGCGCAACATCAACCCCCTATACCGGGAGAGACGAATCCCCTCCTATCGCTCATTGCCTCCATGTGACTCGGGACTGTACCAAAAACCACCGTTTTGCACGCCCTCTTGGACGTGGTAAGATGGAAATCAAAGCACAGTGGGAACCACACAAGACTCTATGACGATCTCGGGTCAACAGACTACTCTGTACCAGTGTCACTAGAGAACTGCCATCTGACGTGAGGTATAATACCATCTGGGAGTTCTCGGCGAGTCCGTCCAGTGTACCCAGTCTCTACTGAGCACCCGTATATCATCTCCGATGTCAAACACCAATGGATATGGGATCATCCATCGCCCATCTGTATGGGTCGAGAAGGTACACGCTAGTCTACTCTGGTATATCGATGCCCTGTCTCGATACACCCACGACTAGGGACTTTGAAGGATGTACTTATGGACTACCATGTCCCTACTAGTATGATCCGCATCATAGTCCAGGTAGTCAAGTACAGATCCTAAGGGCTTTACCAACATGTAACAGAGAGACAATCAGTATACACGTTAAGGTAAAGTTCAACCAGATAGCAAACTATCATGTCGAGCAAGAAAGTCCTCCCTATATACGTCCCAGCATCCACTACAATATACATCCTATGTACAGTATTGGCCTTAGGGCATACATATAACTAACATTAAACCCACCCGCATGACCCTTGACAAGGTCAACAAGGCCGTACGAATACCCTAATCCAATCACATCTCATGTTTTAGCAGATAAACACTAATTAGCTACCGTACACTGTGCTTTGACAAGGTCAACAAACGCAGCACGAATAATAAGTAGGATTTATCTGAAATGACGGAGGGCTATGACAGTTTTTTTAGAAAACCTATTGCGTCATGAACTTGATATCGTTGTAGAAACAAGTGATTTTGAAAAGGAGTGTTTTTGAGGCTTTTCTAGTTTCGCTAAAGAGGTCACTCCCGGTGAAGGGATCTCGGCTCTTTCCCTATCGAATAAGGTGCAGGGTATATCATATATACCGCTATGCAAAGCAAGAACTATATAAGCTGTCAAAAACTAAACCGCGAGTTTGTAGCATCTGCCAGTTTAGCTAAAGAGGTCACTCCCGGTGAAGGGATCTCGGCTCTTTCCTCATCGAATAAAGTGCAGGGTATATCATATATACCGCTATGCAAAGCAAAACTGTAGCTACCCTTTTTATAATGTTTTGATTCTACAATATCTTTTATGTTTCTTTTCTTTTTATTAATCTCATTAATATATCCCATCAGCTTATACTTCCTAATCATCACAGTAGAAACGAAAGCAGTAATATTTATATATCAGCATATATATATATATATATAGTTATAGTATAAGCATTCGTCTCAGGCAGTAAAATGATCTCATCACAGAACATTGCAACAGAAGATAACATATGAAATATTGGATATACTAGGACGTCCGTGTTTTATTTCAAGCCTGTATAAAACACGAATTCCACGGTCGCGATGAATAGCCAAACCCACATCCCTAGACCCCTACGAGAGCGGCAAGTAACACTGCCAATTCTAGGATTAGGAGACCCGGTCTCGACTCCTCGAGATGGCCTCGCACTGTACCCTAGAACCCGGTTACTTGTGCTCCCTTCCTTGGGTCTACCTAATGCGGAAAAGTAAACAATATACATGTAAGTCCGCGGCGGCGCCCTGGCCGTCGATCCGATGCCGGAATGCGGAAACGAAAAACTTTGCAAACTAGCAAACCGGCACTACCGCGCACTTTTAACCCGGATCGGGCCATTAACCTAGCTACTAACAAACTAAAATACGGGTAGAGAGTTATACCAAGCGATCCGTGTCCTTCGGTCTTCGTCTCCACTCCAATCTCCTGCGGAATCTCCGTCCGTCACCTCCTCGTCGGAAAGGGCACCACGTAGCCGGGTTCGTTTACGGGCTCCCACCTCTGGACCGAGGCAACTCGGGCGTGAAGTTGGCTAGCCGACGCGTCCAAGGAATGCTGTAGGCAAGTATAGAATTGCTTTGTCTCTTGCGGGTAGAAGTTGCCATGTATGGAGGAATCAAGAATGGACTTTGTAGTGAGGTATATGAAATTGTGTAGCAAGGAAAAATCAGATGAACAAAGTTTTCCCTCATCAAAAATGAACTCACTCAACTCCCTTCTAATATGTGGCCGGCCTCTTTTTATCAAGAGGAAAATTGGAGAGAGAAAAGAGCATATCAATATGTGAAGATAATGATCAAATCAATTTCCAATCCATTTCTAATCTCATTTAATGCAAAGGATAAGAATAAAAAGGAATCTCATCATGAAGCCACAAATATGCAAGAAAACCCCTCCACTAATGTTATTTGCACACTTGCAAATAACCCCCTCCATCGAAAAGTCCGGCCGTGAAGGAACAAAGAAAAACCGGCCGGAACGGAATGCAAACTGGCAACTTCAGAAAACCGATCCCGTAATAAATTACAGGAAAACCCCGCTACTGTATATACATGCCCGCATTTGTATTCCCACCGAATACAAATGCAAAGAGACAAAACTACACTGTCTAAAACTAGGATCCGGCTTAAACCAAAGCCGGCTAGTAAAATCCGTCCGATCACGATCCGCGCAATACCGCACGTATCTGATCGAACCCTGCCATATCTCCATACGGCCTCTACAGCGTTTCGCTCGAAACTTGAGTAACTGTGTGTGTGGTGGACTCTAAAGACTCGTCAATACTATGACTGTGGATTTAACCACTAGCACGTCAGAGGTATCAGCCATACGTGACGGGCCACCAGCTATTGACCAAAAGGGACGTCGATGAGCGAACTCATCCTGACACCCTACTGAGCCTGTCAGTGACAATATCCATACAGTCCGGTCCGTTCGTCTATGAGCATCGCATGGCGGGCCTAGGGGGTTGGTAAAAGTCAGACCCCCAATAGCGGTACAAGTCGTGTCGGAGTGTAGCCCAGAACACCCTGAGATACTACTGGAATACCTACAAATAAACCTCCTGCCTTGGCCAAGGACTTTTCATGTACTGGCTCTCCTAGACACAGCGCGACCTCACCCCCAATACCGGGAGAGACGAACCCCTGCAGATCCGCTCACTGCCTCCATGTGGCTCGGGACTGTACCCAACTAAAACCTGTTTGCACGTCTCCTTTGAGCGTGGTAGGGTAGTAATCAAAGCACAGTGGGAACTCACACGAGACAAATGACGATCTCAGTGTAGGGTTCCTAGGCACTCCCAAGAGGTCTCACAAGGCATCAACCATGCCAATTTCAAATTTTAACGGTGCCGAGAAACCCTAATACGGATCGTTGGTTAGATTTCTAGGCGACAAAGCAAACTAGTTAACACTTAACTACAAGAATACGGAAATACAACCTTTGTAGATCCGGTTCTCCACCTCTATTGCTCCGCAATGAAGTCTCCTCGCTGTCCTCATACAATCCCGGGCTCTAGCGTCGGCTTCATCGGAGAATAGGCGAGCTAGGTCGTCGATGTCCATTCCGAAGATGATCTACGTCGAGGCATCGCTAGATCAAGCTCCACCTTCACCAAGCCATGAAAACTTGTGAAGAAAACACCCTATACTACTTGGCAAGAGGTAGAGGGTGAAGAAATAGGAAGTGGGTTCACTTTAGAATTGGATTTCTCACTCAAATACATCAATCACCATTGATGAAGAAAGCTTTCTTCTTGTGAGGAAGAAGAAGAAGAAGATAAGTGTTATGATAAGTTATTCTCAAAAGAATAATAAAAATGGAAACTTATCATAATCTTAACCTTAGTTAGTTGTAGAGAATAGACCATGGTAAGTTATGATAGTTAGGGTTAAGCAAGAGACAAGAATGGTTAACTAAGTCAAAGCTTCATGAAAGTTCATGAACAAACAAAGAAAGCCACCATTATCCTCTTATGCCAATTATTTTATTTCCAAAAAGAATAAATGAAAAAGATAAATAAATGAATAAGGAAAACCAAAACCCTAACCATTTAAATAACCATGGTTTAATTCTTTACACAAACCAAGTAAGTATGCATCATCAAACATGATACAATCATGTGCACAAAACTATATCAAATATACAATGTGCACATCCGAGCGAGAAAATCCATTTAAAGTGAACCGATACTAGTTAATGCAAAGTAATATATCAAATATATAATTATGCATTAAATCATTAAATCAACACTTGATTTAACGATCCGGTCATATCGCATATAGCCGACTAGTATCCTATGCATCGGCCTATCGAATCAATACTTGATTCGATAACTAGGTTATATCGCATATAACCAATCGATACATTTATCGCGAGAATGTAATACGGTATCACATACACGCATGATTCTCGGTCCCGCACATATCTCATATGCGCTCCTATTTCGTTTCGCTTGAGCCAGGAAACCTCTGTGTAGGACTCTAAAGACTCGTCAATACGCCGGCAGCAGATGATGATCATATCAAACACCCACAAGCCGCAAGCGGTCTGCTAAACGTAACGGCCACCCGGGTATTGAGCGATCTGAAGATCGACGAGCAAGCCCGCTCACACTCCAGTGAATCCAACCAGTAACACTACCGTACAGTCCGGTCTGATCGTCTGATATGTCGCATATCTCGCCTAGGGGTGGTAAACGTCAGACCCCAATAGCTCGATAAGTCGTGTCGATATGAGGTCTATAACATTTCGAGAAACTATTGGTAACACTTACCAGTAAATCTCAGCAACCCTGGCCAGGGATTTCCTGTTATAGCCAATCGAACACAGCGCAACATCAACTCCCTATACCGGGAGAGACGAATCCCCTCCTATCGCTCATTGCCTCCATGTGACTCGGGACTGTACCCAAAAACCACCGTTTTGCATGCCCTCTTGGACGTGGTAAGATGGAAATCAAAGCACAGTGGGAACCACACAAGACTCTATGACGATCTCGGGTCAACAGACTACTCTGTACCAGTGTCACCAGAGAACTGCCATCTGACGTAAGGTATAATACCATCTGGGAGTTCTCGGCGAGTCCGTCCAGTGTACCCAGTCTCCACTGAGCACCCGTATATCATCTCTGATGTCAAACACCAATGGATATGGGATCATCCATCGTCCATCTGTATGGGTCGAGAAGGTATACGCTAGTCTACTCTGGTATATCGATGCCCCGTCTCGATACACCCATGACTAGGGACTTTGAAGGATGTACTTATGGACTACCATGTCCCCACTAGTATGATCCGCATCATAGTCCAGGTAGTCAAGTACACATCCTAAGGGCTTTACCAACATGTAACAGAGAGACAAACAGTATACACGTTAAGGTAAAGAGTAACCAGATAGCATACTATCATGTCGAGCAAGAAAGTCCTCCCTATATATGTCCCAGCATCCACTACAATATACATTCTATGTATAGCAATGGCCTCTAGGGCATACATATAACTAACAATCTCCCACTTGCACTAGGGCCATCTGATAGCAGTGGTTGTAGTATCTCATACTCAACCATCCCATAAAAGTCTCTCTCTGGGAACAGGCCTTTGTGAGTGGATCCGCCGTGTTGTCCTCTGAGTCTACTCTCCTAACCTCGATCACCCTGGAGATCAACTATCTCCATGATCAGGTGATACTGCCTCAGAATATGTCTGGATCACTGATGGGACCTGCGTTCCTTGGCATAAGCCACAACTCCATTGTCACACAATAGGAGGAACATAGTTCATCTCATGAACCAATATACATCCAAACAGCCTCTTTGGTAGCATCTTAAGTAGCGATGTATCCAGCCTTTATCGTCTAGTATGCCACGGTATCTAGCTTGGAACTCTTCCAACATACCGTCCCTCCACTGAGGGTAAAGACAATGCCTGTGACTGACATTCAGTCGTCTTTATCACCCTGGAACCCTTCCAGTGATTCTCCCCAGGATCGATTGATACCATCTCACTACAGCTAGTGAGATTCCTAACATCCAATTAGATCTATCTCATAGATTCAAAATCCAGGATTTAGTAGGTATCACTTTGATCCTATTTCGAGAATCTTTGTGATAATCGGGGATTGATCGAGCGTAGCATAGGAAACTACTTCCCTATCAAGAGTATGTCATCCACGTACTTTACGTGAATCGCCACCATACTCCCTACTACCTTTTTGTTTATACAAGGTTCATCTACCATTTTGATGATGTCAAACTCTTTGACTTATCCATCAAAACAAGTGTTCCATCTCCGCGATGCCTGCTTTATCTTATAAAACTTCTTGTACACGTTTCCGCTGCTCCCACTGTTTACGAAGCCCTCTGGCTGTGTACTTATAGACGTCCTTTTCTAAAACATCATTTAGAAAAGCAGTCATGGCACCCAACCGCCAGATATCGTAGTCATGGTATGTAGCCGTGGCAAGTAGGATCTGGATGGACTTAAGCATAGTCACTTGAAAAAGGTTTCATCATAATCCACGCTTGGTCGATGACGAAAAGCTCTAACAAGTCTAGTTTTGAAAGTCTCAACTTTTCCATCTACACCAAGTAATCTTCTCAAGATATACTTGCTCCTGATGGGGATTTAACCCTTCAGATATTGCAACCAAAGTCCATACTTTGTTGGTGTACATGGATTCCATCTCAGATCGCTAAGCATCCAGCCATTCTTACAGAGTCCCTACTCTCGATGGCCAGTTCGAAGCTAGTTGGGTCATCATCTCATGATGCAATCCTCGCTCCCACTGTCATAGAGAAACCGAAGTATCACTCAGGTGGGTGAGGAACCCTACTAGATCGGCGGAGAGGCTGAGGTTCGTTGGTATCTACTGAATCTTTTGGTTCTACCAAATCATCTGCTGTAGTTTGTATAGCTGGAACCTTTCCAGTTTTACATTACAGACCTTGCCTCGAGCTTGTCCGGATTTTGCTTTTAGACATAGCCCGGACAACCCCAAATCTTAACTAACTTAAGATATGGGCTCTTCCCTTTCCATATCACATATGAAGTGGTAGGCAACTGATTTGATTCGAACCCTATTCAATAGGTATGCAACTTCATAAGTGCATAACTCCAAAAAGGAAAAAGGTAACTCAGTAGTACTCATCATAGAGCACACCTTATCACATAGGGTGTAATTGCTCCACCCCGATATACCATCGTGCTATGGTGTATGCGGAGGAGTAATGCTGAGAGAGAATCTCATTCTCCTTCAGAAAAGTCCAGGATTTCCGTGCTCAAGTATTCTCCTCCTCGATCACATCAAAGGACATAATACTTATACCCTTATTGGTTCTCTACTTCTAACTTATATTCTATGAATATCTCAAAAGGTTCGGACTTGTGTTTCAACAGGAACATATGTCTGAATCTTGAGAGATTATCAGAGAATGTAATGAAGTACAAAGAACCGGTCTTGGCATGTGTAGACAGGGGACCTACATACATCAACATGTATCATCCCAAGAGTTCACTAACTCTTTCTCTGTTTCCAATAAACAGAGCTAGTGTCATTATATCTTTGTGACATGACTGGCAAGTTTCACAAGATGTAGATTCAAACTGATTTAAATATGCATCTACATGTAACTTCAGCTAGTCGGGTCACATTGATCTGACCTAGTCTACAATACCTTAAGAAGGATCCGTTCATTTCTGAACTCTTCCTCTTATGTGTGTTCCATATACTAAGAACTGTAGTTTGATTTAGAACATCAACGCTTTTAGATAACGTGCCTGAACCGATCAACTTTTGATATAGGAAATGTTCAAAACATTATCCAACAATACAAAATTATATCCTTTCTTTACTAATAAAGAGACTGATATGATTTTGTATATCAGGTTCGGTATCTAATAACATTCGATCAGAATCAATGTATTGGTAATACAGGGTGACAGCGACCAACAGACTTGGCTGCAACACTTGCCCCGTTTTCTGCCTCATGAAACTTATCACCCGTTCTCAGTTCTCTACCTTTCTGTAGCCCTATGTAACAGATTACATATCTGGGATCCTGATCTGGTATCACATACCCAGGACGTAAAGGACACTGAGAAACAGTTCTATATAATGAACACACCCGAAGATGATGCATCATCATGCACTCTCCTCGTTTGGGCGGCACGGGAAATCTGGTATTCCCCAATTTCCTGCTCTGTCTTATAACAATTATAAGTTGGAGCGGGACCAACGTTCCCCAGCTCAGTATAACAAGCGGGTTCGGTCAAAAATCCGTATTATTATCTTGATTAAGGCGTGATATGGTCGCTAACTGGAGAGAGAGAGAAGAAAACACTCAGCGTGCGCTCTTGCAAGAATAGATTGGTTTTTATTTTATCTAATCAGGATGGCTCCCACTGCTTTTTATCAAATCTTCCTTCAAACCCTAAAAGGAAAGACTAGCCGGGATTAATTACACATTACAAGTTCGCCAATCTTTCAGCCAGGCCAGTGTCGGTACTTTGAGGGAGGTACCCCGTGCTTTCGCACGAACCTAATTAATGTAAACCTCATTTTTCCAGAGGCGTAACCTCGTTAACACCTTTCTAGACACCTACTTGATCAGCTAATTGTAATGTATAAAACTCTCCCAGGAGTAACTCTTACTCACAGCGGGTATCGGGATCCAACTATCTCATAGAAGGTATGCAATCTCATTGCAAATTTCAACACTTGAAATTCCCGATAATATTTTGCCCCTAACCTCCTATGACCTTGACAAAGGCCAACAAACCATAGGATGCTAGTCAAGTTCAACCCGTCATTTCCTGATTGAATTAAACCCACCCGCACGACCCTTGACAAAGGCCAACAAGGTCGCACGACTACCCTAACCCAATCTGCATCATATGCATAAGCAGATAAGCACCAGTTAGCTACCGCACACTGCGCCTTGACAAAGGCCAACAAACGCAGCACGAATACTAACTACTACTTATCTGAAATGACGGAGGGCTACGACAGGTTTTTCTGAAAACCTATTGCGTAATGAACTTGATATCGTTGTAGAATCAAATGAATTTTGAAATGGAGTGTTTTTGAGGCTTTTCTAGTTTTGCTAAAGGAGTCACTCCCGGTGAAGGGATCGTCGGTCCTTTCCTCATCGAATAAGGTGCGGGATATATCATATATATCACTGTGCAAAGCAAAAACTCTTAAAAGCAATCAAAAGACAAACCGAGTGTGTAGCATCAGCCAGTTATTGCTAAAGGAGTCACTCCCGGTGAAGGGATCTCGGTCCTTTCCTCATCGAATAAGGTGCAGGATATATCACATATACCTCTGTGCAAAGCAAGAACTGTAGCTACCTGTTTTAATTTTGAAATTCGATTCTACAACATCTTAGGTTTCTTTTATTTCATTAATCACATTAATGAAGTCCCATCATTTAAGTACCTAAACATCACAGATAAATACGACGTACACTTATGCCATCCGGATTCGCCTCGATGTCCCCTCATGCACCGTTAGGTTAGGTAACTAACGGCAGAGCGGGGCAGGGCTAGCGCGGGTGTAAAACATAAGTAACGTCTATATAATATATCATATATACTATATACAGTATCTATCACAGAACATCACATGATCGCATCACAGATATCGCAGCAGAAGAATCATATGAAATATTGGATATACTAGGACGTCCGTGTTTTCAATACGAGCCAGTATAAAACACGGATTCCACGGTCGTGATGAATAGCCAAACCCATACCCCTAGACCCCTACGAGAGCGGCAAGTAACCCTACCAATTCTAGAGTTAGGAGACCCGGACTCGACACCTCGAGTTGGTCTCCCACTGGACTCCAGAACCCGGTTACTTGTGCTCCCCTCCTTGGGTCTATCCTAGTGCGGAAAAGTAAATAATATACAAAGGGTGACATCTTCCGCAACCTGGAAGTGTCCCAATAAAAGAATATTACATACAAGTTTTTTACATGAATGAAAATGGAAAACACTCATCTCACATAAAAACCCCCGGCTATTCAAACACGACGATCCAATATAACATATCCAGCAACACATAACAACACATGTCATCAACGTAAGTAAGTATGCATACACCGATTGTCGTCGACGTATAGCAACGACAATCGGCAATACCACTACATACTACACTTACGGTCATAGAAAAGAAAGTGTAAAACTACAACAGTTGGAATCCGCAACCGCTTTAGACATCGCATGCCTAATCAAACGAATTCCTTAGACATCGCATGCCTAACAATTATAAACCCCGCATTTTAGTCTCATTATCGAAAACACTTTTCAATATCAAGTCGGGTAATTCAACAAGATTCCCGACATCCTGATCGAATGCTCGTCGCAAACTTTAGTAGGCGGCCGCACCCCCGATGCCGTCGACGAAGTGCACCAAGGTGGAACACCGCTGCCGCGAGCACCCGAACGGATGCTTTCGGCGACGGGGTTCTCCTGCAGTCACTTGGTCGGGGCTATGGAGTGAGGCTGTCTATTAAGTTTACCGGCGAGTATCCGCGTTCACAACGTGATTGCAACGGACTTTTGATCACATCAAAATTCCGTGGCAACCGATCAAGTGAGACTAAACTGCTATGTTTATAACATTCATTCAGTTATCTCATAACTTATTGTGAATTCCAATTATTGTATCACATTCCGGATAAGATAGAAAATGTTAAACTTTTTGATAGAACAATCGAACACCCAAGTTTTCCCGATCAACCGAATGAAATAAGTTCAAAGACATTCACTTCATGCCTCAGTACCAACGGTCCAGCCGTAGAAGGGTCAAGCCAACGCCTCACATGTGGCACGCCGTACTGCCCCAAACCCTAAGGTTCAAAGGGCAGTTCAAGACGGTCACATAATCGAGTTAAGGTTTGTTGTCTTCTAGAGGGACCATCGCGTTACCTGCACTACTCAGAACGTCCTTAAACCACGGAAAAATCCAACGCTTGGAAATTTTCCGGCAGGGGAAAAAGTGGGTATTTATGTCCGGTCGAAATTTTTAACATATTCTAAAATATCCGAAAAACACAAAGACAAAATTAGACAATCCGATCGAATGTACGAACTACTAATACAACCCAAAAAACTCAACTCTTGATTTCAGATAAAAAAAAATTCCCAGGAAAACCAGCACTGCAAAATAGGAATTACTGTGCAAAATTGAATGCCTAATAAGACAAAACGGCCGCGGAACCGCCGCATTAGCATGCTAATGCCGCGGTTCCGCCGCACTTTTGAGGGATCATTAGTTACTTTTTGCACCGTAATTCTTAGAATTTCCTGCTGATTTTTCTGCATATTTTTAATTCTCAAAAATCCACGAAAACAGAAAATGTCCAGAGAGCACTTTCAAGTCGGGGTTTCGGGTCGATCGGACTTCTAACTCTGTCTACGCATCGCCTAAGGCTCTAGTTAGGCTCTGATACCACTGTAGGGTTCCTAGGCACTCCCAAGAGGTCTCACAAGGCATCAACCATGCCAATTTCAAATTTTAACGGTGCCGAGAAACCCTAATACGGATCGTTGGCTAGATTTCTAGGCGACAAAGCAAACTAGTTAACACTTAACTACAAGAATACGGAAATACAACCTTTGTAGATCCGGTTCTCCACCTCCATTGCTCCGCAATGAAGTCTCCTCGCTGTCCTCATACAATCCCGGGCTCTAGCGTCGGCTTCATCGGAGAATAGGCGAGCTAGGTCGTCGATGTCCATGCCGAAGATGATCTACGTCGAGGCATCGCTAGATCAAGCTCCACCTTCACCAAGCCATGAAAACTTGTGAAGAAAACACCCTATACTACTTGGCAAGAGGTAGAGGGTGAAGAAATAGGAAGTGGGTTCACTTTAGAATTGGGTTTGTCACTCAAATACATCAATCACCATTGATGAAGAAAGCTTTCTTCTTGTGAGGAAGAAGAAGAAGAAGATAAGTGTTATGATAAGTTATTCTCAAAAGAATAATAAAAATGGAAACTTATCATAATCTTAACCTTAGTTAGTTGTAGAGAATAGACCATGGTAAGTTATGATGGTTAGGGTTAAGCAAGAGACAAGAATGGTTAACTAAGTCAAAGCTTCATGAAAGTTCATGAACAAACAAAGAAAGCCACCATTATCCTCTTATGCCAATTATTTTATTTCCAAAAAGAATAAATGAAAAAGATAAATAAATGAATAAGGAAAACCAAAACCCTAACCATTTAAATAACCATGGTTTAATTCTTTACACAAACCAAGTAAGTATGCATCATCAAACATGATACAATCATGTGCACAAAACTATATCAAATATACAATGTGCACATCCGAGCGAGAAAATCCATTTAAAGTGAACCGATACTAGTTAATGCAAAGTAATATATCAAATATATAATTATGCATTAAATCATTAAATCAAGACTTGATTTAACGATCCGGTCATATCGCATACAGCCGACTAGTATCCTATGCATCGGCCTATCGAATCAATACTTGATTCGATAACTAGGTTATATCGCATATAACCAATCGATACATTTATCGCGAGAATGTAATACGGTATCACATACACGCATGATTCTCGGTCCCGCACATATCTCATATGCGCTCCTATTTCGTTTCGCTTGAGCCAGGAAACCTCTGTGTAGGACTCTAAAGACTCGTCAATACGCCGGCAGCAGATGATGATCATATCAAACACCCACAAGCCGCAAGCGGTCTGCTAAACGTAACGGCCACCCGGGTATTGAGCGATCTGAAGATCGACGAGCAAGCCCGCTCACACTCCAGTGAATCCAACCAGTAACACTACCGTACAGTCCGGTCTGATCGTCTGATATGTCGCATATCTCGCCTAGGGGTGGTAAACGTCAGACCCCAATAGCTCGATAAGTCGTGTCGATATGAGGTCTATAACATTTCGAGAAACTACTGGTAACACTTACCAGTAAATCTCAGCAACCCTGACCAGGGATTTCCTGTTATAGCCAATCGAACACAGCGCAACATCAACTCCCTATACCGGGAGAGACGAATCCCCTCCTATCGCTCATTGCCTCCATATGACTCGGGACTGTACCCAAAAACCACCGTTTTGCACGCCCTCTTGGACGTGGTAAGATGGAAATCAAAGCACAGTGGGAACCACACAAGACTCTATGACGATCTCGGGTCAACAGACTACTCTGTACCAGTGTCACCAGAGAACTGCCATCTGACGTAAGGTATAATACCATCTGGGAGTTCTCGGCGAGTCCGTCCAGTGTACCCAGTCTCCACTGAGCACCCGTATATCATCTCTGATGTCAAACACCAATGGATATAGGATCATCCATCGCCCATCTGTATGGGTCGAGAAGGTATACGCTAGTCTACTCTGGTATATCGATGCCCCGTCTCGATACACCCACGACTAGGGACTTTGAAGGATGTACTTATGGACTACCATGTCCCCACTAGTATGATCCGCATCATAGTCCAGGTAGTCAAGTACACATCCTAAGGGCTTTACCAACATGTAACAGAGAGACAAACAGTATACACGTTAAGGTAAAGAGTAACCAGATAGCATACTATCATGTCGAGCAAGAAAGTCCTCCCTATATATGTCCCAGCATCCACTACAATATACATCCTATGTATAGCAATGGCCTCTAGGGCATACATATAACTAACACTCAGGTCGATGAACTAACCTGTACACATGTCACCAGGGAACTGCTATCTGACGTCCGGTATAATACCAACTAGCAGGTTCCCGGCGAGTCCTATCCGGTGTACTCATAACCCAATGAGCACCTGTATACATCTTTAGTGAACCAACTGACACCAGTGGCTTATGAGACCGGCCACCGCCCCTCGTCTGGGTCTCGACTGTATACACTAGTCTACTCCGGAGTATCGATGCCCTGTCTCGAAACTCCCACGACTAGGGACCGTTTAAGGATGTTCTTATAGACTCCAGCTCTCATGTATATGATCGCCCTCATACTGCTGGTAGTCAAGCAAGAATCCTAGGGGCTCTATCAACGTGTAATAGCGACTCGTAAGGTCACCTAAAGCAGTACACGATGATAAAGATAAATCAGATAGCATACTATCATCTCGTGTAAGACTGTCCTACCGGCATAGGTCCTCCTCAATTATTGCAATCACGTGCCTGTGATCCAATAATTGACTCTGAGGGCACTATATCCAACAATCTTCCACTTGCACTCAAGGCTAATTATTGCGATGTCGCATACTCACATCCCGTGTGATACCGAACACCCAACTCCTCTACTAGTCAGTCTCACAAAGCTCGTTTGTGAAACTATTGCGTTCGAGGAATAGCCTCAGTGAGTGGATCCGCTTTGATGTTTCTTTCTATGTCTCTCTATATCCCATATTCGCGGAGAAAGCCATCTCCCGAAATGAGCAATACCTGTCTTAGAATGTGTCTGGATGTCTGATGGGACCTAGCTCATAAATGAACTCCAAATCCAAACTTCTTAGACTGTATTGACAACTGAACTTAATCAGTGTCCTGCGCCATGCCTCTCTCAGTATCCCCTTGGACCACCTGTCCAAAATACTGCCCCCCGTCAGAGGGAAAACTATAACTCTGACAGCCACTCTGTCATCCATGTCACCTTGGAAGCCTGGAATGATAACCGTCTCCTAAAGGAGACTGTCGTTATCATATCCCTAGAACATCCACTTATGTTCTAAAACTGCTTCCGACTGTTTCCCCAGTATTGGATCAATATCAACTTATTGCATCTACTGCAAGAACAACATCTGGTGTGGTACTTGACATCTCATGATTAACTCAATTGCCTAAGCAAGTGATCTGCCAATCATGTACATCCCTCTCTACTTTAGTCTGTAAGACACCTTTAGGGAGGGTGACTCCATCACCTGCAGGTATACTACCGTGCCAGGAGTCGTCCATTCTAAATACTCATAGAATGCTGTCTATGTACCCTGATTGGGAAACTACTCAAATCTAGATCTAAAACCATAGATCTAGTACCCAGAATGTCTGATATAATATCCAAGTCCTGTGTAGAGAAACTACTGTGTGACGACCAAAGTATAACCGATTGTAGTATAGGAATATGACATCCTACTCTGTGCATGTCATCCAAATACCAGGACATCACACCCTACTACCTTCTTAACAGATCCATCCTCTATTCTGATGAAGTCAAACTTATGACTGTCACATCAGAAATAGATGATCTATCTCCGCTATATCTGCTTTAGTCTATAAATAGACATAAGCCACCTGTCCACCAATGCTTCCGCTGCTCCCACTGACCACGACAACCCTCTGGCAGAGTCATATACACGTGCACATCTAAAGCTAGTTTAGAACGACGCTATACTCATCCTCCTGCCGGGTCTCACATTCTGGAACAACAGCAATGGCAAGTCTGGGTAAACAAGAACCTCCCTGCCACCGTCCTTGAGCATACCGAAGTACCTCTCGAGTGCCTGAGGTTACCCACCATATCTGCGGAGTGGCCAATGGAATGTCAAACCAGATTGAATGTTTAGGTTCTTATCAAATCTTCAGTAATCGTTTGCGGTTCTGGAATCACTTCCAGTTCTACCATACTCCCACTACTGTTTTCTGGAAAAAAAATCCATTTTTATTAAAACTGTGGCGAGTTAAGAACAATATCACTATTGATCTTCCAGATGGTAGAAAGTCAACCCTCGTCATAGCCCGGGTCAACCCACAAACAGCCACTACTGAAACGTGCCTTGAGTTATCCGGAGTCTGGTTTTAAGCATAAGCCGGACAACTCCCCGTATCTTAACAATGTCAAGATATGAACTGTTCTATATCCAAGAAACAGAGGCACTAATTTAATTGAACCAGATTCAAATCATGCAGTTGTCTCCAGTGCATGTCAACTAAATGGAAGAGAGGCCGATCAGCGTTACTCAACTTAGGAGCACTTCCAATTATGAGTAACCTGAAAGAGAAGCAAGTTCTCTTAATCATTACTATCAACTGAATACCATTCACTAGTATCTATATCTTCGATCACCTTGAAGAATCCTGATACTTGCAATACCTGGTTCTCTACTTTAATCTTATACTTATAACTTCTCAAAACTCAAACCCTGTGTTTCTACGAAACACCTATCTAAAACTAGAGAAGTCATAAGTAAACAGAATATAGTACAAGGACCTACCCCTCTGTCCTAATGGGCACTGGATAACATACAATACTCTGTATAAATCCCTTGAGTCAAATGACTCATTCACTGTGTGTCGTAGGTTGAAAACTGTACTTATGGTTATGAAGAATTACACCGCTGTTCAATGCTCCTTACCTAACCATCCACTGATATAGGTAAATGTCATAGACATAATTTCAAAAAAGTATATCTCACTCTATAAAAATAGATGTACAGATATATCAATTTGAAATTGGTGCCTAACAACGGATATTCAAAACCAAATATTTGCCGTCCGGCAAACAACCCAGATGATTTCCTCAAATATCACCAATTACAACGAATTCCGATATAATGAGGATGATCACCCAATTCCCAATAACTTACTCCCACTGATCATCTGTAAAACCATACAGATGAGGGAATCAAACCTGGTTAATACATACCTTGGAGCAAGTGTCTAATTGGGAAATCAGTTTTCTTTTAACAGTACACAGTGAAATTGAAACATTGAAAATGTTTCGATGGGGTATCCAGGTATTCCTAGTAATGCCTCTTCCATTATCCAGATTCACAACTGTAACCGTATATCTCTTTGCCACCTCTCCAAATCCCTTTATATGTCTTTAGTCATTACCTTCTATACACCCCTTTAGGCCAAATGGTTTTCTTCCTTCCCTACCGTTCGGCACCAGCCTATGGTTTGGAAGAAGACTATCCAATAAGCATAATGGGTGTACTGTCCTAATCCTAGGAGCACTCGCAATGCGAGAGAAGGTGAAGATAAAAGACAACCGAATAAACCTTATTCCTATTTCTCCTGAACCAGGATCCATCCCCGAACTGGAACAAGTTCCTTTCGAGTTCGTATATAACCATACGATGGATTATCCAATAAACTTGGGATTTTCGTAGTGATACGAAGTGTCCTGGAGAAATACAAAGGTGATTTAGGATTGGCGAAGAAATACTTGGTTTGGTCGTGAATAGCAGTCGCAACTTACTTTGCCCTCTTACTAATCCCTTTCTTTGTCTTAACTTAATACCTTCTGTACACCGTTTAGGCTAATTGGTTTTCTTCATTCCCTACCGGTCGGCACCTGCCTATTGTTTGGTGAAAGGTTCCTAGGCACCCTATAGAGGTCTCACATGACATCGAACATGCCATTTTACAAAAATTATGGTGCCGAGAAACCCTAACACGGATCTTAGACTAGAATTCTAGGCGAAAAACTAAACTAGTTAGCAAATTAACTAAAGGTCGGAAACTACAACCTTTGTAGATCCGGATTTCCACCTCCTTAGCTCCACGTGGTCATGCCCTCGCTGTCCATCATGAATCCTCGACTCATTCGTCGGCTTCATCGGAAAAGTGAGCGGAATAGTTCGTCGGCTTCGTGTCAAAGACGATCTACGTCGAGGTTGCACTAGTTCAAGCTCCGACTTCACCAAGTAGTGAAAATTGTGAAGAAAACACCCAAAACCACTTGGCAAGAGGTAGAGGATGAAGAAATAGGAGGTGGGTTCACTTTTAATTTGGATTTCTCTCACTAAAACTCAAGTTGCCATTGATGTAGCAAGCTTGAAGAAGAAGAAGAAGATGATGGTTATGATAAGTTCTATGTAAAAGAAAATAGAAAATCAAATACTTATCATAACTTAAACTAGGGTTAAGTGTAGAGAATTAACCATGGTCATTTGGATGGGTTAGGGTTAAGCATGAAGACAAGAATGGTTAGCAAAATCAAAGCTTCATGAAGCTTCAACATAAAACAAATAAAGCCACCATTCTTATCTTAAACTTATCCAAATAAATGAATAAACAAATAAATGAATAACTAAATATGCAAAACCCTAATTATCATAATAACCATGGTTTAATTCTATTCACTTAACCATATGATCAAGTATCATCAAACATGATACAACAAAGTGAACAAAAAGTATATCACATATACAATGTGCAATCCAAGTGAGAAAAATCCGTTTAAAGTGAACCAATACTAGTTAATGCAAAGTAATATATCAAATATATAATTATACATTAAATCATTAAATCAACATTTGATTCAATGATCCGGTCATGTCGCACATAACCGACTAGTATTCAATGTATCGATTTATCGAATCAATGATTCGATAACTAGGTCATATCAAATATAACCAATCGAAACATTTATCGCGAGAATGAAATGCGGTATCATATACACGCATTATTCTCGGTCCTGCACATATCTCATATGCGCTCCTATTTCGTTTCGCTTGAACCAGGAAACCTCTGTGTAGGACTCTAAAGACTCGTCAATACGCCGGTAGCAGATGATGATCATATCATGCACCCACAAGCCGCAAGCGGTCTGCTAAACGTAACGGCCACCCGGGTATTGAGCGATCAGAAGATCGACGAGCTAGCCCGCTCACACTCCTGCGAATCCGACCAGTAACACTTACTATACAGTCCGGTCTCTTCGTCTGATACGTCGCATATCAAGTCTAGGGGTGGTATACGTCAGACCCCAATAACCCGATAAGTCGTGCCGATGTGAGGCTCATAACGGGTCGAGAAACTACTGGTAACACTTACCAGCAAATCTCTGATCAGCCCTGGCCAGGGACTTCCCTGTTACGGCCAATCGAGCACAGCGCAACATCTACCCCCAATACCGGGAGAGACGAAACCCCTCCTATCGCTCATTGCCTCCATATGACTCGGGACTGTACCCAAAGACCACCGTTTTGCATGCCCTCATGGACGTGGTAAGGTGGAGATCAAAGCACAGTGGGAATCACACAAGACTCTATGACGATCTCGGGTCTACAGACTAACCTGTACAAGTGTCACCTGAGAACTGCCATCTGACGTGAGGTATAATACCATCTGGGAGTTCTCGGCGAGTCCGTCCAGTGTACCCAGTCTCCACTGAGCACCCGTATACCATCTCTGATGTCAAACACCAATGGATATGGGATCATCCATCGCCCATCACATGGGTCGAGAAGCGTATACGCTAGTCTACTCTGGTATATCGATGCCCCATCTCGATACACCCACGACTAGGGACCTTGAAGGATGTACTTATGGACTACCATGTCCCCACTAGTATGATCTGCATCATAGTCCAGGTAGTCAAGTACAAGTCCTAAGGGCTTTACCAACATGTAACTATAAGACAGTATAAAGAGACTAGTGTACATGTTAAGATAAAGAGCAACCAGATAGCATACTATCATGTCGAGCAAGAAAGTCATCTCTATATATGTCCAAGCATCCAATATAATATACATAATCTGTACAATACTGGCCTCTAGGGCATACATACAACTAACAATCTCCCACTTGCACTAGGGCCAGCTGCTGTAGTATCTCATACCGAGCATCCCGAAGAGTCTCTCAAACTGTATCTGGGGAATGGCCTTCGTGAGTGGATCCGCCGTGTTGTTCTTCGTGTCAACTCTCCTGACCTCGATCTCCCGGCGATCAACTATCTCCCGGATCAGGTGATACCGCCTCAGAATATGCCTGGATCGCTGATGGGACCTGGGTTCCTTGGCCAAAGCCACCGCTCCATTGTTATCGCAATACAAAGGTATTGGATGCTCAATGGATGGAACCACTCCAAGTTCAGTAATGAACTTCTTGATCCAGACAGCTTCTTTAGCAGCATCGTTGGCAGCGATGTATTCAGCCTCCATCGTCGAGTCTGCCACGGTTTCCTGCTTGGAACTCTTCCAGCTAACCGCCCCTCCGTAAAGGGTAAAGACAAAACCCGACTGCGACTTAGAGTCGTCCTTATCACTCTGGAAGCTGGAATCGGTAAAGGACTCTACTTGGAGTCCTCCGTTACCATACACCAAGAGCATATCTCTAGTCCTTCGCAAGTACTTGAGAATGCTCTTCACAGCTGTCCAGTGACTCTCTCCAGGATCAGCTTGATACCTACTCACTACACTTAGTGAGTATGCTACATCGGGTCTGGTACATAGCATCGCATACATGATAGAGCCTACTGCCGAAGCATAGGGTATCCCTTGCATGCGAGCTCTCTCGAAATCAGTCTTGGGAGACATCTCTTTGGAGAGAGTGACTCCAAAGATCGTGGGCAAGTTCCCACGCTTGGACTCTTCCATACTAAACCTCTTTAGTATGGTGTCAATGTACCTGGATTGGGACAATCCTAGTATCCGTTTGGATCTATCTCTATAGATCCTGATTCCCAATATGCAGGAGGCATCACCAAGATCTTTCATCGAGAATCTTTGTGATAAGAAGAGCTTGACCGATTGCAGCATAGGAATATCATTTCCTATCAAGAGTATGTCGTCCACGTACAATACGAGGAAGACAACCTTACTCTCTGCCACCTTCTTGTAGACACAAGGTTCATCTGGATTTTTGACGAAATCAAACTCTTTGATAACGACGTCAAAGCAGATGTTCCAACTCCGCGATGCTTGCTTTAATCCATAAATGGATTTAAGCAGCTTGCACACCTTCCCGCTGCTCCCACTGTCTACGAAACCCTCTGGCTGAGTCATGTACACGCACTCTTCTAAATCACCATTTAGAAAGGCGGTCTTAACATCCATTTGCCAGATTTCGTAGTCATAAAAGGCAGCAATGGCAAGCATGATTCGGATGGATTTAAGCATAGCCACTGGAGAAAAGGTTTCGTCATAGTCCACACCTGGTCTTTGACGAAAACCCTTTGCTACAAGTCTAGCTTTGAAAGTCTCCACTTTCCCATCTACACCAAGTTTCTTCTTAAAGATCCACTTGCTCCCAATGGGTTTTACCCCTTCAGGAGCAACTTCCAAAGTCCATACTTTGTTGGTGTACATGGAATCCATCTCGGACCGCATAGCATCCAGCCATTTCACCGAGTCCCTACTCGTGATGGCCTGCTCGAAGCTAGTTGGGTCATCATCCTCCATGATGCAATCCTCGCTCCCACCATCCATGAGAAAACCGTAGTATCTCTCAGGTTGGCGAGGAACCCTACTAGATCGGCGGAGAGGCTGGGGTTCATCGGGAACTACGGAATCCTCTGGTTCCACTAAATCTTCTGTTATGTTTTGTTCAGCTGGAACCTCTTCCAGTTCTACCTCAGAGCCACTAATCTCTTTTGCAAGAAATTCCTTTTCTAAAAAGGTGGCATGTTGAGCAACAAATACTCTTTGTTCCTCACTGTGGTAGAAGATATACCCTCGCGAATGCTTGGGATATCCAACAAATTTACTTAAAACAGACCTTGCCTCGAGTTTGTCCGGTTTTTGTCTTTTGGCATAAGCCGGGTAACCCCATATCTTTATAAAATTTAGATATGGTCTCTTCCCCTCCCATATCTCATATGGGGTGGTAGGCACTGATTTGGTAGGAACCCTATTCAGTAGATATGCTGCTGTTTCCAGTGCATATCCCCAGAAGGAAATAGGTAACTCAGCTGTGCTCATCATTGAGCGCACCATATCTAATAGAGTGCGGTTTCTCCGTTCAGATACACCGTTGTGCTGTGGTGTATAAGGAGGAGTCAGCTGAGATAGAATCCCATTCTCTTTTAGGAAGTCCAGGAATTCATTGCTCAAGTATTCACCTCCTCGATCAGATCGAAGGATTTTAATACTTTTTCCGGTTTGGTTCTCAACTTCTTGTTTATATTCCCTAAATTTCTCAAAAGCTTCTGATTTGTGTTTCATCAGGAACACATACCCGAACCTAGAGAGATCGTCAGTGAATGTAATGAAGTATGAAGAACCATCCCTGGCATGTGTAGACATAGGACCGCATACATCACTATGTATCAGTCCTAAGAGTTCGGTAACTCTTTCTCCGTGTCCCGTAAACGGAGTTTTGGTCATCTTGCCTTTGAGACATGACTGGCAAGTGTCATAAGATGAAAATTCAAACGGATTTAAATATCCATCTTTATGCAACTTAGCTAGTCGTGTCGCATTGATGTGACCCAGTCTACAATGCCACAAGAAGGATTCGTTGAGTTCAGAACTCTTCCTCTTGTGTGTGTTTGTTATACTCAGAACTGTTGATTGATTTAGAACATAAATGCCATTGCATAACGTGCCTGATCCAACCAACTTTTGGTTACGGAAAATGTTCATAACATTGTCCTGTAATACAAAATTATATCCCTCTTTACTTAATAAAGAAACCGATATAATGTTGCATATCAGGTTCGGCATGTAATAGCATTCGTTCAGAACCAATGTATTTCCAGTTGGTAATACAAGGTGATATTCTCCGACAGTCTTAGCTGCAACAATTGCACCATTTCCAACTCTAATGTCTTTATCACCTTCTCCAAGTTCTCTACCTTTCCTAAGCCCATGTAACTGATTACATATATGGGATCCTGACCCGGTATCTAATACCCAGGACGTAGAGCAAATGGAGAAACAGTTCTCAGTAACGAACACACCCGAAGAAAATGCATCAACATGTACTTTCTTCATTCGGATGGCAAGGGAATCCTGGTATTCCCCTATATCCTGTTCATTCCTATAACTCTTATAGGAAAGAACGGAACCAACGTTCCCCAGCACAGTATAACATGCGGGTTCGGTCAATACATCCATATTATTATCTTTATTAAGGCATGAAATGGTCGCTATCTGGAGAGAGAGAGAAGAAAACACTTTAGCGTATGCTCGTGCAAGATCAGATTGGTTATTATCTTATCTAATCAGGATGGCTCCCACTGCTTTTTATCAAATCTTCCTTCAAACACTAAAAGGAAAGACTAGCCGGGATTAATTACACCCTACAACTTCGTCGATCTTTCAGCCAGGCCAGTGTCGGTACTTTGAGGGAGGTCCCCCGTGCTTTCGCACGAACCTAATTACTGTAAACCTCGTTTTCCCAGAGACGTAACCTCGTTAACACCTTTCTAGACACCTACTTGATCGGCTAATTGTAATGTGTAAAACTCTCCCAGGAGTAACTCTTACTCGCAGTGGGTATCGGGATCCAACTATCTCATAGAAGGTATGCAATCTCATTGCAAATTTCAACACTTGAAATTCCCGATAATATTTTGCCCCAAGCATCCTATGACCTTGACGGAGGTCAACAAACCACAGGGTGCAAGTCAAGTTCAACCCGTCATTTCTTGATTGAATCAAACCCACCATCACAACCCTTGACGGAGGTCAACAAGGTCGTACGACTACCCTAATCCAATCTGCATCATATGCATAAGCAGACAAATACTAGTTAGCTACCGCACACTACGCCTTGACGGAGGTCAACAAACGTAGCACGAATACTAAGTAGGATCTATCTGAAATGACGGAGGGCTACGCCAGGTTTTTCTGAAAACCATGAGCGTAATGAACTTGATATCGTTGTAGAATCAAATGAAGTTTTAAAATGGAGTGATTTTGAGGCTTTTCTAGTTTTGCTAAAGGGGTCACTCCCGATGAAGGGATCGTCGGCCCTTTCCTCGTCGAATGAGGTGCGGGATATATCATATATATCACTGTGCAAAGCAAAAACCCAAAAGCAGTCAAAAGCAAACCGAGTGTGTAGCATCTGCCAGTTATTGCTAAAGGAGTCACTCCCGGTGAAGGGATCTCGGTCCTTTCCTCATCGAATAAGGTGCAGGGTATATCATATATACCGCTGTGCAAAGCAAGAACTGTAGCTACCTGTTTTATTTTAAAATTCGATTCCACAACATCTTAGGTTTCTTATCTTTCATTAATCACATTAATGAAGTCCCATCATTTAAATACCTAAACATCACAGATAGATATGACGTACACTTATGCCATCCGCATTTGCCTCGATGTCCCCTCGTGCACCGTTAGGTTACGTAACTAACGACAGAGCAGGGCAGGGCTAGCGCGGGTGTAAAACATAAGTAACGTCTATATAATATATCATATATACTATATATTATATCCATCACAGAAACACATCACAGATATCGCAGCAGAATAAACATATGAAATATTGGATATACTAGGACGTCCGTGTTTTCAATACGAGCCAGTATAAAACACGGATTCCACGGTCGTGATGAATAGCCAATCCCACACCCCTAGACCCCTACGAGAGCGGCAAGCAACCCTGCTAATTCTAGGGTTAGGAGACCCGGACTCGACTCCTCGAGTTGGTCTCCCACTGGACCCCAGAACCCGGTTACTTGTGCTCCCCTCCTTGGGTCTATCCTAGTGCAGAAAAGTAAATAATATACAAAGGGTGACAACTCCCGCAACCTGGAAGTGCCCCGAATAAAAGAATATTACATACAAGTTTTTACATGAATGAAAAAGAAAAACACTCATCTCACATAAAAACCCCCGGCTATTCGAATACGACGATCCAATATAACATATCCAGAAACACATAACATCACATGTCATCAACGTAAGTAAGTATGCATACCCCAATTGTCGTTGACGTATAGCAACGAAACCGGCGATATGAACATACTACACTTACGGTCACAGAAAAGAAAGTGTAAAACTACAACAATTGGAATCCGCAACCTCTTTAGACATCACATGCCTAACAGTTACAAACCCCGCATTTTAGTCTCATTATCGAAAACTCTTTTCAATATCGTATGGGACTAAACTGCTAGATTTATAACATTCATCCAGTTATCTCATAACTGTTTGTGAATTCCAATTATTGTATCCAATTCCGGATAAATAGAATATATCAAACTTTCCGATCGAATATTCGAACACCCAAGTTTTCCCGACACCGATCAACACATGAAATAGGTTCAAAGACATTCACTTCATACCTCAGTACCAACGGTCCAGCCGTAGAAGGGTCAAGCCAACGCCTCACATGTGGCACGCCGTACTGCCCCAAACCCGAAGGTTCAAAGGGCAGTTCAAGACGGTCACATAATCGAGTTAAGGTTTGTTGTCTTCTAGAGGGACCATCGCGTTACTTGCACTACTCAGAACGTCTTTTAACCACAGAAAAATCCAACACTTGGAATTATTCCGGCAGGGGAAAACCTGGGTATTTATATCCGGTCGAATTCTTTAACATATTCTACAGTTATCTGGAAAAACACTTAGACAAAGTTTGATATTCCGATCGAATCGTCGATTCCCATTATAACCCCAGAGCACTCAACCCTTAAATCAATTTAAAAATACCCAGAAAACTCACCAGAATTTATCAGGTATTACTGTGCAGTGAAACATGGCTGACGTCACTATATGGCCGCGGAACAGCGGCAGAAGGCATGCTTCTGCCGCGTTTCCGCGGCTCATTGAACTGTTCATGGGAAACGTTTTACACAGTAATTCTTAGAATTCTTTGGTGAATTTTTTAAGCATTTTTAATATCAAAAATTCTCAGATTTCAGAAAATATCCAGAGAGCTCATGGGTATATGGGTTTCGGGTTCGTCCGGACTTCAAACTCCGTCTAGACTTCGCCTAAGGCTCTAGCTAGGCTCTGATACCACTGAAAGGTTCCTAGGCACCCTATAGAGGTCTCACATGACATCGAACATGCCATTTTAGAAAAATTATGGTGCCGAGAAACCCTAACACGGATCTTAGACTAGAATTCTAGGCGAAAAACTAAACTAGTTAGCAAATTAACTAAAGGTCGGAAACTACAACCTTTGTAGATCCGGATTTCCACCTCCTTAGCTCCACGTGGTCATGCCCTCGCTGTCCATCATGAATCCTCGACTCATTCGTCGGCTTCATCGGAAAAGTGAGCGGAATAGTTCGTCGGCTTCGTGTCAAAGACGATCTACGTCGAGGTTGCACTAGTTCAAGCTCCGACTTCACCAAGTAGTGAAAATTGTGAAGAAAACACCCAAAACCACTTGGCAAGAGGTAGAGGATGAAGAAATAGGAGGTGGGTTCACTTTTAATTTGGATTTCTCTCACTAAAACTCAAGTTGCCATTGATGTAGCAAGCTTGAAGAAGAAGAAGAAGATGATGGTTATGATAAGTTCTATGTAAAAGAAAATAGAAAATCAAATACTTATCATAACTTAAACTAGGGTTAAGTGTAGAGAATTAACCATGGTCATTTGGATGGGTTAGGGTTAAGCATGAAGACAAGAATGGTTAGCAAAATCAAAGCTTCATGAAGCTTCAACATAAAACAAATAAAGCCACCATTCTTATCTTAAACTTATCCAAATAAATGAATAAACAAATAAATGAATAACTAAATATGCAAAACCCTAATTATCATAATAACCATGGTTTAATTCTATTCACTTAACCATATGATCAAGTATCATCAAACATGATACAACAAAGTGCACAAAAAGTATATCACATATACAATGTGCAATCCAAGTGAGAAAAATCCGTTTAAAGTGAACCAATACTAGTTAATGCAAAGTAATATATCAAATATATAATTATACATTAAATCATTAAATCAACATTTGATTCAATGATCCGGTCATGTCGCACATAACCGACTAGTATTCAATGTATCGATTTATCGAATCAATGATTCGATAACTAGGTCATATCAAATATAACCAATCGAAACATTTATCGCGAGAATGAAATGCGGTATCATATACACGCATTATTCTCGGTCCTGCACATATCTCATATGCGCTCCTATTTCGTTTCGCTTGAACCAGGAAACCTCTGTGTAGGACTCTAAAGACTCGTCAATACGCCGGTAGCAGATGATGATCATATCATGCACCCACAAGCCGCAAGCGGTCTGCTAAACGTAACGGCCACCCGGGTATTGAGCGATCAGAAGATCGACGAGCTAGCCCGCTCACACTCCTGCGAATCCGACCAGTAACACTTACTATACAGTCCAGTCTCTTCGTCTGATACGTCGCATATCAAGTCTAGGGGTGGTATACGTCAGACCCCAATAACCCGATAAGTCGTGCCGATGTGAGGCTCATAACAGGTCGAGAAACTACTGGTAACACTTACCAGCAAATCTCTGATCAGCCCTGGCCAGGGACTTCCCTGTTTTGGCCAATCGAGCACAGCGCAACATCTACCCCCAATACCGGGAGAGACGAAACCCCTCCTATCGTTCATTGCCTCCATATGACTCGGGACTGTACCCAAAGACCACCATTTTGCACGCCCTCATGGACGTGGTAAGGTGGAGATCAAAGCACAGTGGGAATCACACAAGACTCTATGACGATCTCGGGTCTACAGACTAACCTGTACAAGTGTCACCTGAGAACTGCCATCTGACGTGAGGTATAATACCATCTGGGAGTTCTCGGCGAGTCCTTCCAGTGTACCCAGTCTCCACTGAGCACCCATATACCATCCGATCCGCAACCAGGCTATCCCCCACGACCGATCCGCAACATCACAGCACAACACAGAACATCAACGTGAATGTCACGTTCGCAAATCCGTCTAAAAGGGCTATAGCAGATAGACTGGATTTACCGATCAAATGACATTCACGATCACAGATATTATGTAAATACTGTGAATTAACATGTTTAAAATATCCGATCGAACAAATTTATCAAAGTGGGCCCCCAAGCACTACTGTAGCTCTCACAGAAAATCTGGGCCCAAAAAGAATATCCCAAAACCCCTATTTCCAACTCAGAAGCTCTCTGCAAAAATTTGGTCAAATGAACAGTCAAAAGCGCGGCGGAACCGCGGCCAAAGCATGGGTTTGGCCGCGGTTCCGCGGTGGTATGGTGAGATCTCGCGACCAAATTTTCACAGAGTGCTTAGAATTCCCTGCACATCATTCTGAAACAACATGAAAAATTTTTGGAGCCAAAAAAATTTCGACAGAAACCCAATGCATAAGAAAATACGCTTTTTGGGGTTTTATTGTTCGATCGAGTTCTAAACACGTTAGAGTAAGCTAGGCTAAGTTAATGGCGTGGCTCTAATACTAATGTAAGTCCGCAGCGGCGCCCCGGCCGTCGATCCGACACCGGAATGCTTAAACGAAAAACTTTGCAAACTGGCAAACCGGCACCACCGCGCACTTTTAACCCGGATCGGGCCATTAACCTAGCTACTAGCAAACTAAAATACGGGTAGAGAGTTATACCAAGCGATCCGTTTCCTTCGGTCTTCATCTCCACTCCAATCTCCTGCGGAATCTCCGTCCGTCACCTCCTCATCGGAAAGGGCACCACGTAGCCGGGTTCGTTTACGGGCTCCCACCTCTGGACCGAGGCAACTCGGGCGCGAAGTTGGCTAGCCGACGCGTCCAAGGAATGCTGTAGGCAAGTGTAGAATTGCTTTGTCTCTTGCGGGTAGAAGTTGCCATGTATGGAAGAATCAAGAATGGACTTTGGAGTGAGGTATATGAAATTGTGTAGCAAGGAAAAATGAGATGAACAAAGTTTTCCCTCATCAAAAATGAATTCACTCAACTCCCTTCTAATATGTGGCCGGCCTCTTTTTATCAAGAGGAAAATTGGAGAGAGAAAAGGGCATATCAATATGTGAAGATAATGATCAAATCAATTTCCAATCCATTTCTAATCTCATTTAATGCAAAGGATAAGAATAAAAAGGAATCTCATCATGAAGCCACAAATATGCAAGAAAACCCCTCCACTAATGTTATTTGCACACTTGCAAATAACCCCCTCCATCGAAAAGTCCGGCCGTGAAGGAACAAAGAAAAACTGGCCGGAACGGAATGCAAACTGGCAACTTCAGAAAACCGATCCCGTAATAAATTACAGGAAAACCCCGCTACTGCATATACATGCCCGCATTTGTATTCCCACTGAATACAAATGCAAAGAGACAAAACTACACTGTCTAAAACTAGGATCCGGCTTAAACCAAAGCCGGCTAGTAAAATCCGTCCGATCACGATCCGTGCAATACCGCACGTATTTGATCGAACCCTGCCATATCTCCATACGGCCTCTACAGCGTTTCGCCCGAAACTTGAGTAACTGTGTGTGTGGTGGACTCTAAAGACTCGTCAATACTATGGCTGTGGATTTAACCACTAGCACGTCAGAGGTATCAGCCATACGTGACGGGCCACCAGCTATTGACCAAAAGGGACGTCGATGAGCGAACTCATCCTGACACCCTACTGAGCCTGTCAGTGACAATATCCGTACAGTCCGGTCCGTTCGTCTATGAGCATTGCATGGCGGGCCTAGGGGGTTGGTAAAAGTCAGACCCCCAATAGAGGTACAAGTCGTGTCGGAGTGTAGCCCAGAACACCCTGAGATACTACTGGAATACCTACCAATAAATCTCCTGCCTTGGCCAAGGACTTTTCATGTACTGGCTCTCCTAGACACAGCGCGACCTCACCCCTAATACCGGGAGAGACGAACCCCTGCAGATCCGCTCACTGCCTCCATGTGGCTCGGGACTGTACCCAACTAAAACCTGTTTGCACGTCTCCTTTGAGCGTGGTAGGGTAGTAATCAAAGCACAGTGGGAACTCACACGAGACAAATGACGATCTCTGGTCGATGAACTAACCTGTACACATGTCACCAGGGAACTGCTATCTGACGTCAGGTATAATACCAACTAGCAGGTTCCCGGCGAGTCCTGTCCGGTGTACTCATAACCCAATGAGCACCTGTATACATCTTAGGTGAGCCAATTGACACCAGTGGCTTGTGAGACCGGCCACCGCCCCTCGTCTGGGTCTCGACTGTATACACTAGTCTACTCCGGAGTATCGATGCCCTGTCTCGAAACTCCCATGACTAAGGACCTTTTAAGGATGTGCTTATAGACTCCAGCTCTCACGTATATGATCGTCCTCATACTGCTGGTAGTCAAGCAAGAATCCTAGGGGCTCTATCAACGTGTAAGAGCGACTCGTAAGGTCACCTAAAACAGTACACGATGATAAAGATAAACCAGATTGCATACTATCATCTCGAGTAAGACTGTCCTACCGGCATAGGTCCTCCTCAATCATCGCAATCACGTGCCTGTGATCCAATAATTGACTCTGAGGGCACTATATCCAACAATACACTGGTGACATCAACCTCATCCCGGAAGTGCCCCAATAAAAGAATATTACATACAAATGAATTTTACATGAATGAAAATAAAAACCCTTATCTCACATAAAACCCCCGGCTATTCAGAACACGGCGATCCAATACAACATATCACAGCAACACATAATATTTCATATCATCAACATAAGTAAGTATGCATACACCGATTGTCGTTGATGTATTGCAACGAAAACCGGCGATACAACTACATACTATACTTACGGTCACAGAAAAGAAATTGTAAGACTACAACATTTGGAATCCATAATCTCTTTAGACATCGTAAATCTGAAATATCACATACTTCTCATTTCATGCCTAACTATATGAATTCCACATATTGTATCACATTCCAGATAAATAGACAATATTAAACTTTCCGATCGAATAATCAAATACCCAATAATTCCCAAAATAGCTCAACACTTGAGCGGAGTTCAAAAAATCCCAGAACATGTCACAACCCCAATGGTCCAGCCGTAGAAGGGTCAAACCAACGCCTCACATGTGGCAACACCGTACTGCCCCAAACCCTAAGGTTTAGAGGCAGTTCAGACGGTCACATAATCGAGTTAAGGTTTGTGTTCTTCTAGAGGGTCCACAAATATGTTTGCATGATTTTCTATAAGTTTTAAACCCGAAAAAATTCCAACACTTGAAAGTTTTTCGTGTCGGGAAAAAGTGAGTTAATGATATCCGTTCGAACATTTTAATACTTTCTAAATTATCCGGAAAACATAACGAAGTTAAACTTTCCGATCGAATCAACGAGCACCAAAAGATCTCCAGAAAACTCGACACTTGAGTAAGATTAAAAATACCCAGAAATATGCAGAACCACCTACGGATATTACTTTTCAAATACGTGTCCCCAATTCCCTCTTTTGGTCACGGAACCGCCGCGACAAGCATGTTCTTGCCGCGGTTCCGCGGCTCATTGAGAGCCTTGGGGGCTCGTATTTCATGGTTATCCTTAGAATTCCCTGCTGATTTTTTTGAGTATTTTTAATTCAGAAAAAATCATATTTTTACAAAATTTCCAGAGAGGGGGTCAAAACCGACGTATCGGGGTTCGATCGGAGTTTTAACTTCGTATACACGTCGCCTAATGCTTTAGCTAGGCTCTGATACCATTGTAGGGTTCCTAGGCACTCTTACAAGGGTCTATAAGGCATCAACCATGCCCGATTTAAAATTTAGACGTGCCGAACAACCCAAAGCGAGGATCTTTGCTAGATAATTAGGGTTACACATGCAAGGAAACATCTTTACAACTAAGAGTGAGGGATTACAACCTTTGTAGTCTGCTCCTTCGCTTCATAAGATCCAAGTAGTCGTCCCTTCGCCATGATCCATGATCTCCCGGACTCAAGAAAAGCTCCACAACCCGAATGATCCATGTTTGCTTGTAGTCTTCCTTTTCAAAGATGATCTACCTTGAAGTTTCTTTAATTCAAGCTCTCATTCACTAATGAAGTGAACACCCTAATCTAATTGGCTAGATTAGATGGGGATGAAGAAGTAGGATTTATGCTCTCTTTTATTATCAAATTCTCACACTAAATCATCACAAAATGAAAACCTAGAAAGCTTTTTCAAACCTCAAGGAAGAAGAAAAAGAATGAATATCCTTTTGTGATGAATAATGAAAATGTAATAATGATTACAAATGCAACCATGGTTCAATATGAGAAGGCTAACCCATGTAGAGACTTAACCTAGGGTGAAGGGTTTGGGTTGGGTTAGAAATATCTAGCAAAATATCAACCATAATATCTTTGCTAGAAACAAAGTAAAACCTTCTAGAAGCATCATGAAAGAACTAACCCAAATCAAACGCTAACCATATTTAATCTCCACTAATCATGTTGCATTAGTAATTATAATATGTTACAATATTATATATCATATATATAATATATTTTTGTAACAAAAGAAAATAATACAATTAACATATATCGCATATATATCAATGTATTACCCGGTGAGAAAATGAAATAATAAAGCGAGCCAATATTAGATAATGTAATGCAATATATCATATATATAATCATACATTAAATTATCGAATCAACACTTGATCCGACAATCTGGCTATATCGAATATAACCGACTAATATATCATGCACCGATTCATCGAATCAACACTTGATTCGATGACCGGACTCATATCATAATATTGCGAGAATATCATACGGTATCTCATATCGTATTATCCTCGGTACTGCACATATCACATATGTGCTCCTACTCCATTTTGCCTGAGTCAAGAAACCTCTGTGTAGGACTCTAAAGAATCGTCAATACGCCGGTAGCAGGTGATGATCATATCAAACACCCACAAGCTGCAAGCGGTCAGCTAAACGTAACAGCCACCCAGGTATTGAGCGATCAGAAGATCAACAAGAAAGCCTGTACATTCTCCTGTGAATCCAATCAGTAACACTCCCGTACAGTTCGGTCTCTTCGTCTGATATGTCGCATATCTAGTCTAGGGGTGGTATACGTCAGACCCCAGTAACCGATAAGTCGTGTCGATGTGAGGCTCATAACAGGTCGAGAAACTACTGATAACACTTACCAGTAGTACTCTATATCAGCCCTGGCCAGGGACTTCCGGTTATAGCCAATCGAACACAGCACAACACCAACTCCCTATACCGAGAGAGACGAATCCCCTCCTATCACTCATTGCCTCTATATGATTCGGGACTGTACCCAAAAGCCACCGTTTTGCACGCCCTCTTAGACGTGGTAAGGTGGAAATCAAAGCACAGTGGGAATCACACAAGACTCTATGACGATCTCGGGTCTACAGACTACCCTGTACCAGTATTACCGGAGAACTGCCATCTGACGTGAGGTATAATACCATCTGGGAGTTCTCGGCGAGTCCGTCCAGTGTACCCAGTCTTCGCTGAGCACCCGTACACCATCCTTGATGTCAAACACCGATTGATATGGGATCATCCATCGCCCATCATATGGGTCAAGATGCGTATACGCTAGTCTACTCTGGTGTATCGATGCCCTCTCTCGATATACCCTCGACTGGGAACAGTTATAGGATGTACTCATCGGCTACTGTGGCCCCACTAGTATGATCTTATCATAGTCCCTGTAGTCGAGTACAGATCCTAAGGGCTTTATCAACATGTGAGAGTAAGACAGTAAACTAATATAAGTCAACATGTTAAGATAAAGTGAAACCAAATAGCATACTATCATGTCGAGCAAGAAAGTCCTCTTTATATATATCCAAGAATCCATTATAATATACATCATATATACAACAATGGCCTCTAGGGCATTTATATAATTAGCATCCGTCACCTTGGATTTCAGTATTTTGGGCGATCTATTCGCATGATTTAGTCTTGATGACTGAGTTTCATGATATTTGTTTTCGTGTACCATGGTTGCACCTACTGGGTATTCATATTTTGTGCATTGTTATTACCCTTGAGATATGCTTTATACACCGTTGTGTTGATTTATGATTTGTACACAGTTATTGCACTTGATATCGTTTTGTGCCTTGGTCGTACATGTTTATGATTTTAGTTGGGTTGATTTTGTACACATGGTATGCACACGATTTGGTTTTTGCACTCGGTATAGTTTATATGTGTAGGCTCCCTAGGCACTCTCAAGAGGTCTCACAAGGCATCAACCATGCCAATTTTAAATTTTATGAGTGCCGAGAAACCCTAATACGGATCGTCGACTAGAATTTTAGGCGAAACAAAAACCTAGTTAACATTTTAACTAAAAGTTGGATGCTACAACCTTTGTAGATCCGGTTCTCCACTTCCTTAGCTCCACGTAGACGTCCTCTCGCTGTCCGTCTCGAATCCCGGACTCAAGCATCGGCTTCATCGGAGAAATGGGCGGGCAAGGTCGTCGGCTTCGTGCCGAAGATGATCTACGTCGAGGTTACACAAGATCAAGCTCCAACTTCACCAAGTTGTGAAACTTGTGAAGTAAACACCCTATACTACTTGGCAAGAGGTAGAGGATGAAGAAATAGGAGGTGGGTTCACTTTAGAATTGGATTTCTCACTCAATTGCTCAAGTTGCCATTGATGGGCTTAAGCTTTCTTTCTTGATGAAGATGATGAAGAAGAAGAAAGAATATGATAAGTCATGCTTTTAAAATGAAAATAAAATCAATACTTATCATATGCAAACCATGGTAAAGTGTAGAGAATAGATCATGGTTAGTTAGAATGGATAGGGTTAAGGATGAAGACAAAATGGTCACTTGGTCAAAGCTTCATGAAGCTTCAACAAGCTTCATGAAAGAAAGAAACCATTTTGTTTTCTAATATCTTTTTCACAAAAAATGAAAAGATAAATAATTATGTGAAAATTTGAAACCCTAACCATTCACTAAACATGGTTTATGTCTTTACACAAATCCAAGTGAGTATGTATCATCAAACATGTTACAATCAAGTGCACACAAAATATATCACATATACAATGTGCTTTTCAAGTGAGAAAATCCCTTTAAAGTGAACCAATACTAGTTAATGCAAAGTAATATATCAAATATATAATTATACATTAAATCATTAAATCAACACTTGATTCAATGATCCGGTCATGTCGCACATAACCGACTAGTATACAATGTATCGATTTATCGAATCAATGATTTGATAACTAGGTTATATCGCATACAACCAATCGAAACATTCATCGCGAGAATGGAATACGGTATCACATACACGCATTATTCTCGGTCCTGCACATATCTCATATACGCTCCTATCTCGTTTCGCTTGAGCCAGGAAACCTCTGTGTAGGACTCTAAAGACTCGTCAATACGCCGGTAGCAGATGATGATCATATCAATCACCCACAAGCCGCAAGCGGTCTGCTAAACGTAACGGCCACCCGGGTATTGAGCGATCAGAATATCGACGAGCTAGCCCGCTCACACTCCTGTGAATCCAATCAGTAACACTTACCGTACAGTCCGGTCTGTTCGTCTGATATGTCGCATATCAAGTCTAAGGGTGGTAAACGTCAGACCCCAATAACTGATAAGTCGTGCCGATGTGAGGCTCATAACGGGTCGAGAAACTACTGGTAACACTTACCAGCAAATCTCTGATCAGCCCTGGCCAGGGACTTCCCTGTTACGGCCAATCGAGCACAGCGCAACATCAACCCCCAATACCGGGAGAGACGAAACCCCTCGTATCGCTCATTGCCTCCATGTGACTCGGGACTGTACCGAAAGACCACCGTTTTGCACGCCCTCATGGACGTGGTAAGGTGGAGATCAAAGCACAGTGGGAATCACACAAGACTCTATGACGATCTCGGGTCTACAGACTAACCTGTACAAGTGTCACCTGAGAACTGCCATCTGACGTGAGGTATAATACCATCTGGGAGTTCTCTGCGAGTCCGTCCAGTGTACCCAGTCTCCACTGAGCACCCGTATACCATCTCTGATGTCAAACACCAATGGATATGGGATCATCCATCGCCCATCTCATGGGTCGAGAAGCGTATACTCTAGTCTATTCTGGTATATCGATGCCCCGTCTCGATACACCCACGACTAGGAACTTGAAGGATGTACCTATGGACTACCATGTCCCCACTAGTATGATCTGCATCATAGTCCAGGTGGTCAAGTACACATCCTAAGGGCTTTACCAACATGTAACTATAAGACAGTTTAAAGAGACAAGTGTACATGTTAAGATAAAGAGCAACCAGATAGCATACTATCATATCGAGCAAGAAAGTCATCTCTATATATGTCCAAGCATCCAATATAATATACATCATCTGTACAATACTGGCCTCTAGGGCATACATACAACTAACAATCTCCCACTTGCACTAGGGCCATCTGCTGTAGTATCGCATACCGAGCATCCCGAAGAGTCTCTCAAACTGTATCTGGGGAATGGCCTTCGTGAGTGGATCCGCCGTGTTGTTCTTCGTGTCAACCCTCCTGACCTCGATCTCCCGGCGATCAACTATCTTCCGGATCAGGTGATACCGCCTTAGAATATGCCTGGATCGCTGATGGGACCTAGGTCCTTGGCCAAAGCCACCGCTCCATTGTTATCACAATACAAAGGTATTGGATGCTCAATGGATGGAACCACTCCAAGTTCAAAAATGAACTTCTTGATCCAGACAGCCTCTTTAGCAGCATCGTTGACAGCGATGTATTCAGCCTCCATCGTCGAGTCTGCCACGGTTTCCTGCTTGGAACTCTTCCAGCTAACCGCCCCTCCGTAAAGGGTAAAGACAAATCTCGACTGCGACTTAGAGTCGTCCTTATCACTCTGGAAGCTCGAATCGGTAAAGGACTCCACTTGGAGTTCTCCGTTACCATACACCAAGAGCATCTCTTTAGTCCTTCGTAAGTACTTGAGAATGCTCTTCACAGCTGTCCAGTGACTCTCTCCAGGATCAGCTTGATACCTGCTCACTATACTTAGTGAGTATGCAACATCGGGTCTGGTACATAGCATCGCATACATGATAGAGCCTACAGCCGAAGCATAGGGTATCCCTTGCATGCGAGCTCTCTCCAAATCAGTCTTGGGAGACATCTCTTTGGAGTGAGTGACTCCAGAGATCGTGGGCAAGTTCCCACGCTTGGACTCTTCCATACTAAACCTCTTTAGTATGGTGTCAATGTACCTGGATTGGGACAATCCCAATATCCGTTTGGATCTATCTCTATAGATCCTTATTCCCAATATGCAGGAGGCATCACCAAGATCTTTCATTGAGAATCTTTGTGATAAGAAGAGCTTGACCGATTGCAGCATAGGAATATCATTTCCTATCAAGAGTATGTCGTCCACGTACAATACGAGGAAGACTACCTTACTCTCTGCTACCTTCTTGTAGATACAAGGTTCATCTGGGTTTTTGACGAAATCAAACTCTTTGATAACGACGTCAAAGCAGATGTTCCAACTCCGCGATGCTTGCTTTAATCCATAAATGGATTTGAGCAGCTTGCACACCTTCCCGCTGCTCCCACTGTCTACGAAGCCCTCTGGCTGAGTCATGTACACGCACTCTTCTAAATCACCATTTAGAAAGGCGGTCTTAACATCCATTTGCCAGATTTCGTAATCATGATATGCAGCGATGGCAAGCATGATCCGGATGGATTTATGCATAGCCACTGGAGAAAAGGTTTCGTCATAGTCCACACCTGGTCTTTGACGAAAACCCTTTGCTACAAGTCTAGCTTTGAAAGTCTCCACTTTCCCATCTACACCAAGTTTTTTCTTGAAGATCCACTTGCTCCCGATGGGTTTTACCCCTTCAGGAGCAACATCCAAAGTCCATACTTTGTTGGTGTCAATGGATTCCATCTCGGACCGCATTGCATCCAGCCATTTCACTGAATCCCTACTCGTGATGACCTGCTCGAAGCTAGTTGGGTCATCATCCTCCATGATGCAATCCTCGCTCCCACCATCCATGAGAAAACCGTAGTATCTCTCAGGTTGGCGAGGAACCCTACTAGATCGGCGGAGTGGCTGAGGTTCATTGGGAGCTACTGAATCCTCTGGTTCCACTAAATCTTCTGTTATGTTTTGTTCAGCTGGAACCTCTTCCAGTTCTACCTCAGAGCCACTAATCTCTTTTGCAAGAAATTCCTTTTCTAAAAAGGTGGCATGTTGAGCAACAAATACTCTTTGTTCCTCACTGTGGTAGAAGATATACCCTCGCGAATGTTTGGGATATCCAACAAATTTACACAAAACAGACCTTGCCTCGAGTTTGTCCGGTTTTTGTCTTTTGACATAGGCCGGGCAACCCCATATCTTAATAAAATTAAGATATGGTCTCTTCCCTTCCCATATCTCATATGGTGTGGTAGGCACAGATTTGGTGGGAACCCTATTCAGTAGGTATGCTGCTGTTTCCAGTGCATATCCCCAGAAGGAAACAGGTAACTCAGCTACACTCATCATAGAGCGCACCATATCCAATAGGGTGCGGTTCCTCCGTTCTGATACACCGTTGTGCTGTGGTGTATATGGAGGAGTTAGCTGAGAGAGAATCCCATTCTCTTTTAGGAAGTCCAGGAATTCAATGTTCAAGTATTCACCTCCTCGATCAGATCGTAGGATTTTAATACTTTTTCCGGTTTGGTTCTCGACTTCTTGTTTATATTCTCTAAATTTCTCAAAAGCTTCTGATTTGTGTTTCATCAGGAACACATATCCGAATCTAGAGAGATCGTCAGTGAATGTAATGAAGTACGAAGAACCATCCCTGGCATGTGTAGACATAGGACCGCATACATCACTATGTATCAGTCCTAAGAGTTCAGTAACTCTTTCTCCGTGTCCCGTAAACGGAGTTTTGGTCATCTTGCCTTTGAGACATGACTGGCAAGTTTCATAAGATGAAAATTCAAACGGATTCAAATATCCATCCTTATGCAACTTAGCCAGTCGTGTCGCATTAATGTGACCCAGTCTACAATGCCACAAGAAGGATTCGTTCAGTTCAGAACTCTTCCTCTTGTGTGTGTTTGGTATGCTCAGAACTGTTGATTGATTTAGAACATAAATGCCATTGCACAACGTGCCTGATCCAACCAACTTTTGGTTACGGAAAATGTTCATAACATTGTCCTGTAATACAAAATTATATCCCTCTTTACTCAATAAAGAAACCGATATAATGTTGCATATCAGGTTCGGCATGTAATAACATTCGTTCAGAACCAATGTATTACCAGTTGGTAATACAAGGTGATATTCCCCGACAGTCTTAGCTGCAACAATTGCACCATTTCCAACTCTAATGTCTTTATCACCTTCTCCAAGTTCTCTACATTTTCTAAGCCCATGTAACTGATTACATATATGGGATCCTGACCCGGTATCTAATACCCAGGACGTAGAGCAAATGGAGAAACAGTTCTCTGTAACGAACACACCCGAAGAAAATGCATCATCATATACTTTCTTCATTCGGGTGGCATGGGAATCCTGGTATTCCCCTATATCCTGTTCAGTCCTATAACTCTTATAGGAAAGAACGGAACCAACGTTCCCCAGCACAGTATAACATGCGGGTTCGGTCAATACATCCATATTATTATCTTTATTAGGGCATGACATGGTCGCTACCTAGAGAGAGAGAGAAGAAAACACTTTAGCGTATGCTCTTGCAAGATCAGATTGGTTATTATCTTATCTAATCAGGATGGCTCCCACTGGTTTTTATCAAATCTTCCTTCAAACCCTAAAAGGAAAGACTAGCCGGGATTAATTACACCCTACAACTTCGTCGATCTTTCAGCCAGGCCAGTGTCGGTACTTTGAGGGAGGTTCCCCGTGCTTTCGCACGGACCTAATTAAAGTAAACCTCGTTTTCCCAGAGGCGTAACCCCGTTGACACCTTTCTAGACACCTACTTGATCGGCTAATTGTAATGTGTAAAACTCTCCCAGGAGTAACTCTTACTCGCAGTGGGTATCGGGATCCAACTATCTCATAGAAGGTATGCAATCTCATTGCAAATTTCAACACTTGAAATTCCCGATAATATTTTTCCCCTAGCAGCTATATGACCTTAACATAGTCAACAAATCATAAGTGCTAGTCAAGTTCAACCCGTCATTTCCCGATTGAATTAAACCCACCCGCACGACCCTTAACATAGTCAACAAAGTCGCACGACTACCCTAATCCAATCGCATCATATGCTTATACAGATAAGCACTAATTAGCTACCGCACACTACGCCTTAACATAGTCAACAAACGTAGCACGAATACTAACTAGTACTTATCTGAAATGACGGAGGGCTACGATAGGTTTTTCTGAAAACCTATTGCGTAATGAACTTGATATCGTTGTAGAATCAAATGAAGTTTTAAAATGGAATGATTTTGAGGCTTGTTCTAGTTTTGCTAAAGGGGTCACTCCCGGTGAAGGGATCGTCGGCCCCTTCCTCGTCGAATGAGGTGCGGGATATATCATATATATCACTGTGCAAAGCAGAAACTATAGAAGCAATCAAAAACAAACCGAGTGTGTAGCATCTGCCAGTTATTGCTAAAGGAGTCACTCCCGGTAAAGGGATCTCGGTCCTTTCCTCATCGAATAAGGTGCAGGGTATATCATATATACCGCTATGCAAAGCAAGAACTGTAGCTACCTGTTTTATTTAAAATTTGATTCTACAACATCTTAGGTTTCTTTTATTTCATTAATCACATTAATGAAGTCCCATCATTTAAATACCTAAACATCACAGATAAATAGGACGTACACTTATGCCATCCGCATTCGCCTCGATGTCCCCTCATGCACCGTTAGGTTAGGTAACTAACGGCAGAGCGGGGCAGGGCTAGCGCGGGTGTAAAACATAAGTAACGTCTATATAATATATCATATATACTATATACTGTATCTATCACAGAACATCACATGATTATATCACAGATATCGCAGCAGAAGAAACATATGAAACTTTGGATATACTAGGACGTCCGTGTTTTCAATACGAGCCAATATAAAACACGGATTCCACGGTCGCGATGAACAGCCAAACCCACACCCCTAGACCCCTACGAGAGCGGCAAACAACCCTACCAATTCTAGGGTTAGGAGACCCGGACTCGACTCCTCGAAATGGTCTCCCACTGGACCCTAGAACCCGGTTACTTGTGCTCCCCTCCTTGGGTCTATCCTAATGCGGAAAAGTAAATAATATACAATAGGTGACAACTTCCGCAACCTGGAAGTGCCCCAATAAAAGAATATTACATACAAGTTTTTACATGAATGAAAATGAAAAACACTCATCTCACATAAAAACCCCCGGCTATTCAAACACGACAATCCAATATAACATATCCAGCAACACATAACATCACATGTCATCAACGTAAGTAAATATGTGCATCCCACTTGTCTTTGACATATAGCAACGAAACCGGCGATATCACATATTACACTTACGGTCACAGAAAAGAAAGTGTAAAACTACAACAATTGGAATCCGCAACTTCTATAGACATCGCATGCCTAATCAAATGAAATACTTAGAAATCACATGCCTAACAATTATAAACCCCGCATTTTAGTCTCATTATCGAAAACTCTTTTCAATATCAAATGAAACTAAACCGTTAGATTTATAACATTCATTTAGCTATCTCATAACTGTTTGTGAATTCCAATTATTGTATCCCATTTCGGATAAATAGAAAATATTAAACTTTCCGATTGAACATTCGAACACCCAAGTTTTCCCGAAACCGTTCAACACATGAAATAAGTTCAAAGACATTCACTTCATGCCTCAGTACCAACGGTCCAGCCGTAGAAGGGTCAAGCCAACGCCTCACATGTGGCACGCCGTACTGCCCCAAACCCGAAGGTTCAAAGGGCAGTTCAAGACGGTCACATAATCGAGTTAAGGTTTGTTGTCTTCTAGAGGGACCATCGCGTTACTTGCACTACTCAGAACGTCCTTAAACCACAGAAAAATCTAACACTTGGAAATTTTCCGGCAGGGGAAAAGTTGGGTATTTATATCCGGTCGAACTTTTTAACATATTCAAAAATTATCCGGAAAAACACATAGACAAAACTTGATAATCCGATCGAATCTTCGATTCCCAATGCAACCCCAGAACACTCAACTCTTGAGTCAATTTAAAAATTCCCAGAAAACTCAGCACTGTGAAATAGAAATTACTGTGCAAAGTAGGAGGGCCGACGTCATCATTAGGCCGCGGAACCGCCGCAGAAGCTATGCTTCTGCCGCGGTTCCGCCGCACACTATACTGTTCATTTGAAAAAAATTGCACCGTAATTCTTAGAATTCCCTGCTGAATTTTTTAAGCATTTTTAATCTGGAAAAATCCTAGTTTTTGAAAAAAGTCCAGAGAGCACATCGGGAATTAGGGTTTCGGTTCGACCGGGTTTCAAACGTCGTCTACACTTCGCCTAAGGCTCTAGCTAGTCTCTGATACCACTGTAGGCTTCCTAGGCACTCTCAAGAGGTCTCACAAGGCATCAACCATGCCAATTTTAAATTTTATGAGTACCGAGAAACCCTAATACGGATCGTCGACTAGAATTTTAGGCGAAACAAAAACCTAGTTAACATTTTAACTAAAAGTTGGATGCTACAACCTTTGTAGATCCGGTTCTCCACTTCCTTAGCTCCACGTAGACGTCCTCTCGCTGTCCGTCTCGAATCCCGGACTCAAGCATCGGCTTCATCGGAGAAATGGACGGGCAAGGTCGTCGGCTTCGTGCCGAAGATGATCTACGTTGAGGTTACACAAGATCAAGCTCCAACTTCACCAAGTTGTGAAACTTGTGAAGTAAACACCCTATACAACTTGGCAAGAGGTAGAGGATGAAGAAATAGGAGGTGGGTTCACTTTAGAATTGGATTTCTCACTCAATTGCTCAAGTTGCCATTGATGGGCTTAAGCTTTCTTTCTTGATGAAGATGATGAAGAAGAAGAAAGAATATGATAAGTCTTGCTTTTAAAATGAAAATAAAATCAATACTTATCATATGCAAACCATGGTAAAGTGTAGAGAATAGATCATGGTTAGTTAGAATGGTTAGGGTTAAGGATGAAGACAAAATGGTCACTTGGTCAAAGCTTCATGAAGCTTCAACAAGCTTCATGAAAGAAAGAAACCATTTTGTTTTCTAATATCTTTTTCACAAAAAATGAAAAGATAAATAATTATGTGAAAATTTGAAACCCTAACCATTCACTAAACATGGTTTATGTCTTTACACAAATCCAAGTGAGTATGTATCATCAAACATGATACAATCAAGTGCACACAAAATATATCACATATACAATGTGCTTTTCAAGTGAGAAAATCCCTTTAAAGTGAACCAATACTAGTTAATGCAAAGTAATATATCAAATATATAATTATACATTAAATCATTAAATCAACACTTGATTCAATGATCCGGTCATGTCGCACATAACCGACTAGTATACAATGTATCGATTTATCGAATCAATGATTCGATAACTAGGTTATATCGCATACAACCAATCGAAACATTCATCGCGAGAATGGAATACGGTATCACATACACGCATTATTCTCGGTCCTGCACATATCTCATATGCGCTCCTATCTCGTTTCGCTTGAGCCAGGAAACCTCTGTGTAGGACTCTAAAGACTCGTCAATACGCCGGTAGCAGATGATGATCATATCAATCACCCACAAGCCGCAAGCGGTCTGCTAAACGTAACGGCCACCCGGGTATTGAGCGATCAGAATATCGACGAGCTAGCCCGCTCACACTCCTGTGAATCCAATCAGTAACACTTACCGTACAGTCCGGTCTGTTCGTCTGATATGTCGCATATCAAGTCTAGGGGTGGTAAACGTCAGACCCCAATAACTGATAAGTCATGCCGATGTGAGGCTCATAACGGGTCGAGAAACTACTGGTAACACTTACCAGCAAATCTCTGATCAGCCCTGGCCAGGGACTTCCCTGTTACGGCCAATCGAGCACAGCGCAACATCAACCCCCAATACCGGGAGAGACGAAACCCCTCCTATCGCTCATTGCCTCCATGTGACTCGGGACTGTACCCAAAGACCACCGTTTTGCACGCCCTCATGGATGTGGTAAGGTGGAGATCAAAGCACAGTGGGAATCACACAAGACTTTATGACGATCTCGGGTCTACAGACTAACCTGTACAAGTGTCACCTGAGAACTGCCATCTGACGTGAGGTATAATACCATCTGGGAGTTCTCTGCGAGTCCGTCCAGTGTACCCAGTCTCCACTGAGCACCCGTATACCATCTCTGATGTCAAACACCAATGGATATGGGATCATCCATCGCCCATCTCATGGGTCGAGAAGCGTATACGCTAGTCTACTCTGGTATATCGATGCCCCGTCTCGATACACCCACGACTAGAGACCTTAAAGGATGTACCTATGGACTACCATGTCCCCACTAGTATGATCTGCATCATAGTCCAGGTGGTCAAGTACACATCCTAAGGGCTTTACCAACATGTAACTATAAGACAGTTTAAAGAGACAAGTGTACATGTTAAGATAAAGAGCAACCAGATAGCATACTATCATATCGAGCAAGAAAGTCATCTCTATATATGTCCAAGCATCCAATATAATATACATCATCTGTACAATACTGGCCTCTAGAGCATACATAAAACTAATTATCGAAGAGATTTCCAAAAAGGGAGCTATAGTCTAAGTATTACCTACGTGTCCGAGATGACACGAAACTTTTTTTTTTATAAAGGAAACCCTTCTAAATTGTTTTCAAAACGGCGGGACGTACATATTAAACAAAATATATATATATATATGGTTATTTTCTTACAATAGACGTCCGCCACTGTGCAGTGTTATGCGCATCGCACAACGACTTAAAAAGGTTTGGCATACATTTCCTTTAGATATCTACATGTATAAATTTGATGTTTACATGTATAGTTCTGATTTATATCATATTGGTTTTCGTATTGGATTTGACATTTGTGTCTTTACCATGACTCCGATGATTGCGGGATGCATGACAGAGTTTTGATTTTGAGTTATCTTCTCATAGTTCATGCGCATGCATTACGCTATGATGCGTTTTATGTATTGATGATTTCGGAACCCCGACGACTTGGACTTTTACTGAAATGTTTTAGTATTTGAGGGGTTTAAATTTAAATTCGGGGACCGAATTTCTTTAAGGGGGGAAGATTGTAACATTTCAGAAAAATAAAATATTATTTTTGGGAATTTTTATAATTAAATATTAAATATAAAGAATATTTTAATATTGTGGTATAATTAAATACCGATAAAATGGGGAAAAATTTTGAAAATTTTGGAAATTACTAAAATGAGGGTGATTTATGTGATTTATGCAAATTATGAAAGTTTATGATCTATTTGACACTATTTTAGTGCTAATCGCGATTAAAAATTGCTAATCGGGCTTTAAGCGTGTTTTGTGCACATGACCTGCACATATCATTTTCACACTTGTTACATTTTTTCCTACATGATTCTTGTGTGTATGGTTATTTGTTTTGGGTTTCCTATTGCAAAGAGAAGAAAAGAAAAGAAAAATAGAAAAGAAAGGAAAACAAAATTATATGAGGAATGGGCAAGTGAGAGAAAGAGAGGTGAGGGGTCTTCCATTGACCAAGACCATTTGTTTCATTCTAATCTTCATCCTTTCTCTTCTCCTCCCCCATGGCAGCACTCTTTCCTCCCCCGTCTCAAAACCCTCACAACTCCATGAAAAATTCACCAAAACATCTTCTCCTCTTCACAAATTTTGTGCACAAGCTCATGGCAAACCCTTAGGACCAAGAAAGTTTGCATTTTGGCGCTGTAGAGGATTCATGGGTGCTAAATGAGGTAATCCCTTCACACTTAGTGTAGTTTTTCATTCACTTTAAACCATTTATGTGTTTAGTTGTGATTTGGTTCGATTTGGTGGACTTTGGAGATTTCTAGAGAGGGTTAGGGTTTGATTTGAGTTGTGATTGTGAATTGAGGCCTAGTGGTGACCTTAAACCCCTCCCAATTGATAGAAACCCAGACCAACCCAACTGAAACCAAAAAAATACGGAAAAACACAACTTTCATGTCGGTTTGTGAGAACTTAGAGTGTGAAGGGATTTTGGGATTACTTGGAAACTTTACTAGATAAGCAAACATCTTCAGGAGCTTAGATTGACTACTAGGAGACCACCCTACCAATACGAGACGATTCCACCCTACCAAAACTGAGGAGGCCGGAAATATAGGGTATGTGGCCGGCCATGGGGTGGGGGTTAGGGCCCAGGTTGCTTCAGTAGGTCATATACACCCTATATATCACCCTAGTGTTGTTTTGGAACATTGTTTTCACCTTAATCAAAATCTGGGACCGCTTTCTCAAGTTGCTGTTTTGATTCGAGATATGGTTTTGCGTATTTTGAATTCTGGATTTTTGTAATTTGTGTCGTATTCGATCACTAGATGTTTGTACGTCGAAATCGAGTGTTATTTGGTGATTTTGAAAGCGTCGTTCATAGGTTCTAACCTATAGACTTTTAGCGTGTCGTTATGATTTCGAATTGGGTTTTAATATGACACGATACGTTATGATGTGTAGGTACCCTTGCGAAGACTTCGAGACAACAAGCAAGCACGTTGGGACGTCGGCATCGGCAAGCAAAGGTCAAGGTGAGTAGATTATATCTACGGGGGAAGTCGGGTGGATGGCGTATAGCACCCCCGCAGTTCGATGAATAGTATGCTATATATATACTATATATTTATATGATATCTTTTATGTGTGACATGGATATTCAAGATATGATTAGGTGTTCATGGTTAGAATAGGGTTATTAGAAGTGAACTAGTATAGCTTCTTAGTCGCGAACCCTAGAATAGGTTTACACTCATACACACACATGCTTACTGTTATACTTATGCATATTTGGGGATAGATATATATACACACACACACATAAGTATAAGGACTGTGTATATATATACACATACACCTACCTTGGATGATGAGGATAGTGGATGATATTTGGAGATGAGTCGATGAGTTTGGGCATGGTGCCACGAGATCAGTGATATGATGTGGTTCGTATTAGGAGATACGACATGAGATTTTAGCGGGCCTTTAGGCGTGTGTTTTCATACACGCATACATATATTTATAGATGGTATCAGCTTGTACTAGACTTAGATCAGTACCCCAGTTCATGAGATATGATGATAAGGTATCGAATAATTGATGAGATAAATGTGAGATTCGACCCGTACCCAGATTTGGGAAGCCGTACGACGGATTTACGTACGAGATATATATTAATGATAGATCCGCACTCTTGACTCAAGGATGTCATATTGTATATTGTATCGTATGTGATACTATTGAGGCGGGATCACCGACAATCATATTTATATGTATATCGACCAAGATTTAGGTGTTTTCCCTTACCCTTTCGGTTAGACTATTCGTTTAGTTCTGTAGTACCTAGTAGATGTTAGACTAGACCCGAGTCATACCTATTTCAAAACTAACGAATCGTGAGTATTTTAAAAGACAGGCTAAGGAATTCTACGGATATTTCAAAAGACGCATCTTTTCTTAAAAACACCGTAGCCCTTATTTTTCTAAACACCATGATTCGTGTTATTTCAAATGGCAAAACCGTATGAGATATATATATATATATATATATATATATATATATATATATATATATATATATATATTGATGTAGATTCTTCACTGTTCTGTTTATTATTCATTTTCCGCATATTCTTGCTATTCGCATCGCATTGCATGTTTAAATGTGTTTATGGTTATTTTAAACCCATGCTGTCAGAACACCAGCACCGTTATCGATGATGCGTATGTTCCACGTACACCTGCTTGCCGGCTCACACACTTCACCATCGATAACTGCCATGTCACTACACAGTAGGACTGTTACATCAGGATATGCCCCCTTGCATGACATATTGGCACACATTCGTATTGTACACTCATACATGCGTATACACCTACTTGTACATCCATATTAGCACACATGCGTATTGTACACTCATACATGCGTATATACCTACTTGTACATCCATGTTGGCACACAGACATTTTGTACACTCATACTTGCATACATACCTATTTGCACATATTTAGATGATTCTGGCTTGATTTTGGAGATTTGGGAACCACAAGATATATTTTAAAACTGGATTCATTTGAAAGAGCGGTTTTCCCTTGATATGTGCACATTACTATTCCATGTTGCTTGATATACTGATATGCTTACTTTTTTTTATATGTCGCATACATCATGCTTTACGATTATACGCATTGAGATATGCTGTTTTCATGAGATTTCTATATTTGAGAACCATGGGTATTTTAAAAGAAAGTATGTACTGTTTTTAAAAAAACCCGGTTTCTCTTGATATGATATTTCAGTAAGTCCACCATGCGTTTTCTCGGTTCTGAGGCGTGTGATATATGAAACCCGATTCGAGGAGGCGGATGATTCCGTTTGCGGGTACATGGTGGAGCCGGTATGGTACCCTGGGGCGAGAGAGAGATTTCGTGTGGATGACAATGAGCCTGCCATAGGGACCACTACCTACCGGTGATTGTATTTGAGCTCGGCGGATATCCGGAGGATACCGACCGGAGTTGACAGATGATACGGGTCGATCCGGACCGACGGAGCTCGTGGGCCGACCCGGACTGACGAAGCCCTATATATATATGAGGATTTACGTGCCGATGCTGGGCACAGGTTTCATGATGTTTTCGATTGTCGATGCTAGATGCTCAGGTTCTATGATTTTGATGTGTCGTGAGGGACACGTTGATTTATATCCTCATACTTCCATGCATATGCTTTATGGTATTTACATGCATGATGTTTTGTGTCATTGGTTGACACATGGACGAGATCCACATTGCATACAGACATTGATTACATAGTTGGATGATATCCACATACTCATAGACTTCATGATATAGTTTACATTGATTCATGTTGATTACATTGATTATACCTCATATTTATGATATGTTGCTACCTGAGGCACTGGCACGAGCACTTGGTACTGCACTTACGTATAGATGTTTACCTTGCCACATTTTCATGCTTCAGACTTTATCATATTGAGGATATACTTTATTACTGATCGTATTGACCCAGGATGAGTCATACATACGATTTCTGCTCTGTGATATTTTCTACTAACGAGTTGGCAACTCACCCCTGTTGTGCTACAGTTTCTTGCAGGTTTTGCCGTACAGATTTCATTGCGGCTTTCTGGCACACTGCTTCCTTTCTGGGTGATTGCTTGGTGGGTGGGTTCAATCGCATCGTGACCGCCCTTGTATTTATTTCAATCAGTTGTATCTAGTAATTCCATCAACTAAACTTGTATATTTATTCAGACTTAGAAACCAGTTGTGTATCATTTCGACCTTAGAGTCGCGTGCTGTAGTATTATGGTTTTCTTGATGGTTTCGAGTTTCTTTTTGAGTTTTGATCCTCGCCCTTCGGCGTTGTATATTATATTTCTTGCATAGTTGTGACCGTCGATTGACGAAGAGCTAGCTTCCGCTTAAGGATGCCTTTTATTATTCATGTATATATTTATCATGTTGTACCCTGTTCGGGGCCAGTATTTACAAAGGAAACTCTGCCGAAAATTTCAGAAAAGAATTGATGTTTTAAACACGCATAATTCGGCATTATGCTATTAAAATCACTTTCTTTAAAACAAGTTTTCCCTCATTTATTATTTAAAATGGTTTTAAAATCACTTTCTCTAAAACAGGTTTTCCCTAATTTATTATTTAAAATTGTTTTAGATTTCTGGGCTTTTGGCTTACTTGAATTAGATGGGGTCCTATAGACTTCATATGATTCAAGGGCCTGTCACGTGCTATTTCGGGTCGTGACACCTGGCCATCCGATCAATAAATGACCGCGGATCCTCCGCTGCATTAGTGCCGGTGAAAACCGGAGGCTTCAGCCTCATAAACTCAGATAACGATACGGTGATAACCTCCGTAGCAGTAGGTACAACTGCCTGAACCATAGGCACCATCGCGGTCCGTGTAGCAGATGGGACAACCTCCTGTCTCTGCGCTCTACTGGACTCGACCAATGATCCCATCATCTGGCGCAAATCCTGCATACCGGCCTCTAGCCTAGTAATACGATCAAGCGAAGGTGGATCAATCTGCTCCTGAACAACGGGCGTACCGCCCTGGTCAGTCCTCGTCTAAGACGAGCCAACTCTGACCTCGGCCCTCGCGGCCGCTCTCTGCGCCCTCGTAATCTTTGGCGGCATAATGGCTGGAAATGAAAATAGGATTCGATAAGAACACGGAAATCATATCACAAGGATGTATATAATCACGGAAGTAATTTCAACCAACAAGTCGTAAGGTCACTTAAGCGGAGTACCGTGTCGTAAGTATGCCGCGGAACATACACACGCTACGCAACTCTGCTTAAGTTATCTACTCCATCATACCAAGGTCATTCTACACTCCGAAAGGTAAAACCTAGCTCTGATACTAACTTTGTCACGACCCAAAATTTAGCACGTGACCGGCACTTAAACCACGAAACGTCTACATGCGTAACGCAATTTAAGTAAGCCGAAACCCAGAAATCTAAACCATCAAAAGTAGTAAGTGATGATAACATTGTTAAAAACATTTGGAAATCTCAAGTAAAAATCTTTAAAGTTTAAATTATTTTCTTAAAAATTTCGGCAGCACCTCCTTTGTAAAAACTAGCCCGAAACGGGTACAACATAAAACAAAAGTAAAACAACATATGAAATAAATAAAGCATCCCCAACGGGAGCAAATCACGCCCCAAAGGTGAAAACAACCACCACAACATAATATACGACGCAGTAGCGAAGAAATAGACAGTACAAGTGAAAAACATCATAAAGAGATAAAACTGCATAATAAAAGCCGGCTCACACGAGCACGACACCCCGAGTCACAAAATAATATACAATATCGTCCTCACATCTCCTCTCTAAGCCAATACATGAAGTGGTAGATGGAGAGTACTAGATACAATAAGGTGTACAATGAATATAAATGGATAACTGCAAAACCCACCTATAGCAAAACAGCTCACAGCCAACTGTAGCGGGATCCGCTCCAAAAGATACGGTAAGATAGCCTTGTCGCGACTACTCTGAGGGTCAACCTGCAAAACACTGTGGCACAACGGGGGTGAGTTGCCAACTCGTGAATAGTAAATAACATCATACAGGTAATCGCAGGCATGCACGTACTGCGATACCCTATCATATGTAATCTGATAGTATCAATATAGAAATATGGATATGCAATAATCATGAAAGGTACTCTATCAGGTACTACAAATACATGATGCAATGCATATCAATAAATGCTGAGTATCGGATAAAACATATCATCATCACGAATCATCATCGTGGAAAAACCCGGTGTCCATCAATACACCCCAAATCCCAATACCTCGGGTGCCGTCACTCTGACCGGGCCTCATATCCTCTAAATCTCATGGAACCTGAGTGCCCAACATCGGCACTCGAAAACATCATGAAATACTCATGTCTAACACCGACACGAAAATACTCATCTCTCAGGCGCCGCATACCAGATCGGCCCTCAATATATCTCATGTCATAACTCCCAGACGGTATCCTCCGGATATCCGTCGGGCTCTATACTATCACCGGTAGATCATACTCCCTCTGCCAGGCTCATTGCCTACACCACGAAAATCATCTCTCGTCCCGGGGACCATACCGGGTCCACCATGTACCCGCAGACGGTGCCTCCCGCTCCTCGAATCAGGTTTCTAACACAAGTCTCAGAACCGAGAAAACTCATGGTGGACGCACTGAAATATCATATCAAGAGAACCGTGTTTTTCAAAACAATGCATACTTTCTTGAAATAATACCACGGTTCTCAAATCCATAAATCACATGAAATCCGTATCTCAATGCGTAAATCCATGCAATATGATATATGCAACATAAAACCATAATATGAGCATATCAAGGGAAAACCTCTCTTTTAAATGAATCTGGTTTTTAAATGTGTCATGCGGTTCCCAATTTCTCCAAAATCAAATCCGACATCATATAAAGATGTATATGTAGCTATGTATGCACGATGTATCTTATATGCGCAATAAAACAATAATGCATGTGTCAATATCAATAACAAGTACAATACAACATAAGTGTATAGGTTGTGAGTGTCATGGCAATTACCGACGATGTAGGTGCAGCATACAGTTTAGTGCTCGTGCAACATGAACCGTCAGTAATGGTGCAGTGTCCACTAGGTACTAGATTAAGGCACAACAAGTAATGGTATGTATGATGCTCATGCACAATCAACATATATGAATATAAACATGCGGCTATAATATCCTATCAAGCCCTGGCGCATAACGCCATACGGGCGATTTCCCCGTAGATGTTAAATCTACTCACAGTGATCTCGAGCTAGGTATATCCAACCACATGCTTCCCTTTCTTCGCAGCGTCCGAAATCCCCGCCTGCGATCCTATTAACACAAAACATAGCAAGCGCAACTCAGAATCGACCAATAATACATACAATTACGTTTAAATCGACGTGCCGACTCCTACAACCTCTAAAGTTCTCGCTTAGTGGCTAACGTGTATGGCGACACAATTAAAACAAACCCTACGTGCAGAAATCACATGAAGCACAGAAACCGAGTCGGACACCGTATCGGATATCGTAACACGCGTCGTCGAAACACTAAAACTAGCAAATTGATTCTAGATTTTACCCACTGTCATTACTTAAGAATCTAGCAGTACCAAATATCCAAGAACAACAGCAGACAGCTACCCTAAAAGTTACAACACCCTAAGCCACCGTACGACCGAGCTCATCGGAAAAGTCCTTCATGTCGCCGGCCAAAACCGGTGGGATCAGGTCAGGGTTTCAGGTAAAAACTTGGGCCCTCTGGCACTACGCTACTACACTGCTTGTTTTCACAGTGAATACTCGGGGTCACAACAGTTTACAGATATCCTAAAATGACACTAAAACTATGATATCGTGCATAAAACTATATTTTTATCATTCTAAACCGAAACTACAAAACAACACAACAATAATAAACTCCTAATTAACAGTTTAGAGTCACCACCTTCCCAAACTTGCCCAAAACCCTAGCTTTCCATGCTCCTGGTGATCCTAGTGTCTTGGCTTGGCTTTGTGAAGGTTTTTGGGGGGTTAAATGGAGATTTTGTTTGAGTTTTGTGAGGATAGGGTTAGGGCTTCAGTTGAGAGATAAGGGAGAGGAAGCGATGAGGTGAAGAAAATTTTGTGAGAATGAGGGTTGTGAATGAGAGAGTGAGGGTGTATGTGTGAGTGGGGGTGAGGGAATGAGGGGTGAGTTTAGAGAGCCATGCCCCTCTATTTCCTCATTAAATGTATAACATGCTTGCCATGCCTCATGATGCCCCCTCTCTCTCTTCCTCTCTCTCAAGTCAACCAAATAAAAAAAACCATTTTTATTTATAATATGAAAACTAATTAATTTAATTAATTACATATTACACTTAAAGGAATGGGGTTAGATGTCATGGCTACTTAAGCATGGTTTAACCCCAAATTAACCCTATGTTAACATGCATATGTGTGTGCAAGCCTGCAATAAATATTAATAAAATATTGATTAATTTTGATAAAATATTTGAAAACTATTTTGGTAAACTTTTTACTAAAAATCCGCATTATCGTTTAATTAACACTGATCGTATTCTAAGGTGTTACAATGCCACACTCGGCGGTAAACAAATATCACCCCGAAGGGTGGAATCACATAACTGATACCAAAAATGAGATCACACCTGGAAGGGTGGATGCCATCACAACATCAATACTAATATTACTACTGAAAGGCTACCCTAGCACCACCATGAGGTCAAAACCGGCATCAAGCATGCAACTTTAAAAATTTGGGATGCTGAACTAGACTAACCTAGGATCAAACTAGATAATTACGGTTACTATGATGATATCAAACTAAACTAGCTAAAGGAAAGGAGGCTACAACCTTTTTAGACCGTGTCCTTCTTTTCTAAAGCTCCGGGTTGTAGTCCCTATGACTCCACTAGGCTCCACTTGAAGAATGAACAAGCTTCCTTCGATGGCTTTCGTGCCGAAGATGATCCACCCGAAGCTCCACTAATCCAAGCTAGCTCTTCACTAAACTCTTTAGTGAAGGAAACACACTACACTTAATTGCTAATCAAGTGTAGGATGGTGAAGTAGGGGTTTTGTTTGCTCACTGGGATTCTCACAAGCTTAAGGGTTCACAACTCATGTGAGTGATTGAGTTTGGAGGAGGAAGCGAAGAAAATGGAGAGAGCTAGAGAGCAAGGAGCTCAACTCAAGAAAATGATCAAGTGAAGAAATTGCAAGTGTAGAATGGCTCTCATATCTCCTCACTTATTGAAGCATATAATTTTCAATAATTAAAAATTGTAACCATGCTTCAATAGTGAGTCAAGAGTAATAAACAATAATAAAAAGCCATGCTTCACACCATTCCTCAAACCCAAAATATCTCCTTATTTTCCACCTCTTTTCTATTTTCAAAAAATAAAAAAAACCATGCCATGCTTCTTAAATAATACACACACACACACACACATATCATATATATACATACATATATCATATATATATACATACATACATATATTAATATATATATATATATATATATATATTAAGATAAGAAAATAATTAGTGAGCTATAATATTAGTTAATGTATAATTGTATCAAATATAAATACACATCAAATTATTAAATCAACACTTGGTTTAATAATCTGGTTATATCACATATAACCGACTAATATCATTTATCTGTATATCACATTATTAAATCAACACTTGATTCAATAATCCGGTTATATCACATATAACCTAACTGATATCAAATAACCGCCAGATTAGAATACAGTATCACATACTCATATTTAATCAGGCCCTCGCACATATCAACATATGTGCCCTACTTCGTTTCTCTTGAACCAGAAAACTTCTATGTGGGACTCTAAAGACTCGTCAATACGCCAGCAGTAGGTGATGATCACATCAGTCACCCACAAGCCGTCAGCGGTACTAGCTGAACATAACGGCTACCCACGTATTGAGCGAATAGAAGATCAACAAGCAAGCTTGTCTAAACTCCCATGAAGCCTATAGGTAACACTTACCATACAGTCCGGTCTCTTCGTCTGATATGTTGCATATCGAGTTTGGGGGTGGAATCGAAAAATCCCAATAACTTGATAAGTCATGCCAATGTGTGGCCTATAACGATACGAGAAACTACTGATAACTGTTACAAGTAAATTTCATCAACAGCCCTGGCCAGGGACTTCCTGTTATAGCCAACCGAGCATAGCGCAACATCAACCCCCTATACCATGAGAGATGAAACCCCTCCTATCGCTCATTGCCTCCATATGGCTTGGGACTGTACCCAAAATCCACCTGTTTGCACGACTCTTTTGTGCCGTGGTAGGGAGAAATCAAAGCACAGTAGGAACCACACAAGACTATATGACGATCTCGGGTCTACAGACTGTTAGTTATGTATATACCCCAGAGGCCATTGTTGTACATATGATGTATATTATAATGGATGCTTGGATATATATAGAGATGCCTTTCTTGCTCGTCATGATAGTATGCTATTTGGTTTCCCTTTATCTTAACATGCTGACTTATATTAGTTTATTGTCTTACTCTCACATGTTGATAAAGCCCTTAGGATTTATACTCGACTACTGGGCCTATGATGAGATCATACTAGTGGGGCCAGGGTAGTCAATGAGTACATCCTATAACTGTTCTTAGTCGAAGGTGTATCGAGACAGGGCATCGATACACCAGAGTAAACTAGCGTATACGCATCTTGACCCATATAATGGGCGATGGATGATCCCATATCCATCGGTGTTTGACATCAAGGATGGTGTACGGGTGCTCAGTGGAGACTGGGTACACTATACGGACTCGCCGAGAACTCCCAGATGGTATTATACCTCACGTCAGATGGCAGTTCTCTGGTGACACTGGTACAGGTTAGTCTGTAGACCCGAGATCATCATAGAGTCTTGTGTGATTCCTACTGTGCTTTGATTTCCACCTTACCACGTCCAAGAGGGCGTGCAAAACGGTGGGTTTTAGGTACAGTCCCAAGTCACATGGAGGCAATGAGCGATAGGAGGGGATTCATCTCTCCCGGTATAAGGAGTTGATGTTGTGCTGTGTTCGATTGGCTATAACTGGAAGTCCCTGGCTAGGGATGATTTAGAGATTTGCTGGTAAGTGTTACTAGTAGTTTCTCGACCCGTCATGAGCCTCACATCAACACGACTTATCGGTTACTGGGGTCTGACGTTTACCACCCCTAGATCGGATATGCGACATATCAGATGAAGAGACCGGACAGTACGGGAGTGTTACTGATTGGATTCACAGGAGAATGTATAGGCTTGCTTGTTGATCTTCTGATCGCTCAATACCTGGTTGGCTGTTACGTTTAGCTGACCGCTTGCAGCTTGTGGGTGTTTGATATGATCATCACCTGCTACCGGCGTATTGACGATTCTTTAGAGTCTTACACAGAGGTTTCTTGACTCAGGCAAAACGGAGTAGGAGCACATATTTGATATGTGCAGGACTGAGGATAATACGATATGAGATACCATATTATATTCTCGCGATATTTTGATATGAGCCGAGTCATTGTATCAAGTGTTGATTCGATGAATCGGTACATGATATATTAGTCGGTTATATTCGATATAGCCGGATTGTCGGATCAAGTGTTGATTCGATAATTTAATGTATAATTATATATATGATATATTACATTACATTATCTAATATTGGCTCGCTTTATTGATTCATTTTCTCACCGGATAATACATTGATATATATCCGATATATGTTAATTGTATTATTTTCTTTTGTTACAAAAATATATTATATATGTGATATATAATATTGTAACAAGTTATGATTACTAATGCAATATGATTAGTGGAGCTTAAACATGGTTACGGTTTGATTTGGGTTAGTTCTTTCATGAAGCTTCTAGAAGCTTTTCTTTTGTTTCTTGCAAAGATATTATGTGATGGTATTTTGTGAGATATTTCCTAACCCAACCCACACCCTTAACCCTAGTTAAGTCTCTACAATGGTTAGCCTCTTCATCTTTGACCATGGTTGCATTTGTAATCATTACGATATTTTCATTATTCATCACAAAAGGATATTCATTCTTCTTCTTCTTCCTTGAGCTCACAAAAGCTTTCTAGGTTTTTATTTTGTGATGGATTAGTGTCAGAATTTGATAATAAAAGAGAGCATAAATTCTACTTCATCATCCTCATCTAATCTAGCCAATTAGATTAGGGTGTTCACCTCATTAGTGAGTGAGAGCTTGAGTTAAAGAAACTTCAAGGTAGATCATCTTTGAAAAGGAAGACTACAAGCAAGCATGGATCATTCGGGTTGTGGAGCCTCTCTTGAGTCCGGGAGATCATGGATCGCGGCGAAGGGACTTCTACTCGAAGCTTATGAAGCGAAGGAGCGGACTACAAAGGTTGTAATCCCTCACTCTTATTTGTAAAGATGTTTACTTGCATGTTTAACCCTAATAATCCAGCAAAGATCCTCGCTTTGGGTTGTTCGGCACGTCTAAATTTTAAATCGGGCATGGTTGATGGCTTATAGACCCTTGTAAGAGTGCTTAGTAACCCTACACAGACTAACCTGTACTAGTGTCACAAGAGAACTGCTATCTGATGATAGGTATAGTACCATCTAGGAGTTCTCGGCGAGTCCTGTTCGGTGTACCCATTCTCTAATGAGCACCTGTGTAAAATCTTTGATGTCAAACACAAATGGTTATGGGATCAACTATCACCCCCATACAGGGTCAAGAAACGTACACACTATTCTACTCTGGAATATCGATGCCCTGTCTTGATATACCCTTGACTAGGAACAATTAAAAAATGTGCTTGTGGACTACCCAGGTCCCAGTAGTATGATCCGCATCATAGTCCTAGTAGTCAAGCTAACACCCTAAGGACTTTATCAATATGTATGAGGGAGACAATATAATAATACCAAGTGTATATGTTATGATAAAAAGTAACCAGATAGCATACTATCATATCGAGCAAGAAAGTCCTCTATATATATGTCCAAGCATCCACTATAATATACATTAATGTACAATAATGGCCTCTAGGGAATACATATTCCTAACAATCTCCCACTTGCATTAAGGCCATTTGTTGTAGTATCTCATACCCAACATCAAAAATAGTCTCTCGAATTGCGTCCGGGGGAAGGCCTTTGTGAGTGGATCCACAGTGTTATCCTTCGTGTCAACTCTCCTGATCTCGATCTTCCGTCGATCTACTATCTCTCGGATCAGGTGATACCGCCTAAGAATATGTCTGGATCGCTGATGGGACCGGGGTTCCTTGGCCAAAGCCACAGCTCCATTGTTACCGCAATACACAGGTATTGGATGCTCCATGGATGGAACTACACCATGTTCAGCTATGAACTTTTTCATCCCAACAGCTTCTTTGGTAGCATCATTGGCAGCGATGTATTTAGCCTCCATCGTCGAGTCTCCTACAGTATCTTGCTTGGAACTCTTCGAACATACCACCCCTCCGTTAAGGGTTAAGATAAAACCCAAGACCGACTTACTGTCGTCCTTATCACTCTGGAAGCTCGAATTGGTAAAGAACTCCATCTGGAGTTCACCGTTACCATATACCAAGAACATTTCTTTAGTCCTTCTCAAGTACTTAAGAATGTTCTTCACAGCTGTCCAGTGGTTTTCCCCAGGATATAATTGATACCTACTCACTACACCTAGTGAGTAAGCTGCATCTGGTCTGGTACATAACATCTCATACATGATAGACCCGACTGCCGAAGCATAGGGTATCCCTTACATGCGAGCCCTTTCCAAATCAGTCTTGGGAGACATCTCTTTGGAGAGAGTGATTCCTGAGCAAGCGGGTAAATTACCACGCTTAGAATCTTCCATACTAAATCTCTTTAGTATGGTGTCTATGTACCTGGGTTGGGACAATCCTAACATCCGTTTAGATCTATCTCTATAGATCTTAATCCCCAGGATGTAAGAGGCATCACCAAGATCTTTTATGGAGAACTTGTATGATAAGAATAGCTTGACCGAGTGTAGCATAGGAACATCGTTTCCTATCAAGAGTATATCATAAACGTACAATACGAGGAAGACAATCTTACACTCTACAACCTTCTTGTATCTACAAGGTTTATCTACGTTTTTGATGAAGTCAAAATCTTTAACAGCTTCATCGAAACAGATGTTCCATCTCTGTGATGCTTGCTTTAATCGGTAGATTAATTTGAGCAGCTTGCACATGCTTCTGCTGTTCCCACTGTCTACGAAGCCCTCTGGCTGTGTCATGTACACGCTCTCATCTAAATCACCATTTAGAAAAGCGGCCTTGACGTCCATCTGCCAAATTTCGTAGTCATGGTATGCAGCAATGGCAAGTAGGATCCTGATGGACTTAAGCATGGCAATAAGAGAAAATGTCTCATCATAATCGACACCAGGTCGTTGACAAAAACCTTTTTCTATAAGTCTAGTTTTGAAAGTCTCAACTTTTCCATCTACACCAATTTTCTTCTTAAAGATCTCCTTACTCCCGATGGGTTTTACCCCTTCAGGAGCAACTTCCAAAGTCCATACTTTGTTGTACATGGATTCCATCTCGGATCGCATAGCATCCAGCCATTTCAAAGAGTCTCCACTTGTGATGGCCTAATCGAAACTAGTTGGGTCATCATCTTACATGATGCAATTCTTGCTCCCACCGTCTATGAGAAAACCGTAGTATCTCTCAGGTGGATGAGGAACCCTGCTAGATCTGCGGAGTGGCTGGGGTTCGTTGGGTACTATTGGATCCTTCGGTTCCACCAAATCATCAGTTCTAGTTTGTGCAGCCAGAACTTCTTCCAGTTCTACCTCATTACCACTAATTTCTCTCACAAGAAATTTCTTTTCTAAAAAGGTGGCATTCCGAGAAATAAACACCTTTTGTTCCTTGGTGTGATAGAAGATATAACCTCGCGAATGTTTAGGATGTCCAACAAACTTACATAGAACAGACCTTTCCTTGAGCATGTCGGGATTTTGCTTTTTAACATAAGCCGGATAACCCCAAATCTTAATGAAATTAAGACATGGTCTCTTCCCCTCCCATATCTCATATGGAGTGGTAGGAACTGATTTGGTCGGAACCCTATTCATTAGGTATGCAGCTGTCTCAAGTGCATAACTCCAAAAAGAAATAGGTAACTCAGCATTACTCATCATAGAGCGCACCATATCTAATAGGGTGTGATTTCTACGCTTCGATACACCGTTGTGCTGCGGTGTATACAAAGGAGTAAGCTGAGAGAGAATCTCAATCTTTTTTAAATAATCTAGGAACTCTATGCTTAAGTATTCTGCTCCCCGATTAGATCAAAGAATTTTAATACTTTTACCCATCTGATTCTCTACTTCACACTTATATTCCTTGAATTTTTCAAAAGCTTCAGATTTGTGTTTCAACAAGAACACATATCTGAATCTTGAGAAATCATCGGTGAATGTAATAAAATACGAGGAACCATTTCTGGCATGCGTAGACATAGGACCGCATACATCAATATGTATCAGTCCCAAGAGTTTAGTAGCTTTTTCTCTGTGTCCAGTAAACGGAGTCTTGGTCATCTTGCGTTTGAGACATGACTGGAAAGTTTCATAAGATGTAAATTCGAACTGATTCAAAAATCCATCTTTATGCAACTTAGCTAGTCGTGTCGCATTGATATGACCTAGTCTACAATGCCACAAGAAGGCTTCGTTCATTTCTGAACTTTTCCTCTTGTGTGTATTATGTATATTTAGAACTGTAGTTTGATTCAGTACGTATATACTGTTACACAACGTACCAAACCTAATCAACACTTGATTTAGAAAAATGTTCATAACTGTTAGGAATATGTATGCCCTAGAGGCCATTATTGATGATATAGTGGATGCTTGGACATATATATAGATGACTTTCTTGCTCGACATGATAGTATGCTATCAGGTTACCTTTATCTTAACATGTAGACTGGTATTTATACTGTATGTCTCTTACATGTTGATAAAGCCCTTAGGATATGTACTTGACTACCATGACTATGATGAGATCATACTAGTGGGGCCATGGTGGTCCAAAAGTACATCCTTTAATAAGTTCCTAGTCGAGGGAATATCGAGACTAGGGCTTCGATATTCCAGAGTAGACTAGTGTGTACGTTTCTTTTCCCTTAGAGGGCGATGGTTGATCCTACAACCATTGGTGTATGACATCAAAGATTGTACACAGGTGCTCATTGGAGAATAGGTACACCAACAGAACTCGTCAAGGACTCCTATGTGGTTGTATACCTATCGTCAGATAGCAGTCCTCTGGTGACACTGGTACAGGTTAGTCTGTAGACCCGAGATCGTCATAGAGTCTTGTGTGGCTCCCACTGTGCTTTGATTTCCACCCTACCATGCTCAAAGGAGACATGCAAACAGGTGGATTTTGGGTACAGTCCCGAGTCGCATGGAGGCAATGAGCGATAGAAGGGGTTTCGTCTCTCTCGGTATTGGGGGGATGTTGCGCTATGCTCGATTGGCTATAACTGGAAGTCCCTGGCCAGGGCTGCTTATGAGATTTACTGATAAGTGTTATCAGTAGTTTCTCAGCCTGTTATAGGCCAGACATCGGCATGACATATCACGTTACTAGGGTCTGACGTGACCGAAACTTAGATTACGAAGCGTCTAGAGGCGCAACGTAACCTAAGTAAGCCGAAGCCGAGAAATCTAAACCATAAAAGAAGAAGAAGTAAAGGAAAACATGTAGAAAATAAGTTTAAAAGCAATATCCAATTTTCTCAAAAATTTCGGCAGAGTCTCCATTGTAAAAACTGGCCCCAAACGGGTACAAACAAGTATAATACATACAAACAATAAAAAGCATCCCCAAGCGGGAGCTAGCTCTACGCCAAAAGGCGGAAACAACCACATCAATGCACAATAGTATACAACGCCAAAGGGCGAGGCTCAAAACTCAAAAGAAAACAAAACCACCAGATATCATAATAATACAAGCGCAACTCTAAGGTCGAAATAAACAACTGATCCAATAACCTATCAAGTAATACAAGATTGGTTGATGGAGTTTTCTAGATACAAATGAAATAATAAAAGTACAATGGCGGTCCAGATACAAGTGAACCAACCTACCGTGCAAATCACCCTGAATGAAAAGATGTGCCAGCAAGCTGCCAGGAAAACCTGTACATCGAACCTGTAATAAAATTTGGCACAACGGGGGTGAGTTGCCAACTCGTGAGTAGAAGATATCTGCGAAAAGAAATCGAATGCACGACACTGTCCTAGGTCATAATAATATACTAATATACTACTAGTCATCAAGTAAAGACAGGATAATAAGCTACGTGTAAGTGCAAATGCTCCGTGCTCGTATCAGTGCCTCATATAGAACTATGTCATGTGAATGAGTATGCATGCACCATGAATGTGAAATAACCAATCGTGAAATCTAGATATATCTGTATAAGAAATCTTTAACTTTTATCATGGTAAAATGTGTATAGAAATCTGAAATATCAACGATGAAATCCATGGAAATCCGTGTCATGTATCGACACAAAACATGTAAATCTCAAGTCTCAATACTTCATAATCTCAATATCTCATAATCTCAATATCTCGGGCTCCGTCAGTCCGGATCGGCCCATATCATCAAATCTCACAACAACGGTCGGTATCCTCCGGATATCCGCCGCGCCAGACATCACCGGTAGGTAGTCCTCCTCTGCCAGGCTCATCATCTACAACTCGATCTTCTTGCCCCGGGGTACCATACCGGGCCCACCATGTACCCGAGACGGTTCATCCACTCCTCGAATCGGGTCTCGAAATCCAACAGAAAACATGAAATCTCATGGTGGACGACACATACATCACGAGAAAACCGCATCTTATGTTTTAAAAAAAGAGGAGGAGAGAGAGAGAAGTTTTTATATATTCTTGCGGTTTTCCCCAAAAATCCAGAAATCTCATAGAAATCCAAAATCCCAAAATCATGAGTAAGTATGTGATAAGTGTCGGCATATGCCCCATAATACTGCATGATAACATGAAAATGCGAATACATGAAATGTCTAAGTAATAAATACCATATCTATACTAACACCAGAGAGTAATCACAATATTATATCGATCTAGCTGTTCGCTGATTGTATCAATAAAAGATAATATGATCTAAAGTGTACGTGACATAGCAATTACCGATGATGATGTGTGTGAGTCGGCAAATAAGTTTGCCTGGAATATGCGCATCATCGGTAATGGTGCTGGTGTCCTAGCTGGCAAAGTTTTATACTGGTTATAGAAACATATGTATTAACATGCAACATTATGATTACGGTATGAATGTAAAGACGGATGTGTAATAACCACTCATCTGCGATATACAAGTACAACTACCAGTATATAACTCGAACCTAAACTAGTGTCCATCTAACCTCCTAAGGAACTAAACCTAAGAAACTAGTCGATAAGAAATAGGAGTACACCAAAAGTCGGAATCCATATCTCTAATAGTCGGCGATCCAGCCTCAATAGCGTCACGTACGTAGTACGGCTTCCTCGAATCAAGAGTGCGGATCAATCATCACATCTATGCCTCGTACGGTAAAATCCATCGTACGACATCCCAATATCGGGGTACGGGTCAAGTATCACCTACGTGTCTCATCATTCGTATAATATCATTATCAACACATGCCATGCTCAAGGTGCTATACTGTAATCGCATACATCAATCATATATCATTGCCAGCATAAATATACATCGTTAATTATCCTCAGAAATGTCATGTCATATGTATCATATTGTGATTAAGTCACACTTAGATCATATCGTAATCAAGTCACACTTATATGATATCGTAATCAAGTCACACATATATGATATCGAAATCAAGTCACACCTATATGATGTCGTAATCAAGTCACACCTATATGATATCATATCAGAATTTCAGGCACAGGTTACGGTCCGGGTTCTATTTTAGAGTCCTATATACTTCAATATCATCACCACCCTTTATTATTGTTCAAGTATACAAATCCATTATCTCATTTTCTAATGATCCGCTAATATCATAACACGACTGTATAGCCAAGAATCACGGCATCAGCCCAGTTATATTGTTTCATCCCCGTGTATCATATCACAACCTTGTATCACATATACGTATTGTGTATATATATATATATATATATACCTACACCTAGTCCTATATATATATACATACACGTATATGTTAGTTATATGTATGCCCTAGAGGCCATTACTATACATAGGATGTATATTGTAGTGGATGCTGGGACATATATAGTGAGGACTTTCTCGCTCGACATGATAGTATGCTATCTGGTTACTCTTTACCTTAACGTGTATGCTGATTGTCTCTCTGTTACATGTTGGTAAAGCCCTTAGGATGTGTACTTGACTACCTGGACTATGATGCAGATCATACTAGTGGGGACAGATGGTCTATAAGTACATCCTTCAAAGTCCCTAGTCGTGGGTGTATCGAGACGGGGCATCGATATACCAGAGTAGACTAGCGTGTACCTTCTCGACCCATACAGATGGGCGATGGATGATCCCATATCCATTGGTGTTTGACATCAGAGATGATATACGGGTGCTCAGTAGAGACTGGGTACACTGGACGGACTCGCCGAGAACTCCCAGATGGTATTATACCTCACGTCAGATGGCAGTTCTCTGGTGACACTGGTACAGAGTAGTCTGTTGACCCGAGATCGTCATAGAGTCTTGTGTGGTTCCCACTGTGCTTTGATTTCCATCTTACCACGTCCAAGAGGGCGTGCAAAACGGTGGTTTTTGGGTACAGTCCCGAGTCACATGGAGGCAATGAGCGATAGGAGGGGATTCGTCTCTCCCGGTATAGGGAGTTGATGTTGTGCTGTGTTCGATTGGCTATAACAGGAAATCCATGGCCAGGGTTGCTGAGATTTACTGGTAAGTGTTACCTGTAGTTTCTCGAATAGTTATAGACCTCGTATCGACACGACTTATCGAGCTATTGGGGTCTGACGTTTACCACCCCTAGGCGAGATATGCGACATATCAGACGATCAGACCGGACTGTACGGTAGTGTTACTGGTTGGATTCACTGGAGTGTGAGCGGGCTTGCTCGTCGATCTTCAGATCGCTCAATACCCGGGAGGCCGTTACGTTTAGCAGACCGCTTGCGGCTTGTGGATGTTTGATATGATCATCATCTGCTGCCGGCGTATTGACGAGTCTTTAGAGTCCTACACAGAGGTTTCCTGGCTCAAGCGAAACGAAATAGGAGCGCATATGAGATATGTGCGGGACCGAGAATAATACCAGTATGTGATACTGTATTCGATTCTCGCGATGTGACATTGATCGGTTATATGCGATATAGCCGAGTTATCGGATCAAGTGTTGATTCGATAAGTTGTTACTGATGATACCAGTCGGTTATGTGCGACATGACCGGATCATTGAGTCAAGTGTTGATTTAATGATTTAATGCATAATTATATATTTGATATATTACTTTGCATTAACTAGTATCGGTTCACTTTAAATGGATTTTCTCGCTCGGGTGTGCACATTGTATATACGATATAGTTTTGTGCACTTACTTGTATCATGCTTGATGATGCATGGTTTTTGGTTAAGTGTATAGAATAAAACTATGGTCAAGATGGTGATTAGGGTTTTGCATATTCTTTTAATTATTTGCTTATTCATTTTGGAAAATAATTAAAGCATAAAAGAAGAAAAACAAAATGGTTTTCTTTCTTTATTCTTCATGAAGCTGATTGAAGCTTCATGAAACTTTGACCACTTAACCATTTTGTCTTCTTCTTTTGACCCTAACCATTGATCTAACCTAAGTTAATTCTCTACACCTAACCATGGTGAAAATTATGATAAGTTTATTATTCTTTTCTATTCTAAATTAACTTATCATAACTTTGATCTTCTTCTTGCTCTTCTTCTTCTTCATGAAGAAGCTTGTCTTCATCAATGGCATATTGAGCATATGAGTGAGAAATCCAATTCTAAAGTCTACCCACTTCCTATTTCTTCATCCTCTACCTCTTGCCAAGTAGTAGAGTGTGTTTCCTGTTAGTTGTATGTATGCCCTAGAGGCCAGTATTGTACAGATGATGTATATTATATTGGATGCTTGGACATATATAGAGATGACTTTCTTGCTCGACATGATAGTATGCTATCTGGTTGCCATTTATCTTAACATGTACACTAGTCTCTTTATACTGTCTTATAGTTACATGTTGGTAAAGCCCTTAGGATTTGTACTTGACTACCTAGACTATGATGCAGATCATACTAGTGGGAACATGGTAGTCCATAAGTACATCCTTCAAGGTCCCTAGTCGTGGGTATCTCGAGACGGGGCATCGATTTACCAGAGTAGACTAGCGTATACGCTTCTCGACCCATGTGATGGGCGATGGATGATCCCATATCCATTGGTGTTTGACATCAGAGATGGTATACGGGTGCTCAGTGGAAACTGGGTACACTGGACGGACTCGCTGAGAACTCCCAGATGGTATTATACCTCACGTCAGATGGCAGTTCTCAGGTGACACTTGTACAGATTAGTCTGTAGACCCGAGATCGTCATAGAGTCTTGTGTGATTCCCACTGTGCTTTGATCTCCACCTTACCACGTCCATGAGGGCGTGCAAAACGGTGGTCTTTGGGTACAGTCCCGAATCACATGGAGGCAATGAGCGATAGGAGGGGTTTCGTCTCTCCCGGTATTGGGAGTTGATGTTGCGCAGTGCTCGATTGGCCGTAACAGGGAAGTCCCTGGCCAGGGCTGATCAGAGATTTGCTGGTAAGTGTTACCAGTAGTTTCTCGACCCGTTACGAGCCTCATATCAGCACGACTTATCGGGTTATTGGGGTCTGACGTATACCACCCCTAGACTTGATATGCGACGTATCTGACGAAGAGACTTGACTGTATGGTAAGTGTTACTGGTCGGATTCGCAGGAGTGTGAGCGGGCCAGCTCGTCGATCTTCTGATCGCTCAATACCCGGGTGGCCGTTACGTTTAGCAGACCGCTTGCGGCTTGTGGGTGCTTGATATGATCATCATCTGCTACCGGCGTATTGACGAGTCTTTAGAGTCCTACACAGAGGTTTCCTGGCTCAAGCGAAACGAAATAGGAGCGCATATGAGATATGTGCAGGACCGAGAATAATGCGTGTATGTGATACCGCATTTCATTCTCGCGATATATGTTTCGAATGGTTATATTCGATATGACCTAGTTATCGAATCATTGATTCGATAAATCGATGCATTGAATACTAGTCGGTTATGTGCGACATGACCGGATCATTGAATCAAGTGTTGATTTAATGATTTAATGTATAATTATATATTTGATATATTACTTTGCATTAACTAGTATTGGTTCACTTTAAACGGATTTTTCTCACTTGGATTGCACATTGTATATGTGATATACTTTCGTGCACTTTTATGTATCATGTTTGATGATACTTGATCATTTAGTTAAGTGTATAAAATTAATCCATGGTTAATATGATAATTAGGGTTTTGCATTTTCATTTATTTATTTATTTGTTTATTTATTTATTTGGAAAAGAATAAGATGAGTATGGTGGCTTTCTTTGTCATTTTGTTGAAGCTTCATGAAGCTTTGACTTTGCTAACCATCCTTATCTTCATGCTTAACCCTAACCCATCAAAGTGACCATGGTTAATTCTCTACACTTAACCCTAGTTCAAGTTATGATAAGTATTTGTTTTATATTTATTTTTAAGATAACACTTATCATAATTTTTTTTCTAGAGCTCATCTTCTTCTTCTTCTTCAAGCTTGCTACTCCAATGGCAACTTGAGCTTTAGTGAGTTAAATCCAAATCCAAAGTGAACCCACCTCCTATTTCTTCACCCTCTACCTCTTGCCAAGTTGTTTTGGGTGTTTACTTCACAAGTTTCACAAGTTTGTGAAGTCGGAGCTTGAGTTTGTGCAACCTCGACGTAGATCGTCTTTGACACAAAGCCGACGAGCTATTCCGCTTGCTTTCCCGATGAAGCCGATGATCGAGTCGAGGATTCATGATGGACAGCGAGGACATGACGTTGCGGAGCCATGGAGGTGGAAATCCGGATCTACAAAGGTTGTATATCCGTATCATAGTAGTTAACTGTTAACTAGCTTTCTATTTCGCCTAAACATCTAGTTAAAGATCCGTAGTCTAGGGTTTCTCGGCACTAAAAATTTTTAATTTGGCATGTTCAATGCCTTGTGAGAACCCACTAGGGTGCCTAGGAACCTTTCACTGGTATCAAAGCCAAGCTAGAGCCTTAGGCGAAGTCCCGACGACGTTTGAAGTCCGAACGAACTCGAAACCCTAGAATTTTAGAGCTCTCTGGACATTTTCATAAATCTGGGAATTTTTGATATTAAAAATGTCTAAAAAATTCAACATAGAATTCTAAGCATTACTGTGCAAAACGATTCCCTGAACTGTTCATTCTGCCGCGGAAGCGCGGCATAAGCATGCTTTATGCTGCCCTTCCGCGGCCACATGGTGACGTCAGCCCTATTTAAAAGCACAGTAATACCTGATAAATTCCACTGAGTTTTCTGGATATTTTTAAATTTATTTAAGTGTTGAGTGCTCTGGAGTTATATTGGGAATCGATGAATTCGATCGGAATATCAAACTTTGTCTAAGTGTTTTTCCAGATAATTGTAGAATATGTTAAAGAGTTCGACCGGATATAAATACCCAGGTTTTCCCCTGCCAAAATATCCAAGTGTTGGATTATTGTGTGGTTAAAAGACGTTCTAAGTAGTGCAAGTAACGCGATGGTCCCTCTAGAAGACACAAACCTTAACTCGATTATGTGACCGTCTTGAACTGCCCTTTGAACCTTCGGGTTTGGGGCAGTACGGCGTGCCACATGTGAGGCGTTGGCTTGACCCTTCTACGGCTGGACCGTCGGTACTGAGGTATGAAGTGAATGTCTTTGAGCCTATTTCATGTGATGATCGGTGTCGGGAAAACTTGGGTGTTCGAATGTTCGATCGGAAAGTTTGATATATTCTATTTATCCGGAACTGGATACAATAATTGGAATTCACAAAAAGGTTATGAGATAACTGGATGGATGTTATAAATCTAGCGGTTTAGTTTCATTGGATATCGAAAAGAGTTTTCGATAATGGGACTAAAATGCGGGATTTATATCTGTTAGGCATGCGATGTCTAAAGAGGTTGCGGATTCCAATTGTTGTAGTTTTACACTTTCTTTTCTGTGACCGTAAGTGTAGTATGTTCATATCGCCGGTTTCGTTGCTATACGTCAACGACAATTGGGGTATGCATACTTACTTACGTTGATGACATGTGATGTTATGTGTTGCTGGATATGTTATATTGGATCGTCGTGTTCGAATAGCCGGGGGTTTTTATGTGAGATGAGTGTTTTTCATTTTCATTCATGTATAAACTTGTATGTAATATTCTTTTATTCGGGGCACTTCCAGGATGCGGGAGTTGTCACCCTTTGTATATTATTTACTTTTCTGCACTAGGATAGACCCAAGGAGGGGAGCACAAGTAACCGGGTTCTGGGGTCCAGTGGGAGACCAACTCGAGGTGTCGAGTCCGGGTCTCCTAACCCTAGAATTGGCAGGGTTGCTTGCCGCTCTCGTAGGGGTCTAGGGGTGTGGGATTGGCTATTCATCACGACCGTGGAATCCGTGTTTTATACTGGCTCGTATTGAAAACACGGACGTCCTAGTATATCCAATATTTCATATGTTTATTCTGCTGCGATATCTGTGATGTGATTGATGTGATGGATATAGTATATAGTATATATGATATATTATATAGACGTTACTTATGTTTTACACCCGCGCTAGCCCTGCCCTGCTCTGTCGTTAGTTACCTAACCTAACGGTGCACGAGGGGACATCGAGGCGAATGCGGATGGCATAAGTGTACGTCATATCTATCTGAGATGTTTAGGTATTAAATGATGGGACTTCATTAATGTGATTAATGAAAGAAAAGAAACCTAAGATGTTATAGAATCAGATTTTAAATAAAACAGGTAGCTACAGTTTTTGCTTTGCACAGCGGTATATACGATATACCCCGCACCTCATTCGACGAGGAAAGGACCGAGATCCCTTCACCGGGAGTGACTCCTTTAGCAATAACTGGCAGATGCTACATACTCGGTTTGCTTTTGACTGCTTTTGCGTTTTTGCTTTGCACAGCGATATATATGATATATCCCGCACCTCATTCGACGAGGAAAGGACCGAGATCCCTTCACCGGGAATGACTCCTTTAGCAAAACTAGAAAAGCCTCAAAATCACTCCATTTCAAAACTTCATTTGATTCTACAACGATATCAAGTTCATTACGCTCATGGTTTTATGAAAACCTGCGTAGCCCTCCGTCATTTCAGATAAGTACTGGTTAGTATTCGTGCTACGTTTGTTGACTATGTTAAGGCGTAGTGTGCGGTAGCTAATTAGTGCTTATCTGTATAAGCATATGATGCGATTGGATTAGGGTAGTCGTGCGACTTTGTTGACTATGTTAAGGGTCGTGCGGGTGGGTTTAATTCAATCGGGAAATGACGGGTTGAACTTGACTAGCACTTATGATTTGTTGACTATGTTAAGGTCATATAGCTGCTAGGGGCAAAATATTATCGGGAATTTCAAGTGTTGAAATTTGCAATGAGATTGCATACCTTCTATGAGATAGTTGGATCCCGATACCCGCTGCGAGTAAGAGTTACTCCTGGGAGAGTTTTACACATTGCAATTAGCCGATCAAGTAGGTGTCTAGAAAGGTGTTAACGAGGTTACGCCTCTGGGAAAACGAGGTTTACATTAATTAAGTTCGTGCGAAAGCACGGGGGACCTCCCTCAAAGTACCGACACTGGCCTGGCTGAAAGATTGGCGAACTTGTAGTGTGTAATTAATCCCGGCTAATCTTTCCTTTTAGGGTTTGGAGGAAGATTTGATAAAAAGCAGTGGGAGCCATCCTGATTAGATAAGATAAAAACCAATCTGATCTTGCACGAGCTTACGCTAAAGTGTTTTCTTCTCTCTCTCTCCAGGTAGCGACCATTTCATGCCTTAATAAAGATAATAAAATGGATGTATTGACCGAACCCGCATGTTATACTGTGCTGGGGAACGTTGGTTCCGTTCATTCTTATAAGAGTTATAGGAATGAACAGGATATAGGGGAATACCAGGATTCCCATGCCACCCGAATGAAGAAAGTACATGATGATGCATTTTCTTCGGGTGTGTTCGTTACTGAGAACTGTTTCTCCATTTGCTCTACGTCCTGGGTATTGGATACCGGGTCAGGATCCCATATATGTAATCAGTTACATGGGCTTAGGAAAGGTAGAGAACTTGGAGAAGGTGATAAAGACATAAGAGTTGGAAATGGTGCAATTGTTGCAGCTAAGACTGTCGGGGAATATCACCTTGTATTACCAACAGGTAATACATTGGTTCTGAACGAATGCTATTACATGCCGAACCTGATATGCAACATTATATCGGTTTCTTTATTAAGTAAAGAGGGATATAATTTTGTATTACAGGACAATGTTATGAACATTTTCCATAACCAAAAGTTGGTTGGATCAGGCACGTTGTGCAATGGCATTTACGTTCTAAACCAATCAACAGTCCTGAGCATAACAAACACACACAAGAGGAAGAGTTCTGAACTCAACGAATCCTTCTTGTGGCATTGTAGACTGGGTCACATCAATGTGACACGACTGGCTAAGTTGCATAAAGATGGATATTTGAAACCTTTCGAATTTTCATCTTATGACACTTGTCAGTCATGTCTCAAAGGCAAGATGACCAAGACTCCGTTTACGGGACACGGAGAAAGAGTTACCGAACTCTTAGGACTGATACATAGTGATGTATGCGGTCCCATGTCTACACATGCCAGGGATGGTTCTTCGTACTTCATTACATTCACTGACGATCTCTCTAGATTCGGATATGTGTTCCTGATAAAACACAAATCAGAAGCTTTTGAGAAATTTAGAGAATATAAACAAGAAGTCGAGAACCAAACCGGAAAAAGTATTAAAATCCTTCGATCAGATCGGGGAGGTGAATACTTGAGCAATGAATTCCTGGACTTCCTAAAAGAGAATGGGATTCTCTCTCAGCTAACTCCTCCATATACACCACAGCACAACGGTGTATCGGAGCGGAGGAACCGCACCCTATTAGATATGGTGCGCTCTATGATGAGCACAGCTGAGTTGCCTATTTCCTTCTGGGGTTATGCGCTGGAGACAGCAGCATACCTATTGAATCAAGTTCCATCTAAATCTGTACCTACCACACCATATGAGATATGGAGTGGGAAGGGACCATATTTTAAACGAGTTAAAATATGGGGTTGTCCGGCCTATGTCAAAAGACAAAATCCAGACAAACTCGAGGCACGGTCAGTTCTTTGCAAGTTTGTGGGATATCCTAGGAATTCCCAAGGATATTTATTCTACCATGCTGAAGAACAAAAAGTGTTTGTTTCTCAATATGCCACCTTTTTAGAAAAGGAATTTCTTGAAAAAGAAATTAGTGGCAAAGTGGTAGAGCTGGAAGAGGTTCCAGATACACAAACAGTAACTGAAGATTTAGTGGAACCAGAAGATTCAGTAGCTCCCAATGAACCTCAGCCTCTCCGCCGATCTAGTAGGGTTCCTCGCCAGCCTGAGAGATACTACGGTTTTCTCATGGATGGTGGGAGCGAGGATTGCATCATGGAGGATGATGACCCAACTAGCTTCGAGCAGGCCATCACGAGTGGGGACTCAGTGAAATGGCTGGATGCTATGCGGTCCGAGATGGATTCCATGTACACCAACAAAGTATGGACTTTGGAAGTTGCTCCTGAAGGGGTAAAACCCATTGGGAGCAAGTGGATCTTCAAGAAGAAACTTGGTGTAGATGGGAAAGTGGAGACTTTCAAAGCTAGACTTGTAGCAAAGGGTTTTCGTCAAAGACCAGGTGTGGACTATGACGAGACCTTTTCTCCAGTAGCTATGCTTAAATCCATCCGAATCATGCTTGCCATTGCTGCCTTTCATGACTACGAAATCTGGCAAATGGATGTTAAGACCGCCTTTCTAAATGGTGATTTAGAAGAGTGCGTGTACATGACTCAGCCAGAGGGCTTCGTAGACAGTGGGAGCAACGGGAAGGTGTGCAAGCTGCTTAAATCCATTTATGGATTAAAGCAAGCATCGCGGAGTTGGAACATCTGCTTTGACGTTGTTATCAAAGAGTTTGATTTCGTCAAAAATCCAGATGAACCTTGTATCTACAAGAAGGTGGCAGAGAGTAAGGTTGTCTTCCTCGTATTGTACGTGGACGACATACTCTTGATAGGAAATGACATTCCTATGCTGCAATCGGTCAAGCTCTTCTTATCACAAAGATTCTCAATGAAAGATCTTGGTGATGCCTCCTGCATATTGGGGATCAGGATCTATAGAGATAGATCCAAACGGATTTTGGGATTGTCCCAATCCAGGTACATTGACACCATACTAAAGAGGTTTAGTATGGAAGAGTCCAAGCGTGGGAACTTACCCACGATCTCTGGAGTCACTCTCTCCAAAGAGATGTCTCCCAAGACTGATTTGGAGAGAGCTCGCATGCAAGGGATACCCTATGCTTCGGCAGTAGGCTCTATCATGTATGCGATGCTATGTACCAGACCCGATGTAGCATACTCACTAAGTGTAGTGAGCAGGTATCAAGCTGATCCTGGAGAGAGTCACTGGACAGCTGTGAAGAGCATTCTCAAGTACTTGCGAAGGACTAGAGATATGTTCTTGGTGTATGGTAACGGAGAACTCCAAGTGGAGTCCTTTACCGATTCCAGCTTCCAGAGTGATAAGGACGACTCTAAGTCGTAGTCGGGTTTTGTCTTTACCCTTTACGGAGGGGCGGTTAGCTGGAAGAGTTCCAAGCAGGAAACCGTGGCAGACTCGACGATGGAGGCTGAATACATCGCTGCCAACGATGCTGCTAAAGAAGCTGTTTGGATCAAGAAGTTCATTACTGAACTTGGAGTGGTTCCATCCATTGAGCATCCAATACCTTTGTATTGCGATAACAATGGAGCGGTGGCTTTGGCCAAGGAACCCAGGTCCCATCAGCGGTCCAGGCATATTCTGAGGCGGTATCACCTGATCCGGGAGATAGTTGATCGCCGGGAGATCGAGGTCAGGAGAGTTGACACGAAGAACAACACGGCGGATCCACTCACGAAGGCCATTCCCCAGATACAGTTTGAGAGACTCTTCGGGATGCTCGGTATGAGATACTACAGCAGCTGGCCCTAGTGCAAGTGGGAGATTGTTAGTTGTATGTATGCCCTAGAGGCCAGTATTGTACAGATGATGTATATTATATTGGATGCTTGGACATATATAGAGATGACTTTCTTGCTCGACATGATAGTATGCTATCTGGTTGCCATTTATCTTAACATGTACACTAGTCTCTTTATACTGTCTTATAGTTACATGTTGGTAAAGCCCTTAGGATTTGTACTTGACTACCTAGACTATGATGCAGATCATACTAGTGGGAACATGGTAGTCCATAAGTACATCCTTCAAGGTCCCTAGTCGTGGGTATCTCGAGACGGGGCATCGATTTACCAGAGTAGACTAGCGTATACGCTTCTCGACCCATGTGATGGGCGATGGATGATCCCATATCCATTGGTGTTTGACATCAGAGATGGTATACGGGTGCTCAGTGGAAACTGGGTACACTGGACGGACTCGCTGAGAACTCCCAGATGGTATTATACCTCACGTCAGATGGCAGTTCTCAGGTGACACTTGTACAGATTAGTCTGTAGACCCGAGATCGTCATAGAGTCTTGTGTGATTCCCACTGTGCTTTGATCTCCACCTTACCACGTCCATGAGGGCGTGCAAAACGGTGGTCTTTGGGTACAGTCCCGAATCACATGGAGGCAATGAGCGATAGGAGGGGTTTCGTCTCTCCCGGTATTGGGAGTTGATGTTGCGCAGTGCTCGATTGGCCGTAACAGGGAAGTCCCTGGCCAGGGCTGATCAGAGATTTGCTGGTAAGTGTTACCAGTAGTTTCTCGACCCGTTACGAGCCTCATATCAGCACGACTTATCGGGTTATTGGGGTCTGACGTATACCACCCCTAGACTTGATATGCGACGTATCTGACGAAGAGACTTGACTGTATGGTAAGTGTTACTGGTCGGATTCGCAGGAGTGTGAGCGGGCCAGCTCGTCGATCTTCTGATCGCTCAATACCCGGGTGGCCGTTACGTTTAGCAGACCGCTTGCGGCTTGTGGGTGCTTGATATGATCATCATCTGCTACCGGCGTATTGACGAGTCTTTAGAGTCCTACACAGAGGTTTCCTGGCTCAAGCGAAACGAAATAGGAGCGCATATGAGATATGTGCAGGACCGAGAATAATGCGTGTATGTGATACCGCATTTCATTCTCGCGATATATGTTTCGAATGGTTATATTCGATATGACCTAGTTATCGAATCATTGATTCGATAAATCGATGCATTGAATACTAGTCGGTTATGTGCGACATGACCGGATCATTGAATCAAGTGTTGATTTAATGATTTAATGTATAATTATATATTTGATATATTACTTTGCATTAACTAGTATTGGTTCACTTTAAACGGATTTTTCTCACTTGGATTGCACATTGTATATGTGATATACTTTCGTGCACTTTTATGTATCATGTTTGATGATACTTGATCATTTAGTTAAGTGTATAAAATTAATCCATGGTTAATATGATAATTAGGGTTTTGCATTTTCATTTATTTATTTATTTGTTTATTTATTTATTTGGAAAAGAATAAGATGAGTATGGTGGCTTTCTTTGTCATTTTGTTGAAGCTTCATGAAGCTTTGACTTTGCTAACCATCCTTATCTTCATGCTTAACCCTAACCCATCAAAGTGACCATGGTTAATTCTCTACACTTAACCCTAGTTCAAGTTATGATAAGTATTTGTTTTATATTTATTTTTAAGATAACACTTATCATAATTTTTTTTCTAGAGCTCATCTTCTTCTTCTTCTTCAAGCTTGCTACTCCAATGGCAACTTGAGCTTTAGTGAGTTAAATCCAAATCCAAAGTGAACCCACCTCCTATTTCTTCACCCTCTACCTCTTGCCAAGTTGTTTTGGGTGTTTACTTCACAAGTTTCACAAGTTTGTGAAGTCGGAGCTTGAGTTTGTGCAACCTCGACGTAGATCGTCTTTGACACAAAGCCGACGAGCTATTCCGCTTGCTTTCCCGATGAAGCCGATGATCGAGTCGAGGATTCATGATGGACAGCGAGGACATGACGTTGCGGAGCCGTGGAGGTGGAAATCCGGATCTACAAAGGTTGTATATCCGTATCATAGTAGTTAACTGTTAACTAGCTTTCTATTTCGCCTAAACATCTAGTTAAAGATCCGTAGTCTAGGGTTTCTCGGCACTAAAAATTTTTAATTTGGCATGTTCAATGCCTTGTGAGAACCCACTAGGGTGCCTAGGAACCTTTCATTTCCTTCACAAGTTTTCATGGCTTGGTGAAGGTGGAGCTTGATTTAGCGATGCCTCGACGTAGATCATCTTCGGCATGGACATCGACGACCTAGCTCGCTTTTTCTCCGACGAAGCCGACTCTAGAGCCCGGATTCCTTTTGGACAGCGGAGACGACTTCGTTGCGGAGCTATGGAGGTGGAGCACCAGATCTACAAAGGTTGTATTTCCGATATCCCATTAGTTAAGTGTTAACTAGTTAGCTTTTTCGCCTAGTTTTCTAGCAAACGATCCGTAGTCGGGTCTCTCGGCACCTAGATTTTTTGAAATTGGTATGTTCGATGCCTTGTGAGACCTCACTAGTGTGCCTAGGAACCCTACAGTGGTATCAGAGCCTAGCTAGAGCCTTAGGCGAAGTCCAAACGGAATTTGAAGTCCGAACGAACCCGAAACCCAATTCCGTTCATGCTCTCTGTACTTTTTTGAAAACAGTGAGTTTTTCCATATTAAAAATTGCCAAAAAATTCAGGAGGTAATTGGATGAGTTACTGTGAAGCACGTGATAGTAACTCGACTACAGAGGCGCGGAACCGCGGCCCCCACCATGGGATTCGCGGCGGTTCCGCGGCCACTGTGTTGAGTTACTCCACGTGGCTTGCACAGTAATTCATGTTTTTTAATACTGAGCCTTCTGGAAATTTTTAATATTTTTTCTAGAGTTGAATTTTCTGGAGTTGTTTTGGGGATTCGGTGTTTCGATCGGAGTATCAAATTTTGTCTGTGTGGCTTTCCGGATAAATTTTAGAATATGTTAAAAAGTTCGACCGGATATAAATACCCAATTTTTCCCCTGTCGGGAAATTTCCAAGTGTTGGATTTTTCCGTAGTTTAACGACGTTCTAAGTAGTGCAAGTAACGCGATGGACCCTCTAGAAGACAACAAACCTTAACTCGATTATGTGACCGTCTTGAACTGCCCTTTGAACCTTCGGGTTTGGGACAGTACGGCGTGCCACATGTGAGACGTTGGCTTGACCCTTCTACGGCTGGACCGTTGGTACTGAGGCACGAACTGAATGTTGTTAGACTTATTTCATGTGTTGATCTGTATCGGGAAAACTTGGGTGTTCGATTGTTCGATCGGAAAGTTTGACATTTTCTATTTATCCGGAATGGGATACAATAATTGGAATTCACAAAAAGTTATGAGATAACTAAATGAATGTTATAAACATAGCACTTTAGTCTCACTTGATCGGTTGCCACGGAATTTTGATGTGATCAAAAGTCCGTCGCAATCACGTAGCGTACGCGGATACTTGCCGGGTAAACTTAATAGACAGCCTCGCTCCATAGCCCCGACCAAGTGACTGTAGGAGAACCCCGTCGTCGAAAGCATCTGTTCGGGTGCTCGCGGTAGCGGTGTTCCGCCTTGGTGCACTTCGTCGACGGTATCAGGGGTGCGGCCGCCTACTAAAGTTTGCGACGAGCATTCGATCAGGATGTCGGGAATCTTGTTGATTTGCCCGACTTGATATTGAAAAGTGTTTTCGATTTTGAGACTAAAATGCGGGGTTTATAATAGTTAGGCATGCGATGTCTAAGTAATTCATTTGGTCAGGCATGCGATGTCTGAGGTGGTTGCGGATTCCAACTATTGTAGTTTTACACTTTCTTTTCTGTGACCGTAAGTGTAATATGTGATATCGCCGGTTTCTTTGCTATATGTCAACGACAATTGGGATGCGCATATTTACTTACGTTGATGACATGTGATGTTATGTGTTGCTGGATATGTTATATTGGATCGTCGTGTTTGAATAGCCGGGGGTTTTTATGTGAAATGAGTGTTTTTCATTTTCATTCATGTAAAAACTTGTATGTAATATTCTTTTATTGGGGCACTTCCAGGTTGCGGAAGTTGTCACCTCTTGTATATTATTTACTTTTCCACACTAGGATAGACCCAAGGAGGGGAGCACATGTAACCGGGTTCTGGAGTCCAGTAGGAGACCAACTCGAGGAGTCAGGTCCGGGTCTCCTAACTCTAGAATTGGTAAGGTTTCTTGCCGCTCTCGTAGGGGTCTAGGGGTGTGGGTTTGGCTATTCATCACGACCGTGGAATCCGTGTTTTATACTGGCTTGTATTGAAAACACGGACGTCCTAGTATATCCAATATTTCTTATAATTCTTCTACTGCGATATCTGTGATGTGATCATGTGATGTTCTATGATAGATACAGTATATAGTATATATGATATATTATATAGGCGTTACTTATGTTTTACACCCGCGCTAGCCCTGCCCTGCTCTGCCGTTAGTTACCTAACCTAACGGTGCACGAGGGGACATCGAGGCGAATGCGGATGGCATAAGTGTACGTCGTATTTATCTGTGATATTTAGGTACATTAAATGATGGGACTTCATTAATGAGATTAATGAAATAAAGAAACCTAAGATGTTGTAGAGTCGAATTTCAAAAATAAAACAGGTAGCTACAGTTCTTGCTTTGCACAGCGGTATATGTGATATATCCTGCACCTTATTCGATGAGGAAAGGACCGAGATCCCTTCACCGGGAGTGACTCCTTTAGCAATAACTGGCAGATGCTACACACTCGGTTTGTCTTTTGATTGCTTTTAAGTGTTTTTGCTTTGCACAGTGATATATATGATATATCCCGCACCTCATTCGACGAGGAAAGGACCGACGATCCCTTCACCGGGAGTGACTCCTTTAGCAAAACTAGAAAAGCCTCAAAAACACTCCATTTTAAAAATCATTTGATTCTACAACGATATCAAGTTCATTACGCAATAGGTTTTCAGAAAAACCTGTCGTAGCCCTCCGTCATTTCAGATATGTACTAGTTAGTATTCGTGCTGCGGTAGTTTGGCATTCGTCAAGGCGTAGTGTACGGTAGCTAACTAGTATTTATCTGCTTGAGCATATGATGCGATTGGATTAGTGTATTCGTACGGCGTTGTTTGGCATTCATCAAGGGTCGTGCGGGTGGGTTTAATTCGATCAAGAAATGTACGGGTTGAACTTGACTAGTGGACTATGGGTTGTTTGGCATTCGTCAAGGTCATAGCGAGCTAGGGGCAAAATATTATCGGGAATTTCAAGTGTTGAAATTTGCAATGAGATTGCATACCTTCTATGAGATAGTTGGATCCCGATACCCGCTGCGAGTAAGAGTTACTCCTGGGAGAGTTTTATACATTACAATTAGCCGATCAAGTAGGTGTCTAGAAAGGTGTCAACGGGGTTACGCCTCTGGGAAAACGAGGTTTACAGTAATTAGGTTCGTGCGAAAGCACGGGGGACCTCCCTCAAAGTACCGACACTGGCCTGGCTGAAAGATTGGCGAACTTGTAGTGTGTAATTAATCCCGGCTAGTCTTTCCTTTTAGGGTTTGAAGGAAGATTTGATAAAAAGCAGTGGGAGCCATCCTGATTAGATAAAATAATAACCAATCTATTCTTGCAAGAGCGCACGCTGAGTGTTTTCTTCTCTCTCTCTCCAGGTAGCGACCATATCACGCCTTAATCAAGATAATAAAACGGAATATTGACCGAACCCGCTTGTTATACTGAGCTGGGGAACGTTGGTCCCGCTCCAACTTATAATTGTTATAAGACAGAGCAGGAAATTGGGGAATACCAGAATTCCCGTGCCGCCCAAACGAAGACAGTGCATGTTGATGCATCATCTTCGGGTGTGTTCATTACAAAGAACTGTTTCTCTGTATCCTCTACGTCCTGGGTATGTGATACCAGATCAGGATCCCAGATATGTAATCTGTTACATAGGGCTACAGAAAGGTAGAGAACTGAGAACGGGTGATAAGTTTCATGAGGCAGAAAACGGGGCAAATGTTGCAGCCAAGTCTGTTGGTCACTGTCACCCTGTATTACAATACATTGATTCTGAACGAATGTTATTAGATACCGAACCTGTTATGCAAAATCATATCTGTCTCTTTATTAGTAAAGAAACGATAAAATTTTGTATTGTTGGACAATGTTTTGAACATTTCCTATATCAAAAGTTGATCGGTTCAGGCACGTTATCTAAAAGCATTAATGTTCTAAATCAAACTACAGTTCTTAGTATACGGAACACACACGAGAGGAAGAGTTCAGAATTGAACGATTCCTTCTTGAGGTATTGTAGACTGGGTCAGATCAATGTGACCCGACTAGCTAGAGTTACATAAAGATGCATATTTAAATTAGTTTGAATTTACATCTTGTGAAACTCGCCAGTCATGTCACAAAGATAAGATGACCATAGCCCTGTTTACTGGAAGCAGAGAAAGAGTTAGTAAACTCTTGGGACTGATACATGATGATGTATGTAGGTCCCCTGTCTACATATGCCAAGACCGGTTCTTTGTACTTCATTACATTCTCTGATAATCTCTCAAGATTCAGACATATGTTCCTGTTGAAACACAAGTCGGAACCTTTTGAGATATTCATAGAATATAAGTAAGAAGTAGAGAACCGAAATACGGGTATAAGTATTATATCCTTTGATGAGATCAAGGAGGAGAATACTTGAGCACGGAATTCCAGGACTATTCTAAAGGAGAATGAGATTCTCTCTCAGCATTACTCCTCCGTATACACCATAGCACGATGGTATATCGGGGCGGAGCAATTACACCCTATGTGATAAGGTGTGCTCTATGATGAGTAATACTGAGTTACCTGTTTCCTTTTGGGAGTTATGCACTTATGAAGTTGCATACCTATTGAATAGGGTTCGAATCAAATCAGTTGCCTACCACTTCATATTTGATATGATAAGGGAAGAGCCCATCTCTCAAGTTAGTTGAGATTTGGGGTTGTCCGGCCTATGTCTAAAAGCAAAATCCGGACAAGCTCGAGGCAAGGTCTGTAATGTAGAACTGGAAATGTTCCAGCTATACAAACTACAGCACATGATTTGATAGAACCAAAGGATTCAGTAGATTCCAACGAACCTCAGCCTCTCCGCCGATCTAGTAGGGTTCCTCACCCATCTGAGAGATACTTCGGTTTCTCTATGACAGTGGGAGCGAGGATTACATCATGAGATGATGACCCAACTAGTTTCGAGCTGGCCATCAGGAGTGAGACTCTGTGAGAATGGCTGGATGTTTATCGATCTGAGATGGAATCCTTATACACCAACAAAGTATGGACTTTGGTTGCTATATCTGAAGGGTTAAATCCCCATCAGGAGCAAGTATATCTTGAGAAGATTACTTGGTGTACATGGAAGAGTTGAGACTTTCAAAGCTAGACTTGTTAATGGTCTACATCATTGACCAGGTATGGATGATGATGAAACCTTTTCTAAGTAGCTATGCTTAAGTCCATCCAGATCCTACTTGCCACGGCTACATACCATGACTACGATATCTGGTGGTTGGGTGTCATGACAGCTTTTCTAAATGATGTTTAGAAGAGAGCGTCTATAAGTACACAGCCAGAGGGCTTCGTAGACAGTGGGAGCAGCGGAAACGTGTGCAAGATGTTTTATATGATAAAGCAGGCATCGCGGAGTTGGAACATCTGTTTTGATGTAGTAGTCAAAGAGTTTGACATCATCAAAATGGTAGATGAACCTTGTCTAAACAAGAAGGTAGTAGGGAGTATGGTGACGATCCTCGTAGAGTACGTGGATGACATACTCTTGATAGGGAAGGAGTTTCCTATGCTACGTTCGGTTAATCTCCGCTTATCACTAGGATTCTCCATATAGGATCAAAGTGATACCTACTAAATCCTGGATTTTGGATCTATGAGATAGATTTAAATGGATGTTAGGATTCTCACTAGTTGTAGTGAGATGGTATCAATCGATCCTGGGGAGAATTACTGGAAGGGTTCCAGGGTGATAAGGATGACTGAATGTCAGTCACAGGCATTGTCTTTACCCTCAGTAAAGGGACGGTATGTTGGATGGGTTCCAAGCTAAATACCGTGGCATACTAGACGATAAAGGCAGGATACATCGCTACTTAAGATGCTACCAAAGAGGCTGTTTGGGTGTATATTGGTTCATGAAATGAACTATGTTCCTCCCATTGTGTGACAATGGAGTTGTGGCTTATGCCAAGGAACGCCGGTCCCATCAGTGATCCAGACATATTCTAAGGCAGTATCACTTGATCATGGAGATAGTTGATCTCCAGGGAGATCGAGGTTAGGAGAGTAGACTCAGAGGACAACACAGCGGATCCACTCATAAAGGCCTGTTCCCAGAGAGAGACTTTTATGGGATGGTTGAGTATGAGATACTACAACCACTGCTACAGATGGCCCTAGTGCAAGTGGGAGATTGTTAGTTATATGTATGCCCTAGAGGCCATTACTATACATAGGATGTATATTGTAGTGGATGCTGGGACATATATAGGGAGGACTTTCTCGCTCGACATGATAGTATGCTATCTGGTTACTCTTTACCTTAACGTGTATGCTGATTGTCTCTCTGTTACATGTTGGTAAAGCCCTTAGGATGTGTACTTGACTACCTGGACTATGATGCAGATCATACTAGTGGGGACAGATGGTCTATAAGTACATCCTTCAAAGTCCCTAGTCGTGGGTGTATCGAGACGGGGCATCGATATACCAGAGTAGACTAGCGTGTACCTTCTCGACCCATACAGATGGGCGATGGATGATCCCATATCCATTGGTGTTTGACATCAGAGATGATATACGGGTGCTCAGTAGAGACTGGGTACACTGGACGGACTCGCCGAGAACTCCCAGATGGTATTATACCTCACGTCAGATGGCAGTTCTCTGGTGACACTGGTACAGAGTAGTCTGTTGACCCGAGATCGTCATAGAGTCTTGTGTGGTTCCCACTGTGCTTTGATTTCCATCTTACCACGTCCAAGAGGGCGTGCAAAACGGTGGTTTTTGGGTACAGTCCCGAGTCACATGGAGGCAATGAGCGATAGGAGGGGATTCGTCTCTCCCGGTATAGGGAGTTGATGTTGTGCTGTGTTCGATTGGCTATAACAGGAAATCCCTGGCCAGGGTTGCTGAGATTTACTGGTAAGTGTTACCTGTAGTTTCTCGAATAGTTATAGACCTCGTATCGACACGACTTATCGAGCTATTGGGGTCTGACGTTTACCACCCCTAGGCGAGATATGAGACATATCAGACGATCAGACCGGACTGTACGGTAGTGTTACTGGTTGGATTCACTGGAGTGTGAGCGGGCTTGCTGGTCGATCTTCAGATCGCTCAATACCCGGGTGGACGTTACGTTTAGCAGACCGCTTGCGGCTTGTGGATGTTTGATATGATCATCATCTGCTGCCGGCGTATTGACGAGTCTTTAGAGTCCTATACAGAGGTTTCCTGGCTCAAGCGAAACGAAATAGGAGCGCATATGAGATATGTGCGGGACCGAGAATAATACCAGTATGTGATACTTTATTCGATTCTCGCGATGTGACATTGATCGGTTATATGCGATATAGCCGAGTTATCGGATCAAGTGTTGATTCGATAAGTTGTTACTGATGATACCAGTCGGTTATGTGCGACATGACCGGATCATTGAGTCAAGTGTTGATTTAATGATTTAATGCATAATTATATATTTGATATATTACTTTGCATTAACTAGTATCGGTTCACTTTAAATGGATTTTCTCGCTCGGGTGTGCACATTATATATACGATATAGTTTTGTGCACTTACTTGTATCATGCTTGATGATGCATGGTTTTTGGTTAAGTGTATAGAATAAAACTATGGTCAAGATGGTGATTAGGGTTTTGCATATTCTTTTAATTATTTGCTTATTCATTTTGGAAAATAATTAAAGCATAAAAGAAGAAAAACAAAATGGTTTTCTTTCTTTATTCTTCATGAAGCTTATTGAAGCTTCATGAAACTTTGACCACTTAACCATTTTGTCTTCTTCTTTTGACCCTAACCATTGATCTAACCTAAGTTAATTCTCTACACCTAACCATGGTGAAAATTATGATAAGTTTATTATTCTTTTCTATTCTAAATTAACTTATCATAACTTTGATCTTCTTCTTGCTCTTCTTCTTCTTCATGAAGAAGCTTGTCTTCATCAATGGCATATTGAGCATATGAGTGAGAAATCCAATTCTAAAGTCTACCCACTTCCTATTTCTTCATCCTCTACCTCTTGCCAAGTAGTAGAGTGTGTTTCCTTCACAAGTTTTCATGGCTTGGTGAAGGTGGAGCTTGATTTAGCGATGCCTCGACGTAGATCATCTTCGGCATGGACATCGACGACCTAGCTCGCTTTTTCTCCGACGAAGCCGACTCTAGAGCCCGGATTCCTTTTGGACAGTGGAGACGACTTCGTTGCGGAGCTATGGAGGTGGAGCACCGGATCTACAAAGGTTGTATTTCCGATATCCCATTAGTTAAGTGTTAACTAGTTAGCTTTTTCGCCTAGTTTTCTAGCAAACGATCCGTAGTCGGGTCTCTCGGCACCTAGATTTTTTGAAATTGGCATGTTCGATGCCTTGTGAGCCCTCACTAGTGTGCATAGGAACCCTACAGTATACACCACGTCGAGTCTCAGTGTGTGCGTGTGTGTGTATCTACCTGAAACCTACGAATCTCTTCCAAGGTATTCATCCTCTGGTATGGTCTTTCTAAATCAGTCTAGTCCAACCTAGGGTCATTACTAGGGTCCTACTCATCAAGAATCTAAGGTCACGTCTGGCTTCCTAATGACAATAAGTACTATCCCTAATCTACGTTTGCGGGGGTGCTAAACGCCATCCACCCGACTTCCCCCCGTAGATATACATCTACTCACTTGGTCCTTGTCTGCCGAAAATGATGTCGCCATCCTCTTCTTCATCGCCCGCAGTCCACGTGAGGGGTACCTATATGCAAACATATATATAGTATCGTAAACTGAATCACGGAAAAAAGTCAAAACGATGCACGGAACGCGCATAGGTTAAAACCTATGCCCCGCTCATGCAAAAGAACCAAATATCGCTCGATGTCGGCGTACAAACGCCGATTGATCGAGATAAACATCAGCAAACAACTTGTAGTTTAAAAACTCATTACTTATAATATAAAACATGATTTAATCTATCGAAACCCTAAAAATCGATCAAATCGTCCGATTCCGTAAAACCTGAAAACACCAATTTACCGTTTTACTTCAAAACTTGATGTTTAAAAGAAACTAATGGTCATAATATTCATTAATTAGCATAACTAGACTATATAAACCATCACTATATTTTTAACACCCTAATTTATATTAGTTTGAAAATTCCAGTTTGCAAACTTGCCCGATTTCGATACTTTTAAGGAAAATTTCACAATATCACATCTAAACTGGATTTTGCATGAATTAATGCATTAAACTACAATTCATGATGATATGATATAATGAAACCATAAATTATATTTTAAATTTCATTTATTTAAGAATTTCCAAAATCTAGTTAGCAAAATCGCATTTTTATTAGTATTTTTCAATTATCAATAGAAACTAGTAACCAATTTAAGTTTTCCATTCCACCAACAAGTTAATATCCTCATTAAAACCACAATCTAGTGTTACAAACATTAATTGGAATTTTATCTCACCAATATATACAATATATAGAAATCTAGTTTGCAAAATGGATTAATTTAAACAATTTTGGATAAACAAAATACAATATATCATGCATACAAGATTTCCACTTCTAAAAATGTTAAACTAGTTATTATAACCCTACTTAATTAATAAAAACCATAACTTAATTTTATAAACCCTAACTTGAATTTTAAAACTTGTAGATAGAAATTATTTATTAAATCTAATTATGCTTAAATGAAACATCTAATAACAATAAATCAAAAGAAGAAGATTTATACCTCCACAACATGAAATCTAAACATGAAAATAAGCCTCCAAAATGAATGCTTTCCATCTCCAAAATCCATGTAAAGATGAGCAAAGAATAAAGGGTAGGAATTTATTAGGAGTTTGTGGATTTTTTATTGAATTTTTGATGAATTTTGATGATTTTTAATGCAAAAATGATGGGGGGGGGGGGGGAAATTTTGGGGCTGCCCATTGAGGTGAGGCCGGCCATGAGGTGAGGAAAAGAGAGCAGAGTGAGAAAAGGTGAAGAAAAGTGTAGAAGGTTTCACAAAAATATCACACAATTAAGTCTTTTCATGAATTTATTTAAAAATTCTTTATTTTCTTCACTCCATTTGACCTAGAATGGTCTAGAACCATTGTAAAATTTTGAAAATAAATTTTGCATGAAACACACTTGATTCTAAGATGCAATGGTTAATTTTTGCAAATTTAACCCATTCAAATTTGCAATTTACACTAATTTAGTGTAAAAATAAAGCTTATGTTAATATTTAAAATAATTAATTTAAGAAAAATATTTAATTAAACTAAAAATTTATAAGTGGCTAAATAAACACCATTTACTAGTAGTAACATAATTAAAATAGGTATTTTTAAATTTATAGTGAAAAATAATTACGGTTTAGTTTTATGAAAACTACGTTTTACTTTACCGAAAATTATAAAATTCACTTAAACGATTTTATTTATTTATTTAATTATTTAATTATTTTTAAAATGTTACAACGGTAGTGTTACTGATAGGCTTCATGGAGAGTATGGACGAACTTTCTTTTTGATCTTCATATCGCTCAATACCCGGGTAGCCGTTACGTCCAGCTAGTACCGCTGACGGCTTGTAGGTGACTGATGTGATCATCATCTACTACTGGCGTATTAACGAGTCTTTAGAGTCCCATACAGAAGTTCCCTAGTTCAAGCGAAACGAAGTAGGACACATATGTGATATGTGTGTGTGGGCCTGATTAAATACGTGTATGTAATACCGTATTGTAATCTGGCAGTTATCTGTTATCGAGTTAGGTTATATGTGATATAACTAGATTATCGAAACAAGTGTTGATTTGATAATGTGATATACAGATAAATGATATTAGTCGGTCATATGTGATATAACCGGATTATTAAATCAAGTGTTGATTTAATAATGTGATATATATTATATTTGATATAATTATATCTTAACTAATATCATTAGCTCACTAATTATTCTTCATTATAAATATATATATATATATAATAATAATAATAATAATAATAATAATAATGAAGCATGGCATAAAATTCTATTTTGTGAAGATAGAAATGAGGTGGAAATTGAAGTGGAATGGTGTGAGGTATGGCACATATCTTGACTTACTATTGAAGCATGGCTTTATATTTTATTTGTAAAATGGGCATGCTTCAATGAGTGTGGGTTTTTATCATGAGCCATTCTTCATCTCATTCAACACTTAGTTATTTTTCATGCTTGCTCTTTTCTTAAGTTGCTCTCTAGCTTCATATTTTATTTGTAAAATGGGCATGCTTCAATGAGTGAGGGTTTTTATCATGAGCCATTCTTCATCTCATTCAACACTTAGTCATTTTTTATGCTTGCTCTTTTCTTGAGTTGCTCTCTAGCTTCTTCTTCCTCATCATTGCCATAGTTCAAGCTTCAACCCTCACATGTGATGTGAACCATGAAGCTTGAACACAATCTTGTGAGTTTAAACATCCCCTACTTCACCATCCTACATTTGACTAGTGATCGAGTGTAGCGTGTTTCCTACGCTAAAGAGTTTAGTGTAGAGGTAGCTTGAATTGGAGGGACTTCACGTGGATCATCTTCGGCATGAAGGTCTTCGGAGGAAGCTCGTCTAAAGCCTCAAGTGGAGCCTAGTGGAGTCGCGGGACTAATACACGGAGCATGTGAAGTGAAGGACGCGATCTACGAGGGTATAGCCATCTTTAACTACTATAGTTTTAGTAGATATCAAACTTAAACCCTAATCACCTAGCTAAAGATCTTGGATAGTCTAGCTTAGCGCTATAAAAAATTTGAATTTGGTATGCTTGATGCCACTTGGACCCCATGGTGGTGTTAGGGTAGAGTTTCATGGTATCAGAGCTACTAGGCATTGGATGTCGACCTATTGGGGGTTCTCACTGTGTGACAGTGTGGCAAAGCATAGGCGCTTACCCCCAGGGTGTCCCGAGACCGGAAGGTGTTCCGGCGGGTTGTAGTCCTCGCGAGGGGGCATGGGTAAAAAGTAGCTGCTGAGGGACCTGTAGGTACCACAGCGACCCCATTGGATGGGGTAGCTGCCTGAATTTCATGGTATCAGAGCCTAAGCTAGAAGATTAAACGATGTAATTAGAATCACGAAACTGAAACAACTCCGAAACTCTGCCAAAAAACCCTGTTCTCTGTCGACTTTAAAATGTCCTATAAATTTTTTTATGCAACTGCAGAATGTTGTATGTGATGCAACTTGGACACTGGAGAAATTCGAGGACAAAATATCAAGTTTGACCAGGCGAGATCACTCCAAAAACCGGCCTCACCCGTTTTTTGGTCTCTGTTTTGGCTCGAATATTTTTGGTGTTCCAGTAGCTTGATTTTGGGGTTTCAGGTATTTTTTGATTAGCCCAGATTGCATGAGATGTTAACAGTTCTATTGGGGCTAATACGGAGTATTTCGTAGTCGTAATTGTTACGTCATTTCGGGTTTAGTTTGATATGGATGCAGTAGTTGGAATCCACATTTAATTGGTTTTGTGAAAACTAGTTAGTGTTTATAAATTTAGCGTTTTAGTCCCGGAAGATCGATTGCCACGAAGTTTCGATTCGGAACGAAACTCCGTCGCAATCGCGTATCGTACGCGAATACTTGTCGAATACTTTTCTAGATAGCCTCGCCCCATTGCCCTAACCAAGTGACTGTAGGAGAACCCCGTTGCCAATAGCACCCACTCGGGTGCTTGCGGCCACGGTGTTCCGCCTAAGTGCACTTAGTCGACGGCATCGGGGGTGCGGCCATCTACTATAGTTTCCGACGCGGATTCGATCGGGTAGTCGGGAATCTTGTTGAATTGCCCGACTAAAATATTGAAAAGAGTTTTTAATATGAGACTAAAATGCAAGGTTTATAGGTTAGGCATGAAATTCGGAATATGAGATATTCCTGGTTTATGATGTCTAAGGATATGCAGATTTTAATTATTGCAGTTTTACATTTATTTTTTGCGACCATAAGTGTAATACATGGGGTATCCCAAATCTCGTTGCTATATGTCAACGGAATTTGGGATACGAGTATTTTCATACGTTGATGATATGTGATATCATGTGTTGCTGGTGATATGTTTTATTGGATCGTCGTGATTGAATAGCCGGGGGTTTTATGTGAGATGAGAGTTTTTATATTTTCATTCATGTAAAATTTGTATTTAATATTCTTTTATTGAGGCACATCCGGGTTGAGGATGATGTCACCACTGTTGTATTTTATTTACTTTTCCGCTTTAGGATAGACCCAAGGCGGGGAGTACAAGTAATTGAGTTCTAGAGTCCAGTGGGAAACCATCTCAAGGAGATCGGGTCTCCTAACTCTAGAATTGGTAGGGTTACTTGCCGCTCTCGTAGGGGTCTAGGGATGTGGGTTTGGCTATTCATCACGACCGTGGAATCCGAGTTTTACATTACTGGTTAAATTTAAAACACGGAAATCCTAGTATATCCAATGTTTCATATGTTGCTTCTGCTGCTTGATTCTGTGATGTTGATCATATAACTGCTTGAGACGAATGTACTATTATATATATGATATATAATAAACATTGCTTTTGTTTTGCACCTGCGCTAGTCCATCCCCCGCTCTGCCGGTAGTTAAGTAACCTAACGGTGCATGACGGGGCCCAGTAGCGAATGCGGATGGCATAAGCATACGTTCTATTTTCGTTTCACTTTTCTGTAATGTTTAGGAAATATTAATTGATGGGACTTCATTAATGAGATTAATGAAAAGAAAGAAACTTAAAGATGTTGTAGAATCAAATTTTCAAAAAGGATAGCTCTAGTTTTTTCTTTGCATAGTGATATTCGTTGATGAATATCCAGCATCCCATTCGATGTGGAAAGAGCTGAGATCCCTTCACCGGGAGTGACCACTTTAGCGAAACTAGCAAATGCTACAACTCACTCGATTTTGTTTTTTATTGCTTCTCTAGTTCTTGCTTTGCATAGTGGTATTCCTGATATCCTGTATCTCATTCGATGAGGAAAGAGCCGAGATCTCTTCACCGGGAGTGACCTCTTTAGCGAAACTAGCAAAAGACTCAAAAACACTCCTTTAAAAAATCATTAGATTCTACAACGATATCAAGTTCATTACGCTCATGGTTTTCTTAAAAACCTGCGTAGCCCTCCATCATTTCAGATAAACACTATTTTAGTATTCGTGCTACAGTTGTTTGGCCTGCGTTAAGGCGTAGTGTGCGATAGCTGAATTAGTGCTTATCTGCAGCATGTGATGCGATTGGATTAGGGTAGTCGTACGGCGTTGTTTGGCCTGCGTCAAGGGTCGTACGGGTGGGTTTAATTCAATCAAGAAATGAACTGGTTGAACTTGACTAGCTTCCTATAGGTTGTTTGGCCTGCGTCAAGGTCATAGGATGCTAGGGGTAAAAACCATTATCGGGAATTTCAAGTGTTGAAATTTGCAATGAGATTGCATACCTTCTATATGATAGTTGGATCCCGATACCCACTGCGAGTAAGAGTTAATCCTGGGAGAATTTTGCACTTTACAATTAGCTAATCTAGTAGGTGTCTAGAAAGGTGTCAACGGGGTTATGCCTCTAGGGAAACGATGTTTATTTTAATTAGGTCTGTGCGAAAGCACGGGGAACCTCCCTCGGAGTACCGATACCTGCCTGGCAGAATGATTGGCGAACCTGTAGGGTGTAATTAATCCCGGCTAATCTTACCTTTTAGGATTTGAAGGAAGATTTGATAAAAAACATTGGGAGCCATCCTGATTAGATAAAATAACCAATCTAATCTTGCAAAGAGCGCACGCAAAGTGATTACCCTTCTCTCTCTCCTGGTAGCGACCAATGAAATGCCTTAATCAAGATAATAATATGGATGTTTTGACCGAACCTACTTATTATACTAGGCTCGGTTCTGCTCTATCTTATGATTGTCATAAGTCTGAGTAAGGAATAAGGGAATATTCGGATTCCCACGCCACCCAAACGATGAAAAAAGCATGTTGATGCATTGTTTTCGGGAGTGTTCGTAACCAAGAACTGTTTCTCAGTTTCCTCTACGTCCTGAGTATTGGATACCGGATCAGGATCCCACACATGTAATTTGTTACATGGGCTATAGTGTTGGCTATAGTGCCCTCAAGTCAATTATTGGATCACAGGCACGTGATTGCAATGATTGAGGGAGGACCTATACCAGTAGAACAGTCTTACTCAAGATGATAGTATACTATCTGGTTTGTCTTTATCATCATGTACATGCTTCAGGTGACATTACAGATCACTATTACATGTTGATAGAGCCCATAGGATTCTTGCTTGACTATAAAAAATATGATGGCGATCATATACGTGAGAGTTGGGTAGTCTATAAGCACATCCTTAAAGTGTCCCTAGTTGTGGGAGTTTCGAGACTGGGCATCGATACTCCATGAGTAGACTAGTGTATACGAATTGAGACCCCGACGAGGGGCGGTGGCTGGTCTCATAAGCCATTGGTGTCTGTTGGTTCACCTAAGATTGTATACAGGTGCTTATTAGGTTATGAGTATACCGAACGGACTCACAGCGGTACTGCTGGATGGTACTATACATATCGTCGGGTAGCAGTTCCCAGGTGACATGAGTACAGCTTAGTACGTTGACTTGACACTGCTACTTTGTCTCAAGTATGTTCCCACTGTTCTTTGATTACTACCCTACCACGGCTCAAAAGAGTCGTGCAAACAGGTAGCAGTTGGGTGCAGTCCCGAAACATTTGGAGGCAGTGGCGGTTAGACAGGATTCGTCTCTCCCGGTATTGTTAGTTATATGTATTCCCTAGAGGCCATTACTATATATAGGATGTATATTGTAGTGGATGCTTGGACATATATAGGGATGACTTTCTTGCTCGATATGATAGTATGCTATCAGGTTATTCTTTACCTTAACGTGTACACTGATTGTCTCTCTGTTACATGTTGGTAAAGCCCTTAGGATGTGTACTTGACTACCTGGACTATGATGCGGATCATACTAGTGGGGACGTGGTAGTCTATAAGTACATCCTTCAAAGTCCCTAGTCGTGGGTGTATCGAGATGGGGCATCGATATACCAGAGTAGACTAGCGTGTACCTTCTCGACCCATATAGATGGGCGATGGATGATCCCATATCCATTGGTGTTTGACATCAGAGATGATATACGGGTGCTCAGTGGAGACTGGGTACACTGGACGGACTCGCCGAGAACTCCCAGATGGTATTATACCTTACGTCAGATGGCAGTTCTCTGGTGACACTGGTACAGGTTAGTCTGTAGACCCGAGATCGTCATAGAGACTTGTGTGATTCCCACTGTGCTTTGATTTCCATCATACCACGTCCACGAGGGCCTGCAAAAAGGTGGCTTTTGGGTATAGTCCCGAATCACATGGAGGCAATGAGCGATAGGAGGGGTTTCGTCTCTCCCGGTATAGGGAGTTGATGTTGCACAGTGCTCGATTGGCTATAACAGGAAGTCCTTGGCCAAGGCTACTTTAGGGATTTACTGGTAAGTGTTACCAGTAGTTTCTCGACACGTTATGAGCCTCATATCGACACGACTTATCGAGTTATTGGGGTCTGACGTTTACCACCCCTAGACGAGATATGCGACATATCAGACGAACAGACCGGACTGTACGGTAGTGTTACTCGTTGGATTCACAGGAGTGTGAGCGGGCTTGCTCGTTGATCTTCTGATCGCTTATTACCCGAGTGGCCGTTACGTTTAGCAGACCGCTTGCGGCTTGTGGGTGTTTGATATGATCATCACCTGCTGCCGGCGTATTGACGAGTCTTTAGAGTCCTACACAGGGGTTTCCTGGCTCAAGCGAAACGAAATAAGAGCGCATATGAGATATGTGCGGGACCGAGAATAATACCAGTATGTGATACTGTATTCTATTCTCGCGATTTGTATCATCGGTTGGTTATATGTGATATAGCCGGGTTACCGAATCAAGTGTTGATTCGATACATTGATACACTTGATATTAGTCGGTTATATGCGATATGACCGGATCGTTAAATCAAGTGTTGATTTAATGATTTAATGTATAATTATATATTTGATATATTACTTTATATTAACTAGTATTGGTTCACTTAAGATTGATTTTCTCACTTGAATGTGCACATTGTTTATATGTGATATATGCAAGTGTACATGTTTGTATCATGCTTGATGATACAAACAAGTTGTGTGTATGAGACTTGAACCAAATCAAGGTTAGATTAGGGTTTACTATTTTCCTAAGCATATAACAAAAGAGTGTGACTTTGGTCAAAGTTATCAAGCTTCATGAAGCTTGATGAACATTGACAAAGTCAACTCTCTTTGTCATTTGTTTAAGATATTAGCTAACCCAACCCTTAACCTTATGCTATGGTTAAATCTCTACATGAGTTAAGCATGTGGGCTTAACCCAACCATGGTTCCATGATTAAAAGAATAAGTATTCATATTATTCTTTTAATTCATATGATTCTTTTCTTCTTCTTCATCTTCATCAAGCTCACAAAAGCTTGAGAGCTCCAATGGTGCCATGAGAAAAAGAGTGAGAAATCCAATTCTAAAGTGAACCCACTTCCTATTTCTTCATCCTCTACCACTTACCATGTAGTATAGGGTGTTCTCTTCACAAAGTTTTTGACCAAGTGAAGTAAAAGCTTGAGTTTGAGTCTCCCCGACGTAGATCATCTTCGGCCTCGAAGTCAATGACCTAGCCCGATCATTTCTCCGACGAAACCATCGCTAGAGTCCAGGAACCGATGATCGCAGCGGAGGGACGTCAACACGGAGCTAAAGAAATGGTGGAGCGGATCTACAAAGGTTGTTGTCCCTTTTCACTTAGCAATAAAGTTGTTTACTTGCTCGCTTTTCACCTAATCTCTAGTTAACGATCTAGTTTAGGGTTTCTCGGCACCGAAAAATTTTTGTTTGGCATGGTTGATCCCTTGTGGAACCTCTTGAGTGTGCCTAGTAACCCTACAGTAGTATCAGAGCCTAACTAGAGCTTTAGGCGATGTGTTAACGAAGTTAAAACTCCGAACGAACCCGATACGTCCAAATTTACCCCATCTCTGTACATTTTTTCAAAACTGTGTATTTTCTGAATTAAAAATACCTGAAAAATGAAGCAGGGAAATATAAGAATTTTGGTAATAAACGAGCACCTAATGCTTCCAAACCGCCGCGGAACCGCGGCTGTACCATGCTTGGGCCGTGGATCTGCGGCCGTACAGAGGGATTGGGTCATTTTGTTTGCACAATAATTCTTATATATTAAAGTTATATTTTATGGGTATTTTTAAACTGACTCAATTGTTGAGTTTTCTAGGGGTTTATTTTGTAATCGTCGATTCAATCGGAGAATTTAATTTTGTTATGTTTTCCGGATATTTTTAGAATATGTTAAAAAGTTTGACCGGATATAAATACCCACTTTTTCCCCTGCTGGGAAATTTCCAAGTGTTGGATCTTTCCGTAGTTTGAAAACGTTCTAAGTAGTGCAAGTAACGCGATGGACCCTTTAGAAGACAACAAACCTTAACTCGATTATGTGACCGTCTTGAACTGCCATTTGAACCTTAGGGTTTGGGGCAGTACGGCGTGCCACATGTGAGGCGTTGGCTTGACCCTTCTACGGCTGGACCGTTGGTACTGTGGCATGAAATGGATGTTTTTGAACTTATTTCAAGAGTTGAGCTGTTTCGGGAAAACTTGGGTGTTTGTTTGTTCGATAGGAAAGTTTAACATTTTCTATTTATCTGGAATGTGATACAATATTTGGAATCCACAAGTAGTTATGAGATAACTAATTTGAATGTTATAAACGTAGCAGTTTAGTCTCGATTGATCGGTTGCTACGGAATTTTGATGCGATCAAAAGTCCGTCGCAATCACGTAGCATACGCGGATACTCGCCGGGTAAACTTAATAGACAACCATGCCCCATAGCCCCGACCAAGTGACTGTAGGAGAACCCCGTAGCCAAAACCATCCGTTCGGGTGCTCGCGGCAGCGGTGTTCCGCCTTGGTGCACTTCGTTGACGGTATCGGGGGTGCGGCCGCCTACTAAAGTTTGCGGCGAGCATTCGATCAGTTTTTCGGGAATCTTGTTGAATTTCCCGACTAGATATTGAAAAGTGTTTTCGATATAGAGACTAAAATGCGGGGTTTATAATTGTTAGGTATGCGATATCTAAGGAATTCATTTGGTTAGGCATGCGATGTCTAAAGAGTTTGCGGATTCCAACTGTTGTAGTTTTACACTTTCTTTTCTGCGACCGTAAGTGTAATATGTGATATCGCCGGTTTCGTTGCTATATGTCAACGACAATTGGGATGCGCATATTTACTTACGTTGATGACATGTGATGTTATGTGTTGCTGGATATGTTATATTGGATCGTCGCATTTTGAATAGCCGGGGGTTTTATGTGAGATGAGTGTTTTTCATTTTCATTCATGTAAAAACTTGTATGTAATATTCTTTTATTGGGACACTTCCAGGTTGCGAAAGATGTCACTTTTGTATATTATTTACTTTTCCGCACTAGGATAGACCCAAGGAGGAGGGCACAAGTAACCGGGTTCTGGAGTCCATTGGGAGACCAACTCGAGGAGTCGAGTCCGGGTCTCCTAACTCTAGAACTGGTAGGGTTGCTTACCGCTCTCGTAGGGGTCTAGGGGTGTGAGTTTGGCTATTCATCGCGACCGTGGAATCCGTGTTTTATACAGGCTCATATTGAAAACACGGACGTCCTAGTATATCTAATATTTCATATGATTCTTCTGCTGCGATATCTGTGATGTGATCATTTGATGTACTGTGATAAATACTGTATATAGTATATATGATATATTATATAAACGTTACTTATGTTTTACACCCGCGCTAGCCCTGCCCCGCTCTGTCGTTAGTTACCTAACCTAACGGTGCATGAGGGGACATCGAGGCGAATGCGGATGGCATAAGTGTACGTCGTATTTATCTGTGATGTTTAGGTGATTTAAATGATGGGACTTCATTAATGTGATTAATGAAAGAAAATAAACCTAAGATGTTGTGGAATCGAATTTTCAAAAACAGGTAGCTAAGTTCTTGCTTTGCATCGCGGTGTTCCTTGTAGAACATCCTGCACCTTATTCGATAAGGAAAGGACCGAGATCCCTTCACCGGGAGTGACTCCTTTAGCAATAACCGGCAGATGCTACAACCCTCGGTTTGTATTTTGATTGCTTATATAGTTTTTGCTTTGCACAGCAGTATATATGATATATCCTGCACCTTATTCGATGAGGAAAGGGCCGACGATCCCTTCACCGGGAGTGACCCCTTTAGCAAAACTAGAAAAGTCTCAAAAGCACTCCATTTTAAAATCATTTGATTCTACAACGATATCAAGTTCATTACGCAATAGGTTTTCAGAAAAACCTGTCATAGCCCTCCGTCATTTCAGATAAGTACTAGTTAGTATTCGTGCTACGTTTGTTGACTATGTTAAGGCGTATTGTGCGGTAGCTAATTAGTGCTTATCTGTATAAGCATATGATGCGATTGTATTAGGGTAGTCATGCGACTTTGTTGACTATGTTAATGGTCATGCGGGTGGGTTTAATTCAATCGGGAAATGACGGGTTGAACTTGACTAGCACTTATGATTTGTTGATTATTATAAGGTCATATAGCTGCTAGGGGCAAAATATTATCGGGAATTTCAAGTGTTGAAATTTGCAATGAGATAGTTGGATCCCGATACCCACTGCGAGTAATTGTTACTCCTGGGAGAGTTTTACACATTACAATTAGCCGATCAAGTAGGTGTTTAGAAAGGTGTCAACGGGGTTACGCCTTTGGGAAAACGAGGTTTACATTAATTAGGTTCGTGCGAAATCACGGGGGACCTCCCTCAAAGTACCGACACTGGCCTGGCTGAAAGATTGGCGAACTTGTAGCGTATAATTAATCCCGGCTAGTCTTTCCTTTTAGGGTTTGAAGGAAGATTTGATAAAAACAATGGGAGCCATCCTGATTAGATAAAATAATAACCAATATGATTTTGCAAGAGCACACGCAGAGTGTTTTCTTCTCTCTCTCTCTCCAGGTAGCGACCATGTCACGCCTTAATCAAAATAATAATACGGATACATTGACCGAACCCGCTTGTTATACTGAGCTGGGGAACGTTGGTCCCGCTCCAACTTATAATTGTTATAAGACAGAGCAGGAAATTGGGGATTATCAGAATTCCCGTGCCGCCCAAATGAAGAAAGTGCATACCGATGCATCAACTTCGGGTATGTTCATTACAGAGAACTGTTTCTCAATATCTTTTACGTCCTGGGTATATGATACCGGATCAGGATCCCACATATGTAATATATTACATGGGCTACAGAAAGGTAGAGAACTGAGAACGGATGATAAGTTTCATGAGGCAGAAACTGGTGCAAGTGTTGTAGCCAAGTCTGTTGGTCACTGTCACCCTGTATTACCAGAATACATTGATTCTGAACAAATGTTATTAGATACCGAACCTGATATACAAAATCATATCAGTCTCTTTATTTAGATAAAGAAGGATATAATTTTGTATTGTTGGATAATGTTTTGAACATTTCCTAAATCAAGAGTTGATCGGTTCAGGCACGTTATCTAAAAGCATTGACGTTCTAAATCAAACTACAGTTCTTAGTATATGGAATACACACAAGAGGAATAGTTCAGAAATGAACGAATCCTTCTTGAGGCATTGTAGACTAGGTCATATCAATGCGACCTGACTAGCTTAAGTTATATTAAGATGCGTATTTAAATTAGTTTGAATTTACATCTTGTGAAACTTGCCAGTCATGTCACAAAGATAAGATGACCATAGCTCTGTTTATAGGAAACAGAGAAAGAGTTAGTGAACTCTTGGGATGATACATATTGATGTATGAAGGTCCCCTGTCTACACATGCCAAGACCGGTTCTTTATACTTCATCACATTCTCTGATAATCTCTCAAGATTCAGACATATGTTCCTGTTGAAACACAAGTCCGAATCTTTTGAGATATTCATAGAATATAAGTTAGAAGTAGAGAACCAAAATACGGGTAAAAGTATTATGTCCTTTGATGTGATCAAGGAGGAGAATACTTGAGCACAGAATTCCTGGATTATTCGAAAGGAGAATGAGATTCTCTCTCAGCATTACTCCCTGTATACACCACAGCACGTCGGTGTATCGGGACGGAGCAATCACACCCTATTAGATATGGTGTGCTCTATGATGAGTACTACTGAGTTTCCTATTTCCTTTTAGGGAGTTATGCACTTATGAAGTTGCATACCTATTGAATAGGGTTCCAATCAAATCAGATGCCTACCATTTTATATGAGATATGGAAAGGGAAGAGCCCATCTCTTAAGTCAGTTAAGATTTGGGGTTGTCCGGCCTATGTCTAAAAGCAAAATCTGGACAAGCTCGAGGCAAAGTCAGATCTGTGGAAGTTTGTTGGATATCCCAAGCATACGCAATGGAATATCTTCTACCTAACCGAGCAACAAAAATGTTTTGTTACTCAACATGCCACCTTTGTGAAAGGGAATTTCTTATGAAGAAATTATTGGTTATGAGGTAGAACTGGAAATAGTTCCAGCTATAAAAACTGCAACTGATGATTTGGTAGAACCAAAGGATTCAATAGCAACCAACGAACCTCAGCCTCTCCGCCGATCTAGTAGGTTTCCTCACCCACCTGAGAGATACTCCGGTTTCTCTATGATAGTGGGAGCGAGGATTGCATCATGAGATGATGACCCAACTAGTTTCGAGCTGGCCATCAGGAGTGAGACTCTGTAAGAATGGCTGGATGCTTATCGATCTGAGATGGAATCCTTATACACCAACAAAGTATGGACTTTGGTTGCTTTATCTGAAAGGTTAAATCCCCCATCAGGAGCAATATATCTTGAGAAGATTACTTGGTGTACATGGAAAAGTTAAGACTTTCAAAGCTAGACTTGTTAAAGGTTTGCATCATTGACCAGGTATGGATTATAATGAAACCTTTTCTAAGAAATTATACTTAAGTCCATCCAGATCCTACTTGCTAAGGCTACATACCATGACTACGATATCTGGCGGTTGGGTGTCTTGACTGCTTTTCTAAAGGATGATTTGGAAGAAAGCGTCTATAAGTACACAGCCAGAGGGCTTCGTAGACAGTGGGGGCAGCGGAAACGTATGCAAGATGTTTTATATGATAAAGCAGGCATCGCGGAGTTGGAACATCAGTTTTGATGGGTTAGTCAAAGAGTTTGACATCATCAAAATGGTAGATGAACCTTGTATATACAAAAGGGTAGTAGGGAGTATACTGGTGATCCTCGTAGAGTACGTGGATGACATACTCTTGATAGGGATGGAGTTTCCTATGCTACACTCGGTCAATCTCCGCTTATCATAAGGATTCTCCATAAAGGATCAAAGTGATACCTACTAAATCCTAGGTTTTGGATCTATGAGATAGATCTAATTGGATGTTAGGATACTCACTAGTTGTAGTGAGATGGTATCAATTGATCCTAGGGAGAATCACTGGAAAGGTTCCAGGGTGATAAGGATGACTGAATGTCAGTCACAGGCATTGTCTTTACCCTCTGTAAAGGGACGGTATGTTGGAAGAGTTCCAAGCTAGATACCGTGGCATACTAGACGATTAAAGGCAAGATACATCGTTACCAAAGATGCTACCAAAGAGGAAGTCTGGGTGTATATTAGTTCATGAGATGAACTTCGTTCCTCCCATTGTGTGACAATGGAGTTGTGGCTTATGCCTAGGAACGCCCGTCCCATCAGTGATCCAGACATATTCTAAAGCAGTGTCACCTGATCGTGGAGTTGGTTGATCTCCAGGGGATCGAGGTTAGGAGAGTAGACTCAGAGGACAACACGGCGGATCCACTCACAAAGGCCTTTTCCCAGAGAGAGAATTTTATGGGATGGTTGATTATGAGATACTACAACCACTGCTATCAGATGGCCCTAGTGCAAGTGGGAGATTGTTAGTTATATGTATGCCCTAGAGGCCATTACTATACATAGGATGTATATTGTAGTGGATGCTTGGACATATATAGGGATGACTTTCTTGCTCGATATGATAGTATGCTATCTGGTTACTCTTTACCTTAACGTGTACGCTGATTGTCTCTCTGTTACATGTTGGTAAAGCCCTTAGGATGTGTACTTGACCACCTGGACTATGATGCGGATCATACTAGTGGGGACGTGGTAGTCCATAAGTACATCCTTCAAAGTCCCTAGTCGTGGGTGTATCGAGACGGGGCATCGATATACCAGAGTAGACTAGCGTGTACCTTCTCGACCCATATAGATGGGCGATGGATGATCCCATATCCATTGGTGTTTGACATCAGAGATGATATACGGGTGCTCAGTGGAAACTGGGTACACTGGACGGACTCGCCGAGAACTCCCAGATGGTATTATACCTTACGTCAGATGGCAGTTCTCTGGTGACACTGATACAGGTTAGTCTGTAGACCCGAGATCGTCATAGAGTCTTGTATGATTCCCACTGTGCTTTGATTTCCATCATACCACGTCCAAGAGGGCGTGCAAAAAGATGGCTTTTGGGTATAGTCCCGAATCACATGGAGGCAATGAGCGATAGGAGGGGTTTCGTCTCTCCCGGTATAGGGAGTTGATGTTGCGCAGTGCTCGATTGGCTATAACAGGAAGTCCTTGGCCAAGGCTGCTTTAGGGATTTACTGTTAAGTGTTACCAGTAGTTTCTCGACCCGTTATGAGCCTCATATCGACACGACTTATCGAGTTATTGGGGTCTGACGTTTACCACCCCTAGACGAGATATGCGACATATCAGACGAACAGACCGGACTGTACGGTAGTGTTACACGTTGGATTCACAGGAGTGTGAGCAGGCTTGCTCGTTGATCTTCTGATCGCTCAATATCCGGGTGGCCGTTACGTTTAGCAGACCGCTTGCGGCTTGTGGGTGTTTGATATGATCATCACCTGCTGCCGGCGTATTGATGAGTCTTTAGAGTCCTACACAGGGGTTTCCTGGCTCAAGCGAAACGAAATAGGAGCGCATATGAGATATGTGCGGGACCGAGAATAATACCAGTATGTGATACTGCATTCTATTTGTAGGGTTCCTAGGCACCCTAATGAGGTCTCACAAGGCATCGATCATGCCAAATTAAAATTTTACGGTGCCGAGAAACCCTAAACTACGGATCGTCGGCTAGATGTCTAGGCGAAAAACTAACTAGTTAACACTTAACTAAAAGTTTAATGGAAATACAACCTTTGTAGATCCGGTGCTCCACCTCCATAGCTCCGCAACGAAGTCCTCTCCGCTGTCCAAAAGGAATCCGGGCTCTAGCGTCGACTTCATCGGAGAATAAGCGAGCTAGGTCGTCGATGTCCATGCCGAAGATGATCTACGTCGAAGCATCGCAAGATCAAGCTCCGACTTCACCAAGTCAAGAAACTTGTGAAGAAAACATACTCTACTACTTGGCAAGAGGTAGAGGATGAAGAAATAGGAAGTGGGTTAACTTTAGTTTTGGATTTCTCACTCTTTTCCAACAATCACCATTGATGGAGCTTGGTTTTCTTCAAAGAAGAATGAAGAAGAAGAAGAGGAAGAAGAAGATAAGTATTATGATAAGTTAATTAGAAAATAGAAAATCAAAGAATACTTATCATCAACAACCATGGTCAAGTGTAGAGATTAAACTAGGGTTAATGGAGTGGTTAGGGTTAAACATGAGACAAAATGGTCACTTTGGTCAAAGTCTTCATGAAGCTTCAACAAGCTTCCAAATAAAGCCACCATTTTGCTTTATGTTTATCATTTTCCAAAAATAAAAACAAATGAATAAATGAATAATCCTAACCATTACATAACCATGGTTTAAACTTTACACAAAACACAAGTTAGCATACATCATCAAACATGATACATACAAGTGCACAAAAATATATCACATACACAATGTGCACAATCCATGTGAGAAAATCCGTTTAAAGTGAACCAATACTAGTTAGTGCAAAGTAACATATCAAATATATAATTATGCATTAAATCATTAAATCAACACTTGATTCAATGATCCGGTCATGTCACACACAACCGACTAGTATTCAATGTATCGGCTTATCGAATCAACGCTTGAATCGATAACTAGGTTATATCGCATACAACCTTTCCGATACATTCATCGCAAGAATGGAATGCGGTATCACATACACGCATCATTCTCGGTCCCGCACATATCTCATATGCGCTCCTATTTCGTTTCGCTTGAGCCAGGAAACCTCTGTGTAGGACTCTAAAGACTCGTCAATACGCCGGCAGCAGATGATGATCATATCAAACACCCACAAGCCGCAAGCGGTCTGCTAAACGTAACGGCCACCCGGGTATTGAGCGATCTGAAGATCGACGAGCAAGCCCGCTCACACTCCAGTGAATCCGACCAGTAACACTACCGTACAGTCCGGTCTGATCGTCTGATATGTCGAATATCTTGCCTAGGGGTGGTAAACGTCAGACCCCAATAGCTCGATAAGTCGTGTCGATATGAGGCACATAACGGGTCGAGAAACTACTGGTAACACTTACCAGCAATTCTCTGATCAGCCCTGGCCAGGGACTTCCTGTTATAGCCAATCGAACACTGTGCAACATCAACTCCCTATACCGGGAGAGACGAATCCCCTCCTATCGCTCATTGCCTCCATGTGACTCGGGACTGTACCCAAAAACCACCGTTTTGCATGCCCTCTTGGACGTGGTAAGATGGAAATCAAAGCACAGTGGGAACCACACAAGACTCTATGACGATCTCGGGTCAACAGACTACTCTGTACCAGTGTCACCATAGAACTGCCATCTGACGTGAGGTATAATACCATCTGGGAGTTCTCGGCGAGTCCGTCCAGTGTACCCAGTCTCTACTGAGCACCCGTATATCATCTCCGATGTCAAACACCAATGGATATGGGATCATCCATCGCCCATCTGTATGGGTCGAGAAGGTATACGCTAGTCTACTCTGGTATATCGATGCCCCGTCTCGATACACCCACGACTAGGGACTTTGAAGGATGTACTTATGGACTACCATGTCCCCACTAGTATGATCCGCATCATAGTCCAGGTAGTCAAGTACAGATCCTAAGGGCTTTACCAACATGTAACAGAGAGACAATCAGTATACACGTTAAGGTAACAATCAACCAGATAGCATACTATCATGTCGAGCAAGAAAGTCCTCCCTATATATGTCCCAGCATCCACTACAATTATACATCCTATGTACAGTAATGGCCTCTAGGGCATACATATAACTAACAATCTCCCACTTGCACTAGGGCCATCTGATAGCAGTGGTTGCAGTATCTCATACTCAACCATCCCATAAAAGTCTCTCTCTGGGAACAGGCCTTTGTGAGTGGATCCGCTGTGTTGTCCTCTGAGTCTACTCTCCAAACCTCGATCACCCTGGAGATCAACCATCTCCATGATCAAGTGATACTGCCTTAGAATATGTCTGGATCATTGATGGGACCGGCGTTCCTTGGCATAAGCCACAACTCCATTGTCACACAATGGTAGGAACATAGTTCATCTCATGAACTTATATACACCCAAACAGCCTCTTTGGTAGCATCTTAAGTAGCGATGTATCCTGCCTTTATCGTCTAGTATGTCACGGTATCCAGCTTGGAACTCTTCCAACATACCGTCCCTTTACTGAGGGTAAAGACAATGCCTGTGACTGACATTCAGTCGTCTTTATCACCCTGGAACTCTTCCAGTGATTCTCCTCAGGATCGATTGACACCACCTCACTACATCTAGTGAGTTTCCTAACATCCATTTAGATCTATCTCATAGATCCAAAAACCCAGGATTTAGGAGGTATCACTTTGATCCTATATGGAGAATCATTGTGATAAGCGGAGATTGATCGAGCGCAGCATAAGAAACTCCTTTCTTATCAAGAGTATGTCATCCACGTACTCTACGAGGATCGTCACCATACTCCCTACTCCCTTTTTGTATATACAAGGTTCATCTACCATTTTGATGATGTCAAACTCTTTGACCGCTTCATCAAAACAGATGTTCCAACTCCGCGATGCCTGCTTTATCCTATAAAGCATCTTGCACACGTTTCCGCTGCTCCCACTGTCTACGAAGCCCTCTGGCTGTGTACTTATAGACGCTCTCTTCTAAATCATCATTTAGAAAAGTAGTCAAGACACCCAACCACCAGATATCGCAGTCATGGTATGTAGCCGTGGCAAGTAGGATCTGGATGGACTTAAGCATAGTTACTTGAAAAGGTTTTAACATTATGATCCATATCTGGTCAATGATGCAAACCTTTAACAAGTCTAGCTTTGAAAGTCTCAACTTTTCCATCTACACCAAGCAATCTTCTCAAGATATACTTGCTCCTGATGGGGATTTAACCCTTCAGATATTGCAACCAAAGTCCATACTTTGTTGGTGTATAAGGATTCCATCTCAGATCGCTAAGCATCCAGCCATTCTTACAGAGTCTTACTCCTGATGGCCTGCTCGAAGCTAGTTGGGTCATCATCTCATGATGCAATCCTCGCTCCCACTGTCATAGAGAAACCGAAGTATCTCTCAGGTGGGTGAGGAACCCTACTAGATCGGCGGAGAGGCTGAGGTTCGTTGGTATCTACTGAATCCCTTGGTTCTATCAAATCATCTGCTGTAGTTCGTATAGCTGGAACTTTTCCAGTTCTACATTACAGACCTTGCCTCGAGCTTGTCCGGATTTTGCTTTCAGACATAGGCCGGACAACCCCAAATCTTAACCAACTTAAGATATGGGCTCTTCCCTTTCCATATCACATATGAAGCGGTAGGCAACTGATTTGATTGGAACCCTATTCAATAGGTATGCAACTTCTCAAGTGCATAACTCCCTAAAGGAATTAGGTAACTCAGTAGTACTCATCATAGAGCACACCTTATCACATAGGGTGTGATTGCTCCGCCCCGATATACCATCGTGCTATGGTGTATTCGGAGGAGTAATGCTGAGAGAGAATCTCATTCTCCTTTAGAATAGTCCAGGATTTCCGTGCACAAGTATTCTCCTCCCTGACCTCATCATAGGACATAATACTTATACCCGTATATCTTGTTCTCTACTTCTAACTTATATTCTGTGAATATCTCAAAAGGTTCAGACTTGTGATTCAACAGGAACATAGGTCTGAAACTCGAAAGATTATCAGAGAACGTAATGAAGTATAAAGAACCAGTCCTGGCATGTGTAGACAGGGGACCTACATAAATCAACATGTATCATCCCAAGAGTTCACTAACTCTTTCTCTGTTTCCTGTAAACAGAGCTATGGTCATCTTATCTCTGTGACATGACTGGCGAGTTTCACAAGATGTAAATTCAAACTGATTTAAATATACATCTTTATGTAACTCTAGCTAGTCTGGTCACATTGATCTGACCTAGTCTACAATGCCTCAAGAAGAATCCGTTCATTTCTGAACTCTTCCTCTTGTGTGTGTTCAGTATACTAAGAACTGTAGTTTGATTTAGAACATCAATGCTTTTAGATAACGTGCCTGAACCGATCAACTTTTGATATAGGAAATGTTCAAAACATTGTCCAACAATACAAAATTCTATCGTTTCTTTACTAATAAAGAGACAGATATGATTTTGCATAACAGGTTCGGTATCTAATAACATTCGTTCAGAATCAATGTATTGTAATACAGGGTGACAGTGACCAACAGACTTGGCTGCAACATTTGCCCCGTTTTCTGCCTCATGAAACTTATCACCCGTTCTCAGTTCTCTACCTGTCTGTAGCCCTATGTAACATATTACATATCTGGGATCCTGATCTGGTATCACATACCCAGGACGTAAAGGATACTGAGAAACAGTTCTGTATAATGAACATACCTGAAGATGATGCATCAGCATGCACTCTCTTCGTTTGGGCGGCATAGGAATTCTGGTAATCCCTAATTTCCTGCTCTGTCTTATAACAATTATAAGTTGGAGCGGGACCAACGTTCCCCAGCTCAGTATAACAAGCGGGTTCGGTCAATATTCCGTATTATTATCTTGATTAAGGCGTGATATGGTCGCTACCAGGAGAGAGAGAGAAGAAAACACTCAGCGTGCGCTCTTGCAAGAATAGATTGGTTATTATTTTATCTAATCAGGATGGCTCCCACTGCTTTTTATCAAATCTTCCTTCAAACCCTAAAAGGAAAGACTAGCCGGGATTAATTACACACTACAAGTTCGCCAATCTTTCAGCCAGGCCAGTGTCGGTACTTTGAGGGAGGTCCCCCGTGCTTTCGCACGAACCTAATTAATGTAAACCTCGTTTTCCCAGAGGCGTAACCCCGTTGACACCTTTCTAGACACCTACTTGATCGGCTAATTGTAATGTATAAAACTCTCCCAGGAGTAACTCCTACTCGCAGCGGGTATCGGGATCCAACTATCTCATAGAAGGTATGCAATCTCATTGCAAATTTCAACACTTGAAATTCCCGATAATATTTTGCCCCTAGCAGCTATATGACCTTAACATAGTCAACAAATCATAAGTGCTAGTCAAGTTCAACCCGTCATTTCCCGATTGAATTAAACCCACCCGCACGACCCTTAACATAGTCAACAAAGTCGCACGACTACCCTAATCCAATCACATCATATGCTTATGCAGATAAGCACTAATTAGCTACCGCACACTACGCCTTAACATAGTCAACAAACGTAGCACGAATACTAACCAGTACTTATCTGAAATGACGGAGGGCTACGACAGGTTTTTCTGAAAACCTATTGCGTAATGAACTTGATATCATTGTAGAATCAAATGATTTTGAAATGGAGTGTTTTTTAGGCTTTTCTAGTTTTGCTAAAGGAGTCACTCCCGGTGAAGGGATCGTCGGTCCTTTCCTCATCGAATGAGGTGCGGGATATATCATATATATCACTGTGCAAAGCAAAAACACTTAAAAGCATTCAAAAGACAAACTGAGTGTGTAGCATCTGCCAGTTATTGCTAAAGGAGTCACTCCCGGTGAAGGGATCTCGGTCCTTTCCTTATCGAATAAGGTGCAGGATATATCATATATACCGCTGTGCAAAGCAAAAACTGTAGCTACCTGTTTTATTTTGAAATTCGATTCTACAACATCTTAGGTTTCTTTTATTTCATTAATCACATTAATGAAGTCCCATCATTTAAGTACCTAAACATCACAGATAAATACGACGTACACTTATGCCATCCGCATTCGCCTCGATGTCCCCTCGTGCACCGTTAGGTTAGGTAACTAACGGCAGAGCGGGGCAGGGCTAGCGCGGGTGTAAAACATAAGTAACGTCTATATAATATATCATATATACTATATACTGTATCTATCACAGAACATCACATGATCACATCACAGATATCGCAGCAGAAAAATCATATGAAATATTGGATATACTAGGACGTCCGTGTTTTCAATACGAGCCAGTATAAAACACGGATTCCACGGTCGTGATGAATAGCCAAACCCACACCCCTAGACCCCTACGAGAGCGGCAAGCAACCCTACCAATTCTAGAGTTAGGAGGCCCGGACTCGACTCCTCGAGTTGGTCTCCCACTGGACTCCAGAACCCGGTTACTTGTGCCCTCCTCCTTGGGTCTATCCTAGTGCGGAAAAGTAAATAATATACAAAAGGTGACTACTTCCGCAACCTGGAAGCGCCCCAATAAAAGAATATTACATACAAGTTTTTACATGAATGAAAATGAAAAACACTCATCTCACATAAAAACCCCCGGCTATTCAAACACGACGATCCAATATAACATATCCAGCAACACATAACATCACATGTCATCAACGTAAGTAAATATGCGCATCCCAATTGTCGTTGACATATAGCAACGAAACCGGCGATATCACATATTACACTTACGGTCACAGAAAAGAAAGTGTAAAACTACAACAGTTGGAATCCGCAACCTCCTCAGACATCGCATGCCTGACCAAATGAATTACTTAGACATCGCATGCCTAACAATTATAAACCCCGCATTTTAGTCTCAAAATCGAAAACACTTTTCAATATCAAGTCGGGCAATTCAACAAGATTCCCGACATCCTGATCGAATGCTCGTCGCAAACTTCAGTAGACGGCAGCACCCCCGATACCATCGACGAAGTGCACCAAGGCGGAACACCGCTACCGGGAGCACCCAAACGGATGCTTTCGGCGACGGGGTTCTCCTACAGTCACTTGGTCGGGGCTATGGAGTGAGGCTGTCTATTAAGTTTACCCGGCGAGTATCCGCGTACGCTACGTGATTGCGACGGACTTTTGATCACATCAAAATTCCATGGCAACCGATCAAGTGAGACTAAACTTCTATGTTTATAACATTCATTCAGTTATCACATAACTAATTGTGAATTCCAATTATTGTATCCCATTCCGGATAAATAGAAAATGTCAAACTTTCCGATCGAACAATCGAACACCCAAGTTTTCCCGATACAGATCAACACATGAAATAAGTCTAACAACATTCCGTTCGTGCCTCAGTACCAACGGTCCAGCCGTAGAAGGGTCAAGCCAACGCCTCACATGTGGCACGCCGTACTGCCCCAAACCCGAAGGTTCAAAGGGCAGTTCAAGACGGTCACATAATCGAGTTAAGGTTTGTTGTCTTCTAGAGGGACCATCGCGTTACTTGCACTACTTAGAACGTCGTTAAACTACGGAAAAATCCAACACTTGGAAATTTCCCGACAGGGGAAAAGTTGGGTATTTATATCCGGTCGAACTTTTTAACATATTCTAAAATTTATCCGGAAAGCCAAATAGACAAAATTTGATACCCCGATCGAAACACCGAATCCCCAAAACAACTGCAGAAAATTCAACTCTTGAATAAATTTTAAAAATACCCAGAGAACTCAGCACCTGAAACAATGAATTACTGTGCAAACAGTAAGCGCTGACGTCACATTTCTGCCGCTGAACCGCCGCATTAGCTAAGAGTATGCCGCGGTTCCGCCGCCAAATTCACTGTTCATGCAAAACTTTTTGCGCCGTAATTCTTAGATTTCCCTGCTGAGTTCTCTGCATATTTTTAATTTGGAAAAACTCACTGTTTTCAAAAAAGTACAGAGAGCAAGATTGATTTGGTGTTTCGGGTTCGATCGGGTTTCAAATTCCGTCTAGACTTCGCCTAAGGCTCTAGCTAGGCTCTGATACCACTGTAGGGTTCCTAGGTACCCTAATGAGGTCTCACAAGGCATCGATCATGCCAAATTAAAATTTTACGGTGCCGAGAAACCCTAAACTACGGATCGTCGGCTAGATGTCTAGGCGAAAAACTAACTAGTTAACACTTAACTAAAAGTTTAACGGAAATACAACCTTTGTAGATCCGGTGCTCCACCTCCATAGCTCCGCAACGAAGTCCTCTCCGCTGTCCAAAAGGAATCCGGGCTCTAGCGTCGACTTCATCGGAGAATAAGCGAGCTAGGTCGTCGATGTCCATGCCGAAGATGATCTACGTCGAAGCATCGCAAGATCAAGCTCCGACTTCACCAAGTCAAGAAACTTGTGAAGAAAACATACTCTACTACTTGGCAAGAGGTAGAGGATGAAGAAATAGGAAGTGGGTTAACTTTAGTTTTGGATTTCTCACTCTTTTCCAACAATCACCATTGATGGAGCTTGGTTTTCTTCAAAGAAGAATGAAGAAGAAGAAGAGGAAGAAGAAGATAAGTATTATGATAAGTTAATTAGAAAATAGAAAATCAAAGAATACTTATCATCAACAACCATGGTCAAGTGTAGAGATTAAACTAGGGTTAATGGAGTGGTTAGGGTTAAACATGAGACAAAATGGTCACTTTGGTCAAAGTCTTCATGAAGCTTCAACAAGCTTCCAAATAAAGCCACCATTTTGCTTTATGTTTATCATTTTCCAAAAATAAAAACAAATGAATAAATGAATAATCCTAACCATTACATAACCATGGTTTAAACTTTACACAAAACACAAGTTAGCATGCATCATCAAACATGATACATACAAGTGCACAAAAATATATCACATATACAATGTGCACAATCCAAGTGAGAAAATCCGTTTAAAGTGAACCAATACTAGTTAGTGCAAAGTAACATATCAAATATATAATTATGCATTAAATCATTAAATCAACACTTGATTCAATGATCCGGTCATGTCACACACAACCGACTAGTATTCAATGTATCGGCTTATCGAATCAACGCTTGAATCGATAACTAGGTTATATCGCATACAACCTTTCCGATACATTCATCGCAAGAATGGAATGCGGTATCACATACACGCATCATTCTCGGTCCCGCACATATCTCATATGCGCTCCTATTTCGTTTCGCTTGAGCCAGGAAACCTCTGTGTAGGACTCTAAAGACTCGTCAATACGCCGGCAGCAGATGATGATCATATCAAACACCCACAAGCCGCAAGCGGTCTGCTAAACGTAACGGCCACCCGGGTATTGAGCGATCTGAAGATCGACGAGCAAGCCCGCTCACACTCCAGTGAATCCGACCAGTAACACTACCGTACAGTCCGGTCTGATCGTCTGATATGTCGTATATCTTGCCTAGGGGTGGTAAACGTCAGACCCCAATAGCTCGATAAGTCGTGTCGATATGAGGCTCATAACGGGTCGAGAAACTACTGGTAACACTTACCAGCAATTCTCTGATCAGCCCTGGCCAGGGACTTCCTGTTATAGCCAATCGAACACTGTGCAACATCAACTCCCTATACCGGGAGAGACGAAACCCCTCCTATCGCTCATTGCCTCCATGTGACTCGGGACTGTACCCAAAAACCACCGTTTTGCACGCCCTCTTGGACGTGGTAAGATGGAAATCAAAGCACAGTGGGAACCACACAAGACTCTATGACGATCTCGGGTCAACAGACTACTCTGTACCAGTGTCACCATAGAACTGCCATCTGACGTGAGGTATAATACCATCTGGGAGTTCTCGGCGAGTCCGTCCAGTGTACCCAGTCTCTACTGAGCACCCGTATATCATCTCCGATGTCAAACACCAATGGATATGGGATCATCCATCGCCCATCTGTATGGGTCGAGAAGGTATACGCTAGTCTACTCTGGTATATCGATGCCCCGTCTCGATACACCCACGACTAGGGACTTTGAAGGATGTACTTATGGACTACCATGTCCCCACTAGTATGATCCGCATCATAGTCCAGGTAGTCAAGTACAGATCCTAAGGGCTTTACCAACATGTAACAGAGAGACAATCAGTATACACGTTAAGGTAACGATCAACCAGATAGCATACTATTATGTCGAGCAAGAAAGTCCTCCCTATATATGTCCCAGCATCCACTACAATTATACATCCTATGTACAGTAATGGCCTCTAGGGCATACATATAACTAACACTATTCTCGCGATTTGTATCATCGGTTGGTTATATGTGATATAGCTGGGTTACCGAATCAAGTGTTGATTCGATACATTGATACACTTGATATTAGTCGGTTATATACGATATGACCGGATCGTTAAATCAAGTGTTGATTTAATGATTTAATGTATAATTATATATTTGATATATTACTTTACATTAACTAGTATTGGTTCACTTAAGATTGATTTTCTCACTTGAATGTGCACATTGTTTATATGTGATATATGCAAGTGTACATGTTTGTATCATGCTTGATGATACAAACAAGTTGTGTGTATGAGACTTGAACCAAATCAAGGTTAGATTAGGGTTTACTATTTTCCTAAGCATATAACAAAAGAGTGTGACTTTGGTCAAAGTTATCAAGCTTCATGAAGCTTGATGAACATTGACAAAGTCAACTCTCTTTGTCATTTGTTTAAGATATTAGCTAACCCAACCCTTAACCTTATGCTATGGTTAAATATCTACATGAGTTAAGCATGTGGACTTAACTCAACCATGGTGCCATGATTAAAAGGATAAGTATTCATATTAGTCTTTTAATTCATATGATTCTTTTCTTCTTCTTCATCTTCATCAAGCTCACAAAAGCTTGAGAGCTCCAATGGTGCTATGAGAAAAAGAGTGAGAAATCCAATTCTAAAGTGAACCCACTTCCTATTTCTTCATCCTCTACCACTTGCCATGTAGTATAGGGTGTTCTCTTCACAAAGTTTTTGACCAAGTGAAGGAAAAGCTTGAGTTTGAGTCTCCCCGACGTACATCATCTTCGGCCTCGAAGTCAATGACCTAGCCCGATCATTTCTCCGACGAAACCATTGTTGGAGATAGTGCCCTCAGAGTCAATTATTAGGTCACAGGTACGTGATTGTAATGATTGAGGGAGGACCTATCCCGGTAGGACAGTCTTACTCGAGATGATAGTATGCTATCTGGTTTACCTTTATCATCGTGTACTGCTTTAGGTGACATGACACGTGCTATTACACGTTGATAGAGCCCCTAGGATTCTTGCTTGACCACCAGCAGTATGAGGGCGATCATATAAGTGGGAGCTGGGGGTCTATAAGCTTATCCTTAAAAGGTCCCTAGTCGTGGGAGTTTCGAGACTGGGCATCGATACTCCATTAGTAGACTAGTGTATACAGTCGAGACCCCGACGAGGGGCGGTGGCCGGTCTCACAAGCCACTGGTGTCAGTTGGATCACCTAAGATGTATACAGGTGCTCATTGGGTTATGAGTACACCGGACAGGACTCGCCGGGAACATGCTAGTTGGTCATATACCAGACGTCAGATGGCAGTTCCCTGGTGACATGTGTGCAGGTTAGTTCATCGACCTGGGGATCGTCATTTGTCTCGTGTGAGTTCCCACTGTACTTTGATTACTACCCTACCACGGCTCAAAGGAGTCGTGCAAACAGGTTTTAGTTGGGTACAGTCCCGAGCCACATGGAGGCAGTGAGCGTATCCTCAGGGGTTCGTCTCTCCCGGTATTGGGGGTGAGGTCGTGCTGTGTCTAGGAGAGCCATTACACAAAGTCCTTGGCCAAGGCAAGGAGATTTACTGGTAGGTATTCCAGTAATATCTCAGGGTGTTCTGGGCTACACTCCGACACGACTTGTACCGCTTTTGGGGGTCTGACTTTTACCAACCCCCTAGGCCCGCCATGCGATGCTCATAGACGAACGGACCGGACTGCACGGATATTGTCACTGACAGGCTCAGTTGGGTGTCGGGGTGAGCTTCCTCATCGACGTCCCTTTTGGTCAATAGCTGGTGGCCCGTCACGTATTGGCATATACCTCTGACGTGCTAGTGGTTAAATCCACAGCCATAGTATTGACGAGTCTTTAGAGTCCACCACATTTACAGTTACTCAAGCTTTCGGGCGAAAGGTTGTAGAGGCCGTATGGAGATATGGCAAGGTCCGATCAGATACGTGCGGTATTGCACGGATCAGGATCAGACAGTTTGTACTATAGGCCGTATGGTTATATGGCAGGGTTCGATCAGATACGTGCGGTATTGCACGGATCAGGATCGAACAGATATTACTATCCGGTTTTGGTATAAGCCGGATTCTAGTATAGTACAGTGTAGATTTTGTCTCATTGCATTTGTATTTCGGTCGGAATACAAATGCGGGTGTGTATGCACAGTATCGGGGTTTTCCTGTAATTTATTACGGGACCAGTTTTCTGGAGTTGCCAGTTTGCTTTCCGTTTCGGCCGATTTCCATTGTTCCGTTCATTGGCCGAAGATTGGTGGAGGAGGGCTTATTTGCATTGTTGCAAATAGGCATTTGTGGAAGGGGGTCTTTGCATTTTGTTGTATCATGATAGCACCCTCCTTTGACTTGCTTGACTTCATACTTCATGATGGCTTGACTTTGTTAGCATCATGGTTGTTGATGATGGTTGTGGTTGTGTGTGGTTTTTGCTTGTGATCATATTCTTTCATGATGCCCTCTTGCATCATTGCTTCCACCCACCCCTTGACCTTGCTCTCTCTCTCTCTCTCCAATCACACATGAAGGGGGGGGGGCGGCCATTCCTTGGAGGGATGGGATTCATTTTCATTTGATGTGTGGAGAAAAATATGATACATTCTTTCTTGAGTATGCTCCATTTTTCTCACCTCTCTCCAAGCTCTCTTTTCCTTCACCAATGGCAATTCCACAAACCCCAAAAATGAGACTTGCTCACTACATATTCTACAACGAACCTTGGGCACGTCGAGTAGCCGGCTTCGTGCCCGAGTTGCCTCGGCATTGAGGTGGGAGCCCGTAAACGAAGAAGGCGATGTGGTGCACATTCCGGCGACGAGGAGGAGACGGGACTTTTCCGCAGGAGATCGGGACCATGACGAGAAGACCGGAGGACTTGGATCGTCGGTATATCTCTACTCCCTTTCTTGTAGATAGCTTAGACTAGTTAATGGTTCGATCCGGTTAAAGTGCGCGGTGGTGCCGGTTTGCAAAGTCCGCAAAATTTTAGTTATTCACCGCTTCCGCATTCCGGCGTCGGATTGACGGCCGGGGCGCCGCCGTGCACTTACAGTGGTATCAGAGCCTCCCCATTAACTTAGTCTAGCTTTGTGTAATGTGTTTTTCTGTTCCGATCGATCGAAATGTCCGAAAACCCCAATACACCCACATCAGTTTTCTGTTAAGATTTTTTGGTGTCCAAAAATTTTTCAGGTTGTAAAATATTGATGTACGAGAAAATATAAGAGTTCTGTAAAAATTCGACGATGTAACGCTACAGTGTGAGCGCGGAACCGCCGCGGAAATACCATACTTGCCGCCCTTCCGCGGTGCACTGTGCACGTCACATCACCAAATTTTTACAGATGCCTTCTGGGTTTATTTCAGGGGTTTTGGAACATTAAAATTGGGCCCATATTTTCTGTAACTGCTACAGTTTTCTTTGGGGCCCACTTGTTAATTGTTTGATCAATCGGAAATTTTTTAAACACATTTTTCACAGTATTTACATTATATCTGCGACCGTGAATGTCACTCGATCGGTAAATCCGGTCTAACTGCTATAGCCCGGTTAGACGGATTTGCGAACGTGACTTTCACGTTGATGTTCTATGTATTTGCTGTGATGTTGCGGATCGGTCGTGGGGGATAGCCTGGATGCAATGCTAGTACAGTTTTGTTGTATTATGTACATTTGATATTGCGGGGCGAGCGTCCGACATGTGGACTGCCGTCACTGCCTGATTGTATTATTATTTTGGGGCACGACCTGGTTGCGGTCGATGTACCCGGTGTATGTATATTTTACTTTCTGTACTAGGATTGCCCCGCGGAGGGGTGCACGGATAGCCGGGTTCTGGAGGGCAACAAGCCCGCATCTCATGGCATTGAGACGGAGGGGGTTTCACTCTAGGATTGGTGGGCTATTCGCCGCACTCGTAGGGGGTACAGGTTGACCCAGGAGGGGTGCCCAAGTTGCCGGATTCCGTGAAGTGCTGGGTGGTCCATTCACGGGGCTGAAGGGGGCTGCCTCGCTTCAGGTTTTGGCGGGTGACTTGCCGCGCCCGTAGGGGTCTAGGATTTCATTGCACAGGCTATCCACACGACCAGGGGAACGTCGGGTTTCAGTAGTGGCTCTGTGAAACCCGGGGTTTCCAGATATCTGTATTGTTTCTGTGATGCTGTTCATTCTCTATGATGTTGCATTTTATTCACGCCTTGAGCGAATATAATATATTGGTATATATATTAGTAGATGTTGTATATGTTTTGCATCCACGCTAGTCCAGTCCCCGCTCTGTCGTTAGTAAGCTAACCTAACGGGTAATGACGGGACCCAGTGGCGAATGCGGATGGCATATACGTACATCAGTATATTTTCATTCTTTTTGGTGTGATCAATTGATGGGACTGCATTGATTCGGATCAATGCAAGTTAAAAACAAACCTAATCTGATGTTGTTGGAACACTTTTCAAAAAGCTGTTATTGCAAGGACGTTTACTTTTGTTTTGCATCGTGGTATTCATTGGAATATCCTGCTCCTCAGTCGACGAGGCAAGGGCCGAGATCCCTTCACCGGGAGTGACCCCTTGGACAAAAGTTTGCGTCAGGGCAATGACTTCACTATAGCCGATTACTTTTGCTTTGCACCGTGGTATTCAGTTGAAATATCCTGCACCCCATTCTACGGGGAAAGAGCCGAGATCCCTTCACCGGGAGTGACCTCTTTAGCAACGGTTTTCGTCACTATATTTTCAAAAAGCTATCCGTTCCTTCAACGATATCAAGTTCATTACGTTAAAGGTTTTCGCCAGAAACCATTCGTAGCCCTCCGTCATTTCAGTTAAATATTCGGTAGTATTCAAGCTATGTATTTTGACCTCACGCCAAGGCATAGTGATTGGTAGCTGCCGGGTATTTATCTGTTGCATAGATAGATGCGTTGGTTTGGGACAGTCGTACTACTATTTTGGCCTACGTCAAGGGTATGTACGGGTGGGTTCAGATTAACCTGGATAATGACGGGCAGAACTTGACATGTGACTTATGATATTTTGACCTCACGCCAAGGTCATAAGAGCATGGGGCAGAAATCACATCGGGAGTTTCAAAAGAACTGAAACTTGCCAGATATGCGCATACCATCTGGAGTGTGATGACGTGAGCGGATTCCGTCACGTTATCATGCGATGATAGTTGGATCCCGATTCCCACTGATGAGTTGGTATACTCCTCGGGTGACCCCGACTAATTCTTCTTTCAGGTTTGGAGGAGAATTTGAGGTACAGTGGGAGGTTTCCAGATTAGATAAATTGGTAACCATTCTGATCTAGGTTAGAGTGCACGCTGAGTGTTTCTTTTCTCTCTCTCTGTGGCAGCGACCATTGACCCGACCCTAAGACTTTGACTCAGTGACCAAGTTGACCGAACCTTCTTAACACTGGCTTTTGGATTGTCAGAGTTGCAGACCTCATTGCCACTCCTACTTTTACCCTTTTCTCCAGGACACCCCGTTTTACTACGAACGTCCACTTCCATTGGACAAAACCATCGTATGGTTAGATACGAACTCGAAAGAATTTATTCGAGGATGGTTTCCGGTTCTGGAGAAAACGGATAGGATTATTCAGTTGTCTTTTCCTTTTACCCTCTCTCAGGTTACGAGTACTCCTTGGTTTAGGGGTAGTACACCTATTACGCAAATTGGATTGTCTTCTTCCAAACCTTAGGCTGGTGCCGACCGGTAGGGAATGAAGAAAACCAATTAGCATAACGATGGTGTGCAGAAGGTATTAAGTTCAGACAAAGCAAGGGATTAGTAGGAGGGCAAAGTAAATTGCAACAGATATTCACGACCAAACCAAATATTTCGTTACCACTCCCACATCACCTTTGTATTTCTCCAGGACACTCCGTATCACTACGAAGATCCACAGTTTATTTGGATATTCCATCGTATGGTTATATACGAACTCGAAAGGAACTTGTTCCAGTTCGGGGATGGATCCTGGTTCAGGAGAAATAGGAATAAAGTACATTCAGGTGTCTTTTATCTTCACCTTCTCTCGTGTTGCGAGTGTTCCTAGGATCGGGACAGTACACCCATTATGCTTATTGGATAGTCTTCTTCCAAACCATAGGCTGGTGCCGAACGGTAGGGAAGGAAGAAAACCATTTGGCCTAAAGGGGTGTGCAGAAGGTAAAGTCTAAAGACATATGAAGGGATTTGGAGAGGTGGCAAAGAACTATACGGTTACAGTCGTGAATCTGGAAGAGGCATTACTAGGAATACCAGGATACCCCATCGAAACATTTCAATGTTTCAGTTTCACTGTGTACTGTTAATAGAAAACTGATTTCCCGATTAGATACTTACTCCAGGGTATGTATTTACCAGGTACGATTCTCACATCTGGATGGTTTTACAGATGATGAGTGGGAGTAAGTTATTGGGAATTGGGTGATTATCCTCATTATATCGGGATTCGTTGTAATCAGTGATATTTGAGGAAATCACCTGGGCTGTTTGCCGGTCGGCAAATATTTGGTTTTGAATATCCGCTGTTATGCACCAATTTCAAATTGATATATCTGTACGTCTATTTTCATAGAGTGAGATATACCTTTCTGAAATTATGTCTACGACATTTACCTATATCAGTGGATGGTTAGGTAAGGAGCATTAAACAGCGGTGTAATTCTTCTTAACCATAAGTACAGTTTTCAACCTACGACACACAGTGAATGAGTAATCAGACTCAAGGGACTTTTACAGAGTATTGTATGTTGTCCAGAGTCCATCAGGACAGAGGGGATGGTCCTCGTACTATATTCGGTTTACTTATGACTCCTCTAATTTTTTAGACAGGTGTTTCGTGGAAACACAGGGTCCGAATTTGGAGAAGTTATATGTATTTGAATAGAGTAGAGAACCAGGTATAGCAAGTATCGGGATTCCTCAAAGAGATCGAAGATGTAGATACTTGTGTATGGTGTTCAGTTGATAGTAATGATTAAGAGAAATTGCTTCTCTTTCAGGTTACTCATAATTGGAAGTATTCCTAAGTTGAGTAACGCTGATCTGGCCTCCTTCCATTTAGTTGACATGCACTGGAGACAGTTGCATGTTTTGGATCTGGTTCAATTAAATCAGTGCCTCTGGTCCTATATGGGATATAGAACAGTTCATATCTTAACGATGTTAAGGTACGGGGAGTTGTCCGGTTTATGATTAAAACCAGACACTGGACAACTCAAGGCACGTTTCTGTAATGGCTGTTTGTGGGTTGACCCAGGCTATGACGAGGGTTGATTTTCTACCATCTGGATGAACAATAGCGATATTGTTCTAGACTCGCCACAGTTTTAATAAAAATGGATTTTTTCAGAAAACAGTAGTGGGAGTATGGTAGAACTGGAAGTGATTCCAGAACCACAAACGATTACTGAAGATTTGATAAGGAACCTAAAGATTCAATCTGGATTGACATTCCATTGGCCACTCCGCAGATAAGGTGGGTAACTTCAGGCACCCGAGAGGTACTACGGTAGCCTCAAGGACGGTGACAGGGAAGTTCTTGTTTACCCACAATTACCATTGCTGTTGTTCCAGGGTGCGAGACCCGGCGGGAGGATGAGTATAGCGTCGTTCTAAACCAGTTTTAGAAGTGTACGTCTATATGACTCTGCCAGAGGGTTGTCGTAGTCAGTGGGAGCAGCGGAAGCATTGGTGGACAGGTAGCTTATGTCTATTCATAGACTAAAGCAGATGTAGCGGAGATAGATCATCTATTTCTGACGTGACAGTCATAGGTTTGACTTCATCAGAATAGGGGATGGATCTGTTGAGAAGGTAGTAGGGTGTGATATCCTGGTATTTGGATGACATACACAGAATAGGAAAAGAAACTTCTATACTACAATCGGTCATACTTTGGTCGTCACACAGTGGTTTCTCCACATGGGACTTGGATTTTACATCAGACATACTGGTTACTAGATCTATGGTTTTAGATCTAGATTTGGGTGGTTTCCCAATCAGGGTACTTGACAGCATTCTAAGAGTATTTGGGATGGACGACTCCTGGCACGGTAGTGTACCTGCAGGTAATGGAGTCACCCTCTCCAAAGGTGTCTTACAGACTAAAGGGGAGAGGGACGTGCATGATTGGCAGATCACTTGCTCAGGCAATTGAGTCAATCATGAGATGTCAAGTACCACACCAGATGTTGTTCTTGCACTAGATGCAATAAGTTGACATTAATCCAATCCTGGAGAAACAGTCGGAAGCAGTTTTAGAACATAAGTGGATGTTCTAGGGATATGATAACGACAGCCTCATTCAGGAGACAGTTATCATTCCAGGCTTCCAAGGTGACATGGACGACAAGGAGGTTGTCAGAGTTATAGTTTTCCTTCTGATGAGGGGCAGTATTTTGGACAGGTGGTCCAAGGCAATACTGAGGGTGGCATGGCGCAGGATACTGATTAAGTTCAGTTGACGATACAGTCTAAGAAGTTTGGATTTGAAGTTCATTTATGAGCTAGGTCCCATCAGACATCCAGACATATTCTGAGACAGGTATTGCTCTTTTCGGGAGATGGCTTTCTCCGCGAACTTGAGATTTTGAGAGAGACATAGAAAGAAACAACTAAGCGGATCCACTCACTGAGGCTATTCCTCGAACGCAATAGTTCCGCAAACGAGCTTTGTGAGACTGACTAGTAGAGGAGTTGGATGTTCGGTATCACACGGGCTGTGAGTAGGCGACATCGCAATAATTAGCCTTGAGTGCAAGTGGGAGATTGTTGGAGATAGTGCCCTCAGAGTCAATTATTAGGTCACAGGTACGTGATTGTAATGATTGAGGGAGGACCTATCCCGGTAGGACAGTCTTACTCGAGATGATAGTATGCTATCTGGTTTACCTTTATCATCGTGTACTGCTTTAGGTGACATGACACGTCGCTATTACACGTTGATAGAGCCCCTAGGATTCTTGCTTGACCACCAGCAGTATGAGGGCGATCATATAAGTGGGAGCTGGGGGTCTATAAGCTTATCCTTAAAAGGTCCCTAGTCGTGGGAGTTTCGAGACTGGGCATCGATACTCCATTAGTAGACTAGTGTATACAGTCGAGACCCCGACGAGGGGCGGTGGCCGGTCTCACAAGCCACTGGTGTCAGTTGGATCACCTAAGATGTATACAGGTGCTCATTGGGTTATGAGTACACCGGACAGGACTCGCCGGGAACATGCTAGTTGGTCATATACCAGACGTCAGATGGCAGTTCCCTGGTGACATGTGTGCAGGTTAGTTCATCGACCTGGGGATCGTCATTTGTCTCGTGTGAGTTCCCACTGTACTTTGATTACTACCCTACCACGGCTCAAAGGAGTCGTGCAAACAGGTTTTAGTTGGGTACAGTCCCGAGCCACATGGAGGCAGTGAGCGTATCCTCAGGGGTTCGTCTCTCCCGGTATTGGGGGTGAGGTCGTGCTGTGTCTAGGAGAGCCATTACACAAAGTCCTTGGCCAAGGCAAGGAGATTTACTGGTAGGTATTCCAGTAATATCTCAGGGTGTTCTGGGCTACACTCCGACACGACTTGTACCGCTTTTGGGGGTCTGACTTTTACCAACCCCCTAGGCCCGCCATGCGATGCTCATAGACGAACGGACCGGACTGCACGGATATTGTCACTGACAGGCTCAGTTGGGTGTCGGGGTGAGCTTCCTCATCGACGTCCCTTTTGGTCAATAGCTGGTGGCCCGTCACGTATTGGCATATACCTCTGACGTGCTAGTGGTTAAATCCACAGCCATAGTATTGACGAGTCTTTAGAGTCCACCACATTTACAGTTACTCAAGCTTTCGGGCGAAAGGTTGTAGAGGCCGTATGGAGATATGGCAAGGTCCGATCAGATACGTGCGGTATTGCACGGATCAGGATCAGACAGTTTGTACTATAGGCCGTATGGTTATATGGCAGGGTTCGATCAGATACGTGCGGTATTGCACGGATCAGGATCGAACAGATATTACTATCCGGTTTTGGTATAAGCCGGATTCTAGTATAGTACAGTGTAGATTTTGTCTCATTGCATTTGTATTTCGGTCGGAATACAAATGCGGGTGTGTATGCACAGTATCGGGGTTTTCCTGTAATTTATTACGGGACCAGTTTTCTGGAGTTGCCAGTTTGCTTTCCGTTTCGGCCGATTTCCATTGTTCCGTTCATTGGCCGAAGATTGGTGGAGGAGGGCTTATTTGCATTGTTGCAAATAGGCATTTGTGGAAGGGGGTCTTTGCATTTTGTTGTATCATGATAGCACCCTCCTTTGACTTGCTTGACTTCATACTTCATGATGGCTTGACTTTGTTAGCATCATGGTTGTTGATGATGGTTGTGGTTGTGTGTGGTTTTTGCTTGTGATCATATTCTTTCATGATGCCCTCTTGCATCATTGCTTCCACCCACCCCTTGACCTTGCTCTCTCTCTCTCTCTCCAATCACACATGAAGGGGGGGGGCCGGCCATTCCTTGGAGGGATGGGATTCATTTTCATTTGATGTGTGGAGAAAAATATGATACATTCTTTCTTGAGTATGCTCCATTTTTCTCACCTCTCTCCAAGCTCTCTTTTCCTTCACCAATGGCAATTCCACAAACCCCAAAAATGAGACTTGCTCACTACATATTCTACAACGAACCTTGGGCACGTCGAGTAGCCGGCTTCGTGCCCGAGTTGCCTCGGCATTGAGGTGGGAGCCCGTAAACGAAGAAGGCGATGTGGTGCACATTCCGGCGACGAGGAGGAGACGGGACTTTTCCGCAGGAGATCGGGACCATGACGAGAAGACCGGAGGACTTGGATCGTCGGTATATCTCTACTCCCTTTCTTGTAGATAGCTTAGACTAGTTAATGGTTCGATCCGGTTAAAGTGCGCGGTGGTGCCGGTTTGCAAAGTCCGCAAAATTTTAGTTATTCACCGCTTCCGCATTCCGGCGTCGGATTGACGGCCGGGGCGCCGCCGTGCACTTACAACCATCGCTAGAGTCCAGGAACCGATGATCGCAGCGGAGGGACGTCAACACGGAGCTAAAGAAATGGTGGAGCGGATCTACAAAGGTTGTTGTCCCTTTTCACTTAGCAATAAAGTTGTTTACTTGCTCGCTTTTCGCCTAATCTCTAGTTAACGATCTAGTTTAGGGTTTCTCGGCACCGGAAAATTTTTGTTTGGCATGGTTGATGCCTTGTGGAACCTCTTGAGTGTGCCTAGTAACCCTACAGTTTTTGGGGGTTAATATCGCGCTGTGTTTAGAGAGCCATTACACAAAGTCCTTGGCTAAGGCAAGTGAGATTTACTGGTAGGTATTCCAGTAGTTTCTCAAGGTGTTCTAGGCTACACTCTGACACGAATTATACCGCTATTGGGGGTCTGACGTTTACCATCCCCTTAGGCCCGATATGCGATACTCATAGATGAACAGACCGGACTGTATGGAGATTGTCACAGATAGGCTCAGTAGGATTTCAGGATGAGTTCACTCGTCGGCCTCCCTTTCGCTCAATACCTGTGTAGCCATTACGTACAGCTAGTGCCACTAACGTGCTTGTGGTTAAACCCACTGCCAGAGTATTGACGAGTCTTTAGAGTCCTACACAGAGGGTTTCCCTGATTCGGGCGAAATGTTGTAGAGGCCGTATGGTTTTATGGCAGGGTTCGATCATATACGTGCACTTGTGCACGGATCATGATCGGACGAATCATACTGGTGGGCTTTGGTTTAAGCCGGATCCTAGTATTAGATTGTTGGAATATTTTCGCCTTGTAGTATTCGTATTCAGTCGGAATACGGATGCGGGTATGTATATACGGATGATGGGTAATCTTGTAATTCGTTATGAGATTACTTTTGAAGTTACCATTTTCTTTTCTTCCATTTTAAATATTTGGTTTAATATTTAATTAATGGAATTTGTGTGTGTTTGTTTTTGGCCAAAAATTCCTTCTTTGTTTTGGCCATTTTCCTTTGTTAGAAATTTGATAGGCTGTGTACATTTCGTGGTCCCAGCAAATTTCGTGAGCATTTCCTGGGCATTAATGTGCTGGGCAATTCATAGGCATGGCATGAGTTTTGACAGGGGATGGGTTAATTGGTGAGTCATTGTTTGCAATTAATGTTCTTTGGATTGTATAAGATATTTTGTGTTGGCTGTGGTTTCTTTTTGAGGGAGGGGATTAATTCTTGTGTTGAATTAATCATCACCTCACCGCTTCTTTTTAAAAGGCCAGAGAACCATTTTCGAAATGGGAGAGCACCAATTTTTTCTTCACATGCTAAAATCTTATGCTCACATTTACTCACCCCTTGGAAACTTCATTTTCCTCCACCCAAATCATTGGGTTCTTTCAGAAAAAGTATTCACACACTATGTCACGCCCCGCTTCCCAGAGTACGCAAGATTGGGCACGTGACATAGCCAACCATGCTACCTGTGGGTAGGAAGTATCCATCCACAGTCACATTACGGCTGTAGAGATATCAAGAACAAGATAATAAACTATCTATCACATGTCCAAATCCATAATAACAAGAGTCAATGAAAAATAAGTGCGGAAGCAAATGATCCAATGCAATAATAGAAAGGTACGTCCCGTAATGCGGGACCACACCTGGAAATAAAATGCAATAAATAAACTAACCACTACAGAACTCACAAATCAGCCTGCTGGCTGCAGTACTCCTGCTCAGTCGTCGACAGTGGTAAAGAATCTGGGCCATGCAAAACCCAGACGTCAGCGCGTCATGTCAACCAATAATATAATATGAACATGGTAATAAGCAATGCAGAAAGTAAGCATGAATAAGCAGTAATATGAAATAATAGTGCAGGGTAGTGTGCAGTGGGTAGCTATACTGTTCTATCGGGTTTCTATTCTAAAGTCTTTGAAATCAATTGGTGACTCGTCGATGTAACTCAATAGTATCCCGTGCATGCCTGGGACCACGGTCAAGACCCTCGGGGCTGAATCCGAGACGTGCCGCTAGGCAGTAATAGGTAGCAGGATGGACGAGTGATGTCAGCATCATCACTCCCGGACTGGCCAAGCCCGTAAGACTGATCAGAACAGGTATCGAACTGTTGAGTTACAAGTCGGTTTCACCTTTGATTTCCCCATACCCCCAAGTTATGTATGTCAGGTCAGGTATTCAGTAATCAAGAACTAATGCCAACACAGGATCAGGTAATAGCAGGTTTTGTCTGGATAGACAACAGGAATGGTCCATGAGGACCCCAAGTCAGGTTTGTTGGCATTAGGCATGAGATCAGGTAACAGGTCAGGTCATGGTACAACAGGTTGAGTTGGTAGTAAAGGGTACCATGTCTGGTGCATCGATAAGTATATATGTCATGTGTATCAAGGTCAGGTCGATATGTGACGCAATCGAGGGTGTGCTCACAACAGGTATATAATCGAATAAGGAATCACAGCAGGAAATAAAGTAAACGACAATAACAGTTCATCTAATCACAATGGTGCATTAATATGGTGCAGTTGTATTAACATATTAACAGGTTCGAGCACCCTTGGGGTGCAATAATCACAAGGTAGTGCAATATCAATAACAGAAAGTAATGAAGCTATATGTGTACGATTATCGTCCTTTAAATAGCAACATGATTAACTGGTAATTTTGTTAATAGGGTTACAGTGGCATATTACGGTTTAGGTTGCAGTATCCTGATATATATCATATTTCGTCCAAATAAGAAAGGTAACTATACTTAGTTAATACTTGCAAGTTTTATGAGTCAAGCACACTTAATTAGTATAACATAGCATGTAGCAAGTAATACTTGCCTCGACGGTTTCGCAAACCTGGAAAACGGACGTAGCGTCGGCGGAAAAACACGCGACGGACGCACGGCACACGGAAAGAGTCCAAACAACGCACGATGGAAACATACGGGTCAAGGGTCCCTGCTGGGTCGTCGGGAAACATCGACGTCGAGCCCGGCTCCGGCGAACTGAAATGAGTGAAAGAATATCCTCGGAAAACCACCTCAGTTTTACTGGAGTTGATATTTTGGTCAACCCATGAAGCCCAAGTAGTCAAAGCCTTCTTGTAAGCTTCCATAACCTTCCACCAATTACAGCTGCTATGTAGACTTTGTCATTGGTGGACTCATGAGAAGACATCAAAAGGAATCCACTACTACCAAGAAGGTGATCATGTGTATCCCGTTCTGATATTGCAGTGAATAGGTTGCCATCTCCACCTCAAGAAATCAGTATCAGGCCTCCCATTCTTATGGCAGTCGAAATCACTATCAATGCATGGGCATGATCCTGCTGGATAGAATGGCTCCCTCTCGTCTCTGACCCATCTACCATCGAATATATCACACCTTGTACTTGTGTCGCTGAGCTCTTCCATTGCATTGCTGTTGCTGCTGTTGGTGGTGGCATGGCTTGTGTTTGATCTTCCCAGTGCTCCAGGATCAAAATCCCTTGCCAAGCCATCATTACCATGATCATCATCATCATCATGGTGTTTAGATCTATTCCCCTTCACTATTGATGATGATGAAGCATCATGATCATGGGTTGTTGGGTCCAAAACTGGTCCAAAGCTGCTGGGATTATTGAGATCCAGTGTTGAATTACTCTTGAAACGGGCATTGCCCAAATCCGATGACGAGTTCCAAATCCCATCTGGGGTTATCTCTGAAAGGGGATGCCCATTGATGAGTAAACCTGGGATGATCGTGGAATTAGTTGCGTTGGGATCCAGGATGAGATTATTGAAGAAATGGGTCATGCCCAAATCACTAGTATTACGGGAGCTAGTACTATTATCATGGTTTCTCAAGAAAAGGTTGTGAGAGGCAGAGGGAGAGATGGGGATGGAGGGAAACCATGAGAACGGAGAGGAGGAGGAGGCTGGGCTAGGGTTGCGACGAGGATTTCATGGCGGTTCTCGCGATCGTTTCTGAAGGAAGGAGACGAAGTATAAATAGGGGTTAGAGAGAGAGAGAGAGAGTTAGAGAGAGAGAGATTATAGAGACAGAGAGAGAGAGATGCTGGCCCACGGGGGATTAATCCCCCCGTGATTGGCTGGCAAAGTAAGATTTAAAAAGATTTGTTAAATAATTAAAGATTTAAAAGGGATTTAAAATATTTGATTGGTTAAAAACCTAAAACAGTTTAAATTTCGAATATATTTTATAGTTTAGTATAATTAATTGAATTGGGATTTTGGCGCTAAATGCAACATTTCCAAATCGCGCCCGGGTTGCGCCCAAAAATTTGAAATTCAAATAATAGGATTTTAAGCGGGTTCCAAATTTTAAAATGAGATGTCTTATGATTAAAATGCATGCCCCCAAGTCGGACACCTGCACGCGCGCGTAGCCGTCCAAATTCGCCCGTTCACCGAACGGGATGAAATCTCGACGCGCGGACGCTACCACACGACTAGTGGTGACGAGTAGGCCAATATGGATATTTTCAATTTCATTTTAGGTGTTAAAATTTGTTATAGGCAAAATGACTTAGCCGGTTAAAATTTTGCAACAAGAACCAAACAAGCAAGATAATTGAAGTGAGCAATGTCTAACACTCAACTAGTAACAGAAATAGTATTATTGGGCTCGGGTGTTACATCATACCAAACTACAAAAAGAATTTCGTCCTCGAAATTCCCAGAATACAAGATAGCTAACTACAGGAAAAGGTGAGGAAACTTCTGCCGGATCTCGTCTTCTCGCTCCCAAGTGGATTCTCCATGCGATCGATTACCCCAAGAAACTAGCACAAGAGGGATAACCTTGTTCTTAAGAACCTTTTCTCTTCGATCCTTGATTTCCACCGGTCGCTCCTCAAAAGTTAGGTCCTCCCGTACGGTCAACTCCGAATGATCCAAGATGTGTGTTTCATCTCGAACATACCTCCGTAGTTGAGATACATGAAATACATCGTGCACACCTGCCAAGGACTGTGGTAACGCCAAACGGTACGCTACCTCTCCAACACGCTCCAATATCTCGAAGGGTCCAACGAATCGAGGACTAAGCTTTCCCCGACTCCCAAAGCGAATCACCCCTCTAGTCGGTGATATCTTCAAGAATACCAAATCACCCACGGCGAACTCTAGAGGTCTTCTGGACGTGTCAGCTCAACTTTTCGGTCTGTCTTGAGCTGCCTTCATATGCTTCCTGATTGTAGTCATCTTCTCGACTGTCTGTACTACCAAATCTGGTCCCAACAATCTTCGTTCACCGACATCCTCCCAACAAACAGGTGAACGGCATTTACGACTAAACAACGCTTCAAACGGAGCCATCTGGATTTTTGCTTGACAACTGTTGTTGTATGGAAAACTCCACCAAGTGTAGATGATCCTCCCAAGAACCTTTGAAGTCCAACATGCATGCTCTCAACATATCTTCAAGAGTTTGGATCGTTCTCTCCGATTGTCCATCAGTTTGAGGATGATAAGCTGTGCTAAACTTCAATCGAGTCCCCAAACTTTCTTGTAAACTCCTCCAGAAGTGCGACAAGAACCGAGTGTCCCGATCGGACACGATGCTCACCGGTACTCCATGCAATCTTACAATCTCCTGCATGTACCGCTCTGCCAAAGTCTCCGTCGATTGACCAACCCGAAAAGGAATAAAGTGAGCTGCCTTGGTCAACCGATCGATAATCCCCCATACTGCATTGTTGCCCTTTGGATTCCGCAGTAAAGCCGTCACGAAATCCATGGTTATATGTTCCCACTTCCACTGAGGAATCGGAAGTGGTTGCAACAAACCAGCAACCCTTTGGTGTTCAGCCTTGACTTGCTGACATACCAAGCACTTAGCCATGAAGCGAGCAATCTCCCGTTTCATGCCTTCCCACCAGAAATGCTGTCGAATATCTCGGTACATCTTTGTCCCTCCTGGATGTACAGAGTAAGCTGAACTGTGTGCCTCCTTCATGAGCTCTTCACGTACATTCCCCTTTGGCACACACACACGGCTACCATATCTCAACGAACCGTCTTCTTGGACCAGTTTATTGTAGTATTCATTGACAATATTCTGGTGTACTCGAAGAGTCCGGAGGAGCATGCTGAGCATTTGAAGATCGCACTGCAGACGCTGAGACAGGAGAAATTGTATGCGAAGATGAGTAAGTGCGAATTCTGGCTGGCAGAAGTGAAGTTTCTGGGGCATGTTGTGTCGGGCGATGGAATCGCCGTCGATCCCGAGAAGATTGCAGCGGTTCAAGATTGGCCTATTCCAAGAAATGTGGCTGAGATAAGAAGTTTCCTTGGTTTGGCCGGATACTACAGAGATTTGTGGAGAACTTCGCTCGTTTGGCAGAACCGTTGACCAAGCTTACGCGCAAGGAAGTACCTTTTATTTGGACGGATGGATGTGCATTGGCCTTCGAGACGTTGAAGTAGAAGTTGATAACCGCCCCTATCCTGACCGTACCAGATAATTCCGGAGGACTGGTGATTCACAGCGACGCATCTGGAAAAGGATTGGGATGTGTTTTGATGCAGAATGGGAAGGTCGTAGCTTACGCATCAAGACAACTGAAGACTCATGAGAAGAATTTTCCTTTGCTAGAAATTTGATAGGCTGTGTACCTTTCGTGGTCCCAGCAAATTTCGTGAGCATTTCCTGGGCATTAATGTGCTGGGTAATTCATAGGCATGGCATGAGTTTTGACAGGGGATGGGTTAATTGGTGAGTCATTGTTTGCAATTAATGTTCTTTGGGTTGTATAAGATATTTTGTGTTGGCTGTGGTTTCTTTTTGAGGGAGGGGATTAATTCTTGTGTTGAATTAATCATCACCTCAACGCTTCTTTTTAAAAGGCCAGAGAACCATTTTCGAAATGGGAGAGCACCAATTTTTTCTTCACTTGCTAAAATCTTATGCTCACATTTACTCACCCCTTGGAAACTTCATTTTCCTCCACCCAAATCATTGGGTTCTTTCAGAAAAAGTATTCACACACTATCTCTACTTCACCTTGGGTATTTAGGCTAGCAAACTGGATGCCCGAGTTGCCTCGGTTTTGAGGCGGGAGCCCGTATTAAGAATCCTCGAGGTGGATCGTCTTCGACGAGGGAGACCAGAGAGAGGACTTGTTCGGGGCAGCCGGCGAGGAGCTAGGAAAAATATTGAAGACCGAAAGACACGGAACGATCGGTATAATCTCTAAACTCACTTTACAGTAGTTAGCTAGTTAACAGTTAATGGTTCAATCCGGGTAATTGGTTGCGGTAGCGCCAAGTTTGAAAAGTTTTTGTTCCACATTTGGTCTCGGATTGACGTCCAGGGCGCTTCCGTAGCCCAACATGGTATCAGAGACAACCCCTTAACTTCATACTAGTTGTTTAGACGATGATAAAATATCAAAACCGAAACAACCCCGAAACAATACCAATGATATTTTTGGTGATAAGGGAAATTTATGCAAAATTAAGTGGCTGCCATTTTTTTTGGAGAAGGGAATTAAGTGGCTGCCATTTTTTTTGGATGAAGGAAAATTGGTGCTGTGAGTGTGCAGGGAATTGTTCTTTGCTCATTTTTCTCACTACAAAATATACATTAGCCACTAGATTCCATAGCCATTTTAATTCCACAGCCACTTGATTCCATAGCCATTTTAATTCCACAGAGAGAGCCACTTCTTTTCTTTTTCAAAGACTTTGCCAAAAACCATTTGCTTCATATTTTCTTCACCCCAATGGGGTTTAGTCTCTGGAATATTGGTTCAGTGGTATTGTTTGTTTAGCCCAGTTTGGATATGGTTTTATCTTGTTGTTTGGGACTATTCGGGAGTTATTTCGAAGTCAATATTTTCTAACATTGTTTAAAGTTTACAGTACTTACATTACTATCTACGACCGTGAATGTCATTCGAGTGGTACAACTTGTCTAATTGCTATAGTTCTTTTAGACGGGTTTGCGAACGCGACATTCACGTTGATGTTCTGTGTTGTACTGTGTTATTGCGGATTTATCATGGTGGATAGCTTGGGTGCAATGTTAATACAGTTTGGTTTTATTTGTACATTTGATATCGTGGGGCGAGCGTCTGACATGTGGACTGCCGTTACTGCCTGTTTGTATATTATTCTTTTGGGGCATGACTAGGTTGAGGTCAATGTACCCGTTGTACATATTTTCTTTTCTATACTAGGATTACCTCGCGGTGGAGTGCACAGATAGCCGGGTTCTAGAGGGCAACGGGCCCGCATCTCATGTCTTTGAGACGGAGGGTCTTCACTCTAGAATTGGCGGGCTATTCGCCACACTCGTAGGGGGTTGTCATGATCCAAAATATTAGCTCGTGACCGGCACTTAAATCACGCGACGTCTGAAGAAGTAACGTAACTCAAGTAAACTGAAACCCACAAATCTAAACCTTTTTAAGAAAATCAAAGAGGTGAAGTTTTGAAATAAAGGTATAATGAAATCAAGTTTTCTTAAATGCATAGAAAAGGAACATGAAACATGCAAGTGGAATTTATTAGTTTGAAAACAGGTTTCGTCTTTTAAAAATTTGGGCAGCACCTCCTTTGTATTTTTTGATCCAAAACTATAAATACATAATGATATAAAAGGCAACCCCAAGAGAGAGAAAGAGCTCTTCGCCAAACGGCGGATCACAACCACACAAAGAATAAATATAAGTATACGATGCCCAACGGCGAAATTCACCACAAAAGATAAAGAGATAAGCAAGACATCAAAACCATAAGTAGCGGAATACCCCTCGCTCTAAGTCTCGCAACCACAAGTCTCACTAAGTCTCATTACTTATACAAATACTAGTTTGATTGATGGAGTTGATTAGATACATTATGAATAGTAAATACAAGAGTAGGCACGATACAAATGTCGCACTTACCAATGCAAAACACCCGAATGCAACTGTGTGCCAGCGATGCCACTACTGATCCATGCGGTCAACCTGTAAGAACTGTGGCACAACGGAGGTGAGTTGCCAACTCATGAGTAGAAAAACATCAACAAGTAGAATCGAATAAACAACGACTCCTAGTTCAACTATATCATGAAGGTAATACTATGATATCTAGGGTGACCGTATCTGTATATGTGCCAGCACTATAAGTAAATGCCTATCATCATATGGATATCATCTAACAATATAATCAATATCCGTATGCATGTGGATCTAGTCCACATGTCAACCAATGACACAACAACATCATGCATGTAAATATCGTAAAAGCATATGCATGAAAGTATAAGGATATAAAATAACGTGTGTCCCTCGCGACACATCAAAATCATAGAACGCATCAAAATCATAGAACCTGAATGTCCAGCATTGACACTCAAAACATTATGAAACCCGTGTCCAGTATCGACACGTAAATCCTCATATATCTCAGGTGCCACATCCTCAGATCGGCCTTTAGGCACCGCCTACTCTGGTCGGCCCTCATGTCCATCTCACTACTCCGGTCGGTATCTTCCGGATAACCGCCGAGTCCAAATACTGTCACCGGTAGGTACTACTCCCTCTGCCAGGCTCATCGTCTACACCATGATAATCATCACTCGCCCTGGGGAACCATACCGGGTCCACCTTGTACCCGCAGACGGTGCCTCCCACTCCTCGAATCGGGTTACACATGCCAATCTCAGAACCGAGAAAACACAAGGTGGACGCACTGAAATATCATATCAAGAGAAATCGGGTTTTTAAAACAATACATACTTTCTTTTTAAAATGACCACGGTTCTCAAATCCAGAAATCTCATGAAAACAGTATATCTCAATGCATATAATCGTAAAGCATGATCTATGTGACATATAACAGAAATGTAAGCATATCTATATATCATGCAACATGGAACAGTAATATACACATATTGAGGGAAAACCGCTCTTTTAAATGAATGCGGTTTTAAAATATATCCCGCGGTTCCCAAATTCTCCAAAGTCAAATGCAACATCATATAAAGGTGCATATGTAACTATAGCAAGTAAATTATGCAAGGAGTCATATCATGATACAGCAATCCTACTGTGTAGTGACATGGCAATTATCGATGATGAAGTATGTGAGCCGGCAAATCTGTGTAAATGTAACATACGCATCATCGATAATGGTATATGTGTACTAGCACAGGTATATGTAATGCAATGAGAGCGACATGAGCGTAGCATAAAGTAAATCATATGCAAATGCTGACAGGTATATGTTGGGAAACCACCCGTGCGCGCAAACGCGTATTGCTTTGGAAATGGATGCGTTTTGATGGAAAACAGAATGCACTCACGAGATCGTTCTCGTTTTAAATATTTATAACTGCAAGTGCACGGTGCGTTGTAGCGAGCCGGCAAGCACGGGTCGATCCGCAGGGAATTGAGTATTAGGTATCGTTGTTTAAGGTTAACAAATTAACGAATTGGGGTTTTTCACAAAAAATATATAAAAGAATAAAAACAAGGAAAAAGAAAGAAAAGAGGTTAAGGAAAGAATGGTTGTGGCTTGGTTCGGAAGCTTGAATCACGACGTTTACCTCTACACTCCCTTGGTTATGAGTTGTCCGGCTTTACCTTGATTCCAGCATGAAGCACGACTTGTCAACGCGGTTGCGGAGCATAAACCGTCAAAGTCCGACATTCGCCGCAAAGCACGAAACGAGTCCGTTTTGGTCACTTACCGTTTGTATGTCCGCGCTTGGGGTATCAACACTAAACACGAGGTTTTGCAAGCATACCGCAACAATGAAAACACAAAGAGGATAGTGAGAGCAAAAGATATTGGTGTTGAGTTTGCTTAAGGGTTTGTGAAGGTATATGAAACAAAGAGTTTGTCAAGCTCTTTATCACAACATACCATATCCTAGCTTAGCAACCTTAACATAAAATAGAATTTAAGTGCATGAAACATAAACAAGAGGTGGAGGAGGCAAAGCCTTTCATCTCACTTTCTCACGCACACCACAACCAAAATAAAGAATTAGTTAAGCATAATGAAAAGAAAGCAAGAAAAGAGAGCAAGTATATAAAAGAAACAACAATGTATTAATCAGTTGAGAACAAGATACAAGATTTGGTGACTTGTTCAACCTCCTTAATCAAGCTCTCCAAAGAGAGCTTCAAAAGAGAAGAAAAAGAAGAAACCAAGATGAAGCACACTCACCCTCAAGCTAAACAAAAACAAAACAACTATGAAAATGAGAAGTGGTATATACATAGGTAATTCCCTTGCCTACTGATCTGTATTTATAGGATCAAAAGAGGAATAAATAAACAATAAAACTAATCCTACGTGGCAGCAAGGGAGACACAAAAGAAAGATGGGGCCCACAGGAGGAGGTGGAGCCGGCCTTACCGGTTTTGAGGGGATGGTCGCCGGGTCAAATCCGAGGCGAGGGGCTCGTATTGGATGTGAGGGTTTGTGTGCACTCCAATAAGCCTCTGATGCTGTTTGCTTGGTCTTATTTCACCTGGTTTGTATGCAGAGAATTGGAGGGAAATGAGATGCTACAAATCACATCACACTTTATGCATTCAGTGCCCATAAATGCCCATCACTCCAAAGCCACTTGCTCCATGATTCATGGATGCCCCTCACATGGTCCTAGCCCAAAAGTTTAATGTTTACACTTTCCTTGTGTTGGACCGTTTATTCAAAAAGTGTGTACACATCAAATTATTGCAAACGAACTCTTGGGATATCGGTCGGTTTTCAGTTCCGGTTGCAGTGTTGGCTCACAAACGATATATCCGTGATTTTGAATGTGTTTCCAGTATTTTATCACGAATACCCGTAAACTATAATTACAGAGCAGACACTGATTAATAGCACCGATATATGACAAAAGAGATAACGAATGAGCGGTATTAAAATGCAGTTTTTAGTGATGATCAAATACTCCCAAACTTATCTATTGCTCATCCTGAGCAATACAAAAAATCCTAGCCTCACTTTCGCAGGGAACGCGATTGCACCGAGCACGTGCAACAAGCCATTAAACCTTTAGGTGTCCCTAGTAGGAGGAGTGTTGTCTCCTGAGGGTTTTCAGCGGATTACACCCACAAAATCCCGTCAAGTTAGTTTCATAAGTTAACGTCGATTCTACTCCTACAGTTTAGTATCGAAGTCAGAAATCTATCATCCTAAGTAAGAAATATTCAACCCTTATGTTTCACGCCTCCTATCTATTTATCCCTAGATCCTATACGTATTTACAGTTTAGAAAGATGTCGGTAACTCCTAAGTTTTCCTTCTAAAAGTGCGGTCTCAAATCAGGAATTTTTATCAGCTTTACAGAAACATAAGTCTTATTCTTCGTTTTTATTTTTCCTCCAAATATCGATTGTATACCCCTACGCTTAAGAATTCTTACTATACTATTAAAAAGGAAATGCTTTCAATTGTTAATTGTATTCTAAAATTTCAAGATGATCTTTTTAATAAAAAATTTCTTCTTAGAAGAGATTGTCAATCTGCAAAATTCATTTTAGAAAAAGATGTAAAAAATTTAGTTTCAAAACAAATATTCGCTAGATGGCAAGCTTTACTTTCTGTCTTTGATTTTGATATTCAATATTTAAAAGGTACTGACAATTCATTACCAGACTTTTTGACTAGGGAATTCCTTACAGGAAAAAATGGGTGATCCCAATTCAAAAGTTCGCACTTCAAAGGACTATGAGATGAAAAAATCGACAACAGCAACTTCATCAGCAAACAAATTCCATATTCTCCAAGATTTCCCTGCTCTGACTTACGCATCAGCAGTGGAAAGCAAGAAACCTCAAAATTCAACTCCACAAATTCAAACTTCTCCAAAAAATCAAGACAGTCCATATTTCACAAAATCTGGTGTTCAACACATCTGCTTGACCACCTTCAAAGAATCTCCCAACTACAACACACTTCAAATCTACACTCATCAATTATTCCCGCCAAACTCCTATTGGCTGGATGATCCTCTCAAAACTCAACAATTCTATGAGTTGATCTTAGTTGACTCTGGGTTAGCTGAAATCACTCATACTCCTGATAACAAAACCCCTTCACTGATTTCTTATTCAAAATGCGTCATAAAAAAGGTTATTCTACCAAATGAATGGTCCAGCATCTGGACTACAAAAGACTTCTCAATTACTTACATTCCCAAAGGTTATACATACCAAGACTATCAAATGGCTTGGTTTCGAACCTTATTCTATAGGCCATTCAATCATTCATGGTTCCTTACCTTCCACTCAAATTGTGCTGAAACTATTCCTATCTGGTTCTATGAATGGTGGCTACGTTTTGGCCCCGTTCCAGAGATACTTCCACCTGTTGTTCTAAAGGCCTTCCAAACTTGGGTCCAGAGAACGGGAGGTGAACATTTCAAAAAAGCTCTCCTATTCCACAAATCCTTCAAAGTCCCATGGATATTTTGTTGGACATTTACATTATTCAAACACTACAACAGTGACTACCCTCTCAGTCTGGGTAGAGAATTCAAGGTCAAATGGTGGACCCGTTACACTCAAGATTACTGCAATGAGAAGGCAGTATTACATTACATTTCAACAGGAAAGAAACTTCAACAAGAAATTCAGCAAATTCCAAAAGAACCAGCAAAGCCTGAACCAAAAACTCCTGCAAAAGAAGTAAAGACTCAAAAGAAGGCAAAAGCAGTCATAAATTTCAACTCCTCAGAATCAGAGGATGATGATATGAAGCAATTTCTGGAGTTCCAAAAATTCAAAAAAATGCAGAAACAAATGAGAAGCTCAAAATTAAACTCCAAACATTCCTCAGAAGGATCCTCTACTGATCCTATTGGAGGGCCTTGTGCTCAAGACCCTTTCGAAATGTAAAAAAAAAAAAAATGTATACATGCTAGCCCAACCTCAAACGGTGGTTGGTAAAGGCATATTAAATCCGTTAATGGTTGCGGATTTGCCCAAAATTCGATTACTAAACATACCTCTCAAAAGCAAGGCCAGCTCAAAGATGCCAGACAGCTATTCAAAAAGGAAGACAAGACAGCCACTCAAAAAGAAAAAGAAAAGATGCCCACTCAAAGATGCCAGCTCAAAAGAAGCCCACTCAAAGATGCCAGCTCAAAAGAAAGAAAAGACAAGACAGCTATTCAAAAAAGGAAGACAAGACAACTACTAAAAACCACTCAAATAATTGAAGATAGCTGGCCACTCAGCTATTCAAAAGGAAGGACAAGACAGCACTAAAAGATTCGTGCTGATCCAAAGAGCATTCAAGAGGGGCATTCAAAGTCTATATAAACAGAACTCATTCATGTAACTAGGCAGAGGTTTTTAGAGAGAGTTCAGATTTTGCATTTCTACTCTTTGCTTCTGTATCCAAATATTTTTCAAATAAGATCAAAGCCAGTTCTCATTCCATCTTCTTGTTTTGTTCTTGGTTTATGATCCTGCCCCCCTTTTGGTATCAAAGCTAGTTTAATTAATCTCGGTTTAGTGATCCTAACGAACTGTGATTAATTGCTCTTGTAATTCCACTCTTTGTTAAGAGCAACGAGTGGCCTATTCATAGTGAGTATCCTGAGCGTTGGTAAGACGTTGGTAAGCTCATGAACCCGTTGGTAAGCCCGAGAGCGTGGTGTTCCCGGTGGAGTGTTCCCGTTGTTCCCGATCAAGGTATGATCTGTGTCTAGTTCATAAAATTGCTATTAATGATGGCTGGTTTTATTAGAAAGATTTTCTCTGGTTCTGGAAGTAATTCAGGACACATAATACAAAGCAAAGAAGAGTTGATTAATGAGGATTTTTCAAACTGGACTCTTCCTAATGAAAATATTGAAAATATTTATAAAATTGGTACCTTTGATTTCAAAAGCGCTTTTAGCGTAAAAATTCATGAAGAGACTTTAAACATTCAAAATAAGTTTCAATCAATTCCTCTTTTATCTCATATTTCTTTACGAAAATATTTAGAAAAAGGATTTCGTTATATTCATTTTGGTATGATTCAAGTAGCAGTCAAACCACTTGCTCATATTGGCATAGACATTCCTGTTTACATGGCTTTACGTGATAAACGTTTACGAAGATACAAATCGTCAATTTTAAATATGATTCAGACTAATATTTGTAATGGTCCTATTTATTTTAATTGTATTCCTAATTTTCCTGTTTAATTAACTGATCCTTTAATTATGAATTCCTTAATTCTTGATGTTCATCTGCAAGGAGACGAATTTGAAAAACTTGCAGAACAATTTGTAATTATTTATCGCATTTACTTTCGATTAATGAGTTCTGCTATTAATCCCAAATGCAAATTAGTTAATAAGTTTACTGATGAGACAATACTATTACAAATTGATGCTGACTATTCAAAGACCTTTGTTCCTAAACGCCTGAAATGGAATGAAATTACCATTCCAGAAGCCTTTCAAATTGATGTTCCTCAGAGACCAAGAAATCTCGAGAGAACAGAGATTCAAGAGATAGTTGAAGAACAGGATGGTACAGTCTTGGTTCGTTTCAACTCACTCAATGAAAATAGGAGAACCATCAGACCCTACTCTATTCCTAGAAATTCATTTCGAGAATCTAGATCTTTCACAGTAGAAACTCCTTCTACTCAAGAAGATCCTTCAGTAAGGATTCACAATCGAACACCTATTCCTGACATTTCAAATGAACTCAATTTTTCTCCTAATAATTCTCCTAATTCCAGTCAGATGCATGGAGAATTCCACGGTATTAATGTTATCACTAAACCTGATGTTAAGATTGATATCGAAGAACTAGAAAACGACTTCAAAGAAGAATCGGAATACTACATATGGTATTCTAAGCTTGATGCATACTGTCAAGCTAAGATTCGACTTCAATGGATAAAAGATATTCAAAAATATCATGCTCCATTTCATTTTGAAAACTGGTTAGAATTTTATTTTACAAAAAATGAAATTTCTGAACCATTCAAAAAATCTGCTATTAATGTACAAACAAGTTTGTACAAGAAATGGCAACTTCAAGATGGCACTATTATTACTGCTATCACTCCTCCCTTACAGACTTTGAAACTCCATTCCAAAGAAGGAGAAGTCATAGCTACACCTTTCAAAAAGGGTCGTGAAAGTATTGACCCTAGAGGAAATGATCAAGTTAATTTGGATGATATCAAGAAATTATATCACCAGAATAACTACTCCAATCAAGTTTTACACACGATTTCAACACAAATAGATTCCTTATCTACTGACATTAAGGCTATTTCAAAACCAACAAGTTCAACGTTCCCTCACAGTACTTCTTTACCACATTTTCAACCAAGAAGTATTCCTAGAGCTTTAGAAAATAAGCTCACGTTTGAAAACGAATCATTATTATCTAAATTGAATCAAACACTTGATTCAATTAACAAGAACTTTCCTGGTCCTTCAAAAATCAACAATATTGATACAATAGAAGATAATGAAGAACCAGATTCCTCATTAGAATCTGATTCCTCTAACAACTCTGAAGTTCAACAAATCAATAATGTTGAAAACGATATCTTACAGATTAATTCTGATCAGGATATTAATAAAATTGGAAGAGGAAGGAGGCCAAACTTCAATAGACCTCGTAAAAATTGGAACAGTAGTAGAACTAAAGACTACTATCCAAGACCTACTCCTCCTGACATTATGTATGAAGAAAGAGCGAAATTCCATACGAAAGATTATGATGGAAATTCCATTTATGAATGGAATATTGATGGAAAAAGTGAGTATGAAATACTCAACACATTACAAGAAATGGGTATGGCCAAATTGGCATACAAAATGAAAAGATGTTCTGAACAAGATGTTGCGAGTTTATTCATAACTGGTTTTACTGGACAGTTAAAATATTGGTGGGACAATGCTTTGACTTTGCAAGACAAAACAACAATTCTTGAGCATACTATAGACGTAGAAAATGCCCAAGGATAAATTACTACCCAAAACGATTCAAGTGATTTCTTCATAGTTACCATAGCTATGCACTTTGTAGGAAATCCTCATGAAGAATTAGCTTCTTCAAAGATATTCCTTACTAACATTAGGTGTCCAACACTTAGTGACTTCAGATGGTACAAAGACATGTTTTTGACTCATGTTCTTAAACGACCAGACAGTACTGCACCATTCTGGAAAGAAAAATTCATTACTGGTTTACCAACTCTGTTTTCCCAAAGAATAATGATTAATTTACAAAAGGAAATGGGAACAGAACAAATTGATTTCTCTTCAATGACCTTTGGTCAACTTTTTGCTTTTGTCAAAAAAGAAGCCCTTGCAGCTTGTCAAGAGCTCAAATTCCAAGCTAAATATGGCAGTAAGAGAAAAGAAATGGGATCTTTCTGTCAAGCTTTTGGAATTACTGGAATCAGTGCTCCTTCCACTGAAAGAAAGAAAAAATTCCTTCAAAAATCTTTTTCACAAAAAAGATATTCTAAGAAAAAGGAATATAAAGATGATTCCTTTTCCCCAAAGAAATTCAGAAGATTTAATAGAAAAAAGAATTCAAGTGATTTCAAGTGCTTTAAATGTGGCAAGAAAGGTCATATTGCAAGCAAATGTAGAAGCAAAGGAAAAGGAAAGATAAATGAAATCATTGATGGCATTTCTGATATTGAAGAAAATATCAGAAACAAATTAAAGGATAGATTGCAAATCTATTCTGAGATCAATTATATTACTGACGATGATAATGGCAATTATGATTCCTCTAGTGAAAGCCAGGATAACTGTCACTGTAAACAGATTAATATGATTAAGTCTTCTACTGATAATAAGAAGATAAATTCTGATACAAAAGAATTTATTTTTGATATGATTCAACAATTACCTGATCCTATCAAACAAAAGGAACTTTTCGAAAGATTAAAATCTTTAATTCTGCAAGAAGATGAGAAGTTTAATATCATTCAACCTTTCAGTATATCAAAAGTTTTTGAAAAGTATCCTATGAATCAAACCTCTGGTATTAAGTCCATCTCTACCAGAGAATTACAAACAGAGATTCATATTCTAAAGGAAGAAGTCAAGTCTTTAAGACAGACTACTAACAATATAGAGATGAAAAATCTCTCTTTAGAAGCTCATATAGCAATTATTCAATCTAGACTTTCCAAAGGAAAAGAAATCTATCAAGAAGAAGAAGAAGAAGAATAAGCATTTATTCCTCCACAGGAAATAAATATTACTTCTACTCAACCTTCTACTTCTCAATTCATTTCTACGATTGAGAAATTCCAATTCCAAAAATGGTTAGTTCATCTAACTATTTCTATAGGAAACTTCAAACAAACTTTTGTTGCAATGTTAGACAGTGGTGCAGATCAAAGCTGCATCAGAGATGGTCTAATACCAACAAAATATTATAGTTTTACTAATGAAGTTCTTATAGCAGCCAACAACTCTCCTCTTCGAATCAAAGGAAAGTTGACAAAAACTGAGATATGTAATCAAAACTACTGCTTTAAACATCAGTTTATTGTAGTAGAAAATCTCAACACTGATATTATCTTAGGTACTCCATTCCTTACTCAAATTTACCCTTTTGTTGTTGATAACAAAGGTATCAGCACTAACATTATGGGTAATACTATACATTTCAAATTCTTGATTCCTGTTCGACAAAAGGAGTTAAATGCTTTGCAAAATAACTTCATTTATCAACATATCAACCTTATTCAAAGGAAGCAGAATAAGATAAATTTTCTTAAAGAAGATTTGTCTTATGCTCAAATTGAAGAGCACTTACAATTACCCAGCACAAAACAAGAAATTCAGCAGTTAGAAGATCTATTCAAAAGAGAAGTCTGTGCAGATCTTCCTAATGCTTTTTGGGAAAGAAAAAAGCACATCGTTGAATTACCATATGAAAAGGAATTTTCAGAAAGAAATATTCCTACAAAGGCAAGACCCATTCAAATGAATCATGATCTATTAGAAGTTTCTAAAAAAGAAATTCAAACTCTTTTAGATAAAGAGCTAATACGGCCATCCAAATCACCTTGGAGCTGTGCAGCATTTTATGTCATGAATCAAGCAGAAAAGGAACGTGGTGTCCCTAGGCTTGTTATTAATTATAAACCTCTCAACAAGGTTCTTCAATGGATTCGTTACCCTAATCCAAATAAAAGAGATTTATTAAAACGTTTAAGTATTGCAAAAAAATTTTCAAAATTTGACATGAAATCTGGCTTTTGGCAAATTCAAGTTGCTGAAAAAGACAGATACAAAACCGCCTTTACTGTACCCTTTGGCCATTACGAATGGAATGTAATGCCTTTTGGACTCAAAAACGCCCCTTCAGAATTCCAAAGGATAATGAATGACATTCTGAATCCATATTCAAAGTTTATGATTGTTTATATTGATGATGTATTAGTTTTCTCTGAAAACATTAATCAACATTTTAAACATTTGAAAACTTTCTTATATACTGTAAATAAAAATGGCTTAGTTCTTTCAGCCACAAAAATGAAAATATTTCAAAACAATATTCGTTTTCTTGGACATTTCATAAATCAAGGTACTATTATTCCTATAAATCGAAGTATTGATTTTGCTGATAAATTTCCTGATGAAATTAAAGACAAAACTCAACTCCAAAGATTTTTAGGTTGTTTAAATTATATTTCTGATTTTATTCCAAAGATGAGACAAATTTGTGCACCTTTATTTCAACGACTTCAAACAAATCCTCCACCCTGGACTTCGATTCATACAGATATTGTTAAACAAATCAAAAAAACTATTCATTCCTTACCTTGCATTAATATTCCTCATCCTGATGCTTTCATGATTGTTGAGACTGATGCTTCAAATATTGGTTACGGTGGTATTTTAAAACAACGGCTACCAAACTCTTCAAAAGAAGATCTAGTCAGATATCACTCTGGTGTCTGGTTAGGACCTCAGAAAAATTACTATACTATTAAAAAGGAAATGCTTTCAATTGTTAATTGTATTCTAAAATTTCAAGATGATCTTTTTAATAAAAAATTTCTTCTTAGAATAGATTGTCAATCTGCAAAATTCATTTTAGAAAAAGATGTAAAAAATTTAGTTTCAAAACAAATATTCGCTAGATGGCAAGCTTTACTTTCTGTCTTTGATTTTGATATTCAATATTTAAAAGGTACTGACAATTCATTACCAGACTTTTTGACTAGGGAATTCCTTACAGGAAAAAATGGGTGATCCCAATTCAAAAGTTCGCACTTCAAAGGACTATGAGATGAAAAAATCGACAACAGCAACTTCATCAGCAAACAAATTCCATATTCTCCAAGATTTCCCTGCTCTGACTTACGCATCAGCAGTGGAAAGCAAAAAACCTCAAAATTCAACTCCACAAATTCAAACTTGTCCAAAAAATCAAGACAGTCCATATTTCACAAAATCTGGTGTTCAACACATCTGCTTGACCACCTTCAAAGAATCTCCCAACTACAACACACTTCAAATCTACACTCATCAATTATTCCCGCCAAACTCCTATTGGCTGGATGATCCTCTCAAAACTCAACAATTCTATGAGTTGATCTTAGTTGACTCTGGGTTAGCTGAAATCACTCATACTCCTGATAACAAAACCCCTTCACTGATTTCTTATTCAAAATGCGTCATAAAAAAGGTTATTCTACCAAATGAATGGTCCAGCATCTGGACTACAAAAGACTTCTCAATTACTTACATTCCCAAAGGTTATACATACCAAGACTATCAAATGGCTTGGTTTCAAACCTTATTCTATAGGCCATTCAATCATTCATGGTTCCTTACCTTCCACTCAAATTGTGCTGACACTATTCCTATCTGGTTCTATGAATGGTGGCTACGTTTTGGCCCCGTTCCAGAGATACTTCCACCTGTTGTTCTAAAGGCCTTCCAAACTTGGGTCCAGAGAACGGGAGGTGAACATTTCAAAAAAGCTCTCCTATTCCACAAATCCTTCAAAGTCCCATGGATATTTTGTTGGACATTTACATTATTCAAACACTACAACAGTGACTACCCTCTCAGTCTGGGTAGAGAATTCAAGGTCAAATGGTGGACCCGTTACACTCAAGATTACTGCAATGAGAAGGCAGTATTACATTACATTTCAACAGGAAAGAAACTTCAACAAGAAATTCAGCAAATTCCAAAAGAACCAGCAAAGCCTGAACCAAAAACTCCTGCAAAAGAAGTAAAGACTCAAAAGAAGGCAAAAGCAGTCATAAATTTCAACTCCTCAGAATCAGAGGATGATGATATGAAGCAATTTCTGGAGTTCCAAAAATTCAAAAAAATGCAGAAACAAATGAGAAGCTCAAAATCAAACTCCAAACATTCCTCAGAAGGATCCTCTACTGATCCTATGGGAGGGCCTTGTGCTCAAGACCCTTTCGAAATGTAAAAAAAAAAAAAATGTATATATCTTATCTTATCTTTCTAGTGTTCTCTGTAGTGACTACAGCCAGTCCGGAGCAAACGGCTACCGGTAAAGACTCATCAAATCCGTTTTAAAAAGGTTTGCTCCTAACCCAAAGGAGTATGGCTCTCAAACAGCCAATTCACTGGAGAAGTAATTCTCCACAACAACGTCGTATGTAGAACGGTTCAAATCTACATGCTTGCCCAACCTCAAACGGTGGTTGGTAAAGGCATATTAAATCCGTTAATGGCTGCGGATTTGCCCAAAATTCGATTACTAAACATACCTCTCAAAAGCAAGGCCAGCTCAAAGATGCCAGACAGCTATTCAAAAAGGAAGACAAGACAGCCACTCAAAAAGAAAAAGAAAAGATGCCCACTCAAAGATGCCAGCTCAAAAGAAGCCCACTCAAAGATGCCAGCTCAAAAGAAAGAAAAGACAAGACAGCTATTCAAAAAAGGAAGACAAGACAACCACTAAAAACCACTCAAATAATTGAAGATAGCTGGCCACTCAGCTATTCAAAAGGAAGGACAAGACAGCACTAAAAGATTCGTGCTGATCCAAAGAGCATTCAAGAGGGGCATTCAAAGTCTATATAAACAGAACTCATTCATGTAACTAGGCAGAGGTTTTTAGAGAGAGTTCAGATTTTGTATTTCTACTCTTTACTTCTGTATCCAAATATTTTTCAAATAAGATCAAAGCCAGTTCTCATTCCATCTTCTTGTTTTGTTCTTAGTTTATGATCCTGCCCTACACCCCCACGCTTAAGAATTCAATTCAAGCTATAGTTCCCTTGCCTTAATACTTAATACTATTTCTTTTCATTAATGGATGGACGGTGTTGCTCATATACCTTTCATGCGACCATTAATGCTTCTTGAGGCACCAACAGCCGACTACTGAATGTATGAGCATTAAAGCGCAAATAGCAGTCTCCTGGTTTTGACTTTATTTTTTTATTTTTTTCTTTTTCTTTTCAAGACCGGATATATTTTTCAATGATGCTCTTTTTTGGTGTTTAGCTTTAAATACCGATTTTTCTTTCATACTAGGCTTTCAGGCAAGAGTATTTCTAGGTATCCTTTACTATCCCAAGCTCAAGGTGCGTGTATGTGCAATTTGTAGGGTATATACTTTCTAAATTTGGACTCAAGAACAGAAACTATTTTTCAGACTTATCTTTCAATAAAGCTTCAATACTCTCCCTTCATCTTGACTTAACTAAAGAACTGAACTCAAGATTACCTATTTTTAAAAAAACAAACTGTAAGGATGTATACTTACCAAGTTTAAACAGAATGAGGATTATTTTTAGGGTTTTCAATTCCTAAGCCTAGGATTTAGTTACTTCTAACGTATCAACTAAACTTTCGGAATAAAATATAAGTTACCCTATTAGCTAACTTGAAAAGTTTGTATATTTTTGTAAATTTTTTTAATTTTTATGGGTTTTCTTTTAATATGTATGCAATGCAGAATATACAATATATACATGATGCAGATAAATGCAGTGCTCACCCCCAAACCGGAGTTTTACGATGTCCTCATCGTTGCCCCGCGTCCGGTAGCTAGACTTAGACATCAGGGTGAGAATTTTATTCAAGAAAAAAGGAAAAAAGCCTAAGATTAATTACAGCATTTACATGTTAAAAGACTGGGTTAGTGCAGAAATTAATACAAGCCACAAAAAGATTTTGTCTATATAATGTAGGGGCTGGTAAAAGAATGTGTATAAAAAAAAGAAAAAGAAAAAGAATATGTATAAGTTAGTTGTTAGTGAAGGGCATGAGCGTGAAAAAATAGGGGTCAGAAGACGCTGAAGGTGAAGATAAAATTTTGAGGAAGTCAATGAGTTGTTTTCTGAATGAATTGAATGTTCAATAAACATATGTGGAGTTCCGAAGTCAAGTTCATGTAAAAACTGGAGTTCATCTGCAAAAAGTTCAGAAAAAGAAAGGTTCAAAGGATGATCCCAAAATGATTCTGACTCCAACTGACCTAAAATATCAATTTCATCCGAAAAATTTTTCTCAAAACTCGACATGAAAGAATAATTTTCAATGCTGTCTTTCTCCCGATTATTTTTCACTATCCTACACTCATTATTTACACTCACTCCTAAAAAGATTTTTTCCTTTTCACATTCATAACTGGGTAGGTTCATATCATCTAAAAAAGTAGGTTCCCACCCTAATGTTTCTTCCGAAACAATATCAGCAGGTGATGCAAAAATTGTGGGTTCCCGATCATTGATCTCTTCTAATCTATCCCAACCATACCCAACAAATTTGTAGGGTTACTAGGAACTCTAACAAGGTTCTACAAGGCATCAACCATGCCCGATTTAAAATTTAGCCGTGCCGAACAACCCTAAACCAAGATCTTTAAACTAGAGATTAGGCGAAACAAAGCATGTTAAACACTTTAACATCTAAGAGTTTGGGATTACAACCTTTGTAGTCCGGTCCTTCACTTCATAAGCTCCGTGTTGAGTTCCCTTCGCTGCGATCATCAAGAATCTGTACTCTAGAGAGGCTCCACAAAAGAAAGATACAAGCTTTCTTCCGATCTTCGATAACTAAGATGATCTACCTTGAAGAAACTTTAACTCAAGCTCTCACTCACTAATGAAGTGAACACCCTAATCTAAATGGCTAGGATAGATTAGGATGATGAAGTAGAATTTTAGCTCTCATTTTTTTTCTTAATCTCACTCATTTTCATCACCTCTCAAAAAGCTAGAAAGCTTTTCAAGCAAGAAGGAAGAAGAAGAAGAAGCTAACTCTTTTGTGATGAATAATGAATAACTCAAGTGTGAGGTTAGAAATGCAACCATGGTATAAGTGAGAAGAACTAACCCTTGTAGAGATTTAACTAAGGTTAAAGGTTTGGGTTGGGTTAAACAAATATCTTTAGAAAATATCATAACAAATATCTTTGCTTAAAACAAAAGCAAAGCTTCTAGAAGCTACTAGAAAGAATTAACCCAAATCAAACCCTAACCATATTTAATCTCTACTAAACATGTTGCATTAATAACCCAAACATGTTACAATATTATATATTACATATACAAGATTTATTGTAACAAAATAAAATAATACAATTAACATATATCGCATATATATCAATGTATTACCCGAGTGAGAAAAAGAATCTTTTAGTGGGCTTATATTAGTTAATGTAATTTAATATATCAAATATATAATTATACATTAAATTATCGAATCAACACTTGATCCAATAATCCGGCTATTTCACAAATAACCGACTAATATATCATGTACCGATTCATCGAATCAACACTTGATCCGATGACCCGGCTCATATCAAAATATCGCGAGAATAGAATACGGTATCTCATATCGTATTATCCTCGGTCCTGCACATATCACATATGTGCTTCTACTCCGTTTTGCCTGAGTCAAGAAACCTCTGTGTAGGACTCTAAAGAATCATCAATACGCCGGCAGTAGGTGATGATCATATCAAACACCCACAAGCTGCAAGCGGTCAGCTAAACGTAACAGCCACCCAGGTATTGAGCGATCAGAAGATCAACAAGCAAGCCTGTACATTCTCCTGCGAATCCTATCAGTAACACTCCCGTACAGTCCGGTCTCTTTGTTTGATATGTCGCATATCTCGCCTAGGGGTGGTAAACATCAGACCACAGTAGCTTGATAAGTCGTGTTGATATGAGGTCTATAACAGTTTGAGAAACTACTGATAACACTTAACTGTAAATCTCAACAACCCTGGCCAGGGATTTCCAGTTATAGCCAATCGAACACAGCGCAACATCAACTCCCTATACCGGGAGAGACGAATCCCCTCCTATCGCTCATTACCTCCATGTGATTCGGGACTGTACCCAAAAGCCACCTTTTTGTACGCCCTCTTGAACGTGGTATGATGGAAATCAAAGCACAGTGGGAATCACACAAGTCTCTATGACGATCTTGGGAGTACAGACTAACCTGTACCAGTGTCACCAGAGAACTGCCATCTGACGTGAGGTATAATACCATCTGGGAGTTCTTGGCTAGGTCGTCCAGTGTACCCAGTCTCCACTGAGCACCCGTACACCATCCTTGATGTCAAACACCGATGGATATGGGATCATCCATCACCCATCATATGGGTCAAGATGCGTATACGCTAGTCTACTCTGGTGTATCGATGTCCTGTCTCGATACACCCTCGACTAGAAACTATTATAGGATGTACCTATCGACTACCGTGGCCCCACTAGTATGATCTCATCACAGTCCCAGTAGCCGAGTACATATCCTAAGGGCTTTATCAACATGTAACATAGAGACAATCAGAATACATGTTAAGATAAAGTGCAACCAGATAGCATACTATCATGTCGAGCAAGAAAGTCCTCCCTATATATGTCCAAGCATCCATTACAATATACATCATATGTACAGTAATGGCCTCTAGGGCATACCTATAACTAACAATCTCCCACTTGCACTAGGGCCATCTGTTGTGGTATCACATACCCAACAATTAGCCGTGGTTGATGTATCTTATACTCAGCCATCCCATAAAAGTCTCTACTGGGAAAAAGGCCTTTGTGAGTGGATCCGCGCTGTTGTCCTTTGTGTCTACTCTCCTAATCTCGATCTCCCTGGAGATCAACTATCTCCATGATCAGGTGATACTGCCTAAGAATTATATATGGATTTCTGATGGGACAGGGGTTCCTAGGCCAAAGCCATAACTCCATTGTCACACAATGGTTGGAACGAAGTTCATCTTATGAACTAAAATATATCCAGACTGCCTCTTTGGTAGCATCCTTGGTAACGATGTATCTTGCCTTTAATCGTCTAGTAAGTCACGGTATCTAGCTTGGAACTCTTCCTACATACCGTCCCTCCACTGAGGGTAAAGACAATGCCTGCGACTGACATTCAGTCGTCCTTATCACCCTGGAACCTTTCCAGTGATTCTCCCCAGGATCGATTGATACCATCTCACTACAGTTAGTGAGAATCCTAATATCCAAATAGATCTATCTCATAGATCCATAACCCAAGATTTAGGAGGTATCACCTTGATCCTATATGGAGAATCATTGTGATAAGAGGAGATTGACCGAGTGTAGCATAGGAAACTCCTTCCCTATCAAGAGTATGTCATCCACGTACTCTACGAGGATCACCACCATACTCCCTACTACCTTTTTGTATATACAAGATTCATCTACCATTTTGATGAAGTCAAACTCTTTGACTACCACATCAAAACAGACGTTCTATCTCCGCGATGCCTGCTTTATCGCATAAAACAACTTGCACACGTTTCCGCTGCTCCCACTGTCTACGAAGCCCTCTGGCTGTGTACTTATAGACGCACTCTTCCAAAACATCATTTAGAAAAGCAGTCATGACAGCCAACCACCAGATATCATAGTTATGGTATGTAGCAGTGGCAAGTAGGATCTGGATGGACTTAAGCATAGCTTTGAAAGTCTCAACTTTTCCATGTACACCAAGTAATCTTCTCAAGATATACTTGCTTCTGATGGGGATTTAACCCTTCAGATAAAGCAACCAAAGTCCATACTTTGTTGGTGTATAAGGATTCTATCTCAGATCGCTAAGCATCCAGCCATTCTTACAGAGTCCCGCTCCTGATGGCCAGCTCGAAACTTAGTCAGGTCATCATCTCATGATGCAATCCCCGCTCCCACTGTCATAGAGAAACCGAAGTATCTCTCAGGTGGGTAAGGATCCCTACCAGATCGGCGGAGAGGCTGAGGTTCGTTGGAATCTATTGAATCCTTTGGTTCTACCAAATCAACTGCAGTAGTTTGTATAGCTGGAACTCCTTCCAATTCTACCTCATGACCACTAATTTTTCAAAAGAAATTCCCTTTCACAAGGTGACAAAACATCTTTTGTTCCTCGGTCAGGTAGAAGATATTCCCTTGCGTATGCTTGGGATATCCAACAAACTTCCACATATCTGACTTTGCCTCGAGCTTGTCCAGTTTATGCTTTTAGACATAGGCCGGACAACCCCAAATCTTAACATACTTAAGATATGGGCTCTTCCCATTCCATATCACATATGAAGTGGAAGGCAACTGATTTGATTGGAACCCTATTCAATAGGTATGCAGCTTCATAAGTGCATAACTCCCAAAAAGGAAAATAGGAAACTCAGTAGTACTCATCATAGAGCACACCATATCACATAGGGTACAATTGCTCCGCTCCGATATACCATCGTGCTATGGTGTATACGGATGAGTAATGCTGAGAGAGAATCTCATTCTCCTTTAGAATAGTCCAGGATTTCCATGCTCAAGTATTCTCCTCCTTGATCTCATCAAAGAACATAATACTTATACCCGTTTTTGGTTCTCTATTTCTAACTTATATTCTGTAAATATCTCAAAAGTTTCGGACTTGTGTTTCAACAGGAACATATGTTCGAATCTTGAGAGATAATCAGTGAATGTAATGAAGTACAAAGAACCAGTGGCATGTGCAGACAGGGGACTCACATACATCATCATGTATCAATCCCAAGAGTTCGCCAACTCTTTCTCTGTTTCCAATAAACAGAGCTGTGGTCATCTTATCATTGTGACATGATCGGCAAGTTTCACAAGATGTAAATTCAAGCAGATTTAAATATGCATCTAAATGTAACTTCAGCTAGTCGGGTCGCATTGATATGACCTAGTCTACAATGCCTCAAGAAGTATTCGTTCATTTCTGAACTCTTCCTCTTGTGTGTGTTTTGTATACTAAGAACTGTAATTTGATTTAGAACGTTTATGTTTTTAGATAACGTGCCTGAACCGATCAACTCTTGATATAGGAAATGTTCAAAACATTATCCAACTATACAAAATTATATCCTTCTTTACTAATAAAGAGACTTGATATGATGTTGTATATCAGGTTCGGTATCTAATAACATTCGTTCAGAATCAATGTATTCTGATAATACAGGGTGATAACTACCAACAGACTTGACTGCAACACTTGCACTGTTTCTATCTAATGAAACTTATCACCCGTTCTCAGTTCTCTACCTATCTGTAGCCCATGTAACAAATTACATATGTGGGATCCCGATCCGGTATCAAATACCCAGGACGTAAAGGACATTGAGAAATAGTTCAGTGTAATGAACACACCCGAAGATGATGCATCAGTATGCACTATCTTCGTTTGGGCAGCAGGGGAATTCTGGTAATCTCCTATTTTCTGCTCTGTCTTATAACATTTATAAGTTGGAGCGGGACCAACGTTCCCCAGCTCATTATAACAAGCGGGTTCGGTCAATACATCCGTATTATTATCTTGATTAAGGCGTGAGATGGTCGCTACCTGGAGAGAGAGAGAGAAGAAAACACTCAGCGTATGCTCTTGCAAGATTAGATTGGTTATTAATGTACCTAATCAGGATGTCTCCCACTGTTTTAGTCAAATCTTCCTTCAAACCCTAAAAGGAAAGACTAGCCGGGATTAATTACACCCTACAAGTTCGCCAATCTTTCAGCCAGGCCAGTGCCGGTACTTTGAGGGTGGTTCCCCGTGCTTTCGCACGGACCTAATTAAAGTAAACCTCATTTTCCCAGGAGTGTAACCCCGTTGACACCTTTCTAGACACCTACTTGATCGGCTAATTGCAATGCGTAAAACTCTCCCAGGAGTAACTCTTACTCGCAGCGGGTATCGGGATCCAACTATCTCATAGAAGGTATGCAATCTCATTGCAAATTTCAACACTTGAAATTCCCAATAATATTTTACCCCTAGTGACTTATGACCTTAACTATGGTCAACAAATCATAAACACTAGTCAAGTTCTACCCGTCATTTCTTGATTAATTAGACCCACCCACATGACCCTTAACTAAAGTCAACAAAGTCACATGACTGTCATAACTAATCGCATCATATGCTATATAGGAAGACATCACTTAGTTACCGTACACTGTGCCTTAACTAAGGTCAACAAACACATCACGAATACTAAGTACTCTACTTCCTAAAATGACGGAGGGTTACGACAGGTTTTGAAGAAAACCTTTTGCGTAATGAACTTGATATCGTCGTAGAATCGAGTGATTTTAAATGGAGTGTTTTTGAGGCCTTTCTAGTTTTGCTAAAGAGGCCCGGTGAAGGGATCGTCGGCTCTTTCCTTATCGAATAAGGTGCAGAATATTTCACAAACACCACTATGCAAAGCAAAAACTATAGAAGCAATCAAAAGACAAACCGAGTTTGTAGCATCTGCCAGTTATTACTAAAGTGGTCACTCCCGGTGAAGGGATCTCGGCTCTTTCCTTATCGAATAAGGTGCTGGATGTTCTACAAGGAACACCGCTATGCAAAGCAAGAACTAGAGCTACCAGTTTTTAAACAAGTTTCTACAGCATCTTTTGGTTTCTTTTATTTCATTAATCTCATTAATGAAGTCCCATTTTATTATGCTTCACAAGCATCAGATTGTTGGGTTAACCTAGCACCTCATGAAGGGTTTGGAAGTATCACATGTACCAAAGATTGAATTTTTAGGGTGCTAAGTTAACAAACAAAGAATCGTTCCTAGAAAAATTAGGGTTTCAAAACTTGCACATCATCACAACTAAGAAAAGCTAGGGTTTTGATAGTACAACCTTTGTAGCTCCCTACACTAGACTCCTCGGCTACTTAGGGTTTGGAAAAGGTCCGCTTGAACTCCTCTAGGTCCACGATGATCCACCCGGAGTCCGCTTTGTCCAAGCTTGCAACTTCATAAGATCAAGAATGAAAATGGAAGCTAACACTCTAAACAAGTGGGCAAGACTTGTGTAGAATGATGTTGTGGAGGCTTTTCTCACTTCAAAATCCTAATTTGATGAGTATTTTGCTCACTACAAAAATCTAGAGAGCAATGAAGAAGGAGGAAGAAGATGATGGCTTTTTGAGAAGAAGAGAAAAGATTAACCCATGAAAGAAAATAGACAATATATGAATATATATTTTCCTCTTCTCATCTCAAACCATGATTAAATCATATGGATATTATTTCACTTGAGTTAAAACATAAAAGAGAAGATTAACTCATGGTTAGAAGGTAGGTGAGCATGGTTAGGTCAAGAAGAGTGTAGAACTCATCCATGAATTATCCTTTTCTTTTCCTTTTTGTTTTAAATCAAATGCAATAATAATTCATATATATTAAACCATGGTGTGAGTCTTATATTGCCACCATTTTCCATGTATATGCAACCATGAAGGATGATGTATGTATGTATGTGTGCATGCACATCCATATGTGCATGAATCAATAAAGAAAGCATACATGCATGCATACATCCATCAAACACAAGAAATGATTTCTAGTGAGAAACAAATGGTTAAATGATAAATCAACACTTGATTTATCAATCCGGCCATATCACATACGACCCCACCAAAAGCAAGCCGCCCGATCAATATACGGTATCCAATACATGTATTTTAATCGGGTCCATGCGCATATCGTATACGCGCACCACAACATTTCGCCTGGACTAGGTAACTCCTTTGTGGGACTCTAAGACTCGTCAATACGCCGGCAGTGGGTGATGATCATATCAAGTACCCCCAAGCCGCAAGCGGTCAGCTAAACGTAACGGCCACCCGGGTATTGAGCGATCAGAAGAAGACAAGCAAACCTGCTACAACTCCCGTCGAGCCAACTGGCAACACTACCCGTGCAGTCCGGTCTCCTCGTCTGATATGTCGCATATCAAGTCTAGGGGTGGTAAACGTCAGACCCCAATAACCGATAAGTCGTGCCGATGTGAGGCTCATAACGGGTAGAGAAACTACTGGTAACACTTACCAGTAAATCTCTAATCAGCCCTGGCCAGGGACTTCCCTATTACGGCCAATCGAGCACAGTACAACATCAACCCCCAATACCGGGAGAGACGAAACCCCTCCTATCGCCCATTGCCTCCATGTGACTCGGGACTGTACCCAAAAACCATCGTTTTGCACGCCCTCATGGACGTGGTAAGGTGGAAATCAAAGCACAGTGGGAATCACACAAGACTCTATGATGATCTCGGGTCTACAGACTAACCTGCACAAGTATCACCTGAGAAATGCCATCTGACGTGAGGTATAATACCATCTGGGAGTTCTCAGCGAGTCCGTCCAGTGTACCCAGTCTCCACTGAGCACCCGTATACCATCTCTGATGTCAAACACCAATGGATATAGGATCATCCATCACCCATCTCATGGGTCGAGAAGCGTATACGCTAGTCTACACTGGTATATCGATGCCCCGTCTCGATACACCCACGACTAGGGACCTTGAAGGATGTACTTGTGGACTACCATGTCCCCGCTAGTATGATCCGCATCATAGTCCAGGTAGTCAAGTACACATCCTAAGGGCTTTACCAACATGTAACTCTAAGACAGTATAAAGAGACAAGTATACATGTTAAGATAAAGAGTAACCAGATAGCATACCATCATATCGAGCAAGAAAGTCATCTCTATATATGTCTAAGCATCCAATATAATATACATCATCTGTACAATACTGGCCTCTAGGGCATACATACAACTAACAATCTCCCACTTGCACTAGGGCCAGCTGCTGTAGTATCGCATCCCGAGCATCCCGAAGAGTCTCTCAAACTGTGTCTGGGGAATGGCCTTCGTGAGTAGATCCGCTGTGTTATTCTTTGTGTCAACCCTCCTGACCTCGATCTCCCGGCAATCAACTATCTCCCGGATCAGGTGATACCGCCTCAGAATATGCCTGGATCGCTGACGGGACCTGGATTCCTTGGCCAAAGCCACCGCTCCATTGTTATCGCAATACAAAGGTATTGGATGCTCAATGGAAGGAACCACTCCAAGTTCAGTAATGAACTTCTTGATCCAGACAGCCTCTTTGGCAGCATCGTTGGCAGCGATGTATTCAGCCTCCATCGTCGAGTCTGCCACGGTTTTCTGCTTGGAACTCTTCCAGCTAACCGCCCCTCCGTAAAGGGTAAAGGCAAATCCCGACTGCGACTTAGAGTCGTCCTTATCACTCTGGAAGCTCGAATCGGTAAAGGACTCCACTTGGAGTTCTCCATTACCATACACCAAGAGCATCTCTTTAGTCCTTCGTAAGTATTTAAGAATGCTCTTCACTACTGTCCAGTGACTCTCTCCAGGATCAGCTTGATACCTACTCACTACACTTAGTGAGTATGCTACATCGGGTCTGGTACATAGCATCGCATACATGATAGAGCCTACAGCTGAAGCATAGGGTATCCCTTGCATGCGAGCTCTCTCCAAATCAGTCTTGGGAGACATCTCTTTGGAGAGAGTGACTCCAGAGATCGTGGATAAGTTCCCACGCTTGGATTCTTCCATACTAAACCTCTTTAGTATGGTGTCAATGTACCTAGATTGGGACAATCCCAATATCCTTTTGGATCTATCTCTATAGATCCTAATTCCCAATATGCAGGAGGCATCACCAAGATCTTTCATTGAGAATCTTTGTGATAAGAAGAGCTTGACCGATTGCAGCATAGGAATGTCATTTCCTATCAAGAGTATGTCGTCCACGTACAATACGAGGAAGACAACCTTACTCTCTGCTACCTTCTTGTAAATACAAGGTTCATCTACGTTTTTGACGAAATCAAACTCTTTGATAACGACGTCAAAGCAGATGTTCCAACTCCGCAATGCTTGCTTTAATCCATAAATGGATTTAAGCAGCTTGCACACCTTCCTGCTGCTCCCACTATCTACGAAGCCCTCTGGCTGAGTCATGTACACGCACTCTTCTAAATCACCGTTTAGAAAGGCAGTCTTAACATCCATTTACCAGATTTCGTAGTCATGATATGCAGCGATGGCAAGCATGATCCGGATGGATTTAAGCATAGCCACTGGAGAAAAGGTTTCGTCATAGTCCACACCTGGTCTTTGATGAAAACCCTTTGCAACAAGTCTAGCTTTGAAAGTCTCCATTTTCCCATCTACACCAAGTTTTTTCTTGAAGATCCACTTGCTCCCAATGGGTTTTACCCCTTCAGGAGCAACTTCCAAAGTCCATACTTTGTTGGTGTACATGGATTCCATCTCGGACCGCATTGCATCTAGCCATTTCACTGAGTCTCTACTCGTGATGGCCTGCTCGAAGCTAGTTGGGTCATCATCTTCCATGATGCAATCCTCGCTTCCACCATCAATGAGAAAACCGTAATATCTCTCAGGCGGATGAGAAATCCTGCTAGATCAGCGAAGAGGCTGGGGTTCGTCGGGTACTACTGAATCCTCTGGTTCTACCAAATCATCTGTTGTAGTTTGTTCTGCTGGAACTTCTTCTAGTTCTACCTCAATGCCACTAGTCTGTTTCATAAGAAAACATTTTTCTAAGAAAGTGGCATGTCGAGAAACAAACACCTTTTGTTCCTCGGAGTGGTAGAAGATATACCCTCGCGAATGTTTTGGATATCCAACAAACTTACATAGAACAGACCTTGCCTCGAGCTTGTTCGGATTTTGTGGTTTAACATAGGTATCCAATACACGCATTTTAATCGGGTCCATGCGCATATCGCATATGCGCACCACAACATTTCGCCTGGACTAGATAACTCCTTTATGGGACTCTAAGACTCGTCAATACGCCGGCAGTGGGTGATGATCATATCAAGCACCCCCAAGCCGCAAGCGGTCAGCTAAACGTAACGGCCACCCGGGTATTGAGCGATCAGAAGAAAACAAGCGAACCTGCTACAACTCCCATCGAGCCAACTGGCAACACTACCCGTGCAGTCCGGTCTCCTCATCTGATATGTCGCATATCAAGTCTAGGGGTGGTAAACGTCAGACCCCAATAATCGATAAGTCATGCCGATGTGAGGCTCATAACGGGTCGAGAAACTACTGGTAACATTTACCAGTAAATCTCTAATCAGCCCTGGCCAGGGACTTCTCTGTTACGGCCAATCGAGCACAGTGCAACATCAACCCCCAATACCGGGAGAGACGAAACCCCTCCATGTGACTCGGGACTGTACCCAAAAACCACCGTTTTCCGCGCCCTCATGGACGTGGTAAGGTGGAAATCAAAGCATAGTGGGAATCACACAAGACTCTATGACGATCTCGGGTCTACAGACTAACCTGCACAAGTGTCACCTGAGAACTGCCATCTGACGTGAGGTATAATACCATATGGGAGTTCTCGGCGAGTCCGTCCAGTGTACCCAGTCTCCACTGAGCACCCGTATACCATCTCTGATGTCAAACACCAATGGATATGGGATCATCCATCGCCCATCTCATGGGTCGAGAAGCGTATACGCTAGTCTACACTGGTATGTCGATGCCCCGTCTCAATACACCCATGACTAGGGACCTTGAAGGATGTACTTATGGACTACCATGTCCCCACTAGTATGATCCGCATCATAGTCCAGGTAGTCAAGTATACATCCTAAGGGCTTTACCAACATGTAACTCTAAGACAGTATAAAGAGTCAAGTATACATGTTAAGATAAAGAGTAACCAGATAGCATACTATCATATCGAGCAAGAAAGTCATCTCTATATATGTCCAAGCATCCAATATAATATACATCATCTGTACAATACTGGCCTCTAGGGCATACATACAACTAACACAGATATGAAACGAAATCAACAATATATAATATATATCTCATATATATAATATAAACATTCGTCTCAGGCAGTAATATGATCTCATCACAGAACATGGCAGCAGAAGAACATATATGAAATATTGGATATACTAGGACGTCCGTGTTTTAATACGAGCTTGTATAAAACACGGATTACACGGTCGCGATGAATAGCCAAACCCACATCCCTAGACCCCTATGAGAGCGGCAAGTAACCCTGCCAGTTCTAGAGTTAGGAGACCCGGTCTCGACTCCTCGAGATGGTCTCCCACTGGACCCTAGAACCCGGTTACTTATGCTCCCCGCCTTGGGTCTACCTAATGAGGAAAAGTAAATAATATACAATGGTGACATCATCCTCGGCCCGGAAGTGCCCCAATAAAAGAATACTACATACAATGAATTTTACATGAATGAAAATTAAAAAACTCTCATCTCACATAAAACCCTCGGCTATTCAGAACACGACGATCCAATATAACATATCACAGCAACACATAATATCTCATATCATCAATGTAAGTAAGTATGCATACACCGATTGTCGTTGATGTATAGCAACGAAAACCGGCGATACAACTACATACTACACTTACGGTCGCAGAAAAGAAAGTGTAAAACTACAACAGTTGGAATCCGCAATCTCCTTAGATATCGCATGCCTAACCAAATAAATTCCTTAGACATCGCATTCCTAACTATTATAAACCCCGCATTTTAGTCTTTATATCGAAAACACTTTTCATTATCTAGTCGGGCAATTCAACAAGATTCCCGATATTTTGATCGAATGCTCGTCGAAAACTTTAGTAGACGGCCACACCCCCGATGCCGTCGACGAAGTGCACTAAGGCCGAACACCGCTGCCGCGAGCACCCGAACGGATGCTTTTGGCGACGGGGTTCTCCTACAGTCACTTGGTCGGGGCTATGGGGCGTGGCTGTCTATTAAGTTTACCCGGCGAGTATCCGCATACGTTACGTGATTGCGACGGACTTTTGATCGCATCAAAATCCCATGGCAACCGATCATCTGAGACTAAACTGCTAGATTTATAACATTCAAATTAGTTATCTCATAACTATTTGTGGATTCCAAATACTGTATCACATTCCAGATAAATAGACAATGTTAAACTTTCCGATCGAATAAAAAACACCCAAAATTTCCCAAATGGCTCAACACTTGAGCGGAGTTTAAAAGCATCCATCACATGCCACAGTACCAATGCTCTAGCCGTAGAAGGGTCAAACCAACGCCTCATATGTGGCAACGCCATACTGCCCCAAACCCTAAGGTTTAGAGGCGGTTCAGACGGTCACATAATCGAGTTAAGGTTTGTGTTCTTCTAGAGGGTCCACCGCGTTACTTGCACGACTTAGAATGTTCTTAAACTACCGAAAAATCCAACACTTGGAAATTTTCCGACAGGGGAAAAAGTGAGTTATTGATATCTGTTCGAACTTTTTAACACGTTCTAAAATTACCCGGAAAAACTTAAATGAAGTTAAACTTTCCGATCGAATCAATGAGTTCCCAATACATCCCAGAAAACTCAACACTTGAGTAGAATAAAAAATTCTCAGAAGCATGCAAGAACACTTACGGATGTTACTGTACAAAAACTATCCCTCAATCATCAATTCTTGCCGCGGAACCACCGCCAATACCCTGGTTTGGCCGCGGTTCCGCGGCGCTTTGATGGATTTAGGGGGTCGTTTTTCACACATATCCATAAAATCACCTGCTTAATTTTCTGAGTATTTTTAATACGAAAAAAGACAACTTTTGAAATTTTTTCCAGAAACTAGGTTTTATCGGGTATTCGGAGTTCGATCGGATTTTAAACTTCGCCTAAACTTCGCCTAATGCTCTAGCTTGGCTCTGATACCACTGTAGGGTTACTAGGCACTCTAACAAGGTTCTACAAGGTATCAATCATACCCGATTTAAAATTTAGCTGTGCCGAACAACCCTAAACCAAGATCTTTAAACTAGAGATTAGGCGAAACAAAACATGTTAAACACTTTAACATCTAAGAGTTTAGGATTACAAACTTTGTAGTCCGGTCCTTCACTTCATAAGCGCCGTGTTGAGGTCCCTTCGCTGCGATCATCAAGAATCCGGACTGTAGAGAGGCTCCACAAAAGAAAGATGCAAGCTTGCTTCCAATCTTCGATAACTAAGATGATCTACATTGAAGAAACTTTAACTCAAGCTCTCACTCACTAATGAAGTGAACACCCTAATCTAAATGACTAGGATAGATTAGGATGATGAAGTAGGATTTTAGCTCTCATTTGTTTTCTTAATCTCACTCATTTTCATCACCTCTCAAAAAGCTAAAAAGCTTTTCAAGCAAGAAGGAAGAAGAAGAAGAAGCTAACTCTTTTGTGATGAATAATGAATAACTCAAGTGTGAGGTTAGAAATGCAACCATGGTATAAGTGAGAAGAACTAACCCTTGTAGTGATTTAACTAAGGTTAAAGGGTTGGGTTGGGTTAAACAAATATATTTAGAAAATATCATAACAAATATCTTTGCTTAAAACAAAAGCAAAGCTTCTAGAAGCTACTAGAAAGAATTAACCCAAATCAAACCCTAACCATGTTTAATCTCCACTGAACATGTTGCATTAATAACCCAAACATGTTACAATATTATATATCACATATACAATATTTTTTGTAACAAAATAAAATAATACAATTAACATATATTGCATATATATCAATGTATTACCCGAGTGAGAAAAAGAATCTTTTAGTGAGCTTATATTAGTTAACGTAATTTAATATATCAAATATATAATTATACATTAAATTATCGAATCAACACTTGATCCGATAATCCTGCTATTTCACAAATAACCGACTAATATATCATGTACCGATTCATCGAATCAACACTTGATTCGATGACCCGGCTCATATCAAAATATAGCGAGAATAGAATACGGTATCTCATATCGTGTTATCCTCGGTCCTGCACATATCACATATGTTCTCCTACTACGTTTTGCCTGAGTCAAGAAACCTCTGTGTAGGACTCTAAAGAATCATCAATACGCCGGTTGTAGGTGATGATCATATCAAACACCCACAAGCTGCAAGCGGTCAGCTAAATGTAACAACCACCCAGGTATTAAGCGATCAGAAGATCAACAAGCAAGCCTGTACATTCTCCTGCGAATCCAATCAGTAACACTCCCGTACAGTCCGGTCTCTTCGTCTGATATGTCGCATATCTCGTCTAGGGGTGGTAAACGTCAGACCCCAGTAGCTTGATAAGTCGTGTCGATATGAGGTCTATAACAGTTCGAGAAACTACTGATAACACTTTCCGGTAAATCTCAACAACTCTGGCCAGGGATTTCCAGTTATAGCCAATCGAACACAGCGCAACATCAACTCCCTATACCGGGAGAGACGAATCCCCTCCAATCGCTCATTGCTTCCATGTAATTCGGGACTACACCCAAAAGCCACCTTTTCGCACGCCCTCTTGGACGTGGTATGATGGAAATCATACCACAGTGGGAATCACACAAGACTCTATGACGATCTTGGGTGTACAGACTAACCTGTACCAGTGTCACCAGAGAACTGCCATCAGACGTGAGGTATAATACCATTTGAGAGTTCTCGGCGAGTCCATCCAGTGTACCCAGTCTCCACTGAGCACCCGTACACCATCCTTGATGTCAAACACCGATGGATATGGGATCATCCATCGCCCATCATATGGGTCAAGATGCGTATACGCTAGTCTACTCTGGTGTAACGATGCCCTGTCTCGATACACCCTCGACTAGGAACTATTATAGGATGTACCCATCGACTACCGTGGCCCCACTAGTATGATCTCATCATAGTCCCAGTAGTCGAGTACATATCCTAAGGGCTTTATCAACAAGTAACATAGAGACAATCAGAGTACATATTAAGATAAAGTGCAACCAGATAGCATACTATCATGTCGAGCAAGAAAGTCCTCCCTATATATGTCCAAGCATCCATTACAATATACATCATATGTACAGTAATGGCTTCTAGGGCATACATATAACTAACAAAATTCACACGGTTCCACCTCTAAAATTGGAAAGCAGAAATCAGTTGGTTCAAGAATTTCCTCATCAAGTATTATTTCAGTTAAATCAATCTCTAAAGTGACAAGTGGTTCAGTAAATACTTGAAGGCTAGTGGTCGACTGACTTAGAGGGTTTTCTTGTGTGTCCTGGTAGCACTCAGTCAATTCAATCATATCATCATCTAAGAAATCATCAAAATTTGATTGATCATTTACCTCACTTGGGTGACTCCCTAGATGACAGACATTAACACTATCGGGTTCTGATTGACTGTGCTCACTCCCTAGAATCCTCTCAGCTAAATGTTTCACTTGTTCCTCTATGTTAGCCAAAGATTGTGCTTGAGCAAGAAATAATTGCTCAGATTGCTGTATGAACAGGGCTAACATAGAAGCTGTTTGATTCTTGACCGCAGTCATCACTTCAATACCCTTTTTTACAGTGGTCAACCTAGCATCCATCTCACTATCAAACCCTACAGATGGTTCAACGGTTTCGGGTTGGAGGGGTTGTGATGGTGGTGATGCTAAAGCAGTCATTCTGTCGACCTCTTTTTCTAAATTTTCAATCAGTTGGTCAATGGTTGAAGTGGGACTGGGTTCAGGAGTGCTAGGGGGTGACCGTTAAGAATTTGGAACGGTTGGTCACCCCCTAGGAAAGGACAATCATCATGAACGTGTGAAGAATTTTGACAATTTGAACAAATAATTTGGGATTGAGTATAAACAAAAGAATAGGAATCGTGAAAAATTGAATTGAATTGTGTGTCACCCATTTTAACAAGAATTCACAAAAATCACAAAAACAAAGAATATCACACCCCTAGCAGTCTACGGTATTCTAAGTTAACTAGACCTGCTCAAGAACCTGATTGATGAAGTAAAACTGTGTCGAGAAATAGGCTCAAGATACATGAAGCCAGGTAAGTGCAAGGGAGAAGGGGAGGTTTTACAACGCTTTCGCGAAGTTCCTTAATTAAATAACCCTTTCTCTTGAACGCTTGCTTAGACATCCCGTGAACACTATACCGTCAAGCAAAATTCTAAACACAGTTAACTTCTCCTAATGAGCGCGAAGTCCTTAAAGTCAAAGTCTAATTGATTTTAAATTACTGGGGGTATGCAAGAATGCAGTTTGTGATTTGTGGGCTACGGAGAAAAGGTGATGAAATCTTTTACCGTATCTTGTTTGGTCATTTTGCCCTTAATTTCGTATTTAAAATGCAATGTTGAATCAAATAAAAGAATTTAAGCAATCAATCAATTTAAAGCAATTCTTTTTCAATTTTTTTTGTTAAGCGCTGCAAAAAATACGGTTAGTTCTCTTGTTCTATTGGCGGCAAATTTTTGCAAAGAATCCTGAAAAAGATAGAAAATTGGATTGCGTCGGATACGAGCGAAGGTGTTAGGAAATACGTAACGATGTGATTTAGTTTAAGAAAACCCTTTGAAAGTGATCCGAGTCGTTGAATGTTCGCTTGCGCGGGTCAAACTACCCGGATCTTTGGCACTAATCTTGTTAGTTATATGTATGCCCTAGAGGCCATTACTGTACATGAGATGTATATTGTAGTGGATGCTGGGACATATATAGGGAGGACTTTCTTGCTCGACATGATAGTATGCTATCTGGTTGCTCTTTATCTTAACATGTACACTTATTGTCTCTCTGTTACATGTTGATAAAGCCCTTAGGATGTGTACTCGACTTCTAGGATTATGATGCAGATCATAATAGTGGGGCCTGGGTAGTCTATGAGTACATCCTTCAATGTTCCTAGTCGTGGGAATATCGAGACGGGCCATCGATATTCCAGAGTAGACTAGCGTATATCTTCTCGACCCATGTGATGGGCGATAGATGATCCCATGTCCATTGGTGTTTGACATCAGAGATGGTATATGGGTGCTCAGTGGAGACTGGGTACACTGAACGGACTCACCGAGAACTCCCAGATGGTATTATACTTCACGTCAGATGGCAGTTCTCTGGTGACACTGGTACAACTTAGTCTGTTGACCTGAGATCGTCATAAAGTCTTGTGTGTCTCCCACTAAGCTTTGATTTCCACCCTACCACGGCTGTACTGAGTCGTGCAAACAGGTGGTTTTTGGGTACAGTCCCGATTCACATGGAGGCAATAAGCGATAGGAGGGGATTCGTCTCTCCCGGTATTAGGGGTTGATGTTGAACTATACTCGACTGGCCATAACTGGAAATCTCTGGCCAGGGTTGATGTGATTTACTGGTAAGTGTTATCAGTAGTTTCACGCTCGTTATGGACCTTACATCGGCATGACTTATCAAGCTACTGGGGTCTGACATTTACCACCCCTAGGCGAGATATGCGACATATCAGACGAACAGACCGGACTGTGCGTTAAGTGTTACTGGTTGGATTCGCAGGAGTGTGAGCAGGCTTGCTCGTTGATCTTCTAATCACTCAATACCCGGGTGGTCGTTAAGTTTAGCAGACCGTTTGCGGCTTGTGGGTGACTGATATGATCACCACCTGCTGCCGGCGTATTGACGAGTCTTTAGAGTTCTACACAGAGGTTTCCAGGATCAAGCGAAACGAAATAGGAGTACATATGAGATATGTGCGGGACCGAGAATAATACTAGTATGTGATACTGTATTCTATTCTCGCGATTTGTATCATTGGTCGGTTATATGCGATATAGCCGGGTTACCGAATCAAGTGTTGATTCGATATATTGATACACATGATATTAGTCGGTTATATGTGATATGACCGGATCATTAAATCAAGTGTTGATTTAATAATTTAATGTACAATTATATATTTGATATATTACTTTACATTAACTAGTATTTGTTCACTTAAGATTGATTTTCTCACTTTATGTGCACATGTTGTATATGTGATATATGTTAGTGCACTAGATTGTATCATACTTGATGATACATGCAAACTTGGGTGTGTGTATGACTTATACCATATTTAAGATAATGGTTAAGGTTTATATTTATTTTATAATTCAAAATTAGTGTGCACTTTGTCATGCTTGAAGCTTCATGAAGCTTTTAGCATCATTTGACTAAGTCCACTAACTTTGTCTCACTAAAGATATTTATTAACCAAACCACTAATTTAAACTATGGTTTACTCTCTACAAAGGTTAACTCACCCATTGTTGCAAATGATATTATCTTCACTTATTCTTTTCTTATTATTCAATCTTTTCTTTCTTCTTCTTCTTCTTCTTCTTCATCATCAAGAAGAAAAACCTTGCTAGAAATTTTTTAAGTGAAGAATTAAAGTGAGAAATCAAAATCTAAAGTGAACCCATTTCCTATTTCATCATCCTTTACTACATGCCATTTAGTTTAGGGTGTTCTCTTCACAAAGTTCTTGACCTAACTGAAGAGGGAGCTTGAGTTTGAGTCGCCTCGACGTAGATCATCTTCGGCCTCGAAATCAACGTGCTAGCTTGATCATTTCTCCGGGGAAATCCTTTCTAAAGTCCGGGATCTCGATGATCGCAGCGAAGGGACGTCAACACGGAGCTTTAGAAGTGAAGGACCGGATCTACAAAGGTTGTATTTTCATTCACTTCCTTTTGTAATGTTAGATTACATGTTTTGTTACCCTAGTTTTCTAGTTCGATTCGTAGTTAGATTGCTTAGCACACCCTAAAATTCTTGTTGTGGCATGTATGATGCTTGCAAACCCTAGGCTAGGTGCTAAGGAATCCCAACATGGTATCAGAGCCTAACTAGAAACTTAGACGATGTTAAGACAATCCGAAACAGAAAAACTCCACAAAAATACGATTTTGGAAACCTTGAAAATTGCACTCTGGAAATTTTTTAAAAAGTGGTCTGAAAATTATTTAAGCAACTGCAGAGTGGCATTTAGGGTATTTTAAGAACCCAGGTGAAATAAGAATGGGGGGCTCGGTTCCTGGCCGGCGACAGAAGCCAAAATTCCGGCGTCGCCGACCCCATATGCTCCCCTCCCCCTCGTATTGGTCCTGTGATCTTTTACTCTTATTCTGGAGTTTCTGGCATTGTTTGTTTAGTCCAAATTTTCATGTGATGATAATTGTGTTATGGACTCTTTGCGGAGTATTTCGTATTCGTATTTTTAGCATCGTATTGGTAACCTAGACTATGTTTAAGACTTCGAAAGAATTTCAAACAGAGCCCCATGACCCCCTCTGAAATTTCCATGTGTTGGAACTTTTCTAAGTTAATTATATTCGATGTTCGTGCAAGTAACTCTATAGACCCTCTAGAAGAACATATAAACCTTAACTCGATTCTATGCCCTCGGAACTGCGGTTTGAACCTTAGGGTTTGCCGTGGTTCCGTGGTGTCATAGGTGAGGCGTTGGTTTACCCCTTCTACTGCTGGATCATAGGTACTGTGGCACGTTTTGGGTACTTTAACTTCGCTCAAGAGTTGAGCTCATTGGGAGTTGTGGGGATTTGTTGATTCGCTCGAAATGTTTAACATCGTCTAGTATAATGTGATACAATACTTGGAATCAACAACATTTGAATTTTATAAGTCTTGCAATTTAGTCTCATTTGATCGGTTGCCACGGGATTTTGATGCGATCAAAAGTCCGTCGCAATCACTTTGTGTATTCGGATACTCGCCGATTAACATTACTAGACAGCCATGCCCCATAACCCCGACCAAGTGACTGTAGGAGAACTCCGTTGCCAAAAACCATTCGTCCGGGTGCTCACGGCCGTGGTGTTCCGCCTGAGTGCATTTCGTCATCGGTATCGGGGGTACGGCCGTCTACTAAAGTTTCCGACGGGCATTGGATCGGGATGTCGGGAATCTTGTTGAATTGCCCGACTGATTATTGGAAAGTGTTTTCAATATTGAGACTAAAATGCGGGGTTTATAATTGTTAGGCATGCGATGTCTAAGGAATTCATAATGTTAGACATGTGATGTCTAAGGCGGTTGCGGATTCCAACTGTTGTAATTTTCATTTTCTTTTCTGCGACCGTAAGTGTAATATATGGAGTATCGCCGATTTCGTTGCTATACGTCAACGACAATTGGGATACGCATATTTACTTACGTTGATGACATGTGATGTTATGTGTTGCTGGATATGTTATATTGAATCGTCGTGTTTGAATAGCCGGGGTTTTTTTTTTGCGAGATGAGTGTTTTTCATTTTCATTAATGTAAAAACTTGTATGTAGTATTCTTTTATTGGGGCACTTCCGGGTTGAGGAAGATGTCACCGTTGATGTATATTATTTACTTTTCCACATTAGGATAGACCCAAGGAGGGAAGCACAAGTAACCGGATTCTAGAGTCCAGTGGGAGACCATCTCGAGGAGTCGAGACTGGGTCTCCTAACTCTAGAATTGGTAGGGTTGCTTGCCGCTCTCGTAGAGGTCTAGGGATGTGGGTTTGGCTATTCATCATGGCCGTGGAATCCGTGTTTTATATAGGCTCAAAATAAAACACGGACATCCTAGTATATCCAATATTTCATATGTTGTTTTCTGCTGCGTTTTCTGTGATGTGATCATGTGATATGCTCAAATAGATACTGTATATAGTATATATGATATATATAGACGTTGCTTATGTTTTACACCCGCGCTAGCCCTGCCTCGCTCTGCCGTTAGTTACCTAACATAACGGTGCATAACGGGACTTTGAGGCGAATGCTGATGGCATAAGCGTATGTTGTATTTATCTATGATGTTTAGGTGACTTAAATGATGGGACATTCATTAATGAGATTAATGAAAGAAAATAAACCTAAAAGATGTTGTGGAATCGAATTTCAAAAATCAGGTAGCTCTAGTTGTTGCTTTGTATAGCGGTATTCTTTATAAAATATCCAGCACCACATTCGATGAGGAAAGAGCCGAGATCCCTTCACCGGGAGTGACTTCTTTAGCAATAACTAGTATATGCTATAACCTTCGGTTTGTTTTTTGATTGCTTTTTCTAGTTCTTGCTTTGCACAGTGGTATTGTGAATATCCTGCACCTCATTCGACGAGGAAAGAGCCGAGATCCCTTCACTGGGAGTGACCTCTTTAGTGAAACTAGAAAAAGCCTCAAAAGCACTCCATTTTAAAACCATTTAATTCTGCAACGAGATCAAGTTCAAAACGTTAAAGGTTTTCTTAAAAACCATCTGCAACCCTCCGTCATTTTAGGAAGTAGAGTACTTAGTATTCGTGCTGTGTTTGTTGACCATAGTCAAGGCACAGTGTACGGTAGCTAAGTAATGTCTTTATACACAGCATATGATGTGATTAGTTAGGACAGTCGCGTGACTTTGTTGACCTTAGCCAAGGGTCATGTGGGTGGGTCTAATTAATCACGAAATGACGGGTAGAACTTGACTAGTGCTTATGATTTGTTGACCATAGTCAAGGTCATAGGTGCTAGGGGTAAAAACCTTTATCGAGAGTTTCAAGTGTTGAAATTTGCAATGAGATTGCATATCTTCTATGAGATAGTTGGATTCTGATACCCACTGCAAGTAATTGTTACTCCTGGGAGAGTTTTACACTTTACAATTAGCCGATCAAGTAGGTGTCTAGAAAGGTGTCAACGGGGTTACGCCCCTGGGAAAACGAGGTTTATTTTAATTAGGTCCGTGCGAAAGCACGGGGAATCTTCCTCAAAGTACCGGCCCTGGTCTGGCTGAAAGATTGGCGAACTTGCAGGGTGTAACTAATCCCGGTTAGTCTTTCCTTTTAGGGTTTGAAGAAAGATTTGATAAAAACAGTGGGAGCCATCCTGATTAGATAAAATATATAACCAATCTAATCTTTCAAGAACAAACGCAGAGTGTTTTCTTCTCTCTCTCTCCAGGTAGCGACCATGTCACGCCTTAATCAAGATAATAATATGGATGTATTGACCGAACCCGCTTGTTATACTGAGCTGGGGAACGTTAGTCCCTCTCCAACTTATAACTGTTATAAGACCGAGCAGGAAATAGGGGAATACCAGGATTCCCATGCCGCCCAAACGAAGAAAGTGCATACTGACGCATCTTCTTCGGGTGTGTTCATTACATAGAACTGTTTCTCAGTATCCTCTACGTCCTGGGTATAAGATACCGGATCAGGATCCCATATATGTAACTGTTACATGGGCTACAGATAGGTAGGGAACTGAGAACGGGTGATAATTTTCAAGAGTTGGAAATGGTGCAATTGTTGCAAGCCAAGGTGTTGGCAGTTATCACCCTGTATTACCAAATACATTGATTCTGAACGAATGCTATTAGATACCGAACCTGATATACAACATCATATCGGTCTATTTATTTAGTAAAGAAGGATATAATTTTGTATTGTTGGATAATGTTTTGAACATTTCCTATATCAAGAGTTGATTGGTTTCAGGCACGTTATCTAAAAGCGTATACGTTCTAAATCAAACCATAGTTCTTAACGTACAGAACACACACAAGAGGAAGAGTTCAGATATGAACGAATCCTTCTTGAGGCATTGTAGACTAGGTCATATCAATGCGACCTGACTAGCAAGTTACATTTAGATGCATATTTAAATCAGTTTGAATTTACATCTTGTGAAACTTGCCAGTCATGTCACAAAGATAAGATGACCATAGCTCCATTTACTGGAAACAGAGAAAAAGTTAGTGAACTCTTGGGACTGATACAGTGATGTATGAAGGTCCCCAGTCTACATATGCCAGGACAAGTTCTTTGTACTTCCTTACATTCACTGATGATCTCTCAAGATTCGGACACATGTTCCTGTTGAAACACATGTCTGAAGTTTCTGAGAAATTCAAAGAATATAAGATAGAAGTAGAGAACTAATACAGGAATAAGTATTATGTCCTTTGATGTGATCAGGAAGGAGAATACTTAGGAATGGAATTCCTGGACTATTCTAAAGGAGAATGAGATTCTCTCCCAGCATTACTCCTCCGAATACACCACAGCACAACGGTGTATCGGGGTGGAGCAATCGCACCCTATTAGATATGATGCGCTCTATGATGAGTACTACTGAGTTACCTGTTTCCTTTTTGGGGGTTATGCACTTGAGAAGCTGCATACCTATTGAATTGGGTTCCAACCAAATCAGTGCCTACCACTCCATTTGAGATACGGTATGGGAAGAGCCCATATCTTAAGTGAGTTAAGATTTGGGGTTGTCCGGCCCATGTCTAAAAGCAAAATCCGGACAAGATCGAGACAAGGTCAGTTCTTGTAACATTTTAAAAATAATTAAATAATTAATTAAATAAATAAAATCGTTTAAGTGAATTTTATAATTTTCGGTAAAGTAAAACGTAGTTTTCATAAAACTAAACCGTAATTATTTTCACTATAAATTTAAAAATACCTATTTTAATTATGTTATTACTAGTAAATGGTGTTTATTTAGCCACTTATAAATTTTTAGTTTAATTAAATATTTTTCTTAAATTAATTATTTTAAATATTAACATAAGCTTTATTTTTACACTAAATTAGTGTAAATTACAAATTTGAATGGGTTGAGTTACCAAAAGTGAACCATTACATATTAGAATCGAGTGTGTTTCATGCAAAATTTATTTTCAAAATTTTACAATGGTTCTAGACCATTCTAGGTCAAATGGAGTGAAGAAAATAAAGAATTTTTAAATAAATTCATGAAAAGACTTAATTGTATGATATTTTTGTGAAACCTTCTACACTTTTCTTCACCTTTTCTCACTCTCTTCTCTTTTCCTCACCTCATGGCCGGCCTCACCTCCATGGGCAGCCCCAAAATCCCCCCCCCCTTCATTTTTGTATTAAAAATCATCAAAATTCATCAAAAATTCATTAAAAAACCCACAAAATCCTAATAAATTCCTACCCTCTATTCTTTGCTCATCTTTACATGGATTTTGGAGATGGAAAGCATTCATTTTGGAGGCTTATTTTCATGTTTGGATTTCATGTTGTGGAGGTATAAATCTTCTTCTTTTGATTTATTGTTATTAGATGTTTCATTTAAGCATAATTTGATTTAATAAATAATTTCTATCTACAAGTTTTAAAATTCAAGTTAGGGTTTATAAAATTAAGTTATGGTTTTTATTAATTAAGTAGGGTTATAATAACTAGTTTATCATTTTTAGAAGTGGAAAATCTTGTATGGATGATATATTGTAAATTGTTTATCCAAAATTGTTTAAATTAATCCATTTTGCAAACTAGATTTCTATATATTGTATATATTGGTGAGATAAAATTCCAATTAATATTTGTAACACTATATTGTGGTTTTAATGAGGATATTAATTTGTTGGTGGAATGACAAACTTAAATTGGTTATTAGTTTCTATTGATAATTGAAAAATACTAATAAAAATGCTATTTTTGCTAACTAGATTTTGGAAATTCATAAATAAATGAGGTTTAAAATATAAATTATGATTTCATTATATTATTATCATCATGAATTGTAGTTTAATGTATTAATTCATGCAAAATCCAGTTTAGATGTGATATTGTGAAATTTTCCTTAAAAGTATCGAAATCGGGCAAGTTTGCAAACTAGAATTTTCAAACTAATATAAATTAGGGTGTTAAAAATATAGTGATGGTTTATATAGTCTAGTTATAGTAATTAATGAATATTATGACCATTAGTTTCTTTTAAACATCAAGTTTTGAAGTAAAACGGTAAATTGGTGTTTTCAGGTTTTACGGAATCGGACGATTTGATCGATTTTTAGGGTTTCGATGAATTAATTCATGTTTTATATTATAAGTAATGAGTTTTATAACTATGAGTTGTTTGTTGATACTTATCTCGATCAATCGGCGTTTGTACGCCGATATCGAGCGATATTTGGTTTTTTTGCATGAGCGGGACATAGGTTTTAACCTATGCGCGTTTCGTGCGTCGTTTTGATGTTGTCCGTGATTCAGTTTACGATATTATATGTGTTTGCGTATAGGTACCCCTCACGTGGACTGCGGGCGATGAAGAAGAGGATGGCGACACCGCCTTCGGCAGACAAGGACCAGGTGAGTAGATGTATATCTACGGGGGGAAGTCGGGTGGATGGCGTTTAGCACCCCCGCAAACGTAGAATAGGGATAGTACTTATTGTCATTAGGAAGCCAGACGTGACCTTAGAATTTCGGTAAGTACGACCCTAGTAGTGACCTTAAGCTGGACTAGATTGATTTAGAAAGACCTTACCCAAGGATGAATATCTTGGAGGAGATTCGTAGCTTTCAGGTAGATACACACACGCACACACTGAGACTCGACGTGGTGTATACGTGTATGTGTATATATATATATATAGGACTAGATGTAGATACACACACACACACACACACACACACACACACACAATACGTATATGTGATACAAGGATGTGATATGATACACGGGGATAAAACAATATAACTGGGCTTGATGCCGTGATTCTTGGCTTTACGGTCATGTTATGATGTTAGCGGATCATTAGGAAATGAGATAATGAATAGGTATACATAAATAATAAAGGGTGGTGATGATATTGAAGTATATGGGACTCTAAAATAGAACCCGGTGTCACGACCCGCAAGGTACGGAACGCGACCGGCCCTTAGATTACGAGACGTCTCAAGGCGTTCGTAAAATAAGTAAGCCGAAGCCCAGAATACAAAACCCAATTAAGATCTTTAGAGTGAAGGAAAACCAAATTATTTAGCATTTACTTCATTACCTAATCAAATTGCCTTTTTAAAATAACTTTCCTTTTCCCTAAAATTCCAGCAGAATCTCACATGTAAAATCAGCCTCAATGGTGCAAGCAGATATATAAAGGAATAACAGTGCATAAGAAATAGCATGTCGACTCAAGTGAGTTCGACCCAGATATATCACAAAATAAATCCCCAAGTCTCACAATCTCACCTCTAGGTCAATACACAGTAATCCAAATAAAACAGGTACAACTGAAATGATAGTAGCAGTAGATGGAGTGTTCTAGATACAACAAATATATAAGGTGGTACAACCTGATAATAACCCACCTAAGAGCAAAAGCCTCGGGTCCAGGCAAAAAGTGCAAAAGAAGCAAAAGTATCCGCCGCTACCGTGCTGACGGAGTGGACCTGCAGAAAAGCTGTGGCACAACGGGGTGAGTTGCCAACTCGTGAGTAATAAATAACATCTACTAAGGCTATCGTATGTATGCACACAAGTATCCTGGCATCCCTAAAGCAGGTATGGCTACAAGTTCTAGCAAGTATGTATGCATCGACAAGGTGCTAGCAAGTATAAATTGTTAGTTATATGTATGCCCTAGAGGCCATTACTGTACATAGGATGTATATTGTAGTGGACGCTGGGACATATATAGGGAGGACTTTCTTGCTCGACATGATAGTATGCTATCTGGTTGATCTTTACCTTAACGTGTACACCGATTGTCTCCATGTTACATGTTGGTAAGGCCCTTAGGATCTATACTTGATTACCTGGACTATGATGCGGATCATACTAGTGGGGACACGGTAGTCCATAAGTACATCCTTCAAAGTCCCTAGTCGTGGGTGTATCGAGACGGGGCATCGATATACCAGAGTAGACTAGCGTGTACCTTCTCGACCCATACAGATGGGCGATGGATGATCCCATATCCATTGGTGTTTGACATCAGAGATGATATACGGGTGCTCAGTAGAGACTGGGTACACTGGACGGACTCGCCGAGAACTCCCAGATGGTATTATACCTCACGTCAGATGGCAGTTCTCTGGTGACACTGGTACAGAGTAGTCTGTTGACCCGAGATCGTCATAGAGTCTTGTGTGGTTCCCACTATGCTTTGATTTCCATCTTACCACGTCCAAGAGGGCGTGCAAAACGGTTGTTTTTGGGTACAGTCCCGAGTCACATGGAGGCAATGAGCGATAGGAGGGGATTCGTCTCTCCCGGTATAGGGGGTTGATGTTGCGCTGTGTTCGATTGGCTATAACAGGAAATCCCTGGCCAGGGTTGCTGAGATTTACTGGTAAGTGTTACCAGTAGTTTCTCGAACAGTTATAGACCTCATATCGACACGACTTATCGAGCTATTGGGGTCTGACGTTTACCACCCCTAGGCGAGATATGCGACATATCAGACGATCAGACCGGACTGTACGGTAGTGTTACTGGTTGGATTCACTGGAGTGTGAGCGGGCTTGCTCGTCGATCTTCTGATCGCTCAATACCCGGGTGGCCGTTACGTTTGGCTGACCGCTTGCGGCTTGTGGGTGTTTGATATGATCATCACCTGCTGCCGGCGTATTGACGAGTCTTTAGAGTCCTACACAGAGGTTTCCTGGCTCAAGCGAAACGAAATAGGAGCGCATATGAGATATGTGCGGGACCGAGAATAATACGAGTATATGATACTGTATTCGATTCTCGTGATGTGACATTGATCGGTTATATGCGATATAGCCGGGTTATCGGATCAAGTGTTGATTCGATAAGATGTTACTAATGATACCAGTCGGTTATGTGCGTCATGACCGGATCGTTAAATCAAGTGTTGATTTAATGATTTAATGCATAATTATATATTTGATATATTACTTTGCATTAACTAGTATTGGTTCACTTTAAATGGATTTTCTCACTCGGATTGTACACATTGTATATGTGATATACTTTTGTGCACTTGATTGTATCATGTTTGATGATACATGTTATGCTAGGGTTTTTGTGTAAAGATCAAACCATGGTTACATGATTATGGTTAGGGTTTTGTTTTATTCACTTATTTATTTATCCATTTCATTTTGGAAAATAAATGAGAAGAGAAAAGAATGGTGGCTTTATTTGTTGTTTAGTTGAAGCTTCATGAAGCTTTGACTTTGTCCACCATTCTTATCTCATCCTTAACCCTAACCATTCCTTTAACCCTTGGTTAATTCTCTACACATAACCATAGTTAGAATTATGATAAGGATTGTTTTTCTATTCTTTTTTGATTAACTTATCATATATCATTTTCTTCTTCTTCTTCCTTGAACTCAAGAAGAAAACCATTCTTCATCAATGGTGATTGATGAAAACAAGTGAGAAATCCAATTCTAAAGTCTACCCACTTCCTATTTCTTCATCCTCTACCTCTTGCCAAGTAGTAGAGTGTGTTTTCTTCACAAGTTTCTTGACTTGGTGAAGTCGGAGCTTGATTTAGCGATACCTCGACGTAGATCATCTTCGGCATGGACATCGATGACCTAGCCCGTCCATTCTCCGATGAAGCCGACGCTAGAGCCCGGGACTTGTTATGGACAGCGAGGAGACTTCATTGCGGAGCTATGGAGGTGGAGAACCGGATCTACAAAGGTTGTATTTCCGTATCTCTTAGTTAAGTGTTAACTAGTTTACTTTTCGCCTAGAAATCTAGCCAACGATCCGTACACTAGGGTTTCTCGGCACCATATTTTTTGAAATTGGCATGGTTGATGCCTTGTGAGACCTCTTGAGAGTGTCTAGGAACCCTACAGTGGTATCAGAGCCTAGCTAGAGCCTTAGGCGAAGTCTAGACGGAATTTGAAGTCCGAACGAACCGAAACCACAAAAATTTCCATGCTCTCTGTCCTTTTTCTAAAACAGTGAGTTTTTCAACATTAAAAATATGCAGAAAAATCAGCAGGTGAATTTAAGAGGTACTGTGAAATTCGTGCTCCTAACTCAATCAAACTGCCGCGTTTCCGCGGCACGAGCAAGGCTCGTGCGGCGGATCCGCGGCCGTACGACATCATTGTTGAGCGAATCTTACACAGTAACTCCTAATAGATAGTGCTGGATTTTCTGGGTATTTTTAAAATTTATTCAAGAGTTGAATTTTCTGGAGTTGTTTTGGGGATTCGGTGTTTCGATCGGAGTATCAAATTTTGTCTGTTTGGCTTTCCGGATAAATTTTAGAATATGTTAAAAAGTTCGACCGGATATAAATACCCAATTTTTTCCCTGTTGGGAAATTTCCAAGTGTTGGATTTTTCCGTAGTTTGACAACGTTCTAAGTAGTGCAAGTAACGCGATGGACCCTCTAGAAGACAACAAACCTTAACTCGATTATGTGACCGTCTTGAACTGCCCTTTGAACCTTCGGGTTTGGGGCAGTACGGCGTGCCACATGTGAGGCGTTGGCTTGACCCTTCTACGGCTGGACCGTTGGTACTGAGGCACGAACTGATTGTTGTTAGACTCATATTTCATGTGTTGATCTGTATCGGGAAAACTTGGGTATTCGATTGTTCGATCGGAAAGTTTGACATTTTCTATTTATCCGGAATGTGATACAATAATTGGAATTCACAAGAAGTTATGAGATAACTGAATGAATGTTATAAACATAGCAGTTTAGTCTCACTTGATCGGTTGCCACGGAATTTTGATGTGATCAAAAGTCCGTCGCAATCACGTAGCGTACGTGGATACTCGCCGGGTAAACTTAATAGACAGCTACACCCCATAGCCCCGACCAAGTGACTTTAGGAGAACCCCATCGCCGAAAGCATCCGTTCGGGTGCTCGCGGCAGCGGTGTTCCGCCTTGGTGCACTTCGTCGACGGTATCGGGGGTGCGGCCGCCTACTGAAGTTTGCGACGAGTATTCGATCAGGATGTCGGGAATCTTGTTGAATTGCCCGACTTGATATTGAAATGTGTTTTCGATTTTGAGACTAAAATGCGGGGTTTATAATTGTTAGGCATGCGATGTCTAAGTAATTCATTTGGTCAGGCATGCGATGTCTGAGGTGGTTGCGGATTCCAACTGTTGTAGTTTTACACTTTCTTTTCTGTGACCGTAAGTGTAATATGTGATATCGCCGGTTTCGTTGCTATATGTCAACGACAATTGGGATGCGCATATTTACTTACGTTGATGACATGTAATGTTATGTGTTGCTGGATATGTTATATTGGATCGTCGTGTTTGAATAGCCGGGGGTTTTTATGTGAGATGAGTGTTTTTCATTTTCATTCATGTAAAACTTGTATGTAATATTCTTTTATCGGGGCACTTCCAGGTTGCGGAAGTTGTCACCGTTTGTATATTATTTACTTTTCCGCACTAGGATAGACCCAAGGAGGAGGGCACAAGTAACCGGGTTCTGGAGTCCAGTGGGAGACCAACTCGAGGAGTCGAGTACGGGTCTCCTAACTCTAGAATTGGTAGGGTTGCTTGTCGCTCTCGTAGGGGTCTAGGGGTGTGGGTTTGGCTATTCATCACGGCCGTGGAATCCGTGTTTTATACTGGCTCGTATTGAAAACACGGACGTCCTAGTATATCCAATATTTCATATGATTCTTCTGCTGCCTTATCTGTGATGTGATCATGTGATGTTCTGTGATAGATACAGTATATAGTATATATGATATATTATATAGACGTTACTTATGTTTTACACCCGTGCTAGCCCTGCCCCGCTCTGTCGTTAGTTACCTAACCTAACGGTGCACGAGGGGACATCGAGGCGAATGCGGATGGCATAAGTGTACGTCGTATTTATCTGTGATGTTTAGGTACTTAAATGATGGGACTTCATTAATGTGATTAATGAAATAAAAGAAACCTAAGATGTTGTAGAATCGAATTTCAAAATAAAACAGGTAGCTACAGTTCTTGCTTTGCACAGAGGTATATATGATATATCCTGCACCTTATTCGATAAGGAAAGGACCGAGATCCCTTCACCGGGAGTGACTCCTTTAGCAATAACTGGCAGATGCTACACACTCGGTTTGTCTTTTGATTGCTTTTAAGTGTTTTTGCTTTGCACAGTGATATATGTGATATATCCCGCACCTCATTCGACGAAGAAAGGACCGACGATCCCTTCACCGGGAGTGACTCCTTTAGCAAAACTAGAAAAGCCTCAAAAACACTCCATTTTAAAATCATTTGATTCTGCGACGATATCAAGTTCATTACGCAATAGGTTTTCAGAAAAACCTGTCGTAGCCCTCCGTCATTTCAGATAAGTCCTATTTAGTATTCGTGCTACGTTTGTTGACCTCCGTCAAGGCGTAGTGTGCGGTAGCTAACTAGTATTTATCTGTTTATGCATATGATGCAGATTTAGTTAAGGTAGTCGTGCGGCCTTGTTGACCTCCGTCAAGGGTCGTGCGGGTGGGTTTAATTCGATCAAGAAATGACGGGTTGAACTTGACTAGTAGCCTATGGTTTGTTGACCTCCGTCAAGGTCATAGGGTGCTAGGGGCAAAATATTATCGGGAATTTCAAGTGTTGAGATTTGCAATGAGATTGCATACCTTCTATGAGATAGTTGGATCCCGATACCCGCTACGAGTAAGTGTTACTCCTGGGAGAGTTTTATACATTACAATTAGCCGATCAAGTAGGTGTCTAGAAAGGTGTCAACGGGGTTACGCCTCTGGGAAAACGAGATTTACAGTAATTAGGTTCGTGCGAAAGCACGGGGGACCTCCCTCAAAGTACCGACACTGGCCTGGCTGAAAGATTGGCGAACTTGTAGTGTGTAATTAATCCCGGCTAGTCTTTCCTTTTAGGGTTTGAAGGAAGATTTGATAAAAAGCAGTGGGAGCCATCCTGATTAGATAAAATAAAAACCAATCTATTCTTGACAGAGCGCACGCTGAGTGTTTTCTTCTCTCTCTCTCCAGGTAGTGACCATATCACGCCTTAATCAAGATAATAATACGGAATATTGACCGAACCCGCTTGTTATACTGAGCTGGGGAACGTTGGTCCCGCTCCAACTTTTAATTGTTATAAGACCGAGCAGGAAATAGGGGATTACCAGAATTCCCGTGCCGCCCAAACGAAGAGAGTGCATGCTGATGCATCATCTTCGGGTGTGTTCATTACAGAGAACTGTTTCTCAGTATCCTTTACGTCCTGGGTATGTGATACCAGATCAGGATCCCACATATGTAATATGTTACATAGGGCTACAGATAGGTAGAGAACTAAGAACGGGTGATAAGTTTCATGAGGCAGAAAACGGGGCAAGAGTTGCAGCCAAGTCTGTCGGTCACTGTCACCCTGTATTACCAATACATTGATTCTGAACGAATGTTATTAGATACCGAACCTGATATACAAAATCATATCAGTCTCTTTATTAGTAAAGAAACGGTAAAATTTTGTATTGTTGGATAATGTTTTGAACATTTCCTATATCAAAAGTTGATCGGTTCAGGCACGTTATCTAAAAGCATTGATGTTCTAAATCAAATTACAGTTCTTAGTATATGGAACACACACAAGAGGAAGAGTTCAGAAATGAACGAATCCTTCTTGAGGCATTGTAGACTAGGTCATATCAATGTGACCCGACTAGCTGAAGTTACATGTAGATGCATATTTAAATTAGTTTGAATTTACATCTTGTGAAACTTGCCAGTCATGTCACAAAGATAAGATGACCATAGCTCCGTTTACTGGAAACAGAGAAAGAGTTAGTGAACTCTTGGGATGATACATGTTGATGTATGTAGGTCCCCAGTCTACATATGCCAGGACTGGTTCTTTATACTTCATTACATTCTCTGATGATCTTTCGAGATTCAGACCTATGTTCTTGTTGAAACACAAGTCCGAACCTTTTGAGATATTCACAGAATATAAGTTAGAAGTAGAGAACCAAAATACGGGTATAAGTATTATGTCCTTTGATGTGATCAAGGAGGAGAATACCTGAGCATGGAATTCCTGGACTATTCTAAAGGAGAATGAGATTCTCTCTCAGCATTACTCCTCCATATACACCATAGCACGATGGTATATCGGGGCGGAGCAGATACACCCTATCTGATATGGTGTGCTCTATGATGAGTAATACTGAGCTACCTATTTCCTTTTGGGTGTTATGCACTTGAGAAGATGCATACCTATTGAATAGGGTTCTAATCAAATCAGTTGCCTACCGCTTCATATGTGATATGGAATGGGAAGAACCCATGTCTTAAGTTAGTTAAGATTTGGAGTTGTCCGGCCTATGTCTGAAAGCAAAATTCGGACAAGTTCGAGGCAAGGTCTGTAATGTAGAACTGGAAAGGTTCCAGCTATACAAACTGCAGCTGATGATTTGAAAGAACCAAAGGATGCGATAGTTACCAACGAACCTCAGCCTCTCGGCCGATCTAGTAGGGTTCCTCACCCACCTGAGAGATACTTCGGTTTCTCGATGACAGTTGGAGCAAGGATTGCATCATGAGATGATGACCCAACTAGCTTCGAGCTGGCCATCGAGAGTAAGACTCTGTAAGAATGGCTGGATGTTTAGCGATCTGAGATGGAATCCATGTACACCAACAAAGTATGGACTTTGGTTGCAATATCTGAAGGGTTAAATCCCCATCAGGAGCAAGTATATCTTGAGAAGATTACTTGGTGTAGATGGAAAAGTTGAGACTTTCAAAGCTAGACTTGTTAAAGCTTTTCGTCATCGACCAGGTGTGGATAATGATGAAACCTTTTCAAGTAGCTGCTATGCTTAAGTCCATCCAGATCCTACTTGTCACGGCTACATACCATGACTGCGATATCTGGTGGTTGGGTGTCTTGACTGCTTTTCTAAATGATGATTTAGAAGAGAGTGTCTATAAGTACACAGCCAGAGGGCTTCGTAGACAGTGGGAGTAGCGGAAACGTGTGCAAGATGCTTTATAGGATTAAAGCAGGCATCGCGGAGTTGGAACATCTGTTTTGATGGATTAGTTGAAGAGTTTGACATCATCAAAATGGTAGATGAACCTTGTATAAAGAAAAAGGTAGTAGGGAGTATGGTGACGATCCTCGTAGAGTACGTGGATGACATACTCTTGATAGGGAAGGAGTTTCCTATGCTACGCTCGATCAATCTCCGCTTATCACAATGATTCTCCACATAGGATCAAAGTGATACCTACTAAATCCTGGACTTTGGATCTATGAGATAGATCTAAATGGATGTTAGGATACTCACTAGCTATAGTGAGAGGGTATCAAACAATCCTGGGGAGAATCACTGGAAGGGTTCCAGGGTGATAAAGATGACTGAATGTCAGTCGCAGGCATTGTCTTTACCCTCAGTAAAGGGACGGTATGTTGGAAGAGTTCCAAGCAAGATACCGTGGCATACTAGACGATAAAGGCTTGATACATCGCTATTTAAGATGCTACCAAAGAGGCTGTTTGGGTATATATTGGTTCATAAGATGAACCATGTTCCTCCCATTGTGTGACAATGGAGTTGTGGCTTATGCCGAGGAACGTCCGTCCCATCAGTGATCCAGACATATTCTAAGGCAGTGTCACCTGATCATGGAGATGGTTGATCTCCAGGGAGATCGAGGTTAGGAGAGTAGACTCAGAGGACAACACAGCGGATCCACTCACAAAGGCCTGTTCCCAGAGAGAGACTTTTATGGGATGGTTGAGTATGAGATACTACAACCACTGCTACAGATGGCCCTAGTGCAAGTGGGAGATTGTTAGTTATATGTATGCCCTAGAGGCCATTACTGTACATAGGATGTATATTGTAGTGGATGCTGGGACATATATAGGGAGGACTTTCTTGCTCGACATGATAGTATGCTATCTGGTTGATCTTTACCTTAACGTGTACACTGATTGTCTCCCTGTTACATGTTGGTAAAGCCCTTAGGATCTGTACTTGACTACCTGGACTATGATGCGGATCATACTAGTGGGGACACGGTAGTCCATAAGTACATCTTTCAAAGTCCCTAGTCGTGGGTGTATCGAGACGGGGCATCGATATACCAGAGTAGACTAGCGTGTACCTTCTCGACCCATACAGATGGGCGATGGATGATCCCATATCCATTGGTGTTTGACATCAGAGATGATATACGGGTGCTCAGTAGAGACAGGGTACACTGGACGGACTCACCGAGAACTCCCAGATGGTATTATACCTCACGTCAGATGGCAGTTCTCTGGTGACACTGGTACAGAGTAGTCTGTTGATCCGAGATCATCATAGAGTCTTGTGTGGTTCCCACTATGCTTTGATTTCCATCTTACCACGTCCAAGAGGGCGTGCAAAACGGTTGTTTTTGGGTACAGTCCCGAGTCACATGGAGGCAATGAGCGATAGGAGGGGATTCGTCTCTCCCGGTATAGGGGGTTGATGTTGCGCTGTGTTCGATTGGCTATAACAGGAAATCCCTGGCCAGGGTTGCTGAGATTTACTGGTAAGTGTTACCAGTAGTTTCTCGAACAGTTATAGACCTCATATCGACACGACTTATCGAGCTATTGGGGTCTGACGTTTACCACCCCTAGGCGAGATATGCGACATATCAGACGATCAGACCGGACTGTACGGTAGTGTTACTGGTTGGATTCACTGGAGTGTGAGCGGGCTTGCTCGTCGATCTTCTGATCGCTCAATACCCGGATGGCCATTACGTTTGGTAGACCGCTTGCGGCTTATGGGTGTTTGATATGATCATCACCTGCTGCCGGCGTATTGACGAGTCTTTAGAGTCCTACACAGAGGTTTCCTGGCTCAAGCGAAACGAAATAGGAGCGCATATGAGATATGTGCGGGACCGAGAATAATACGAGTATGTGATACTGTATTCGATTCTCGCGATGTGACATTGATCGGTTATATGCGATATAGCCGGGTTATCGGATCAAGTGTTGATTCGATAAGATGTTACTAATGATACCAGTCGGTTATGTGCGTCATGACCGGATCGTTAAATCAAGTGTTGATTTAATGATTTAATGCATAATTATATATTTGATATATTACTTTGCATTAACTAGTATTGGTTCACTTTAAATGGATTTTCTCACTCGGATTGTACACATTGTATATGTGATATACTTTTGTGCACTTGATTGTATCATGTTTGATGATACATGTTATGCTAGGGTTTTTGTGTAAAGATCAAACCATGGTTACATGATTATGGTTAGGGTTTTGTTTTATTCACTTATTTATTTATCCATTTCATTTTGGAAAATAAATGAGAAGAGAAAAGAATGGTGGCTTTATTTGTTGTTTAGTTGAAGCTTCATGAAGCTTTGACTTTGTCCACCATTCTTATCTCATCCTTAACCCTAACCATTCCTTTAACCCTTGGTTAATTCTCTACACATAACCATAGTTAGAATTATGATAAGGATTGTTTTTCTATTCTTTTTTGATTAACTTATCATATATCATTTTCTTCTTCTTCTTCCTTGAACTCAAGAAGAAAACCATTCTTCATCAATGGTGATTGATGAAAACAAGTGAGAAATCCAATTCTAAAGTCTACCCACTTCCTATTTCTTCATCCTCTACCTCTTGCCAAGTAGTAGAGTGTGTTTTCTTCACAAGTTTCTTGACTTGGTGAAGTCGGAGCTTGATTTAGCGATACCTCGACGTAGATCATCTTCGGCATGGACATCGATGACCTAGCCCGTCCATTCTCCGATGAAGCCGACGCTAGAGCCCGGGACTTGTTATGGACAGCGAGGAGACTTCATTGCGGAGCTATGGAGGTGGAGAACCGGATCTACAAAGGTTGTATTTCCGTATCTCTTAGTTAAGTGTTAACTAGTTTACTTTTCGCCTAGAAATCTAGCCAACGATCCGTACACTAGGGTTTCTCGGCACCATATTTTTTGAAATTGGCATGGTTGATGCCTTGTGAGACCTCTTGAGAGTGTCTAGGAACCCTACATAAATGTGTCACATGCATGTAATACAGGTATGCATGCTACATGAAGGTGCTATCAAGTATGTATGAGAATTATCCTTTCCTTTGTTTTGAAACTTTCCTTTTTAAATATCAGCGTAATATCCAAGAAATCAGTAAAAACCGTGTCCAGCAACGACACCTCAAAACTATCCAAATCCCATATATCCATGTCCGGCACCTCTGGCCTCAGCCATCCGGCTGATCTACATCAAAATCCATGTCTCAAACCAGCGGCCACGGTCGGCATCCTCTGGATATCCGCCGTGCCAAATGAAGTCACCGGTAGGTAGTCCGTCCCCCAGCCAGGCTCAACGCCATCTCCTGCGATCTTCTTGCCCCGGGGTACCGTACCGGGCCCACCATGTATCCGTGACGGTTCCTCCACTCCTCGACACGGATCTCGAAAACCACAGCAAACTCATGGTGGACGACACTTTACATCACTAGAAAACCGCAACTTTTTATCTTTTAAAACAGTTATCAGTTTTGAAATCTTGCGGCTTTCCCCCAAAATCCAGAAATATCATAAATCTCATGAACTCATCATAATGCATATGTCGATGATTATTAATGCTTATGGTATCAATTTGCAATGCATGGTTACACTAGGCATGAGCAGATGATATGATAACATATATGCACGAGTATTGTAATTCTTATGGTTTCATCTTAAACATTCATTTTAATATCACATTCCTAGGCAATTAACATATTTCAGATTTATAGTCATCTAGTGTTGTGACATGGCAATTACCAGGGTGTGTGTGTGTCCACATGAATAGTGCTCGTGCTGCATATAAACCTGGTAATGGTGCATGTGTCCTATCATGAATTTGCATATAAGGGTATGATATGTAAATATGACTGCGGTAATATTATGCCAGTTTTATTATTATCACTCTAATGTCATAAGTACTATCAAGTTTACCAAATATCAGTTTATTAAATCTAACGGGCGACTCGCGCCATCCAAACTATCGTCCCCCGTAGATGTTAAATTTACTCACCCGTGATCCTGCGCTAAGTGTGTCCGACCACCTGCTTGCCTTTTCCTGCTGCGCTCGAAGTCCCTGCCGGCGAACCTAGAATTCACAAGAGTCACCAAATAAGGAAAAATCCTGCAAAACGTGATATATCGATAACAGGAATACGCGTGCGTCGTGGGGGAGTTGGGTCCCCGTGTTCTGTATGTGTGTGTCTACTAGTCTCACCATGCTACAGTCCTCCCAAATTTATTCTGAAAAGTTCGGGTCAACAGCAGATTCAATAGAGGCCAAAAAGTCAATAAAACTGCTAAATTACGCCAAGTCGGGTAAATCGGGTGTCTTGGTGAAATCTGGGGAAATCCTCTGGTTGACTGGCCTCACTAACACCTAAAAGGGTTATTCTAACTAACACAACTTCCACTTTGCCAATAGTTTCCTTAATTCTCTCAAAATCACTACCAAACCAAGAAATACACACCAATTAAGCTAGATTACTAAAATTTTAGCAATTTAGGCTAACCATCTAATTTTAATGACACTAATAGGCTTAAACAGATTAGTTAACACCAAGAAGGGGTTCATAAAGCTACAAGCACTCTAAAATGGCTAAATCTACCATCACCACACCATTCTAGCAATAAAATTCTATTTATCACTAAAACTAGCTAATCAAGCACATAATCTACACAATATGGGAAAAGTTTAGGAGTTATACCCCCTAGGACCCTTGCAACCAAGGAGAAGGAGAAGAAGAAGAGAATAGGTGCATCAAAACGTGGCTGGAATGAGCTGAACTTCACCAGAGCTGATGCTGATGTGCTGCTGTTTGTTAGTGTATATGCCCTAGAGGCCATTACTGTATCATACTAGTTTGTATATTACTTAATGGATGCTTGGGATATTCACCTTGTATATACAATCTTGCTCAAAATAGTAGTATGCTACTTGGTTTATTTCTACTTCAATGTGTACATGTGTTTATTTTTGTATATCGCCTATACACATTAGTAGAGCCCTTAGGATCTTTGCTTGATTACCAGCGATGTGATGGCCGTCACACTAGTGGGGCTGGGTAATCTATAAGCACATCCTTATGCAGGTCCCTGGTCGCAGGACTATCGAGACAGGGCATCGATACTCCGGAGTAGACCAGCGCATGCGCTTCTCATCCTAGTGTGGGAGACGGTCTGTCCCACAGCCGTCAGTACGTCGTACTTGAGATAGTATGCGGGTGCTCGTTAGGTTACGGGTACACTGGACAGGACTCGTCGGGAACTGACTAGTTGGTATTATACCTATCGTCAGTTATCAGTTCCCAGGTGACATGAGTACAGCTTAGTCCGCTGACTTGACACTGTCACTCCGCCTCGAGTGTGTTCCCACTGTACTTTGATCACTACCCTACCACGGCTCAAAGGAGTCGTGCAAACAGGTAGTGGTTGGGTGCAGTCCCGAAGCACTTGGAGGCAGTGACGGTTAGACAGGATTCGTCTCTCCCGGTATTGGGGGTTGACATCGCGCTGTGTCTAGGAGAGCCATTACACGAGTAGTCCCTGGCCAGGGCAAACGAGATATACTGGTAGGTTTCCAGTGTTATCTCAGGGTGTTTTGGGCTTCGCTCCGGCACGACTTGTACCGCTATTGGGGGACTGACGTTTACCGCCCCTAGGCCCGCCATGCGATGTATCAGACGAACAGACCGGACTGTACGGAGAATGTCACACTCAGGCTCAGTAGGAGTTCAGATGGGTTTCGCCTCGTCGGTCTTCTTGTCGGCATTACCTGGGGACCGTTACGCACAGCTAGTGCCGCTTGCGGTCTGTGGTTAAACCCACTGCCAGCGTAGTGTCGAGTCTTTAGAGTCCCACACAGAAAGCTTTTCGCCTTTAGGCAAAAGAGTAGAGGTCGCATGGTATTGCGACAGGTCGCATGGTTTTGCGACAGGGTTCGGTCACATCCGTGCACTTGTGCACGTACAGTGTCCGGACAGTTTACACTAGCGGGCTTTGGTTTAAGCCAGATCCTAGTGTATCTTATGGGATTGGATTTATCCAGTTTGCATTCGTGTTCCTCGGAACGCGGATGCGGATGTGTATGCACAGTTGTCAGGGAGGCACAGACAGCGGATTCTCATTAGGGTTGTTGACAGTTGACCGTTGACTTTTTGACTTTTTGCTCAACCCTAATGAGAATATGATATGCGATTAACTATTATATTAATTAAGTATTATGGTGACTTGGTTGTTGACTTTTGTTGACTTTGTTGACTTGTTGACTTTTGTTGACTTGTTGACTTTGTTGACCGGTTGACTAGGCTTGACTAGTTGACCATCATGATAACCATGGTTATCATTTCATGCCAAAGACTTTTACTTGCTTGTTCATTTGAGTAAAATGAGTGCATGACATGATAAGGTTATGGTTGCTTCAACCATCACATAAGACTTTTATTGATATGATGAGTTATGATTACATTGGATTATGAGAGGGTGAGAGACAAAAGAGAGCCTCATTTTCTTTCTTGCTCATTCTCTCTCTTGTTCTTGAGCTCTCCTCTTGCTCTCACCCTCAACCTCTTGCTCCCTCTCTTGATCTATGGTTCTCTTGTCTCATGAGTTGAGAATCAAGAACCATAGATAAAATCCCATTCTAAATCTTCTCTACTCATTCTAGTTCACTAGGTTTAGCAAACCAAGTGAACTAGTTTCTTCAAAGAACGAAGAAGGAGCTAAAGGTTGGAGCTTTCAGGTGGATCTATCTTCGGCATACGGAGACGACGAGAAGGAGCCATCGGACCACCATCGGAGCTCGGAGACGAAGGAGTTCAAGTTTAGGTATAACCATCTCCATCCGAGTAGCTAACTCTCTTTAGCTAAGTATGCTAGTTTTAGTTTAGTCAAAGATCCCGACTTTGCTTAGTCCGTGTTGCCCCTTGCGCTAATAATTTGTTTTTTATACCGTTTCCGCCTCCCCGTAAGAACCGGGGGTCGCAACGTGGACTTACAGTGGTATCAGAGACTAACTAAACTTAAAATAGCTTGGTAGTGAAGTGTAACGAAGTTCGGAACCGGAAAAATCAAAAAAAAACCAAACTTTTACAAAACCTGAGTTTCTGTTGAAATTTTTTCTGGTCAAAATGAAAAACTTTATACTCCTAAATTCGGCTCAGGGTTTTGTGTGAACACCCATGAAAAACGGTCCACTGTTTCGTTCAAACCGCCGCCCTTCCGCGGCACGAGGTAGGCATATGCCGCGGAAGCGCCGCGGTTTGTCGTCTTCTGTGCATCATTTTTCGTGCAGTGTGTGTCTGTGTTGGTTTTGGGATTTTTGAAATATATTATATGTCCCCAGATTTTCCAGAAAAGAAATTTCCTTTTGGGGTCCTATAATTCCGTATTTTTTCCGAACTTCACTGCACTTTGACTATGATGGTTATATCTGTGATGTTTGCATGTATTGAACGTCGGCTAATCGCTATAAGTCGATTGGTCGGGGTTATACATGATCTGTGTTTGATATTGGAATGTGTATATAAATATGCTGGATTGTCGCGGGTGAATAGCCGGGGGTTGTGAGACGAGAGTTTTCTTTTCTTTCAATTCTTGTAAATTTGTAAATTGATGTAATAATTATTTGTATGGCCGCACAACCGGGTCGGGGTTGTAGCCGTCATTGTATAATTTCTTTTTACTGTTTTTGCTCCTAGGATAGACCCATGGAGGGGGTGCACAAACTACCGGGTATGTCGAAGTGTCGAGTGGCCTACTCATGGAGATGAGGGAGGTTACTACGCTTCGGGTACTTGGCGGGTAGTTTGCCGCACCCGTAGGGGTCTTGGGTGGGGTATTGGCTATTCACCGCGACCGTGTTATCTGTTTTTGTTACAGGCTCGTACAAATTACAGATTGCTAGTATATCCAATGTATTTATCTGTGATCTGAAATGTTTATCATTGCAGTATATCTATATATGATATTATTTAGGCGTTGCTTATGTTTTACAGACGCGCTAGCCCAGCCCCCGCTCTGTCGTTAGTTAAGTAACCTAACGGGTAATGACGGGGCCCCGTGGCGAATGCGAATGGCATAAGCGTACGTCATATTTTGGTTGTTTTCTGCAATGGTAGGATTAAATGATGGGACGCATTAAAAGAACTAATGCAAGAATATCACGCATTAAAAGAACTAATGCAAGATAATAAACCAAGTTAAAGTCGTTGGAACACTTTCGAAAAACCACTCGGTTCTTTTCAAAACAAACTTTTAAAATACGGAGTTTGAGCCACTCCATTTAAAAGCTATCTCGTTCCATCGACCAAATCAAGTTCACTACGTTCACGGTTTTGCCAAAACCATCCGTAGCCCTCCATCATTTCAGTTAAATATTCGGTAGTATTCAAGCTATGTATTTTGACCTCACGCCAAGGCATAGTGATTGGTAGCTGCCGGATATTTATCTGTTGCATAGATAGAATGCGTTGGTTTGAGACAGTCGTACTGCCATTTTGGCCTACGTCAAGGGTATGTACGGGTGGGTTCAAATTAACCTGGATAATGATGGGACGAACTTGACATGTGACTTATGACATTTTGACCTCACGCCAAGGTCATAAGAGCATGGGGCAAAAATCCACATCGGGAGTTTCATAAGTACTGAAACTTGCTAGATTTGCATACCATTTGGAGTGTGATGATTCTGGTAGGATTCCTTCAGTTTCGTCACGCGATGATATTTGGATCCCGATCCTACTGTGAGTATATGCTACTCCTCGGGAAATTTCTCACTAATCGATCAATGCTACAAACCTAGTAGGTGCCTAGAAAGGTGTTAGCGGGGCTACGCCCCCAGGGAAAAGAGGTTCTATAATTAAGGAACTTCGCGAAAGCGTTGGAAAACCTCCCTCGAAGTACCGACACCGGCCTGGCTGAACGGTTAAGCAAGTATTGTGCGGTGGGATTGATCCCGACTAATTCTTCCTTTATGGTTTGAGGAGGGATTCGAGAAACAGTAGGAGCCATCCTGTTTAGACAAACTAAAAACCACTCTAAACTTGCAAGAGCATCATGCTGAGTGTTTCTTCTTCTCTCTCCTAATTGCAGCGACCAATCAACATGACTGGACTTAAGTTACTCCTAGATAAAAACAAACTGACAGGGCCAAACTACAAAGATTGGCTCAGGAATGTCAAGATAGCAATCACTTATGACAAGCTGGAGTATCTTCTTACCACCAAAGCCCCCCTGTCCCTGGTCCAACTTCCAGTGTCGCGGATAAGGAAATCCGCAAGACTTGGGAGATTGATAGCGCGAAGGCCAAGTGCCTCCTGCTTGCCTCGATGGACAACGAACATCAGAGGAGGCATGAGAATATGGACATGGAATCCATATTGCTTCATACAAAAGAACTGTATGGAGAGCAATCTCGTATCGCAAGATACGAAGCGTCGAAAAAGTTATTTTCGACAAGAATGGCCGTCGGATCATCAGTAGCCGAGCACGTGCTAAAGATGATCGGCTTCATTGAGGAGCTCGCTGACCTAGGGATCACATTGGAGAGTGAGCTATATACGGATATAGTTCTCCAGTCCCTTCCTTCCACTTACGCCCAGTTAATACTGAACTTCAACTTACAAGAAAAAGAGGTTGAACTTTCAGAGCTCCTCAACATGCTGAGGAGCGCAGAGGGCACCCTACAGAAAGGTAGGGATACATCCACTTTGTTTGTAGGAGGATCATCTTCTTCTAGGTCCAAGGCGAAAGCCAAGGGAAAGAAGAAGAAAGCCCCCGCCAAACCAAGGGGCGGTGTTAGTAAAGTGGATACGAAGGGAAAAGCAAAAGCAACAAAGATAGCGGGGAAGCTTGTGGATAAGGAAGAATGCTTCTATTGTCATAAGAAAGGACACTGGAAGAATGATTGCAGGGCCTGGAAGGCCAGAACACAGGAATTGAAGCAGGTTGCAGCTTCAGCTTCAGGTGTGTATGTTATTGAAAACTGTCTTTCAATAAACTCTACTTCCTGGGTATTGGATACCGGATCAGGATCTCATATCTGTAATTCTTTGCAGGCGTTGAGAAACCGTAGGGTTTTGAAGGCAGGTGACATGACCCTCAAAGTTGCGAACGGAGCTAGCATGGATGCTAAAGCCGTGGGGGACTATCACCTAGGAATGTCAGATGGACATGTTTTGGTTTTGCGTAATTGCTTTTTTGTACCCAACGCAACTTGTAATATCATTTCTGTATCTTTAGTTTCTAAAGAAGGTTATGAATTTGCGTTTGTAAGTAATGTTGTAAACATTCACCTTAATCAAGTTTTGATTGGGTCAGGTACATTGAGTAATGGTATATACGTGTTAAACCAACCACAGATTTTCAACGTCCAGAATACACACAAAAGAAAGTCTCCAGAAATAAATCAGACTTTCTTATGGCATTGTAGATTGGGTCACATCAATGAGAGAAGGTTGACTAAGTTACATACAGAAGGATATTTGAATGCGTTCGAATATCAATCGTATGCCACTTGTCAATCTTGTCTCAAAGGAAAGATGACAAAGACTCCGTTTACTGGACAAGGAGTAAGAGCGAGCGAGCTCTTGGGACTCGTACACAGTGACGTGTGCGGTCCAATGTCTACACATGCCCGAAGCGGACATTCTTACTTCATTACTTTTACGGATGACTTCTCAAGGTACGGTTATGTCTTCTTGATGAAACATAAGTCCGAGGCCTTTGGAAAAATTCCAGGAGTATAAGAATGAAGTAGAGAAACAGACCGGCAAAAGTATTAAGATTCTAAGATCGGATCGAGGTGGAGAATACTTAAGTGCCGAGTTCCTGGACTATTTAAAAGAGAACGGAATTCTCTCTCAGCTTACTCCTCCATACACCCCGCAACATAACGGTGTATCGGAGAGACGGAACCGCACCCTATTGGATATGGTGCGGTCCATGATGAGTAATGCTGAGTTGCCGCGATCATTCTGGGGATATGCGCTAGAATCAGCCGCATATCTTTTGAACCGAGTTCCAACTAAGACTGTGCCTACCACGCCATATGAAATATGGAGTGGGAAGAAACCCTATCTTCAATATCTGAAAATCTGGGGATGTCCGGCTTTTGTCAAAAAGCAGCATGCGGACAAACTCGAGGCACGCTCAGTACTGTGCAAGTTTGTGGGATACCCAAAGAACACCAGGGGGTATCTTTTCTACTACGCAGAGGAACAAAAAGTCCTTGTTTCTCGTAATGCCCACTTTCTAGAACACCAGTTCTTGGAAAAGGAAATTAGTGGGAGCGCAGTAGAACTGGAAGAAATTCCAGAACCACAGACTATTACTGAAAGGTTAGTGGAACCAGAGGGTTCAACAGAACAGGACATTCCTACGCCGCTCCGCAGGAGTAGTAGGCAGTCTCATCCGCCCGAGAGATACTGCGGTTTTCTCATAGACGGGGATAGAGAGGATTGCATCATAGATTATGATGAGCCTACTAGCTTCCAGCAGGCCGTTCAGAGCGTTGACTCAGTGAAATGGCTGGATGCAATGCGGACCGAAATGGAGTCCATGTACACCAACAAGGTATGGACGTTGGACATTGCTCCAGACGGGGTAAAACCCGTAGGATGCAAGTGGATCTTCAAAAGGAAGATTGGTGTAGATGGACAGGTTGAGACCTATAAAGCTAGGCTGGTAGCAAAGGGTTTTCGTCAAAGACCTGGCTTGGACTATGACGAAACCTTTTCTCCAGTAGCCATGCTGAAATCCATTCGGATCCTTCTTGCCATTGCTGCCTTCCACGATTATGAGATCTGGCAAATGGACGTAAAGACAGCTTTTCTAAATGGAAATTTAGAGGAGTGTGTCTATATGGACCAGCCGGAGGGTTTCATTCAGAGTGGGAGCAGCGGAAAGGTGTGCAAGTTGCTTAAGTCCATCTATGGACTAAAGCAGGCGTCGCGGAGTTGGAACATCTGCTTTGATGAGACGGTCAAGGAATTTGGCTTTATCAAAAATCCAGATGAACCATGCATCTATAGTAGATTTGTAGCGAGAACTGTAGTATTCCTCGTTTTATACGTGGATGACATTCTCTTAATAGGAAATGACATTCCTATGCTACAATCTGTCAAGGGGTTCTTGTCACACAGGTTCTCTATGAAAGACCTGGGTGATGCCTCATACATTCTGGGTATCCGGATCTACCGTGACAGATCCAAGAGGATATTAGGACTTTCTCAGTCCAGGTACATCGACACCATACTGAAGAGATTCAGTATGGAAGATTCCAAGCGCGGTAACCTACCGGCTTGTCACGGGATCACCCTCTCTAAAGAGATGTCTCCCAAGACTGATTTGGAGAGGGATCGCATGTCTATTATACCCTACGCTTCTGCGGTAGGCTCTATAATGTATACGATGTTATGTACCAGACCGGATGTAGCTTATGCACTGAGTGTGGTAAGCCGGTATCAGTCAAACCCTGGGGAGAAACACTGGATAGCGGTAAAGAACATTCTCAAGTACCTGAGAAGGACTAAGAAGATGTTCTTGGTGTATGGCGGAAAAGACCTCCAGATCGAGGCCTTTGCTGACTCCAGCTTCCAGAGTGACAAGGATGATTCCAAGTCCATGTCGGGTTTTGTCTTTACCCTCAATGGAGGGGCGGTGTGTTGGAAGAGTTCCAAACAGGAAACCGTTGCAGACTCGACGATGGAAGCGGAATACATCGCTGCATCTGATGCCGCAAAAGAAGCTGTCTGGATGAGGAAGTTCTTGAAAGAACTTCAGGTGGTTCCGTCCATTGTTGATCCAATACCTCTGTATTGCGACAACAACGGGGCTATAGCTTTAGCGAAGGAACCCAGGTCCCATCAGAGATCCAGGCACATCTTGAGGCGGTATCACCTGATCAGGGAGATCGTAGATCGCCAGGAGATCGAGGTTCGGAGAGTCGCTTCAGAAGATAACACTGCTGATCCATTCACCAAGGCCCTGCCCCAGACTCAGTTCGAGCGGCTGATCGAGATCATAGGTCTTCGATACGCCAGTACATGGCCTTAGTGCAAGTGGGAGATTGTTAGTGTATATGCCCTAGAGGCCATTACTGTATCATACTAGTTTGTATATTACTTAATGGATGCTTGGGATATTCACCTTGTATATACAATCTTGCTCAAAATAGTAGTATGCTACTTGGTTTATTTCTACTTCAATGTGTACATGTGTTTATTTTTGTATATCACCTATACACATTAGTAGAGCCCTTAGGATCTTTGCTTGATTACCAGCGATGTGATGGCCGTCACATTAGTGGGGCTGGGTAATCTATAAGCACATCCTTATGCAGGTCCCTGGTCGCAGGACTATCGAGACAGGGCATCGATACTCCGGAGTAGACCAGCGCATGCGCTTCTCATCCTAGTGTGGGAGACGGTCTGTCCCACAGCCGTCAGTACGTCGTACTTGAGATAGTATGCGGGTGCTCGTTAGGTTACGGGTACACTGGACAGGACTCGTCGGGAACTGACTAGTTGGTATTATACCTATCGTCAGTTATCAGTTCCCAGGTGACATGAGTACAGCTTAGTCCGCTGACTTGACACTGTCACTCCGCCTCGAGTGTGTTCCCACTGTACTTTGATCACTACCCTACCACGGCTCAAAGGAGTCGTGCAAACAGGTAGTGGTTGGGTGCAGTCCCGAAGCACTTGGAGGCAGTGACGGTTAGACAGGATTCGTCTCTCCCGGTATTGGGGGTTGACATCGCGCTGTGTCTAGGAGAGCCATTACACGAGTAGTCCCTGGCCAGGGCAAACGAGATATACTGGTAGGTTTCCAGTGTTATCTCAGGGTGTTTTGGGCTTCGCTCCGGCACGACTTGTACCGCTATTGGGGGACTGACGTTTACCGCCCCTAGGCCCGCCATGCGATGTATCAGACGAACAGACCGGACTGTACGGAGAATGTCACACTCAGGCTCAGTAGGAGTTCAGATGGGTTTCGCCTCGTCGGTCTTCTTGTCGGCATTACCTGGGGACCGTTACGCACAGCTAGTGCCGCTTGCGGTCTGTGGTTAAACCCACTGCCAGCGTAGTGTCGAGTCTTTAGAGTCCCACACAGAAAGCTTTTCGCCTTTAGGCAAAAGAGTAGAGGTCGCATGGTATTGCGACAGGTCGCATGGTTTTGCGACAGGGTTCGGTCACATCCGTGCACTTGTGCACGTACAGTGTCCGGACAGTTTACACTAGCGGGCTTTGGTTTAAGCCAGATCCTAGTGTATCTTATGGGATTGGATTTATCCAGTTTGCATTCGTGTTCCTCAGAACGCGGATGCGGGTGTGTATGCACAGTTGTCAGGGAGGCACAGACAGCGGATTCTCATTAGGGTTGTTGACAGTTGACCGTTGACTTTTTGACTTTTTGCTCAACCCTAATGAGAATATGATATGCGATTAACTATTATATTAATTAAGTATTATGGTGACTTGGTTGTTGACTTTTGTTGACTTTGTTGACTTGTTGACTTTTGTTGACTTGTTGACTTTGTTGACCGGTTGACTAGGCTTGACTAGTTGACCATCATGATAACCATGGTTATCATTTCATGCCAAAGACTTTTACTTGCTTGTTCATTTGAGTAAAATGAGTGCATGACATGATAAGGTTATGGTTGCTTCAACCATCACATAAGACTTTTATTGATATGATGAGTTATGATTACATTGGATTATGAGAGGGTGAGAGACAAAAGAGAGCCTCATTTTCTTTCTTGCTCATTCTCTCTCTTGTTCTTGAGCTCTCCTCTTGCTCTCACCCTCAACCTCTTGCTCCCTCTCTTGATCTATGGTTCTCTTGTCTCATGAGTTGAGAATCAAGAACCATAGATAAAATCCCATTCTAAATCTTCTCTACTCATTCTAGTTCATTAGGTTTAGCAAACCAAGTGAACTAGTTTCTTCAAAGAACGAAGAAGGAGCTAAAGGTTGGAGCTTTCAGGTGGATCTATCTTCGGCATACGGAGACGACGAGAAGGAGCCATCGGACCACCATCGGAGCTCGGAGACGAAGGAGTTCAAGTTTAGGTATAACCATCTCCATCCGAGTAGCTAACTCTCTTTAGCTAAGTATGCTAGTTTTAGTTTAGTCAAAGATCCCGACTTTGCTTAGTCCGTGTTGCCCCTTGCGCTAATAATTTGTTTTTTATACCGTTTCCGCCTCCCCGTAAGAACCGGGGGTCGCAACGTGGACTTACACTGTTGCTGTTGCTGTTGCTGTTATTGGGGCTGATATGGTGTGGTATGGTGTGGTGTGTGGTGTGGTATGGTGTGGTGTGTGGGCTGATATGGTGCTGAAATGGTGTGCTGCCTTGGCTGATGCTAGTATGGTGCTGATATGGTGCTGATATGGTGTGCTGCCTTGGCTGATATGGTGCTGATATGGTGTGCTGCCTTGGCTGATGCTGGTATGGTGCTGATATGGGCTGATATGGTGCTGATATGGGCTGATATGGTGCTGATATGGTGCTGAAATGGCTGTTTGGGCTGAAAATGAGCTGATATGGTGTGGTATGGTGTGTGGTGTGGTATGGAGTTGGGAGGGGGGCTGAAGGAGCAGCTGTTGCTGCTGCTGTCTGCAGAAATTAAAAGGCTGAAGTGGTGAAAAAAAACAAATGGCTGAAGGCTGATGTGCTGATGCTGTTTTCTGGTGTTTTTGAAGCAGAAAAAGTGGCTGGAACTGATGTTTTTGTGGTGTTTGTGTTGCTGGTTTGAGTGTGAGAGAGGGTTTTAAGGTTGGGGCTGCTTGTAATGATGATGATTGGAGCTGATGGGCTGTTTTGGGAGCTGAAACAGCTGCTGTTGCAGCAGTTAGAGTGAAGAGAAGGGCTGGAATAGGCTGTTGGATATCATCAACTGCTGTAGCAGCACAAAGTGGTGGCTTGGGGCTGAATTGATGCAAAATTTGGGCTGAGCTGATGTGTGAGTGAGAGAGGGATTGAGTGTGAGAAGAATTGCCAAGCTTGAAGTGAGAGAGGTGACAAATCCTTAAACCATCATGACCCATCACACCCCATCTCTCTCTCTCTCTCAAGCCAACCTTAAACCCCCCAAAACCCCATGGTCAAAGCCAACCATCTCTAACTAAGCTAATTAGCTCTAAACAACCCTATTAACTTAACTAAGGACCTAACCCACCATGGTCAAATTAAACATAGCTAACCTACAAGCCCAAATGTGTGGCAACCATAGTCTTAACTCTAGTTAACGCGCACAAGTGTGTGTGGTTGCGATAAAATTCCACAAAAATAACCATAAATCCACATAAATTACTAGAATCCCGTTTTGGTAAGCTTTTTACCGAAAACCCCAAATTAACACTTAATTAACACTAACCCTAAAACTCAAGTGTTACAGTCTTCCCCCCTTAAGAAAATTCGTCCCCGAATTCAAATATGCAACTACGCGTACCTGCAAAAAGGTGAGGGAATTTCTTCCGCATCTCTCCCTCGGCCTCCCAAGTGATCTCTTCGCTGCTCGGGCTGCGCCACAGAACTTTCACAGACGGCAGGACCCTTGATCGAAGTTTCTTCACTTGCCGATCCAAAATCTCAACTGGCCGCACGGTGAACGAAAGGTCCGGCTCAAGCTGAACTGTCTGATGCTGAATCGTGTGGGAAGGGTCATGAAGATAACGGCGTAGCATCGATACGTGGAAGACGGGATGCACATCTGAGAAACTGGGTGGGAGAGCCAAACGATAAGCAACAGTGCCGACACGCTCGAGGATCTCGAAGGGACCTATGAATCTAGGGCTAAGCTTCCCCTTTCGCCCAAAACGCATCACGCCCTTCATCGGAGAAACCTTTAGAAAAACATGGTCGCCAACTGCGAACTCTAATCTGCGACGGCGCCTGTCTGCATAGGATTTCTGTCTGCTCTGAGCTGCTCTCATCCGGTCTCGAATCAACTGTACTTTTTCGGTCGTCTCCTGCACAATCTGCGGTCCGAAGATACTGCTCTCGCTCAACTCGGTCCAACAAATGGGCGTTCTACATCTCCTCCCATACAATGCCTCGAAAGGTGCCATCTGGATAGTATCCTGGAAGCTGTTGTTATAGGAGAACTCTACTAGAGGTAAATGACGGTCCCAGCTACCGCCGAAATCTAAAACGCACGCTCTGAGCATGTCCTCGAGTGTCTGAATGGTCCGCTCTGACTGTCCGTCGGTCTGCGGGTGAAATGCTGTGCTAAAGCTCAAACGAGTGCCCAAAGCCTCCTGGAGTCTCTGCCATAGTCGGCTGGTAAACTGAGTGCCTCGATCTGACACAATACAAGTCGGTACGCCATGTAGCCGCACGATCTCGTCAATGTAGAGCTGAGCATACTGAGCGAAGCTGAAAGTGGTCTTCACTGGCAGGAAGTGAGCCGCTTTCGTCAATCTATCCACGATCACCCAGATGGAGTCGTACCCTCGACTGGTCCTGGGTAGACCCACAACGAAATCCATCGAAATCTGCTCCCATTTCCACTCTGGAATGGGTAACGGCTGTAGCTCTCCTGCGGGCCTCTGGTGCTCGGCCTTGACTTGCTGACAAGTCAGGCATCTCGATACGAACTCCGCAATGTTTCTCTTCATTCCGTCCCACCAGTAGGTCTCTCTCAAATCATGGTACATCTTGGTGGAACCGGGGTGGACACTATATGCCGATCGGTGTGCCTCCTCAAGGATATCGCGCCACAATCTCTCAGCATCTGGTATGCACAGTCTAGATCCAAATCGTAAAATCCCCTGATCATCAATCATGAACTCGGAAAATCTGCCCTGTCCCATCTGTGCCATGATCTCTGAACAACGGTCATCGCTGCGCTGTGCCTCATATATACGGTCAAGCAACTGTGGGCGCGCACGAACATGCGCCAGCTGTCCTCCTGTCGGAATGAACTCGAACTCGACTCGGCTGTCGCATAGAATCTGCCAATCCGCTGACGTTTGCCTCTGCACTGCGCGCAAATAGGATAGACTGCCCCCGGGCCTCCTGCTCAAAGCATCCGCTACAACATTCGCCTTACCCGGGTGGTATAAGATCTCACAGTCATAGTCCTTCACCAACTCCATCCAACGACGTTGTCTGAGGTTCAGGTCTCGCTGCTGAAATATGTATTTTAAGCTCTTGTGGTCTGTGAATATTTGGCACGACTCGCCATATAGGTAATGTCGCCATATCTTCAGTGCAAAGACCACTGCAGCCATCTCCAAATCGTGAGTAGGGTAGTTTTGTTCGTGCTTCTTCAACTGCCGAGAAGCATAAGCGATCACCCGGCCATGTTGCATCAATACGCATCCTAATCCCACTCGCGAAGCATCACAGTAGACCACAAATCCGCCTGATCCCGAAGGCAAAGATAATACCGGCGCCGTAGTCAAACACGTCCGCAGCTGCTGAAGACTGCGCTCGCACTCCTCCGTCCAAACGAAAGGAACTCCCTTCCGGGTCAGACCGGTCAAGGGCGCAGCTATACGGGAGAAGTCCTGAACAAAACGCCTGTAGTAGCCTGCCAGGCCTAGAAAACTACGGATCTCGGTAACCGATGTAGGTCGGGGCCACTGCTGAACGGCCTCAATCTTCTTCGGGTCCACACAAATTCCATCTCTCGTAATCACGTGACCCAAGAATCCGACGCTGTCCAGCCAGAATGCGCACTTGGAGAACTTTACGAACAGCTGGTGCTCCCTCAGAGTCTGTAACGTAATCCGCAGGTGCTGCTCGTGCTCCTCTCGGCTCCGGGAGTACACCAAAATATCGTCGATGAACACGATGATGAACAAGTCAAGGTACGGCCTGAATGTACGGTTCATCAAATCCATAAATGCTGCGGGGGCGTTGGTGAGTCCGAACGACATCACCAGAAACTCATAGTGGCCATAGCGTGTACGGAAGGCTGTCTTCGGTATATCCTCCTGTCGGACTCGCAGCTGGTGGTATCCTGATCGTAAGTCGATCCTCGAAAAATAACCCGCGCCCTGGAGCTGGTCGAACAAATCATCAATACGCGGCAACGGATATCTGTTCCGAACGGTCACCTTGTTCAGCTGGCGATAGTCGATACATAAGCGCAAACTTCCGTCCTTCTTCTTGACAAACAGGACCGGAGCACCCCACGGAGAAACACTGGGTCGAATTAGTCCCTTATCCAGCAAATCTTGCAGCTGAACCTTCAACTCTCTAAGTTCCGCCGGGGCCATCCGATAAGGCGGTATAGAAATAGGCCCCGAGCCAGGAATCAAATCAATACAGAACTCGACATCGCGCTCAGGTGGCAGTCCTGGCAGCTCATCAGGGAAAACATCGGGGAACTCGCATGCAATCGGAACCTGGTCCAATGGAACATCCGTAGCTCTGGTATCACATACACAGGTTATAAATCCCCGACATCCCTTCCTCATCAGCTGACCAGCGCGAAGGGAAGAAATCAAAATGTGAGGGGTGACACCACGGTCCCCCTGCACGACAAAAGCTGACTCGCCGGGAAAACAAAACCTAACTGTCTTCTCGCGGTAGTCCACCGTCGCATAGCACGTGGCTAACCAATCCATGCCCAAAAGAATGTCGAAGTCCAACATCTCCAGAAGGATCAAGTCGACAAAAAATCCTCTCTCTCGCCAATACGAACGGTACAGGATCGGAACACGTGCCTAGCAACAAAAGTCTCTCCCACCGGAGTGGTCACAACAAGCGGCTGATCAAGCAAACCGGACTCTCTACCTAAACTCTGCACGAAGTGGGTGGAAACGTATGAGTGCGTGGATCCGGGATCGAACAATACGTGTGCATCAATAGAACATACTGATAGGGTACCTGTAACGACGGCATTGGATGCCTGCGCATCCTGGGGTGTCAATGCAAAAACTCGGGCCTGACCTCCTCCAATAGCGGGCTGACCTCGGCCTCGGCCTCCTCGTCCTCTCTGGATCGGTGCGCCGCGCCCACGGCCTCTGGGTGCGCCTAACTGGCGTGGAGCATCGCCTATGGCAGGTAGTAGAGCTCTCTGAGGAGGGGGCGGTGATGGAGGTAGAGTCACATGCGGAACTGTCGCCGCACCCTGTCGCCTCACTGGACAATCTCTAATACGATGGTGCAGACTCCCGCACCTAAAGCACCCTGGCGACGACTGCTGACCCTGTGTATACGATCCGTACAACTGACCTCGTCCGAACCCTCTGCCGGCCCTATCTCTCGGAATGAATCTGGCATGCTGCCTCTGATCTGGTGTGCCGGTACGAATCCTCTTCGGCCCCGGAACGGCCGACGTCGCTGAAATACGTGTCTCCATCCGCAATGCTGTATCCATAGCTGCCGAATAGGTATCGAAATGCTGAGCGCCAATGGCAAGATATAGCTGGGCATCCAGTCCCTGTATGAACCTCTTCACTCTTTTCGCTTCGGTATCTACCAGGTACGGGGTATATCGGGACAACTGCGTAAACTGAACGTCATACTCAGACACCGTCATCCCAGGTGTCTTGACCAAGGCCTCGAAACTACGAGCTCTGGCGTCGCGAATGCTCTCCGGAAGGAAACGGGCAAGGAAAACTGCTGTGAACTCGGTCCAGGTCATGGGCGGTAGACCTGCAGCTCGACCTCTCAGAACTGACTCCCACCATATCTGTGCGAGACCCTCTAGTCGGAAACTCGCAAGCTCTACCCAGCGATCATCGGAACATCTCAGCGAACGGCAGATCCTGGCCAAGCTATCAAGGAACGTCTGCGGGTCCTCTGCTGCATCGGTACCCGTAAAGACTGGAGGTCTCAGCCTCATGAACTCCTGTAGTGAAACCGGAATGGTCGCGGTGGTAGTAGTAGGAGCAGGTATCATAGTGGTCTGGGATGTAGTAGGTACGTCCTCCGGCCTCGGTGCACGACCGGCTGCGACTAGGGATCCTACCATCTGACGTAGCTCCTGCATACTCCCCATCATCTGACGCAACTCCTCCATACCAGTCTCAAGCCTATCCATACGGCCTGGGGAAGGTGGATCAGTCTGTCCCTGTAGCGTAGGCATGCCACCCTGCTCAGTCCTAGTCTCGGATGAGCCAGCTCGAATCTCGTCTCGGGCAGCAGCCCTCTGTGCTCTGGTAGCCCTCTGTGGCATAGCGACTGGTACAGGAAACAGGACAATGAGAACAGTGTAAGTGCACGGCGGCGCCCCGGCCGTCAATCCGACGGCCAAATGCGGAAGCGGTGATAAACTTTAATTTTTACTTGAACTGGCAAACCGCCGCGCACTAATACCCGGATCGAACCATCAATTAGTCCTAGCTATCTACAAGAAGGGGAAGAGAGATATACCGACAGATCCGAGTCCTCCGGTCTTCTCATCATCGTCCCGATCTCCTGCGGAATCTCCCGTCTCCTCCTCGTCGCCGGAAGTGCACCATATCGCCTACATCGTTTACGGGCTCTCACCTCAATGCCGAGGCAACTCGGGCACGAAGCCGGCTACTCGACATGCCCAAGATTTACTGTAGAATATAATGTAGAGGCTTGTGTCTCATTTGGGGTTATCGGAATTGCCTTTTGGTGGAGGGATGAAAACAAGAAGTATGTGGAGGAGCTTTGGGGATTTTTGGAACATGATATGAACAAAACCCCACCATCCAAAAACTTGGACAGCCCACTTCATCAAGTGGCCGGCCATGACCATGAGAGGAGGGTGAGAGTGAAAAAGGGTCATCCAATAATACAAATGGAGAGAGAGAGAAGGCTATCATATGGAAAATAATGATCACCAAGAAAAGTCCTCACTCAACAACCATATCATCTCCCATCATCAACAATCATCAAGCATGATGACTTCAAAAAGTCAAGCCATCATGAAGAGGTCAAGGTCAAGGAATGGTTGTCATGATAAAACAAGTCAATGATGGTGCACATCATGAAAGCCATCATGATGCAACAAGATGCAAAGAACCCCCTCAACAAATGCCTATTTGCAACAATGCAAATAAACCCTCCTCCACCAAACTTCGGCCATTGAACGAAACAAAGGAAATCGGCCGAAACGGAAAGCAAACTGGCAACTCCAGAAAACTGGTCCTGTAATAAATTACAGGAAAACCCCGATACTGTGCATACACACCCGCATTTGTATTCCAACCGAAATACAAATGCAATGAGACAAAATCTACACTGTACCATACTAGGATCCGGCTTATACCAAAGCCGGCTAGTAATATCCGCTCGATCCTGATCCGTGCAATACCGCACGTATCTGATCGAACCCTGCCATATACCCATACGGCCTATAGTACAAACTGTCCGATCCTGATCCGTGCAATACCGCACGTATCTGATCGGACCTCGCCATATCTCCATACGGCCTCTACAACCTTTCACCCGAAAGCTGAGTAACTGAATGTGGGGAACTCTAAAGACTTATCAACACCTTGGTTGTGGATTTAACCACTAGCACGTTAGAGGTATAAGCCAATACATAACGGGCTACCAGGTATTGACCAAAAGGGACGTCTGTGAGCGAACTCAGCCTGACTCCCTACTGAGCCTGTCAGTGACAATATCCGTACAGTCCGGTCCGTTCGTCTATGAGCATCGCATGGCGGGCCTAGGGGGTTGGTAAAAGTCAGACCCCCAAAAGCGGTACAAGTCGTGTCGGAGTGTAGCCCAGAACACCCTGAGATACTACTGGAATACCTACCAGTAAATCTCCTTGCCTTGGCCAAGGACTTCGTGTAATGGCTCTCCTAGACACAGCACGACCTCACCCCCAATACCGGGAGAGACGAACCCCTGAAGATACGCTCACTGCCTCCATGTGGCTCGGGACTGTACCCAACTAAAACCTGTTTGCACGACTCCTTTGAGCCGTGGTAGGGTAGTAATCAAAGTACAGTGGGAACTCACACGAGACAAATGACGATCCCCAGGTCGATGAACTAACCTGCACACATGTCACCAGGGAACTGCCATCTGACGTCTGGTATATGACCAACTAGCATGTTCCCGGCGAGTCCTGTCCGGTGTACTCATAACCCAATGAGCACCTGTATACATCTTAGGTGATCCAACTGACACCAGTGGCTTGTGAGACCGGCCACCGCCCCTCGTCGGGGTCTCGACTGTATACACTAGTCTACTCTGGAGTATCGATGCCCTGTCTCGAAACTCACACGACTAGGGACCATTTAAGGATATGCTTATAGACTGCCAGCTCCCACGTATATGATCGCCCTCATACTGCTGGTGGTCAAGCAAGAATCCTAGGGGCTCTACCAACGTGTAATAGCGACTTGTCAGGTCACCTTAAGCAGTACACGATGATAAAGGTAAACCAGATAGCATACTATCATCTCGAGTAAGACTGTCCTACCGGGATAGGTCCTCCATCAATCATTGCAATCACGTACCTGTGACCTAATAATTGACTCTGAGGGCACTATCTCCAACAATCTCCCACTTGCACTCAAGGCTAATTATTGCGATGTCGCATACTCACAGCCCGTGTGATACCGAACACCCAACTCCTCTACTGGACAGTCTCACAAAGCTCGTTTGCGAAACTATTGCGTTCGAGGAATAGCCTTAGTGAGTGGATCCGCTTTGTTGTATCTTTCTATGTCTCTCTATATCTCAAGTTCGCGGAGAAAGCCATCTCCCGAAATGAGCAATACCTGTCTTAGAATGTGTCTGTATGTCTGATGGGACATAGCTCATAAATGAACTCCAAATCCAAACTTCTTAGACTGTATCGTCAACTGAACTTAATCGGTATCCTGCGCCATGCCTCCCTCAGTATTGCCTTGGACCACCTGTCCAAAATACTGCCCCTCATCAGAAGGAAAAACTATAACTCTGACAACCTCCCTGTCGTCCAGGTCACCTTGGAAGCCTGGAATGATAACTGTCTCCCGGAATGAGGCTGTCGTTATCATATCCCTAGAACATCCACTTATGTTCTAAAACTGCTTCCGACTGTTTCTCCAGGATTGGATCAATGTCAACTTATTGCATCTAGTGCAAGAACAACATCTGGTGTGGTACTTGACATCTCATGATTGACTCAATTGCCTAAGCAAGTGATCTGCCAACCATGCACATCCCTCTCCACTTTAGTCTGTAAGACACCTTTAGAGAGGGTGACTCCATCATCTGCAGGTACACTACCGTGCCAGGAGTCGTCCATCCTAAATGCTCTTAGAATGCTGTCAAGTACCCCGATTGGGAAACCACCCAAATCTAGATCTAAAACCATAGATCTAGTAACCAGTATGTCTGATATAAAATCCATTTCCTTTGTGGAGAAACCACTGTGTGACGACCAAAGTATAACCGACTGCAGTATAGGAGTTTCTTTTCCTACTCTGTGTATGTCATCCAAATACCATGACATCACACCCTACTACCTTCTCAACAGATCCATCCCCTATTCTGATGAAGTCAAACCCATGACTGTCACGTCAGAAATAGATGATCTATCTCCGCTATAACTGCTTTAGTCTATAAATAGACATAAGCTGCCTGTCCACCAATGCTTCCGCTGCTCCCACTGACTACGACAACCCTCTGGCAGAGTCATATAAACGTACACTTCTAAAGCAAGTTTAGAACGACTCTATAATCATCCTCCTGCCGGGTCTCACAGTATGGAACAACAGCAATGGCAAGTGTGGGTAAACAAGAACTTCCCTGTCACCGTCCTTGAGGCTACCGGAGTACCTCTCGGGTGCCTGAAGTTACCCACCTTATCTGCGGAGTGGCCAATGGAATGTCAATCCAGATTGAATCTTTAGGTTCCTTGTCAAATCTTCAGTAATCGTTCGTGGTTCTGGAATCACTTCCAGTTCCACCATACTCCCACTACTGTTTTCTGAAAAAATCCATTTTTAATAAAACTGTGGCGAGTCTAGAACAATATTGCTATTGTTCATCCAGATGGTAGAAAGTCAACCCTCGTCATAGCCTGGGTCAACCCACAAACAGCCATTACAGAAACGTGCCTTGAGTTGTCCAGTGTCTGGTTTTAATCATAAGCCGGACAACTCCCCGTACCTTAACAACGTTAAGATACGAACTGTTATATATCCCATATAGGACCAGAGGCACTGATTTAACTGAACCAGATCCAAATCATGCAACTATCTCCAGTGCATGTCAACTAAATGGAAGGAGGCGGATCAGCGTTACTCAACTTAGGAATGCTTTCAATTATGAGTAACCTGAAAGAGAAGCAAGATCTCTTAATCATTACTGTCAACTGAATACCATACACAAGTACCTACATCTTCGATCACTTTGAAGAATCCCGATACTTGCAATACCTGGTTCTCTACTTTATTCAAATACCTATAACTTCTCAAAATTCAGACCCTGTGTTTTCGCGAAACACCTGTCTAAAAACTAGAGAAGTCATAAGTAAACCGAATATAGTACGAGGACCAACCCCTCTGTCCTGATGGACCCTGGACAACATACAATACTCTGTATAAGTCCCTTGAGTCTGATAATTCATTCACTGTGTGTCGTAGGTTGAAAACTGTACTTATGGTCAAGAAGAATTACACCGCTGCTTAATGCTCCTTACCTAACCATCCACTGATATAGGTAAATGTCGTAGACATAATTTCAGAAAGGTATATCTCACTATATGAAAATAGACGTACAGATATATCAATTTGAAATTGGTGCATAACAGCGGATATTCAAAACCAAATATTTGCCGACCGACAAACTACCCAGGTGATTTCCTCAAATATCACCGATTGTAACGAATCCCGATATAATGAGGATGATCACCCAATTCCCAATAACCTACTCCCACTCATCATCTGTTAAACCATACAGATGTGAGAATCATACCTGGTAAATACATACCCTGGAGCAAGTGTCTAATCGGGAAATCAGTTTCCCTTTAACAGTACACAGTGAGACTGAAACATTGAAATGTTTCGATGGGGTATCCCGGTATTCCTAGTAATACCTCTTCCAGATTCACGACTGTAACCGTATAATCCTTTGCCACCTCTCCAAATCCCTTCATATGTCTTTAGTCTTTACCTTCTGCACACCCCTTTAGGCCAAATGGTTTTCTTCCTTCCCTACCGTTCGGCACCAGCCTATGGTTTGGAAGAAGACTATCCAATAAGCATAATGGGTGTACTGTCCCAATCCTAGGAACACTCGCAATGAGGGAGGGTGAAGATAAAAGACAACCGAATAAACCTTATTCCTATTTCTCCTGGACCAGAATCCATCCCCGAACTGGAACAAGTTCCATTCGAGTTCGTATATAACCATACGATGGAGTATCCAAATAAACTGTGGATCTTCGTAGTGATACAGAGTGTCCTGGAGAAATACAAAGGTGATTTAGGATTGACGAAGGAATACTTGGTTTGGTCGTGAATATCTGTTGCAATTTACTTTGCCCTCTTACTAATCCCTTGCTTTGTCTTAACCTAATACCTTCTGCACACCATCGTTATGCTAATTGGTTTTCTTCATTCCCTCCCGGTCGGCACCTGCCTATGGTTTGGAAGAAGACTATCCAATTTGCGTAATAGGTGTACTATCTCCTAAACCAAGGAGTACTCGCAACTTGAGAGAAGGTAAAAAGGAAAAGACAACTGAATAGTCCTATCCGTTTCCTCCAGAACCTGAAACCATCCTCGAATAAATTCGTTCGAGTTCGTATCTAACCATACGATGGTTTTGTCCAATGGAAGTGGACGTTCGTAGTAATACGGGGTGTCCTGGAGAAAAGGGTAAAAGTGGGAGTGGCAATGAGGTCTGCAACTCTGACAATCCAAAAGCCAGTGTTTAAGAAGGTTCGGTCAATTTGGTCACTGAGTCAAAGTCTTAGGGTCGGGTCAATGGTCGCTGCCAAAGAGAGAGAGAAAAGAAACACTCAGCATGCACTCTAACCTAGATCAGAATGGTTACCAATTTATCTAATCTGGAAACCTCCCACTGTACCGTCAAATTCTCCTCCAAACCTAAAAGAAGAATTAGTCGGGAACACCCGAGGAGTAAACCAACTCATCAGTGGGAATCGGGATCCAACTATCATCGCATGACAACGTGACGGAATCCGCTCACGTCATCACACTCCAGAAGGTATGCGCATAGCTGGCAAGTTTCAGTTCTTTTGAAACTCCCGATGTGATTTTTACCCCATGCTCTTATGACCTTGACTTTGGCCAACATATCATAAGTCACATGTCAAGTTCAACCCGTCATTCTCCATGTTAATTTGAATCCACCCGTACCTACCCTTGACTTTGGCCAAAATGGCAGTACGACTGCCCCAAACCAACGCATCTATCTATGCTGCATATGAATATCCAATAGCTACCAATCACTGTGCCTTGACTTTGGCCAACATACACAGCTTGAATACTATTGACTACCCATATGAAACGACGGAGGGCTACGAATGGTTTCTGGCGAAAACCTTTAACGTAATGAACTTGATATCGTTGAAGGAACTGATAGCTTTTAAAAATATAGTGACGAAAACCTTCGCTAAAGAGGTCACTCCCGGTGAAGGGATCTCGGCTCTTTCCCCGTAGAATGGGATGCAGGATATTCCAACTGAATATCACGGTGCAAAGCAAAAATAATCGGCTATAGTGAAGTCATTGCCCTGATGCAAACTTTTTGTCCAAGGGGTCACTCCCGGTGAAGGGATCTCGGCCCTTGCCTCGTCGACTGAGGAGCAGGATATTCTAAATGAATACCGCGATGCAAAACAAAAGTGAACGTCCTTGCAATAACAGCTTTTTGAAAAGTGTTCCAACAATATCAGATTAGGTTTGTTTTTAACTTGCATTAATCCGAATCAATGCAGTCCCATCAATTGATCACACCACAAAGAACGAAAATAATATGACGTACGTATATGCCATCCGCATTCGCCACTGGGTCCCGTCATTACCCGTTAGGTTAGCTAACTAACGACAGAGCGGGGACTGGACTAGCGCGGATGTAAAACATATACAACATCTACTAATATATATACCAATATATTATATTCGCTCAAGGCGTGATAAAATGCAACATCACAGAAATGTACAGCATCACAGAACAATACAGATATCTGGGATCCCCGGGTTTCACAGAGCCGCTGAAACCCGACGTTCCCCTGGTCGTGTGGATAGCCTGTGCAATGAAATCCTAGACCCCTACGGGCGCGGCAAGTCACCCGCCAAAACCTGAAGCGAGGCAGCCCCCTTCAGCTCCGTGAATGGACCACCCAGCACTTCACGGAATCCGGTAACTTGGGCACCCCTCCTGGGTCAACCTGTACCCCCTACGAGTGCGGCGAATAGCCTGTCAATTCTAGAGTGAAGCCCCCTCCGTCTCAATGCCATGAGATGCGGGCTTGTTGCCCTCTAGAACCCGGCTATCCGTGCACCCCTCCGCGGGGCAATCCTAGTACAGAAAGTAAAATATACATACAACGGGTACATCGACCGCAACCTGGTCGTGCCCCAAAAATAATAATACAAACAGGCAGTGACGGCAGTCCACATGTCGGACGCTCGCCCCGCAATATCAAATGTACATAATACAACAAAACTGTACTAGCATTGCATCCAGGCTATCCCCCACGACCGATCCGCAACATCACAGCAAAAACAGAACATCAACTTGAAAGTCACGTTCGCAAATCCGTCTAATCGGGCTATAGCAGTTAGACTGGATTTACCGATCGAGTGACATTCACGGTCGCAGATATAATGTAAATACTGTGAGATAATGTGTTTAAAATATCCGATCAATAAAATTTTAACAAGTGGGCCCCAAAGCATTACTGTAGCAGATCAGGAAATTCTGGGCCCAATGTTAACATTCCAAAACCCCAATTTTAACCCCATAAAGCCTCTGTAAAAAATTGGTGCAGCAAACCCAAAGTAGTGCGGCGTAACCGCGGCCCAAGGGGGTGTTTGGCCGCGGTTCCGCGCTCCTACAGAGGAGTTACGTCATCGAATTTTCACAGAACTCTTAGATTTTCCAGTACATCACTTTTCTGTAACCTGAAAAAATTTTCGACACCAAAAAATTTCAACAGAAAACTGATGTGAACAAAAATATAGATTTTGGAATTTTTGTCGATCGGAAATGCAAAACACATTAAACCAAGCTAGACTAAGTTAATGGCGAGGCTCTGATACCACTGTAAGTGCACGGCGGCGTCCCGGCCGTCAATCCGACGGCCAAATGCGGAAGCGGTGATAAACTTTAATTTTTTCTTGAACTGGCAAACCGCCGCGCACTAATACCCGGATCGAACCATCAATTAGTCCTAGCTATCTACAAGAAGGGGAAGAGAGATATACCGACAGATCCGAGTCCTCCGGTCTTCTCATCATCGTCCCGATCTCCTGCGGAATCTCCCGTCTCCTCCTCGTCGCCGGAAATGCACCACATCGCCTACATCATTTACGGGCTCTCACCTCAATGCCGAGGCAACTCGGGCACGAAGCCGGCTACTCGACGTGCCCAAGATTTACTGTAGAATATAATGTAGAGGCTTGTGTCTCATTTGGGGTTATCGGAATTGCCTTTTGGTGGAGGGATGAAAACAAGAAGTATGTGGAGGAGCTTTGGGGATTTTTGGAACATGATATGAACAAAACCCCACCATCCAAAAACTTGGACAGCTCACTTCATCAAGTGGCCGGCCATGACCATGAGAGGAGGGTGAGAGTGAAAAAGGGTCATCCAATAATACAAATGGAGAGAGAGAGAAGGCTATCATATGGAAAATAATGATCACCAAGAAAAGTCCTCACTCAACAACCATATCATCTCCCATCATCAACAATCATCAAGCATGATGACTTCAAAAAGTCAAGCCATCATGAAGAGGTCAAGGTCAAGGAATGGTTGTCATGATAAAACAAGTCAATGATGGTGCACATCATGAAAGCCATCATGATGCAACAAGATGCAAAGAACCCCCTCCACAAATGCCTATTTGCAACAATGCAAATAAACCCTCCTCCACCAAACTTCGGCCAATGAACGAAACAAAGGAAATCGGCCGAAACGGAAAGCAAACTGGCAACTCCAGAAAACTGGTCCTGTAATAAATTACAGGAAAACCCCGATACTGTGCATACACACCCGCATTTGTATTCCAACCGAAATACAAATGCAATGAGACAAAATCTACACTGTACCATACTAGGATCCGGCTTATACCAAAGCCGGCTAGTAATATCCGTTCGATCCTGATCCGTGCAATACCGCACGTATCTGATCGAACCCTGCCATATACCCATACGGCCTATAGTACAAACTGTCCGATCCTGATCCGTGCAATACCGCACGTATCTGATCGGACCTCGCCATATCTCCATATGGCCTCTACAACCTTTCGCCCGAAAGCTGAGTAACTGAATGTGGGGAACTCTAAAGACTCATCAACACCTTGGTTGTGGATTTAACCACTAGCACGTTAGAGGTATAAGCCAATACATAACGGGCTACCAGGTATTGACCAAAAGGGACGTCTGTGAGCGAACTCAGCCTGACTCCCTACTGAGCCTGTCAGTGACAATATCCATACAGTCCGGTCCGTTCGTCTATGAGCATCGCATGGCGGGCCTAGGGGGTTGGTAAAAGTCAGACCCCCAAAAGCGGTACAAGTCGTGTCGGAGTGTAGCCCAGAACACCCTGAGATACTACTGGAATACCTACCAGTAAATCTCCTTGCCTTGGCCAAGGACTTCGTGTAATGGCTCTCCTAGACACAGCACGACCTCACCCCCAATACCGGGAGAGACGAACCCCTGAAGATACGCTCACTGCCTCCATGTGGCTCGGGACTGTACCCAACTAAAACCTGTTTGCACGACTCCTTTGAGCCGTGGTAGGGTAGTAATCAAAGTACAGTGGGAACTCACACGAGACAAATGACGATCCCCAGGTCGATGAACTAACCTGCACACATGTCACCAGGGAACTGCCATCTGACGTCTGGTATATGACCAACTAGCATGTTCCCGGCGAGTCCTGTCCGGTGTACTCATAACCCAATGAGCACCTGTATACATCTTAGGTGATCCAACTGACACCAGTGGCTTGTGAGACCGGCCACCGCCCCTCGTCGGGGTCTCGACTGTATACACTAGTCTACTCTGGAGTATCGATGCCCTGTCTCGAAACTCACACGACTAGGGACCATTTAAGAATATGCTTATAGACTGCCAGCTCCCACGTATATGATCGCCCTCATACTGCTGGTGGTCAAGCAAGAATCCTAGGGGCTCTACCAACGTGTAATAGCGACTTGTCAGGTCACCTTAAGCAGTACACGATGATAAAGGTAAACCAGATAGCATACTATCATCTCGAGTAAGACTGTCCTACCGGGATAGGTCCTCTATCAATCATTGCAATCACGTACCTGTGACCTAATAATTGACTCTGAGGGCACTATCTCCAACAAACAGCGCAAGAGAATCACAGGATACATGGAATCGAAGAAGAAATTCTCAAGCAAGCATGTCCTAAAGTCACCTAAGCGGAGTATCGCATCGCAAGTATGCCGCGGACATACGCACTCTACGCTACTCTGCTTAAGTCACTTACTCCATCTACTAAGGGTCATCCTACACTCAGAAAGGTGGAACCTACGCTCTGATACCAACTTTGTCACGACCCGCAAGGTACGGAACGCGACCGGCCCTTAGATTACGAGACGTCTCAAGGCGTTCGTAAAATAAGTAAGCCGAAGCCCAGAATACAAAACCCAATTAAGATCTTTAGAGTGAAGGAAAACCAAATTATTTAGCATTTACTTCATTACCTAATCAAATTGCCTTTTTAAAATAACTTTCCTTTTCCCCAAAATTCCAGCAGAATCTCACATGTAAAATCAGCCTCAATGGTGCAAGCAGATATATAAAGGAATAACAGTGCATAAGAAATAGCATGTCGACTCAAGTGAGTTCGACCCAGATATATCACAAAATAAATCCCCAAGTCTCACAATCTCACCTCTAGGTCAATATACAGTAATCCAAATAAAACAGGTACAACTGAAATGATAGTAGCAGTAGATGGAGTGTTCTAGATACAACAAATATATAAGGTGGTACAACCTGATAATAACCCACCTAAGAGCAAAAGCCTCGGGTCCAGGCAAAAAGTGCAAAAGAAGCAAAAGTATCCGCCGCTACCGTGCTGACGGAGTGGACCTGCAGAAAAGCTGTGGCACAACGGGGGTGAGTTGCCAACTCGTGAGTAATAAATAACATCTACTAAGGCTATCGTATGTATGCACACAAGTATCCTGGCATCCCTAAAGCAGGTATGGCTACAAGTTCTAGCAAGTATGTATGCATCGACAAGGTGCTAGCAAGTATAAATGTGTCACATGCATGTAATACAGGTATGCATGCTACATGAAGGTGCTATCAAGTATGTATGAGAATTATCCTTTCCTTTGTTTTGAAACTTTCCTTTTTAAATATCAGCGTAATATCCAAGAAATCAGTAAAAACCGTGTCCAGCAACGACACCTCAAAACTATCCAAATCCCATATATCCATGTCCGGCACCTCTGGCCTCAGCCATCCGGCTGATCTACATCAAAATCCATGTCTCAAACCAGCGGCCACGGTCGGCATCCTCTGGATATCCGCCGTGCCAAATGAAGTCACCGGTAGGTAGTCCGTCCCCCAGCCAGGCTCAACGCCATCTCCTGCGATCTTCTTGCCCCGGGGTACCGTACCGGGCCCACCATGTATCCGTGACGGTTCCTCCACTCCTCGACACGGATCTCGAAAACCACAGCAAACTCATGGTGGACGACACTTTACATCACTAGAAAACCGCAACTTTTTATCTTTTAAAACAGTTATCAGTTTTGAAATCTTGCGGCTTTCCCCCAAAATCCAAAAATATCATAAATCTCATGAACTCATCATAATACATATGTCGATGATTATTAATGCTTATGGTATCAATTTGCAATGCATGGTTACACTAGGCATGAGCAGATGATATGATAACATATATGCACGAGTATTGTAATTCTTATGGTTTCATCTTAAACATTCATTTTAATATCACATTCCTAGGCAATTAACAAATTTCAGATTTATAGTCATCTAGTGTTGTGACATGGCAATTACCAGGGTGTGTGTGTGTCCACATGAATAGTGCTCGTGCTGCATATAAACCTGGTAATGGTGCATGTGTCCTATCATGAATTTGCATATAAGGGTATGATATGTAAATATGACTGCGGTAATATTATGCCAGTTTTATTATTATCACTCTAATGTCATAAGTACTATCAAGTTTACCAAATATCAGTTTATTAAATCTAACGGGCGACTCGCGCCATCCAAACGATCGTCCCCCATAGATGTTAAATTTACTCACCCGTGATCCTGCGCTAAGTGTGTCCGACCACCTGCTTGCCTTTTCCTGCTGCGCTCGAAGTCCCTGCCGGCGAACCTAGAATTCACAAGAGTCACCAAATAAGGAAAAATCCTGCAAAACGTGATATATCGATAACAGGAATACGCGTGCGTCGTGGGGGAGTTGGGTCCCCGTGTTCTGTATGTGTGTGTCTACTAGTCTCACCATGCTACAGTCCTCCCAAATTTATTCTGAAAAGTCCGGGTCAACAGCAGATTCAATAGAGGCCAAAAAGTCAATAAAACTGCTAAATTACGCCAAGTCGGGTAAATCGGGTGTCTTGGTGAAATCTGGGGAAATTCTCTGGTTGACTGGCCTCACTAACACCTAAAAGGGTTATTCTAACTAACACAACTTCCACTTTGCCAATAGTTTCCTTAATTCTCTCAAAATCACTACCAAACCAAGAAATACACACCAATTAAGCTAGATTACTAAAATTTTAGCAATTTAGGCTAACCATCTAATTTTAATGACACTAATAGGCTTAAACAGATTAGTTAACACCAAGAAGGGGTTCATAAAGCTACAAGCACTCTAAAATGGCTAAATCTACCATCACCACACCATTCTAGCAATAAAATTCTATTTATCACTAAAACTAGCTAATCAAGCACATAATCTACATAATATGGGAAAAGTTTAGGAGTTATACCCCCTAGGACCCTTGCAACCAAGGAGAAGGAGAAGAAGAAGAGAGTAGGTGCATCAAAACGTGGCTGGAATGAGCTGAACTTCACCAGAGCTGATGCTGATGTGCTGCTGTTGCTGTTGTTGTTGCTGTTACTGGGGCTGATATGGTGTGGTATGGTGTGGTGTGTGGTGTGGTATGGTGTGGTGTGTGGGCTGATATGGTGCTGAAATGGTGTGCTGCCTTGGCTGATGCTGGTATGGTGCTGATATGGTGCTGATATGGTGTGCTTCCTTGGCTGATATGGTGCTGATATGGTGTGCTGCCTTGGCTGATGCTGGTATGGTGCTGATATGGGGCTGATATGGGCTGATATGGGGCTGATATGGTGCTGATATGGTGCTGAAATGGCTGTTTGGGCTGAAAATGAGCCGATATGGTGTGGTATGGTGTGTGGTGTGGTATGGAGTTGGGAGGGGGGCTGAAGGAGCAGCTGTTGCTGCTGCTGTCTGCAGAAATTAAAAGGCTGAAGTGGTGAAAAAAAACAAATGGCTGAAGGCTGATGCGCTGATGCTGTTTTCTGGTGTTTTTGAAGCAGAAAAAGTGGCTGGAACTGATGTTTTTGTGGTGTTTGTGTTGCTGGTTTGAGTGTGAGAGAGGGTTTTAAGGTTGGGGCTGCTTGTAATGATGATGATTGGAGCCGATGGGCTGTTTTGGGAGCTGAAACAGCTGCTGTTGCAGCAGTTAGAGTGAAGAGAAGGGCTGGAATAGGCTGCTGGATATCATCAACTGCTGTAGCAGCACAAAGTGGTGGCTTGGGGCTGAATTGATGCAAAATTTGGGCTGAGCTGATGTGTGAGTGAGAGAAGGATTGAGTGTGAGAAGAATTGCCAAGCTTGAAGTGAGAGAGGTGACAAATCCTTAAACCATCATGACCCATCACACCCCATCTCTCTCTCTCTCTCAAGCCAACCTTAAACCCCCCAAAACCCCATGGTCAAAGCCAACCATCTCTAACTAAGCTAATTAGCTCTAAACAACCCTATTAACTTAACTAAGGACCTAACCCACCATGGTCAAATTAAACATAGCTAACCTACAAGCCCAAATGTGTGGCAACCATAGTCTTAACCCTAGTTAACGTGCACAAGTGTGTGTGGTTGCGATAAAATTCCACAAAAATAACCATAAATCCAGATAAATTACTAGAATCCCGTTTTGGTAAGCTTTTTACCGAAAACCCCAAATTAACACTTAATTAACACTAACCCTAAAACTCAAGTGTTACACCCGGACCGTAACCTGTGCCTGAAATTCTGATATGATATCATATAGGTGTGACTTGATTACGACATCATATAGGTGTGACTTGATTTCGATATCATATATGTGTGACTTGATTACAATATCATATAGGTGTGACTTTATTACGATATGATCTAAGTGTGACTTAATCACAATATGATACATATGACATGATATTTCTAAGGATAAATTAACGATGTATATTTATGCTGACAATGATATATGTTTGATGTATGCGATTACAGTATAGCACCTTGATCTTGACATGTGTTGATGATGATATTATACGAATGATGAGACACGTAGGTGATACTTAACCCGTACCCCGATATTGGGATGTCGTACGATGGATTTTACCGTACGAGGCATAGATATGATGATTGATCCGCACTCTTGATTCGAGGAAGCCGTACTACGTACGTGACGCTATTGAGGCTGGATCGCCGACTATTAGAGATATGGATTCAGACCTTAGGTGGACTCTTATTTCTTATTGACTAGTTTCTTAGGTTTAGTTCCTTAGGAGGTTAGATGGACACTAGTTTAGGCTCGAGTCATATAGTTGTAGTTATACTTGTATATCACAGATGAGTGGTTATTACACATCCGTCTTTACATTCATACCGTAATCATAATGGTGCATGTTCATTCATATTTTTCTATAATCAGAATAAAACTTTGCCTGTTAGGACACCAGCACCATTACCGATGATGCGCATATTCCACGCACACTTATTTGCTGGCTCACACACATCATCATCGGTAATTGCTATGTCACGTACACTTTAGATCATATTATCTTTTATTGATACAATCAGCTAACAGCTAGATCAATATAATATTGTGATTACTCTCTAATGTTAGTATAGACATGTTATTTATTATTTAGACATTTCATGCATTCGCATTTTCATGTTATCATGCAGTATTATGGGACATATGCCGACACTTATCATATACTTACTCATGATTTTGAGATTTTGGATTTCTATGAGATTTCTGGATTTTTGGGGAAAACCGCAAGAATATATAAAAACTTCTCTCTCTCCTCCTCTCTTTTTAAAATATAAGATGTGGTTTTCTCGTGATGTATGTGTCGTCCACCATAAGATTTCTTGTTTTCTGTTGGATTTCGAGACCCGATTCGAGGAGTGGATGAACCGTCTCGGGTACATGGTGGGCCCGGTATGGTACCCTGGGGCAAGAAGATCGAGTTGTAGACGATGAGCCTGGCAGGGGAGGACTACCTACCGGTGATGTCTGGCGCGGCGGATATCCGGAGGATACCGACCGTTGTCGTGAGATTTGATGATATGGGCCGATCCGGACTGACGGAGCCCGAGATATTGAGACTGTGAGACATTGAGATTATGAGGTATTCAGACTTGAGATTTACATGTTTTGTGTCGATGCTTGACACGGATTTCCATGGATTTCATCGTTGATATTTCAGATTTCTATACACATTTTACCATGATAAAAGTTAAAGATTTCTTATACAGATATATCTAGATTTCAGGATTGGTTATTTCACATTCATGGTGCATGCATACTCATTCACATGACATAGTTCTATATGAGGCACTGACACGAGCACGGAGCTTTTGCACTTACACGTAGCTTATTATCCTGTTTTACTTGATGACTAGTAGTATATTAGTATATTATTATGACTTAGGACAGCGTCGTGCATTCGATTTCTTTTCGCAGATATCTTCTACTCACGAGTTGGCAACTCACCCCCGTTGTGCCAAATTTTTTTTACAGGTTCGATGTACAGGTTTTCCTGGCAGCTTGCTGGCACATCTTTTCATTCAGGGTGATTTGCACGGTAGGTTGGTTCACTTGTATCTGGACCGCCATTGTACGTTTATTATTTCATTTGTATCTAGAAAGCTCCATCAACTAAACTTGTATTACTTGATAGTTTACTGGATCAGTTGTTTATTTCGACCTTAGGACCGCGCTTGTATTATTATGATATTTGGTGGTTTTGTTTTCTTTTGAGTTTTGAGCCTCGCCCTTTGGCGTTGTATACTATTGTGCATTGATGTGGTTGTTTCCGCCTTTTGGCATAGAGCTAGCTCCCGTTTGGGGATGCTTTTTATTGTTTGTATATATATTATTCTTGTTTGTACCCGTTTGGGGCCAGTTTTTACAAAGGAGACTCTGCCGAAATTTTTGAGAAAATTGGATGTTGCTTTTAAACTTGTTTTCTACATAATTTCCTTTACTTCTTCTTCTTTTTATGGTTTAGATTTCTGGGCTTCGGCTTACTTAGGTTACGTTGCGCCTCTAGACGCTTCGTAATCTAAGTGCCGGTCACGTTCCGTACTTTCGGGTCGTGACAGTTCTGTAGAACTGGAAGGAGTTCCGGCCATACAATCTACAGCCAATGATTTGATAGAACCAAAGGTTTCAATAGTTCCCGATGAGCCTCAGCCTCTCCGCCAATCTAGTAGGGTTCCTCATCCGCCTGAGAGATACTTCGGTTTCTTAATGACAGTGGGAGCAAGGATTGCATCATGAGATGATGACTCAACTAGTTTCGAGCAGGCCATCAAGAGTGGGGACTCTGTAAGAATGGCTGGATACTTAACGATCTGAGATGGAATCCATGTACACCAACAAAGTATGTACTTTGGCTGCTATATCTGAAGGGTTAAATCCCCATCATGAGCAAGTATATCTTGAGAAGATTACTTGGTGTAGATGGAAAAGTTGAGACTTTCAAAGCTAGACTTGTTAGAGTTTCTGGTCATCGACCAGGCGTGGATAATGATGAAACCTTTTACAGTGGCTGTGCTTAAGTTCATCCGGATCCTACTTGCCATTGCTACATACCTTGACTACGATATCTGGTGGTTGGGTGTCATGACTTCTTTTCTAAATATTGATTTAGAAGAGAGCGTCTATAAGTACACAGCCAGAGGGCTTCGTAGACAGTGGAAACATGTGCAAGTTGCTTTAAAAGTTAAAGCAGGTATTGCGGAGTTGGAACGTCTGTTTTGATGTAATAGTCAAAGTGTTTTACTTCATCAAAATGGTAGATGAACCTTGTATATACTAAAGGGTAGTAGAGAATATGGTGGTATTCCTCGTACTGTACGTGGATGCCATACTCTTGATAGGAAAAGAGTCTCCTATGCTACTCACGGTCAATCTTCTCTTATCACAAGGATTCTCCATATAGGATCAAGGTGATACCTCCTAAATCCTGGGTTTTGGATATATGAGATAGATCTAAATGGATGTTAGGATTCTCACTAGGTGTAGTGAGATGGTATCAATCGATCCGGGGGAAAATCACTGGATATATTTCAGAGTGGTAAGGACGACTGAATGTCAGTCACAGGCATTGTTTTACCCTCAGTGGAAGGACGATATGTTGGAAGAGTTCTGAGCTAGATACCGTGGCAAACTAGACAACAAAGGCTGGTGACATCACTATCAAAGATACTACCAAAGAAGAAGTTTTGATGTATATTAGTTCATGAGATGAACTAGATTCCTACCATTGTGTGACAATGGAGGTGAGGCTTTGGCCCAGGAACCCCGGTCCCATCAGTGACCCAGACATATTCCAAGGCAGTATCACCTACTTGATCTCTAGGGAGATAGAGGTTAAGAGAGTAGACTCAGAGGACAACACGGCGGATCTACTCACAAAGACCTTTTCCTAGAGAGAGACTTTTATGGGATGGTTGAGTATGAAATACTACAACCACAGCTACAGATGGCTCTAGTGCAAATGGGAGATTGCTAGTTATATGTATGCCCTAGAGGCCAACATGAGTTGTATATTGAAGTGGATGCTGGGACATATATAGGGAGGACTTTCTTGCTCGACATGATAGTACGCTATCTGGTTGCTCTTTATCTTAACATGTACACTTATGGTCTCTCTGTTACATGTTGATAAAGCCCTTAGGATGTGTACTCGACTTCCAGGATTATGATGCAGATCATACTGGTGGGGCCTGGGTAGTCCATGAGTACATCCTTCAATGTTCCTAGTCGTGGACATATCGAGACGGGGCATCGATATTCCAGACTAGACTAGCGTATATCTTCTCGACCCATGTGATGGGCGATGGATGATCCCATATCTATTTGTGTTTGACATCAGAGATGATATGCGGGTGCTCAGTGGAGACGGGGTACACTGAACGGACTCGCCAAGAACTCCCAGATGGTATTATACCTCACGTCAGATGGCAGTTCTCTGGTGACACTGGTACAGCTTAGTCTGTTGACCCGAGATCTTCATTGAGTCTTGTGTGTCTCCCACCGTGCTTTGATTTCCACCTTACCACGACTCTACTGAGTCGTGCAAATAGGTGGTTTTTGGGTGCAGTCCCGATTCACATGGAGGCAATGAGCGATAGGAGGGGATTCGTCTCTCCCGGTATTGGGGGTTGATGCTGCGCTATGCTCGATTGGCCATAACTGGAAATCCCTGGATAGGGTTGATATGATTTACTAGTAAGTGTTATCAGTATTTTCACGTTTGTTATGGACCTTAAATCGCCATGACTTATCAAGCTACTGGGGTCTGACGTTTACCACCCCTAGGCGAGATATGCGACAAATCAGACGAACAGACCGTACTGTGCGGTAAGTGTTACTGGTTGGATTCACAGGAGTGTGAGCAGGCTTGCTCGTTGATCTTCTGATCGCTCAATACCCGGGTGGCCGTTATGTTTAGCAGACCGCTTGTGTCTTGTAGGTGACTGATATGATCACCACTTGCTGCCGGCGTATTGATGAGTCTTTAGAGTCCTACACATAGGTTTCCTGGCTCAAGCGAAACAAAATAGGAGTACATATGAGATATGTGAGGGACCGAGAATAATAACAGTATGTGATACTGTATTCTATTTTCGCGATTTGTATCATCGGTCGGTTATATGCGATATAGCCGGGTTACCGAATCAAGTGTTGATTCGATATATTGATACATATGATATTAGTCGGTTATATGTGATATGACCAGATCATTAAATCAAGTGTTACTTTAATGATTTAATGTATAATTATATATTTGATATATTACTTTACATTAACTAGTATTTGTTCACTTAAGATTGATTTTCTCATTTTATGTGCACATGTTGTATATGTGATATATGTTTGTGCACTAGATTGTATCATGCTTGATGATACATGCAAACTTGGGTGTGTGTATGACTTACACCATGTTTAAGATAATGGTTAAGGTTTATATTTATTTTGTAATTCAAAATTAGTGTGCACTTTGTCATGCTTGAAGCTTCATGAAGCTTTTAGCATCATTTGACCAAGTCCACTAATTTTGTCTCACTAAAGATATTTATTAACCAAACCACTAACTTAAACTATGGTTTAGACTCTACAATGGTTAACTCACCCATGGTTGCAAATGATATTATCTTCACTTATTCTTTTCTTATTATTCATTCTTTTCTTTCTTCTTCTTCTTCTTCATCAAGAAGAAAAACCTTGCTAGAAATTTTTCAAGTGAAGAATTAAAGTGTGAAATCAAAATCTAAACTGAACCCATTTCCTATTTCATCATCCTTTACTACTTGCCATTTAGTTTAGGGTGTTCTCTTAACAAAGTTCTTGACCTAACTGAAGAGGGAGCTTGAGTTTGAGTCGCCTCGACTTAGATCATCTTCGGCCTCGAAATCAACGAGCTAGCTTGATAATTTCTCCGGGGAAATCCTTTCTAGTGTCCGGGATCTCGATGATCACAACGAAGGGACGTCAACACGGAGCTTTAGAAGTGAAGGACCGGATCTACAAAGGTTGTATTTTCATTCACTTCCTTTTGTAATGTTAGATTGCTTGTTTTGTTACCCTAGTTTTCTAGTTCGATTCGTAGTTAGATTGCTTAGCACACACTAAAGTTCTTGTTGTGGCATGTGTGATGCTTGCAACCCCTTGTCTACGTGCTAAGGAATCCCAACAAATCTTCCCTAACGTCAAGAAATTTGCATTTGAACCTCGCTCAGCACGATCGCTGGTCGTAATTCCGCGAAAAACCTAAAATGTCGGAATATACGATATTTAGTGTCAAAAGCGATATGAATGCCCCAATTCCTGCACACTTAAAATTACAAAAATCAAACGAGACCAAAAGAACCAAAACACAGAACTAGAGATCACCAAAAAGAAAAACCACAAAACCTCACCAGACGGCCGGCGACGCCGGAATTCGGCTCACTGTCGCCGGATGGAATTCGATGAGAGGGGGTAAACTTTGTAGTGGGATCTCTAGGTTATATTAGTGTTCTAATGGTCTTACTTGATTTTTAAATTGACTTGCAGAGTGATTGCAGGTCTTAACAACAGAGAACAATTGAAAGAAGTCCCAAAAAGTCCTATTTTGTTAGTTTTTGAAAAAATAATGAATTAGAAAGTTAGTTTAGTTAGTAGAACCAGAAATAACAATATCTAATAACTATAACTCCGCGGCAACGGTGCCAAAAACTTGTTGGGAAACCACTCGCGCGCGCAAACGTGTATTGTTTTGGAATAAGGATATGGTTTTAAGAAACGGAATGCGCACACGAGATCGTTCTCATTTTAAATATTTATAACCGCAAGTACACAACGCGTTGTAGCGAGCCGGCAAGCACGGATCGATCCGCAGGGAATTGAGTATTAGGTATCATTGTATAAGGTTAACAAATTAACGAATTGGGGTGTCACAAAAAATATATAAAAGAATAAAAACAAGGAAAAAGCAAGAAAAGGAGTTAAGGAAAGAATGGTTGTGGCTTGGTTCGGAAGCTTGAATCACGAGGTTTACCTCTACACTCACTTGGTTATGAGTTGTCCGGCTTTACCTTGATTCCGGCATGAAGCACGACTTGTCAACGCGGTTGCGGAGCACAAACCTTTAAAGTCCGACATTCGCCGCAAAGCACGAAACGCGTCCGTTTTGGTCACTTACCGTTTGTATGTCCGCGCTTGGGGTATCAACACTAAACACGAGGTTTTGCAAGCATACCGCAACAATGAAAACACAAAGAGGTTAGTGAGATCAAAAGATATTGGTGTTGAGTTTGCTAAGGGTTTGTGAAGGTATGTAGTGTAAGTCTACGGTAGCGCCCCGGCCGTCAATCTGACGCCAAACACGGAACAAAAACTTTTATAACTGGCGCTATCGCATACTATAACCCGGATCTGCCATTAATGCTAAACTAACAAACTGTAAAGAGGTAGAAAGGCTATACCAAACGATCCGAGTCCTTCGGTCTTTAGCCATCATCCCACGCTCCTTTGCGGCATCTGCGATCTCGCTCGATCTCCGGTCTCCTCGTCCAGGTGGCACCACGTCAACGGATCTTTATACGGGCTCCCACCTCTGAACCGAGGCAACTAGGACATGAAGTTTGCTAGCCGACATGTCCAAGATTGATGTAGAGAATGAGTAGAACACTTTGTCTCGTTTTATCCAAAACCATGGATGAACGGTTAATGAAGTTGCCTTTTATATCAAGTGAGGAAAAATGAGCTATGAAATATGCATGAACCAAATCTATCATCTCAATTTTTTCCAACCCTTTTGCTACCAAAAGAATGGCCGGCCACTTATAAGAGGAGGGGGTGAGTGTAGGAGCAAGGTGGGGTGACCATAAGGAAAAGATCTTAATCAAATATCTTAGCAAGAACAAAAGGCATTAATGGAAAAGGTGACTCACTAATAACACCTCATCAACCATTAATGCAAACAAATGAGTCATGAACCTAGTCACCAATCTAGAAGCTTCCACTCATGATTCACCCTCATGACTCACCCTCAAGAAAAAGATAAATCCGTATTAAACCGAATGTTTAAGACGGATGATAGAAAACTGGCAACTTCGAAAAGCGATCCCGAAACGAATTTCAGGATAACCCCATAACAGTATAAACATACCCGCATTTGTATTATGACCGAATACAAATGCAACTGAGACAAAGATATTATATCTACACAGCATAATACATGGATCCGGCTTAAACCAAAGCCCACCAGTATTATCTGTCCGAAATATGACACGTGCGTAAACGCACGTGTATTTTCCGAACCCTGCCATAAAACCGTACGGCCTCTACAACGTTTCGCCCGAACTTCGGAAACTATCTGTGGGGGACTCTAATGACTCATCAGTACCCTGGCAGTGGGTTTAACCACAAACCGTCAGCGGCACTAGCAGTGCGTAACGACTGCCCATGTACTGACCTCTAGGGAAGCCGATGAGCGAACTCATCCTGGAATCCTACTGAGCCTAACAGTGACGATATACATATAGTCCGGTCCATTCGTCTATGAGTATCGCATATCGGGCCTAGGAGGCTGGTAACGTCAGACCTCCAATAGCGGCATAAGTCGTGTCGGAGACAAGTCCTGAACACCCGGAGAAACTATTGGAATACTTACCAGTAATTCTCACCTGCCTTGGCCAAGGACTTAGTGTAATGGCTTTCCTAGACACAACGCGTGTCAGTTATACGTATGCCCTAGAGGCCATTACTGTACATTGGATGTATATTGTAGTGGATGCCGAGACATATATAGGTAGGACTTTCTTACTCGATATGATAGTACGCTATCTGGTTACTCTTTATCTTAACATGTATACTTTCTGTCTCTCTGTTACACGTTGATAAAGCCCTTAGGATGTGTACTCGACTTCCAGGACTATGATGTAGATCATACTAGTGGGGCCTGGGTAGTCCATGAGTACTTCCTTCAATATTCCTAGTCGTGGGAATATCGAGACGGGGCATCGATATTCCAGAGTAGACTAGCGTATATCTTCTCGACCCATGTGATGGGCGATGGATGATCCCATATCCATTGGTGTTTGACATCAGAGATGGTATGCGGGTGCTCAGTGGAGACTGGGTACACTGAACGGACTCGCCGAGAACTCCCAGATGGTATTATACCTCACGTCAGATAGCAGTTCTCTGGTGACACTGGTACAGCTTAGTCTATTGACCCGAGATCGTCATAGAGTCTTGTGTGTCTTCCACTGTGCTTTGATTTCCACCCTACCACGGCTCTACTGAGTCCTGCAAACATGTGGTATTTGGGTACAGTCCCGATTCACATGGAGGCAATGAGCGATAGGAGGGGATTCGTCTCTCCCGGTATTGGGGGTTGATGTTGCGCCATGCTCGACTGGCCATAACTGGAAATCCCTGGCCAGGGTTGCAGTGATTTACTGGTAAGAGTTATCAGTAGTTTCATGCTTGTTATGGAGCTTACGTCGGCATGACTTATCAAGCTACTGGGGTCTGACGTTTACCACCCCTAGGCGAGATATGCGACATATCAGACGAACAGACCGGACTGTACGGTAAGTGTTACTGGTTGGATTCACAGGAGTGTGAGCGGGCTTGCTCGTTGATCTTCTGATCGCTCAATACCCGGATGGCCGTTATGTTTAGCAGACCGCTTGCTGCTTGCGGGTGTTTGATATGATCATCACCTACTACCGGCGTATTGACGAGTCTTTAGAGTCCTACACAGAGGTTTCCTGGCTCAAGCAAAACGAAATAGGAGCGCATATGAGATATGTGCGAGACCGAGAATAATACCAGTATGTGATACTGAATTCTATTCTCGCGATTTGTATCATCGGACGGTTATATGAGATATAGCCAGATTACCGAATCAAATGTTGATTCGATATATTGATACGCTTGATATTAGTCGGTTATATGCAGTATGACCGGATCATTAAATCAAGTGTTGATTTAATGATTTAATGTATAATTATATATATTACTTTACATTGACTAGTATTGTTCACTTAAGATTGATTTTCTCACTTGATGTGCACAAGTAGTATATGTGATATATTTTTGTGCACTTGATTGTTTCATGTTTGATGATACATGCAAACTTGGGTGTATATTTGATTTAAACCATCTTTAGGTTAATGGTTAGGTTTTAATTTGTTTTACTTATTTTCTTTATTCATTTTGGCAAAAATAAAATAGAGGCTTGTTTTGTTTTAATCTTGAAGCTTCATGAAGCTTTGAAAGTCTACCATTTTGTTTTATCCTAAACCTAACCATTACCTAAACCCTAGTTTATTCTCTACATGAGTTTACTAACCCATGGTTGCTATATGATAAGCATCAGTTGAATTTTCTTTTAAGAATTTATTCATTTTTTCTTTTCTTCTTCTTCATCTTCTTCAAGAGGTGAAGAAAGCTTACTAGAAAATTACAAGTGATGAATCCAAGTGAGAAATCTAAATCCAATATGAACCCACTTCCTATTTCTTCATCCTCTACCACTTGCCATGTTGTATAGGGTGTTTTCTTCACAAGTTTCATGACTTAGTGAAGATGGAGCTTGAGTTTGAGTTGCCTCGACGTAGATCATTTTCGGCATCGAAGTCAACGACCTAGCCCGATCATTTCTCCGACGAAACCATTGCTAGAGTCCGGGATCCGGTTGATCGCAGCGGAGGGACGTCATCACGGAGCTAAAGAGGTGGAGGACCGGATCTACAAAGGTTGTAGTCACTTTCACTTGTAGTTAAGTTGTTAACTTGCTTGTTGTTTCGCCTTACCTCTAGTAACGATCTAGTTTAGGGTTTCTCGGCACATGGAATTTTTGAATTGGACATGGTTGATCAGTTGTAGAACCTCATGAGTGTGCCTAGGAACCCTACAGTGGTATCAGAGCCTAGCTAGAGCTTTAGGCGATGAGTAGACGAAGTTAGAAACCCGATCGAACCCCGAAACCCTAGATTTAACCCTTCTCTGTACATTTTTCAAAACAGCGGATTTTTCCAAATTAAAAATATCCAAAAAATACAGTAGGGTTTTCTAGGAGTTACTGTGAAGCACGTGCACCTAACTCGACTAAAGCGCCGCGGAACCGCGGCCCCACCCTGGAATGTGCGGCAGATCCGCGGCCATATTGGAGCATCTTGTCACGTGCTTTGCACAGTAATACCCGTATGCAATGCCTGTGTCTTCTGGGAATTTTTAAAGTCTACTCAAGAGTTGAGTTTTCTGGGTTGTTTTGGGGGCTCGATGTTTTGATCGGATTGTTTAACTTTGTCTATGTGTTCTTCCGGGCAATTTTAGGACATGTTAAAAAGTTCGACCGGATATAAATACCCAATTTTTCCCCTACCGGGAAATTTCCAACTGTTGGATTTTTCCGTAGTTTGAGAACGTTCTGAGTAGTGCAAGTAACGCGATGGACCCTTTAGAAGACAACAAACCTTAACTCGATTATGTGACCGTCTTGAACTGCCCTTTGAACCTTAGGGTTTGGGGCAGTACGGCGTGCCACATGTGAGGTGTTGGCTTGACCCTTCTACGGCTGGACCGTTGGTACTGTGGCATGAAGTGAATGTTCTTAAACTTATTTCATGTGTTGAGCTATTTCGGGAAAACTTGGGTGTTTGATTGTTCGATCGGAAAGTTTAACATTTTCTATTTATCTGGAATGTGATACAATATTTGGAATCCACATGAAGTTATGAGACAACTGAATGAATGTTATAAACATAGCAGTTTAGTCTCATTTGATCGGTTGCCACGGAATTTTGATGTGATCTAAAGTCCGTCGCAATCACGTAGCGTACGCGGATACTCACCGGGTAAACTTAATAGACAGCCACACCCCATAGCCCCGACCAAGTGACTGTAGGAGAACCCCGTCGCCGAAAGCATCCGTTCGGGTGCTCGCGGCAGCGGTGTTCCGCCTTAGTGCACTTCGTCGACGGCATCGGGGGTGCGGCCGCCTGCTAAAGTTTGCGACGAGCATTCGATCAAAATGTCGGGAATCTTGTTGAATTTCCCGACTTGATATTGAAAAGGGTTTTCGATAATGAGACTAAAATGCGGGGTTTATAATTGTTAGGCATGCGATGTCTAAGGAATTCATTTGTTTAGGCATGGGATGTCTAAAGAGTTTGCGGATTCCAACTGTTGTAGTTTTACACTTTCTTTTCTGTGACCGTAAGTGTAATGTGTGATATCGCCGGTTTCGTTGCTATATGTCAACGACAATTGGGATGGGCATATTTACTTACGTTGATGACATGTGATGTTATGTGTTGCTGGATATGTCATATTGGATCGTCGTGTTTGAATAGCCGGGTTTTTTTATGTGAGATGAGTGTTTTTCATTTTCATTCATGTAAAAAACTTGTATGTAATATTCTTTTATTGGGCACTTCCAGGTTGCGGATGATGTCACCATTTGTCTATTATTTACCTTTCCGCATTAGGATAGACCCAAGGAGGGGAGCACAAGTAACCGGGTTCCAGGGTCCAGTGGGAGACCATCTCGAGGAGTCGAGTCCGGGTCTCCTAACCCTAGAATTGGTAGGGTTACTTGCCGCTCTCGTAGGGGTCTAGGGGTGTGGGATTGGCTATTCATCACGACCGTGGAATCCATGTTTTATACAGGCTCAAAATAAAACACGGACGTCCTACTATATCCAATATTTCATATGATAATTTCTGCTGCGTTATCTGTGATGTGATCATGTGATATGTTCAGATAGATACTGTATATAGTATATATGATATATTATATAGACGTTGCTTATGTTTTACACCCGCGCTAGCCCTGCTTCACTCTGGCGTTAGTTACCTAACCTAACGGTGCAGACGGGACATCGAGGCGAATGCGGATGGCATAAGCGTACGTTATATTTATCTGTGATGTTTAGGTGGACTTAAATGATGGGTCATTCATTAATGTGATTAATGAAAGAAAATAAACCTAAAAGATGTTGTGGAATCGAATTTCAAAAATAAAAACAGGTAGCTACAGTTCTTGCTTTGCATCGCGGTGTTCCTTGTAGAACATCCTGCACCTTATTCGATAAGGAAAGGGCCGACGATCCCTTCACCGGGAGTGACCCCTTTAGCAATAACTGGCAGATGCTATAACCCTCGGTTTGTCTTTTGATTGCTTCTATAGTTTTTGCTTTCCACAGCGGTATATATGATATATCCTGCACCTTATTCGATGAGGAAAGGGCCGACGATCCCTTCACCGGGAGTGACCCCTTTAGCAAACCTAGAAAAGCCTCAAAGACACTCCATTTAAAACCATTTGATTCCGCAACGAGATCAAGTTCGAAGCGTTAAAGGTTTTCTTAAAAACCATCCGCAACCCTCCGTCATTTTAGGAAGTAGAGTACTTAGTATTCATGCTGTGTTTGTTGACTATAGTCAAGGCACAGTGTACGGTAGCTAAGTGATGTCTTCCTACACCGCATATGATGCGATTAGTTAGGACAGTCGCGTGACTTTGTTGACATTAGTTAAGGGTCATGTGGGTGGGTCTAATTAATCACGAAATGACGGGTAGAACTTGACTAGTACTTATGATTTGTTGACCATAGTTAAGGACATAAGTGCTAGGGGTAAAAACCATTATCGGGAGTTTCAAGTGTTGAAATTTGTAATGAGATTGCATACCTTCTATATGATAGTTGGATCCCGATACCCACTGCGAGTAATTCTTACTCCTGGGAGAGTTTTGCACTTTGCAATTAGCCAATCATGTAGGTGTCTAGAAAGGTGTCAACGGGGTTACGCCTCTGGCAAAACGAGGTTTACTTTAATTAGGTCCGTGCGAAAGCGCGGGGAACCTCCCTCAAAGTACCGACACTGGCCTGGTTAAAAGATTGGCGAACTTGTAGAGTGTAATTAATCCCGGTTAGTCTTTCCTTTTAGGGCTTGAAGGAAGATTTGATATAAACAGTGGGAGCCATCCTGATTAGATAAAATAAATAACCAATCTAATCTTACAAGAGCGCACGCAGAGTGTTTTCTTCTCTCTCTCTCCAAGTAGCGACCATATCACGCCTTAATCAAGATAATAATATAGATGTATTGACCGAACCCTCTTGTTATACTGAGCTGGGGAATGTTGGTCCTGCTCCAACTTATAATTGTTATAAGACCGAGCAGGAAATAGGGGAATACCAAGATTCCCATGCCGCCCAAACAAAGAAAGTGCATATGATGCATCTCCTTCGGGAGTGTTCATTATAAAGAACTGTTTCTCAGTGTCCTCTACGTCCTAGGTATTAGATACCGGATCAGGATCCCGCAAATGTAATCCGTTACATGGGCTACAGAAAGGTAGAGAACTGAGAACGGGTGATAAGTTTCATGAGACAGAAAACGGTGCAAGTGTTGCAGCCAAGTCTGTTGGTCACTGTCACCCTGTATTACCAATACATTGATTCTGAACAAATGCTATTAGATACCGAACCTGATATACAAAATCATATCAGTCTCTTTATTAGTAAAGAAATGATATAATTTTGTATTGATGGATAATGTTTTGAACATTTCCTATTTCAAAAGTTGATCGGTTCAGGCACGTTATCTTAAAGCATTGACGTTCTAAATCAAACTACAGTTCCTAGTATACTGAACACACACAAGAGGAAGAGTTCAGAAATGAACGAATCCTTCTTGAGGTATTGTAGACTAGGTCATATCAATGCGACCCGACAAGCTGAAGTTACATATAGATGCATATTTAAATCTGTTTGAATTTACATCTGGTGAAACTTGCCAGTCATGTCACAGAGATAAGATGACCATAGCTCTGTTTATTGGAAACAGAGAAAGAGTTAGTGAACTCTTGGGATGATACATGTTGATGTATAAAGGTCCCCTGTCCACACATGCTAAGACCGGTTCTTTGTACTTCATTACATTCTCTGATGATCTCTCAAGATTCAGACATATGTTCCTGTTGAAACACAAGTCCGAACCTTTTGAGATATTCACAGAATATAAGTTAGAAATAGAGAACCAAAAACCGGGTATAAGTATTATGTCCTATGATAAGATCAGGGAGGAGAATACTTGTGCATAGAATTCCTGGACTATTCTAAAGGAGAATGAGATTCTCTCTTCGTATTAGTCCTCTGAATATACCACAGCACAACTGTGTATCGGGGCGGAGCAATCGCACCATATTAGATATGGTGTGCTCTATGGTGAGTATTACTGAGTTACCTGTTTCTTTTAAGGGGTTATGCACTTGAGAAGCTGCATACCTGTTGAATTAGGTTCGAATCAAATCAGTGCCTACCACTCGATATAAGATATGGTATGGGAAGAGCCTATCTCTTAAGTAAGTTACGATTTGGGATTGTCCGGCCTATGTCGAAAGCAAAATCCGGACAAGATCGAGGCAAGGTCAGTTCTGTAAAACTGGAAAAGTTCCATCTATACAAACTGCAGCTGATGATTTGACAGAACCAGAGGATTCAATAGTCCCCGACGAAGCTCAGCCTCTCCGCCGATCTGGTAGGGTTCCTCATCCGCCAGAGAGATACTTCGGTTTCTCGATGACAGTGGGAGCGAGGAATGCATCATGAGATGATGACCCAACTAGTTTCGAGCAGGCCATCGAGAGTAGGGACTCTGTAAGAATGGCTGGATGCTTAGCGATCTGAGATGGAATCCATGTACACCAACAAAGTATGGACTTTGGTTTCTATATCTGAAGGGTTAAATCCCCATCAGGAGCAAGTATATCTTGAGAAGATTACTTGGTGTAGATGGAAAAGTTGAGACTTTCAAAGCTAGACTTGTTAAAGGTTTTCGTCATCGACCAGGCGTGGATAATGAGAAAACCTTTTCCAGTGGCTATGCTTAAGTCCATCCGGATCCTACTTAACATTGCTACATACCATGAGTACGATATCTGGTGGTTGGGTGCCATAACTGCTTTTCTAAATAATGATTTATAAGAGAACGTCTATAAGTACACAGCCAGAGGGCTTCGTAAACAGTGGGAGCAGCGGAAACGTGTGCAAGTTGCTTTACAGGATAAAGCAGGCATCGCGGAGTTGGAACATTTGTTTTGATGTGGTAGTCAAAGAGTTTGACTTCATCAAAATGGTAAATGAACCTTGTATGTACAAAAAGGTAGTATGGAGTATGGTGATGATCCTCGTAGAGTACGTGGACAACATACTCTTGATAGGAAAAGAGTTTCATATGCTACGCTCGGTCAATCTCCTCTTATCACATGGATTCTCCATATATGATCAAAGTGATACCTCCTAAATTCTGGGTTTTGGATCTATGAGATAGATGTAAAGGGATGTTAGGTTTCTCACTAGGTTTAGTGAGATGGTATCAATCGATCCTGGAGAGAATCACTGGAAAGGTTCCAGCGTGATAAGGACGACTGAATGTCAGTCGCAGGCATTGTCTTTACCCTCAGTGGAGGGACAGTATGTTGGAAGAGTTCCAAGCTAGATACCGTGGCAAACTAGACGATAAAGGCTGGTAACATCGCTATTAAAGATACTACCAAAGAGGCAGTTTGGGTGTATAGTGGTTCATGAGATGAACTAGGTTCCTACCATTGTGTGACAATGGAAGTGTGGCTTTGGCCCAGGAACCCTGGTCCCATCAGTGACCCAGACATATTCTGAGGCAGCATCACCTTATCATGGAGATAGTTGATCTCCAGGGTGATCGAGGTTAGGAGAGTGGACTCAGAGGATAACACGGCGGATCCACTCACAAAGGCCTTTTCCCAGAGAGAGACTTATATGGGATGGTTGAGTATTAGATACTGCAACCACTGCTACAAATGGCCCTAGTGCAAGTGGGAGATTGTTAGTTATATGTATGCCCTATAGGCCATTACTGAACATTGGATGTATATTGTAGTGGATGCTGGGACATATATAGGTAGGACTTTCTTGCTCGACATGATAGTACGCTATCTGGTTGTTCTTTATCTTAACATGTATACTTTATGTCTCTCTGTTACATGTTGATAAAGCTCTTAGGATGTGTAATCGACTTCCAGGACTATGATGTAGATCATACTAGTGGGGCCTGGGTAGTCTATGAATACTTCCTTCAATGTTCCTAGTCGTGGGAATATCGAGACGGGGCATCGATATTCCAGAGTAGACTAGCGTATATCTTCTCGACCCATGTGATGGGCGATGGATGATGCCATATCCATTGGTGTTTGATATCAGAGATGGTATGCGGGTGCTCAGTGGAGACTGGGTACACTGAACGGACTCACCGAGAACTCCCAGATGGTATTATACCTCACGTCAGATGGCAGTTCTCTGGTGACACTGGTAAAGCTTAGTCTGTTGACCCGAGATCGACATAGAGTCTTGTGTGTCTCCCACTGTGCTTTGATTTCCATCCTACCACGGCTCTACTGAGTCGTGCAAACAGGTGGTTTTTGGGTACAGTTCCGATTCACATGGAGGCAATGAGCGATAGGAGGGGATTCATCTCTCCCGGTATTGGGGGTTGATGTTGCGCTATGCTCGACTGGTCAAAACTGGAAATCCCGGGCCAGGGTTGCAGTGATTTACTGGTAAGAGTTATCAGTAGTTTCACGCTTGTTATGGACCTTATGTCGGCATGACTTATCAAGCTACTGGGGTCTGACGTTTACCACCCCTAGGCGAGATATGCGACATATCAGACGAACAGACCGGACTGTACGGTAAGTGTTACTGGTTGGATTCACAGGAGTGTGAGCGGGCTTGCTCGTTGATCTTCTGATCGCTCAATACCCGGGTGGCCGTTACGTTTAGCAGACCGCTTGCGGCTTGCGGGTGTTTGATATGATCATCACCTGCTACCGGCATATTGATGAGTCTTTAGAGTCCTACACAGAGGTTTCCTGGCTCAAGCGAAACGAAATAGGAGCGCATATGAGATATGTGCGGGACCGAGAATAATACCTGTATGTGATACTGAATTCTATTCTCGCGATTTGTATCATCGGACGGTTATATGAGATATAGCCGGATTACCGAATCAAATGTTGATTATATATATTGATACGCTTGATATTAGTCGGTTATATGCAGTATGACTGGATCATTAAATCTAGTGTTGATTTAATGATTTAATATATAATTATATATATTACTTTACATTGACTAGTATTGTTCACTTAAGATTGATTTTCTCACTTGATGTGCACAAGTAGTATATGTGATATATTTTTGTGCACTTGATTGTATCATGTTTAATGATACATGCAAACTTGGGTGTATGTTTGCTTTAAACCATCTTTCGGTTAATGGTTAGGTTTTAATTTGTTTTATTTATTTTCTTTATTCATTTTGGCAAAAATAAAATGGAGGCTTGTTTTGTTTTACTCTTGAAGCTTCATGAAGCTTTGAAAGTCTACCATTTTGTTTTATCCTAAACCTAACCATTACCTAAACCCTAGTTTATTCTCTACATGAGTTTACTAACCCATGGTTGCTATATGATAAGCATCACTTGAATTTTCTTTTAAGAATTTATTCATTTTTTCTTTTCTTCTTCTTCATCTTCTTCAAGAGGTGAAGAAAGCTTACTAGAAAATTACAAGTGATGAATCCAAGTGAGAAATCCAAATCCAAAGTGAACCCACTTCCTATTTCTTCATCCTCTACCACTTGCCATGTTGTATAGGGTGTTTTCTTCACAAGTTTCATGACTTAGTGAAGATGGAGCTTGAGTTTGAGTTGCCTCGACGTAGATCATCTTCGGCATCGAAGTCAACGACCTAGCCCGATCATTTCTCCGACGAAACCATCGCTAGAGTCCGGGATCCGGTTGATCGCAGCGGAGGGACGTCATCACGGAGCTAAAGAGGTGGAGGACCGGATCTACAAAGGTTGTAGTCACTTTCACTTGTAGTTAAGTTGTTAACTTGCTTGTTGTTTCGCCTTACCTCTAGTAACGATCTAGTTTAGGGTTTCTCGGCACATGGAATTTTTGAATTGGACATGGTTGATCAGTTGCAGAACCTCATGAGTGTGCCTAGGAACCCTACAGCGCGATCTCAACCCCAGTACCGGGAGAGACAAATCCTCTGACGATCCGCTCACTTGCCTCCATGTGGCTCGGGACTGTACCCAAAAAAGACCTGTTTGCACGACTCCTTTGAGCCGTGGTAGGGTAGAAATCAAAGCACAGTGGGAACTCACATGAGACAAATGACAACCTCAGGTCGATGAACTAACCTGTATACATGACACCATGGAACTGCTATCTGACGCTAGGTATAATACCAACTAGCAGGTTCCCAGCGAGTCCTGTCCGCTGTACTCATAACCCAATGAGCACCTGTATACATCTTAGGTGATCCAACTGACACCAGTGGCTTGTGAGACCGGCCACTGCCCCTCGTCGGGGTCTCGACTGTATACACTAGTCTACTCTGGAGTATCGATGCCCTGTCTCGAAACTCCCATGACTAGGGACCAAAATTAAGGATGTGCTTATAGATTACCCAACTCTCACGTATATGATCGCCATCATACTGTTGGTAGTCAAGCAAGATCCTAAGGGCTCTATCAACGTGTAATAGTGATCAGTCACCTGAACCTATACATGACTGATAAAGGCAAACCAGATAGCATACTATCATCTCGAGTAAGACTGTGTTACCCGTATAGGTCCTCCTCAATCATTGCAATCACGTACCTGCGACCTAATAATTGACTCTGAGGGCACTATATCCAACAATCTCCCACTTGCACTTAAGGCTAATTATTGCGATGTCGCATACTCACAGCCCGTGTGATACCGAACACCCAACTCCTCTACTAATCAGTTTCACAAAGCTCGTTTGTAAAACTCTTGTGTTCGAGAAATAGCCTCACTGAGTGGATCCGCCCTGATGCTTCTTTCTATGTCTCTCTTAATCTCAAGTTCGCGGAGAAAGCCATCTCCCGAATTGAGTAATACCTATCTTAGAATATGTCTGGATATCTGATGGGACCTAATTCATAAATGAACTCCAAATCCAAACTTCTTAGACTGTATCAACAACTGAAACTAATCAGTGCCCAGCACCATGCCTCCCACAGTATCCTTTTAGACTACCTGTCCATAATACTGTCCCTCGTCAGAGGAAAAACTATAGCTCTGACAATCACTCTGTCATCCATGTCACTTTTGAAGCCTGGAATGATAACCGTCTCCAAAAGAGGCTATCGTCAACAAATCCCTAGAACATGCACTTATGTTCTAAAACTGCTTCCTTATGTTTCTTCAGGATTGGATTAATATAAACTTATCGCATCTAGTGCAAAAACAACATCTGGTGTGGTACTTGACTTCTCATGATTGACTCAATTGCCTAAGCAAGTGATCTGCCAATCATGCACATCCCTCTCCCCTTTAGTCTGTAAGACAGCTTTAGAGAGGGTGACTCCATCACCTGCAGGTACACTACCGTGCCAGGAGTCGTCCATTCTAAATACTCTTAGAATGCTGTCTAAGTACCCTGATTGGGAAACAACCCAAATCTAGATCTAAAACCATAGATCTAGTAACCAGTATGTCTGATATAATGTCCAAGTCCCATGTGGAGAAACCACTGTGTGACGACCAAAGTATAACCGATCGTAGTATAGGAGTATCACATCCTACTCTGTGCATGTCATCCAAATACCAGGACATCACACCCTACTACCTTCTTAACAGATCCATCCCCTATTCTGATGAAGTCAAGCCTATGACTGTCACGTCAGAAATAGATGATCTATCTCCGCTATATCTGCTTTAGTCTATAAATAGACATAAGCCACCTGTCCACCAAAGCTTCCGCTGCTCCCACTGACTACGACAACCCTCTGGCAGAGTCATATACACGTACACTTCTGAAGCCAGTTCAGAACGACGCTATACTCATCCTCCCGCCGGGTCTCGCAGCCTGGAACAACAGCAATGGCAAGTGTGGGTAAACAAGAACCTCCCTGCCACCGTCCTTGAGGCTACCGGAGTACCTCTCGGGTGCCTGAGGTTACCCACCATATCTGCGGAGTGGCCAATGGAATGTCAAACCAGATTGAATTTATAGGTTCCTATCAAATCTTCAGTAATCGTTTGTGGTTCTGGAATCACTTCCAGTTCTACCATACTCCCACTACTGTTTTCTGAAAAAATCCATTTTTAATAAAACTGTGGCGAGTTTAGAACAATATCGCTATTTTTCATCCAGATGGTAGAAAATCAACCCTCGTCATAGCCTGGGTCAACCCACAAACGGCCATTACAGAAACGTGCCTTGAGTTGTCCAGTGTCTGGTTTTAATCATAAACCGGACAACTCCCCGTACCTTAACATCGTTAAGATATGAACTGTTCTATATCCAATGTAGAACCAGAGGCACTGATTTAATTGAACCAGATTCAAATCATGCAGCTGTCCCCAGTGCATGTCAACTAAATGGAAGGAGGCCTATCAGCGTTACTCAACTTAGGAATGCTTCCAATTATGAGTAACCTGAAAGAGAAGCAAGTTCTCTTAATCACTACTATCAACTGAATACCATTGACAAGTATCTACATCTTCGATCACTTTGAAGAATGCCGATACTTGCTACACCTGGTTCTCTACTCTATTCAAATACCTATAACTTCTCAAAATTCGGACCCTGTGTTTCCATGAAACACCTGTCTAAAAACTAGAGAAGTCATAAGTAAACCGAATATAGTACGAGGACCAACCCCTCTGTCCTGATGGACCCTGGACAACATACAATACTCTGTATAAGTCCCTTGAGTCTGATAATGCATTCACTGTGTGTCGTAGGTTGAAAACTGTACTTATGGTTAAGAAGAATTACACCGCTGTTTAATGCTCCTTACCTAACCATCCACTGATATAGGTAAATGTCATCGACATAATTTCAAAAAGATATATCTCACTCTATGAAAAATAGACGTACAGATATATCAATTTGAAATTGGTGCATGACTGCGGATATTCAAAACCAAATACTTGCCGACTGGCAAACAACCCAGGTGACTTCCTCAAATATCACCGATTACAACGAATCCCGATATAATGAGGATGATCACCCAATTCCCAATAACTTACTCCCACTCATCATCTGTAAAACCATACAGATGTGAGAATCATACCTGGTAAATACATACACTGGAGCAAGTGTCTTAATTGGGAAATCTGTTTTCTTTTAACAGTACACAGTGAAACTGAAACATTGAAATGTTTCGATGGGGTTTCCCGGTATTCCTAGTAATGCCTCTTCCAGATTCACAACTGTAACCGTGTAATTCTTTGCCACCTCTCCAAATCCCTTTATATGTCTTTATTCATTACCTTCTGCACACCCCTTAGGCCAAATTGTTTTCTTCCTTCCCTACCGTTCGGCACCAGCCTATGGTTTGGAAGAAGACTATCCAATAAGCATAATGGGTGTACTGTCCTAATCCTAGGAGCACTCCCAATGCGAGAGAAGGTGAAGATAAAAGACACCTGAATAAACCTTATTCCTATTTCTCCTGAACCAGAATCCATCCCTGAACTGGAACAAGTTCCTTTCGAGTTCGTATATAACATACGATGGAGTATCCAATAAACTGTGGATCTTCGTAGTGATACGGAGTGTTCTGGAGAAATACAAAGGTGATTTAGGATTGGCGAAGAAATACTTGGTTTGGTCGTGAATAGCAGTCGCAGTTTACTTTGCCCTCTTACTAATCCCTTTCTTTGTCTTAACTTAATACCTTCTGTACACCATCGCTAGGCTAATTGGTTTTCTTCATTCCCTACCGGTCGGCACCTGCCTATGGTTTGGAAGAAGACTATCTAATTTGCGTAATAGGTGTACTATCTCCTAAACAAAGGAGTACTCACAACTTGAGAGAAGGTAAAAGGAAAAGACAACTGAATAATCCTACCCGTTTTCTCCAGAACCGGAAACCATCCTCGAATTCCTTCGAGTTCGTATATAACCATACGATGGTTTTGTCCAATGGAAATGGACGTTCGTAGTAATACGGGGTGTCCTGGAGAAATAGGCAAAAGTAGGAGTGGCAATGAGGTTCGCAACTCTGACAATCCAAAAGCCAGTGTTAAGAAGGTCCGGTTAATTTTGGTCTCTGAGTCATAGTCTTAGGGTCGGGTCAATGGTCGCTGCCAAAGAGAGAGAGAAAAGAAACACTCAGCGTGCACTCTAACCTAGATCAGAATGGTTATCAATTTATCTAATCTGGAAACCTCCCACTGTACCATCAAATTCTTCTCCAAACCTGAAAGAAGAATTAGTCGGGATCACCCGAGGAGTAAACTAACTCATCAGTGGGAATCGGGATCCAACTATCACCGTATGATAACGTGACGGTATCCGCTCACGGTATCACACTCCAGAAGGTATGCGCATATCTGGCAAGTTTCAGTTCTTTTGAAACTCCCGATGTGATTTTTACCCCATGCTCTTATGACCTTGACTTTGGCCAACATATCATAAGTCACATGTCAAGTTCTACCCGTCATTCTCCAGGTTAATTTGAATCCACCCGTACCTACCCTTGACTTTGGCCAAAATGGCAGTACGACTGTCCCAAACCAACGCATCTATCTATACTGCATATGAATACCCCAATAGCTACCAATCACTGTGCCTTGACTTTGGCCAACATACACAGCTTGAATACTATTGACCATCCATATGAAACGACGGAGGGCTACGAATGGTTTCTGGCGAAAACCTTTAACGTAATGAACTTGATATCATTGAAGGAACGGATAGCTTTTAAAAATATAGTAACGACAATTTTCGCTAAAGAGGTCACTCCCGGTGAAGGGATCTCGGCTCTTTCCCTGTAGGATGGGGTGCAGGATATTCCAACTGAATACCACGATGCAAAGCAAAAGTAATCGGCTATAGTGAAGTTATTGCCCTGACGCAAACTTTTGTCCAAGGGGTCACTCCCGGTGAAGGGATCTCGGCCTTGCCTCGTCGACTGAGGAGCAGGATATTCCAACTGAATACCACGGTGCAAAACAAAAGTGAACGTCCTTGCAATAACAGCTTTTTGAAAAGTGTTCCAACAACATCAGATTAGGTTTGTTTTTAACTTGCATTAATCCGAATCAATGCAGTCCCATCAATTGATCACACCACAAAAAACGAAAATAATATGACGTACGTATATGCCATCCGCATTCGCCACTGGGTCCCGTCATTACCCGTTAGGTTAGCTAACTAACGACAGAGCGGGGACTGGACTAGCGCGGATGCAAAACATATACAACATCTACTAATATATATACCAATATATTATATTCGCTCAAGGCGTGATAAAATGCAACATCACAGAAATGTACAGCATCACAGAATAAAACAGATATCTGGGATCCCCGGGTTTCACTGAGCCGCTGAAACCCGACGTTCCCCTGGTCGTGTGGATAGTCTGTGCAATGAAATCCTAGACCCCTACGGGCGCGGCAAGTCACCCGCCAAAACCTGAAGCGAGGCAGCCCCCTTCAGCTCCGTGAATGGACCACCCAGCACTTCACGGAATCCAGTAACTTGGGCACCCCTCCTGGGTCAGCCTGTACCCCCTACGAGTGCGGCGAATATCCCGCCAATCCTAGAGTGAAGCCCCCTCCGTCTCAATGCCATGAGATGCGGGCTTGTTGCCCTTTAGAATCCGGCTATCCGTGCACCCCTCCGCGGGGTAATCCTAGTACAGAAAGTAAAATATACATACAACGGGTACATCGAACGCAACCTGGTCGTGCCCCAAAATAATAATACAAACAGGCAGTGACGGCAGTCCACATGTCGGACGCTCGACCCGCAATATCAAATGTACATAATACAACAAAACACTGTACTAGCATTGCATCCAGGCTATCCCCCACGACCGATCCGCAACATCACAGCAAAATCACAAAACATCAACGTGAAAGTCACATTCGCAAATCCGTCTAACCGGGCTATAGCAGTTAGACAGGATTTACCGATCGAGTGACATTCACGGTCGCAGATATAATGTAAATACTGTGAAATAATGTGTTTTAAATATCCGATCGATCAAATTTTAACAAGTGGGCCCCCAAGTACTACTGTAGCACATCAAGAAATTCTGGGCCCAAAATTAATATTCCAAAACCCCTAAAATCACCCCAGAAAGAGACTGTAGAAAATTGATGCAGCAAACCCAATATAGTGCGGCGGAAACGCGGCCCAAAGGGGTGTTTGGTCGCGGTTCCGCGCTCCTGTAGTGGAATTAGTGGATCGAATTTCTACAGAACTCTTATAATTTCCAGTACATCACTTTTCTGTAACCTGAAAAAAATTTCGACTCCAAAAAATTTCAACAGAAAACTGATGCAAACAAAATGCGGGTTTTGGAATTTTGGACGATCGGAAATGTAAACACAATACACAAAGCTAGACTAGGTTAATGGCGAGTCTCTGATACCACTGTAAGTGCACGGCGGCGCCCCGGCCGTCAATCCGACGGCCAAATGCGGAAGCGGTGATAAACTTTAATTTTTCTTGAACTAGCAAACCGGCACCACCGCGCACTAAAACCCGGATCGAACCATTAACTAGTCCTAGCTAACTACAAGATAGGGAATAGAGATAGACCGACTGATCCGAGTCCTCCGGTCTTCTCGTCGTCGTCCCGATCTCCCGCGGAATGTCCTGTCTCCACCTCGTCGCCGGAAGTGCACCACATCGCCTACATCTTTTACGGGCTCCCACCTCAATGCCGAGGCAACTCGGGCACGAAGCTGGCTAGTCGACGTGCCCAAGATTTGCTGTAGAATATAGTGTGGATTACTATGTCTCATTTTGGGGTTGTAGGAGGTGCCATTGGTGGAGGAATTGAAGTGGTGGAATTTTGTGATGAACTTGGGATTTTAGCAAGCATGAAGAGAGAAAATCCCCACTACAAAATTTGGGACAGCCCTTCCTCTCAAGTGGCCGGCCTTGGCTCATGGTGGGAGTGAGAATGAGAGAGAGAGGGAGAAAGAGGGAGAAATTGGCTTGATCAATAATGCAAGAGAGAAAACAAAGTTATCATGAAAAAGCAATGATCACATAATCAAACCCATACTCCAAAACAACCATCATCACAAGCATGATGACTCCAAAATGGTCAAGCCATCATGAACAAAGAAAGTCAAGTGATGGTGCACCATCATGATCCAACAAAATGCAAAGACCCCCTCCACAAATACTTATTTGCACAAATGCAAATAAGCCCTCCTCCACCAATCTTCAGCCAATGAAAGATACAAATGAAAATGGTCGAAACGAAAAGCAAACTTGAAACTCCAGAAAACTGGTCCCGTAATAAATTACAGGAAAACCCCACAACTGTGCATACACACCTGCATTTGTATTCCGACCGGAATACAAATGCAATGAGACAAATCTACACTGTACTATACTAGGATCCGGCTTAAACCAAAGCCGGCTAGTAATATCCGTTCGATCCTGATCCGTGCAATACCGCACGTATCTGATCGAACCCTGCCATATATCCATACGGCCTCTAGTACAAACTGTCCGATCCTGATCCGTGCAATACCGCACGTATCTGATCGGACCTTGCCATATCTCCATACGGCCTCTACAGCTTTTTGCCCGAAAACTTGAGTAACTGAATGTGGGGGACTCTAAAGACTCGTCAACACCTTGGTTGTGGATTTAACCACTAGCACGTCAGAGGTATAAGCCAATACGTAACGGGCTACCGGGTATTGACCAAAAGGGACGTCTGTGAGCGAACTCAGCCTGACACCCTACTGAGCCTGTCAGTGACAATATCCGTACAGTCCGGTCCGTTCGTCTATGAGCATCGCATGGCGGGCCTAGGGGGTTGGTAAAAGTCAGACCTCCAAAAGCGGTACAAGTCGTGTCGGAGTGTAGCCCAGAACACCCTGAGATACTACTGGAATACCTACCAGTAAATCTCCTGCCTCGGCCGAGGGCTTCGTGTAATGGCTCTCCTAGACACAGCGCGACCTCACCCCCAATACCGGGAGAGACGTGTTGGATATATATGCCCTAGAGGCCTACATTGTATAGGATGCTTGGGATATGTATGTACATGACAGTCTTGCTTGATATGATAGTACGCTATTTGGTTTGACTTTGTCTTAACGTATAATATATTTTACTTGGTATTTATATATATATGTTGATAAAGCCCATAGGGTGTTTGTCTGACTACCGGCGTTGTGATGGCAGTCATACTAGTGGGAGCTGGATAGTCAATAGGCACACCCTTAGATGTCCCTGGTCGCAGGAGTATAAAGATTGGGCATCGATACTCCGGAGTAGACTAGTGTAAACATATCTAGACCCTGACGAGGGGCAATGGATTGGTCCCGTAACCATTGGTGGTGTTCACCTAAGATTGTATACAGATGCTCACTGGGTGTGAGTACACCGGACAGGACTCGCCGAGAACTGACTGGATGGTATTATACCTAACGTCAGATAGCAGTTCTCAGGTGACATGTGTGCACATAGTCCGTTGACTTAAGGTCATCATTTGTCTCGTATGAGTTCCCACTGTGCTTTGATTATTACCCTACCACGGGTCAAAGGAGTCGTGCAAACAGGTTTCAGTTGGGCACAGTCCCGAGCCATATGGAGGCAGTGAGTGACTGTTAGGGATTCGTCTCTCCCGGTATAGGGAGTTGATATCGCACGGTGATCGGTTGGTCATTACCATAAGTCCCTGGCCAGGGCTGATTGAGAATTACTGATAGGATTGATCAGTAGATTCTCGGATGGTGATAGAGCCATACCGACACGACTTGTACGGTTATTAGGGGTCTGACGTCCACCACCTCCCTAGACCGTACATGTGATACTCTCAGACGAACAGACCGGACTGCGCGGATATTGTCACAGACAGGCTCAGTAGGATTTCAGATGGGTTACCTCATCAGCTTTCTTATCGACAACTACCTGGGGACCGTTACGTACAGCTAGTGCCGCTTGCGGTCTGTGGTTCAACCCACTGCCAGCGTAGTAGTCGAGTCTTTAGAGTCCTACACAGAGATTTCCCAAACCCAGGCGAAAAGATATAGAGGTCGTATGGTTTTACGACAAAGGTTCGGACGCATACGTGTTTGATCGCACGTGCGACATTCGGACAGTTTTTACTAGCCGGCTTTGGTTTAAGCCAGATTCTAGTATCAGGTTATTGGATTTATACAGTCTAAAGTTTTTCCGTGTTTTCACGGATGAGAGGGGCGTTCTCGTAATTTTCGGAGAAGCTTCTAGAAGGATGTGACATAAAGAGAGAGGTGGCATTTTCATTTAATGATTAAGTGACTCATTGTGAGTGATTCATCATATCATTAATGCATCATTAATTGCTTAATGACTCACATGATGAATCACCCACTTGATTTAATGAAACATGATGAATATTATCTTTTTATTCATTTCTTTTAATTCATTATGTTTCATATATATCAAGTGAGAAGCTTTATTCATTATAAGATTATCATTATCTTCTTCTCACTCTCTCTCTTCAAGTTCTCTCTCCTTCACCAAATCCTAATCCTACCCCTCATGAGTTGAGAACAAGGATTAGGAAAGACTAATTACTCCATAACCTATCTCTACATCATCTTAGCTACTCTATTTAGCAACTAGAGAAACTAAGTAACCTCAAGTTTAGAGGTTATAGCTTGGATTAGGGTTCTCGGGTGGATCGTCTATCACGGGAGAAAGCCGAAGAGGACGTGGAGATCCAAAGAGGCCGTAGACAACATCAAGACGAAGGACTAGAACCGTTTGGTATAATCTCTTCGCATAGTAGATTAAAACTCTAAAGCTTTTGTTAAAACTTGTATAGCAAACGATTCGTACGGCTAATCGATGTTTGATCATAGAACTTGATTGTTATTCATATTTCCGCCTCCCCACAAGTATTGGGGTGTTGAACATCGACTTACAGTGGTATCAGAGACTAGCTAAACAAGTTTTAACTTTATTGCAAATTTGTACGAATTTCGAACGGAAAAACGAAGCCAGAAAACCCCAAAAACATCAAGTTTCTGTCGAAATTCAAATGAAGTCCAAAAATTTTTCTGGCATGTTCAGAAAGCTTGTAATGACACCAGAAGAACACCCAAGAAAATTGGGGTCATGACTTGACCAAACGGCCGCGGATCCGCGGCGGCTCCCATAGGCGCCGCCGCGGTTCCGCCGCCGATTTGGCGAATCATGAACCCAAATTTCTTGGGTGGGTTCTCTGTAAAATTTGGGATTTTCTGGAATATTTAATATTTGCTCAGGTTTCAGTTTTACAGAGCAGTTTTTGGAGCAATATTAAAGATGTTTAATCGATCGATATTGTACAGTATTTGCATGTTGGATTATATCTGTGATTGTATAATGTGTTCGTAAACCTCCCCTAACTGCTAGTATGTCAGTTGGCAGGGGGTTGCACATTTCTGAAATGGTTTTTAACTGTTTGTGCATATAAACTGTATTGGACTGTTGTGGTGATTAGCCGGGTTTTGTGATGGGTTATTGTATTAATTCATTTGATGTAAATGTAATTTGTTGTAATATTATTTTGCGGGGCACTTCCAGGTTGCGGTTGTAGCCACCGTTGTATTATTTCATTTTACTGTTTTTGCTCCTAGAACAGACCTAAGGTGGGGTGCACAAACTGCCGGGCGGGTAGTTTGCCGCGCACAAACTGCCGGGCGGGTAGTTTGCCGCACCCGTAGGGGTCGTGGGTGGGGTAATGGCTATTCATCACAACTGTGTAATCTGTCTTTTCTTGCAGGCTCAAAAGAAATACAGATTGCTTGCAAATCCAATATTGTTTATCTGTGTTCTGGAATGTATATCATTGCGTCAGACGAATGTAAAATATCTATATATATGATAGCTATTTAGACGTCACTTATGTTTTACACCCGCGCTAGCCCAGCCCCCGCTCTGTCGTTAGTTAAGTAACCTAACGGGTGATGACGGGACCCCGTGGCGAATGCGGATGGCATAAGAGGACGTCATATTTTCGTTGTTATCTGTAATGATAGGTTAAAGATGGGACGCATTATTATTAATGCAAAGAAAATAAAACCTAAACTGAATCGTTGGAACAATTTCTAAAAACCACTCGGTTTTCTTGAAAAAGCAAATTTTAAATGCGGAGCTTAAACCACTCCTTTTAATAAAAGCTATCTTAGTTCCTTCGATCAAATCAAGTTCATTACGTTAACGGTTTTTTGCCAAAAACCAGCCGTAACCCTCCGTCGTTTCAGATAGACAGCACATCGTATTCATGCTATGCTTGTTGGCCTACGTCAAGGCATAGTGTATGGTAGCAGTGTGTGTGCCCATTTGTTGCATAGATAGATGCATTAGTTTAATACAGACGTACACCTTGTTGGCCTACGTCAAGGGCTTGTACGATGTATTTAAATTGATCAGGACAACGACGGGTAGAACTTGACTTGCGTCTTATGACTTGTTGGCCTACGTCAAGGTCTATAAGAGCTTGGGGTAAAAATCATATCGGGAGTTTCAAACATAAAGGAAACTTGCAGATTTAGCTTACCTTCTGGAGTGTGGTGACTAGAGTGGCTTCCATCTAGGGCATCATGCAATGATAGTTGGATCCCGATCCCACTAATGAGTAGGATTACTCTCGGGAATTTCTCTCACTTAACAATCAATGCTATAAACCAAGTAGGTGCCTAGAAAGGTGTTAGAGGGGCTACGCCTCCAGGGAAAAGAGGTTCTTTAATTAAGGAACTTCGCGAAAGCGTTGGAAAACCTCCCTCGAAGTACCAACACCAGCCTGGCTGAAAGGTTAAGCAAGTATTGTGACGTGTGATTAAATCCTGACTAGTTCTTCTTTTAGGTTTTGAAGAAGGATTTGAGGAAACAGTGGGAGCCATCCTGTTTAGATAAATTAATAAACCAATCTAAACTTGCAAGAGCATATGCTGAGTGTTTTCTTTTCTCTCTCTCTGGCAGCTACCATGACTGGACTAAAACTATTACTCGAAAAGAATATACTAACCGGGCAGAACTATAAAGACTGGCTAAGAAACGTCAATATTGCGCTGACTTATGACAAAGTTGCATATGTTACCACCGTTGTTCCTCCCCTTATCCCAGGACCAGATTCCTCAGTTGCGGACAAGGAAGTTCGTAAAACCTGGGATCTAGACTGTGAGCGAGCTAAGTGTATCGTGCTGGCGTCCATGAATAATGAACTCCAGAAACAGCACGAGAGTATGGATATTGCATCCATATTCCTCCATTGCAAGGAATTGTATGGTGAACACTCCCGTATCGCGAGGTACGAAACCTCAAGGAAACTCTTCCAGATGAGGTTAGCTCCAGGATCGCCTGTTGGAGAGCACGTCCTCAAAATGATCATCCTCATTGAGGAACTCGCAAACCTGGGATGCGTGCTAGAGAACGATTTGTATATCGACTTAATTTTGCAGTCCCTTCCCCACACTTTCTCTCAGTTCGTGCTGAACTTCAACATGCACGAAATGGAAGCGGATCTTCCAAAGCTCCTCAATATGTTGAGGGTAGCAGAGACCTCCTTGAAAAAGGAGAAGACCCCCGTTCTGTATGTTGGCCAATCATCCTCTTCTAAAACTAAAGCGAAAGCTAAAGGGAAGAAGAAGATGAAAGCCACCAAACCGAAGGGTGGGGTCAAGAAGGTGCAGGGAACGAATAAGGCAGGAAGGGTGAAGGCAGAAAAGAACGAATGCTTCTATTGTCACAAGCAGGGGCACTGGAAGAAGGATTGTCAGGCCTTCAAAGCCAAGGACATGAAGCAAGCAGTTGCTTCTACTTCAGGTGTGTTCGTAATCAAAAATTGTCTTTCAGTAAACTCTACTTCATGGGTACTTGATACCGGTTCTGGTTCTCACATCTGTAATTCTTTGCAGGATCTGAGAAATAGTAGAGTACTGGGGGCAGGTGATATGACTCTCCGGATGGGCAATGGAATGCATGTAGATGCAGTTGCAATAGGGGAATATCACCTAGGGTTGAATAGTGGAAACATTTTGGTATTGTATAACTGTTTTTGTATTCCCAGTATGTTGTGTAATATTATATCAGTGTCTTTATTGTCTAATAAAGGATATAATTTTGTGCTTGAAAGAAATGTCATGAACATTCTCCTAAATCAAGAACTGATTGGGTTTGGCACACTGGAAAACGGCATATACATACTTAATCAACCACAAATTTTCAATATTCAAAACATGCGTAAAAGAAAGGCTCCAGATTCGAATCAAGCCTTCCTATGGCATTGTAGACTTGGTCATATAAATGAAACAAGGTTGACTAAGTTACATAAAGATGGATATCTAGATTCGTTTGAATATTCATCATATGCAACTTGTCAATCATGTATCAAAGGAAAAATGACCAAATCTCCGTTCACCGGACACGGAGAAAGAGCCACCGAACTCTTGGGACTAGTACACAGTGATGTATGTGGTCCGATGTCTATACATGCACGAAGTGGTCACTCCTACTTCATCACTTTTACTGATGACTTCTCTAGGTATGGACATGTGTTCTTAATAAAGCATAAATCCGAGGCTTTTGAGAAGTTTAAGGAGTATAAAAATGAAGTAGAGAAACAAACTGGTAAAAGCATCAAGACACTTCGATCTGATCGAGGTGGAGAATACTTAAGTACCAGTTTCCTTGAATACTTGAAAGCAAATGGAATACTCTCTCAGCTTACTCCACCTTATACACCTCAGCATAATGGTGTATCAGAAAGAAGGAATCGCACGCTATTAGATATGGTGCGATCAATGATGAGTAGTGCTAAGTTGCCACTTTCCTTCTGGGGATTTGCTCTAGAATCAGCCGCATATCTATTAAATAGAGTTCCAACTAAGTCTGTACCTACCACTCCATATGAAATGTGGTGTGGGAAGAGACCATATCTCAAGTATATAAAGATATGGGGGTGTCCGGTATATGTTAAAAAGCATAATCCGGACAAGCTCGAGGCACGATCGGTTTTGTGCAAGTTTGTAGGATACCCCAAGCATTCAAGGGGGTACATGGTCTACCACACTGAAGAACAAAAGGTGTTTGTCGCTCGTCACATTGTCTTCTTAGACAGCGAATTTCTTGCAAAAGAAATTAGTGGGAGCGCGGTAGAACTGGAAGAAATTCCAGAACCTCAAGCTGTAACCGAGGACTTAGAAGAATCTCAGATTTCAATAGAACATGACGAACCAACGCCACTCCGCAGATCTAGTAGGCTTTCTCATCCTCCTGAAAGATACTATGGTTTTCTTCTTGATGGGGATCGAGAGGATTGCATCATCGATGATGATGAGCCTACTAGTTTCCAGCAGGCTATCACAAGTAGCGACTCAGTAAAGTGGCTGGATGCAATGAGATCCGAAATGGAATCCATGTATACCAATAAAGTATGGACTTTAGAAGTTGCTCCTCCTGGGGTAAAACCAGTTGGGTGCAAATGGATCTTCAAAAAGAAGATTGGTACATTTGGACAAGTGGAAACGTACAAAACTAGACTAGTAGCAAAAGGTTTTCGTCAAAGACCAGGATTGGACTATGATGAAACTTTTTCGCCAGTAGCTATGATTAAATCCATTCGGATCATGCTTGCCATTGCTGCCTTCCATGACTATGAAATCTGGCAAATGGATGTAAAAACAGCTTTTCTAAATGGACATCTAGAAGAGAGTGTTTACATGGATCAACCAGAAGGTTTCTTAGACAGTGGGAGCAGCGGAAGAGTGTGCAAATTGCTTAAATCCATTTATGGGTTAAAGCAAGCATCGCGGAGTTGGAACATCTGTTTTGATGAAACAGTCAAGGAATTTGACTTTATCAAAAATATAGATGAACCATGTGTTTATAGGAAGATTGTAGAAGGAGCAGTAGTCTTCCTCGTTTTGTACGTCGACGACATCCTACTGATAGGGAATGATATCCCTATACTACAATCAGTAAAGCTCTTCTTATCACAGAAATTCTCTATGAAAGACTTGGGAGATGCATCATACATTCTGGGCATTAAGATCTATCGAGATAGATCTAATAGAATATTGAGACTTTCACAGTCCAGGTATATAGACACTATACTAAAGAGATTTAGTATGGAAGATTCCAAGCGCGGCAATATGCCCGCTTGTCACGGAATCACCCTCTCCAAAGAGATGTCTCCAAAGACTGATGAAGAGAGGGCTCGCATGGGCATTATACCCTACGCTTCGGCGGTAGGATCAATAATGTATGCGATGTTATGTACCAGACCAGATGTAGCTTACGCACTTAGTGTGGTAAGCAGGTATCAATCGGACCCAGGTGAGAAACATTGGATAGCGGTGAAGAACATTCTCAAGTACCTGAGAAGGACTAAGGAGATGTTCTTGATTTACGGCAATAAGGACCTCCAGGTAGAGGCTTTTACCGACTCCGGCTTCCAAAGTGACAAGGATGATTCTAAATCTATTTCGGGTTTTGTGTTTACCCTCAATGGAGGGGCGGTAAGTTGGAAGAGTTCCAAACAAGATACCGTCGCAGACTCAACTATGGAGGCTGAGTATATAGCTGCTAGTGAAGCCGCAAAAGAGGCTGTCTGGATAAGAAAGTTCATTTCTGAACTTCAGGTGGTTCCGTCCATTGCCAATCCAATACCTTTGTATTGCGATAACAATGGCGCTGTAGCTTTAGCGAAGGAACCAAGGTCCCATCAGAAATCCAGGCATATCTTAAGGCGGTTTCACCTGATCAGGGAGATCGTGGATCGTCGGGAGATCGAAATACGGAGAGTAGACACAAAAGACAACACGGCAGATCCATTCACCAAGGCCATTCCTCAAGTACAGTTCGAGAGGCTTTTTGAGATGTTGGGCATGCGGTACGCAAGCAACTGGATCTGGAAGAGACAGTAGGTACTCATTGCGCCAATTATTGGCCTTAGTGCAAGTGGGAGATTGTTGGATATATATGCCCTAGAGGCCTACATTGTATAGGATGCTTGGGATATGTATGTACTGTTGGATATAGTGCCCTCTAAGTCAATTATTGGATCGCAGGTATGTGATTGTAATGATTGAGGGAGGACCTATACCGATAAAACAGTCTTACTCGAGATGATAGTATGCTATCTGGTTTGTCTTTATCATCATGATAGAGCCCATAGGATTCTTGTTTGACTACCAGCAGTATGATGGCGATCATATATGTGGGAGCTGGGGTCTATAAGCACATCCTTAAAGTGTCCCTAGTCGTGGGAGTTTCGAGACAGGGCATCGATACTCCAGAGTAGACTAGTGTATACAGTCGAGACCCCGACGAGGGACGGTGGCCGGTCTCACAAGCCACTGGTGTCAGTTGGATCACCTAAGATGTATACAGGTGCTCATTAGGTTATGAGTACACCGGACAGGACTCGCCGGGAACATGCTAGTTGGTATTATACATATCGTCAGATAGCAGTTTCCTGGTGACATGTGTACAGGTTAGTTCATTGACCTAAGGTCGTCATTTGTCTCGTGTGAGTTCCCACTGTGCTTAGATTACTACCCTACCACGCTCAAAGGAGTTGTGCAAACAGGTTTTAGTTGGGTACAGTCCCGAGCCACATTGGAGGCAAGTGAGCGGATCTTCGGGGATTCGTCTCTCCCGGTATTGGGGGTGAGATCGCGCTGTGTTTAGGAGAGCCATTACATGAAATCCCTGGCCAGGGTAATCGAGATATACTGGTAGGTATACCAGCAGAATCTCAGGGTGTTCTGGGCTACTCTCTGACACGACTTATGCAGCTATTGGGGGTCTGACGTTTACCGACCCCTTAGGCCTAATATGCGACGCTCATAGACGAATGTTCCGGACTGTACAGATATTGTCACTGTCAGGCTCAGTAGGGTTTATAGATGAGTTCGCTCGTTAGCTTCCCTTCCAATCAATACATAGGCAAAACGTTACGTACAGCTTGTACCTCTGACGTGCTAAAGGTTATACCCAGTGCCAGTGTGTTGATGAGTCATTAGAGTCCCCCACCGACACTTTCCCATGTTCGGGCGAAACGTTGTAGATGCCGTATGGGTTTATGGCAAGGTTCGGAAAAAGCACGTGCGTTTTCGCACGTGTCAGTTTTCGGGCAGATAATACTGGTAGGCTTTGGTTTAAGCCGGAACCCAGTATTATACTGTGTAGATATAATATCTTTGTCTCAGTTGCATTTGTATTCGGTCATAATACAAATGCGGGTATGTTTATACCAATACGGGGTTATCCTGAAATTCGTTTCGGGATGATTTTTGGAAGTTGCCAGTTTCCAGTTTTCTATCAGCCGTATTTTGACATTCGGTTAAATACGGATTTGTCTTTTCGTCTTCGTGGTGAGTCAGTGTTCTAGAAGATTCTAGAGAGGATGACAAGGCTAGTGACTCACTTGAGTCATTAATGGTTCATTAATGGTAAAGCATGACTAGGTTTAATTTGATTGGTTTGCATTTATTACTTTTAGTGATTCATGCTTTGTGTTTAGGTTTTGATAAGGATGAATGCTTAATGTCACCACTTGAAGCTCTTACCATCACCTGCCTCCTCTCATATATTTGGCCGGCCCCTCTTAGTGTGTGTGTGTGATTTTGAATCATTTCAAATTGGCAAAAAGATTATGATACAAGTGTATGGAAATTCCTAGTTCAATTTCCATTCACCCGATTCCAAATGGCAACTTCTTTTAACCGTTCGTCCATAGTCTTGGACGTAACGAGACAAAGTATTCTACTCATTCTCTACTTCATCTTGGTCGTCTCTTTTAGCAAACTTGACGATCGAGTTGCCTCGGTTCAGAGGTGGGAGCCCGTTTAAAGATCCGTCGACGTGGTGCCACCTGGACGACGAGAACGGAGATCAAGCAAGTTCGGATCAGTTGCAACATAGCGTGGGATGATGGTTGAAGACCGAAGGACTCGGATCATTCGGTATAACAATTCTACCCTCTTTACAATTTGTTAGTTTAGCTTTAATGGGCGATCCGGGATAAAGTACGCGATAGCGCCAGTCGTAAAAGTTTTGTTCCGCATATCGGCGTCTGTTAGACGGCCGGGGCGCCGCCGCGTACTTACAGTGGTATCAGAGCCTCACCATTTTGCTATACTAACTTGTGCTAACGCGTTTAAAACTTCGATCGAACCGGAAAACTAAAAACTGCAATTTCTAACTTCACAATTTCTGTTGTTTTTAAACGGTGTCGTAAAAATATTTCACACATCTCAGAAAACAGTGCAGGCTTTTCTAAGAACCACGACAAAATTTGGGCACATGAATCCACCAAGTCGCCGCGGAAACGCGGCCAAACCCATGGTTTAGCCGCGCATCCGCGGCCACTTGGTGAGCTCATGCTCCCAAATTTGTACAGTGGGTTCTCTGTTGGATTTTGGGGTTTTTGGTATATATCGTTTGGGCCCAGGCTTTGTTACTGTACACCAGAATCTTGTGGGGCCCACTTCGGCAAATTTAGTCGATCGAAATTTTAAACTTGTTAGTTTTTCAGTACTTTCATTATATCTCCGACCGGGAATGTCATTTGATCGGTAAACCGCGTCTGATTGCTATAGTTCTTTTAGACGGGTTTGCGAACGTGACATTCGCGTTGATGTTCTGTGTTGTGCTGTAATGTTGCAGATTTGTCGTGGTGGATAGCAGGGTGCAATGATAGTGTTGTTTAAATTTATTTGTACTTTTGATATTGCGGGGCGAGCGTCCGACTTGTGGACTGCCGTCACTGCCTGTTTGTATAATATTCTTTTGGGGCACGACCAGGTTGCGGTCGATGTACCTATTGTACTATTTTTATTTCTGTACTAGGTTTACCCCGCGGTGGGGTGCACGAATAGCCGGGTTCTGGAGGGCAACGGGTTCGTATCTCATGGCATTGAGAGGCAAAGGGACCTCACTCTAGAATTGGCAGACTATTCGCCGCACTCGTAGGGGGTACAGGTTGACCCAAGGTGGGGTGCTCAATTTACCGGATTCCGTGAAGTGCCGGGTATTCCATTCACTATGTTGTGGGGACTACCTCGCTTCAGGTTTTGGCGGGTAACTTGCCGCACCCGTAGGGGTCCAGGTTTCATTGCACAGGCTATCCACACGACCAGGGGAACATCGGGTTTCAGTAGCGGCTCTGTGAAACCCGGGGATCCCAGTTTATCTGTATTGTTCTGTGATGCTTATTACTTTTCTGTAATGTTGCATATTATCACGCCTGGAGCGATTACTGTATATTAGTATATATACTATTAGATGTTGTATATGTTTTACACCCGCGCTAGTCCAGTCCCCGCTCTGTCGTTAGTTAAGTAACCTAACGGGTGATGACGGGACCCAGTGACGAATGCGGATGGCATATACGTACATTTTATTTTCGTTCTTTTCTGGTGTGATTGATTGATGGGACTGCGTTGATTATTATCAATGCGAGATAAAACAAACCTATATTTAATGTTGTTGGAACAAATTTTAAAATTATTACAAAGACGTTTCCTTTTGTTTTGCATAGCGGTATTCAGTTGGAATATCCTGCACCTCATTCCACGAGGAAAGAGTCGAGATCCCTTCACCGGGAGTGACTTCTTTAGCAAAAGGTTTTCGCTACTATATATTTTTATAAAGCTATCAGGTTCCTTCAACGAGATCAAGTTCATTACGTTAAAGGTTTTTCGCCAAAAACCAGCCGTAATCCTCCGTCGTTTCTTATGGATGGTCAGTAGTATTCAAGCTATGTTTGTTGGCCTACGTCAAGACATAGTGCTTGGTAGCTGCTGGGTATTCATTTGTTGCATAGATAGATGCATTAGTTTAAGTCAGACATACACCTTGTTGGCCTACGTCAAGGGCTTGTACGATGACTTAAGTTGATCAGGACAACGACGGGTAGAACTTGACATGTTGCTTATGACTTGTTGGCCTACGTCAAGGTCATAAGAGCATGGGATAAAAATTACATCGGGAGTTTCAAACATACAAGAAACTTGCCAGACTTGCGCATACCTGCTGGAGTGTGCTAACTTGAGTGGCTTCCATCAAGTTATCATGCGATGATAGTTGGATCCTGATTCTCACTGATGAGTTGGTTTACTCTTCGGGTGACCCCGACTAATTCTTCTTTCAGGTTTGGAGGAGAATTTGAGAAAACAGTGGGAGGTTTCCTAATTAGATAAAATGATAACCATTCTGATTTAGGCTAGAGTGCACGCAGAGTGTTTCTTCTCTCTCTCTCTCTTTGGCAGCGACTTTTGACCGACCCTAGACTATAACTTAGTGACCAAAGTTGACCGAACCTTCTTAACTTACTGGCTTTTGGATTGTCTATAGTTGCATAAGTCATTGCTGCTCTTTCTTTTACCCTTTGTATTTCTCAGAACACCCCGTATTACTACGAACATCCAATTCCATTGGATAAATCCATCGTATGGTTATATACGAACTCGAAGGACACATTTTCGAGGATGGATTCTGGTTCAGGAAAAATAAGAATAAGGTATTATTCAGTTGTTTTTATCATTACCTTCTCTCAAGTTGCGAGTACTCCTAGGATTAGGAGGGTACACCTATTATGCTTACTGGATATTCTTCTTCCAAACCATAGGCTGGTGCCGAATGGTAGGGAAGGAAGAAAACCATTTAGCCTAATGTTGGTATACAGAAGGTAACGACTAAAGACAAATTAAAGGGAAATAGAAAGATGGCAGGGAAATATACGGTTAAAGTCATGATTTGGATTATGGAAGAGGCATTACCTAGGAATACCAGGAAACCCCTACAAAACATATTTATGTATCATATTCACTGTGCATTGTTAATAGAAAACTGATTTCCCGATTGGATACTGTCTCCAGGTTATGTATTTACCAGGAACGATTCTCACATCTGCATGGTTTTACAGATGTTGAGTGGGAGCGAGTTATTGGGAATTAGGTGATCATCCTCATTATATCGGAATTCGTTGTAATTGGTGATATTTGAGGAAATCGCCTGGGAACAGTTTTCAACCTACGACGCACAGGTTTTGAGTTATTCAAACTCAGCGGACTTATACAGAGTATTGTATGTTGTCCAGTGTCCATAAGGACAAAGGGGGGTGGTCCTCGTACTATATTCTGTTTACTTGTAACTTCTCTAGTTTTTAGACAAGTGTTTCGTAGAAATACAATGTCTAAATTTTGAGAAGTTGTGGGTATAGGAATAAAGTAGAGAACCAAGTGTCACAAGTATCGGGATTCTTCAAAGAAATCGAAAATGTAGATTCTTGTGAATGGTATTCAATTGATAGTAATGGTTTTTGAGAAACTTGTTTCTCTTTCAGGTTACTCATAATTGGATGGATTCCTAAGTTGAATAATACTGATTAGCCTCTCTCCATTAAGTTGATATGCACTGGAGACAGCTGCATGATTAGAATATAGTTCCAAATTAAAATAAATGCCTATGTTTCTATATTGGATATAGATTGCTTCATATCTTAAACGATGTTAAGGTAAGGAGAGTTGTCCAGCTTATGCTTAAAACCAGACACTGGATAACTCAAGGCACGTTTCTGTAATGACTGTTTGTGGGTTGACCCTAGTTTTGACAAGGGTTGATTTTCTACCATCTGGAAGATCAATAGTGATATTGTTCTTGACTCGCCACAGTTTTATTAAAATGGATTTTTTCAGAAAACAGCAGTGGGAGCATGGTAGAACTGGAAGTGATTCCAGAACCGCAAACAATTACGGAAAGTTTAATAAGACCTATATATTCAATCAGGTTTGACATTCCAATAGCCACTCCGCAGATGTGGTGGGTAACCTCAGACACCCGAGAGGTAATCCGGTAGCCTCAAGGACGGTGACAGGGAGGTTCTAGTTTACCCAGACTTGACACTACTGTTGTTCCAGACTATGAGACCCGGCAGGAGGAAATGTATAGCGTCATTCTGAACTAGTTTAGAAGTACGCTTATATATTATTCTGCCAGAGGGTTGTTGTATTCAGTGGGAGCAGCGGAAGCATAGTGGGCAAGTAGCTTATGTCTATTTATAGGCTTGAGCATATATTGCGGAAATAGATCATCTAATTTTTGATGTGACAGTCATAAGTTTGACTTCATCAGAATAAGGGATGGATCTGTTAAGAAGGTAGTATGGTGTGATGTCCTGGTATTTGGATGACATACACAGAGTAGGAAGTAAAATTCCTATACTACGATCGGTTGTACTTTGGTCGTCACACAGTTGTTTCTCCACAAAGGATATGGATATAATATCTGACATTCTGATTACTAGATCTATAGTTTTAGATCTAGATTTGGGTAGTTTCCCAATTTGGGTACTTTGACAATATTCTAATAGTATTTTAGAATAGATGACTCCAAGCATGGTGGTGTACCTGCAGGAGATGGAGTCACCCTCTCTAAAGGTGTCTTACAGACTAAAGGGGAGAGGGATGTGCATGATTGACAGATCACTTGCTTAGGCAATTGAGTCAATCATGAGATGTCAAGTACCACACCAGATGTTGTTATTGCACTAAATGCGATAAGTATATATTAATCCAATCCTGGAGAAAAATTAGGAAGCAGTTTTAGAACATAAGTGAATGTTCTACGGATTTAATGACAACGGCCTCCTTCGGGAGACGGTTATCATTCCAGGCTTCAAAGGTGACATAGATGACAGAATGATTGTCAAGGTTATAGTTTTCCCTCTGACGATGGACAGTATTATGGACAGGTGGTCCAAGAGGATACTGTGGGAGGCATAGTGCTAGACACTGATTAGTTTCAGTGATCGATACAGTCTAAGAAGTTTGGATTTGGAGTTCATTTATGAACTAGGTCCCATCAAATATCCAGACATATTCTAAGACAGATATTACTCAATTCGGGAGATGGTTTTCTCCGCGAAGTTGAGATATAGAGAGATACAGAAAGAAACACCGGAGCGGATCCACTCACTGAGGCTATTTCTCGAACACAATAGTTTTGCAAACAAGCTTTGTGAAACTGATTAGTAGAGGAGTTGGATGCTCGGTATCACACGAGCTGTGAGTACTCGACATCGCAATAATTAGCCTTAAGTGCAAGTGGGAGATTGTTGGATATAGTGCCCTCTAAGTCAATTATTGGATCGCAGGTACGTGATTGCAATGATTGAGGAAGGACCTATACCGATAAAACAGTCTTACTCGAGATGATAGTATGCTATCTGGTTTGTCTTTATTATCATGATAGAGAACATAGGATTCTTGTTTGACTACCAGCAGTATGATGGCGATCATATATGTGGGAGCTGGGGTCTATAAGCACATCCTTAAAGTGTCCCTAGTCGTGGGAGTTTCGAGACAGGGCATCGATACTCCAGAGTAGACTAGTGTATACAGTCGAGACCCCGACGAGGGGCGGTGGCCGGTCTCACAAGCCACTGGTGTCAGTTGGATCACCTAAGATGTATACAGGTGCTCATTAGGTTATGAGTACACCGGACAGGACTCGCCGGGAACATGCTAGTTGGTATTATACATATCGTCAGATAGCAGTTTCCTGGTGACATGTGTACAGGTTAGTTCATTGACCTGAGGTCGTCATTTGTCTCGTGTGAGTTCCCACTGTGCTTAGATTACTACCCTACCACGCTCAAAGGAGTTGTGCAAACAGGTTTTAGTTGGGTACAGTCCCGAGCCACATTGGAGGCAAGTGAGCGGATCTTCGGGGATTCGTCTCTCCCGGTATTGGGGGTGAGATCGCGCTGTGTTTAGGAGAGCCATTACACGAAATCCCTGGCCAGGGTAATCGAGATATACTGGTAGGTATACCAGCAGAATCTCAGGGTGTTCTGGGCTACTCTCTGACACGACTTATGCAGCTATTGGGGGTCTGACGTTTACCGACCCCTTAGGCCTAATATGCGACGCTCATAGACGAATGTTCCGGACTGTACAGATATTGTCACTGTCAGGCTCAGTAGGGTTTATAGATGAGTTCGCTCGTCAGCTTCCCTTCCAATCAATACATAGGCAAAACGTTACGTACAGCTTGTACCTCTGACGTGCTAAAGGTTATACCCAGTGCCAGTGTGTTGATGAGTCATTAGAGTCCCCCACCGACACTTTCCCATGTTCGGGCGAAACGTTGTAGATGCCGTATGGGTTTATGGCAAGGTTCGGAAAAAGCACGTGCGTTTTCGCACGTGTCAGTTTTCGGGCAGATAATACTGGTAGGCTTTGGTTTAAGCCGGAACCCAGTATTATACTGTGTAGATATAATATCTTTGTCTCAGTTGCATTTGTATTCGGTCATAATACAAATGCGGGTATGTTTATACCAATACGGGGTTATCCTGAAATTCGTTTCGGGATGATTTTTGGAAGTTGCCAGTTTCCAGTTTTCTATCAGCCGTATTTTGACATTCGGTTAAATACGGATTTGTCTTTTCGTCTTCGTGGTGAGTCAGTGTTCTAGAAGATTCTAGAGAGGATGACAAGGCTAGTGACTCACTTGAGTCATTAATGGTTCATTAATGGTAAAGCATGACTAGGTTTAATTTGATTGGTTTGCATTTATTACTTTTAGTGATTCATGCTTTGTGTTTAGGTTTTGATAAGGATGAATGCTTAATGTCACCACTTGAAGCTCCTACCATCACCTCCCTCCTCTCATATATTTGGCCGGCCCCTCTTAGTGTGTGTGTGTGATTTTGAATCATTTCAAATTGGCAAAAAGATTATGATACAAGTGTATGGAAATTCCTAGTTCAATTTCCATTCACCCGATTCCAAATGGCAACTTCTTTTAACCGTTCGTCCATAGTCTTGGACGTAACGAGACAAAGTATTCTACTCATTCTCTACTTCATCTTGGTCGTCTCTTTTAGCAAACTTGACGATCGAGTTGCCTCGGTTCAAAGACGGGAGCCCGTTTAAAGATCCGTCGACGTGGTGCCACCTGGACGACGAGAACGGAGATCAAGCAAGTTCGGATCAGTTGCAACATAGCGTGGGATGATGGTTGAAGACCGAAGGACTCGGATCATTCGGTATAACAATTCTACCCTCTTTACAATTTGTTAGTTTAGCTTTAATAGGCGATCCGGGATAAAGTACGCGATAGCGCCAGTCGTAAAAGTTTTGTTCCGCATATCGGCGTCTGTTAGACGGCCGGGGCGCCGCCGCGTACTTACATGTACATGATAGTCTTGCTTGATATGATAGTACGCTATTTGGTTTGACTTTGTCTTAACGTATAATATATTTTACTTGGTATTTATATATATATGTTGATAAAGCCCATAGGGTGTTTGTCTGACTACCGGCGTTGTGATGGCAGTCATACTAGTGGGAGCTGGATAGTCAATAGGCACACCCTTAGATGTCCCTGGTCGCAGGAGTATAGAGATTGGGCATCGATACTCCGGAGTAGACTAGTGTATACATATCTAGACCCTGACGAGGGGCAATGGATTGGTCCCGCAACCATTGGTGGTGTTCACCTAAGATTGTATACAGATGCTCACTGGGTGTGAGTACACCGGATAGGACTCGCCGAGAACTGACTGGATGGTATTATACCTAACGTCAGATAGCAGTTCTCAGGTGACATGTGTGCACATAGTCCGTTGACTTAAGGTCATCATTTGTCTCGTATGAGTTCCCACTATGCTTTGATTATTACCCTACCACGGCTCAAAGGAGTCGTGCAAACAGGTTTCAGTTGGGCACAGTCCCGAGCCATATGGAGGCAGTGAGTGACTGTTAGGGATTCGTCTCTCCCGGTATAGGGAGTTGATATCGCACGGTGATCGGTTGGTCATTACCATAAGTCCCTGGCCAGGGCTGATTGAGAATTACTGATAGGATTGATCAGTAGATTCTCGGATGGTGATAGAGCCATACCGACACGACTTGTACGGTTATTAGGGGTCTGACGTCCACCACCTCCCTAGACTGTACATGTGATACTCTCAGACGAACAGACCGGACTGCGCGGATATTGTCACAGACAGGCTCAGTAGGATTTCAGATGGGTTACCTCATCAGCTTTCTTATCGACAACTACCTGGGGACCGTTACGTACAGCTAGTGCCGCTTGCGGTCTGTGGTTCAACCCACTGCCAGCGTAGTAGTCGAGTCTTTAGAGTCCCACACAGAGATTTCCCAAACCCAGGCGAAAAGATATAGAGGTCGTATGGTTTTACGACAAAGGTTCGGACGCATACGTGTTTGATCGCACGTGCGACATTCGGACAGTTTTTACTAGCCGGCTTTGGTTTAAGCCAGATTCTAGTATCAGGTTATTGGATTTATACAGTCTAAAGTTTTTCCGTGTTTTCACGGATGAGAGGGGCGTTCTCGTAATTTTCGGAGAAGCTTCTAGAAGGATGTGACATAAAGAGAGAGGTGGCATTTTCATTTAATGATTAAGTGACTCATTGTGAGTGATTCATCATATCATTAATGCATCATTAATTGCTTAATGACTCACATGATGAATCACCCACTTGATTTAATGAAACATTATGAATATTATCTTTTTATTCATTTCTTTTAATTCATTATGTTTCATATATATCAAGTGAGAAGCTTTATTCATTATAAGATTATCATTATCTTCTTCTCACTCTCTCTCTTCAAGTTCTCTGTCCTTCACCAAATCCTAATCCTACCCCTCATGAGTTGAGAACAAGGATTAGGAAAGACTAATTACTCCATAACCTATCTCTACATCATCTTAGCTACTCTATTTAGCAACTAGAGAAACTAAGTAACCTCAAGTTTAGAGGTTATAGCTTGGATTAGGGTTCTCGGGTGGATCGTCTATCACGGGAGAAAGCCGAAGAGGACGTGGAGATCCAAAGAGGCCGTAGACAACATCAAGACGAAGGACTAGAACCGTTTGGTATAATCTCTTCGCATAGTAGATTAAAACTCTAAAGCTTTTGTTAAAACTTGTATAGCAAACGATTCGTACGGCTAATCGATGTTTGATCATAGAACTTGATTGTTATTCATATTTCCGCCTCCCCACAAGTATTGGGGTGTTGAACATCGACTTACAAGACGAACCCCTGAAGATACGCTCACTGCCTCCATGTGGCTCGGTACTGTACCCAACTAAAACCTGTTTGCACGTCTCCTTTGAGCGTGGTAGGGTAGTAATCAAAGTACAGTGGGAACTCACACGAGACAAATGACGATCCCCAGGTCGATGAACTAACCAGTACACATGTCACCAGGGAACTGCCATGTGACGTCTGGTATATGACCAACTAGCATGTTCCCGGCGAGTCCTGTCCGGTGTACTCATAACCCAATGAGCACCTGTATACATCTTAGGTGATCTAACTGACACCAATGGCTTGTGAGACCGGCCACTGCCCTTCGTCGGGGTCTCGACTGTATACACTAGTCTACTCTAGAGTATCGATGCCCTGTCTCGAAACTCCCACGACTAGGGACCTTTTAAGGATGTGCTTATAGACTGCCAGCTCTCACGTATATGATCGCCCTCATACTGCTGGTGGTCAAGCAAGAATCCTAGGGGCTCTACCAACGTGTAATAGTGACCTGTCAGGTCACCTAAAGCAGTACACGATGATAAAGATAAACCAGATAGCATACTATCATCTCGAGTAAGACTGTCCTACTGGGACAGGTCCTCCCTCAATTATTGCAATCACGTGCCTGTGATCCAATAATTGACTCTGAGGGCACTATCTCCAACAGGGCCGGCCTCGCCGGTTTTGAGGGGATTGTCGCCGGGTCAAATCCGAGGAGAGGGGCTCATATTGGATGTGTGGGTTTGTGTGCACTCCAATAAGTCTCTGATGCTGTTTGCTTGGTCTTATTTCACCTGGTTTGTATGCAGAGAATTGGAGGGAAATGAGATGCTACAAATCACATCACACTTTATGCATTCAATGCACATAAATGCCCATCACACCAAAGCCACTTGCACTATGATTCATGGCTGCCCCTCACATGGTCCTAGCCTAAAAGTTTGGTGTGTACACATGCCTTGTGTTGGACCATTTATTCAAAAAGTGTGTACACATCGAATTATTGCAAACGAACTCTTGGGATATCGGTCGATTTTCAGTTCCGGTTGTAGTGTTCGCTCACAAACGATATATCCGTGATTTTGAATGTGTTTCCAGTATTTTATCACGAATACCTGTAAACTATAATTACAGAGCAGACAATGATTAATAACACCGATATATGACAAAAGAGATAATGAATGAGCGGTATTAAAATGCAGTTTTCAGTGATGATCAGTATACATATATAACATGATCGAGTCGGTGAATCTATCAATCGGCATCCAGCCTCACAACATCACATACGGTATAATCCATCGTACGGCATCCACTGGTCAAGGGTATAGGTCCATCATCAAGTACAACTCATCGCGTACGGTATCCGTCGTACGGCGGCATTACACAATTTAGGGATCCTATCAACCTATATGACAATGAGGGTACGGACCTAACGTCTCGTACGACCTATCATTCAAGATTCATAATATTATATGTATCTACATACCTATGTTCCAGGTCACATCCATAATAATCTCATATCAGGGGACCGGCAAAGGTATCAGTCCTCTCAATCGACTCGCATCTGTATACCAACATATCATCAAGTCATCATCTCACATCGTATTTTCTTTTCATCACATTAAGTCAATTTTATATATACATTCTACCTTATTAATTTAGTTTCATGTTAGTCTAAAACTAGTACTTTTTCTAGTGCAACTACACATCTATACGTCGTGATTCATATTCACTTTTCATATCCCTAAGTTTTCATCTCATATCTTAATATATATATTCAGTCACTCGCATCTTCTCTAACTATCTCTTTAACCATATCCCTAGTTCCCTAATCTAGGTTTCTACGACTGTATCCTATAGATCGGTTTCCATCAAAAACTTGCGGGGGTGCTATACGCCATCCACCCGACTTCCCCCGTAGATATAAATCTACTCACCTTGATCATTACTTGCCGAAGTCGATGACGCCATGCTTCGTTGTCTCGGAATCCACTCGAAGGTACATATAATATCAATACACAATCAAAAATGCTATTAAAATCGAATCCGGAAAACCAATACGGCACACTGATCGCCTATAGGTAAGAACCTATAGCCCAGGCATGCAAAACTAACCAATCATCTCTTGTTGTTGATGTACAAACATCCAACAACCAAATACAAACCCAAATATCAAAACCTAGCATCCAAAATACGGAAACATAACTAAAAATCACACCAATGTGCTCCCAGATTTTGACTCAGGTCAAATGGAGCAAAACAAGCATGTATAGGGTGTTGTATATGGAGTGTATGAGCTACTGGACCAACCTAGACACCAATTACCCCAAACTGGCCGCCCACATTCCCTAAATTTCCGGCGAGCTCGGTCTATTATGCTCCGTTGGTGTTCGTCTTCGTAGGGTGGTCTCCTAGTGTCCTAAATAGGTCCCTGGTATTGTTTGGTTTTCTCAAAAACATCCCAGGTCATCCCATATTCCCTGTAGGCATGCTAAATGTCACAAAACCGATACGGGTAAATAAGTCCGTGTTTTGGTTTTTATACACAATTCCAGGTCTAGAATTTGATCTCTATGGTCTTGTACAGCCACTACACATCACCAATTCCCCACAATCACCTAAACCCTTCTCTAGAATTTTCCAAGTTCACCATTTCACACTCAAACAATTCCTAAACTAAAACTAGAATATAAAGAAACTTAAAACTAACTAAATGGAAGAAATTATACCTCATTAATATAACCAAGCAAAACCCTAGAAGTCCTAAGTCTTCAAAATCTAACTTTTCTTGGTCTAATGTGTAGAGGATGAAGTGAGGATCATCTTTTGTGAAGGGAGTATAGGGTTTTGGTGACGGAATTGAGATGGATCTTGGAGTTGAAGGTGGAGGGGGATGAGGAAGAAGAAGATGAAGGGAATAATGGGGAGGGGAAAATGAATGTGGCTGCCCCTCTCTCTCTCTCTTCTTATTCTCACCTCCACACTCACATATCTCACTCTCTCTCTCCAATCATCTGTTTTTAACTCTTTTTCTTTTCTTTTTCTTTTTAAAACCCAAACCATATAATACCCCAAAACAACACAATAAAACAACACGTAATCAAAATGCAACATGACATGGTGCACTAGCCATGAAAAACTGTAGAAACACGGATTTGGCATAATCGCGATTATCAGTGCACTAATCGGGTTTTTATTTAAACTGCATATAATTGATTTTAAAAATGCCAAATCGTTTAAATATATTTTTAAACGCATAAATCATTTTAATTTCCAATTATTTCACAATTAATGGTATATATTTATACCCTTTTTCGAAAACCCCAGTTTCGCAAATCGTGCAGTTTTTGGAAAATATATTATTTTAATTTTAAATTACAAAAATAATACTTTATATTTTCTGAAAGGTTACAATCTTCCCCCCTTAAATAAATTCGGTCCCTGAATTTAAATTTAAACCCCCAAATACTAAAACATTTCAATAATCAACTTAAATCAACGGGGCTCCGAAATCACGGAAGATACAGAAATAACACAGCGCGTCAAGTGCGCATGAAAACGAGTACAAAACTCAAAAACCGAACTCCTTCAAGCGTCACGCATATCATCGGATTTGCACGCATATCATCGGAGTTACAATGGAGATATAGATCTCGAAATCCACTACTGAAATCCAATATGCACTAGTCAAATACTATAATACATATATAGTACGCATCCCTTGAAAAATCCTTTAAACTGAATAAAACACATGCAAAATCTTTTCTGAATAGCCGCGTGATGCGTAACTCACGGCATAAGTGACGGACGCTTATTTGTAAGTTAATAAATATACATTCATATATGTTTTGCTATAATATACGTTTCGCCCTTTTAAAATATCCTAAAAGATTTTCCTTTGTAAACGTTCATGTCGCTCGCGGACACGTAGGAAATAGAGAGACTATAGCTCCTTTTGAAAACCTTTTGTTACCTTTAATGCATGCAAAGTACTCAGGTACTGTCCTCAGATCAGTCCTGTTCGGCTACTACATAATATAGTACCTATCATGAAAACAAAGCGCTCAAGAACGAAATCAGTCTCAAAAGGCGTATCCAACAATCACGCGCGTCTGGTGTGCACGGAAATCAAAGCCAAATACAAATGTTACGAATGTGCACAAAACCAAAACTACGTGCAACGGGTGTGCACAAAAGCATCTGTCCTGTGCAACGGGTGTGCACGACAACAACATCTAGTGCATCTATAGTGCACGGAAATCTTAATCCAGTGCAACTAACATGCATGAACGAAAATCCCAATCGAGTGCATCATGTGTGCACAAAATCACATCTCATATCATGCGCCCAACATGCGCGAAAATCCAAATCAAGTGCATCTGTCATGCACAAATGAAATCTAAATCAAGTGCATCCGACATGCACGAATGAAATCGCATCCAATATGCTCGGATAAAATCTAAATCAAGTGCATCCAACATGCACGAATGAAATCTAAATCAAGTGCATCCAGTGCACGAAAACTCATCAATAACTCAAATGCGTATGAAAACAACACCAAGTGTACCAAGGTGTATTAAATCATAAACGTGTGCAACCGCGTGCACAAAACACGTATCAATGCACTGCAAGTATATATGAGCTATACCAAGTGCAAAAATCAAATCGAGTGCGTACCACATACACAAAATCAAATCAACCGTATGAAATCCACGAAATCATAAATACATGCAGCCAAAGCACAAAACCGACATCAAGTGCAATAAATATGCACAAATCATAAACCAATATAGCGGTGTATAAAACATATATCAAGTGCAATACTATGCACAAAATGTAAATGCCCAGTAGGTGCAGCCATGGTGCACGAAATCAATATCAAGAAACTCATCATCAAAACTCAAATCCAAGCGATATAAGCATGATACCCAGATCAGTAACGCAAATCGCAACAAATGATATTGAGGTACACCTCCTACAATGTCGAAAAAAGTCGGTGTGCCCAAAACTGGCAGAGCAAGAACATCCGCTTGCCTCTTGCTCACGGTCTGGCGTTTTCTGTCTCTGGGTCCTCATTTCTCTGTGGATTACCAATCTCGCAATCCTTCAGCTAATCGGCCCGGTCAGGTGTGCTAACGGAAATGATTCCGCTCTGGCACTTCTCTGGTCATCTCTCGGCCAATTATCATGACCACTCGTAAAGCAGCACGTCACTGGCGTCGGCCTCTGGCCCTCTGAATACACGTGACACATCTGATCCTCGGTGCAAATCTTATTGCAGCAATGTCCTGGAAAGAACCTGCTCAAGGTCTCTTCCGATCTCGCCTATGCCGAACTGTACGGAGGCTGGTGCTCCTATATAATTTTTTCTCGCTTTCTGGACATCTGCGTTCTAAGCACAGCATTTCTTCGGGAACTGGCTTCATCCCAATGCCTCTGTATGCATATCAAATCTTTAATCTCAACGGGGAATAACAACAGCTCGTCAGCATCTCGCACGAACCTCTTGTTCCACTCGTCTTTATCATCGTCCGCTTTGACGTCACGTTTTGCTATCTGCGTACTGCAATTGTTCTCGGCTACAGTCAATCCGGAATCTCTCACACGGACTCAAATCACGAACTCAGTATCTTCATCGCTCTGTAGAAGATATCTAGCCGAATACGTCCTTGGGAACTCGTCCCAACCACCAGAGGAATACTCAATACTCGTCCGTTCTCGATCAACTCACAACGTATTTGGGTGAGGTCCTTTATCCGAACCTGGTCGACTTACTGGTTTCCTATCAGATGATATCCGGACGGCGTTAAACTTTTCGATCGAGTGATCAAAGTCCAATAATTCCCCGAGAGCTCAACACCTGAGCACAGTTTAATAATATCTGGTACATACCACAGTACCTACGGACCAGCCGTAGAAGGGCAAACCCAAGCCTCACTGATGGCACCGCTAAACTGCCGCAAACCATAAGGTTCAAAAGCGGTTCCATGGTCATCATGTCGAGTTAGGGTTCCATTCTTCTAGAGGGTCCACAGAATTACTAGCATGTTCCTCCGAATACCTTAAACTTGGAAAAATGGTTTTTTGACTTTTGTTCGAACTTTTTAACTTCGCCTAGACAACATGTGAAAACCCTTGCTCTCTCAACTCAAGGTAGACTAGCTATCACCTTTCGTATCTCTTCCTGAAAGTTCCAGCGATCTCAGCTCGTAAAGTATGGAGGCGACATCTCATCAATCTCAGCCACAGCTGGGTCATCTGTCTGCACGGTAGAAGACATCACAATCTCAGAGGTAGGTTGTACATCAACAGTCCTCTCACAACAGGCAGCCTCTATCAATGGCCTGATCATACGGTGCAACACCAAACACTCGCCTCAACAAGAGGTCACAACACAACACTACATCGAGACGTTCCCATGTCACCAGAAAACACAATGGTCAGTCCTCGTCCACGACAAGCTCGTCCTGACCGCAACACTAGCAGCAGCTCAATCTGCGCTTAAACCATGGTGACAGGAACCTCAAGTGTGTATCGATGAAAGCAGATCAAGGGCATGAAAGGAAGCGATAGATCCAGAATGGATACATGATCATAAGAAGAAATAGCATCAATGAAAGTATGATCATGGAAACGAACAGAATTAAGGATCTCAAATGGATGTATAATCATGGGTACGAAGACAATCACAGATCTCAAAATATATACATCCAAAGGTTACTTAAGTGGAGTATCGTATCGTAAATATGACGCGGAACATACGTACGGTACGTCACTCTACTCAAGCTACCTACTCCGTCAACCAGGGTCAACCTATAAAACGAAAGTTCGGGTCTAATACCCCCCCGTTCAAGACTAAGTTCCGTAAGGTCAAGCCTAGGTTCCGAGATAATTTATGCCCCAGACTCAACATAGTCAAACCTAAACTCGAACAAAGGTTAAACCTAGCGCTCTGATACCAACTTTGTCACGACCCGAAATATTAGCTCATGACCAGCACTTAAATCACGTGACGTCTAAAGGCGTAACGTAACTCAAGTAAGCCGAAACCCAGAAATCTAAACCTTTTTAAGAAAATCAAAGAGGTGAAGTTTTGAAATAAAGGTATAATAAAATCAAGTTTTCTTAAATGCATAGAAAAGCAACATGAAACATGCAAGTGGGATTTATTAGTTTGAAAACAGGTTTCGTCTTTTAAAAATTTGGGCAGCACCTCCTTTGTATTTTTTGATCCAAAACCACAAATACATAATGATATAAAAGACATCCCTAAGCGGGAGCTAGCTCTTCGCTAAACGGCGGATCACAACCACACAAAGTATAAATATAAGTATACGACGCCCAACGGTGAAATTCACCACAAAAGATAAAGAGATAAGCGAGACATAAAAACCATAAGTAGCGGAATACCCCTCGTTCTACGTCTCGCAACCACAAGTCTCACTAAGTCTCATTACTTATACAAATACTAGTTTGATTGATGGAGTTGACTAGATACAATATGAATAATAAATACAAGAGTGGGCACGATACAAATGTCCCACCTATCAATGCAAAACACTCGAATGCAACTGTGTGCCAGCGATGCCGCCACTAATCCATGCGGTCAACCTGCAAGAACTGTGGCACAACGGGGGTGAGTTACCAACTCGTGAGTAGAAAAACATCAACAAATAGAAATCGAATAAACAACGACTCTTACGTCAACTATATCATGAAGGTAATACTATGATATCTAGGGTGACTATATCTGTATATGTGCCAGCACTATAAGTAAATGCCTATCGGCATATGGATATCATCCAACAATATAATCAATGTCCGTATGCATGTGGATCTCGTCCACGTGTCAACCAATGACACAATAAGATCATGCATGTAAATATCATAATAGCATATGCATGAAAGTATGAGGATATAAATCAACGTGTGTCCCTCGCGACACATCAAAATCATGGAACCTGAGTGTCCAGCATCGACACTCGAAATATCATGAAACCCATGTCCAGCATCGACATGTATATCCTCATATATCTCAGGCGCCGCATCCTTAGATCGGCCCTCAGGCGCCGCCTACTCTGGTCGGCCCTTATGTGCATCTCACTACTCCGGTCGGTATCCTCCGGATAACCGCCGAGTCTAAATACTATCACCGGTAGGTACTACTCCCTCTGCCAGGCTTATCGCCTACACCATGATAATCATCTCTAGCCCCAGGGAACCATATCGGGTCCACCATGTATCCGCACACGGTGCCTCCCACTTTGAGAATCGGGTTACACATGCTAATCTTAGAACCGAGAAAACACATGATGGACGCACTGAAATATCATATCAAGAGAAACCGGGTTTTTAAAACAATACATACTTTCTTTTTAAAATAACCACGGTTCTCAAATCCAGAAATCTTATGAAAACATTATATCTCAATGCGTATAATCGTAAGGCATCATGTATGCGACATATAACAGAAATGTAAGCATATCCGTATATCATGCAACATGGAACAGTAATATGCATATATTGAGGGAAAACCGCTCTTTTAAATGAATGCAGTTTTAAAATATATCCTGCGGTTCCCAAATTCTCCAAAGTCAAATGCAACATCGTATAAAGGTGCATATGTAACTATAGCAAGTAAATTATGCAAGGTGTCATATCATGATGCAGCAATTCTACTGTGTAGTGACATGGCAATTATCGATGATGAAGTGTGTGTGTTGGATATAGTGCCCTCAGAGTCAATTATTGGATCACAGGCACGTGATTGCAATGATTGAGGGAGGACCTATGCCGGTAGGACAGTCTTACTCGAGATGATAGTGTGCTATCTGGTTTACCTTTATCATCGTGTACTGCTTTAGGTGACCTTACAGGTCACTATTGCACGTTGATAGAGCCCCTAGGATTCTTGCTTGACTACCAGCAGTATGAGGGCGATCATATACGTGGGAGCTGGAGTCTATAAGCAAATCCTTAAAAGGTCCCTAGTCGTGGGAGTTTCGAGACAGGGCATCGATTCTCCAGAGTAGACTAGTGTATACAGTCGAGACCCCGACGAGGGGCGGTGGCCGGTCTCACAAGCCACTGGTGTAAGTTGGTTCACCTAAGATGTATACAGGTGCTCATTGGGTTATGAGTACACCGGACAGGACTCGCTGGGAACCTGCTAGTTGGGATTATACCAGACGTCAGATAGCAGTTCCCAGGTGACATGTGTACAGGTTAGTTCATCGACCTGAGATCGTCATTTGTCTCGTGTGAGTTCCCACTGTGCTTTGATTACTACCCTACCACGCTCAAAGGAGACGTGCAAACAGGTTTTAGTTGGGTACAGTCCCGAGTCACATGGAGGCAGTGAGCGGATCTGCAGGGGTTCGTCTCTCCCGGTATTGGGGGTGAGGTCGCGCTGTGTCTAGGAGAGCCAGTACATGAAAAGTCTTTGGCCAAGGCAGGAGATTTGCTGGTAGGTATTCCAGTAGTATCTCAGGGTGTTCTGGGCTACACTCCGACACGACTTGTACCGTTTTTGGGGGTCTGACTTTACCAACCCCCTAGGCCCGACATGCGATGCTCATAGACGAACGGACCGGACTGTACGGATATTGTCACTGACAGGCTCAGTAGGGTGTCAGGATGAGTTCGCTCATCGACGTCCCTTTTGGTCAATAGCTGATGGCCCGTCACGTATGGCTGATACCTCTGACGTGCTAGTGGTTAAATCCACAGCCATAGTATTGACGAGTCTTTAGAATCCACCACACACACAGTTACTCAAGTTTCGGGCGAAACGCTGTAGAGGCCATATGGAGATATGGCAGGGTTCGTTCAGATACGTGCAGTATTGCACGGATCGTGATCGGGCGGATTTTACTAGAGGGCTTTGGTTTAAGCCGGATCCTAGTATTAGACAGTGTAGTTTTGTCTCTTTGCAGTTGTATTCAATGGGAATACAAATGCGGGCATGTATATGCAGTAGCGGGATTTTCCTGTAATTTATTATGGGATCAGTTTTCTGAAGTTGCCAGTTTGCATTCCGTTCCGGCCGGTTTTCTTTTGTTCCTTCGCGGCCTGACTTTTCGATGGAGGGGGTAATTTGCAATTGTGCAAATTACTTATTGTGGAGAGGTTTCTTGCATTTGTGGCTTCATCATCATGAGATTCCTTTTGAATCAATCCTTTGCATTAATGAGATGTGTATTGAGTTGGATTTGGATGAGAGGTTGGTGTGACTTTAATCCTTTTATTTTCTATCATACATATTCTTTTCTTGCTTGATTCTTTTTCTCATCTCCACCATTTTTTCCACCATGAGAGGCCGGCCACTTAGAGGAGGGGAGATGAGAGAGGATTCCTTTTCTAGTGGTGGAAGATAAATCATCTCATTTATGCTTGCTTGCAAAATAACACACATCACTCCAAAGCTTATTTCTTCTCCTCCACAACATCCATTGCAACTTCACTACCCACTTGAGACAAGCCTACTACACTTAGTCTACAACATCCCTTGGACGCGTCGGCTAGCCAACTTCGCGCCCGAGTTGCCTCGGTCCAGAGGTGGGAGCCCGTAAAAGTACCCGGCCACGTGGTGCCTTTCCGACGAGGAGGTGACGGACGGAGATTCCGCGGGAGATCGGAGTGGAGACGAAGACCGAAGGACACGGATCGCTTGGTATAACTCTCTGCCCCTCTTTTAGTTTGCTAGTAGCTAGGTTAATGGCCCGATCCGGGTTAAAAGTGCGCGGTGGTGCCGGTTTGCAAGTTTAGCAAAGTTTTTCGTTTCTGCGTTTCCGGCGTCGGATCGACGGTCGGGACGCCGCCATGCACTTACAGTGTGAGCCGGAAAATCTGTCATACGCATCATCGATAATGGTGTAGGTGTACTAGCACAGGTATATGTAATGCAATGAGAGCGACATGAGGGTAGCATAAAGTAAATCGTATGCACATGCTGACAGATATACATATCTAACATGACCGAGTCGGTGAATCTATCAATCGGCATCCAGCCTCACAACATCACGTACGGTATAATCCATCATACAGCATCCTCTGGTCAAGGGTATTGTTCCATCATCAAGTACATCTCATCGCGTACGGTATCCGTCGTACGGCGGCATTAAACAATTTAGGGATCCTATCAACCTATATGACAATGAGGGTATGGACCTAACGTCTCGTACGACCTATCATTCAAGATTCACAACATTATATGCATCTACATACCTATGTCCCAAGTCGTATCCATAATAATTTCATATTAGGGGACCGGCAAAGGTATCAATCCTCTCAATCGACTCGCATCCGTATACCAACATATCATCAAGTCATCATCTCACATCGTATTTTCTTTTCATCACATTAAGTCAATTTTATATATACATTCTACCTTATTAATTTAGTTTCATGTTACTCTAAAACTAGTACTTTTTCTAGTGCAACTATACATCTATACATCATGATTCACATTCACTTTTTATATCCCTAAGTTTTCATCTCATATCTAAATATATATATTAAATCACTCACATCTTCTCTAATTATCTCTTTAACCATATCCCTAGTTCCCTAATCTAGGTTTCTACGACTGTATCCTATAGATCGGTTTCCATCAAAAACTTGCGGGGGTGCTATACGCCATCCACCCGACTTCCCCCGTAGATATAGATCTACTCACCTTGATCCTTGCTTGCCGAAGTCGATGACGCCATGCTTCGTCGTCTCGGAATCCACGCGAAGGTTCCTACAATATCAATACACAATCGCAAATGCTATTAAAATCGAATCCGGAAAACCAATACGGCATACGGATAGCCTATAGGTGAAAACCTATAGCCTACGCATGCAAAAACAACCAATCATCCCTTGTTGTTGATGTATAAACATCCAACAACCAAATACAAACCCAAATATCAAAACCTAGCATTCAAAATACAGAAACATAACTAAAAATCACACCAATGTGCTCCCAGATTTTGACTCAGGTCAAATGGAGCAAAACAAGCAAGTATAGGGTGTTGTATATGGAGTGCATGAGCTACTGGACCAACCTAGACACCAATTACCCCAAACTGGCCGGCCACATTCCCCAAATTTCCGGCGAGCTCGGTCCATTTTGCTCTGTTGGTGTTCGTCTTCGTAGGGTGGTCTCCTGGTATCCTAAATAGGTCCCTGGTATTGTTTGGTTTTCTCAAAAACATCCCAGGTCATCCCAGATTCCCTGTAGTCATGCTAAATGTCACAAAATGGATACGGGTAATTTCCTAAGTCCGTGTTTTGGTTTCTATACTCAATTTCAGGTCTAGAATTTGATCTTGTAACACCTTAGGATGTGTTTTGTAGCTAATTATATTTTTAATATATAGTTTTTAATAAAAAGTTTACCAAATTGGTTTTTAAATATTTTACCCTATTTAATGAGTATTTTATTAGAATTTTTCTAAGCACACACACACACTTGTGCATGATAACTAGGGTTTAGTGATGGGGTTAGACCATGTTTAGCAAGCATGATAGATTAACCCTTTCCCTTTAAGTTAATAATTATTGTTTAGGTGCTTTTGGGTTTAATAGTGTGCATGGTTGTTTTAAATTTGAAAATGAATTTGGAAAATGTTTTAATATTTGTTTGAAGTGTTGACTTTGTGTGAGAGAGAGGGCATGGGAAGCATGGTGTGAGCCATGCCTCATTATGACGGAAGAGAGAGAGGGGGGGTCTTGGCTTTGTTCTCTCATTTTCTCTTTCTCTCATTCTCTCTCACAAACACACACACACACACACACACACACACCTACAGCAGTGGCAGCAGCAACAACCTCAGCAGCAGCAGCAGCAACAACAGAGACAGCAGCAGCCATCATCAACAGCAGTAGGAGGCAGCAGCAGGCAGCAACAGCAGCAGCAGGAGCTCCAGCGACTTACAGCAGCTCCTTCCACTTCTTCACCTGCCTTCTAGGGTTCATTAGGGTATATTTCTTGAACCCCATTTCGTGGTTTGCTTAAGTTGTGTGTAGTTTAGCATCGGTTTGTGTTAAATAGTTAGTTTTGGTGCTAAAATGGTGAATTATGTGGAACTTTGATTAAGTGATGATTGAGTGGGTAAACCTAGCCTATTTTAGTGTTAATAGGGTCACTTCAACTGAGAATTTCCCTGGATTACACTAAAATACCATAGGGTTTGCTTTTGTGCTAAATTGTCGTTTTTATGCGATATTTTGGCAATCTGAGATCTGCTTTTGACCCGGATCCTTCAGAACAAAATTGGGAAAACTGGAGCATGCTCACTAGGTTTAGACACCACCACAAGAACACGAGACCCCCATTCCCAACCGAGGCCGTAGATTTATTAGGTTTGGCCGCAATTTGCGGCCAAGTAGGGGGCAGGGGTGTTGGGGTCTTGGCTAGGGTTGTCTGTAGGGTTGTCTAGTGCTTTGGCATGTCTAGTTTTGTAAGTTTTGGCCTGTAAGAAAATCTGGGACTATATATCGTTTTTGGTGTCCGTTGTGTTTGCGCGATACGCGCGATACGTGAGAGGGTTCTGTGATCCATCGTATCGCGGCGTGTCCCGATGGTTTTAGACGTGTACACACACGTTTCAGCGTATCGTGCACACGCGCGTTTAGTTCGCGACGCGAGTTTCTCGTTTTGGTTCGATATCGCGTTTCGCGGAATATTTGGCTTATATATGATTTCCATGTCTTATTTGCAGGTTTGCAGGCAGGGACTACGGACACTGCAACAGGGGGAGCAGATGGTAGGATTCATCTAGCGTGGAGCGTAGGTGAGTAGATTTAACATCTACAGGGGAATCGCCCGCATGGCGTTATGCATCTGGGCTAGGATTCAATACTTGTCGCATATTCTACGTCATTGTTAGAATTGCGCCTTTACCTATTTACTTAGATATAGTTGTACCGTGACTAGTAGCCGTAGGGCACTGCACACATTATTGACGATTCATATTGTATGAGCACGGATTGTATGCTACACACACACCGTCAATAATTGCCATGTCACACACTAACCATTATAGACACTATTGCTTATCACGCATGACATCTAGCTTATCGGTATACCTATAGTGCATCATACCATTAGTGATAGGTACATATACACCTTATGAGAGGTATACCTTGCACACATTTTACTTATACCGGGGGGATATCCTACATATTTTAGTTATACCTAGGGGGGTATACGACATCAGTTCTTATAGGTAGATACCTATACATTGCTACACCTGTATGTTACCCACATATTCAGTTGCAGTCACATATTTACCTTTACTGATGTTACTTAGCTGTACCTTATTGATTTCGCATACATCTGGTTTCAGCTACATATTCTCTGTTATATGCTCGCATTTCAGATATATCGTATATGTTTATTCCTGGATTGCGCATTATTATCTGGATTTTACATGATGTTTTCTGGATTTGGGAACCGCGGGAGTTTATGAAATTATGCATACATTGAAAAACCCGGTTTCCTTGATATGATATTTGCACATCCACCATGAGTTTTATCGGTGCTGATTATTTATACCCCATGCGAGGAGGCGTAGAGGCCGCATAAGGGTACATGGTAGGGCCCGGTGGTACCCCGGGGCGAGAACGGATCGCTGGATTTGTTAGACGGTGAGCCTGTCAGGGGAACCATACCGTCCGGTGATATTATCTTTTACTCGGCGGTTATCTTGGGGATACTGACCGGAGTATTGTACGTATGCATACGTCGAAAGGCGAGGGTCAGAGCTAGGCACTCGTGCTTTCGGGACAGCGTATGATACGTACCTATCAGGATTTCTGTGTCGATGCTTGGCACATTGTTTTCATGATATTTCTTTTAAACACCTTTGTATATATAACAGGGGATTAGCCGTTGTTATATATACCCTTACACCAATATTAGTGGAATGGGACGCTAATATATGTGTATTTCCCCCATCATATTTATTTCTGCAAATATATATACCTTTAGGATGTTAGAAACTTACTTGAGATTCGACTTGGGATATAAGTGATTCATTGACATTGGATATTGGATATGAAAGAGATGTTGATTTATACATTCGAGATATAGGAGAGCTACTCGATATGGTACATTGAGGTGATGTGAGACTTATGATGTGAGAGCCCAATTTGGGGGCTGATTTGAGGATTTGGGATTTGAGTGTCTTGATGGATTGTGATCCTACCACGATATCAGGTTTCCGTGGAAATGACATATTCCACCCCATACCTCACACTTATCTACTTTATGCACAGATTCATATATTGGTAGTACCTGTTACTGTACCCTTATGATAGTTGCATATCTACTTTCTCATATCCTTATTGCATAGTTATTGCATATTATTGTCATGTTACTATTGCTTCACACATTGATTGTACCTGCTAGTGTACTTTCCTTTATTCAGCATTTGCATGACATGTTATTACTGTAATCGCATATCTTAGATTCATGCTGTACGTACATTCCTGCGATTACCTGCATATGTTATCTACTATTCACGAGTTGGCAACTCACCCCCGTTGTGCCACAGGTGTTTCAGGTTGTTCCCCAGAGTAGTCGAGGCAGGCTATTCAGCTTTTCAGCTATCATCTTTTGCTACAGATACCGCATCAGCTCACAGTACTATTTTGCTTAGGTGGGTTTTGGTGGTCATATGTATTTTGTATTGTACATTCGTTGTATCTTGTACTCTCCATCTACTATTATGTTGTTGACTTAGAGACTTGGTGATGACGTTACTGTATATTATTTGTGGGTTTGTTGTTTTTTATATACAGCTTCTCTCTATTGTCTTTATTTCTTCGCTACGGCGTCATATTTTTGTGTTGTATTCATCTTGGTTAGTTTTACAAAAAGGGGGTGTTGCTGAAACTTTAAAGAAATAAAGTAGGACTTTTAAAGAATTTAGGTTGCGATTTAAAATGTTTCAAAAACTTATATTATCTTTTCCGTATTTTTATGGTTTAGATTTCTGGGTTTTGGCTTTCTTTAACTACGTTACGTCTTAGGGCGTTGCATAGTACTAGGGCCGTCACGGGCCAATTTTGGGTCGTGACAAAGTTGGTATCAGAGCGCTAGGTTTTACCTTTCGAAGTGGAGGATGACCTTAGTATGATGGAGTAGGTAGCTTAAGCAGAGTAACGTAGTGTGTGTATGTCTGCAGCATACCCACGGTACGGTACCTTGCATTAAGTAACCTAAGTACAATTTGCTTGAAATTCCTTCCTTGATGATTCATATCCTTGAGATTCGATTCCTTATTCTTATCGAATCTTATATCTATTTATAGTCTTGCCGCCGATGACTATGGGGACTCAGAGTGATGCAGCGAGGGCCGAGGTCAGAGTTGGCTCGGGTGAGACGAGTACTGACCAGGATGGCACTCTAGTTGCACAGGTGCAGACAGATCAGCCTACGACATATACTATTGATAGACTTTTGGCAGAGATGCAGGATTTCCGCCAGACGATAAGTTCATTGGTTGAGGTCGTTCGGGAGCTACGACAGGAGGTTGTCACCCATGTTACTCAGTTGTCACTTGCGATCAGCATGCAGCAGTCCGTCACCTATATAGCACCAGTGGTTGCAGCTCCAGTTGATGAGGCGCATATTCCAGAGGCTCAGAGAGTTCCATGACAGTGGAGGACTCATACCAGTGTACCAGCCCAGAGGCAGAGGTTTGGTCGTCGAGACAGATTTCGTGGCCGTCGCGGGAGTAGCAGAGGCTTAGGACGAGGACAGTCGTTCAGCTCTCATCCCCAGGATGGTCAGCAGTCAGCGCATGGATGTTTTCGATGTGGAAGCCTTCAGCACTTCGTCAGGGATTGTTCCTCTGCACGGCGTCAGGATTGTACTCAAAGAGGCCGTGGACGTGGAAGGTTCGCTCAGAGGGCTCAGTCTACCAGAGGAGTTCATCCAGCTGCGAGTAGAGGGCAGACACAGGAGTTTGCTTCTACTCATCGGGACGCGCAGACGTCCAATGTGGAGTTTTCAGGTATCTTTTATTTATATGTTCTTTTCATGTATTCGTTGTTTTTCATGCTTGTACCGTGGTTGGGTAGATTAGTCGTAGTTGTGTTAACTTTTGTCAGCGATTCTTTTGTTGCGCGACACGTATTCAGTTGTGTGCCAATCGGATTGGAGATAGAGATTCGTTCATCATTTCGATCCTTCTAGAGATGTTGGATTTGACGTTCTCCTAGGCACGGACTGTTTAGTTACGTGTTAGGCGTCTGTGGACTACCGTGAGGAAACAGTCAGGAATTGTTTTCCCGGCAAGTCAGTTCTCGTTGTGCAGGTGGATAGTTGTGCCGCCTTTCACAGCTTGAATTCAGCCTTTTTTCGCTAGTCGGCTTATGAGGAGATGTCATGGATTCTTGGCGTTCATTCGTTATACCGGAGCCACAGTGGGATTGTTGGACCGGGTTACTTTCGTGCGAGAGTTTTTCCGACATTGTTCCGGATGAGCCGGCGAAGCTTGGGAGCTAAAGGATCAGCTGCAGAGTTGTGGTTTGGGGAGTTTTGTGCGTCTGAGTGTTTCGCTTTTGGAAGCTCCTATTTTTGTTCGTCAAGGAGAAAGACGGCAGTTTAGGGTTGCGTATCGACGGATCGTTAATTGAACCGGCTTACGGTGCGGATAGGTATCCCTTACCTCGCATTGACGATTTCTTCGATCAGCTCCAGAGTGCGAGACATTTTCTAAGTTTGTTCGGGATCAGGTCATCATTATTATGGATTCGGGGTGATGGCATTCCGAAGACTGCCTTATACGTGTGACGGGCTTTGTGTGTTTTTGTGAGTCGTTGGATTCACTGATGCCCTAGCAGCATTTGTAGATGTGATGAACCGGATTTCTTCAGGCCGTTCCTCGACCAGTTACTATTGTGTTATTTACGACATTCTGGTCTATTTAATGTGTCTTGAGGGACAGTAGTAGCACTTGAGGAATTGTTATGCAGATACTGGGAGAGCACCAGCAGTTGCTAAATTCTCGGAGTGTTTCTTCAGGCTTGTTTGTGTTGACTCCTAGGTCTTGTAGTCACGGGAGATGGTTTCGTATGGTTCCGAGGGAGATCGTGGCCGTACAGCTTAGGCCCAGACTTGTGTGCAGGAAGGAGATCCGCAGATTGTTGGGCTTAGCAGGTTTTACCGCCGTTTCGTGCAGGATTGCTAGAGTAGTACTGCACCGTCGACTGAATGGACCGGAAGGAAGGTTTCTTTTCTGTGAACTGAGGAATGTGTACAGTGTTTTCGGCAGTTAGAGATTCGGTTAACAACTGTGTAAGTCCATGCTACCTCTCCCGGTACTTTCGGGCATGCGGAATTTGGTGAAAAACTATTTTCTAGAGGCGGTAACATGGACTCAAAACCGGATCTTTGTTAAACATCTAACTAACAACATAACTAGGAGTTGTTAACTACTCGGTTAGGGGGTTATACCTTTCTTTCTTGAACTCCTTCGTCTTCAAGCCTCGATGGTTGTCCGGATCGGCTTCACCCCGTCATCTCCTTGCGCCGAAGATCGATCCACCTGAAAGCTTCTACCTTTGGCTTCTTCTTCGGTCTTTGAAGAAACTAGTTCACTCGGTTTGCTAAACCTTGTGAACTAGAGTGAGTAGAGGAGAGTGTGTTGGGATTTTCTCTATGGTTCTTGGTTCTCAACACATGAGACAAGTGAACCATAGACTAAAGAGAGGGAGAGCAAGAGGAAGAAGATGAGAGCTCAAGAACACAAGAGAGAGAATGAAAATGATAGAATGAGAAAAACTTTTCTCACTTAGCTCTCATAATCCAAAACCATCATCACAAAAATAGTAATCAAGTATTGTGTAAAATGGTTCAAGTCAAAATGGCTAAATCATTTCATGCACTCATATTGCACAAGAGAACAAGCAAGTGAAAAGTCTTTGCCATGAAATGATAGCCATTGTCATAATGATGGTCAACTAGTCCAACCTAGTCAACCGGTCAACAAAGTCAACAAGTTAACAAAGTCAACCCCTCAACAACCATGTCACCACAATACTTAATTAATATTATTGTTAATCATAAATGATATTCTCATTAGGGTTGAGCAAAAAGTCAATAGTCAACGGTCAACAACCCTAATAAGAATCCTCTACCTCTGTCTCTCTGTCAACTGTGCATACACACCCGCATCCGCGTTCCGAGGAACACGAATACATACTGGATAAAACCAATCCCAAAACGTACACTAGGATCTGGCTTAAACCAAAGCCCGCTAGTGTTAACTGTCCGGACACTAAACGTGCACAAGTGCACGGATGTAACCGAACCCTGTCGCAAAACCATGCGACCTGTCGCAAAACCATGAGACATCTACTCTTTTGCCAAAAGGCGAATAGCTTTCTGTGTGGGACTCTAAAGACTCGACACTACGCTGGCAGTGGGTTTAACCACAGACCGCAAGCGGCACTAGCTGTGCGTAACGGTCCCCAGGTAGATGCCGACAAGAAGACTGACGAGGTGAAACCCATCTGAACTCCTACTGAGCCTGAATGTGACAATCTCCGTACAGTCCGGTCTGTTCGTCTGATACATCGCATGGCGGGCCTAGGGGGCGGTAAACGTCAGTCCCCTAATAGCGGTACAAGTCGTGTCGGAGTGAAGCCCAATACACCCTGAGATAACACTGGAAGCCTACCAGTATATCTCGCTTGCCCTGGCTAGGGACTACTCGTGTAACGGCTCTTCTAGACACAGCGCGATGTCAACCCCCCAATACTGGGAGAGACGAATCCTGTCTAACCATCACTGTCTCCAAGTGCTTCGGGACTGCACCCAACTACTACCTATTTGCACGACTCCTTTGAGCCGTGGTAGGGTAGTAATCAAAGTACAGTGGGAACACACTCGAGGCGAAGTGATAGTGTCAAGTCAGCGGACTAAGCTGTACTCATGTCACCTGGGAACTGATAACTGACGATAGGTATAATACCAACCGGTCAGTTCCCGACGAGTCCTGTCCAGTGTACTCGTAACCCAACGAGCACCCGCATACTATCTCCAGTACGACGTACTGATGGCTGTGGGACAGACCATCTCCCACTCTGGGATGAGAAGCGCATGCGCTAGTCTACTCCGGAGTATCGATGCCCTGTCTCGATAGTCCTGCGACTAGGGACCTGCATAAGGATGTGCTTATAGATTACCCAGCCCCCACTAGTGTGACTGCCATCACAACGCTGGTAATCAAGCAAAGATTCTAAGGGCTCCACTAATGTGTATAGGCGATATACTAAAATAAACACATGTACACATTGAAGTAGAAACAAACCAAGTAGCATACTACTATTTTGAGCAAGATTGTATATACAAGGTGAATATCCCAAGCTTCCATTAAGTAATATACAAACTAGTATGATACAGTAATGGCCTCTAGGGCATATACACTAACAATCTCCCACTTGTACTAAGGCCATGTACTGGCGTATCGAAGACCTATCATCTCGATCAGCCGCTCGAACTGAGTCTGGGGTAAGGCCTTGGTGAATGGATCTGCAGTGTTATCTTCTGAAGCAACCCTCCGAATCTCGATCTCCTAGGATCCACGATCTCCCTGATCAGGTGATACCGCCTCAAGATGTGTCTGGATCTCTGATGGGACCTGGGTTCCTTCGCTAAAGCTATAGCCCCATTGTTGTCGCAATACAGATGTATTGGATCAACAATGGACGGAACCACCTGAAGTTCTTTCAAGAACTTCCTCATTCAGACAGCTTCCTTTGCGGCATCAGATGCATCGATGTATTCCGCTTCCATCGTCGAGTCTGCAACGGTTTCCTGTTTGGAACTCTTCCAACACACCGCCCCTCCATTGAGAGTAAAGACAAAACCCGACATGGACTTGGAATCATCCTTGCCACTCTGGAAGCTGGAGTCAGCAAAGGCCTCGATCTGGAGGTCTTTTCCGCCATACACCAAGAACATTTCCTTAGTCCTTCTCAGGTACTTGAGAATGTTCTTTACCGCTATCCAGTGTTTCTCCCCAGGGTTTGACTGATACCGGCTTACCACACTCAGTGCATAAGCTACATCCGGTCTGGTACACAACAACGCATACATTATAGAGCCTACCGCAGAAGCGTATAGTATAATTGACATGCGATCCCTCTCCAAATCAGTCTTGGGAGACATCTCTTTAGATAGGGTGATCCCTTGACAAGCCGGTAGGTTACCGCGCTTGGAATCTTCCATACTGAATCTCTTCAGTATGGTGTCGATGTACCTGGACTGTGAAAGTCCTAATATCCTCTTGGATCTATCACGATGGATCCGGATCCCCAGGATGTATGAGGCATCACCCAGGTCTTTCATGGAGAACCTGTGTGACAAGAACCCCTTGACAGATTGTAGCATAGGAATGTCATTTCCTATTAAGAGAATGTCATCCACGTATAAAATGAGGAATACTACAGTTCTCGCTACAAATCTACTGTAGATGCATGGTTCATCTGGATTTTTGATAAAGCCAAATTCCTTGACCGTCTCATCAAAACAGATGTTCCAACTCCGCGATGCCTGCTTTAGTCCATAGATGGACTTAAGCAACTTGCACACCTTTCCGCTGCTCCCACTCTGAATGAAACCCTCTGGTTGGTCCATATAGACACACTCCTCTAAATTTCCATTTAGAAAAGCGGTCTTTACGTCCATTTGCCAGATCTCATAATCGTGGAAGGCAGCAATGGCAAGAAGGATCCGAATGGATTTCAGCATAGCCACTGGAGAAAAGGTTTCGTCATAGTCCAAACCAGGTCTTTGACGGAAACCCTTTGCAACAAGTCTAGCTTTATAGGTCTCAACCTGTCCATCTACACCAATCTTCCTTTTGAAGATCCACTTGCATCCTACGGGTTTTACCCCGTCTGGAGCAATGTCCAACGTCCATACTTTGTTGGTGTACATGGACTCTATTTCGGTCCGCATTGCATCCAGCCATTTTACTGAGTCAACGCTCTGAACGTCCTGCTGGAAGCTAGTAGGCTCATCATAATCCATGATGCAATCCTCTTTATCCCCGTCTATGAGAAAACCGTAGTATCTCTCGGGCGGATGAGACTGCCTACTACTCCTGCGGAGCGGCGTAGGAATGTCCTGTTCTTTTGAACCCTCTGGTTCCATTAAGCTTTCAGTAATAGCTCGTGGTTCTGGAATTTCTTCCAGTTCTACTACGCTCCCACTAATTTCCTTTTCTAAGAACTGGTGTTCTAGAAAGTGGGCATGACGAGAAACAAAAACCTTTTGTTCCTCTTCGCAATAGAAGAAATATCCCTTGGAGTTGTTTGGATATCCCACGAACTTGCACTGTACTGAGCGTGCCTCGAGCTTGTCCGCATGCTGCTTTTTGACAAAAGCTGGATTTCCCCATATCTTAATGTGATTAAGATAGGGTCTCTTCCCACACCACATCTCATATGGTGTAGTAGGCACAGTTTTAGTGGGAACTCGGTTCAAAAGGTATGCAGCTGATTCTAGCGCATATCCCCAGAATGATCGCGGTAACTCAGCGTTACTCATCATGGACCGTACCATATCCAATAGGGTTCGGTTCCGTCTCTCCGATACACCGTTATGTTGCGGAGTGTATGGAGGAGTAAGCTGAGAGAGAATTCCGTTCTCTTTTAAATAGTCCAGGAACTCGGCACTTAAGTATTCTCCACCTCGATCCAATCTTAGGATCTTGATACTTTTGCCGGTTTGTTTTTCTACTTCATTCTTATATTCCTGGAATTTTCCAAAGGCTTCGGACTTATGTTTCATTAAGACGATATGTCCGAATCTTGAAAAATCATCCGTAAAAGTAATGAAGTAAGAAAAACCGCTTCGCGCATGTGTAGACATTGGACCGCACACGTCGCTGTGTACGAGTCCCAAGAGCTCGCTCGCTCTTACTCCGTGTCTAGTGAACGGAGTCTTTGTCATCTTTCCTTTGAGACAGGATTGACAAGTGGCATACGATTGATATTCGAACGCATTCAAATATCCTTCTGTATGTAACTTCGTCAACCTTCTATCGTTGATGTGACCCAGTCTACAATGCCACAAGAAAGTCTGATTTATTTCCGGAGACTTTCTTTTGTGTGTATTCTGGACATTGAAAATCTGCGGTTGGTTTAATACGTATATACCATTGCTCAATGTACCTGACCCAATCAAAACTTGATTAAGGTGAATGTTTACAACATTACTTACAAACGCAAATTCATAACCTTTTTTAGAAACCAAAGATACAGAAATGATATTACAAGTTGCGTTGGGTACAAAAAAGCAATTACGCAAAACCAAAACGTGTCCATCTGACAACCCCAGGTGATAGTCCCCCACGGCCTTAGCATCCATGCTAGCTCCGTTTGCAACTTTGAGGGTCAAGTCACCTGCCTTCAAAACCCTACGGTTTCTCAACGCCTGTAAAGAATTACAGATATGAGATCCTGATCCGGTATCCAATACCCAGGAAGTAGAGTTTATTGAAAAACAGTTTTCAATAACATACACACCTGAAGCTGAAGCTGCAACCTGCTTCAGATCCTGTGTTCTGGCCTTCCAAGCCCTGCAATCATTTTTCCAGTGTCCCTTCTTATGACAATACAAGCATTCTTCCTTATCCACAAGCTTTCCCACTTTCTTTGTTGCTTTTGCCTTTCCCTTCGTATCCACTTTACTAACACCGCCTCTTGGTTTGGCGGGAGCTTTCTTCTTCTTTCCCTTGGCTTTCGCCTTGGACCTAGAAGAAGAAGATCCTCCTACAAACAAAGTGGATGTTTCCCTACCTTTCTGTAGGGTGCCCTCTGCGCTCCTCAGCATGTTGAGGAGTTCTGAAAGTTCAACTTCCTGTTCTTGTAAGTTGAAGTTCAGTATGAACTGGGCGTAAGTGGAAGGAAGGGACTGGAGAATCAAGTCCGTATAGAGCTCATTCTCCAACGTGGTCCCAAGGTCCGCGAGCTCCTTAATGTAGCCAATCATCTTAAGCTCGTGTTCTTCTACCGATGATCCGACGGCCAATCTTGCCGAAAATAACTTCTTCGACACTTCGTATCTTGCGATACGAGATTGCTCTCCATACAGTTCTTTGTATGAAGAAATATGGATTCCAGTTCCATATTCTCGTGCCTCCTCTGATGTTCATTGTCCATAGAGGCAAGCACGAGGCACTTGGCCTTCGCGCAGTCTAGTTCCCAGGTCTTACGGATTTCCTTATCCGCGACGCTGGTTTTGGGACCTGGGACAGGGGGAGCTTTGGTGGTAAGAAGATACCCCAGCTTGTCGTAAGTGATTGCCATCTTGACATTCCTGAGCCAATCTTTGTAGTTTGGCCCTGTCAGTATGTTTTTATCTAGGAGTAACTTAAGTCCAGTCATGTCGATTGGTCGCTGCAATTAGGAAAGAGAAGAAACACTCAGCATGATGCTCTTGCAAGTTTAGAATGGTTTTTAGTTTGTCTAAACAGGATGGCTCCCACTGTTTCTCGAATCCCTCCTCAAACCAAAAAGGAAGAATTAGTCAGGATCAATCTCACCGTACAATACTTGCTTAACCGTTCAGCCAGGCCAGTGTTGGTACTTCGAGGGAGGTTTTCCAACGCTTTCGCGAAGTTCCTTAATTAAATAACCTCTTTTCCCTGGGGGCGTAGCCCCGCTAACACCTTTCTAGACACCTACTTGGTTTATAGCATTGATCGTTAAGTGAGAAATTTCCTGAGGAGTAGCATATACTCACAGTAGGATCGGGATCCAAATATCATCGCGTGACGAAACTGAAGGATTCCTACCAGAATCATCACACTCCAAATGGTATGCAACTCTAGCAAGTTTCAGTACTTATGAAACTCCCGATGTGGATTTTTGCCCCATGCTCTTATGACCTTGGCGTGAGGTCAAAATGTCATAAGTCACATGTCAAGTTCTTCCCATCATTATCCAGGTTAATTTGAACCCACCCGTACCTACCCTTGACGTAGGCCAAAATGGCAGTACGGCTGTCCCAAACCAACGCATTATATCTATGCAACAGATAAATATCCGGCAGCTACCAATCACTATGCCTTGGCGTGAGGTCAAAATACATAGCTTGAATACTACCGAATATTTAACTGAAATGATGGAGGGCTACGAATGGTTTGGCTAAACCGTGAACGTAGTGAACTTGATATAATCGATGGAACGATATAGCTTTTAAAAGGAGTGGCTCAAGCTCTGCATTTAAAAGTTAGTTTTGAAAAGAACCGAGTGGTTTTTCGAAAGTGTTCCAACGAATTTAACTTGGTTTATTTTCTTGCATTAGTTCTTTTAATGCGTGATATTCTTGCATTAGTTCTTTTAATGCGCCCCATCATTTAATCCTACCATTGCAGAAAACAACCAAAATATGACGTACGCTTATGCCATTCGCATTCGCCACGGGGCCCCGTCATTACCCGTTAGGTTACTTAACTAACGACAGAGCGGGGGTTGGGCTAGCGCGGCTGTAAAACATAAGCAACACCTAAATAATATCATATATAGATATACTGCAATGATAGCCATTTCAGATCACAGATGAACACATTGGATATACTAGGAACCCGCAATTCGTACGAGCCTGTAACGAAAAGCAGATTACACGGTCGCGGTGAATAGCCAATACCCCACCCAAGACCCCTACGGGTGCGGCAAACTACCCGCCAAGTACCCGAAGCGAAGCAACCTCCCTCAACTTCGTGAGTAGGCCACTCGGCACTTCGGCATACCCGGTAGTTTGTGCACCCCCTCCATGGGTCTATCCTAGGAGCAAAAACAGTAAAAAGAAATTATACAATGACGGCTACAACCCCGACCCGGTTGTGCGGCCATACAAATAATTATTACATCAATTTACAAATTTACATGAATTGAAAGAAATGAAAACTCTCGTCTCACAACCCCCGGCTATTCACCCGCAACAATCCAATGAATTCATATACACATTCCAATAACATTACAGATCACAGATTTGTATAACCCCCACTAATCGACATATAGCGATTAGCAGACGTTCAATACAAATATCACATCACAGAAAAACCCGTCAGCTTAAGTCTTTTAGAAGTTCGATCAAAAATACGGATTTTCAGGCCCCAAACACAAAATTTTCGTTCTGGAAAATCTGGGCAGAAAATACATATTCCAAAAATCCCAAAATACCCCTATGAACAAACTGCAAAAATAAAACCCCACGACCGAGTCAACTCGGCCGCGGAAACGCGGCGCTTTGATCGATTCAGTGGGTCGAATTTTTGCAGTTTCTTCTAAAAACCCTGAGTCGATTTTTGGTATATCTCAAATAATTTTTGCAGCACTTTGAAAATCGACAGAAAGTTTGAATTTCGGGTTTATTTCGGGACTTTTTCTCCGATCGAATTTCTAGCTACTATGCTAACATGTTAGATAGAGTTTAACTAGGCTCTGATACCACTGTAAGTCCATGCTACCTCTCCCGGTACTTTCGGGCATGCGGAATTTGGTGAAAAACTATTTTCTAGAGGTGGTAACATGGACTCAAAACCGGATCTTTGTTAAACATCTAACTAACAACCTAACTAGGAGTTGTTAACTACTCGGTTAGGGGGTTATACCTTTCTTTCTTGAACTCCTTCGTCTTCAAGCCTCGATGGTTGTCCGGATCGGCTTCACCCCGTCATCTCCTTGCGCCGAAGATCGATCCACCTGAAAGCTTCTACCTTTGGCTTCTTCTTCGGTCTTTGAAGAAACTAGTTCACTCGGTTTGCTAAACCTTGTGAACTAGAGTGAGTAGAGGAGAGTGTGTTGGAATTTTCTCTATGGTTCTTGGTTCTCAACACATGAGACAAGTGAACCATAGACTAAAGAGAGGGAGAGCAAGAGGAAGAAGATGAGAGTGTTGGTGATAGTGCCCTCAGAGTCAATTATTAGGTCACAGGTACGTGATTGCAATGATTGATGGAGGACCTATCCCGGTAGGACAGTCTTACTCGAGATGATAGTATGCTATCTGGTTTACCTTTATCATCGTGTACTGTTTTAGGTGACCTGACAAGTTGCTATTACACGTTGATAGAGCCCCTAGGATTCTTGCTTGACCACCAGCAGTATGAGGGCGATCATATAAGTGGGAGCTGGGGTCTATAAGCATATCCTTAAATGGTCCCTAGTCGTGTGAGTTTCGAGACAGGGCATCGATACTCCAGAGTAGACTAGTGTATACAGTCGAGACCCCGACGAGGGGCGGTGGCCGGTCTCACAAGCCACTGGTGTCAGTTGGATCACCTAAGATGTATACAGGTGCTCATTGGGTTATGAGTACACCGGACAGGACTCGCCGGGAACATGCTAGTTGGTCATATACCAGACGTCAGATGGCAGTTCCCTGGTGACATGTGTGCAGGTTAGTTCATCGACCTGGGGATCGTCATTTGTCTCGTGTGAGTTCCCACTGTACTTTGATTACTACCTTACCACGGCTCAAAGGAGTCGTGCAAACAGGTTTTAGTTGGGTACAGTCCCGAGCCACATGGAGGCAGTGAGCGTATCTTCAGGGGTTCGTCTCTCCCGGTATTGGGGGTGAGGTCGCGCTGTGTCTAGGAGAGCCATTACACAAAGCCCTCGGCCGAGGTAAGGAGATTTACTGGTAGGTATTCCAGTAGTATCTCAGGGTGTTCTGGGCTACACTCCGACACGACTTGTACCGCTTTTGGGGGTCTGACTTTTACCAACCCCGTAGGCCCGCCATGCGATGCTCATAGACGAACGGACCGGACTGTACGGATATTGTCACTGACAGGCTCAGTAGGGAGTCAGGCTGAGTTCGCTCACAGACGTCCCTTTTGGTCAATACCTGGTAGCCCGTTATGTATTGGCTTATACCTCTAACGTGCTAGTGGTTAAATCCACAACCAAGGTGTTGATGAGTCTTTAGAGTCCCCCACATTCAGTTACTCAGCTTTCGGGCGAAAGGTTGTAGAGGCCGTATGGAGATATGGCAAGGTCCGATCAGATACGTGCGGTATTGCACGGATCAGGATCAGACAGTTTGTACTACAGGCCGTATGGATATATGGCAGGGTTCGATCAGATACGTGCGGTATTGCATGGATCAGGATCGAACGGATATTACTAGCCGACTTTGGTTTAAGCCGGATCCTAGTATAGTACAGTGTAGATTTTGTCTCTTTGCATTTGTATTTCGGTCGAAATACAAATGCGGGTGTGTATACACAGTATCGGGGTTTTTCCTGTAATTTATTACGGGACCAGTTTTCTGGAGTTGCCAGTTTGCTTTCCGTTTCGGCCAATTTCCTTTGTATCGTTCATTGGCCGAAGTTTGGTGGAGGAGGGCTTTTTGCATTGTTGCAAATAAGTGTTTGTGGAGGGGGTCTTTGCATATTTCCTTGGATCATGATGGTTGCACCATCCATTGACCTTGACTTCTTCTTCTATCATTGCTTGACTTTGTGAGGTGATAGTTGTAGTGGAGTGTTGGTTATAGTTTGTCATCATGGTTGTTGATGATGAGGTTGTTGGAGTGTTAGTTTGGGCTTGTAATCATTTCCTTTTGCATGATAGCCTTCTCTCTCTCTCCCTTGGATTATGTATGGCTTCCATTATTCTTTGATACAAGATAACACTCTCATTCTCACTCTCCCCCACCAAGAGAGGCCGGCCATTTTTTTGGGCAAGGGCTGTCCAAGTTTTTTGAGAGTGAAATTTGGTTCATTTCATGCTCCCAAATATTCACAAGTTCCATCTCCAAACTCCATAGTTCATCCCTCCACCAAAAGGCAATTCCTATAACCCCAAAATGAGACTTGTACACTACATTCTACAGCAAACCTTGGGCACGTCGACTAGCCAGCTTCGTGCCCGAGTTGCCTCGGCATTGAGGTGGGAGACCGTAAAAGAAGTAGGCGATGTGGTGCACTTCCGGCGACGAGGAGGAGACCGGAGCTTCCGCAGGAGATCGGGACGACGACGAGAAGACCGGAGGACTTGGATCAGTCGGTATATCTCTCTTCCCCATCTTGTAGTTAGCTAGGACTTGTTAATGGTTCGATCCGGGTTTTAGTGCGCGGCGGTTTGCCAGTTCAAGAAAATTTAAAGTTTATCACCGCTTCCGCATTTGGCCGTCGGATTGACGGCCGGGGCGCCGCCGTGCACTTACAGTGGTATCAGAGCCTCGCCATTAACTTAGTCTAGCTTGGTTTAATGTGTTTTGCATTTCCGATCGACCAAAATTCCAAAATCTACATTTTTGCTAGCATCAATTTTCTGTTGAAATTTTTTGGTCTCGAAAAATTTTTCAGGTTGTAAAATAGTGATGCACTGGATGTTATAAGCATACTGTAGAAATTCGACACAGTAAGTCGACCAACAGAGCGCGGAACCGCGGCAAACTCCCCCCTTGGGCCGCGTTTCCGCCGCCGAACAGTGTCCTTGCTGTGTCAAATTTCTTCAGTAGCTTTCTGGGGTTAAAATTGGGTTTTTGGAATGTTAATATTGGGCCCAGAATTTCTTGATCTGCTACAGTTATACTTGGGGGCCCAATTGTTAAAATTTGATCGATCGGATATTTTAAACACATTATTTTACAGTATTTACATTATATCTGCGACCGTGAATATCACTTGATCGGTAAATCCAGTCTAACTGCTATAGCCCGGTTAGACGGATTTGCGAACGTGACTTTCACGTTGATGTTCTGTTTTTGCTGTGATGTTGCGGACCGGTCGTGGAGGATAGCCTGGATGCAATGCTAGTACAGTTCTGTTGTATTATGTACATTTGATATTGCGGGGCGAGCGTCCGACATGTGGACTGCCGTCACTGCCTGATTGTATTATTATTTTGGGGCACGACCAGGTTGCGGTCGATGTACCCGGTTTATGTATATTTTACTTTCTGTACTAGGATTGCCCCGCGGTGGGGTGCACGGATAGCCGGGTTCTGGAGGGCAACAAGCCCGCATCTCTTGGCATTGGGACAGAGGGGGCTTCGCTCTAGAATTGGCGGGCTATTCGCCGCACTCGTAGGGGGTACAGGTTGACCCAGGAGGGGTGCCCAAGTTACCGGATTCCGTGAAGTGCTGGGTGGTCCATTCACGGCGCTGAAGGGGGCTGCCTCGCTTCAGGTTTTGGCGGGTAACTTGCCGCGCCCGTAGGGGTCTAGGATTTCATTGCACAGGCTATCCACACGACCAGGGGAACGTCGGGTTTCAGCGGCTCTGTGAAACCCGGGGATCCCAGATATCTGTATTGTTTCTGTGATGCTGTACATTTCTGTGATGTTGCTTTTTATCACGCCTTGAGCGAATATAATATATTGGTATATATATTAGTAGATGTTGTATATGTTTTGTATCCGCGCTAGTCCTGTCCCCGCTCTGTCGTTAGTTAGCTAACCTAACGAGTAATGACGGGACCCAGTGGCGAATGCGGATGGCATATACGTACATCAGTATATTTTCGTTCTTTTTGGTGTGATCAATTGATGGGACTGCGTTGATTCGGATCAATGCAAGTTAAAAACAAACCTAATTTGATGTTGTTGGAACACTTTTCAAAAAGCTGTTATTGCAAAGACGTTCACTTTTGTTTTGCATCGTGATATTCAGTTGGAATATCCTGCTCCTCAGTCGACGAGGCAAGGGCCGAGATCCCTTCACCGGGAGTGACCCCTTGGACAAAAGTTTGCGTCAGGGCAATGACTTCACTATAGCCGATTACTTTTGCTTTGCACCGTGATATTCAGTTGGAATATCCTGCACCTCATTCTACGGGGAAAGAGCCGAGATCCCTTCACCGGGAGTGACCTCTTTAGCAAAGGTTTTTGTCACTATATTTTCAAAAAGCTATCCGGTTCCTTCAACGATATCAAGTTCTTTACGTTAAAGGTTTTCGCCAGAAACCATTCGTAGCCCTCCGTCGTTTCATATGGATAGTCAATAGTATTCAAGCTGTGTTTGTTGGCCATAGTCAAGGCACAGTGTTTGGTAGCTATTGGGTGTTCATATGCTGCATAGATAGATGCGTTGGTTTGGGACAGTCGTATAGCCTTGTTGGCCCTAGTCAAGGGCTTGTACGGGTGGGTTCAAATCAACCTGGACAATGACGGGTAGAACTTGACATGTGACTTATGATTTGTTGGCCTTAGTCAAGGTCATAAGAGCATGGGGCAAAAATCACATCGGGAGTTTCAAAAGAACTGAAACTTGCCAGATATGCGCATACCTTCTGGAGTGTGATGATGTGAGCGGATTCCGTCACGTTATCATGCGATGAGAGTTGGATCCCGATTCCCACTGATGAGTTAGTTTACTCCTCGGGTGACCCCGACTAATTCTTCTTTCAGGTTTGGAGGAGAATTTGAGGTACAGTGGGAGGTTTCCTGATTAGATAAATTGGTAACCATTCTGATCTAGGTTAGAGTGCACGCTGGGTGTTTCTTTTCTCTCTCTCTTTGGCAGCGACCATTGACCCGACCCTAAGAGTATGACTCAGTGACCAAATTAACCAAACCTTCTTAACACTGGCTTTTGGATTGTCAGAGTTGCAAACCTCATTGCCACTCCTACTTTTACCCTTTTCTCCAGGACACCCCGTATTACTACGAACGTCCACTTCCATTGGACAAAACCATCGTATGGTTAGATACGAACTCGAAGGAATTTATTCGAGGATGGTTTCAGGTTCTGGAGAAAACGGATAGGATTATTCAGTTGTCTTTTCCTTTTACCTTCTCTCAGGTTGCGAGTACTCCTTGGTTTAGGAGATAGTACACCTATTACGCAAATTGGATAGTCTTCTTCCAAACCTTAGGCTGGTGCCGACCGGTAGGGAATGAAGAAAACCAATTAGCCTAACGATGGTGTACAGAAGGTATTAAGTTCAGACAAAGCAAGGGATTAGTAAGAGGGCAAAGTAAATTGCAACAGATATTCACGACCAAACCAAGTATTCCTTCGCCAATCCTAAAATCACCTTTGTATTTCTCCAGGACACTCCGTATCATTACGAAGATCCACAGTTTATTGGATACTCCATCGTATGGTTATATACGAACTCGAAAGGAACTTGTTCCAGTTCGGGGATGGATTCTGGTTCAGGAGAAATAGGAATAAGTTTTATTCAGGTGTCTTTTATCTTCATCTTCTCTCGCATTGCGAGTGTTCCTAGGATTGGGACAGTACACCCATTATGCTTATTGGATAGTCTTCTTCCAAACCATAGGCTGGTGCCGAACGGTAGGGAAGGAAGAAAACCATTTGGCCTAAAGGGGTGTGCAGAAGGTAATGACTAAAAACATATGAAGGGATTTGGACAGGTGGCAAAGAATTATACGGTTACAATCGTGAATCTGGAAGAGGCATTACTAGGAATACCAGGATACCCCATCGGAACATTTCAATGTTTCAGCTTCACTGTGTACTGTTAAAGGAAAACTGATTTCCCGATTAGATACTTACTCCAGGGTATGTATTTACCAGGTATGATTCTCACATCTGTATGGTTTTACAGATGATGAGTGGGAGTAAGTTATTGGGAATTAGGTGATCATCCTCATTATATCGGGATTCGTTGTAATCGGTGATATTTGAGGAAGTCACCTGGGTTGTTTGCCGGTCGGCAAATATTTGGTTTTGAAAATCCGCTGTTGTGCACCAATTTCAAATTGATATATCTGTACGTCTATTTTCATAGAGTGAGATATACCTTTTTGAAATTATGTCGATGACATTTACCTATATCAGTGGATGGTTAGGTAAGGAGCATTAAACAGCGGTGTAATTCTTCTTAACCATAAGTACAGTTTTCAACCTACGACACACAGTGAATGAGTTATCAGACTCAAGGGACTTATACAGAGTATTGTATGTTGTCCAGGATCCATCAGGACAGAGGGGTTGGTCCTCGTACTATATTCGGTTTACTTATGACTTCTCTAGTTTTTAGACAGGTGTTTCGTAGGAAACACAGGGTCCGAATTTTGAGAAGTTATAGGTATTTGAATAGAGTAGAGAACCAGATGTAGCAAGTATCGGGATTCTTCAAAGTGATCGAAGATGTAGATACTTGTATATGGTATTCAGTTGATAGTAATGATTAAGAGAACTTACTTCTCTTTCAGATTACTCATAATTGGAAGCATTCCTAAGTTGAGTAACGATGATCGGCCTCTCTCCATTTAGTTGACATGCACTGGAGACAGTTGCATGATTTGAATCTGGTTCAATTAAATCAGTGCCTCTGGTTCTATATTGGATATAGAACAGTTCATATCTTAATGATGTTAAGGTACGGGGAGTTGTCCGGTTTATGATTAAAACCAGACACTTGACAACTCAAGGCACGTTTCTGTAATGGCTGTTTGTGGGTTGACCCAGGCTATGACGAGGGTTGACTTTCTACCATCTGGAAGATCAATAGCAATATTGTTCTAGACTCGCCACAGTTTTATTAAAAATGGATTTTTTCAGAAAACAGTAGTGGGAGTATGGTAGAACTGGAAGTGATTCCAGAACCACAAACGATTACTGAAGATTTGATAGGAACCTAAAGATTCAATCTGGTTTGACATTCCATTGGCCACTCCGCAGATATGGTGGGTAACTTCAGGCACCCGAGAGGCACTCCGGTAGCCTCAAGGACGGTGACAGGGAAGTTCTTGTTTACCCACACTTGCCATTGCTGTTGTTCCAGGTTGCGAGACCCGGCGGGAGGATAAGTATAGCGTCGTTCTAAACTAGTTTTAGAAGTGTACGTGTATATGACTCTGCCAGAGGGTTGTCGTAGTCAGTGAGAGCAGCGGAAGCATTGGTGGACAGGTGGCTTATGTCTATTTATAGACTAAAGCAGATATAGCGGAGATAGATCATCAATTTCTGATGTGACAGTCATAGGTTTGACTTCATCAGAATAGGGGATGGATCTGTTGAGAAGATAGTAGGGTGTGATGTCATGGTATTTGGATGACATACACAGAGTAGGAAAGGAAACTCCTATACTACAATCGGTTATACTTTGGTCGTCACACAGTGGTTTCTCCACATGGGACTTGGACATTATATCTGACATACTGGTTACTGGATCTATGGTTTTAGATCTAGATTTGGGTGGTTTCCCAATTAAGGGTACTTAGACAGCATTCTAAGGGTATTTAGAATGGACGACTCCTGGCACGGTAGTGTACCTGCAGGTAATGGAGTCACCCTCTCTAAAGGTGTCTTATAGACTAAAGTAGAGAGGGATGTGCATGATTGGCAGATCACTTGCTTAGGCAATTGAGTCAATCATGAGATGTCAAGTACCACACCAGATGTTGTTCTTGCACTAGATGCAATAAGTTGACATTGATCCAATCCAGGAGAAACAGTCGGAAGCAGTTTTAGAACATAAGTGGATGTTCTAGGGATATGATAACGACAGCCTTATTCGGGAGACAGTTATCATTCCAGGCTTCCAAGGTGACCTGGACGACAAGGAGGTTGTCAGAGTTATAGTTTTCCTTCTGACGAGGGGCAGTATTTTGGACAGGTGGTCCAAGACAATACTGAGGGAGGCATGGCGCAGGATACTGATTAAGTTCAGTTGACGATACAGTCTAAGAAGTTTGGATTTGGAGTTCATTTATGAGCTAAGTCCCATCAGACATCCAGACACATTCTAAGACAGGTATTACTCTTTTCGGGAGATGGCTTTCTCCGCGAACTTGAGATATATAGAGACATAGAAAGAAACATCAAGGCGGATCCACTCACTGAGGCTATTCCTCGAACGCAATAGTTTCGCAAACGAGCTTTGTGAGACTGACTAGTAGAGGAGTTGGGTGTTCGGTATCACACGGGCTGTGAGTATGCGACATCGCAATAATTAGCCTTGAGTGCAAGTGGGAGATTGTTGGTGATAGTGCCCTCAGAGTCAATTATTAGGTCACAGGTACGTGATTGCAATGATTGATGGAGGACCTATCCCGGTAGGACAGTCTTACTCGAGATGATAGTATGCTATCTGGTTTACCTTTATCATCGTGTACTGTTTTAGGTGACCTGACAAGTTGCTATTACACGTTGATAGAGCCCCTAGGATTCTTGCTTGACCACCAGCAGTATGAGGGCGATCATATAAGCGGGAGCTGGGGTCTATAAGCATATCCTTAAATGGTCCCTAGTCGTGTGAGTTTCGAGACAGGGCATCGATACTCCAGAGTAGACTAGTGTATACAGTCGAGACCCCGACGAGGGGCGGTGGCCGGTCTCACAAGCCACTGGTGTCAGTTGGATCACCTAAGATGTATACAGGTGCTCATTGGGTTATGAGTACACCGGACAGGACTCGCCGGGAACATGCTAGTTGGTCATATACCAGACGTCAGATGGCAGTTCCCTGGTGACATGTGTGCAGGTTAGTTCATCGACCTGGGGATCGTCATTTGTCTCGTGTGAGTTCCCACTATACTTTGATTACTACCCTACCACGGCTCAAAGGAGTCGTGCAAACAGGTTTTAGTTGGGTACAGTCCCGAGCCACATGGAGGCAGTGAGCGTATCTTCAGGGGTTCGTCTCTCCCGGTATTGGGGGTGAGGTCGCGCTGTGTCTAGGAGAGCCATTACACAAAGCCCTCGGCCGAGGCAAGGAGATTTACTGGTAGGTATTCCAGTAGTATCTCAGGGTGTTCTGGGCTACACTCCGACACGACTTGTACCGCTTTTGGGGGTCTGACTTTTACCAACCCCCTAGGCCCGCCATGCGATGCTCATAGACGAACGGACCGGACTGTACGGATATTGTCACTGACAGGCTCAGTAGGGAGTCAGGCTGAGTTCGCTCACAGACGTCCCTTTTGGTCAATACCTGGTAGCCCGTTATGTATTGGCTTATACCTCTAACGTGCTAGTGGTTAAATCCACAACCAAGGTGTTGATGAGTCTTTAGAGTCCCCCACATTAAGTTACTCAGCTTTCGGGCGAAAGGTTGTAGAGGCCGTATGGAGATATGGCAAGGTCCGATCAGATACGTGCGGTATTGCACGGATCAGGATCAGACAGTTTGTACTACAGGCCGTATGGATATATGGTAGGGTTCGATCAGATACGTGCGGTATTGCACGGATCAGAATCGAACGGATATTACCAGCCGACTTTGGTTTAAGCCGGATCCTAGTATAGTACAGTGTAGATTTTGTCTCTTTGCATTTGTATTTCGGTCGAAATACAAATGCGGGTGTGTATACACAGTATCGGGGTTTTTCCTGTAATTTATTACGGGACCAGTTTTCTGGAGTTGCCAGTTTGCTTTCCGTTTCGGCCAATTTCCTTTGTATCGTTCATTGGCCGAAGTTTGGTGGAGGAGGGCTTATTTGCATTGTTGCAAATAAGTGTTTGTGGAGGGGGTCTTTGCATATTTCCTTGGATCATGATGGTTTCACCATCCATTGACCTTGACTTCTTCTTCTATCATTGCTTGACTTTGTGAGGTGATAGTTGTAGTGGAGTGTTGGTTATAGTTTGTCATCATGGTTGTTGATGATGAGGTTGTTGGAGTGTTAGTTTGGGCTTGTAATCATTTCCTTTTGCATGATAGCCTTCTCTCTCTCTCCCTTGGATTATGTATGGCTTCCATTATTCTTTGATACAAGATAACACTCTCATTCTCACTCTCCCCCACCAAGAGAGGCCGGCCATTTTTTTGGGCAAGGGCTGTCCAAGTTTTTTGAGAGTGAAATTTGGTTCATTTCATGCTCCCAAATATTCACAAGTTCCATCTCCAAACTCCATAGTTCATCCCTCCACCAAAAGGCAATTCCTACAACCCCAAAATGAGACTTGTACACTACATTCTACAGCAAACCTTGGGCACGTCGACTAGCCAGCTTCGTGCCCGAGTTGCCTCGGAATTGAGGTGGGAGCCCGTAAAAGAAGTAGGCGATGTGGTGCACTTCCGGCGACGAGGAGGAGACCGGAGCTTCCGCAGGAGATCGGGACGACGACGAGATGACCGGAGGACTTGGATCAGTCGGTATATCTCTCTTCCCCATCTTGTAGTTAGCTAGGACTTGTTAATGGTTCGATCCGGGTTTTAGTGCGCGGCGGTTTGCCAGTTCAAGAAAATTTAAAGTTTATCACCGCTTCCGCATTTGGCCGTCGGATTGACGGCCGGGGCGCCGCCGTGCACTTACAGAGAGCTCAAGAACACAAGAGAGAGAATGAAAATGATAGAATGAGAAAAACTTTTCTCACATAGCTCTCATAATCCAAAACCATCATCACAAAAATAGTAATCAAGTATTGTGTAAAATGGTTCAAGTCAAAATGGCTAAATCATTTCATGCACTCATATTGCACAAGAGAACAAGCAAGTGAAAAGTCTTTGCCATGAAATGATAACCATTGTCATCATGATGGTCAACTAGTCCAACCTAGTCAACCGGTCAACAAAGTCAACAAGTCAACAAAGTCAACCCCTCAACAACCATATCACCACAATACTTAATTAATATTATTGTTAATCATAAATGATATTCTCATTAGGGTTGAGCAAAAAGTCAATAGTCAACGGTCAACAACCCTAATGAGAATCCTCTGCCTCTGTCTCTCCGTCAACTGTGCATACACACCCCGCATCCGCGTTCCGAGGAACACGAATACATACTGGATAAAACCAATCCCAAAACGTACACTAGGATCTGGCTTAAACCAAAGCCCGCTAGTGTTAACTGTCCGGACACTAAACGTGCACAAGTGCACGGATGTAACCGAACCCTGTCGCAAAACCATGCGACCTGTCGCAAAACCATGCGACATCTACTCTTTTGCCAAAAGGCGAATAGCTTTCTGTGTGGGACTCTAAAGACTCGACACTACGCTGGCAGTGGGTTTAACCACAGACCGCAAGCGGCACTAGCTGTGCGTAACGGTCCCCAGGTAGATGCCGACAAGAAGACTGACGAGGTGAAACCCATCTGAACTCCTACTAAGCCTGAATGTGACAATCTCCGTACAGTCCGGTCTATTCGTCTGATACATTGCATGGCGGGCCTAGGGGGCGGTAAACGTCAGTCCCCTAATAGCGGTACAAGTCGTGTCGGAGTGAAGCCCAATACACCCTGAGATAACACTGGAAGCCTACCAGTATATCTCGCTTGCCCTGGCCAGGGACTACTCGTGTAATGGCTCTCCTAGACACAGCGCGATGTCAACCCCCAATACCGGGAGAGACGAATCCTGTCTAACCGTCACTGTCTCCAAGTGCTTCGGGACTGCACCCAACTACTACCTGTTTGCACGACTCCTTTGAGCCGTGGTAGGGTAGTAATCAAAGTACAGTGGGAACACACTCGAGGCGAAGTGATAGTGTCAAGTCAGCGGACTAAGCTGTACTCATGTCACCTGGGAACTAATAACTGACGATAGGTATAATACCAACCGGTCAGTTCCCGACGAGTCCTGTCCAGTGTACTCGTAACCCAACGAGCACCCGCATACTATCTCCAGTACGACGTACTGATGGCTGTGGGACAGACCATCTCCTACTCTGGGATGAGAAGCGCATGCGCTAGTCTACTCCGGAGTATCGATGCCCTGTCTCGATAGTCCTGCGACTAGGGACCTGCATAAGGATGTGCTTATAGATTACACATCCCCCACTAGTGTGACTGCCATCACAACGCTGGTAATCAAGTAAAGATCCTAAGGGCTCCACTAATGTGTATAGGCGATATACTAAAATAAACACATGTACACATTGAAGTAGAAACAAACCAAGTAGCATACTACTATTTTGAGCAAGATTGTATATACAAGGTGAATATCCCAAGCTTCCATTAAGTAATATACAAACTCGTATGATACAGTAATGGCCTCTAGGGCATATAAACTAACAAACTGCACATTTCTTTCCTTGCTTTCTGGTTCGGGCGACTTTGTTGTTTAACTGTAATGTTTCTTGAGTGGGGCTCGAGTGTGTACTGAGGTGATACTACAGAGTCATCGCTTTTGCTTCCCTACATTGGAGGAAGTACGAGAAGGATATTCCACTCATGATCTGGAGATGGCCGCGGTGGTTTTGCGTTGGAGATTTAGAGACACTACTTGGTTGAGAGTCGTGTCAGATTTTCCACGGACCACCAGAGCTTAATGTACATCTTCCTGCAGCGGATTTTGATTGTTGTGATAGTCTTCTGCAGATTTACAGTTCTTGTGTGATCGTTGAGTACAGCTTAAGTTCGTCTCTATGGAGGGGACAGCTTGCTCATGTCCGCGCCCGACCACTTTCCTTAAATCGTTTTCGCGAGACACTGCCCGCCGATACTCGTTCGTCAGTGATACTTAAGCATACTCGGCTGGGTAATGATTCGGAGACCTTGATTTGTGACAATGGTGTGCTAAGTTAGGGACGCATTTGTGTACCTGGTATCATCGGGTAGAGACGTATAATCCTAGAACATGCACATCTGTCAACTCTCTATATTCATTCAAGTTCCACCAACATTGACGTGACTTGTGAGATAGTTACGGGTGGACAAGGATGTAAAGAGAAGTTAGGATTCGTTTCAAGGTGTCTGTCTGGTTGTGTGCTTGGGTCGAGCATCTGAGGCCGGCTGGAGAGTTGCAATCTTTAACCGTTCCGAAGTAGGAGTGGGAGCAGATCTCCATGAATTTCGTTATGGTTTCTACCCAAGTTTAGTTAAGGTGTGACTCCATTCGGATTCTTGTCGTCCGGTTATACTCAATTTGCTTAGTTGTTCTTTGTTAAGTGGTGTGTTTGTTTTGATTGTTGTCAGCAGTTGGGGATCGTCACTCGCCATCGTTAGGATTCTCCTTCGATAGCCGTTATCAGGAGACACTCCAATTGGCCACCCTTAGGCTTAGGGGTTAGGTCGTGTCGATCACCAGTCTGTTGTTTTTCTGACTCTGTGTAAGTAGGACTTTGGACCCCAGCTAGTCTAGAGACTTCGGAGATGGTCCAGTTGTGTTAGGTCAGGAAGGGAATTGTCCATTGCGAACTGAGGTCTTATGCCGACTGTGTTGGTCATAGACTCGAGATCGCAGGGACAGATCATGTATTCCTATGGACTTTCCGATGAATGACGTGTTGGATTTTGGGAAGCTTATCCCAGGATTTTAGGTCCTTTTAAGATCCTATCAGCGAGTTAGTTTCGTTGCCTTTAATTTGGCTCTTCCGCCCAGATTATTGGATTTTCACCCCGTATTCCTTATGATGATGCTTTACAATTACCTTCATGACCTTTCTCACATAATTTGGCACCAGACCATTTGGCTTGGACGCGATCATTTCGCTCACCGGCAGCCATTGTGTTAATGGCTCAGCAGGTGGAGGAACGTCAGTCAAGGGTCTTGCCATCTGTGAGGGATTTTCTTGGACGTAGCCGTATAGTGAGGTAATCACTTGGGAGGCTGCGAGCGAGATTTGAGAGTTGTAATCTTCTCTTTGAAGGTACGCGTATCGGTATATTTTAAATTCGGGGACGAATTTCTTTTAAGGGGGGAGATTGTAACATCTTAGGATGTGTTTTGTAGCTAATTATATTTTTAATATATAGTTTTTAATAAAAAGTTTACCAAATTGGTTTTTAAAAATTTTACCCTATTTAATGAGTATTTTATTAGAATTTTTCTAGGCACACACACACTTGTGCATGATAACTAGGGTTTAGAGATGGGGTTAGACCATGTTTAGCAAGGATGATAGATTAACCCATTCTCTTTAAGTTAATAATTATTGTTTAGGTGCTTTTGGGTTTACTAGTGTGCATGGTTGTTTTAAATTTGAAAATGAATTTGGAAAAGGTTTTAATATTGGTTTGAAGTGTTGACTTTGTGTGAGAGAGAGGGCATGGGAAGCATGGTGTGAGCCATGCCTCATTATGAGGGAAGAGAGAGAGGGGTGGTCTTGGCTTTGTTCTCTCATTTCTCCTCTCATTTTCTCTTTCTCTCATTCTCTCTCACAAACACACACACACACACACACACACACACACCCCTACAGCAGTGGCAGTAGCAACAACCTCAGCAACAACAACAACAACAGAGACAGCAGCAGCCATCATCATCAGCAGCAGGAGGCAGCAACAGGCAGCAACAGCAGCAGCAGGAGCTCCAGCGACTTACAGCAGCTCTTTCCACTTCTTCACCTGCCTTCTAGGGTTCATTAGGGTATATTTCTTGAACCCATTTCGTGGTTTGCTTAAGTTGTGTGTAGTTTAGCATCGGTTTGTGTTAAATAGTTAGTTTTGGTGCTAAAATGGTGAATCATGCAGAACTTTGATTAAGTGATGATTCAGTGGGTAAACCTAGCCTATTTTAGTGTTAATAGGGTCACTTCAACTGAGAATTTCCCTGGATTACACTAAAATACCATATGGTTTGCTTTTGTGCTAAATTGTCGTTTTTATGCGATATTTTGGCAATCTGAGATCAGCTTTTGACCCGGATCCTTCAGAACAAAATTGGGAAAACTGGAGCATGCTCACTAGGTTTAGACACCACCACAAGAACACGAGACCCCCATACCCAACTAAGGCCGCAGATTTATTAGGTTTGGCCGCAATTTGCGGCCAAGTAGGGGGTAGGGGTGTTGGGGTCTTGGCTAGGTTGTCTAGTGCTTTGGCATGTCTAGTTTTGTGAGTTTTGGCCTGTAGGAAAATCTGGGACTATATATCGTTTTTGGTGTCCGTTGTGTTTGCGCGATACGCGAGATACGTGAGAGGGTTCTGTGATCCAGCGTATCGCGGCGTGTCGCGATGGTTTTAGACGCGTACACACACGTTTTAGCGTATCGTGCACACGCGCGTTTAGTTCACGACGCGAGTTTCTCGTTTTGGTTCGATATCACGTTTCGCGGAATATTTGGCTTATATATGATTTCCGTGTCTTATTTGCAGGTTTACAGGCAGGGACTACGGACACTGCTACAGGAGGGAGCAGATGGTAGGATTCACCTAGCGTGGAGCATAGGTGAGTAGATTTAACATCTACAGGGGAATCGCCTGCATGGCGTTATGCGTCTGGGCTAGGATTCAATACTTGTCGCATATTCTACGTCATTGTTAGAATTGCGCCTTTAACTATTTACTTAGATATAGTTGTACCGTGACTAGTAGCCGTAGGGCACTGCACACATTATTGACGGTTCATGTTGCACGAGCACGGATTGTATGCTACACACACACCGTCAATAATTGCCATGTCACACACTAACCGTTATAGACACTACCGCTTATCACGCATGACATCTAACTTATCGGTATACCTATAGTGCATCATACCATTAGTGATAGGTACATATACACCTTATGAGAGGTATACCTTGCACACATTTTACTTATACCGGGGGGATATCCTACATATTTTAGTTATACCTAGGGGGGTATACGACATCAGTTCTTATAGGTAGATACCTATACATTGCTACACCTGTATGTTACCCACATATTCAGTTGCAGTCACATATTTACCTTTACTGATGTTACTTAGCTGTACCTTATTGATTTCGCATACATCTGGTTTCAGCTACATATTCTCTGTTATATGCTCGCATTTCAGATATATTGTATATGTTTATTCCTGGATTGCGCATTATTATCTGGATTTTACATGATGTTTTCTGGGTTTGGGAACCGCGGGAGTTCATGAAATTATGCATACATTGAAAAACCCGGTTTCCTTGATATGATATTTGCGCATCCACCATGAGTTTTATCGGTGCTGATTATTTATACCCCATGCGAGGAGGCGTAGAGGCCGCATGAGGGTACATGGTGGGGCCCGGAGGTACCCCGGGGCGACAACGGATCGCTGGATTTGTTAGACGGTGAGCCTGTCAGGGGAACCATACCGTCCGGTGATATTACCTTTTACTCGGCGGTTATCTTGGGGATACCGACCGGAGTCTTGTACGTATGCATACGTCGAAAGGCGAGGGTCAGAGCTAGGCACTCATGCTTTTGGGACAGCGTATGATACGTACCTATCAGGATTTCTGTGTCGATGCTTGGCACATTGTTTTGATGATATTTCTTTTAAACACCTTTGTATATATAACTGGGGATAGACGTTGTTATATAAACCCTTACACCAATATTAGTGGAATGGGACGCTAATATATGTGTATTGCCCCCATCATATTTATTTCTGCAAATATATATACCTTTAGGATGTTAGAAACTTACTTGAGATTCGACTTGGGATATAAGTGATTCATTGACATTGGATATTGGATATGAAAGAGATTGTTGATTTGTACATTCGAGATATAGGAGAGCTACTCGATATTGTACATTGGGGTGATGCGAGACTTATGATGTGAGAGCCCAGTTTGGGGGCTGATTTGAGGATTTAGGATTTGAGTGTCTTGATGGATTGTTATCCTACCACGATGTCAGGTTTCCGTGGAAATGACATATTCCACCCCATACCTCACACTTATCTACTTTATGCACAGATTCATATATTGGTAGTACCTGTTAGTGTACCCTTATGATAGTTGCATATCTACTTTCTCATATCCCTATTGCATGGTTATTGCATATTATTGTCATGTTACTATTACTTCACATATTGATTGTACCTGCTAGTGTACTTCCCTTTATTCAGCATTTGCATGACATGTTATTACTGTAATCGCATATCTTAGATTCATGCTGTACGTACATTCCTGCGATTACCTGCATATGTTATCTACTATTCACGAGTTGGCAACTCACCCCCGTTGTGCCACAGGTGTTTCAGGTTGTTCCCCAGAGTAGTCGAGGCAGGCTATTCAGCTTTTCAGCTATCATCTTTTGCTACAAAAACCGCATCAGCTCACAGTACTATTTTGCTTAGGTGGGTTTTGGTGGTCATCTGTGTTTTGTATTGTACATTCGTTGTATCTTGTACTCTCCATCTAATATTATGTTGTTGACTTAGAGACTTGGTGAGGACGTTACTGTATATTATTTGTGGGTTTGTTGTTTTTTATATACAGCTTCTCTCTATTGTCTTTATTTCTTCGCTACGGCGTCATATTTTTGTGTTGTATTCATCTTGGTTAGTTTTACAAAAAGGGGGTGTTGCTAAAACTTTAAAGAAATAAAGTAGGACTTTTAAAGAATTTGGGTTGCGATTTCAAATGTTTCAAAAACTTATATTATCTTTTCCGTATTTTTATGGTTTAGATTTCTGGGTTTTGGCTTTCTTTTACTACTTTACGTCTTAGGGCATTGCGTAGTACTAGGGCCATCACGGGCCAATTTTGGGTCGTGTCAGATCTCTACGGTCTTGTACAGCCACTACACATCACCAATTCCCCACAATCACCTAAACCCTTCTCTAGAATTTTCCAGGTTCACCATTTCACACTCAAACAATTCCTAAAGTAAAACTAGAATATAAAGAAACTTAAAACTAACTAAATGGAAGAAATTATACCTCATTAATGCAACCAAGCAAAACCCTAGAAGTCCCAAGTCTTCAAAATCCAACTTTTCTTGGTCCAATGTGTAGAGGATGAAGTGGGGATCATCTTTTGTGAAGGGAGTATAGGGTTTTGGTGAGGGAATTGAGATGGATCTTGGGGTTGAAGGTGGAGGGAGAGGAGGAAGAAGAAGATGAAGGGAATAATGGGGAGGGGAAATGAATGTGGCTGCCCCCCTCTCTCTCTTCTTATTCTCACCCCCATACTCATATGTCTCACACACACTCTCTCTCTCCAATCATCTCTTTTTAACTCTTTTTCTTTTCTTTTTCATTTTAAAACCCAAACCATATAATACCCCAAAACAACACAATAAAACAACATGTAATCAAAATGCAACATGACATGGTACACTAGCTATGAAAAACTGTAGAAACACGGATTTGGCCTAATTGCGATTATCAATGCACTAATCGGGTTTTTATTTAAACTGGATATAAATGATTTTAGAAATGCCAAATCCTTTAAATATATTTTTAAATGCATAAATCATTTCAATTTCCAATTATTTCACAATTATTGGTATATATTTATACCCTTTTTCGAAAACCCCAGTTTCGCAAATCGGGCAGTTTTCGGGAAATATATTATTTTAATATTAAATTCCGAAAATAATATTTTATATTTTCTGAAAGGTTACAAGAGTACAGGTTGACCCAAGGAGGGGTGCTCAAGTTACTGGATTCCGTGAAGTGCTGGTGGTCCACTCACTTTGCTGAAGGGGGCTGCCTCGCTTCTGGTTTTGGCGGGTAACTTGCCGTGCTTGTAGGGGTCTAGGTTTTCATTGCACAGGCTATCCACACGACCAGGGGAACGTCGGCTTTCACTTGTGGCTCAAATGAAACCCGGGGCTCCCAGATTATCTGTATTTCTCTGTGATGCTTATTACTTTTCTGTGATGCTGCATTTATCACGCCTGGAGCGATTATTATATATTGTTATATATATACTAGTAGATATTGTATATGTTTTACACCCACTCTAGTCCAGTCCCTGCTCAGTCATTAGTTAAGTAACCTAACGGGTGATGACGGGACCCAATGGCGAATGCGGATGGCATATACGTACATTTTATTTTCGTTCTTTTGTGGTGTGATTAATTGATGGGACTGCATTGATTCGGATCAATGCAAGGAAAACAAACCTATTCGATATTGTTGGAACAATTTTCAAAAAGCTGTTATTACAAGGACGTTCTCTTTTGCCTTGCACAGTGGTATTCAGTTATGAATAACCAGCACCTCATTCGACGAAGAAAGGGCCAAGATCCCTTCATCGGGAGTGACCCCTTGGACAGAGGTTTGCGTCAGGGTAATAACTTCACTATAGTCGATTACTTTTTGCTTTGCATCGCGGTATTCAGTTAGAATATTCTGCACCTCATTCTATGGGGAAAGAGACGAGATCCCTTCACCGAGAGTGACCTCTTTAGCAAAGGTTTTCGCTACTATATTTTTTGTAAAAAGCTATCCGGTTCCTTCAACGATATCAAGTTCATTACGTTAAAGGTTTTTCGCCAAAAACCAGCCGTAGCCCTCCGTCATTTTAGATTATTATTGCTTAGTATCCGCGCTACGTTTGTCGTTGCTATTCACCAAGACGTAGTGTGCGGTAGCTCTGTAATGCTTTTCTGTCGCATGGATATATGGATTGGTTAGGACGGTCATACGACTTTGTTCACTATTCGTCAAGGGTCGTGCGGGTTGGTTTAACGCAATCAAGATAATGACGGGTTGAACTTGACTAGGACCTTTTGATTTGTTGATTATTCGTCAAGGTCACATGGGTCTTAGGGGTAAAAATCACATCGGTGTTTCTAAAGTAACTGAAACTTGCCAGGCATGTACATACCTTCTGGAGTGTGATAACTTGAGTGGATTCCATCAGGTTATCATGCAATGATAGTTGGATCCCGATTCCCACTGATGAGTTGGTTTACTCCTCGGGTGATCCCGACTAATTCTTCTTTCAGGTTTGGAGGAGAATTTGAGGATACAGTGGGAGACATCCTGATTAGATAAAGTGATTAACCATTCTGAGCTAAGTTAGAGTGCATGCAGAGTGTTTCTTTTCTCTCTCTTTGGCAGCGACCATGTCCCGACCCTAGACTATAACTCAGTGACCATGTTAACCGAACTTTCTTAAAACACTGGCTTTTGGATTGTCTGAGTTGCATACTTCATTGCCACTCCTACTTTTACCCTTTGCATTTCTCCAGAATACCCCATATCACTACGAACATCCACTTCCATTGGATAAATCCATCGTATAGTTACATACGAACTCGAAGGAACTTGTTCCAGATTCGAGGATGGATTCTGGATTTGGAGAGATTGAATAGGATTATTCAGTTGACTTTTCCTTTTACCTTCTCTCAGGTTGTGAGGGCTCCTAGGATTAGGAGATGGTACACCTATTACGCTTATTGGATAGTCTTCTTCCAAACCATATGCAGGTGCCGAAAGGTAGGGAAAGAAGAAAACCAATCAGCCTAAGTGTGGTGTACAGAAAGTAATAAGTAAAGACAAAATAAAGGGATTAGAAAGAGGGCAAAGTAAATTGTGACTGCTATCATTCATTACGAAACCGCAAATATACGGTTACAGTCATGAGTCTGATAATGGAAGAGGCATTACTAGGAATACCCGGATACCCCTTCGAAACATTTTAATGTTTCAGTTTCACTATGCGTTGTTAATAGAAAACTGATTTCCCAATTAGACCTTACTCCAGGGTATGTATTTACCAGGTTTGATTCTCATATCTGTATGGTTTTACAGATGATGAGTGGGAGTAAGTTATTAGAAATTAGGTGATCATCCTCATTATATCGGAATTCGTTGTAATTGGTGATATTTGAGGAAATCGCCTGGTTTTTGCCGGACGGCAAATATTTGGTTTTGAATATCCGTTGTTATGCACCAATTTCAAACTGATATATCTGTATGTTTATTTTATAAAGTGAGATATAACTTTTTGAAATTATGTCCATGACATTTACCTATATCAGTTGATGGTTAGGTAAAGAGCATTCAACAGCGGTGTAATTCTTCTTAATCATAGTACAGTTTTCAGCCTACGACGCACAGGGTTTGAGTTATTAAACTCAGGAGACTTATACAAAGTATTGTATATTGTCCAGTGTCCATTAGGACAGAAGGGTTGGTCCTCATACTATATTCTGTTTACTTGTGAATTCTCTAGATTTTAGACAAGTGTTTCGTAGAAATACAAGGTCTAAGTTTTGAGAAGTTATAGGTACAAGAATAAAGTAGAGAACCACGTGTTGCAAGTATCAGGATTTTTCAAGGTGATCAAAGATGTAGATACTTGTATTTGGTATTCAGTTGATAGTAGTGGTTTTGAGAACCTGCTTCTCTTTCAGGCTACTCATAATTGGATGCACTCCTAAGTTGAGTAATGATGATCGGCCTCTCTCCATTTAGTTGACATGTACTGGAGACAGCTGCATGATTTGAATCTGGTTCCAATTAAATCAGTGCCTCTGTTTCTATATTGTATATAGAATGGATCATATCTTAACGATGTTAAGGTATATGGAGTTGTCCGGCTTATGCTTAAAACCAGACTCTGAATAACTCAAGGCACGTTTCTATAATGGCAGTTTGTTGGTTAACCCGGGCTATGACGAGGGTTAACTTTCTACCATCTAGAAGATCAATAGTAATATTATTCTTGACTCGCCACAGTTTTAGTAAAATGGACTTTTTCAGAAAACAGTATTGGTAGTTTGGTAGAACTGGAAGTGATTCCAGAACCATAAACGATTACTGAAAATTTAATAGGACCTAAAGATTCAATCAGGTTTGACATTCCATTAGCCACTCCCTAGATATGGTGGGTAACCTCAGGCGCTCGAGAGGTACTTCGGTATCTTCAAAGTCGGTGGCAGGAGAGATTCTTGTTTACCCAGACTTGACACTACTGTTGTTCCAGACTATGAGACCCAGCAGGAGGATGAGTATAGCGTCGTTCTAAACTAGCTTAAGAAGTGCAGGTTTATATGACTCTTCCAGAGGGTTATTGTAGTCAGTGGGAGCAGCGGAAGCATGGTGGACAAGTAGCTTATGTCTATTTATAGACTAAAGCAGATATAACGGAGATAGATCATCTATTTTTGATGTGACAATCATGGGCTTTGATTTCAACAGAATAGGAGATGGATCTGTTAAGAAGGTGGTAGGGTTGTATGTCCAGGTATTTGGATGACATGAACTTTATATGAAGTAAAATTCCTATCCTACAATCGGTTATACTGTGGTTGTCACACAGTGGTTTCTCCACATAGGATATGGATATAATATCAGACATTCTGGTTACTAGATCTATGGTTTTAGATCTAGATTTGGGTAGTTTCCCAATCCGGGTACTTAGACAGTATTCTAAAGGTGTTTTAGAATGGTCGACTCCTGGCATGGTAATGTACCTGCAGGTGATGGAGTCACCCTCTCTAAAGGTGTCTTACAGACTAAAGTGGAAAGGGATGTACATGATTGGTATATCACTTGCTTAGGCAATTGAGTCAATCATGAGATGTCAAGTACCACACAAGATGTTGTTCTTGCACTAGATGCAATAAGTTGAGATATTAATCCAATCCCGGAGAAACGTTCGGAAGCAGTTTTAGAACATAAGTGGATGTTCTAGGGATTTGATAACGGCAGCCTCCTTCGGGAGACGGTTATCATTCCAGGCTTTCAAGGTGACCTGGTTGACAGAGTGACTGTCAGAGTTATAGTTTTCCCTCTGACGAGGGGCAGTAGTTTGGACAGGTGGTCCAAGCAGATACTAAGGGAGGCATGGCGCAGGATACTGATTAAATTCAGTTGACGATACAGTCTAAGAAGTTTGCTAGATTTGGAGTTCATTTGTGAACTGGGTCCCATCAGACATCTAGACATATTCTTAGACAGGTATTGCTCATTTCGGGAGATGGCTTTCTCCGCGAACTTGAGATTAAGAGAGACATAGAAAGAAACATCAGAGCGGATCCACTCACTGAGGCTATTTCTCGAAAGCAATAGTTTCACAAACGACCTTTGTGAAACTGATTAGTAGAGAAGTTGGGTGTTCGGTATCACACGGGATGTGAGTATGCGACATCGCAATAATTAGCCTTAAGTGCAAGTGGAAGATTGTTGGCTATAGTGCCCTCAAGTCAATTATTAGATCACAGGCACGTGATTGCAATGATTGAGGGATGACCTATACCAGTAGAACAGTCTTACTCGAGATGATAGTATGCTATCTGGTTTGTCTTTATAATCATGTACATGCTCCAGGTGACATTACAGATCACTATTACATGTTGATAGAGCCCATAGGATTCTTACTTGACTACCAGCAATATGATGGCGATCATATACGTGAGAGTTGGGTAGTCTATAAGCACATCCTTAAAGTGTCCCTAGTCATGGGAGTTTCGAGACTGGGCATCGATACTCCATGAGTAGACTAGTGTATACGGATCGAGACCCCGATGAGGGGCAGTAGCTGGTCTCACAAGCCATTGGTGTCAGTTGGTTCACCTAAGATTGTATACAGGTGCTCATTGGGTTATGAGTACACCGGATGGACCCACAGGGGTACTGCTAGATGGTACTATACCTATCGTCAGGTAGCAGTTCCCAGGTGACATGAGTACAACTTAGTCCGTTGATTTGACACTGCTAGTTTGCCTCAAGTGTGTTCCCACTATTCTTTGATTACTACCCTACCACGGCTCAATGGACTCGTGCAAACAGGTAGTAGTTGGGTGCAGTCCCGAAGCACTTGGAGGCAGTGGTGGTTAGACAGGATTCGTCTCTCCCGGTATTAGGGGTTGATATCGCGCTGTGTTTGGAGAGCCATTACACAATGTCCTTGGCCAAGGTAAGTGAGATTTACTGGTAGGTATTCCACTAGTTTTTCAAGGTGTTCTGGACTACACTCCGACACGACTTATACCGCTATTGGGGGTCAGACGTTTACCATCCCCCTAGGCCTGATATGCGATACTTATAGACGAACAGACCGGACTGTACGGAGATTGTCACAGATAGGCTCAATAGGGTTTCAGTATGAGTTCACTCGTCGGCCTCCCTTTCGCTCAATACCTGGGTAACCGTTACATACAGCTAGTGCCACTGACATGCTTGTGGTTAAACCCACTGCCAGAGTATTGACGAGTCTTTAGAGTCCCACAGAGAGGGTTTCCCTGATTCGGGAGAAACGTTGCAGAGGCCGTATGGTTTTATGGCAGGGTTCGATCATATATGTGCACTTGTGCACGGATCAGGATCGGACGGATCATACTAATGGGCTTTGGTTTAAGCCGGATCTTAGTATTAGATTGTTGGAATATTTTCGTCTCGTAGTATTCGTATTCAGTCGGAATACGGATGCGGGTATGTATATACGGATGAGGGGTAATTTTGTAATTCGTTACGAGATTATTTTTGAAGTTGCCATTTTCTTTTCTTCCATTTTAAACATTTGGTTTAATATTTAATTAATGGAATTTGTGTGTGTTTGTTTTTTGCCAAAAATTCCTTCCTTGTTTTAGCCATTTTCCTTTGCTGGAAATTTGATGGGCTCTGTACATTTCGTGGGCCCTGCAAATTTCGTGAGCATTTACTCGGCATTAATGTGCTGGGCAATTCGTGGGCATGGCATGGGTTTTGGCAGGGGATGGGTTAATTGGTGAGTCATTGTTTGCATTTAATGTTCTTTGGATTGTATAAGATATTTTGTGTTGGCTGTAGTTTCTTTTTGAGGGAGGGGATTAATTCTTGTGTTGAATTAATCATCACCTCACCACTTCTTTTTAAAAGTCCAGAGAACAATTTTCGAAATGGGAGAGCACCAATTTTTTCTTCACTTGCTAAAATCTTATGCTCACATTTTCTCATCCCTTGGCAACTTCATTTACCTCCACCCAAATCATTGGGTGCTTTGAGACAAAGTATTCACACATTATCTCTACTTCACCTTGGGTATCTAGGCTAGCAAACTGGATGCCCGAGTTGCCTCAGTTTTGAGGCGGGAGCCCGTATTAAGAATCCTCGAAGTGGATCGTCTTCGACGAGGGAGACCGAAGAGCGGACTTGTTCAGGGAAGCCGGCGAGGAGCTAGGAAAGAGATTGAACACCGAAGGACACGGATCGATCGGTATAATCTCTAAACTCACTTTACAAGAGTTAGCTAGTTAACGGTTAATGGTTCGATCCGTGTAATTGGTTGCGGTAGCGCCAAGTTTGAAAAATTTTTGTTCCACGTTTGGCCTCGGATTGACTGCCGGGCCGCTGCCGCAGCCCAACATATAGAAAGGTAGAGAACTAGGAAAGGGTGATATGTCTCTAAATAGTAGAGAATGGTGCAATTGTTGTAGCCAAAGCAGTTGGCAAATATCACCTAGTGTTACCAACTGGCAATACAATGATTTTAAGAGACTGTTATTTTCTACTAATAATATTGTGAATATTTTCCTAAATCAAGTGTTTATTGGGTAAGGTACGTTGTATAACCGTATACACGTTCTGAATCAAAACACAGTTCTAACGTACAGAACACACACAAGTGGAACAGTTCAGAAATGAACGAAGTCTTCTTGTGGCATTGTAGACTAGGTCATATCGACGAAACAAGACTAGCTAAAGTTCCATAAGGATGCATATTTGAATCCGTTAAAATTTATAACTTATGAAACTTTCCATGTCTCAAAGACTAGGTGATCAAATCTCCGTTTATTGGAAACGGAGAAAGTGCTATTGAACTTTTGGACAGATACATGATGATGTATGCGGTCCTATGTCTATATATGCCAGGGATGGTTCCGCGTACTATATTATATTCACCGATGTTCTCTCACGATACAGACATGTGTTCTTGTTGAAACACAAAACTGAATCTTTTGAGAATTTCAAGGATATAAGTACGAAGTTGAGAACCAGATGGGTAAAGGTATTCAAGTCCTTTGATATGATCAGGAAGAAGAATACCGGAGCACTGAATTCCGAGACTATTTTAAAAGAGAATGAGATTCTCTCTCAGTTTACTTCTCCGTATACACCACAGCACAATGGTATATCGGGATGGAGGAATCGCACCCTATGAGATATGGTGCGCTCTATGATGAGTACTGCTGAGTTGCCTATTTCCTTTCAGGGACATGGACTTGAGAAGATGCATACCTATTGAATAGAGTTCTGATCAAATCCATTGCCTACCACTCTATATGAGATATGGAAGGGGAAGAGACCATCTCTTAAACGAGTTAAGATATGGGGTTGTCTGGCCTATGTTGAAAAGAAAAATCCGGACAAGCTCGAGGCAAGGTCAGTTCTGTGCAAGTTTGTAGGATATCCCAACCATTCGCGAGGGTATATCTTCTACCACACTGAGGAACAAAAGATGTTTTGTTTCTCGACATGCCACCTTTTTAGATAAGGAATTTCTTGTGGAAGAAATTAGTGGCGATGAGGTAGAACTGGAAGTAGTTCCAGCAAACACAAACTATAACCGACGATTTGTTGGAACCGGAGGATTCAATAGCCCCTGACGAACCGAAGGCACTCCGTAGATCTAGTGGGGTTCCTCATCCACCTGAGAGATACTACGGTTTTCTCATAGATGGTGGGAGCGAGAATTGCATCATGTAGATGATGACCCAACAAGTTTCGAGTAGGCTATCATAAGTGGAGACTATGTGAAATGGCTGGATGCTAGATCTGAGATGGAATCCATGTACACCAACAAAGTGTTGACTTTCGATGTTTCTCCTGAAGTGGTAAAACCCATCGGGAGCAAGAGGATTTTTGAGAAAGATAATTTGGTGTAGATGGAAAAGTTGAGACTTTCAAAGCAATGCTTAACTCCGTCAGGATCCTACTTGCCATTGCAGCATACCATGACTACGAAATCTGGCAGACTGCACGTCAAAACCGTTTTTCTAAATGGTGATCTAGAAGAGAGCGTATATATGACACTGCCAGAGGGCTTCGTAGACAGTGGGAGCAGCGAAAGCATGTCCAAGCTGCTTAAATCCATCTACGGGTTAAAACAGGCATCGCGGAGATGGAATATATGTTTTAATGAAGCTGTCAAAGAGTTTGACTTCATCAAAAAGGTAGATGAACCATGTATAAATAAGAAGGTTGTAGAGAGTATGGTTATCTTCCTCGTATTGTACGCGGATGACATACTCTTGATAGGAAAGGGTGTTCCTATGCTACACTCGGTCAAGCACCTCTTATCACACAGGTTCTCCATGAAGATCTAACTGATGCCTCCTACATCCTAGGGATATAGATCTATAGAGATAGATCTAAAATGGATTTGGGATTGTCCCAATCCTGGTACATAGACACCATACTAAAGGGGTTTAGTATGGATGATTCTAAGTGTGGTAATGTACCCGCTTGTTCAGGAATCACTCTCTCCAAAGAGATGTCTCTCGAGACTGATTTAGAGAGGGCTCGCATATAAGGGATATCCTATGCTTTGGTAGACGGGTCAATCATGTATGCGATGTTATGTACCAGACCAGATGTAGCTTACTCACTAGGTGTAGTGAATAAGAATCGAAAAGATTTTTGGGAAAACCACTGGACAGCTGAAGAACATTCTTAAGTGCTTGAGAAGGACTAAAGAGATGTTCTTGGTGTATGGTAACGTTGAACTCCAGATGGAGTCCTTTACCGATTCGATCTTCCAGAGTGATAAGGACGACTGAAAGTCAGTCTCGGGTTTTGTCTTCACCCTCAGTGGAGGGACGGTATGTTGGAAGGGTTCTAAGCTATATACCGTAGTAGAATCGTTGATAGAGGCTAATTATATCGCTACAAACGATGCTGCCAAAGAAATTATCTGGATGAATAAGTTCATATGATGAACTTGGTTCTTACCATTGGGCATCCAGTACCTGAGTATTGGGATGACAATGGAGCTATGACTTTGGCCTAGGAACCCCGGTCCCGTCAGGGATCCGGACATATTCTTAGACAGTATTACCTGATCAGGGAGATAGTTGATCTCCGGGAGATCGAGGTCAGGAGAGTTGACACAGAGGATAACACAGCGGATCCACTCACCGAGGCCATCCCCCAGATGCTATTCGAGAGACTTTTGGGACGTTGAGTATGAGATACTACAACAGCTGGCCTTAGTGCAAGTGGGAGATTGTTAGGAATATGTATGCCCTAGAGGCCATTATTGATGATATAATCGATGCTTGGACATATATATAGAGAACTTTCTTGCTCGACATGGTAGTATGCTATCAGGTTACCTTTATCTTAACATGTAGACTGGTATTTATACTATCTGTCTCTTACATGTTGATAAAGCCCTTAGGATATGTACTTGACTACCAGGACTATGATGAGATCATACTAATGGGGCCAGGGTGGTCTAAAAGTACATCCTTTAATAAGTTCCTAGTCGAGGGAATATCGAGACTAGGGCATCGATATTCCAGAGTAGACTAGTGTGTACGTTTCTTATCCATTAGAGGGCGATGGTTGATCCCACAACCATTGGTGTGTGACATCAAAAATTGTACACAGGTGCTCATTGAAGAATGGGTACACCGAACAGGACTTGCCGATGACTTCCATATAGTAGTATACCTATCGTCAGATAGCAGTCCTCTGGTGACACTGGTACATGTTAGTCTGTAGACCCGAGATCGTCATAGAGTCTTGTGTGGCTCCCACTGTGCTTTGATTTCCTCCATACTACGCTCAAAGGAGATGTGCAAATAGGTGGATTTTTGGTACAGTCCCAAGTCGCATGGAGGCAATGAGCGATAGGAGGGGTTTCGTCTCTCCCGGTATTGGGGGTTGATGTTGCGCTATGCTCGATTGGCTATAACTGGAAGTCCCTGGCCAGGGCTGCTTATGAGATTTACTGATAAATGTTATCAGTTGTTTCTCAACCTGTTATAGGGCAGACATCGGCATGACTTATCACGTTACTGTGGTCTGACGTTTACCACCCCTAGATATGATATGCGACATATCAGACGAAGAGACCGGACTGTTCGGTAGTGTTACTGATAAGCTTCTTGGAGAGTATGGACGATCTTGCTTGTTGAGCTTCATATCGCTTAATACCCAGGTAGCCGTTACGTGTAACATTTCAGAAAATATAAAATATTATTTTTTGAATTTAATATTAATATAATATATTTCTCGAAAACTGCCCGATTTGCGAAATTGGGGTTTTCGAAAAAAAGGTATAAATATATACCAATATTTGTGAAATAATTGGGAATTAAAATGATTTATTCATTTAAAAATATATTTAAAGGATTTGGCATTTTTAAAATCAATCATATGCAGTTTAAATAAAAACCCGATTAGTGCACCGTTAATCGCGATTAAGCCAAATCCGTATTTCTACAGTTTTCTGTGGCTAGTGCACCATGTCATGTTGCATTTGGTTACATGTTGTTGCGTTTGTGTTGTTTTATGGGTATTATGTGATTTGGTTTTAAAAATAGAAAAGAGAAAAGGGTAAAAGAGTAAAAGAGTGAGAGAGTGGGTGAGAATAAGAGGGTGGGAGAGAGAGAGGGCTGCCATCTAACCTCACCCCCCATTTGTTTTCTCCATTATTTCCTCATCTCCTTCAACCTCATCTCCCTCCACCTCTACCCCAAGATCCATCTCCAAATCCTCATCAAAAACCTAAATCCCTTTCACAAAAAATGATCCTCTCTTCATCCTCTACACAATGGACTAAGAAAAGTTAGATTTTGAAGACTTTGAGAAGCTAGGGTTTTTTCTTGAGTTGCCTAAATGAGGTATAACTTCTTCCATTTAGTTTAGTTTTTAGTTCCTAGCACTTTAGTTTAGTTTAGAATTCGTTAAGTGGTGGATTTGTGAACTTGGAAATTCCTAGAGAAGGGTTTAGGTGATTGTGTGGACTTGATGATGTGTAGTGGCTGTTAACAAGACTTGAGTAGTGTTTTCACTGGCCTAGAACAGAGAATACGGATTTAGGAATTTCACCAATTTCGGTTTTGTGACATAATAGTGGCCTACAGGGAATCTGGAGCGATCCGGAGAGTTTCTGAGAAAAACAAACAACACCAGGGACCTAGTTAGAACAATAGGAGACCACCCCGACCAGACGAACCCTATTGGAGAAGTCTTGGCCGAGGAGGCCGGAATTCCTAGCATTGTGGCCGGCCAAAGTTTGGTGTCTGGTGCCTAGGTTTGGTCTGTAGCTCATACACTCCATATACAACACCTTATACTTGCTAGTTTTGCTCCAATTGATCTGAGTCAAAATCTGGGAGCACATTGGTGTGATTTTTGGATATGTTTTCCATATTTTGAATGCTAAGCTCAACGTCAACTGCTCCCGCTCGGGCACAGCCAGTTATAAGACTAAGGACATCTGTTTGAGGATGAAAGGCGCTTGAAAAGTTCAGTCAGGTTTTGATATTTGGATTTGTATTTGGTTGTTAGATGTTTGTACATCAACGACTAGGGATAATTGGTTGGTTTTGCATGTGTGGGCTATAGGTTCTAACATATAGGCGATCCGTGTGCCGTTTTGGTTTTCCGGACTTGATGTTAATAGTGATTGCGAATGTGTATTATTGTAGGTACCTTCGCGTGGATTCCGAGACGACGGAGCATGGCGTCATCGACTTCGGCAAGCAAGGATCAAGGTGAGTAGATCTATATCTACGGGGGAAGTCGGGTGGATGGCGTATAGCACCCCCGTAAGTTTTTGATGGAAACCGATATATAGGATACAGTTGTAGAAACCTAGATTAGAAAACTAGGGATATGGTTAAAAGGATAGTTAGAAGTGATATGACGTTATACTTATCCTCTTGCCGGGTCTCATAGTCTGGAACAACAGTAGTGTCAAGTCTGGGTAAACAAGAACCTCCCTGTTACCGTCCTTGAGGCTACTAGAGTACCTCTCGGGTGTCTGAGGTTGCCCACCATATCTGCGGAGTAGCTAATGGAATGTCAAACCTGATTGAATATATAGTTCCTATTAAATTTTCCGTAACTGTTTGCGGTTCTGGAATCACTTCCAGTTCTACCATACTCCCACTACTATTTTCTGAAAAAATCCATTTTACTAAAACTGTGGCGAGTCAAGAACAATATCACTATTGATCTATCAGATGGTAGAATATCAACCCTTGTCAAAGCAAGGGTCAACCCACAAACTGCCATTACAGAAACGTGCGTTGAGTTATCCAGTGTCTGGTTTTAAGCATAAGCTGGACAACTCCCCGTACCTTAACATCGTTAAGATATGAACCATTCTATATACAATATAGAAATAGAGGCACTAATTTAAGTGGAACCAGATTCAAATCATGCAGCTGTCTCCAGTGCATATCAACTTAATGGAGAGAGGCTAATCAACATTACTCAACTTAGGAATCCATCCAATTATGAGTAACCTGAAAGAGAAACAAGTTTCTCAAAACCATTACTATCAACTGAATACCAATCACAAGAATCTACATCTTCGATCTCTTTGAAGAATCCCGATACTTGCGACATTTGGTTCTCTACTTTATTCTTATACCCATAACTTCTCAAAACTTAGACATTGTATTTCTACGAAACACTTGTCTAAAAACTAGAGAAGTCATAAGTAAACAGAATATAGTACGAGGACCTACCCCTTTGTCCTGACGGACACTGGACAACATACAATACTCTGTATAAGTCTGCTGAGTTGAACAACTCAAAACCTGTGCATCGTAGGTTGAAAACTGTACCCAGGCGATTTCCTCAAATATCACCAATTACAAAGAATTCCGATATAATGAGAATGACCACCAAATTCCCAATAACTTACTCCCACTCATCATCTGTAAAACCCATACAGATATGAGAATGAAACCTGGTAAATACATACTCTGGAGTAAGTATCTAATCGGGAAATCAGTTTTCTTTTAACAATGCACTGAAACATGAAAATGTTTCGTAGGGGTATTCTGTTATTCCTAGTAATGCCTCTTCCATAATCCAATTCATGACTTTAACCGTATATTTCTTTGCCATCTCTCCAAATCCCTTTATTTGTCTTTAGTCGTTACCTTCTGTACACCATCGTTAGGCTAAATGGTTTTCTTCCTTCCTTACCGTTCAGCACCAGCCTATGGTTTGGAAGAAGACTATCCAGTAAGCATAATAGGTGTACCCTCCTAATCCTAGGAGTACTCGCAACTTGAGAGAAGGTGATGATAAAAGACAACTGAATAATACCTTATTCAATTTCTCCCGAACTGGGGAAAAAACAAAGGTGAAATAGGAGTGGCGATGAAGTACGTGGTTTGGTCGTGAATGATAACAGTCGCAATTTACTTTGCCCTCTTTCTAATTCCTTTATTTTGTCTTTACATATTACCTTCTGCACACCCTACTTAGGCTAATTGGTTTTCTTCATTCCCTACCTTTCGGCACCTGCCTACGGTTTGGAATAACGACTATCCAATAAGCGTAATAGGTGTACTCTCCTAAACTAAGGAGCCCTCGCAATCTGAGAGAAGGTGATAATAAAAGACAACTGAATAAACCAATTCTATTTCTCCTGAACCTGGATCCATCCTCGAAGTAGTACCTTCGAGTTCGTATATAACCATACGATGGATCTATCCAATGGAAGTGGATGTCTGTAGTAATACGGGGTGTTCTGAGAAATACAAAGAGTAAAAGAAGGAGCCGCAATGACTTATGCAACTCGCACAATCCAAAAGCCATTATTGTAATAAGGTTCGGTCAACTTGGTCACTGAGTCATAGTCAAGGGTCGGTCAAAGGTCGCTGCCAAAGAGAGAGAGAAAAGAAACACTCTGTGTGCACTCTAACCTAGATCAGAATGGTTATCAATTTATCTAATCAGGAAACCTCCCAGTGTAATCTCAAATTCTCCTCCAAACCTGAAAGAAGAATTAGTCGGGATCACCCGAAGAGTAAACCAACTCATCAGTGAGAATAGGGATCCAACTATCATCGCATGATAACTTGATGGAAGCCACTCAAGTTATCACACTCCAGAAGGTATGCGTATGCCTGGCAAGTTTCCTGTATGTTTGAAACACCCGATGTGATTTTTGCCCCATGCTCTTATAACCTTGGCTTTGGTCAAAATGTCATAAGTCACATGCCAAGTTCTACCCGTCACTATCCAGGTCAATTTGAACCCATCCGCACATGCCCTTGACTTTGGCCAAAATGGCAGAACGACTGTCCCAAACTAACTCATCTATCTATGCAAAAGATGAATACCCAGCAGCTACCAAACACTATGCCTTAACTTTGGCTAAAATGCATAGCTTGAATACTACTGAATACCCAAAAGAAATGACGGAGGGCTACGGCTGGTTTTTGGCGAAAAACCTTTAACGTAATGAACTTGATCTCGTTGAAGGAACCTGATAGATTTTTATAAAAATATAGTGACGAAAAACCTTTTGCTAAAGAGGTCACTCCCGGTGAAGGGATCTCGGCTCTTTCCTCGTGGAATGAGGTGCAGAATATTCCAACTGAATACCGCTATGCAAAGCAACTTATAATCGACTATAGTGAAGTTACTACCCTGACGTAAACTTCTGCCCAAGGGGTCACTCCCGGTGAAGGGATATCTGCCCTTGCCTCGTCGAATGAGGTGCAGGATATTCCAACTGAATACCGCTATGCAAAACAAAAAGAAACGTCTTTGTAATAACACTTTTAAAATTTGTTCCAACAACATCAAATATAGGTTTGTTTTATCCTTGCATTGATAAGAATCAATGCAGTCCCATCAATCAATCACACCAGAAAAGAACGAAAATAAAATGTACGTATATGCCATCCGCATTCGCCACTGGGTCCCGTCATCACCCGTTAGGTTACTTAACTAACGACAGAGCGGGGGCTGGACTAGCGTGGGTGTAAAACATATACAACATCTAATAGTATATACTAATATACAATAATCGCTCCAGGAGTGATAATATGCAATATTACAGAAAAGTAATAAGCATCACAGAACAATACAGATAATCTGGGATCCCCGGGTTTCATAGGTCCGCTGCTGAAACTCGACGTTCCCCTGGTTGCGTGGACAGCCTGTGCAATGAAACCTAGACCCCTACGGGTGCGGCAAGTTACCCGCCAAAACCTGAAGCGAGGTAGTCCCCCACAACATAGTGAATGGAACACCCGGCACTTCACGGAATCCGGTAAATTGAGCACCCCTCCTTGGGTCAAACTGTACCCCCTACGAGTGCGGCGAATAGTCTGCCAATTCTAGAGTGAGGTCCCTTTGCCTCTCAAAGCCATGAGATACGGACTCGTTGCCCTCCAGAACCCGGCTATCCGTGCACTCCTTCGCAGGATAAACCTAGTACAGAAATAAAAATATGTACAACGGGTACATCGACCTCAACCCGGTCGTGCCCCAAAAGAATATTATACAAACAGGCAGTGACGGCAGTCCACATGTTGGACGCTCGCCCCGCAATATCAAATGTACAAATAAATCCAAATTGCACTACCATTGCACACTGCTATCCACCACGACATATCCGCAACATCACAGCACAACACAGAACATCAACGCGAATGTCACGTTCGCAAACCCGTCTAAAAGAACTATAGCAATCAGACACGGTTTACCGATCAAATGACATTCCCGGTCGGAGATATAATGTAAATACTGCATACTAACAAATTTAAAATTTCGATCAACCAAATTTCCCGAAGTGGGCCCCACGTACATCTGCTGTACAGTAACAAAATCTGGGCCCAAAAGAACAGTACCAAAAACCACAATTTCCCAAATAAAGCCCACTGGAGAATTTTGATGCACTGTTCCCACCGTACTGCCGCGGTTCCACGGTCAAACCCTAGTTTTGACCGCGGATCGGCGGCGGTCACGTGGGATCACGTGCTCAAAATTTCCCCGTTTGCTTAAAAAACCCTGCTTTGTTTTCTGTGATATGTAAAATAATTTTTAGACACTGTTTAAAATCGACAGAAACTTTAACATGGAATTTTGCGGTTTTCGAAAATCCGTTCGATCGATATTTTGAACACGTTAGCACAAGTTAGTATAGCTTAATGGTGATGCTCTGATACCGCTATAAGTCCACGGTAGCGCCCCGGCAGTCTAACATACGCCAAATGCGGAACAAAAACTTTTTACAGCTGGCGCTATCGCGTACTATAACCCGGATCTGCCATTAAAGCTAAACTAACAAACTACAAAGTGGGTTGGAATGTTATACCGAACGATCCAAGTCCTTCGGTCTTCAACCATCATCCCACGCTTTGTTGCGGCTGTTCCGATCTCCCGAATCTCCGGTCTTCTCGTCCAGGTGGCACCACGTCGACGGATCTTTAAACGGGATCCCGCCTCTGAACGGAGGCAACTCGGTCGTCAAGTTTGCTAAAAGAGACGACCAAGATGATGTAGAGAATGAGTAGAACACTTTGTCTCGTTACGTCCAAGGCTATGGACGAACGGTTAATGAAGTTTCCTTTTGGATCGGATTGAAATGAGATATGAAAATATATATGAACTAGATCTCTCTCTTCTCATTTTAACAACCCTTTCTTTTCCCCAAATCAATCATAATGTCAAGAGGAGGGGGCCGGCCATATATATAGAGGGAGGGAGGTGATGGTAGGAGCAAAGAGGTGACCATAACATTAAAGGAGAAGGAATGAGTCATTAAACACCTAGTATGAACTCATTTAAAGCAAAGGATGAATCATAACACATAGTCATCAACACATTAATGCTCCATTAATGCACTAAGCCACCTCACCATCCTAGTCACAATCTAGAACCTTCTAGAAGCATGACTCACTCTCATTAAGAAAAGATAAATCCGTCTTTAACCGAATGTTAAATACGGCTGATAGAAAACTGGAAACTGGCAACTTCCAAAAGTGATCCTGAAACGAATTTCAGGATAACCCCGTATCAGTATAAACATACCCGCATTTGTATTACGACCGAATACAAATGCAACTGAGACAAAGATATTATATCTACACAGTATAATACTCGGATCCGGTTAAACCAAAGCCGACCAGTATTATCTGCCCGAAAAATGACACGTGCGAAAACGCACGTGCATTTTCCGAACCTTGCCATAAACCCATACGGCCTCTACAACGTTTCGCCCGAACTTGGGAAAGTGTCTGTGGGGGACTCTAATGACTCATCAACACACCGGCACTGGTATAACCTCTAGCACGTCAGAGGTATAAGTTGTACGTAACGGTTTGCCTATGTATTGATTGGAAGGGAAGAAGACGAGCGAACTCATCTCTAAATCCTACTGAGCCTAACAGTGACAATATACATACAGTCCGGTCCGTTCGTCTATGAGTATCGCATATCTGCCTAGGGGCAGGTAACGTCAGACCCCTAATAGCAGTATAAGTCGTGTCAGTGAGTGGCCCAGAACACCCTGAGAGACTACTGGAGTACCTACCAGTAAATCTCCTGCCTCGGCCAAGGGCTTTGTGTAATGGCTCTCCTAGACACAGTGCGATCTCACCCCCAATACCGGGAGAGACAAATCCCCGACGATCCGCTCACTGCCTCCATGTGGCTCGGGACTGTACCCAACTAAAACCTGTTTGCACAACTCCTTTGAGCGTGGTAGGGTAGTAATCTAAGCACAGTGGGAACTCACACGAGACAAATGACGATCTCAGGTCGACAAACTAACCTGTACACATGTCATCAGGGAACTGCTATCTGACGATATGTATAATACCAACTAGCATGTTACCGGCGAGTCCTGTCCGGTGTACTCATAACCCAATGAGCACCTGTATACATTTTAGGTGAACCAACTAACACCAATGGCTTGTGAGACCGGCCACCGCCCCTCGTCAGGGTCTCGACTGTATACAGTCTACTCTGGAGTATCGATGCCCTGTCTCGAAACTCCTACGACTAGGGACACTTTAAGGATGTGCTTACAGACCCCAGCTCCCACGTATATGATCGCCATCATACTGCTGGTAGTCAAGCAAGAATCCTATGGGCTCTATCATCATGCAATAGTGAACTAAAGCATGTATACGATTATAAAGACAAACCAGATAGCAAACTATCATCTCGAGAAAGACTGTCATATCGGTATAGGTCCTGCCTCAATCATTGCAATCACGTACCTGCGATCCAATAATTGACTTTGAGGGCACTATCTCCAACAGATCGATAGATTCACCGACTCGGTCATATTAGATACGTATACCTGTCCGCATTTGCATACTATTTACTTTATGCTACGCTCATGTCACTCTCATTGCATTACATATACCTGTGCTAGTACACCTACACCATTATCGATAATGCGTATGTTACACTTACACAGATTGGCCAGCTCACACACTTCATCATCGATAATTACCTTGTCATTACACAGTAGAATTGCTGCATCATGATATGACTCCTTGCATAAATTACTTCCTATAGTTACATATGCACCTTTATACGATGTTGCATTGGACTTTGGAGAATTTGGGAACCGCAGGATATATTTTAAAACTGGATTCATTTAATAGAGCGGGTTTTCCCTCGATATGTGCATATTATTGTTCCATGTTGCATGATATACGGATATGCATACATTTTTGTTATATGTCGCATATATCATGCTTTATGATTATACGCATTGAGATATGCTATTTTCATGAGATTTCTGGATTTAAGAACCGTGGTTATTTCAAAAGAAAGTATGTATTGTTTTAAAAACCTGGTTTCTCTTGATATGATATTTCGAGACGTCCACCATGTGTTTTCTCGGTTTTGAGATTGATATGTGATACCCGATTTGAGGAGCCGGATGAGGCCGTTTGTGGGTGCATGGTGGACCCGGTATGGTATCCCGGGGCAAGAATTAATGGCTGTATAGCAGACGATGAGCCTGGCAGAGGGACTACTACCTACCGGCGATTGGTTGGATCTGGCGGTTATCCGGATGATACCGACCGGAGTCGAGAGATGGATGTGGATCGACCCGTTTGCCGGAGCCCGCGGGCCGATCCCACAGAAGGAGCCCGAGGGCCGATCCGGACTGACGGAGCCCGAGATATGAACATTTACGTGTCGATGCTGGACACGGGTTTCATGATGTTTCGAGTGTCGATGCTGGACACTCAGGTCCCATGATTTTGACGTGTCACGAGGGACACGTGTTGATTTATATCTTCATACCTTCATGCATATGCTTTTATGATATTTGCATGCATGATATTGTTCTGTCAATTGTTGACACGTGGACGAGATCCACATGCATACAAGCATTGATTATATGGTAGATGATACCCACATACTGATAGACATTGATTATAGTGTTGGCACATATACAGATACGGTCACCCTAGATATCATAGTATTACCTTCATGACATAGTTGACCTAGGAGTCATTGTTTATTCGATTTCTACCTGTTGATGTTTTCTACTCACGAGTTGGTAACTCACCCCCATTGTGCCATAGTTCTTGCAGGTTGGCCGCATGAATCGGTAGCGGCTTCGTTGGCACACAGTTTGCATTCGGGCGACTTGCTTTGGTAAGTGGTAGATGCTGGATCGTACCACTATTGTATTCTTTATTCATATTGTATCTAGTCAACTCCATCAATCAAAATTAGTAATTGTATAAGTAATGAGACTTAGTAAGACTTGTGGTTGCGAGACTTAGAGCGAGGGGTATTCCGCTACTAGTGGCTTTAATGTCTTGCTTATTTCTTTATCTTTTGTGGTGAACTTCGCCGTTGGGCGTCGTATACTTATATTTATGCTTTGCGTGGTTGTGGATCCGCCGATTGGCGATGAGCTAGCTCCTGCTTGAGGATGCCTTTATCATTATTATGTATTGTGGTTTTGGATCAAAAAATACAAAAGAGGTGTTGTCCAAAATTTTTTAAATGTTGAAAAATGTTTTCAACTAGTAACACCCACTTTCATTTTTCATGTTTTATTATTTATGCATTTAAGAAAAATTTTTGATTTCATTATACCTTTATTTTAAAACTTGTCCTCTTTTATTTTCTTAAAAAGGGTTTAGATTTTTAGGTTTCGGCTTACTTAAATTCCGTTATGCCTTTAGACGTTGCGTGATTTAAGTGCCGGTCCCGAGCTAAATTTCGGGTCGTGACATTACGTCCAGCTAGTACCGCTGACGGCTTGCAGGTGACTGATATGATCATCACCTACTGCTGGCGTATTGACGAGTCTTTAGAGTCCCACACAGAATTTCTCTGGTTCAAGCGAAATGAAGTAGGACACATATGTGATATATGTGTGGGCCTGATAAAATACGTTTATGTGATTCCGTATTGTAATCTGGCATTTATCTGTTATAAAGTTATGTTATATGTGATATAACCAGATTATCGAATCAAGTGTTGATTTGATAATGTGATATACAAATAAATGATATTAGTCGGTCATATGTGATGTAACCGGATTATTAAATCAATTATTGATTTAATAATGTGATATATATTATATTTGATATAATTATATCTTAACTAATATCATTAGCTCACTGATTATTCTTCATTATAAATATATTAATATATATGATATATATATATATATATATATATAATAATGAAGCATGGCATAAAATTCTATTTTGTGAATATAGAAATGCGGTGGAAATTGAAGTGGAATGGTGTGAGGTATGGCACATAATATATTTTATTCATCTTGACTTACTATTGAAGCATGGCTTCATATTTTATTTGTAAAATGGGCATGCTTCAATGAGTGAGGGTTTTTATCATGAGCCATTCTTCTTCTCATTCAACACTTAGTCATTTTTCATGCTTGCTCTTTTCTTGAGTTGCTCTCTAGCTTCTTCCTCCTCCTCATTGCTATAGTTCAACCTTCAACCCTCACATGTGATGTGAACCATGAAGCTTTAACACAATCTTGTGAGTTTAAACATCCCCTACTTCACCATCCTACACTTGACTAACGATCGAGTGTAGCGTGTTTCCTACGCTAAAGAGTTTAGTGTAGAGGTAGCTTGAATTGGAGGGACTTCACGTGGATCATCTTCGGCATGAAGGCTTTGGAGGAAGCTCGTCCAAAGCCTCAATTGGAGCCTAGTGGAGTCACGGGACTACTACATGGAGCATGTGAAGTGAATAACTCGATCTACGAGGGTATAGCCATCTTTCACTACTATAGTTTTAGTAGACATCAAACTTAAACCCTAAGAACCTAGATAAAGATCTTGGATAGTCTAGCTTAGCGCCATAAAATATTTGAATTTGGCATGCTTGATGCCACTGGACCCCATGGTGGTGCTATGGTAGATTTTCAATAACATTATCCTCCAGTACAAAATTATATCCTTCTTTATGTAATACAGAGACTGATATAATATTGCATATCATCTTCGGTACGTAATAACAGTCGTTCAGAATCATTGTATTACCACTTGGTAATACAAGATGATATTCGCCAACTTTGGCTGCAACAATTGCACCATTCCCTACTGTTAGAGACTTATCATCCTTTCCCAGTTCTCTACCTCTCTTTAGACCATGTAAAAATTACATACGTGGGATCCTGATCTGGTATCCAATACCCCGGACGTAGAGCATACTGAGAAACAGTTCTTGGTAACGAACACACCCAAAGAAGATGCATCATCATGCTCTTTCTTCGCTCGGGTGGCGTGGGAATCCTGATATTCTACTATTCCTTGCTCGGAGTTATGACAATAATAAGATAGAGAGGAACCAACGTTCCCCAGCTCATTATAATAAGCGGGTTCGGTCAATACATCCATATTATTATCTTGATTAAGGCGTGTCATTGGTCTCTACCTGGAGAGTGGGAGAAGGAATCACTTTTGCATGTGCTCTTGCAAGATTAGATTGGTTATTATCTTATCTAATGAGGATGGCTCCCACTGTTTTTATTAAATCTTCCTTCAAATGCTAAAAGGTAAGATTAGCCAGGATTAATTACCCCCTACAAGTTCGCCAATCGTTCGGCCAGGCAGGTATTGGTACTCCGAGGGAGTCTCCCCATGCTTACGCATGGAACTAATTAAATAATCTCGTTTCCGCAAGGGCATAACCCCGTTAACACCTTTCTTAGACACCTACTTGATCAGCTAAGTGTAAAGTGGAAAACTCTCACAGGAGTAACTCTTACTCGCAGTGGGTATCGGGATCCAACTATCATATAGAGGGTATGCAATCTCATTGCAAATTTCAACACTTGAAATTCCCAATATTGTTTTTACCCCTAGCTTCCTATGATCTTGACGTAGGCCAACAAACTATAGGCCGCTAGTCAAGTTCAACCCGTTCATTTCTTGATTGAATTAAACCCACCCGCACGACCCTTGACGGAGGCCAACAAAGTCGCATGACTACCCTAATCCAATCGTATCACATGCTGCAGATAATCCCTAATCAGCTACCGCACACTACGCCTTGGCGGAGGCCAACAAACGCAGCACGAATACTAAATAGCACTTATCTGAAATGACGGAGGGCTACACTGGTTTTTAAGAACACCTTTAGCGTAATGAACTTGATATCGTTGTAGAATCTAGTGATTTTGAAAATGAGTGGTTTAAGCTCCGCTTTTAAAATCGAGTAGTTTTCAAAAAACAAACCGAATAGCTTTTACTAGCTTTTGCTAAAGAGGTCACTCCCGGTGAAGAGATCTTGGCTCTTTTCTCGTCGAATGAGGTGCTGGATATCCATCAAGGAATACCACTATCATAACAAGTACTACAGAAGCTATAATGATAAACCGAGTGGGTTGTAGCATTTGCTAATTTGGCTAATGAAGTCACCCCCGGTGAAGGGATCTCGGCTCTTTCTTCATTGAATGAGGTGCTGGATATTCATCAAGGAATACCATTGTGCAAAGCAAAAACTAGAGCTACATTTTTGAAAATTTTGATTCTACAACATCTTAAGGATTTTTTTTCTTTTCATTAATCTCATTAATGAATTCCCATCATTTATGTTTTCCTAAACATGGCAGAAGAGAAACGAAAATAGAACATACGCTTATGCCATCCGCATTAGCCACGGGGCCCCGTCATGCACCGTGAGGTTACTTAACTAAAGGCAGAGCGGGGTCTGGACTAGCGCTGGTGCAAAACATAAGCAACATTTATTATATATATCATATATATATTCTAAGTCGATGTCGTGCACCCCACGTGTTCGCGAAGAGGCGGAAATTGCAAAAAAAGATTTTTACGGGCTTCGCAACACCGACTAGAACCAAGGATCGAACATAAACCAAAACTAGCAAAATACTAGAGGTTTAACTACTCGGAAAGAAGTTATACCTCACGATACCAAGCCCTTCGGGTCTTCATCGCTGTCCTCTACTCATCGTCGGCTCCAAGGATCGTAACGGATCGTAGCTGTTCCCTTACACCTAGTCTAGGGTTTGGTAGCATCACTCATGCCACTTTTAAAATTTAGAGAGGTGCAAAGCAAACAATCCATGAATCTTAACTAGAATTATTAGGGTAACAAGTATAGTATCACATACAAAGAACAATCTATCACTAAAAGTAGAGATTACAACCTTTGTAGTCTCTCTTTGGTGACTCCTTAGACCTTTGAGAGTTTGGAACGGATTGCTAGCAATTTTCCAAGTCCACGATGATCCACCCGAAGTCCCTTTGCCCAAAGCTCCTTGCTTTACTTGATCCATGATGAAGTGTAGCAAAACACCCTACACAAATGGGCTAGATGTGTGTAGAATGATGAGGTGGTTTGTATTCTCTAATCAAAACCCTTTCTTTTTTACTAACTCACTCAAATGAAATATCAAGAGAGAGAAAAAAGAAGATGATGGAAAAGGTCAAGCTCTTTTCTTTTGTGATGATGAAATGAACTTAATAATTGAGATGAGAATGAAATAATCATATTATATCTTTCTCTCCTCAAACCATGGTTAGTTAATGTCATAGATATTTTAGATTGAGTTAAAGTCCAAAAGAGAATTAATCCAAGGTTAAAAGTTAGGTCAAGAATGGTCACAAAGTCAAATGAAGATAAACTTTAACCATGAGTGAATTATCTTTAGTTTTAACTAAAAAATGAATATATATATATATATATATATATAATGGTGATATCATCCTAGACCCCTACGAGAGCGGCAAGTAACCCCGCCAATTCTAGGGTTAGGAGACCCGGTCTCGACTCCTCGAGATGGCCTCTTACAGGACCCTAGAACCCGGTTACTTGTGCTCCCCGTCTTGGGTCTATCCTAATGCGGAAAAGTAAATAATATACAATGGTGACATCATCCTCAACCCGGAAGTGCCCCAATAAAAGAATATTACATACAATGAATTTTACATGAATGAAAATAAAACCCCTCATCTCACATAAAACCCCCGGCTATTCAGAACACGACGATCCAATATAACATATCACAGCAACACATAATATCTCATATCATCAACGTAAGCAAGTATACGTATCCCGATTGTCGTTGATCTATAGCAACGAAGCCGGCGATACACCACATACTACACTTACGGTCACAGAAAAGAAAGTGAAAAACTACAATATTTGGAATCCAAAAACATCTTAGACATTGTAAACCCGAAATATCACATATTGCGGATTTCATGCCTAACTCTATGAATTCCACATATTGTATCACATTACAGATATTTCAAGACAATATTTAACGTTTCGATCGAATCAACATACACTCACAAATTACCCCGAGAGCTCAACTCTTGAGAAAAATTACAAATACTAAAAAACGCACTACGGTGTCTATGGTCCAGCCGTAAAAGGAGTTAACCAACGCCTCACCTATGGCACCACGGAACTACGGCAAACCCGAAGGTTCGATCGCGGTTCCGTAGGAATAGAATCGAGTTAATGTTATTATGTTCTTCTAGAGGGTCCATAGAATACTTGCGCGACTATTGAATATAAAGTTAACTTAGGAAAATTACAACACTTGGAAATTTCAGCGGGGTACAAAATGTGGTGTTCGAAGTTCGATCGAACTGCTAAATATAGTCAAGGTTACCAATACAATGTTAAATTTATGACTAAGAAACACTACGAAATAGCCCCAAAGCACAATTATCATCACATGAAAAATTGGGCTAAGCAAACAACACCTGAAACCCCAAAATCTACACACCAGAGCACAAAACCAAAACGGAGCAAAAAAGACATGATGGGGCCGGCCTGCTCGGATTTTGGGGGCTTGGGCTCGGCCAAAATCCGGTGGGTTGGCTCCATTTTTCTTGTGTGCTCTAGTAGTATTACATACATGCTTCTGCACTTGTTTAAAAAATTTTTACAGATCGTTTAAAATTCGACAGCGAACAGATTTTGGGTTTCCAGAAAATCGTATTTTCCGTATTTGTTTTGGTTTCGTAATATCTAACATCGACTAAAATTCTAGCTTGGCTCTGATACTACTGTTGGGTTTCCCTTACACCTAGTCTAGGGTTTGGTAGCATCACTCATGCCACTTTTAAAATTTAAGAGGTGCAAAGCAAACAATCCATGAATCTTAACTAGAATTATTAGGGTAACAAGTATAGTATCACATACAAAGAACAATCTATCACTAAAAGTAGATATTACATCCTTTGTAGTCTCTCTTTGGTGACTCCTTAGACCTTTGAAAGTTTGGAACGGATCCCTAGCAACCTTCCAAGTCCACGATGATCCACCCGAAGTCTCTTTGCCCAAAGCTCCTTACTTTACTTGATCCATGATGAAGTATAGCAAAACACCCTGCACAAATGGGCTAGATGTGTGTAGAATGATGAGGTGGTTTGTATTCTCTAATCAAAACCCTTTCTTTTTTACTAACTCACTCAAATGAAATATCAAGAGAGAGAGGAAGAAGAAGATGATGGCAAAGCTCAAGCTCTTTTCTTTTGTGATGATCAAATGAACTTAATAATTGAGATGAGAATGAAATAATCATATTATATCTTTCTCTCCTCAAACCATGGTTAGTTAATGTCATAGATATTTTAGATTGAGTTAAAGTCCAAAAGATAATTAACCCAAGGTTAAAAGTTAGGTCAAGAATGGTCAAAAAGTCAAATGAAGTTAAACTTTAACCATGAGTGAATTATCTTTAGTTTTAACTCAAAAATGAATATATATATATATATATATATATATATATATATATATATATATATATATATATTAACAACCATGTGAGTCTTCCATTGCCATTATATAGTATATCATCAACCATGATAACTATCCATGTATGTATGTATGTGTCCATGCACATTAACATGTGCATACATGCATGCATACAACTTCTTTAAAGAAAAAGGTTTAAATAAAGAATTAAACTAAAAGTCAAATGTTAAATCAACACTTTGATTTAACAATCCGGTCATATGGCATATGACCCGACCAATAGAAAAACGCCCTATTAACATACGGTATCACATACTTGCATTCAATCGGGTCCCCGCGCATATCTCATATGCACACCACATCGTTTCTCCTGAGCTAGGAAACTCTATGTGGGACTCCAAGACTCGTCAATACGCCGGCAGTGGGTGATGATCATATCAAACACCCACAAGCCGCAAGCGGTCAGCTAAACGTAACGGCCACCTGGGTATTGAGCGATCGGAAGAAAACCAGCGAAGCTGTCAAAACTCCCGTGAATCCAATCAGTAACACTACCCGTACAGTCCGGTCTCTTCGTCTGATATATCGCATATCCAGTCTAGGGGTGGTGAACGTCAGACCCCAGTAACCGATAAGTCGTGTCGATGTAAGGCTCATAACGGGTCGAGAAACTACTGATAACTCTTACCAACAGCACTCCATATCAGCCCTGGCCAGGGACTTCCAGTTATAGCCAATCGAACATAGCACAACATCAACTTCCTATATCGGGAGAGACGAAACCCCTCCTATCGCTCATTGCCTCCATGTGATTCGGGACTGTACCCAAAAGCCACCGTTTTGCACGCCCTCTTGGACGTGGTAAGGTAGAAATCAAAGCACAGTGTGAATCACACAAGACTCTATGACGATCTCGGGTCTATAGACTAACCTGTACCAGTGTCACCGGAGAACTGCTATCTAACAATAGGTATAATACCATCTAGGAGTTCTCGGCGAGTCCGTTCAGTGTACCCAGTCTCCACTGAGCACCCGTACACCATCTTTGATGTCAAAACACCGATGGATATGGGATCATCCATCGCCCATCATATGGGTCAAGATGCGTATACGCTAGTCTACTCTGGTGTATCGATGCCCTGTCTCGATACACCCTCGACTAGGAATAGTTATAGGATGTACTCGTTGACAACCCTGGTCCCACTGGTATGATCTCATCATAGTCCTAGTATCCAAGTACATATCCTAAGGGCTTTATCAACATGTGAGAGCAAGACAGTAAACCAATACAAGTCAACATGTTAAGACAAAGTGTAACCAGATTGCATACTATCATATCGAGCAAGAAAGTCCTCTCTATATATATCCAAGCATCCACTATAATATACATCATATGTACAACAATGGCCTCTAGGGCATATATATAACTAACAGTAACAACCTAGACGGCCTCCTCGAATCAAAGACGATCCACCGAGAGTTTATAGTCCGAGCTCCTACCTCAAATCCGAGGTAACTACGGCTTCTAGTTCGCTAAACTAGAAGTCCTAGAGGGTGTAGAGTAAGAAGATGGAGTGCTTTGTCTCTTGGAACCCTAGGATTCTCAACACATAAGAGGTTTTAGGGTTTAGAGGAAGAAGAAGAAGACTTGAGGAAAAGCTAGTGAAGAATGAGCTCTAGAAAAGCTTGGCTGTCCATTTAGGATATAATGATGAATATGAGATATTTTATGAGATAAATATCATGATAAAATATCAACAAACCCTCACAAATATCTTGTGGTGACTCATGACTATGAGTCACCAAGTAGCCATGCTATGTTCAATGCTCAAAATCTACCTCATTTCCTCCATCCAAATAAAGTTTAATCCATAAAGAATAAAACTCTAATAGGTGTCCCCCTTCTAGAAGCCAATACCGAGGAATTACGAGAATGCCCCTCATCCATATATACATACCCGCATCTGCATTCCTAAGAACACGAATACAAAGAGACGAAAATAATCCATCAATGTAATACTAGGATCCGGCTTAAACCAAAGCCCGCTAGTATTATCCGCCCGATCATCATACGTGCACAAGTGCGCGTAAGCGATCGAAGCCCTGTCGTAAAACCATACGGCCTCTACACCTTTTGCCCGGTGTAGGGAAGCTCTCTATGTGGGACTCTAAAGACCCGACACTACGCTACCAGTGGGTTTAACCACAAGTCGCAAGCGGTACTAGCTGCACGTAACGGCTACCCAGATAGATGTCGATAAGAAGGCCAATGAGCTAACTCATCCGAACTCCTTCTGAGCCCGAATGTGACAATCTCTGTACAGTTCGGTCTGTTCGTCTAAGAGTATCGCATATTGGGCCTTGGGGGCGGTAATCGTCAGACCCCTAGTAGCGCTATAAGTCGTGTCGGAGAATAGCCCAAAACACCCTGAGAAACTACTGGAGTACCTTCCAGTAAATCTCACTTGCCTTGGCCAAAGACTATGTGTAATGGCCTTCCGAACACGGCGCGAATACCGGGACAGATGAATCCTATCTAACCGCCATTGCCTCCAAGTGCTTCAGGACTGCACCCAACTACTACCTGTTTGCACGACTCTTTTGAGCCGTGGTAGGGTAGTAATCAAAATACAGTGGGAACACACTCGAGGCAAAGATCCTAAGGGATCTACCAATATGTATAAGCAATATGCTAAGAAAACACATGCACATATTGAGGTAGAAACAAACAAGGTAGCATACTACCATTTCGAACAAGACTGTTACTATATCCGTGTATATCCCAAGCTCCCATTAAGTAATATACAATCCAGTATGATACAATAATGGTCTCTAGGGCATATATCACTAACAATCTCCCACTTGCACTAAGGCTATATACTGGCATATCGCAGACCGAAGATCTCGAATAGCCTCTCAAACTCTGTTTGAGGGATGGCCTCTGTGAGTGGATCTGCAGTGTTGTTCTCCGTATCTACTCTCCTCACCTCGATCTCCTGGGGATCAACGATCTCCCTAATCAGGTGGTACCGCCTCAAGATATGTCTGGATCTCTGATAGGACCTAGGTTCCTTCCCTAAAGCTATAGCGCCATTGTTGTCACAATACTAAAGTATTGGACCAACATTAGAAGGAACCACCTGAAGTTCAATTAAGAACTTCCTCATCTAGACTGTCTCTTTTGCGGCATCTCATGCAGCGAACTACTCCTTTTCCTTCGTCGAGTTTGCAATGGTGTCCTGCTTGGAGCTCTTCCTACAGACCACCCCTGCACTAAGGGTAAAGCCATAACTTGACATGGACTTGGAGTCATTCTTATCACTCTGGAAGCTGGAGTTAGCAAAGGCCTCGATCTGGAAGTCCTTTTCCGCCATACATCAAGAACATCTCCTTAGTCCTTCTCAGGTACTTGAGAATGTTCTATACTGCTTCCCAGTGCTTCTCTCCTGGGTTTGACTGATACCGGCTTACCACGCTGAGTGTGTAAGCAACATCTGGTCTGGTACACAACATCACATACATTATAGAGCCTACCGCAGAGTGTACGGTATATATGTGATGCGGGCCTTTTCCAAATTAGTCTTTGGAGACATCTCATTGGAGAGGGTGATTCCGTGACAAGCCGGTAGACTACCGTGCTTAGAATCATCCATACTAAATATTTTCAGTATGGTGTTATTGTACCTTGACTGTGAAAGTCCCACCATCCTCTTTGATCTGTGACGATAGATCTGGATCCCCAGAATGTAGTTGGTATCACCCAGGTCTTTCATGGAGAATCTCTGTGACAAGAATCCTTTGACCGATTGTAGCATACGAATGCCATTTCCTATCAAGAGAATGTCATCCACATACTCAACGAGGAATCCCACAGTTCTCGCTACAATCTTACTATAAATTATTGTTCATTTGGATTTTTTATAAAGTCGAATTCATTTGACCGTCTCAATAAAATAGATGTTTGAACTCCGTGATGCCTTCTTTAGTCCATAAATGGACTTAAGCAACTTGCACACTGTCCCGCTGCTCCCGCTCTGATTGAAACCCTCTGGCTGATCCATATAGACGCACTCTTCCAAATCACCATTTAGGAAAGCCTTCTCTACGTCCATCTGCCGGATCTCAAAATCTTGGAAGGCAGCAATGGAAAGATGGATCCGAATGGATTTGAGCATAGACACTGGAGAAAAGGTTTCATCATGGTCCAAACCAGGTCTTTGACGAAAAACCTTTTTCAACAAGTCTAGCCTTATAGTTCAACCTATCCATCTACACCAATCTTCTTTCTGAAGATCCATTTGCAGCCTACGGGTTTTACCCCTTCTGGAGCAATGTTCAAAGTGCATACTTTGTTGGTGTACATGGACTCCATTTCGGTCCGTATTGCATCCAGCCATTTTACCGAGTCGCCACTCTGAATGGCTTACTGGAAGCTAGTTGGCTCATCATTATCAATGATGCAATCCTCTCGATCCCCGTCTATGAGAAAACCGTTGTATCCTTCAGGCGGATGGGACTGCCTACTAGTCCTGCGGATTGGCATAGGGATGTCCGGTTCTTTTGAAACCTCTGGTTCTAACATACTTTCAGTAATAGTTTATGGTTCTAGAATTTCTTCCAGTTTTATTGCGCTCCCACTATTTCCTTTTACAAAAAATTGATTTTCTAATAAGTGGGCATGACAAGGAACAAAAACCTTTTGTTCCTCTGCGTAATAGGAAAGATACCCCGTGGAGTTCTTTGGATATCCCATAAACCTACACAGTACTGAGCGTGCCTCGAGCTTGTCCGTATACTGCTTTTCAACAAAAGCTGGATATCCTTATATCTTCAGATACTGAAGATAGGGTTTCTTCCCACTCCATATCTGATATGGTGTGGTAGGCACAATCTTGGTAGGAACCTTTTTCAAAACATATGCAGCTGATTCTAGTGCATAACTTTAGAAGGATCGTGGCATCTCAGCGTTACTCATCATGGAACGAACAATATTCAATAGGGTTTTGTTCCGCCTTTCCTATACACCGTTGTGTTGTAATGTGTATGGAGAAGTAAGCTGAGAAAGAATTCCATTTTCTTTTAGGTAATCTAGGAACTCGGCAATTTATGTATTCACCACGTCGATCAGATCTCAGTGTCTTGATACTTTTGCCTGTTTGTTTTTCCACTTCATTCTTATATTCCCGGAATTTTTCAAAGGGTCTCAGATTTATGCTTCATCAAGAAAACATGTCCTAACCTAAATAAATTATCCGTAAAAGTAATGAAATAGGAATAACCACTTCGTGCATCTGTAAATGTTGGACTACACACGTCGCTGTGTATGAGTCCCAAGAGCTCGCTTGCTCTTTCTCCGTGTCCAGTGAATGGAGTCTTTGTCATCTTTCCTATAAGACAAGATTGACAAGTTGCTTAAGACTGATATTCGAACGGATCCAAATATCCCTCTCTATGTAACTTCGACAACTGTGTTTCATTGATGTGACCTTGTCTACAATACCATAAGAAAGCCCTATTTAATTCTGGAGACTTTCTATTAAATGTGTTCTAGACGTTGAAAATCTGAGCTTGATTCAATATATACTGTCCTCTAGTGTACCTGACCCAATCAAACTTTGATTTAGGTGGATGTGAACCACGTCGCTTACAAACTAGACTTGGTACACACAAACAGTTACGTAAAATCAATATCTGCCCACTCGTCAATTCTAGGTGATATACCCTACGGATACAGCGCCTACACTCATTCCGTTAGTAACCCCAAGAGTCATATCACCTGCCCTGATAACTCTACGGTTTCTCAAAGCCTGTAATGAATTACAGATATGAGATCCTGATCCGGTATCTAGTACCCAAGAAGTAGAGTTAATTGACAAACTGTTTTCAATCACAAACACATCCGAATTCGAAGCCACAACGTGATTCGGATCCTGGATTCTGGCTTTCCAAGCCCTGTATTCCTTCTGCCAATTCCATTTCCCATGACAATAGGAACATCCCTCTTTCCCTACTGTTAACCCCGAAACTTTTGCCCTTCCCTTTTATTCTACCTTACCGACACCGTCTATCGGCTTTGTGGAGGTCTTCTTCTTCTCACCCTCGGTATCCGCCTTAGATCCAGAAGAGGAAGATTCCCCAATAAGCAGAGCGGGTGTCTCCTTAGTTTCCTTCAGGGTGCCCTTAACTGGAACTATGAGTTGCTTCCCCTGGGCGTAAGTAGAAGGTAGGGACTGTAGAATCAAGTCAGTACATGACTCGTTCTCCAACGTGGTCTCTAGGTCTGTGAGCTTTATAATATAGCTAATCATTGTAGGGATGTGGTCTCCTACAGATGACCTGACAACCAACCTCGCTTGAAGCAATTCTTTCGAGGTCTCATATCTTGCGATACGAGATTGCTCTCCATATAAAACATGTTATAGAGGAAGATAGAAACTAAGTCCATCTTCTCGTGCTTCCTCTGGTATACACCATCTACTGAGGCCAACACGAGGCACTTGGTATTCGCACAGTCTTTTTCCCTTGTCTTACAGATATCGACATCCGTGACGGTGGAACCTGGACCTGGGACGGCGGGGCTTGAGTAGTAATGAGGTGGTCCGGCTTGTCATAGGTAATGGACATATGGACAAATCTTTGCCAGCCAATATAGTATAACTCAGTCATTTTATTATCTATCTGTAAACTAATCTGGTCACCTGGTCGCTGCAACTAGGAGAGAGAGAAGAAAACACTCAGCATGATACTCTTGCAAGTTTAGATTGGTTTTTAATTTATCTAAACAGGATGACTCCCACTGTCTCTCGAATCCTTCCTCAAACCATAAAAGAAGAATTAGTCAGGATTGATCTCACCGTACAATACTTGCTAAACCGTTCGGCCAAGCTAGTGTCGGTATTTCGAGGGAGGTTTTACGATGCTTTCGCGAAGTTCCTTAATTAAATAACCTCTTTTCCCTAGAGGTGTAGCCCCGCTAACACCGTTCTAGACACCTACTTGGTTTATAGCATTGATCGTTAAGTGAAGAATCTCCTGAGGAGTAGCGAATACTCACAGTAGGATCGGGATCTAAATATCATTGTGTGATAATCCTGAATGAATCCTACCAACATTATCACACTCCAAATGGTATGCAACACCAGCAAGTTTCAGTTTCCTTAGAAACTCCCGATGTGGATTTTTGCCCTATGCTCTTATGGCCTTGACGAAGACCAACATATCATAAGTCACATGTCAAGTTCTACCCGTCATTATCCGGGTTAATTTGAATCCACCCGTACATACCCTTGACGAAGGCCAAAATAGTAGTACGACTGTTCTGAACCAACGCATCTATCTTTGCTACAGATGAATATCCAGCAGCTACTAAACACTATGCCTTGGTGAAGGTCAAAATACATAGCTTGAATACTACTGAATATTCAACTGAAATGACGGAGGGCTACGAATGGTTTTGGCGAAACGGTGAACATAGTGAACTTGATATAATCGAAGGAACCAAATAGCTTTTAAAAGGAGTGGTTTAAGCTCCGCATTTAAAAGTCTCCTATTTTAAAATAACCGAGTGGTTTTAAAATTTGTTCCAACGATTCATCCTTGCTTTGTTTGCTTTGCATTAATGTAATGCAGTTCCATCATTTACATCTATCATCACAGAAAGAAACGAAAATATGACGTCCACTTATATCATCCGCATTCGCCACTGGGCCCCGTCATCACCCGTTAGGTTACTTAACTAACAACAGAGCGGGGGTTGGACTAGCACGGATGCAAAACATAAGCAACGCCTACTATATATCATATATAGATATATACATTCGTCTCACGCAATAATATGCATAACAAATCACCGATAAACATATTGGATATATTAGGAATTTCGCGTTTCGTTTGAACCTGTAACGAAAGACAGATTCCACGGTCGTGATGAATAGCCAAACCCCACCCTAGACCCCTACGGGTGCGGCAAACTACCCGCCAAATACCTGAAGCGAAGCAACCTCCCTCAGCAAAGTGATTAGGCCATTCGGCATTTCAAAGTACCCGGTAGTTTGTGCACCCCACCTTGGGTGTATCCTTGGAGCAAAAACAGTAAAAGAAATAATACAACGGTGGCTACAACCTCAACCCGGATGTGCCCCGCAAAAATAATACTACCTCACTTTACAAATTTACATCGAATGAAAGAATGAAAAACCCTCATCTCACATCCCCGGCTATTCATCCACAACGATCCAATAAAGTTCATATACACAAACCAATATAACAACATCACAGATATGTGCAACCCCGACAAATCGACGCAAAGCAATTAGTCAAAGTTTCCAAACACATATACATATCACAAAGCTTGTAAAGTAACCGTGACATTAGAATTCCGCACGCAATTAGCAAACTAAAACAATTTTTCCAAAACACGAAAAATTCAGTGAGCTAAAGTTCCAAAACTGATCGTTTTAAGCCAATACGGAAGCTCGAATCAAAATGAAACGTGCCCGAACCTTCGCGGGAAGTTAGAGTACGAAATTAACTTCGAGTCGGGGGGCCTAGAGGGGGTACCCCACCCTTGAGGCCACCACGAGGTGGCCAGGGGTGAGGCAGACCCAAAACTGCCCAAGGTGGGGCAGTTTCGGGTCCCCACCGCCAGCCGTTTGCCCCACGGAGGGTCCCCGGGGTGCGCACGCTCCACCGCGCGGTTTCTCGGTTCAAACCGTGAGTCCGTGGGGTATGCAAACAACTCAAAACATCAATTTTGGGAACTGTTTTTAGGCAGTTTTTGCGCGACAAAAACAACGGATTTCTAACGTCGCTACAAGCTGTCTAAGATTTATGAGAGGCTCTGATGCCACTGTAAGTCGATGTTGCGCACCCCATGTGTTTACGGGGAGGCGGATATTGCGAAAAAAGATATTTACGGGCTTCGCAACACCGACTAGAACCAAGGATCGAACATAAACCATGGCTAGCAAACTATTAGAGGTTTAACTACTCGGAAAGAAGTTATACCTCACGATACCAAGTCCTTCGGGTCTTCATCGCTGTCCTCTACTCGTCGTCGGCTCCAAGGATCGTAACGGATCGTAGCAACCTCGACGGCCTCCTCGAATCAAAGATGATCCACCCGAGAGTCTATAGTCCGAGCTCCTACCTCAAATCCGAGGTAACAATGTCTTCTAGTTCGCTAAACTAGAAGTCGTAGAGGGTGTAAAGTAAGAAAATGGAGTGCTTTGTCTCTTGGAACCCTAGGATTCTCAATACATGAGAGCTTTTAGGGTTTGGAGGAAGAAGAAGAAGAAGACTTGAGGAAAAGCTAGTGAAGAATGAGCTCTAGAAAAGCTTGGCTGTCCATTTAGGATAGAATGATGAATAAGAGATATTTTATGAGATAAATATCATAATAAAATATCAACAAACCCTCACAAATATCTTGTGGTGACTCATGACCATGGGTCACCAAGTAGCCAAGCTATGTTCAATGCTCAAAATCCACCTCATTTCCTCCATCCAAATAAAGTTTAATCTATAAAGAATAAAACTCTAATAGGTGTCCCCCTTCTAGAAGCCAATCCCGAGGAATTACGAGAATGCCCTTCATCCGTATATACATACCCGCATCCGCATGCCGAAGAACATGAATACAAAGAGACGAAAATAATCCATCAATATAATACTAGGATTCGTCTTAAACCAAAGCCCACTATATTATCCGCCCGATCATCATACGTGCACAAGTACGCGTAAGTGATCGAAGCCCTGCCGTAAAACCATACGGCCTCTACACCTTTTGCCCGGTGTAGGGAAACTCTCTATGTGGGACTCTAAAGACTCAACACTACACTGGCAGTGGGTTTAACCATAAGTCGCAAGCAGTACTAGCTGCACGTAACGGCTACCCAGGTAGATATCGATAAGATGACCGATGAGTTAACTCACCCGAACTCCTACTGAGCCTGATTGTGACAATCTCTGTACAGTCCGGTCTGTTTGTCTAAGAGTATCGCATATCGGGCCTAGGGGGGCTGTAATCGTCAGACCCCTAGTAGCGCAACAAGTCACGTCGGAGAATAGCCCAAAACACCCTGAGAAACCACTGGAGTACCTACCAGTAAATCTCACTTGCCTTCGCCAAGGACTTTGTGTAATGGCCTTCCGAACACTGCGCGATATCCACCCCCAATATCGGGAGAGCCGAAGCCTATCTAACAGCCACTGCCTCCAAGTGCTTCGGGACTGCACCCAACTACTACATATTTGCACGACTCCTTTGAGCCATGGTAGGGTAGTAATCAAACTACAGTGGGAACACACTCGAGGCGAAGTAGCAGTGTCCAGTCGACGGATTAAACTGTACTCATGTCACCTGGGAACTGCTACCCGACGATAGGTATAATACCCACCAACAGTTCCAAACGAGTCCTGTCCAGTGTACTCATAACCTAATGAGTACCAGCATACTATCTCCAGTACGACGTACTAATGGCTGTGGGACAGACCATCTCCCCTGCTGGGATGAGAAGCGTATACACTAGTTTACTGTGGAGTATCGATGCCCCGTCTCGATAATCCTTCGACTAGGGACCTGTATAGGTTGTGCTTATAGACTACCCAGGCCCCACTAGTGTGACTGCCATCACAACGCTGGTAATCAAGCAAAGATCCTAAGGGCACCAATATGTATAAGCGATATACTAAGAAAACACATGCACATATTGAGGTAGAAACAAACCAGGTAGCATACTACCATTTCGAGAAAGACTGTTACTATATCTGTGTATATCCTATGTTCCCATTAAGAAATATACAATCCAGTATGATACAATAATAGCCTCTAGGGCATATATCACTAACATATATAGCATTTGTCTCACGAAGTTATATGATCACATCACAGAATAGAGCAGCAGAAGTCAACATATGAAATATTGGATATACTAGGAGGTCTGTGTTTTAAATTCAGACAGTAATGAAAAACATGGATTCCACGGTCGTGATGAATAGCCAAACCCACATCTCTAGACCCCTACGAGAGCGGAAAGCAACCCTGCCAATTTTAAAGTTAGGAGACCCGGTCTTGACTCCTCGAGATAGTCTCCCTCTGGACTCTAGAACCCGGTTACTTGTGCTCCCCTCCTTGGGTCAATCATAATGAGGAAAAGTAAATAATTTACATCATTGGTGACATCATCCTCAATCCGGAAGTGTCCCAATAAAAGAATATTACATACATTTTTACATGAATGAAAATGAAAAACTCTCATCTCACACAAAACCCCTGGCAATTCAATCACGACGATCCAATATAAAATATCAGGAACACATAACATCACATGTCATCAACGTAAGTAAATATTCTTATCCCAAATTCCGTTGACATAAAGTAACGAGATAAGGTATACACCACATATTACACTTACGGTCGCAGAAAAGAAATGAAAAATACAATATTTAGAATCCGCAAATACCTTAGACTTCACAGACCCGGAATAACTCATACTCCGAATTTTATGCCTAACTTATAAACCCTGCATTTTTGTCTCAAATTGAAAACTCTTTTCAATAAGCTGTCGGATAATTCAACAAGATTCCCGACTAAGTGATCGTGTACTATACGTGATTGCGACGGAGATTTGATCCGAATCAAAACTCTGTGGCAATCGATCAAACGAGACTAAACGACTAGATTTACAATATACTAACTAGTTTTCTCAAAACTAATTGTTGTGGATTCCAAATATTGTATCACATATCATCATAATCTATACGATGCTAAACATTTTGATTGATTTAACAAACACCCTGAAATTCCGGAGACCTCAACAACTTGAGTCTCAATAAAAACATCCAGAAAGTGTTAAATAAGTTACTTAAGCAGCACAAGAAATATGATGCCACAAGATCACAAAGTGGCGACGGAACCACGTCTAAACTAGAGGTTTAGCCGCGGTTCCGCGGCACTTTGGTGGAGTTGGCTCCTCAAATTTCTTGGGGCTCCACTAAATTCCCTGCATAATTTTCTGCATATTTTTAATCACTAAAATTTCAACTTTTGAAAAATCGACAGAAACTTGATAAATTTTGGGTTTCGAAGTTCGATCAAACACTTTAACGTCGTAAAGACTTTCTCTAATCTTCTAGCTCTGCTCTGATACCATGAAAGGCTACCCTAACACCACCATGAGGTCAAAACCGGCATCAAGCATGCAACTTAAAAAATTTGGGGTGCTAAACTAGACTAACCTAAGATCAAATTAGATAATTAGGGTTACTATGATGATATCAAACTAAACTGGCTAAAGGAAAGGAGGCTACAACCTTTGTAGACCGTGTCTTTCTCTTCTAAAGCTCCGGGTTGTAGTCCATATGAATCCACTTGAAGAATGAACAAGCTTCCTTCGATAACCTTCATGTCGAAGATGCTCCACCCGAAACTCCACTAATCCAAGCTAGCTCTTCACTAAACTCTTTAGTGAAGGAAACACACTACACTTAATTGCTAATCAAGTGTAGGATGGTGAAGTAAGGGTTTTGTTTGCTCACTAGGATTCTCACAAGCTCAAGGGTTCACAACTCATGTGAGGGATTGAGCTTGGAGTTGGAGGTGAAGAAAATGGAGAGAGCTAGAGATCAAGGAGCTCAACTCAAGAAAATGATCAAGTGAAGAGAATGCAAGTGTTGAATGGCTCTCATATCTCCTCACTTATTGAAGCGTACAATTTTCAACAATTAAAAATTGTAACCATACTTCAATAGTGAGTCAAGAGTAATAAACAATAATAAAAAGCCATGCTTCACTCCATTCCTCAAACCCAAAATATCTCCTTATTTTCCACCTCTTTTGTATTTTCATAAAATAGAAAATCCATGCCATGCTTCTTAAATAATATATATATATATATAAATATTAATATATATATTAAGATAAGAAAATAATTAGTGAGCTATAATATTAATTGATGTATAATTATATCAAATATAAATACACATCAAATTATTAAATCAATACTTGATTTAATAATCCGGTTATATCACATATAACCGACTAATATCATTTATCTGTATATCACATTATCAAATCAACACTTGATTCAATAATCCGGTTATATCACATATAACTTGACTGATATCAAATAACTGCCAGATCAGAATACGGTATCACATACTCGTATTTAATCAGGCCCCCGGACATATCAACATATGTGCCCTACTTCGTTTCGCTTGAACCAGGAAAATTCTGTGTAGGACTCTAAAGACTCTTCAATACGCCAGCAGTAGGTGATGATCACATCAGTCACCTACAAGCCATCAGCGGTACTAGTTGGACTAAATGCTACCCAGATATTGAGCGAATAGAAGATCAACAAGCAAGCTTGTCCAAACTCCCATGAAGCCTATAGGTAACACTTACCGTACAGTCCGGTCTCTTTGTCTGATATGTCACATATCGAGTCTGGGAGTGGAATCGTCAGACCCCAATTACTTGATAAGTCATGCCGATGTGTGGCTTATAACGGTATGAGAAACTACTGATAACTCTAACAAATAAATCTCATCAACAGCTCTTGCCAGGGACTTCTTGTTATAGCCAACCGAGTATAGCGCAACATCAACTCCCTATACTGGGAGAGACGAAACCCCTCCTATCGCTCATTCCCTCCATGTGACTCGGGACAATACCTAAAATCTACCTTTTTGCATGACTCCTTTGGGCCGTGGTAGTGAGGAAATCAAATCACAGTGGGAACCACACAAGACTCTATGACGATCTCAGGTCTACAGACTAACTTGTACTAGTATCACCAGAGAACTGCTATCTAACGATAGGTATAGTACCATCTAGGAGTTCTCGGCGAGTCCTGTTCGGTGTACCCATTCTTTAATGAGCACCTGTGTACAATCTTTGATGTCAAACACCAATGGCTATGGGATCAAACATCGCCCCCATACAGGGTCAAGAAACGTACACACTAGTCTACTTTGGAATTTCAATGCCCTGTCTCGATATACCCTTGACTAGGAACAATTAAAGGATGTGCTTGTGGACTGTTAGGGATATGCATGCCCTGGAGGCCATTATTGTACATTGATGTATATTATAGTGGATGCTTGGACATATACATAGAGGACTTTCTTGCTCGACATGATAGTATGCTACCTGGTTACTCTTTATCTTAACATGTACACTTAGTATTATTATACTGTCTCTCTGATACATGTTGATAAAGCCCTTACGGTGTAGGCTTGACTACCAGGACTATGATGTGGATCATACTACTGGGACTTAGGTAATCCACATGCACATCCTTTAATTGTTCCTAGTCGAGGGTATATCGAGACACGGCATCGATATTCCACAGTAGACTAGTGTGTACGTTTCATGACCCTGTATGGGGGCGATGGTTGATCCCATAGCCATTGGTGTTTGACATCAAAGATTGTACATAGGTGCTCATTAGAGAATGGGTACACCGAACAGGACTCGCCGAGAACTCTTATATGGTACTATATCTATCGTCAGATAGCAGTTCTCTGGTGACACTGGTACAGATTAGTCTGTAGACCCGAGATCGTCACAGAGTCTTGTGTGGTTCCTACCGTGCTTTGATTTCCTCCCTACCACGGCTCAAAGGAGTCGTGCAAACAGGTGGATTTTGGGTACAGTCCCGAGTCACATGAAGGCAATGAGAGATAGGAGGAGTTTCCTCTCTCCCGGTATAGGGAGTTGATGTTGCGCTATGCTCGATTGGCAATAACAGGAAGTCCCTGGCCAGGGCTGTTGATGAGATTTACTGGTAAATGTTATCAGTAGTTTCTCGTACCGTTATAGGCCATACGTTGGCATGACATATCAAGTTATTAGGGTCTGACTATTCCACCCCCAGACTCGATATGCGACATATCAGACAAAGAGACCGGACTGTACGGTAAGTGTTACCTATAGGCTTCATGGGAGTTTGGACAAGCTTTCTTGTTGATCTTCTATTCGTTCAATACCTGGGTAGCCGTTACGTCCAGCTAGTACCGTTGACGGCTTGTGGGTAACTGATGTGATCATTACTTACTACTGGCGTATTGACGAGTCTTTAGAGTCCCACATAGAAGTTTCTTGGTTCAAGCGAAACCAAGTAGGGCACATATGCTGATATGAGCGGGGGCCTGATTAAATACGAGTATAAGATAACGTATTGTAATCTGGCGGTTATTTGATATCAATTAGGTTATATGTGATATAACCGGATTATTGAATCAAGTGTTGATTTGATAATGTGATTTACAGATAAATGATATTAGTCGGTTATATGTGATATAACCGAATTATTAAATCAAGTGTTCATTTAATAATATGATATATATTTATATTTGATATAATTATATATTTACTAATATTATTAGCTTACTAATTATTCTTCATAATATATATTAATATATATATATACATACATACACACACACACACATACACACACACACACACACACACACATATATATATATATGAAGCAAGGCATGGATTTTCTATTTTTAGAAAATTGAAAATGTGGTGGAAAATGGGAAGACTTTTTTGTGGAATGGGCAAGCATGGCTTTGTTATTTATTTTATTCATTTTCTTGCACTATTGAAGCATGTTTACAATTTTTAATGGTTAAAAATTATATGCTTCAATAATGTGTGAGTTTTGAAGAGCCATTCTACACTTCATTCTTCACTTGAGTTATTTTCCTCACTTGAGCTCTCTAGCTCTCTCCATTTTCTTCACCTCCTCCTCCAAGCTCAATCCTTCACATGAGTTGTGAAACCCTGAGCTTGTGAGAACCCTAGTAAGCAAACAAAACCCCTACTTCACCATCCTATAGTTAATTAGCACTTGAGTGTCATGTGTTTCCTTCACTAAAGAGTTTAGTGAAGAGGTAGCTTGGATTAACGGACTTCGGTTGGATCATCTTCGGCACGAAAGTCATCGAAGAAAGTTCGTTCAACTTTCAAGTGGAGCCTAGTGGAGTCATAAGGACTACAACCCGAAGCTTTAGAAGAGAAGGACACGGTCTACAAAGGTTGTAGCCATCCATCTCTTAGTATAGTTTATGATATCATAGTTAAACCCTAATCATATAGTTTAAAATCTTGGTTAGTGTAAATTAGCACCCTGAAAATTTTAAAATTGGCATGTTTGATGCTAATAAAACCTAGTGGTGGTGCTAATATACACATTCATAGTATTAGAGCCAAAGTTAGAAGATTAGACGATATTTATAGAATTACGAAACCGAAACAACTCCGAAACCCAAAACCTAATCACCAAGTTTCTGTCAATTTTGAAATGGACTATGAATTTTTTTTAAACAAGTGCAGAATGTTACAAGTGATGTAACTAGAACACCATAGAAAAACGAGCACAGAATTTGATTCTTTGGTCGACGAGAATTCTAAAAGAGCCGGCGTCGCCGATTCTTTAGTGATGGAATGGGTTCGTTTTTGTTTGGTGTTCTGTGGTGTTGAGTTTAGGGTTTCATAGTTATGTTTGATTAACCCAGTTTGCATGTGATGTTAACTTTTCTATTATGGCTATTCGGAGTGTTTCGTAGTCGTGTTTTAACGTCGCTTCGGGTTTAAGTTTGATATGTGAGACAATATTTGGAATCCATATTTAATTAGTTTTGTTAAAACTAGTCAGTGTTTGTAAATTTAGCATGTTAGTCTTTATTGATCGATTGCCACGAAATTTTGATTCGGATAGAAACTCCGTTGCAATCGCGTATCTTACATAAATACTCGCCAGATAACTTTACTAGGTAGGCATGCCCCATAGCCCCGACCAAGTGACTTTAGGAGAACCCGTTGCCAAAAGCATCCACTCGGGTGCTCGCGGCCACGGTGTTCTACCTAAGTGCACTTGGTCGACGGCATCAGGGGTGTGGCCATCTACTAAAGTTCCCGATGAGTATTCGATCGGGTAGTCGGGAATCTTGTTGAATTATACGACTAAATTATTGAAAAGTGTTTTCGATATAAGACTAAAATGCAAGGTTTATAAGGTTAGCCATGAAATTCGGAATATGAGATATTCCGGGTTTATGATATCTAAGGAAATGTGGATTCTAATTATTGTAATTTTTCAAATCTTTTCTGCGACCATAAGTGTAATATGTGCGGTATCCTAAATCTCGTTGCAATATGTCAACGGAATTTGGGATACGCATATTTACTTACGTTGATGACATGTGATGTTATGTTTTGTTGAGATATGTTATATTGGATCGTCGTGAATGAATAGCCGGGGGTTTTTGCGTGAGATGAGAGTTTTTTAATTTTCATTCATGTAAAAATTGTATGTAATATTCTTTTATTAGGACACTTCCGTGTTGAGGATGATGTCACCATTAATGTTTATTATTTACTTTTCCGCATTATGATAGACCCAAGACGGGGAGCATAAGTAACCTGGTTCTAGAGTCTAGTGGGAAACCATCTCGAGGAGTCGAGACCGGGTCTCCTAACTCTAGAATTGGCAGGGTTGCTTGCCGCTCTCATAGGGGTTTTGGGATGTAGGTTTGGCTATTCATCACGACTGTGGAATCCGTGTTTTTCATTAGTGGCTGAATTTAAAACACGGACCTCCTAGTATATCTTATATTTCATATGTTGACTTCTGTTGCTTGGTTATGTGATGTGATCATATAACCGCGTGAGACAAATCCTATATATATGATATATATGATAAACGATGCTTATATTTTGCACCCGCGCTAGTCCAGCCCCCGCTCTACCGTTAGTTAAGTAATCTAACGGTGCATGACGGGGCCCCGTGGCGAATGCGGATGGCATAAGCGTACGTTCTATTTGTTAGTGATATATGCCCTAGAGGCCATTATTGTATCATACTGGTTTGTATATTACTTAATGGAAGATTGGGATATACACGAATATAGTGACAGTATTGCTCGAAATGGTAGTATGCTACCTGGTTTGTTTCTACCTCAATATGTGTATGTGTTTCTTTTAGCATATCGCTTATATATATTGGTAGAGCCCTTAGGATTTTTGCTTGACTACCAGTGTTGTGATGCCAGTCACACTAGTGGGGGCTGGGTAGTCTATAAGCACATCCTTATATAGGTCCCTAGTCGTAGGATTATCGAGACGGGGCATCGATATTCCAGAGTAGACTAGTGTATATGCTTCTCATCCCAGCAGGGGAGATAGTTTATCCCACAGCCATTAGTACGTCGTACTGTAGATAGTATGCAAGTGCTCATTGGGTTATGAGTACACTAGACAGGACTCATAGGGGACTGTTGGTGGGAATTATACCTATTGTCGGGTAGCAGTTCCCAGGTGACATGAGTACAGCTTAGTCCGTTGACTTGACACTGCTACTACGCCTCGAGTGTGCTCCCACTGTTCTTAGATTACTACCCTATCACGGCTCAAATGAGTCGGTCAAACAAGTAGTAGTTGGGTGCAGTCCCGAAGCACTTGGAGGTAGTGGCGATAAGATAGGATTCGTCTCTCCCGGTATTGGGGGTTGATATTGATCTGTGTTCGGAAAGCCATTACACAAAGTCCTTGGCCAAAGAAAGCGAGATTTACTGGTAGGTACTCCAGTAGTTTCTCAGGGTGTTTTGGGTTACTCTCTGGCATGACTTATTGCACTATTAGGGGTCTGACGTCTACCGGCCCCTAGGCCTGATATGTGATACTCTTAGACGAACATACCGGACTGTATGAAGATTGTCACAGATAGGCTCAGTAGGAGTTCGGATGAGTTTGCTCATCGACCTTCTTATCGACAAATATCTGGGTAGCTGTTACGTGCAGCTAGTACCGCTGATGGTTTGTGGTTAAACCCACTGCCAGCGTAGTGTCGAGTCTTTAGAGTCCCACACAGAGGGTTTCCCTGCATTGGGCAAAAGATATAGAGGTCGTATGGTTTTACGACAGGATTCGAACAAATATGTGCACTTGTGCACGGATGATGATTCGGACAGATAATACTGGTGGGTTTTGGTTTAAGCCGGATTCTAGTATTATATTGATGGATTGTTTTTCGTCTCTTTGTATTCGTATTTTTCGGAATACGGATACAAGTATGCATATACGGATGATGGGCATTCTTGTAATTTACTCAAGATTATTTCTAGAAGAAGACACCTCATATTTGTATTAACCATTTAGATTAAATGGTTATGAGGTGGAGGAAATGAGGTGTATGTTTTTATTAAATGAAGCGTGGCTCTTATGTTCCACTTGGTGTCTCATGCCATGACTCACTAGGTGACTCATTGCTTGCATGCTTGATATTTGGCTTTTGCATTATTGGAATGCTTGATGAGAATCACAACAAGAGCCATCTTCATTCTAATCTCTAGACAACACTCTCTCTTCCTCAAGCTCATCTTCTTCTTCCTCTAACCCAACATGTCTCATGTGTTGAGAAACTTAAGGTACTTAGAGACAAAACAATCCATCTTCACTCTCTACATCATCTATTGTTAGTTGTAAGTATGCCCTAGAGGCCATTATTGTACATGATTGTATATTCTAGTGGATGCTTGGACATATATAGGGAGGACTTTCTTGCTCGACATGATAGTATGCTATCTGGTTACTCTTTATCTTAACATGTATACTTGTATCTTTATACCGTCTCTTTCTTATATGTTGATAAAGCCCTTAGGATGTGTAATTGACTACCAGGACTATGATGGAGATCATACTAGTAGAGCCAGGGTAGTCCATAAGTCTATCCTTTAATTATTCCTAGTCGTGGGAGTATCGAGACATCGATATTCCAGAGTAGACTAGCGTATACGTTTCTTGACCCATTTGATGGGCGATGGATGATCCCACATCCATTGGTGTTTGACATCAAAGATTTTATATGGGTGCTCAGTGGAGACTGGGTACACCGAACATGACTCGCCGAGAACTCCTAAATGGTATTATACTTATCGTCAGATAGCAGTTCGCTGGTGACACTGGTACAGGTTAATCTGTAGACCCGAGATCGTCATAGAGTCTTGTGTGATTCCTACTGTGCTTTGATTTCCACCTTACCACGTTCAAGAGAGCGTGCAAAACGGTGGTTTTTGGGTACATTGCCGAGTCATATGGAAGCAATGAGCTATAGAAGGGGTTTCTTCTCACCCGGTATTGCGGGTTGATGTTGCGCTGTGCTCGATTGGCTATAACAGGAATTCCCTGGCCATGGCTGGTACTGAGATTTACTGGTAAGTGTTATTAGTAGTTTCTTGACCCGTTATGAGCCTTATATCGGCATGACTTATTAAGTGTTAGTTATATGTATGCCCTAGAGGCCATTACTGTACTTGCGATGTATATTGTAATGGATGCTTGGACATATATAGGGAGGACTTTCTTACTCGACATGATAGTATACTATCTGGTTGCACTTTATCTTAACATGTACACTTATTGTCTCTCTATTACATGTTGATAAAGCCCTTAGGATGAGTACTTGACTACCAGGATTATGATGCGGATCATACTAGTGGGGCAGTGGTAGTCGGCAAGTACATCCTTCAATTGTTCCTAGTCGTGGGAGTATCGAGACGGGGCATCGATATTCAAGAATAGACTAGTGTATACGCTTCTTGACCCATATGATGGGCGATGGATGATCCCATATCCATTGGTGTTTAACATCAGAGATGGTATACGGGTGCTCAGTGGAAACAGGGTACACTGAACGGACTCGCCGAGAACTCGTAGATGGTATTATACCTATCGTCAGATAGCAGTTCTCTGGTGACACTGGTACAGCTTAGTCTGTCGACCCGAGATCGTCATAGAGTCTTGTGTGATTCCCACTGTGCTTTGATTTCCACCATACCACGTTCAAGCGATCATGCAAAAGGTGGTTTTTGGGTACAGTCCCGAGTCACATGGAGGCAATGAGCGATAGGAGGGGATTCGTCTCTCTCGGTATTGAGAGTTGATGTTGCGCTATGCTCGATTGGCCATAACAGGAAATCCCTGGCCAGAACAGGAAATCCCTAGCCAGGATTGCTGAGATCCACTGGTAAGTGACATCAGTAGTTTCTCGAACCGTTATGGACCTTGCATCGGCATGCCTTATCAGGCTATTGGGGTCTGACGTTATACCACCCCCAGGCTGCGATATGCGACATATCAGACGAAGAGACCGGACTGTACGGTAGTGTTAATGATTGGATTCGCAGGAGTATGAGAAGGCTTGCTTGTTGATCTTCTAATCGCTCAATGTAAGGCTACGCTAGCGCCCCGGCCGTCAATCTGAGGCCAAACGCGGAATAAAAACTTTTAAAACCGGCGCTAACGTAACCCTAAAACCTGGATCGTACCATTAACCCTATAATAGTAAAATGTAAAGTGGTTTAAGAGATTATACCGATTGATCCGTGTCCTTCGGTCTTCAATCTCTGCCCCTAACTTGTCGCTACTACCTCGAAGAAGTTCGCTCTCCGGTCTCGCTTATCGAAGAGGTTCTACGTCGAGGATTCTTTATACGGGCTCCCGCTTCAAAAACCGAAGCAACTCGAGCAACTAGTTTGTTAGCCTAGGTGCCCAAGATGAAGTAGAGATATTGTGTGATTACTTTATCTCATAACACTCTAGGATTCTCAACACAAGAGAGGGATAGAGTGGAGGTTGAAGAAGAAGCCATTGATGGAAGTTGTGAGCTCAAGAAAAAGCTAGTGAAGAAAAAGAACTTGCTTATTGTGTGAGATAAAATGTGAGTGCTCTAATAAAATCTCAAGACCAATCCTTTTCCTCTTGTGGCTGCCCTCTCTCTCTTCACAATTAATGTTAGTTATATGTATGCCTTAGAGGCCATTACTGTACATGGGATGTATATTGTAGTGGATGCTTGGACATATATAGGGAGGACTTTCTTGCTCGATATAATAGTATGTTATCTGGTTGCTCTTTATCTTAACATGTACACTTATTGTCTCTCTATTACATGTTGATAAAGCCCTTAGGATGTATACTTGACTACCAGGACTATGATGTATATCATTACTAGTGGGGCCAAGGGTAGTCCACAAGTACATCCTATAACTGTTCCTAGTCGAGGAAGTATCGAGACAGGGCATCGATACTCCTGAGTAGACTAGCGTATACGTTTCTTGACCCATTTGATGGGCGATGGATGATCCCACATCCATTGGTGTTTGACATCAAGGATAGTATACGGGTGCTCAGTGGAGACTGGGTACACTGAACGGACTCGCCGGGAACTCCTAGATGGTATTATACCTATCGTCGGATAGCAGTTCTCTCATGACACTGGTACAGGTTAGTCTGTAGACGCGAGATCGTCATAGAGTCTTGTGTGATTCCCACTGTGCTTTGATTTCCACCATACCATGGTCAAGAAATCGTGCAAAACGGTGGCTCTTGGGTACAGTCCCGAATAACTTGGAGGAAATGAGCGATAGGAGGGGTTTCATCTCTCTCGGTATTGGGGGTTGATGTTGCGCTGTGCTCGATTGGCCATAACAGGAAAACCCTGGCCAGGGTTGCTGAGATGTTCCGGAAAGTGTTATCAGTAGTTTCTCGAACCGTTATGGACCTCACATCGGCATGACTTATCAGGATATTAGGGTATGACGTTATACCACCCCCAGGCTGTGATATGCGACATATCAGACGAAGAGACCGGACTGTACGGTAGTGTTACTGATTGGATTCGCAGAAGTATGAGCAGGCTTGCTTGTTGATCTTCTGATCGCTCAATACCCGGGTGGCCGTTACGTTTAGCAGACCGCTTGCGGCTTGTGGGTGTTTGATATGATCATCACCTACTGCCGGCGTATTGACGAGTCTTTAGAGTCCTACACAGAGATTTCCTGGTTCATGCGAAACGGAGTAGGAGCACATATGTGATATGTGCGTGACCTAGATTAATACGAGTATGTGATACCGTATTCTATTCTCGCGATATGTGATATCAGTCGGGTATATGTGAATGTAACATTTCAGAAAACATAAAATATTATTTTTGGAATTTAATATTAAAATAATATATTTCCCGAAAACTGCCCGGTTTGCGAAATTGGGGTTTTCGAAAAAGGGTATAAATATATACCAATAATTATGAAATAATTGGAAATTAAAATGATTTATTCATTTAAAAATATATTTAAAGGATTTGGCATTTTTAAAATTTATTATATGCAGTTTTGATAAAAACCCGATTAGTGCACGGCTAATCGCGATTCAGCCATATCCATGTTTCTACAGTTTTTCATGGTTAGTGCACCGTGACATGTTACATGTTATTTCTTTTGTGTTGTTTCATTTGGGTGTATGTGTTTTTGGTGAGAAAAAGAAAGGAAAAAGGTGTAATGATGAATTAGAGAGAGAGGGGACATAATGATGAATTGGAGAGAGAGTGTGAGAATCATTGAGAGAGAGAGAGAGAGGAGAGGGCAGCCACAAATCCCTCCACCTTCATTCATTTTCTTCTCCTTCTTCATCTTCCTCACCCTCATCTCCCTCTACCTTCAAGCCCTTGATCCATCTCCAAATAATCCCCAAAACCCAAAACCGCTTTCACAAAAAAACGATCCCCATCTCTTCCTCTACACATTGGATCAAGCAAAGTGGGATCTTGATAACTTTGGGACTTCTAGGGTTTGCTTGAGAGATATCCATGAGGTATATCTCTTTCCATGTTAGTTTAGTTTGAATCCCTAGCTTTTAGTTTAGCGTATAACTCGTTTAGTGGTGATTTGTGGAAATTAGAAAATCCTAGTGAGGGTTTGAGTGAAATTGTGGGTTGGTGATGTTTGAGTGGCTGTTGAGAGGCTGTTTAAGAGCTGGAATTGAATGGGAAACCAAAATACGGAATTGGGATTTGAGTTCATGTCGGTTTTGTGAGAAATAAGGGTGTGCAAGGAAATCTGGAGCAACCCGGGGGAATTTTGTGTGTAGCAAACAATACCATAGACCCATTTTAGACCAGAAGAGACCACCATGACAAAACGAAGCCCAACTAAGCATGGGGGGCCGAGCTCACTGGATTTGCTAGGGGTGGGGCCGTCCACTTGGCTGACTGGGGTGTCGGGGTTGGTCCAGTAGGTCATATACCCAATATACATCACCTTAGGCTTGTTTACATGGCTTTATTTGACGTGAGTCAAAATCTGGGAGCTTTTTAGTGTGATTTTGGCTATGTTTTCCATATTTCGAAATGCTAATTCTTGTTATTTAGATTTGTATTTGGTTGTGGGATGTTCATAAATCAACAAACAAGAGTTGTTTGGTTGATTTAGTACGCGTATGCTATAAGTTCTAACCTACGAGCAAGGCGCGTGCCGTATTGGATTTTAGAACTTGGTTTTAATTGCGTTGCTATATGTGTTGTTATTATAGATACCTTCGCGTGGATTCCGAGGCGACGGAGCGTGGCGTCAACGACTTCGGCAAGCGAAGACTATGGTGAGTAGATCTATATCTATCGGGGAAGTCGGGTGGACGGCGTATAGCACCCCCGCAAAGTTTTGATGGAAACTGAATTTTAGAATATGGTTAAGGAAACATAGATTAGGAAACAAGGGTTATAATTAAGATAGCTATGAAACCATATTAGAAACTAGAGGATAGTTAGAACTGGTATGATACGACTATTATAGGATGACGGGATTTGAGGATGACGTTTGTTGATATTGCCATTTAGAATACTGTAGGACTAGATAGTCGATGTAGACGTGTCATCCGAACCATACTTTTTTCTAAACCGAAGAATCGTATGTATCTTTTAAACATATAGCTTGAGGGATGTTATGGATTTTCAAATGATATATTTTCCTTAAAAACACCGTAACCCCTATTTTCAAAACTACGATTCGCTTCTTTAAAAATCTGATTGTATGGTTCGGGTGTGTATGTTAGATTAGATACTTATACTTATAGTAGAGATAGAATGTTTATGTAAACTCGACTTGATGTGGGATATAAATGCGATGAAAAGAATATAAAACGAATATGATGATTTGATGATATGTTGGTATACTGTTGTGAGTCGATTGAAATGATTGATACCTTGTCGGTCCCTTGATATGAGATCGTTATGGATGTGACCTGGGACATAGGTATATATATATATATATATATATATATATATATTTATATATATATATATAATGTGGTGAATCATGAATGATAGGCCGTACGTGACATTAGGCCATACCCCTATTGTCTTATAGGTTGATAGGATCCCTATTGGTTAATGCCACCGTACGATGATCTTTTCCGTATGTGATGAGTTTACTTGATGATTGATCCATACCCTTGACTAGAGGATGCCGTACGATGGATTATACCGTACACGATGTTGTTAGGCTGAATGCCGATTGATAGATTCCCGACTCGGTCATGTTAGATACGTATACCCGTCAGCATTTGCATATGATTTACCTTATGCTGCATTCATGTTATTCGCATTGCATTACTTAATCATGTGATAGTACACCTGCACCATTATCGATGATGCGTATGTTACACGTACACAAATTGTAGGCTCACACACTTTATCATCGATAATTGTCATGTCACTACACAGTAGGACTGCTGCATCATGATATGACTCTTCGCATAACATGCTTGCGTATATACCACTTGTATATCCATATTGGTGCACATATACATTGATACATCCATAAGTGCGCATATACACACTTGTATATCCATATTGGAGCACATATACATTGATACATCCATACTTGCGCATATACACACTTGTATATCCATATTGGTGCACATATACATTGATCATCTATACTTGCGCATGTACACATTTGTATATCCATATTGGTGCACACATACATTGATACATCCATACTTGCGCATATACACATTTGTATATCCATATTGGTGCACACATACATTGGTACATCCATACTTGCGCATATACACATTGCATACCCATATTGGGGCATATACATATTGGTACCTCCATACTTGCGCATATACATATTGTACCTACATAGATAACTGGTTTTATTGGGAAATTGGGAACCGCGTGTTATATTTTAAAAACTGGAATCATTTAAAAGAGCGGTTTTCCCTAGATATGTACATCTTACTGTTCCATGGTTGCATGATGTACGGATATGCTTACATTTCTATCATATGTCGCATACATCATGCTTTATGATTTTACGCATTGAGATATGCTGTTTTCATGAGGTTTCTGGATTTGAGAACCGTGGCTATTTCAAAAGAAAGCATGTACTGTTTTAAAAACCCGGTTTCTCTTGATATGATATTTCAGTGCGTCCGCCATGCGTTTTCTCGGTTCTGAGACGTGTAATATGTGAAACCCAATTCGAGGAGGCGGATGATTCCGTTTGCGGGTACATGGTAGACCCGGTATGGTATCCTGGGGCGAGAGAGAGATTTCGTGTGGATGACGATGAGCCTGGCAGAGGGACTACTACTTACCGGTGATAGTATTTTGGGCTCGGCGGATATCCGGAGGATACCGACCGGAGTCGAGAGATGATATGTGCCGATCCGGACTAATGAAGCCTGTGGGCTGATCCGGACTGACGGAGCCCGAGAGATATTAGAATTTACGTGTCGATGCTAGACACGGGTTTCATGATGTTTTCAAGTGTCGATATTAGACATCCAGGTTCCATGATTTTTATGTGTCGCAAGGGACACCCGTTGATTATATCCTCATACTTTCATGCACACTCTTTTGTGATATTTACATGCATACATATATTGATTATATGGTTGGACGAGATCCACATGCATACATATATTGATTATATGGGCGGACGAGATCCACATGCATACATACATTGATTATATGGTTGGACGAGATCCACATGCATACATACATTGATTATATGGTTGGACGAGTTCCACATGCATACAGACATTGGTTATATTGTTGGATTATATCTGCATACATATAGATATTGATTACATTGTTGGCACACTTGATGACCCGGTCACCCTAGATTCATAGACTTTCCTCTATGATATAGTTGACCTAGGAGTCGTTGTTTATTCGATTTCTATTTGTAGATGTTTTTCTACTCACGAGTTGGCACCTCACCCCCGTTGTGCCACAGTTCTTGTAGGTTGACCGCATGTATCAGTGGCGGCTTCACTGGCACACAGTTGCATTCGGGTGTTTTGCATTGGTAGGTGGGACATTTGTATCGTACCCACTCTTGTATCTATATTTCATATTGTATCTAGTTAACTCCATCAAATCAAAACTAGTATTTGTATAAGTAATGAGACTTAGCAAGATTGTTAGTGCGAGACTTGAGCGATGGGTTTTATGTTCACCTTTTTGGGTTGATTTCTCGCTTTATTCTTTATCTTTTGTGGTGATCTTCGCCGTTGGGCGTCGTATACTTATATATACTATCTTGCGTGGTTGTGATCCGCCGGTTGCCGAAGAGCTAGCTCCCGCTTGGGGATGCCTTTATATTATCTTATATTGTGGTTTTGGATCAAAATATACTAAGGAGGTGCTGCCCAAATTTTTTTAAAAGACGAAACATGTTTTCAAACTAGTAAATTTCATTTGCATTATTTTGTCCTTTTTCCACGCATTTAAGAAAAATTGATTTCATTATACCTTTATTTCAAAACTTCACCTCCTTTATTTTCTAAAAAGGTTTAGATTTCTGGGTTTCAGCTTACTTGAATTCCGTTACGCCTTTAGACGTTGCGTGATTCGAGTGCTGGTCACGAGCTAATATTTCGGGTCGTGACAAAGTTGGTATCAGAGCGCTAGGATTAACCTTGGTTCGAGTCTATGTTTGACTATGTGGAGTCTAGGGCGGGTATGTATTTCGGAACCTAGGCTTGACCTTACGGAACTTAGACTTGAACGGGGGGTATTAGACCCGAACTTTCGTTTCATAGGCTTACCCTAATTTGATGGAGTAGGTAACTTGAGTAGAGTGACGTACCGTACGTATGTTCCGCGGCATATTTACGATACGATACTCCACTTAAGAAGCCTTAGGATGTACATATTTTTAGATCAATGATTCTCTTCGTATCCATGATTATACATCCATTTGAGATTCTTGATTCTATTTGTTTCCATGATCATACTCTCATTGAAGCCGTTCCTTCTGATGATCATGTATCCATTCTGGATCTGTTGTTTCGTTTCATGCCGTTGATCTGCTTTCTTCGATACTCGATTGAGGTTCCTGTCACGATGTTGTATGGTTCCTAGGCACACTCAAGAGGTTCCACAAGGCATCAACCATGCCAAATTCAAAAAATTAGGTGCCGAGAAACCCTAATATAGATCGTTAACTAGAAATTAGGCGAAACTATAAGCTGTTAGTTATATGTATGCCCTAGAGGCCATTACTGTACATATGATGTATATTGTAGTGGATGCTAGGACGTATATAGGGAGGACTTTCTTGCTCGACATGATAGTATGCTATCTGGTTGATCTTTACCTTAACGTGTATACTAATTGTCTCTCTGTTACATGTTGGTAAAGCCCTTAGGATGTGTACTTGACTACCTGGACTATGATGCGGATCATACTAGAGAGGACATGGTAGTCCATAAGTACATCCTTCAAAGTCCCTAGTCGTGGGTATATCGAGACGGGGCATCGATATACCAGAGTAGACTAGCGTATACCTTCTCGACCCATACAGATGGGCGATGGATGATCCCATATCCATTGGTGTTTGACATCAGAGATGATATACGGGTGCTCAGTGGAGACTGGGTACACTGGACGGACTCGCCGAGAACTCCCAGATGGTATTATACCTTACGTCAGATGGCAGTTCTCTGGTGACACTGGTACAGAGTAGTCTGTTGACCCGAGATCGTCATAGTGTCTTGTGTGGTTCCCACTGTGCTTTGATTTCCACCTTACCACGTCCAAGAGGGCATGCAAAACGGTGGAAATCAAAGCACAGTGGGAACCACACAAGACTCTATGACGATCTCGGGTCAACAGACTACTCTGTACCAGTGTCACCAGAGAACTGCCATCTGACGTAAGGTATAATACCATCTGGGAGTTCTCGGCGAGTCCGTCCAGTGTACCTAGTCTCCACTGAGCACCCGTATATCATCTCTGATGTCAAACATCAATGGATATGGGATCATCCATCGCCCATCTGTATGGGTCGAGAAGGTATCGCTAGTCTACTCTGGTATATCGATGCCCCGTCTCGATATACCCACGACTAGGGACTTTGAAGGATGTACTTATGGACTACCATGTCCTCACTAGTATGATCCGCATCATAGTCCAGGTAGTCAAGTACACATCCTAAGGGCTTTACCAACATGTAACAGAGAGACAATCAGTGTACACGTTAAGGTAAAGATCAACCAGATAGCATACTATCATGTCGAGCAAGAAAGTCCTCCCTATATACGTCCTAGCATCCACTACAATATACATCATATGTACAGTAATAGCCTCTAGGGCATACATATAACTAACAATCTCCCACTTGCACTAGGGCCATCTGATAGCAGTGGTTGTAGTATCTCATACTCAACCATCCCTGAAAAGTCTCTCTCTGGGAAAAGGCCTTTGTGAGTGGATCCGCCGTGTTGTCCTCTGAGTCTACTCTCCTAACCTTGATCACCCTGGAGATCAACTATCTCCATGATCAGGTGATGCTGCCTCAAAGTATGTCTGGATCGCTTATGGGACCGGCGTTCCTTGGCATAAGCCACAACTCCATTGTCTCACAATGGTTGGAACGTAGTTTATCTCATGAACTAATATACACCCAGACAACCTCTTTGGTAGCATCTTAAGTAGCGATGTATCCTGCCTTTATCTTCTAGTATGCCACGGTATCTAGCTTGGAACTCTTCCAACATACCGTCCCTTTACTGAGGGTAAAGACAATGCCTGTGACTGACATTCAGTCGTCTTTATCACCCTGGAACCCTTCCAGTGATTCTCCCCAGGATCGATTGATACCGTCTCACTACAACTAGTGAGAATCCTAACATCCAATTAGATCTATCTCATAGATCCAAACCCAGGATTTAGGAGGTATCACTTTGATCCTTTATGGAGAATCATTGTGATAAGTGGAGATTGACCGAGCGTAGCATAGGAAACTCCTTCCCTATCAAGAGTATGTCATCCACGTACTCTACGAGGATCATCACCATACTCCCTACTACCTTTTTGTATATACAAGGTTCATCTAGCATTTTGATGATGTCAAACTCTTTGACTAACACATCAAAACAGATGTTCCAACTCCGCGATACCTGCTTTATCACATAAAGCATCTTGTACACATTTCCGCTGCTCCCACTATCTACGAAGCCCTCTGGCTGTGTACTTATAGACGTTCTCTTCTAAAACATCATTTAGAAAAGCAGTCATGGCACCCAACCGTCAGATATCGTAGTCATGGTATGTAGCCATGGCAAGTAGGATCTGGATGGACTTAAGCATAGCCACTTGAAAAGGTTTCATCATAATCCATGCCTGGTCAATGACGAAAAGCTTTAACAAGTCTAGCTTTGAAAGTCTCAACTTTTCTATCTACACCAAGTAATCTTCTCAAGATATACTTGCTCCTGATGGGGATTTAACCCTTCAGATATAGCAACCAAAGTCCATACTTTGTTGGTGTACATGGATTCCATCTCAGATCACTAAGCATCCAGCCATTCTTACAGAGTCTTACTCCTGATGGCCAGCTCGAAACTAGTTGGGTCATCATCTTATGATGTAATCCTCGCTCCCACTGTCATAGAGAAACCGAAGTATCTCTCAGGCGGGTAAGGAACCTTACTAGATCGGCGGAGAAGCTGAGGTTCGTTGGTAACTATTGAATCCTTTGGTTCTGTCAAATCATCAGCTGCAGTTTAGTATAGCTGGAACCTTTCCAGTTCTACATAACAGATCTTGCCTCGAGCTTGTCCGGATTATGCTTTTAGACATAGGCCGGATAACCCCAAATCTTAATTAGCTTAAGACATGGGCTTTTCCCATACCATATCTCATATGGAGTGGTAGGCTGTGATCTGATTCGAATCCTATTCAATAGGTATGCAGCTTCTCAAGCGCATAACTCCCAAAAGGAAACAGGTAACTCAGTAGTACTCATCATAGAGCACACCATATCACATAGGGTGCAACTGCTCCGCCCCGGTATACCATCGTGCTATGGTGTATACGGAGGAGTAATGCTGAGAGAGAATCTCATTCTCCTTTAGAATAGTCCAAGAATTCCGTGCTCAAGTATTCTCCTCCTTGATCTCATCAAAGGACATAATACTTATACCCGTGTTTTGGTTTTCTACTTCTAACTTATATTCTGTGAATATCTCAAAAGGTTCGGACTTGTGTTTCAACAGGAACATAGGTCTGAATCTCGAGAGATTATCAGAAAATGTAATGAAGTACAAAGAACCGGTCTTGGCATGTGTAGACAGGGGACTTGCATACATCAACATGTATCGTCCTAAGAGTTTACCAACTCTTTCTCTGTTACCAATAAACAGAGCTGTGGTCATCTTATCTCTGTGACATGACTGGCAAGTTTCATAAGATGTAAATTCAAACTGATTTAAATATGCATCTACAAGTAACTTCAGCTAGTCGGGTCGCATTGATATGACCTAGTCTACAATACCTCAAGAAGAATTCGTTCATATCTGAACTCTTCTTCTTGTGTGTGTTCCGTATACTAAGAACTGTAGTTTGATTTAGAACATCAATGCTTTTAGATAACGTGCCTGAACCGATCAACTTTTGATATAGGAAATGTTCAAAACATTATCCAACAATACAAAATTTTATCATTTCTTTACTGATCAAGAGACTGATATGATTTTGTATATCAGGTTCGGTATCTAATAACATTCGTTTAGAATCAATGTATTGATAATACAGGGTGACAGTGACCAACAGACTTGGCTGCAACTCTTGCCCCGTTTTCTGCCTCATGAAACTTATCACCCGTTCTCAGTTCCCTACCTGTTTGTAGCCCTATGTAACAGATTACATATCTGGGATCCTGATCCGGTATCATATACCCAGGATGCGGAGGATACTGAGAAACAGTTCTTTGTAACGAACACACCCGAAGATGATGCATCAGCATGCACTCTCTTCATTTGGGCGGCACGGGAATTCTGGTAATCCCCAATTTCCTGCTCTGTCTTATAACAATTATAAGTTGGAGAGGGACCAACGTTCCCCAGCTCAGTATAACAAGCGGGTTCGGTCAAATATTCCATATTATTATCTTGATTAAGGCGTGACATGGTCGCTACCTGGAGAGAGAGAGAAGAAAACACTCAGCGTGCGCTCTTGCAAGAATAGATTGGTTTTTATTTTATCTAATCAGGATGGCTCCCACTGCTTTTCATCAAATCTTCCTTCAAACCCTAAAAGGAAAGACTAGCCGGGATTAATTACACACTACAAGTTCGCCAATCTTTCAGCCAGGCCAGTGTCGGTACTTTGAGGGAGGTCCCCCGTGCTTTCGCACGAACCTAATTACAGTAAACCTCGTTTTCCTAGAGGCGTAACCTCGTTAACACCTTTCTAGACACCTACTTGATCGGCTAATTGTAATATGTAAAACTCTCCCAGGAGTAACAATTACTCGCAGCAGGTATCGGGATCCAACTATCTCATAGAAGGTATGCAATCTCATTGCAAATTTCAACACTTGAAATTCCCGATAATTTTGCCCCTAGCGTCCTATGACCTTGACGGAGGCCAAACTACCCATAGTCCGCTAGTCAAGTTCAACCCGTCATTTCCTGATTGAATTAAACCCACCCGCACGACCCTTGACGGAGGCCAAACAACGCCGTACGAATACCCTAATCCAATCGCATCATATGCTAGCAGATAAGCACTAGTTAGCTACCGTACACTACGCCTTGACGGAGGCCAAACTACCGCAGCACAAATACTAACTAGTACTTATCTGAAATGACGGAGGGCTACGACAGGTTTTTCTGAAAACCTATTGCGTAATGAACTTGATATCGTTGTAGAATCAAATGATTTTAAAATGGAGTGTTTTTGAGGCTTTTCTAGTTTTGCTAAAGGAGTCACTCCCGGTGAAGGGATCGTCGGTCCTTTCCTCGTCGAATGAGGTGCGGGATATATCATATATATCACTGTGCAAAGCAAAACACTTAAAAGCAATCAAAAGACAAACCGAGTGTGTAGCATCTGCCAGTTATTGCTAAAGGAGTCACTCCCGGTGAAGGGATCTCGGTCCTTTCCTCATCGAATAAGGTGCAGGATATATCACATATACCACTGTGCAAAGCAAGAACTGTAGCTACCTGTTTTATTTTGAAATTCGATTCTACAACATCTTAGGTTTCTTTTTACTTTCATTAATCACATTAATGAAGTCCCATCATTTAAGTACCTAAACATCACAGATAAATAGACGTACACTTATGCCATCCGCATTCGCCTCGATGTCCCCTCGTGCACCGTTAGGTTAGGTAACTAACGGTAGAGCGGGGCAGGGCTAGCGCGGGTGTAAAACATAAGCAACGCCTATATAATATATCATATATACTATATATAGTATCTATCACAGAACATCACATGATCACATCACAGATATCGCAGCAGAAGAATCATATGAAATATTGGATATACTAGGACGTCCGTGTTTTCAATACGAGCCAGTATAAAACACGGATTCCACGGTCGTGATGAATAGCCAAACCCACACCCCTAGACCCCTACGAGAGCGGCAAGCAACCCTACCAATTCTAGGGTTAGGAGACCCGGACTCGACTCCTCGAGATGGTCTCCCACTGGACCCCAGAACCCGGTTACTTGTGCCCTCCTCCTTGGGTCTATCCTAGTGCAGAAAAGTAAATAATATACAAAGGGTGACATCTTCCGCAACCTGGAAGTGCCCCAATAAAAGAATATTATATACAAGTTTTTACATGAATGAAAATGAAAAACACTCATCTCACATAAAACCCCCCGGCTATTCAAACACGACGATCCAATATAACATATCCAGCAACACATAACATCACATGTCATCAACGTAAGTAAATATGCGCATCCCAATTGTCGTTGACATATAGCAACGAAACCGGCGATATCACATATTACACTTACGGTCACAGAAAAGAAAGTGTAAAACTACAACAGTTGGAATCCGCAACATCTTCAGACATCGCATGTCTGACTAGATGAATTCCTTAGACATCGCATGCCTAACAATTATAAACCCCACATTTTAGTCTCAAAATCGAAAACACTTTTCAATATCAAGTCGGGCAATTCAACAAGATTCCCGACATCCTGATCGAATACTCGTCGCAAACTTTAGTAGGCGGCCGCACCCCCGACGCCGTCGACGAAGTGCACCAAGGCGGAACACCGCTGCCGCGAGCACCCGAACGTCTGCTTTCGGCGACGGGGTTCTCCTACAGTCACTTGGTCGGGGCTATGGAGCGAGGCTGTCTATTAAGTTTACCCGGCGAGTATCCGCGTACGTTACGTGATTGCGACGGACTTTTGATCACATCAAAATTCCGTGGCAACCGATTAAGTGAGACTAAAGTGCTGTGTTTATAACATTCATTCAGTTATCACATAACTTATTGCGAATTCCAATTATTGTATCCCGTTCCAGATAAATAGAATATGTTAAAAAGTTCGACCGGATATAAATACCCAATCTTTCCCCTGCCGGAAAATTTCCAAGTGTTGGATTTTTCCGAGGTTTAAAGACGTTTGGGTACAGTCCCGAGTCACATGGAGGCAATGAGCGATAGGAGGGGATTCGTCTCTCCCGGTATAGGGAGTTGATGTTGCGCTGTGTTCGATTGGCTATAACCGGAAATCCCTGGCCAGGGTTGCTGAGATTTACTGGTAAGTGTTACCTGTAGTTTCTTGAACTGTTATAGGCCTCATATCGACACGACTTATCGAGCTATTGGGGTCTGACGTTTACCACCCCTAGACAAGATATGCGACATATCAGACGATCAGACCGGACTGTACAGTAAGTGTTACTGGTTGGATTCACAGGAGTGTGAGCGGGCTTGCTCGTCGATCTTCTGATCGCTCAATACCCGGGTGGCCGTTACGTTTAGCAGACCGCTTGCGGCTTGTGGGTGTTTGATATGATCATCACCTGCTGCCGGCGTATTGACGAGTCTTTAGAGTCCTACACAGAGGTTTTCTGGCTCAAGCGAAACGAAATAGGAGCGCATATGAGATATGTGCGGGACTGAGAATAATGCGTGTAAGTGATACCGTATTCCATTCTCGCGATGAATGTATCGAATGGTTATATGCGATATAACCTAGTTATCGAATCAAGGATTGATTCGATAAGACGATACATAGGATACTAGTCGGTTATATGCGATATGACCGGATCGTTAAATCAAGTGTTGATTTAATGATTTAATGTATAATTATATAATTGATATATCACTTTTCATTAACTAGTATCGGTTCACTTAAGATGGATTTTCTCACTCGGATGTGCGCATTGTATATGCGATATATTTTTGTGCACTTGATTGTATCATGTTTGATGATGCATGCAAAATTGTTTTGTGTAAAGAATTAAACCTAGGTTAGGTAAATAGTTAAGGTTTCTATTTATTTGTCCATTCATGTATCTTTTTATTTTGGATTAAAATGAAATGACAATAGAAAACAAAATGGTTTCATTCTTTCTTTCTTTCTTTCATGAAGCTTGATGAAGCTTCATGAAGCTTTGACCATATGACCATTTTGTCTTCAAGCTTAACCCTAACCATTCTTTTAACCTTAGTCAATTCTCTACACCTAACTATAGTTAATGTTATGATAAGTATTCTTTTTCTTTTCTATTCTAATTAACTTATCATATCATTATCTTCATCTTCTTCTTCTTCTTCACATGAAGAAAGCTTGCCTCATCAATGGCAAGTGAAGAAATCAAGTGAGAAATCCAATTCTAAAGTGAACCCACTTCATATTTCTTCATCCTCTGCTTCTTGCCAAGTAGTATAGGGTTTTTTCTTCACAAGTTTCTTGACTTGGTGAAGTTGGAGCTTGATCTAGTGATGCCTCGACGTAGATCATCTTCGGCATCGAAGCCGACGACCAAGCCCGCCCATTTCTCCGATGAAGCCGACGCTAGAGCCCGGGATTCGATTTGGACAGCGAGGAGACTTCATTGCGGAGCTATGGAGGTGGAGGACCGGATCTACAAAGGTTGTATTTCCGTTCTTTTAGTTAAGTTGTTAACCAGTTGCATTTGTCGTCTATATATCTAGTTAACGATCCGTATTAGGGTTTCTCGGCACCCGTAAAATTTGAAATTGGCATGGTTGATGCCTTGTGAGAACTCATTAGCGTGCCCAGGAACCCTACATAAGCTACTAAACTGCTTTAGTGCTAAGTGAAAGGGGCTACAACCTTTGTAGATCCAGTCCACCACTCCTTTAGCTCTGTGATGACGTCCCTCCGCAGCAACCATCGGAATCCTGGACTCTTGCGGTGGTTTCATCGAAGAAGTGATCGGCTAGGTCGATGACTTCGATGCCGAAGATGATCTACGTCGAGGCGACTCTAACTCGAGCTCCAACTTCACCAAGTCGTGAAACTTGTGAAGAAAACACCCTATACTACATGGCAAGTGGTAGAGGATGAAGAAATAGGAAGTGGGTTCACTTTGGATTTAGATTTCTCACTTGGATTCATCACTTGAAATTTTCAAGTAAGCTTTCTTCACCTCTTGAAGAAGATGAAGAAGAAGAAAGAAAAAGAATTATGAATTAAAATAATTCAAGTGAATCTTATCATTTAGCAAACATGGGTGAGTTAACTAGTGTAGAGAATAAACTAGGGTTTAGGTTTAATGGTTAGGTTAAGGCAAAAGACAAAATGGCAAAGACTTTCAAAGCTTCATGAAGCTTCATGGATAAAACAAAGCATGCCTCCATTTTATTCTTTGCCAAAATGAATAAAGTAAATAAATAAATAAATCAAACCCTAACCATTAACCTAATCATAGTCAAAAGTAAACACACACCCAAGTTTGCATGTATCATCAAACATGATACAAACTAGTGCACAAACATATATCATATATACAATGTGCACATTCAAGTGAGATAATCAATCTTAAGTGAACCAATACTAGTTAATGTAAAGTAATATATCAAATATATAATTATACATTAAATCATTAAATCAACACCTGATTTACCGATCCGGTCATATCGCATATGACCGACAAATATCCAATATATCGACTTATCGAATCAATCCTCGATTCGATAACTAGGTTATATCGCATACAACCAATCGATACATTCATCGCGAGAATAGAATACGGTATCACATACACGCATTATTCTCAGTCCCGCACATATCTCATATGCGCTCCTATTTCGTTTCCCTTGAGCCAGGAAACCTCTGTGTAGGACTCTAAAGACTCGTCAATACACCGGCAGCAGGTGATGATCATATCAAACACCCACAAGCCGCAAGCGGTCTGCTAAACGTAACGGCCACCCGGGTATTGAGCGATCAGTAGATCAACGAGCAAGCCCGCTCACACTCCTATGAATCCAACCAGTAACACTTACCGTACAGTCTGGTCTCGTCGTCTGATATGTCGCATATCTTGTCTAGGGGTGGAAAACGTCAGACCCCAATAGCTCGATAAGTCGTGTCGATATGAGGTCTATAACAGTTCGAGAAACTACAGGTAACACTTACCAGTAAATCTCAGCAACCCTGGCCAGGGATTTCCGGTTATAGCCAATCGAACACAGCGCAACATCAACCCCTATACCGGGAGAGACGAATCCCCTCCTATCGCTTATTGCCTCCAGGTGATTCGGGACTGTACCCAAAAACCACCGTTTTGCACGCCCTCTTGGACGTGGTAAGGTGGAAATCAAAGCACAGTGGGAATCACACAAAGACTCTATGACGATCTCGGGTCTACAGACTAACCTGTACCAGTGTCACCAAAGAACTGCCATCAGACGTAAAGTATAATACCATCGGGAGTTCTCGGCGAGTCCGTCCAGTGTACCCAGTCTGCACTGAGCACCCGTATATCATCTCTGATGTCAAACACCAATGGATATGGGATCATCCATCGCCCATCTGTATGGGTCGAGAAGGTATACGCTAGTCTACTCTGGTATATCGATGCCCCGTCTCGATACACCCACGACTAGGGACCTTGAAGGATGTACTTATAGACTTCCATGTCCCCACTAGTATGATCCGCATCATAGTCCAGGTAGTCAAGTACACATCCTAAGGGCTTTACCAACATGTAACAGAGAGACAATCAGTGTACACGTTAAGGTAAAGATCAACCAGATAGCATACTATCATGTCGAGCAAGAAAGTCCTCCCTATATATGTCCAAACATCCACTACAATATACATCCTATGTATAGTAATGGCCTCTAGGGCATACATATAACTAACAATCTCCCACTTGCACTAGGGCCATCTGATAGCAGTGGTTGTAGTATCTCATACTCAACCATCCCATAAAAGTCTCTCTCTGGGAAAAGGCCTTTGTGAGTGGATTCGCCGTGTTGTCCTCTGAGTCTGTTCTCCTAACCTCGATCACCCTGGAGATCAACCATCTCCATGATCAAGTGATACTGCCTTAGAATATGTCTGGATCACTAATTGGACGGACGTTCCTTGGCATAAGCCACAACTCCATTGTCACACAATGGGAGGAACAAAGTTCATCTCATGAACTAATATACACCCAGCAGCCTCTTTGGTAGCATCTTAAGTAGCGATGTATCCTGCCTTTATTGTCTAGTATGCCATGGTATCTAGCTTGGAACTCTTCCAACATACCGTCCCTTTACTAAGGGTAAAGACAATGCCTGTGACTGACATTCTGTCGTCCTTATCACCCTGGAACCTTTCCAGTGATTTTCCCCAGGATCAATTGATACCATCTCACTACAACCAGTGAGTATCCTAATATCCAATTAGATCTATCTCATAGATCCAAAACCCAGGATTTAGTAGGTATCACTTTGATCCTATATGGAGAATCATTGTGATAAGCGGAGATTGACCGAGCGTAGCATAAGAAACTCCTTCCCTATCAAGAGTATGTCATCCACGTACTCTACGAGGATCACCACCATACTCCCTACTACCTTTTTGTATATACAAGGTTCATCTACCATTTTGATGATGTCAAACTCTTTGACTATCTTATCAAAACAGATGTTCCAACTCCGCGATGCCTGCTTTAATCTTATAAAGTATCTTGTACACGTTTCCGCTGCTCCCACTGTCTACGAAGCCCTCTGGCTGTGTACTTACAGACGCTCTCTTCTAAAACATCTTTTTAGAAAAGCAGTCATGACACCCAACCGCCAGATATCGTAGTCATGGTATGTAGCCGTGGCAAGTAGGATCTGGATGGACTTAAGCATAGCAGCTGAAAAAGGTTTCATCATTATCCACGCCTGGTCGATGATGAAAACCTTTAACATGTCTAGCTTTGAAAGTCTCAACTTTTCCATCTACACCAAGCAATCTTCTCAAGATATACTTGCTCCTGATGGGGATTTAACCCTTCAGCCAAAGTTCATACTTTGTTGGTGTAAAAGGATTCCATCTCAGATCGCTAAGCATCCAGCCATTCTTATAGAGTCTTACTCCTAATGGCCAGCTCGAAACTAGTTGGGTCATCATCTCATGATGCAATCCTCGCTCCCACTATCATCGAGAAACCGAAGTATCTCAGGCGGATGAGGAACCCTACAAGATCGGCGGAGAGGCAGAGGTTCATTGGTAACTATTGAATCCTTTGGTTTTACCAAATCATTAGCTGTAGTTTGTATAGCTGGGACTTTTCCAGTGCTACAGAACTGACCTTGCCTCGATCTTGTCCGGATTTTGCTTTTAGACATAGGCCGGACAACCCCAAATCTTAACTGACATAAGAGATGTGCTCTTCCCTTTCCATATCACATATGAAGTGGTAGGCATCTGATTTGATTTGAACTCTATTCAATAGGTATGCAACTTCATAAGTGCATAACTCCCAAAAGGAAATAGGAAACTCAGTAGTACTCATCATAGAGAACACCATATCATATAGGGTGTTATTGCTCCGCCCCGATATACCATCGTGCTATGGTGTATACGGAGGAGTAATGCTGAGAGAGAATCTCATTCTCCTTTAGAATAGTCCAGGAATTCCATGCTCAAGTATCCTCCTCATTGATCACATCAAAGGACATAATACTTATACCCGTTTTGGTTCTCTACTTCTAACTTATATTCTGTGAATATCTCAAAAGGTGCGGACTTATGTTTCAACAGGAACATATGTCTGAATCTTGAGAGATTATCAGAGAATGTAATGAAATACAAAGAACCGGTCTTGGCATGTGTAGACAGGGGACCTACATACATCAACATGTAACATCCCAAGAGTTCACTAACTCTTTCTCTGTTTCCAATAAACAGAGCTATGGTCATCTTATCTCTGTGACATGACTGGTAAGTTTCACAAGATGTAAATTCAAACTAATTTAAATATGCATCTAAATGTAACTTCAGCCAGTCGGGTCGCATTGATATGACCTAGTCTATAATAACTCAAGAAGGATTCGTTCATATCTGAACTCTTCCTCTTGTGTGTGTTCCGTATACTAAGAACTGTAGTTTGATTTAGACCATCAATGCTTTTAGATAACGTGCCTGAACCGATCAACTTTTGATATAGGAAATGTTCAAAACATTATCCAACAATACAAAATTTTATTATTTCTTTACTAATAAAGAGACTGATATGATTTTGTATATCAGGTTCGGTATCTAATAACATTCGTTCAGGATTAATGTATTTGGAATACATGGTGACAGTGACCAACAGACTTGGCTGCAACACTTGCACCGTTTTCTGTCTCATGAAACTTATCACCCGTTCTCAGTTCTCTACCTTTCTGTAGCCCTATGTATCAGATTACATATCTGGGATCCTGATCCGGTATCTAATACCCAAGACGTAGAGGATACAGAGAAACAGTTCTTTGTAATGAACACACCCGAAGGAGATGCATCATATGCACTTTCTTCATTTGGGCAGCACGGGAAATCAGGTATTCCCCAATTTCCTACTCGGTCTTATAACAATTATAAGTTGGAGCAGGACCAACGTTCCCCAGCTCAGTATAACAAGCGGGTTCGGTCAATAATCCGTATTATTATCTTGATTAAGGCGTGATATGGTCGCTACCAGGAGAGAGAGAGAAGAAAACACTATGCGTATGCTCTTGCAAGAATAGATTGGTTATTATTTTATCTAATCAGGATGGCTCCCACTGTTTTTATCAAATCTTCCTTCAAACCCTAAAAGGAAAGACTAGCCGGGATTAATTACACACTACAAGTTCGCCAATCTTTCAGCCAGGCCAGTGTCGGTACTTTGAGGGAGGTCCCCCGTGCTTTCGCACGAACCTAATTAATGTAAACCTCGTTTTCCCAGAGGCGTAACCTCGTTAACACCTTTCTAGACACCTACTTGATCGGCTAATTGTAATGTGTAAAACTCTCCCAGGAGTAACTCTTACTCGCAGTGGGTATCGGGATCCAACTATCTCATAGAAGGTATGCAATCTCATTGCAAATTTCAACACTTGAAATTCCCGATAATTTTGCCCCTAGCGTCCTATGACCTTGACGCAGGCCAACAAACCATAGTGCGCTAGTAAAGTTCAACCCGTCATTTCCTGATTGAATTAAACCCACCCGCATGACCCTTGACGCAGGCCAACAAAGTCGCACGACTACCCTAATCCAATCTGCATCATATGCATAAGCAGATAAATACTAGTTAGCTACCGCACACTACGCCTTGGCGCAGGCCAACAAACGTAGCACGAATACTAACTACCACTTATCTGAAATGACGGAGGGCTACGACAGGTTTTTCTGAAAACCTATTGCGTAATGAACTTGATATCGTTGTAAAATCAAATGATTTTAAAATGGAGTGTTTTTTAGGCTTTTCTAGTTTTGCTAAAGGGGTTGCTTCCGGTGAAGGGATCGTCGGCCCTTTCCTCATCGAATAAGGTGCAGGATATGTCATATATATCACTGTGCAAAGCAAAAACTCTTAAAAGTAATCAAAAGACAAACCGAGGGTTGTAGCATCTGCCAGTTATTGCTAAAGGGGTCACTCCCGGCGAAGGAATCGTCCGCCCTTTCCTCATCGAATAAGGTGCAGGATATATCATATATACCGCTGTGCAAAGCAAGAACTGTAGCTACCTGTTTTATTTTTGAAATTCGATTCCACAACATCTTAGGTTTCTTTTCTTTCATTAATCATATTAATGAAGTCCCATCATTTAAGTACCTAAACATTACTGATAAATACGACGTACACTTATGCCATCCGCATTCGCCTCGATGTCCCCTCGTGCACCGTTAGGTTAGGTAACTAACGGCAGAGCGGGGCAGGGCTAGCACGGGTGTAAAACATAAGTAACGTCTATATAATATATCATATATACTATATACAATATCTATCTGAGTAAATTACATGATCACATCACAGATAACGCAGCAGAAAATATCATATGAAATATTGGATATACTAGGACGTCCGTGTTTTCAATACGAGCCAGTATAAAACACGGATTCCACGGTCGCGATGAATAGCCAAAACCCACACCCCTAGACCCCTACGAGAGCGGCAAGCAACCTTACCAATTCTAGAGTTAGGAGACCCGGACTCGACACCTCGAGATGGTCTCCCACTGGACCCTAGAACCCGGTTACTTGTGCTCCCCTCCTTGGGTCTATCCTAGTGCGGAAAAGTAAATAATATACAAAAGGTGACATCTTCCACAACCTGGAAGCGCCCCAATAAAAGAATATTACATACAAGTTTTTACATGAATGAAAATGAAAAACACTCATCTCACGTAAAACCCCCCGGCTATTCAATCACAACGATCCAATATAACATATCCAGCAACACATAACATCATATGTCATCAACGTAAGTAAATATGCCCATCCCAATTGTCGTTGACATATAGCAACGAAACCGGCGATATCACATATTACACTTACGGTCGCAGAAAAGAAAGTGTAAAACTACAACAGTTGGAATCCACAAACTCTTTAGACATCGCATGCCTAATCAAATGAATTCCTTAGACATCACATGCCTAACAATTATAAACCCCGCATTTTAGTCTCATTTATCGAAAACTCTTTTCAATATCTAGTCGGGCAATTCAACAAGATTTCTGGCATCCTGACCGAATGCTCGTCGCAAACTTTAGTAGACGGCCGCACCCCCGATACCGTCGATGAAGTGCACTAAGGTGGAACACCGCTGCCGCGAGCACCCGAACAGATGCTTTCAGCGACGGAGTTCTCCTACAGTCACTTGGTCGGGGCTATTGAGCGTAGCTATCTATTAAGTTTACCGGCGAGTATCCGCGTACGCTACGTGATTGCGACGGACTTTTGATCGCATCAAAACTCCGTGGCAACCGATCAAGTGAGACTAAACTGCTATGTTTATAACATTCATTTTGTTATCTCATAACTGCTTGTGGATTCCAAATATTGTATCACATTCCGGATAAATAGAAAATGTTTAAATTTCCGATCGAATAATCAAACACCCAAGTTTTCCCGAAAAGCTTAACACATTAAATATGTTCAAAAACATTCACTTCATGCCACAGTACCAACAGTCCAGCCGTAGAAGGGTCAAGCCAACGCCTCACATGTGGCACGCCGTACTGCCCCAAACCCTAAGGTTCAAAGGGCAGTTCAAGACGGTCACATAATCGAGTTAAGGTTTGTTGTCTTCTAGAGGGTCCATCGCGTTACTTGCACTACTTAGAACGTTCTTAAACCATGGAAAGATCCAACACTTGGAAATTTCCCGATAGGGGAAAAAGTAGGTATTTATATCCGGTCGAACCTTTTTAACATGTTCTAAATTTACCCGGAAAAACAATAACGAAGTCAAAATTCCCGATCGAATCGAGGATTACAAAATAAACCCCAGAATACTCAACACTTGAGTCAGATTAAAAATACCCATAAAATAGTAACCACAGAGACAAGAATTACTGTGTAAAAAACCGTCCCTAATAAGCTTAACTTGCCGCGGAACCGCCGCCAAAGGTGGCTTATTGCCGCGGTTCCGCGGCCATGTTAAGGAATTGGGGGCTCGTTTTTCACCATAATTCATATTTTTCCCTGCTGAATTTTTCAAGTATTTTTAATTCTGAAAAATCACAGATTTTAAAAATGGACCAGAGAGGGGTGTATTTCGTCGTATTTGGGTTCGATCAGGGTTCTAACTTCGTTAACGCATCGCCTAAGGCTCTAGCAAGGCTCTGATACCACTGTAGGGATCCTAGGCACACTCAAGAGGTTCCACAAGGCATCAACCATGCCAAATTCAAAAAATTAGGTGCCGAGAAACCCTAATATAGATCGTTAACTAGAAATTAGGCGAAACTACAAGCTACTAAACTGCTTTAGTGCTAAGTGAAAGGGGCTACAACCTTTATATATCCGATCGACCACTCCTTTAGCTCCGTGATGACATCCCTCCGCTGTAACCATCGAAATCCTGGACTCTCGCGGTGGTTTCATCGAAGAAGTGATCGGGCTAGGTCGATGACTTCGATGCCGAAGATGATCTACGTCGAGGCGACTCTAACTCGAGCTCCAACTTCACCAAGTCATGAAACTTATGAAGAAAACACCCTATACTACATGGCAAGTGGTAGAGGATGAAGAAATAGAAAGTGGGTTTACTTTGGATTTAGATTTCTCACTTGGATTCATCACTCGAAATTTTCAAGTAAGCTTTCTTCACCTCTTGAAGAAGATGAAGAAGAAGAAAGAAAAAGAATTATGAATTAAAATAATTCAAGTGAATCTTATCATTTAGCAACCATTGGTGAGTAACTAGTGTAGAGAATAAACTAGGGTTTAGGTTTAATGGTTAGGTTAAGGCAAAAGACAAAATAGAAAAGACTTTCAAAGCTTCATGAAGCTTCATGGATAAAACAAAGCATGCCTCCATTTTATTCTTTGCCAAAATGAATAAAGTAAATAAATAAATAAATCAAACCCTAACCATTAACCTAATCATAGTTAAAAGTAAACACACACCCAAGTTTGCATGTATCATCAAAAATGATACAAACTAGTGCACAAACATATATCATATATACAATGTGCACATTCAAGTGAGATAATCAATCTTAAGTGAACCAATACTAGTTAATGTAAAGTAATATATCAAATATATAATTATACATTAAATCATTAAATCAACACTTGATTTAACGATCCGGTCATATCGTATATGACCGACTAATATCCAATGTATCGACTTATCGAATCAATCCTCGATTCGATAACTAGGTTATATCGCATACAACCAATCGATACATTCATCGCGAGAATAGAATACGGTATCACATACACGCATTATTCTCAGTCCCGCTCATATCTCATATGCGCTCCTATTTCGTTTCGCTTGAGCCAGGAAACCTCTGTGTAGGACTCTAAAGACTCGTCAATACGCCGGCAGCAGGTGATGATCATATCAAACACCCACAAGCCGCAAGCGGTCTGCTAAACGTAACGGCCACCCGGGTATTGAGCGATCAGAAGATCAACGAGCAAGCCCTCTCACACTCCTGTGAATCCAACCAGTAACACTTACCGTACAGTCCGGTCTCGTCGTCTGATATGTCGCATATCTTGCCTAGGGGTGGTAAACGTCAGACCCCAATAGCTCGATAAGTCGTGTCGATATGAGGTCTATAATAGTTAGAGAAACTACTGGTAACACTTACCAGTAAATCTCAGCAACCCTGGCCAGGAATTTCCGGTTATAGCCAATCGAACACAGCGCAACATCAACCCTCTATACCGGGAGAGACGAATCCCCTCCTATCGCTCATTGCCTTCATGTGATTCCGGACTGTACCCAAAAACCACCGTTTTGCACGCCCTTTTGGACGTGGTATGGAGGAAATCAAAGCACAGTGGGGATTACACAAGACTCTATGACGATCTCGGGTCTACAGACTAACCTATACCAGTGTCACCAGAGAACTGCCATCTGACGTAAGGTATAATACCATCTGGGAGTTCTCGGCGAGTCCGTCCAGTGTACCCAGTCTGCACTGAGCACCCGTATATCATCTCTGATGTCAAACACCAATGGATATGGGATCATCCATCGCCCATCTGTATGGGTCGAGAAGGTATACGCTAGTCTACTCTGGTATATCGATGCCCCGTCTCGATACACCCACGACTAGGGACCTTGAAGGATGTACTTATAGACTACCATGTCCCCACTAGTATGATCTGCATCATAGTCCAGGTAGTCAAGTACACATCCTAAGGGCTTTACCAACATGTAACAGAGAGACAATCAGTGTACATGTTAAGGTAAAGATCAACCAGATAGCATACTATCATGTCGAGCAAGAAAGTCCTCCCTATATATGTCCAAGCATCCACTACAATATACATCCTATGTATAGTAATGGCCTCTAGGGCATACATATGACTAACACATGTTTGAGCGCAGATTGAGCTGTTGCTTGTTTTGCGGTCAGGGCGAGCTCATCATGGACGAGGGTTGACTATTGTATTTTCTGGTGACATGGGAACGTCTCGAGTTAGCGTTTTTGTTGTGACCTCTCGGATGAGGCGAGTGTTTAGTTTTGCACCGGATGATCGGGCCATTGATAGAACTTCCAGTTGCTAGAAGACTGTTGATGTACAACATACTGTTGGAGATAGTGCCCTCAGAGTCAATTATTAGATCACAGGCACGTAATTGTAATGATTGAGGGAGGACCTATGCCGATAGGACAGTCTTACTCAAGATGATAGTATGCTATCTGGTTTATCTTTATCATCGTGTACTGCTTTAGGTGACCTTACAGGTCACTATTGCGCATTGATAGAGCCCTTAGGATTCTTGCTTGACGGCCAGCAGTATGATGGCGATCATATACGTGGGAGCTGGGGTCTATAAGCACATCCTTAAAAGGTCCCTAGTCGTGGGAGTTTTTGAGACAAGGCATCGATACTCCAGAGTAGACTAGTGTATACAGTCGAGACCCCGACGAGGGGCGGTAGCCGGTCTCACAAGCCACTGGTGTCAGTTGGTTCACCTAAGATGTATACAGGTTCTCATTAGGTTATGAGTACACCGGACAGGACTCGCCGAGAACATGCTGGTTGGTCTTATACCTGACGTCAGATAGCAGTTCCCTGGTGACATGTGTACAGGTTAGTTCATCGACCTGAGATCGTCATTTGTCTCGTGTGAGTTCCCACTGTACTTTGATTACTACCCTACCACGCTCAAAGGAGACGTGCAAACAGGTTTTAGTTGGGTACAGTCCCGAGCCACATGGAGGCAGTGAGCGGATCTGCACGGGTTCGTCTCTCCTGGTATTGGGGGTGAGGTCGCGCTGTGTCTAGGAGAGCCATTACACGAAGTCCTTGGCCAAGGCAGGAAATTTATTAGTAGGTATTCCAGTAGTATCTCAGGGTGTTCTGGGCTACACTCCAACACGACTTGTACCGCTTTTGGGGGTCTGACTTTCACCAACCCCCTAGGCCCGCCATGCGATGCTCATAGACGAACGGACCGGACTGTACGGATATTGTCACTGACAGGCTCAGTAGGGTGTCAGGATGAGTTTGCTCATCGACGTCCCTTTTGGTCAATACCTGGTAGCCCGTTACGTATGGCTAATACCTCTGACGTGCTAGTGGTTAAATCCACAACCAAAGTATTGACGAGTCTTTAGAGTCCCCCACAGACCGTTTCTCAAGTTTCGGGCAAAACGCTGTAGAGGCCGTATGGAGATATGGCAGGGTTCGATCATATACGTACGGTTTTGCACGGATCATTATCGGACGGATAATACCAGCGGGCTTTGGTTTAAACCGGATCCTAGTATTGTACTGTGAAGACTTGTCTCATTGCATTTGTATTCGGTCGCAATACAAATGCGGGTATGTATATACGGTCGCGGGGTTTTCCTGTAATTTATTACGGGATCAGTTTTTTTGAAGTTGCCAGCTTGCTTTCCGTTTCGGCCATTTTCCTTTGTTTCCTTTCTTTGGCTGAATTTTTGGTGGAGGGGGTTATTTGCAATTGTGCAATTAACAATTGAGAAGACTTTTGCATCATGATGCTTTCATGATGGTGCACCATCCATTGACTTCATTTGACTTCCTTGGATAATCATTGCTTGACTTTTGTGTGATGGGATGAGTGATGGGTTTTGGAGTGAGGTTTTTGTTGTAATGATTCTTGATCATCATTACCCTTTTCTCTCTCTTTGATGTATTATTGCTTCCCCCCTTTTTTGTTTAGCTCTCTCTCTCATTCTCAACACAAGTGGCCGGCCACACTTGTAGAGGGCTGTCCAAAAATTGGAGTGAGGATTTTGATCTCTTGATGTTTGCAAAAATCCCCTTGTTCATCTCAAAAAGCTTTCATCTCATTCCTCCACTAAAACCATGGCAACTTCATACACCAATGAGACATAGAGTTCTACACTATTCTACAGCAAGTCTTGGACACGTCGACTCGCTAACTTTGTGTCCGAGTTGCCTCGGTCCAGAGGTGGGAGCCCGTAAAAGAACCAGGCGATGTGGTGCCCTTCCGACGAGGAGATGAAGACCGGAGATTCCGCGGGGAGATCGGGACGACGACGAGAAGACCGAAGGACACGGATCGCTCGGTATATCTCTCTACCCGTTCTCTAGTTAACTAGGAGTAGGTTAATGGCCCGATCCGGGTTTATAGTGCGCGGTGGTGCCGGTTTTAAAGTTTAAAGAAAAGTATCGTTTCCGCATTTTAGCCTCGGATTGACGGCCGGGGCGCTGCCGTGCACTTACACTGGTATCAGAGCCACCCCATTAACATAGTCTAGCTTGCTCTAACATGTTTACAAGTTCGATCGATCAGATTTTCCAAAACCACATTTTTGTTGAATTAGTTTCTGTCGAATTTTTTTTGGCTCGAAAATTTTTTCAGTGTGTTGCAGAAATACATGCAGGGAATTCTATGAGTTCTGTAAAAATTTGGTCACCTGTTATTACTGTTAAGCCGCGGAACCGCGGCGAAACCCATGCTTGGGCCGCGGTTCCGCCGCCACTTAGACTCCTTACTGCACCAAATTTTTACAGAGGGTCTTAGACTTGGAAATGGGGGTTTTGGTATATTCTATTTGGGCCCAGAATTTTTAGAGTGCTACAATTGTGCTTGGGGCCCACTTCGAGAAAATTTAGTCGATCGAAAATTTTAAACATGTTAGTTCACAGTATTTACATTAAATCTGCGACCGTGATTGTCATTTGATCGGTAAATCCTGTCTAACTGTTATAGCCCTTTTAGACGGATTTGCGAACGTGACATTCACGTTGATGTTCTGTGTTGTGCTGTGATGTTGCGGATTGGTCGTGGGGGATAGCCTGGATGCAATGGCAGTACAGTTTGGTTTATTATGTACATTTGATATTGCGGGGCGAGCATCCGACATGTGGACTGCCGTCACTGCCTGTTTGTATATTATTCTTTTGGCGCACGACCGGGCTGAGGTCGATGTACCCGTTGTATGTATATTTTACTTTCTGTACTAGGATTACCCCGCGGAGGGGTTCACGGATAGCCGGGTTCTAGAGAGCAACGGGCCCGCATCTCATGGCATTGGGACGGAGGGGGCTTTACTCTAGAATTGGCGGGCTATTCGCCTCACTCGTAGGGGGTACAGGTTGACCCAGGAGGGGTGCCCAAGTTACCGGATTCCGTGAAGTGCTGGGTGGTTTCACGTTGCTGAAGGGGGCTGCCTCGCTTCAGGTTTTGGAGGGTAACTTGCCGCGCCCGTAGGTGTGTAGGATTTCATTGCACAGGCTATCCACACGACCAGGGGAACGTCGGGTTTCAGTAGCGGCTCTATGAAACCCGGGGATCCCAGATATCTGTATTGTTCTGTGATGCTTATTACATTTCTGTGATGTTGCATTTTATCACGCCTTGAGCGAATATTATATATTGATATATATACTAGTAGATGTTGTATATGTTTTGCATCCGCGCTAGTCCAGTCCCCGCTCTGTCGTTAGTTAAGTAACCTAACGGGTAATGACGGGACCCAGTGGTGAATGCGGATGGCATATACGTACATCATTATTTTCGTTCTTTATTGGTGTGATCAATTGATAGGACTGCATTGATTCGGACCAATGCAAGCTAAACAAAGCTATTCTGATGTTGTTGGAACATTTTTCAAAAAGCTGTTATTGCAAGGACGTTCACTTTTGTCTTTCACAGTGGTATTCAGTTGGAATATCCTGCACCTCACTCGATGAGGCAAGGGCCGAGATCCCTTCACCGGGAGTGACCCCTTGGACAGAAGTTTGCGTCAGGGCAATAACTTCACTATAGTCATTTACTTTTGCTTTGCATCGTGGTATTCAGTTGGAATATCCTGCACCTCATTCTACGGGGAAAGAGCCGAGATCCCTTCACCGGGAGTGACCTCTTTAGCAAAGGTTTTCGCCACTATATTTTTTATAAAGCTATCCAGTTTCTCCAACAATATCAAGTTCATTACGTTAAAGGTTTTCGCCAGAAACCATTCGTAGCCCTCCATCATTTCAGTTAAATATTCGGCAGTATTCAAGCTATGTATTTTCACCTCACGCCAAGGCATAGTGATTGGTAGCTGCCGGATATTTATCTGTTGCATAGATAGAATGCGTTGGTTTGAGACAGTCGTACTGCCATTTTGGCCTACGTCAAGGATAGGTACGGGTGAGTTAAAATTAACCTGGATAATGATGGGTAGAACTTGACATGTGACTTATGACATTTTGACCTCACGCCAAGGTCATAAGAGCATGGGGTAAAAATCACATCGGGAGTTTCTAAAGAAACTAAAACTTGCTAGATATGCGCATACCTTCTGGAGTGTGATAACGTGAGCGGATTCCGTCACGTTATCATGCGATGATAGTTGGATCCCGATTCCCACTGATGAGTTGGTTTACTCCTCGGGTGATCCCGACTAATTCTTCTTTCAGGTTTGGAGGAGAATTTGACGGTACAGTGGGAGGTTTCCTGATTAGATAAATTGGTAACCATTCTGATCTAGGTTAGAGTGCACGCTGAGTGTTTCTTTTCTCTCTCTCTTTGGCAGCGACCATAACCCGACCCTTGATTCAGTGACCAAAATTAACCGAACCTTCTTAAACACTGGCTTTTGGATTGTCAGAGTTGCAAACCTCATTGCCACTCCTACTTTTACCCTTTTCTCCAGGACACCCCGTATTACTACGAACGTCCACTTCCATTGGATAAAACCATCGTATGGTTATATACGAACTCGAAGGAATTTATTCGAGGATGGTTTCCGGTTCTGGAGAAAACGAATAGGACTATTCAGTTGTCTTTTCCTTTTACCTTCTCTCAGGTTGCGAGTGCCCCTTAGATTAGGGGATAGTACACCTATTACGCAAATTGGATAGTCTTCTAACAAACCATAGGCAGGTACCGACCGGTAGGGAATGAAGAAAACCAATTAGCCTAACGATGGTGTACAGAAGGTATTATGTAAAGACAAAGAAAGGGATTAGAAGGAGGGCAAAGTAAATTGCGACTGCTATTCACGACCAAACCAAGTATTTCATTACCACTCCCACTTCACCTTTGTATTTCTCCAGGACACTGCGTATCACTACGAAGATCTACAGTTATTTGGATACTCCATCGTATGGTTATATACGAACTCGAAAGGAACTTGTTCCACTTCGGGGATGGATTCTGGTTCAGGAGAAATAGGAATAAGGTTTATTCGGTTGTCTTTTATCTTCACCTTCTATCGCATTGCGAGTGCTCCTAGGATTAGGACAGTACACCCATTATGCTTATTGGATAGTATTCTTCCAAACCATAGGCTGGTGCCGAACGGTAGGGAAAGAAGAAAACCATTTGGCCTAAAGGGGTGTGCAGAAGGTAATGACTAAAGACATATGAAGGGATGTGGAGAGGTGGCAAAGAAATATACGGTTACAGTTGTGAATATTATAATGGAAGAGGCATTACTAGGAAAACCAGTATACCCCTATGAAACATTTCACGTTTCAGTCTCACTCTGTAGTGTTAAAGGAAAACTGATTTTCCAATTAGACACTTGCTCCAGGGTATATATTTATCAGGTATGATTCTCACATCTGTATGGTTTTATAGATGATGAGTGGGAGTAAGTTATTGGGAATTAGGTGATCATCCTCATTATATCGGAATTCGTTGTAATTGGTGATATTTGAGGAAGTCACCTGGGTTGTTTGCCAGACGACAAATATTTGGTTTTGAATATCTGCTGTTATGCACCAATTTCAAATTAATACATCTGTATGTCTATTTTTATAGAGTGAGATATACCTTTTTGAAATTATGTCCATGACATTTACCTATATCAGTGCATGGTTAGGTAAGGAGCATTAAACAGCGGTGTAATTCTTCTTAACCATAAGTACAGTTTTTAACCTACAACGCACAGGGTTTGAGTTATTAGACTCAGAGGATATATACAGGGGATTGTATATTGTCCAGTGTCTATTAAGACAGAGGGGTTGGTCCTCGTACTATATTCGGTTTACTTATGACTTCTCTAATTTTAGACAAGTGTTTAATAGAAACGCAAGGTCCGAAGTTTTGAGAAGTTATAGGTATATGAATAAAGTAGAGAACCAGGTATTGCAAGTATCAGGATTCTTCAAGGCGATCGAAGATGTAGATACTTATGTATGGTATTCAGTTGATAGTAATGGATATTGAGAGAACTTGTCTCTCTTTCAGGTTACTCATATCTGGATAGGATTCCTAAGTTGAGTAACGCTGATGGGCCTCCTTCCATTTAGTTGACATACACTGGAGATAGCTGCATGATTTGAATCTGGTTCAATTAAATCAGTGCCTCTGTGTCTATATTGGATATAGAACAGTTCATATCTTAAAGATGTTAAGGTACGGGTAGTTGTCCAGCTTATGCTTAAAACTAGACTCTGGATAACTCAAGACACGTTTCTGTAATGGCTGTTTGTGGGTTGACCCAGGCTATGACGAGGGTTGACTTTCTACCATCTGGAAGATCAATAATGATATTGTTCTAGACTCGCCACAGTTTTAAGTAAAATGGATTTTTTTAGAAAACAGTAGTGGGAGTATGGTAGAACTGGAAGTGATTCCAGAACCGCAAACGATTACTGAAGATTTGATAAGATCCTAAAGATTCAATCTGGTTTGACATTCCATTGGCCACTCCGCAGATACGGTGGGTAACCTCAGGCACCCGAGAGGTACTCCGGTAGCCTCAAGGACGGTGACAGGGAGGTTCTTGTTTACCCAGACTTGCCATTGCTGTTGTTCCAGTCTACGAGACCCGGCAGGAGGATGAATATAGCGTCGTTCTGAACTGGCTTTAGAAGCGTACGTGTATATGACTCTGTCAGAGGGTTGTCGTAGTCAGTGCGAGCAGCGGAAGCATGGTGGACAAGTGGCTTATGTCTATTTATAGACTAAAACAGATATAGAGGAGATAGATCATCTATTTCTGACGTGACAGTCATAGGTTTGACTTCATCAGAATAGGGGATGGATCTGTTAAGAAAGTAGTAGGGTGTGATGTCCTGGTATTAGGATAACACACACAGAGTAGGAAGTGAAATTCCTATACTACGATCGGTTATACTTTGGTTGTCACACAGTAGTTTCTCTACATGGGACTTGGATATAATATCAAGACATTCTGGTTACTGGATCTATGGTTTTAGATCTGGATTTGGGTATTTTCCCAATCAGGCTACTTAGACAGCATTCTGAAGGTGTTTTAGAATGGACGACTCCAGGCATGGTAGTGTACCTGCAGGTGATGGAGTCACCCTCTCTAAAGGTGTCTTACAGACTAAAGTGGAGAGGGATGTGCATGATTGGCAGATCACTTGCTTAGGCAATTGAGTCAATCATGAGATATCAAGTACCACACCAGATATTGTTTTTGCACGAGATGCAATATGTTGATATTGATCCAATCCTGGAGAAACGATCGGAAGCAGTTTTAGAACATAAGTGGATGTTCTAGGGATATGATAACGACAGCCTCATTCGGGAGACAGTTATCATTCCAGGCTTCCAAGGTGACCTGGATGACAGAGTGACTGTCAGAGTTATAGTTTTCCCTCTGACGAGGGGCAGTATTTTAGACAGGTGGTCCAGGTGGATACTGAGGGAGGCATGGCGCAGGATACTGATTAAGTTCAGTTGACGAAACAGTCTAAGAAGTTTGGATTTGGAGTTCATTTATGAGCTAGGTCCCATCAGACATCCAAACATATTCTAAGACGGGTATTGCTCATTTCGGGAGATGGCTTTCTCCGCGAACTTGAGATAAAGAGAGACATAGAAAGAAACATCAGAGCGGATCCACTCACTGAGGCTATTCCTCGAACGCAATAGTTTCGCAAACAAGCTTTGTGAGACTGATTAGTAGAGGAGTTGGGTGTTCGGTATCACACGGGCTGTGAGTATGCGACATCGCAATAATTAGCCTTGAGTGCAAGTGGGAGAATGTTGGAGATAGTGCCCTCAGAGTCAATTATTGGATCACAGGCATATGATTGCAATGATTGAGGGAGGACCTATGCCAATAGGACAGTCTTACTCAAGATTATAGTATGCTATCTGGTTTATCCTTATCATCGTCTACTGCTTTAGGTGACCTTACAGGTCACTATTGCGAATTGATAGAGCCCTTAGGATTCTTGCTTGACGGCCAGCAGTATGATGGCGATCATATACGTGGGAGCTGGGGTCTATAAGCACATCCTTAAAAGTTCCTAGTCATGGGAGTTTTCGAGACAGGGCATCGATACTCCAGAGTAGACAAGTGTATACAGTCGAGACCCCGACGAGGGGCGGTGGCCGATCTCACAAGCCACTGGTGTCAGTTGGTTCACCTAAGATGTATACAGGTGCTCATTGGGTTACAAGTACACCGGACAGGACTCGCCGGGAACATGCTGGTTGGTCTTATACCCGACGTAAGATAGCAGTTCCCTGGTGACATGTGTACAGATTAGTTCATCGACCTAAGATTGTCATTTGTCTTGTGTGAGTTCCCACTGTACTTTGATTACTACCCTACCATGCTCAAATGAGACGTGCAAACAGGTTTTAGTTGGGTACAGTCCCGAGCCACATGGAGGCAGTGAGCAGATCTGCACGGGTTCGTCTCTCCCAGTATTGGGGGTGAGGTCGCGTTGTGTCTAGGAGAGCCATTACACGAAGTTCTTGGCCAAGGCAGGAGATTTACTGGTAGGTATTCCAGTAGTATCTCAGGGTGTTCTGGGCTACACTCCGACACGACTTGTACCTCTTTGGGGGTCTGACTTTGACCCCCTAGGCCCGCCATGCGATGCTCATAGACGAATGGACCGGACTGTATGGATATTGTCACTGACAGGCTCAGTAGGGTGTCAGGATGAGTTCGCTCATCGACGTCCCTTTTGGTCAATACCTGGTAGCCCGTTACGTATGGCTAATACCTCTGATGTGCTAGTGGTTAAATCCACAACCAAAGTATTGACGAGTCTTTAGAGTCCCCCACAGACCGTTTCTCAAGTTTCGGGCAAAACGCTGTAGAGGCCGTATGGAGATATGGCAGGGTTCGATCATATATGTGCGGTATTGCACGGATCTTGATCGGGCGGATAATACTAGCGGGCTTTGGTTTAAGCCGGATCTTAGTATTGTACTGTGTAGATTTGTCTCATTGCATTTGTATTCGGTCGCAATACAAATGCGGGTATGTATATACAGTCGCGGGGTTTTCCTGTAATTTATTACGGGATCAGTTTTTTGAAGTTGCCAGTTTGCATTCCGTTTCGGCCATTTTCCTTTGTTTCCTTTCTTTGGCTGAATTTTTGGTGGAGGGGGTTATTTGCAATTGTGCAATTAACAATTGAGAAGACTTTTGCATCATGATGGTTTCATGATGGTGCACCATCCATCGACTTCATTTAACTTCCTTGGATAATCATTGCTTGACATTTGTGTGATGGGATGAGTGATGGGTTTTGGAGTGAGGTTTTTGTTGTAATGATTCTTGATCATCATCGCCCTTTTCTCTCTCTTTGATGTATTATTGCTTCCCTCCTTTTTTGTTTAGCTCTCTCTCTCATTCTCCACACAAGGGGCCGACCACACTTGTAAAGGGCTGTCCAAAAATTGGAGTGAGGATTTTGATCTCTTGATGTTTGCAAAAATCCCCTTATTCATCTCAAAAAGCTTTCATCTCATTCCTCCACCAAAACCATGGCAACTTCATACCCCAATGAGACAAAGAGTTCCACACTATTCTACAGCAAGTCTTGGACACGTCGACTCGCCAACTTCGTGCCCGAGTTGCCTCGGTCCAGAGGTGGGAGCCCGTAAAAGAACCCGGCGATGTGGTGCCCTTCCGACGAGGAGATGAAGACCGGAGATTCCGCGGGAGATCGGGACGACGACGAGAAGACCGAAGGACACGGATCACTCGGTATATCTCTCTACCCGTTCTCTAGTTTGCTAGGAGTAGGTTAATGGCCTGATCCGGGTTTATAGTGCGCGGTGGTGCCGGTTTTAAAGTTTAAAGAAAAGTATTGTTTCCGCATTTTGGCCTCGGATTGACGGCCGGGACGCCGCCGTGCACTTACACATACCTCAGATATCGTGATGTCGCCTACCGTGCAAACAGATGACCCAGCTTTTGTTGAGATTGACGGGATGTCGCTTTTAGAGCTTACGAGCTGAGACCGCCGGAGCTTCCAGGAAGAAATGCGACAGGGGATAACTAGTCTACCCCGAGTTGAGAGACGAAGGCAATTCGTCAGATTGATGCGCCAACGCAGGCCCAGTTGAGTTGATGATTTTCAATGTGGAGAGTCTTACTTAGATCTAGAGCAGACCGATCCAGAGAGGACCATCGATGTATCGCCTTTCTTGGAGGATTGAGGAAATGTTTAGCATGCGGACGAAGGGTATTCACATGTTTTATAGGCGAAGCAAAAAAGTTCGAACGAGTATCAGAAAACCATTTTTCCCAAGTTTAAAGTGTTCGGAGGAACATGCAGGTAATTCTGTGGACTCTCTAGAAGAATAAAACCCTAACTCGACATGATAACCATGGAACCGCTTTTGAACCTTAGGGTTTGCGGCAGTTTAGCGGTGCCATCAGTGAGGCTTGGGTTTGCCCTTCTACGGATGGTCAAGAGGTACTGTGGTATGTACCAGATATTTTTAGACTGTGCTCAGGTGTTGAGCTTTCGGGAAATTATGGGACTTCGATGACTCGATCGAAAAGTTTGACGTCGTCCGGATACCATGTGATAAGAGACCAGTAAGCTGACCAGCTTCGGATATAAGACCTCACCCAGATGCGTTGTGAGCTGATCGAGAACGGACAAGTATTGAGCATTCCTCCGATGGTTGGGACAAGTTTCCGAGGACGTGTTCGGCTAGAGTTCTTCTATAGAGTGATGAAGATACCGAGTTCGCGATTTCGAGTCTGTGCGAGAGACTTCGGATTGACCGTGGCCGAGAACAATAGTAGTACACAGACAGCAAGACGTGACGTCGAAGCGGACGATGATAAAGACGAGTGGAGCCAGAGGTTCATGCGAGATGCTGACGATCTATTGCTACTCCCCGTCGAAATGAGAGATCTGATATACATACAGAGGCGTTGGGATGCGGCCAATTCCCGAGGAAATGTTGTGCTGAGAACGCAGATGTCCAGAAAACGAGAACAGATTTTGTAAGAGTACCAGCCTCCGTACAGTTCGGCATAGGCGAGATCGGAAGAGACCTTGAGCAGGATTCCTTCCAGGACACTGCTGCAATGAGATTTTCACCCAGGATCAGTTGTGTCACATGTATTCAGAGAGCCAGAGGCCGACGCCAGTGACGTGCTGCTTTACGAGTGGTCTTACCAATTGGCCAAGAGATGACCAGAGAATTGTCAGAACGGAATCGTCCCCGTTAGCACACCCGACCGGGCCGACGAGCCGATGGAATGCGTGTAACGTTTTGAAAATCGTTTCGGTGAAATTTCGAAAAAACGGTAAAATAAGAGGGTTTTCTGTAAAAAGTCAAAATGCAAATATCTTTATTATAAAATTAAATATACATATTCTAGCTATGTAATTGCTAGTATTTGGTGTTTATTGAGCCACTGCTGAAATTTCAAATTTTCTGAAAATTTTTCCGAAATTAATTATTTTAATATTATTTTAAGCCGGTAAGAAAATACATTAAATTAGCGATAAATACAAATTTAAATGGGCTAATTTTATTCTTTAAAATCATGTTAATTAAAATCTAGTTGTAATATAATTTTTTAGTATTTTATTTCAAGTTTTAATTGATTTATTATATGGAAAACAAAAATATAGTTATTTTGAACTAAAACTTGCAAATATGGTATTGTGGGGGGTCTTTTTGCATAGAATTTTTTTGTAAAGTCTCTCACACTCACCCTCACTCCCCTTGGCCGGCCCCACACTATTGTAGCAGCCCAAGAATTTTATTTCCCTCTTTTTGACCTTAAATCATGTGAGAAATGGGTTAAAATAAGGTTTTTATATATAGTAAAGTAGGTGGGGGTATTATGGTAATTTGGGAGGGGCTTTGACTTGGATTCTTTTCCACAACTCCCCCACACCTCTCCCCACTCCCACCTCAGCCGAAATTCTGCTACAACAGCCCCCATCTTTTCCCCCCATTTTCCATCTCTTTTGCTTCAAAAATTGCCTCAAAATCCATCAAATAAATCCCAAAATCCAAATCCAACTCCTACCCATTTCTCATTAGCCAAACTTACATGGATCTAAGAGCATGGAAGCTACTTTTGGAGGCTAGAATTTGCATGCTAGATCCTTGATCTTGTGAGGTATAAATCAAGACCTTTTGTTAAATTGTTGTTTGAATACCTTAAATCAAGCATTATTAGTTATTAATTTGGATTTAATTGTATGTTTGGAAAAACATAGTAAGGGTTTATGAAATTCAAGTTAGGTTTTTGTGTATGTAATTGTGGTTGCAATTGTAGTTCTTCATATTGTGAAATGAAAACCTAATCAAATTTCTTGTTGTAAATTGTTAGTTTGGAATTGTAATATTTAAACTATATTGCTAGCTAGGTTTTTGTAAACCATGAATTTGATTATGAGAAAAATATAATTAGGTTTTTTCATGACTTCATTAACATTATTAAGTGTATTTTAATACTTTAGTTCATGAAAATCCAAGCTAGATTGTAGTTTGTGCATTTTGCTATAAAATTGTTAAAATTGGTTAATATTGCAAACTAGGTTTTTGAAATCGAATTAAATTGTGGGTTTAAAATTTACGTAATGGTTTCTATGGCATAATTAAGATATTAAGTTATCATCTTGGTCACTAGAATTGTTAAAACATCATGTTTTGTACAAAAACGGCGAATTGTGCTTGCTAGATTTTCGGAAAAATGACTTTTTAAGTGAAATTGGGGTTTTTGTGAATTTTAACCTATTTTATATTAAAATTAGTGTTCGTGAATGTGCAAATGAGTGTGTTGGGAGTTTTCTCGATGGTTTGGCATTTGTACGCCGACGTCGAGAGTTTTTGGTCGATTTGCGAAAGCAACCATAGGTTTTGACCTATGTGGGATTCGTGCGTCGTTTTGGTCATGAGTCGGATTTTAATGCGGTATGGTGCGTTATGATATGTAGGTACCCCATGTGGACTTCGAGACGACAAGCAAGCGCGTGGCGACGTCGGCACCGGCGAATGAGGACCAGGTGAGTAGATTTATATCTACGAGGAGAAGTCGGGTGGATGGCGTATAGCACCCCCGCAGTCCGTGGTGGTGTATACGGATGCGTATACACACCAAAAATTAGTATATGTTATTTGGGATTAATAACGATGTTAGGATGGATATTGGTGTGTTGGATTACTTTAGTGTTGCGAACCCTAGGGTAGTGTTGCACTACACATACACACATACATACTTGCATACATTCCTTTTTATATGTGCTCATGAGATTCTTTGTAACACCCGAGCCCAATAGTACTATTCCTGTTACTAGTTGAGGGTTACACATTGCTTATTTCAATTATCCTGATTGTTTGGTGCTTATGGTTAAATTTTAACCGGTTAAGTCATTTTGGCACGTAACAAATTTTAACACCTAAAATGAAATTAAAATATCCATGTTGGCCTACTCGTCGCCACTAGTCGCGTGGTAGCGTCCGCGTGTCGAGATTTCTTCCCGTTCGGTTAAACGGGCAAGTTTGGACGGCTACGCGCGCGTACAAGTGTCCGACTTGGGGGTATGCATTTTAATCATTAAACACCCCTTTTCAAAATTTGGAACCCGCTTAAAATCCTATAATTTGAATTTGGAACATTTGGGCGCAACCCGGGCGCGATTTGGAAATGTTTCATTTAGCGCCAAAATCCCAATTTAATTAATTATACTAAACTATAAAATATATTCGAAATATTAAACTGTTTAGGATTTTAACTAATCAAATCTTTTCAATCTCTTTAAAAATTTCCTTTTATTATCCCAGTATTCTTTCCAGCCAATCACGAGGGGGGGTTTCACCCTCGTGGGCCCCATCCCTCTCTCCGTCTCTCTCTCTCTCTAACAAACCCTCTCTCTCTCTTCCTTTAAATCCTCTCTCTCTCTCCTCATCAGATCTCTCTCTCTCCCTCTATATTTTCCTCACGTCCTCAAGCTTCACGCGAGAAACCCATCGCGAAACCCTCCGAACCCTAACCCTAGCCCCTCGTGGTTGCGCCGCCGACCTCCCCGCGACCTCGCCGTCGCCGTCCTCACCCCGCAGCTTCGACCGCAGCCTCCTCCCTCCTACTTCAGCGCCTGCCCCGACGCCACACCACCTGCGCGCTGTGCTGCCGTCGCCACCTCCCATCGCCGCCGACCACTCCTCATCGCCAGCGCCATCTTCCCCTCTCCTCTGCGATCCATCCAAGCACTTGGGGCCCTGCAGTGCAACCCCAGACGAGCCAAACCCGAGCCTGACCCTAGCACCAACCCCCGGGTCGCCGGAAAACGTGCCGACGATCCTCGCCGTCGTCACCAGAGCCACCTCCGTCTCCTCTCGATCACCAGAGCGGGCCAGCACCCCTCTACTCACCGCAGCACCCTCTTTACAACGAACCCAGAAAATTCCAGCCATCGTTGTTCGCCGTCGCTGCCTCGCCGGCGTCCCATCGCCGTCGAGCCCGTCGTGGTTGCCCTGGTGTCTCCCTGTAAGCATCCCTTTACTTTCCATTAGTGCTGGATTCCCCCCCCCCCCGCTGATCTTTGTTACGTATATCGTGTTGCTAACTTCGTTGCCGATGACTTTTGCCGGATTCCGACCGTGCCGTCATTTGGACCCGACGCTCCAGCGAAGTACCCTAGTCCGTGTGGTCCCGCTGTTCGCTGTTGGGACTCGATCCGTGGCCCGTGCACCCGTCTCGTGTTTTCTGCCGACATTGCATCCGTGCTTTCCGGTTTGCGAAACCGTCAAGGCAAGATTTCTTGCTACATGCTACGTTAACTAATTAAATATTTGACTCATAAAACGTGCTGTTTTAACTAAGTATTGTTACATGTCCTCATTGGACGAAGTGTGATATGCATTATAATACTGCCACCTAAATCGTATTTTGCCACCGTAACCTTAATGACAACTACCTGCTAATCATTTTACTATTTAGAGGATAATAGTCGCACACTTATATCTTTATTGTCTGCTGTTATTAATATTGCGCTACACTGTGATTATTGCACCCCAAGGGTGCTCGAACCTGGTAATAAGAGAATACAAATGTAACACCTTAGGATAAGGGTTAGTGAATAATTATAATTAAATAATGGTTTTTAATAAAAAAAGTTTACCAAACTGTGTTTTAAATATTTTTCCTAATTTAATAAATATTTTTCCAAAATTTTCCTAGGCTTGCACACACATGTGCATGTAAACTAGGGTTTTTAAATTTAGTAAATACCATAATTATTAACCATGGTGGGTTAATTGTAGGATTAATTCTTTTGGGTTATAAGTGAGTTTAATTAATTAGTTAAAAGGTTACTTTAATTTGAATTAGTTTTCTTTTGTGTGTTGACTTGTGAGAGAGAGGGAGTAGGCATCATGGCTCAAGCCATGCTTGCATTAAATGAAGAGAGAGAGAGAGGAGGGTGACTTTTGAGTGAGGAATTATTGTGGCTCTCAACTCCCCTTTGTTTTATTTTTCTTTCTCTCACACTCTCACACTCACACACACACACACTTACCTCTTCCCCAGCTCCAGAACCTGCACCAAGAAGCAGCAGCAGCAAGCACTCAGCAGCAACAGCAGCAGGCATTGGCAGCAGCAGCAGTGAGCAGCAGCAGCTCCAGCACCAAGTGCAGCCTCTTCTCTTCACTTCTTCACCTTCTTGCAGCTCCCTAGGGTTAAGTATGAGGTATATTTCCTAAACTTATTCCCTAGATTGCTTATTAGTGTGGTTTTGCTTCGGTTAGTGGATTTTAGTGCGTTTTAGTACGATATGGGGTATTTAGAGGGAACTTTGTGCTAAGGTGTTGTGTTAGGGTTTCAGTAGCTTGTTAGTGAGTTAGTGAGACCATTGTAACCTAATTTAACCCCTATTACACTAAAATACCACCAGTTTCACTAATTGTTGCATTATGTCATATTTGTGCAAATGTGAGTTTTCTGGAACTGCTTTTGACTCGGTGATTTCAGAATGAATTTGAGAAGAATGCAGTATAGTGGTGTTGTGCTGATACCCCAGTTTTAACCCGACCCCCATACTGCTACAGTGAGCCGCCGAAATCTTCATTCTGGCCGCAATTTGCGGCCAGATGGGTGGGGTTTTGGGTAATGTTGTTCCTGTAGGTGTCTGCTTTGGTGTAGGGTGTTTTTATATATATAGTTTTGTAAATCTAGCCCTGTGTAGAAATCTGGGACCAAATACCTATTTTGCCGTTTTTCTAAACCTTCGCGACACGCGTGATACGTGGGTTGGTTTGGGTTTCTGCGTATCGCGGCGCGTCGGGGTAGTTTCATGGCGCGTGATCACACGTTTTAGCGTATCGCGCACACGCGTGATTGGTTTGCGACACGAGAGTCTAGTTGGACCGTAATGTCGCGTTTTTGTGAAATGAGCTTATGTGTGATATATGTTATGTGATTCTAGGTTCGCAGGCCAGTGAGACGGACGCTGCGAAGAAGGGCAAGCAGGTGGTTGGATACACTTAGCGCGAGACACGGTGAGTAGATTTCACATCTACGGGGATATCGCCCGCATGGCGTTATGCGTCAGGGCTGATAGGACCTTATTGTATATACTGCATATACCATACCCTGGATTGTCATCACATATTGCATTCCCTGCTATATATATATATACATTGCTTAGAACTGATAGAACTGCCATGATCATACTGTTATGTATTGTTGTAGCTCATCTATATATGACATGACTTGAATTTCATACTTGATACCTATATCACATTGGATCGTTGCACTGTAGCTCATTTTTCTGTGACATGACTAGATATACATACTTGATGCACATATCACATCACAATTACTTGTATTACTGGTTGAGATTTCTTGTGATTTCTGGATTTGGGAACCGTGGCCCTTTTCAAATAAGTAATCATTTAAAAACCCGGTTCTCTTGATATGATATTTTGGGGCGCCGTCCCATGTTTTCTCGGTGCTAGAGGCATGTACTGAGAGAGGGCTGACCCGGAATGACGGATGCCCGATGTATTGAGAGAGGGATGACCCGGATTGACGGATTCCCGATATATCCTTTGAGAGAGGGCTGCCCCGGAATGACGGATGCCCGATGGATTGATATAGGGATGACCCGGAATGACGGATGCCCGATGTATTGAGAGAGGGATGACCCGGACTGACGGATTCCCGATATATACCTTGTGAGAGGGCTGACCCGGAATGACGGATGCCCGATACAGGATGTTTTACGTGTCGATGCTAGACACGAGTATTTATGATATTTGGGTGCCGATGTTGGGCACTCGGGATTTTCAGGGATATACAGGATATGAGGGCCGATGGAGTACCGGCGTTTGGGATGTTGGGATTTGTGGTGCATACATACATATGTAGTCCACCTTGATACTTCATGTAGATACTATATTCCCATGCTCAGCATTTATTATCACACCTCATCCTGTAGTTATATCACCTGATAGAGGACTTGCATTATTATTACGCATACTGCTTACCCGCATTGATATCATCTGCTGGCATTGGTTAGAGTAGCGCTGTACGTGCATGCTCGCGATTACCTTTATATGTTATCTCTATTCACGAGTTGGCAACTCACCCCCGTTGTGCCACAGTATTTGCAGGTTGCCCTTGGGAGTAGTCACGGCTGGCTGTTACCGCATCTTTTGGCACAGATACCCTTTTTGAGCAGAGATAGCCTTTTGCTGATAGGTGGGTTTTGTACGGTATCTGTTATCTTTCAGTTGTATATTGATGTATCTAGTACTCTCCATCTACTTTTCTGTATTGACTTAGAGACAGTTGTGAGGACGATATGTATGATTTTATATTCTGGTGTCGAGCTCGCATGTGAGCCGACTTTACTTTTGCAGTCTCATCTTTTATGATATTGTCCTTGCTTTACTGTGTATTCTTCGCTACGGCGTCGTATATCTCATTGTGATGCTTCATTTATTTTACTCGTCATTTCTGTTACACCTTGTTTCTACCCGACTGGCAGGGCAAATGTTTTAAAAAGGAAATGTTACCAAAATTATAAAACTTATAACTTTTGAACTTGAAAAGGATTTCTACTAAATAAATGGAAGTTTTTCAGACATGTACGATTGTTTTTACAAAATGTTTTAAAATCACTCTATATTTATTGGTTTTGATTTCTGGGTTCGGCTTACTTAGCCGCGTTACGCCTGTAGACGTTGCGTGGTTAAGTGCCGGTCACGAGTCGAATTCTCGGGTCGTGACAAAGTTGGTATCAGAGCGTAGGTTTTACCTTCAGAGTGTAGGATGACCCTGGTATGATGGAGTAGGTAGCTGCAGCAGGGTAGCGTAGCGTGCGTATGTTCCGCGGCATACTCACGACACGGTACTCCGCCTACGCGACCTTAGGACTTATTGATTTGATCCCTCCTTATATTCTTGCGATTCGATTTCCGTGTTCTTATCGAATCCAAATTTTCTTTCAGCCAGTATGCCGCCTAAGACTACGAGGGCACAGAGAGCGGCCGCGAGGGCCGAGATTCGAGTTGACTCGTCCGAGACGAGGACTGATCCGGGCAGTACGCCGGTTGTACCCGAGCAGGCTGTTCCTGCCGTGACAGAGCAGATCGCCACGCTAGGGGCTGGTATGCAGGAGATGCGCCAGACGGTGGGATCTAGCATGCAGGAGATGCGCCAGATGATAGGATCGCTTGTTGAGACGCTTCGAGCGCAGCGACCAGAGGTAGCTCCACCAGTTCCAGAGATCGCTATGGTACCTACCGCACAGCCAGTTGCCCCTGCAGCTACGGAGGTGATTACAGTATCGCTATCAGAGTTCATGAGGCTGAAGCCTCCGGTTTTCACTGGCACCGACACAACCGAGGACCCACAGTCTTTCATAGACAGGATGGCCAGGATATGCCGTTCCCTTAGATGCGCAGATGCGAGATGGGTCGAGTTCGCGAGCTTTCGCCTGGAAGGTCTTGCGCAGAAGTGGTGTGATTCCGTTGAGAAGGGCAGGGCAGCAGGTCTTCCCCCTATGACCTGGACGGAGTTCGTAACCATATTTCTAGCCCGTTTCCTTCCCCAGAGTGTTAAAGATGCCCGAGCACGCAGATTTGAGTCCTTGCGCCAGACGCCAGGGATGACAGTGGCAGAGTATGATGTGCTGTTTACAGAGCTAGCAGTCTATGCCCCATATTTAGTGGCTACCGAGGAGTTGCGAGTCAGGAGATTTGTTCGAGGCTTGCTTACACCATTGTTCCTCGCGATCAGCGCACAGCACTACGAGACCTATGCAGCAGCTGTAGACGCAGCCCTAGTGGTCGAGGAGCACCTTGCTGAGACTTCGGTAGTTCCAGAGCCGAAGAGAGTTCGTGCGGATACATCAGCACAGAGACAGCCTTTTCGGCGCCGTGATAGACGTATTGCAGGCAGCAGAGATTCAGGGCGGGGCCGGTTATTCAGCTCCTATTCCCAGGACGGTCAGCGGTCATCGTCGGGATGTTTTCGCTGTAGGAGTTCTTACCATCGTATACGGGATTGTCCTGAGTTACCCCGGAGGGAGGCGACAGCACCGCATGTCACATTACCGCCTTCACCACCCCAGAGGGCGTTGCCTATCGTACCTACCGTTGCTCCGCGCCAGACTCATACACAGCGAGGTCGTGGGCGTGGAGGAGTTGCTCAGAGAGGGCGAGACGACCGAGGCAGAGGTCAGTCAGTTACAGGTGGTGGACAGGCGAGGGTCTTTGCTTTGACGCATCAGGACGCGCAGGCGTCCAATGCAGTGGTTTCAGGTATCCTCCCTGTATGTTCAGTTGATGCACATGTATTGTTCGATCCCGGATCCACACACTCGTACGTATCCACGCACTTTGTGCCGAGTTTGGGTAGAGAGTCCGGCTTGCTTGATCAGCCGCTTGTGGTGACTACTCCCGTGGGAGAGTCGTTTGTTGCTAGGCACGTGTACCGATCCTGTACCGTCTGTATTGGCGAGAGAGAGTTGCCTGTCGACTTGATCCTTCTGGAGATGTTGGACTTCGACGTTCTTTTGGGTATGGATTGGTTGGCCACGTGCTATGCTTCTGTGGACTGCCGTGAGAAGACAGTTAGATTCTGCTTTCCCGGTGAGTCGGTTTTTGTTGTGTTGGGGGACCTTAGTGCCGTCCCTCACAGTGTGATTTCTTCTTTTCGTGCTGGACAGCTTTTGAGGAAGGGATGTCAGGGAATTCTCGCCTATGTTTGCGATGCTCGCGCTATACAGGTTCCATTGGACCAGGTCCCGGTTGTTAGCGAGTTTCCTGATGTGTTCCCTGACGAGCTTCCTGGGTTGCCGCCCGAGCGCGACATTTCTTTCTGTATTGATTTGGTTCCCGGCTCGGGGCCTATTTCCATACCGCCTTATCGGATGGCCCCGGCTGAACTTCGAGAGTTGAAGGGCCAGTTGCAAGATTTGATGGACAAGGGACTCATTCGACCCAGTGTTTCTCCTTGGGGTGCTCCAGTCCTGTTCGTCAGGAAGAAGGACGGCAGTTTGCGTCTTTGTATCGACTACCGCCAGCTGAACAGGGTGACAGTGCGGAACAGGTATCCTTTGCCGCGTATCGACGATTTGTTCGATCAGCTTCAGGGGGCAGGGTACTTTTCGAGGATCGATTTACGATCGGGCTATCATCAGCTGCGGGTTCGACAGGAGGACATTCCCCGGACAGCCTTCCGTACGCGCTACGGCCATTACGAGTTTTTGGTGATGTCGTTCGGACTCACCAATGCGCCAGCAGCCTTCATGGATTTGATGAACCGTATTTTCCGGCCTTATTTGGATCTGTTCATCATAGTCTTCATTGACGATATCTTGGTGTATTCCCGGAGTAGTGAGGAGCACGAGCAGCACCTGCGGATTACATTGCAGACATTGAGGGAGCACCAGCTTTATGCGAAATTCTCTAAGTGTGCTTTTTGGCTGGACAACGTAGATTTCTTGGGGCACGTGATTTCACGAGACGGTATATGTGTAGACCCGAGGAAGATCGAGGCCGTTCAGCGTTGGCCCAGACCTACATCGGTGACGGAGATTCGCAGCTTTTTAGGATTGGCCGGTTACTACAGGCGTTTTGTGCAGGACTTCTCCCGTATTGCTACACCTTTGACCGGGTTGACCCAGAAGGGAGTTCCTTTCGTTTGGACGAAGGAGTGCGAGCACAGTTTTCAGCAGTTACGGACTCAGCTGACGACGGCACCGGTGTTATCTTTACCTTCCGGACCGGGCGGATTTGTGGTCTTTTGTGATGCTTCTCGAGTGGGGCTGGGATGCGTTCTGATGCAGCATGATAGGGTGATCGTGTATGCCTCGCGACAATTGAAGAAGCATGAACAAAACTACCCCACTCATGATTTGGAGATGGCTACAGTGGTCTTCGCACTTAAGATCTGGCGACATTATCTATACGGCGAGTCGTGCCAGATATTCACGGATCACAAGAGTTTGAAATACATATTCCAGCAGCGGGACCTGAACCTTCAGCAGCGTCGATGGATGGAGTTAGTGAAGGATTACGACTGCGAGATCTTATATCACCCGGGCAAGGCAAATGCGGTGGCGGATGCTTTGAGCAGGAGGCCCGGGAGTAGTTTATCTTGTTTGAGCGCAGTACAGGAGCAGTCATCCGCAGATTGGCAGTTATTATGCGACAGTCGAGTACAGTTCGAGTTCACGCCGATTGGAGGACAGATAGCGCATGTCCGTGCACGTCCACAGTTGGTCGATCGTATACGTGAGGCACAGCTCAGTGATGACCGATGTTCAGAGATCATGGCACAGATTGGACAGGGCAGATTTTCCGAGTTCGTGATCGACGATCAGGGAGTACTACGGTTTGGAGTCAGACTGTGCATACCAGATGCTGAGGGACTGAGGCGCAAGATTCTTGAGGAGGCACATCGATCGGTATATAGCGTCCATCCCGGTTCCACCAAGATGTATCATGATATGAGAGATGTTTACTGGTGGGACGGAATGAAGAGGGACATTGCAGATTTTGTATCGAGATGCCTGACTTGTCAGCAAGTCAAGGCTGAGCACCAGAGGCCCGCGGGAGAGCTACAGCCGCTACCCATTCCGGAGTGGAAATGGGAACAGATTTCGATGGATTTCGTGGTAGGTCTACCCAGGACTAGTCGGGGGTATGACTCCATCTGGGTGATCGTGGATCGTTTGACGAAAGCGGCTCACTTCCTACCAGTGAAGACGACTTTCGGATTTACTCAGTATGCCCAGATCTACATTGACGAGATAGTGCGACTACACGGAGTCCCGACGTGCATTGTGTCCGACAGAGGCACCCAGTTTACTAGTAGACTATGGCAGAGGCTCCAGGAGGCTTTGGGCACTCGCTTGAGTTTCAGCACAGCTTTTCATCCGCAGACCGACGGACAGTCAGAGCGGACCATCCAGACTCTCGAGGACATGTTCAGAGCTTGTGTATTAGATTTCGGAGGTAGCTGGGATCATCATTTGCCCTTAGTAGAGTTTTCCTACAACAACAGCTACCAGGAGACCATTCAGATGGCCCCATTTGAGGCTCTTTATGGGAGGAGATGCAGGTCGCCCACTTGTTGGACAGAGCTCAGTGAGGGCAGTATCTTAGGGCCACAGATCGTTGAGGAGACGACCGCGAAGATCCAGTTGATTCGCGATAGGATGAGAGCAGCGCAGAGTAGGCAGAGAGCTTATGCAGACCATCGACGACGCAGACTTGAGTTTTCTGTTGGTGATCATGTTTTCTTGAGGGTCTTCCCAATGAAAGGTGTGATGAGGTTTGGGAAGAAAGGGAAGCTCAGTCCCAGGTATGTGGGCCCCTTCGAGATCCTCGAGCGTGTTGGTGCAGTAGCCTACCGTTTAGCCCTTCCGCCCAGCTTTCCAGATGTGCACCCCGTATTCCATGTCTCGATGCTCCGCAGATATCTACATGATCCTTCGCATGCGATTCAGCATCCGACGATCCAGCTTGAGCGTGACCTTTCCTATGCAGAGCAGCCGGTGATGATCTTGGATCGACAAGTGAAGAGATTGAGATCGAAGGACATTCCATCAGTTAAGGAACTTTGGCGTGGTCAGAACCGTGAGGAGGTCACTTGGGAGACCGAAAGCGAGATGATGAAGACGTATCCCCATCTTTTTCATGGTGCGTGTAGTTAGATTTTTGAAATTCGGGGACGAATTTCTTTAAGGGGGAGAGATTGTAACACCTTAGGATAAGGGTTAGTGAATAATTATAATTAAATAATGGTTTTTAATAAAAAAGTTTACCAAACTGTGTTTTAAATATTTTTCCTAATTTAATAAATATTTTTCCAAAATTTTCCTAGGCTTGCACACACATGTGCATGTAAACTAGGGTTTTTAAATTTAGTAAATACCATAATTATTAACCATGGTGGGTTAATTGTAGGATTAATTCTTTTGGGTTATAAGTGAGTTTAATTAATTAGTTAAAAGGTTACTTTAATTTGAATTAGTTTTCTTTTGTGTGTTGACTTGTGAGAGAGAGGGAGTAGGCATCATGGCTCAAGCCATGCTTGCATTAAATGAAGAGAGAGAGAGAGGAGGGTGACTTTTGAGTGAGGAATTATTGTGGCTCTCAACTCCCCTTTGTTTTATTTTTCTTTCTCTCACACTCTCACACTCACACACACACACACTTACCTCTTCCCCAGCTCCAGAACCTGCACCAAGAAGCAGCAGCAGCAAGCACTCAGCAGCAACAGCAGCAGGCATTGGCAGCAGCAGCAGTGAGCAGCAGCAGCTCCAGCACCAAGTGCAGCCCCTTCTCTTCACTTCTTCACCTTCTTGCAGCTCCCTAGGGTTAAGTATGAGGTATATTTCCTAAACTTATTCCCTAGATTGCTTATTAGTGTGGTTTTGCTTCGGTTAGTGGATTTTAGTGCGTTTTAGTACGATATGGGGTATTTAGAGGGAACTTTGTGCTAAGGTGTTGTGTTAGGGTTTCAGTAGCTTGTTAGTGAGTTAGTGAGACCATTGTAACCTAATTTAACCCCTATTACACTAAAATACCACCAGTTTCACTAATTGTTGCATTATGTCGTATTTGTGCAAATGTGAGTTTTCTGGAACTGCTTTTGACTCGGTGATTTCAGAATGAATTTGAGAAGAATGCAGTATAGTGGTGTTGTGCTGATACCCCAGTTTTAACCCGACCCCCATACTGCTACAGTGAGCCGCCGAAATCTTCATTCTGGCCGCAATTTGCGGCCAGATGGGTGGGGTTTTGGGTGATGTTGTTCCTGTAGGTGTCTGCTTTGGTGTAGGGTGTTTTTATATATATAGTTTTGTAAATCTAGCCCTGTGTAGAAATCTGGGACCAAATACCTATTTTGCCGTTTTTCTAAACCTTCGCGACACGCGTGATACGTGGGTTGGTTTGGGTTTCTGCGTATCGCGGCGCGTCGGGGTAGTTTCATGGCGCGTGATCACACGTTTTAGCGTATCGCGCACACGCGTGATTGGTTTGCGACACGAGAGTCTAGTTGGACCGTAATGTCGCGTTTTTGTGAAATGAGCTTATGTGTGATATATGTTATGTGATTCTAGGTTCGCAGGCCAGTGAGACGGACGCTGCGAAGAAGGGCAAGCAGGTGGTTGGATACACTTAGCGCGAGACACGGTGAGTAGATTTCACATCTACGGGGATATCGCCCGCATGGCGTTATGCGTCAGGGCTGATAGGACCTTATTGTATATACTGCATATACCATACCCTGGATTGTCATCACATATTGCATTCCCTGCTATATATATATATACATTGCTTAGAACTGATAGAACTGCCATGATCATACTGTTATGTATTGTTGTAGCTCATCTATATATGACATGACTTGAATTTCATACTTGATACCTATATCACATTGGATCGTTGCACTGTAGCTCATTTTTCTGTGACATGACTAGATATACATACTTGATGCACATATCACATCACAATTACTTGTATTACTGGTTGAGATTTCTTGTGATTTCTGGATTTGGGAACCGTGGCCCTTTTCAAATAAGTAATCATTTAAAAACCCGGTTCTCTTGATATGATATTTTGGGGCGCCGCCCCATGTTTTCTCGGTGCTAGAGGCATGTACTGAGAGAGGGCTGACCCGGAATGACGGATGCCCGATGTATTGAGAGAGGGATGACCCGGATTGACGGATTCCCGATATATCCTTTGAGAGAGGGCTGACCCGGAATGACGGATGCCCGATGGATTGATATAGGGCTGACCCGGAATGACGGATGCCCGATGTATTGAGAGAGGGATGACCCGGACTGACGGATTCCCGATATATACCTTGTGAGAGGGCTGACCCGGAATGACGGATGCCCGATACAGGATGTTTTACGTGTCGATGCTAGACACGAGTATTTATGATATTTGGGTGCCGATGTTGGGCACTCGGGATTTTCAGGGATATACAGGATATGAGGGCCGATGGAGTACCGGCGTTTGGGATGTTGGGATTTGTGGTGCATACATACATATGTAGTCCACCTTGATACTTCATGTAGATACTATATTCCCATGCTCAGCATTTATTATCACACCTCATCCTGTAGTTATATCACCTGATAGAGGACTTGCATTATTATTACGCATACTGCTTACCCGCATTGATATCATCTGCTGGCATTGGTTAGAGTAGCGCTGTACGTGCATGCTCGCGATTACCTTTATATGTTATCTCTATTCATGAGTTGGCAACTCACCCCCGTTGTGCCACAGTATTCGCAGGTTGCCCTTGGGAGTAGTCACGGCTGGCTGTTACCGCATCTTTTGGCACAGATACCCTTTTTGAGCAGAGATAGCCTTTTGCTGATAGGTGGGTTTTGTACGGTATCTGTTATCTTTCAGTTGTATATTGATGTATCTAGTACTCTCCATCTACTTTTCTATATTGACTTAGAGACAGTTGTGAGGACGATATGTATGATTTTATATTCTGGTGTCGAGCTCGCATGTGAGCCGACTTTACTTTTGCAGTCTCATCTTTTATGATATTGTCCTTGCTTTACTGTGTATTCTTCGCTACGGCGTCGTATATCTCATTGTGATGCTTCATTTATTTTACTCGTCATTTCTGTTACACCTTGTTTCTACCCGACTGGCAGGGCAAATGTTTTAAAAAGGAAATGTTACCAAAATTATAAAACTTATAACTTTTGAACTTAAAAAGGATTTCTACTAAATAAATGGAAGTTTTTCAGACATGTACGATTGTTTTTACAAAATGTTTTAAAATCACTCTATATTTATTGGTTTTGATTTCTGGGTTCGGCTTACTTAGCCGCGTTACGCCTGTAGACGTTGCGTGGTTAAGTGCCGGTCACGAGTCGAATTCTCGGGTCGTGACAACAAAGCATCACTGTGTTTACATGGAATAATATTGTTATTTGTTGTTCCTGCTGTTGTTCCTTATTCGTTACTATACCTGTTATCAGCATACATTTGATTGCATTACATATTGACCGATCTTGATACACCTGACACATGTACTGATACACCGGACATGACACCCTGTACATATCGACTCAACCTGTTGAAACGTGACCTGACCTGTTACCTGATTTCATGCCTAATGCCGACAAACCTGACCATTCCTGCTGTCTATCCAGACAGACCTACTTTTACCGGATTTGTGTTGGCATTAGTCCTTGATTACTGAATACCTGACCTGATATACATAGCTTGGGGGTATGGGGAAATCAAAGGTGAAACCGACTTGTAACTCAACAGTTCGATACTTGTTCTGATCAGTCTTACGGGCTTGGCCAGCCCCGGAGTGGTGATGCTGACATCACTCGCCCATCTTGCTACCTTTTACTGCTTAGCGGCACGTCTCGGATTCAGCCCCGAGGACCTTGACCGTGGTCCCGGGCACGCACGAGATACTATTGAGTTACATCGACGATTCATCAATTGATTTCAAAGACTATAGAGTAGAAACCTGATAGGACAGTTTAGTCACCACTGCACATTACCCTGCTCTGTTATTTCTTAGTACTGCTTTATTCATGTTCATACCTGCATTGCTTATTTCCATGTTTATATCACATTATTTGGTTGACATGACGCGCTGACGTCTGGGTTTTGCATGGCCCAGATTCCTTACCACTGTCGGCGACCGAGCAGGAGTCCTTCAGCCAGCAGGCTGAACTGTGAGTCCTTAGTGATTAGTTTATTTATTTTCATTTCATTTCCAGATGTGAGCCCGCATTATGGGACGTACTGTTTATTTATTGTATTGGATCATTTGCTTCCGCACTCATTGTTTATTGATTCTTGTTATTATGGATTTGGACATGTCTTAGATTAATTTATTATTTTGTTCTTGATATCTCTACAACCGTAATGTGACTGTGGATGGATATTTCCTACCCACAGGTAGCATGGTTGGCTATGTCACGTGCCCAATCTTGCGTACTCTGGGAAGCGGGGCATGACATGGTTCTTTTGGTATCAGAGCCATAGGTTAATTGGGTTGATTCTCTGTAGTTGGGTATTGTACCCAATACACGAATCTGAACACCCGTGATTAGGAAACATGTCCAACCATCTTGACCGTTTATACCATTCTTGAATCACATTCTTCCGGATCATGTCGACGTGCAAACTTACTTTGCATGTTAACTCGAAAACCTGATTTCTTGTTATCTCTAGGACTTAGGCGACTTGGGTGGAGTTAAGTAATTGCAGCTATGATACCGCGGCATAGCTACAATACAGTACTCTATTTAAGTATCTTGGAGTTCTAGCCTTGATCTATACTCAGAATCTATCACCAAGCTAATGTTGGGTACTTTGATTTCCAGGAATATGGCCGGTAAGAATTTGAAGATGGACCAAAGACGTGCGGTCATAGCCGCCAGGCGTAGAGTGATAAGGGGATTGCTGGAGAATCTAAAGGAACAGATCGAGCTGGAACCGGCATTTGCACTGAACCAAACGTCTGTACGTAGAAGTGTTCCGGTGAACGGGCGCAGCGTAGCACCAATGAAGAAAACAATTGTGGGTGATCGGAAAGGGAGCGTGATTTGTAACTACTGCCATGTACCCGGACATGTGCGAAAGGAGTGTCGTAAGAGGCTGGGACTCTGTTTTAGATGTGGATCGGCAGATCACGCCGTTAGTGTTTGTCCGTCGAAGCTTCGTACAAGAGATGATTTACAGAAGCCTCCGCAGGGACCGTTCCAAGGGCAGAAACAGCTGACTCAAGGACCAAACCAGGCTCGAGCGTTCACGTTGACAGCTGAGGAAGCTAAGGCATCAGGAGAAGTGGTTTCAGGTACTTTACTCGTTCATGGTTTTCCCGCATTGGCATTATTTGATTCCGGAGCATCCCACTGTTTTATGTCATCCAAATTTATAACTACACACTCGATTACCTGCACGACCCTGTCTAGTTTTTGGGACATACACACTGGGAATGGGACAATCATAGCTAGTAAGGAGTGTAGAGATTGTACAGTTGTTGTTGGCGGACGGGAACTCTTTGCAGATTTCTTGGTGATAGATACGGGCAGTTATGAAGTAGTCTTGGGAATGGATTTTGGCACTTTCCACGCACACATTGATTGTAAGGCAAGGAAAGTAATTTTCCAGATTCCCGGACACCCTGAGTTTACTTTCACTGGAGGAAGCAACTCTGTCGGGCCAGTCGAGTTTAGGGCTAGGCCGACAAATAGTGTTCTTGCGGCTATGGTAGTGGATAGTAATGAAGAGCCGGTAGTTGTTCGCAACTTTGAGGATGTGTTTGAAGATATATCAGGCTTACCGCCGAAGCGAGATGTGGAGTTTGCGATCGACCTTATTCCTGGTGCAGCGCCAGTATCAAAGTCTTACTATCCGATGACACCGGTGGAATTGGAGGAAGTTAAGAAACAAGTTGGTGAACTACTCGAGAAAGGTTGGATTCGAAGCAGCAACTCACCATGGGGAGCTCCAGTTCTTTTAATAAAGAAGAAGGATGGCACGAGAAGGATGTGCATTGATTATCGAGAATTGAATCGAGTGACTATTAAGAACAAGTACCCGATCCCTCGCATTGGAGAACTTTGAGCAGCTTAGTGGCGCGAGGGTATTTCCGAAACTGGATTTGCGATCAGGATATCATCAGGTCCGAGTGAAAGCAGAAGACATTTGCAAGACGGCATTTCGAACTCGATATGGGCATTTCGAGTATCGAGTGATGCCCTTCGGAGTAACGAATGCGCCGGCAATATTCATGGATTTGATGAACCGGGTCTTTTCACCATTCTTGGACCAGTTTATTGTGGTATTCATTGACGATATTCTGGTGTACTCGAAGAGTCAGGAGGAGCATGCTGAGCATTTAAAGATCGCACTGCAGACGCTGAGACAGGAGAAATTATTCGCGAAAATGAGTGAGTGCGAATTCTGGCTGGAAGAAGTGAAGTTTCTGGGGCATGTCGTGTCGGGCGACGGAATCGCCGTCGATCCCGAAAAGATTGCAGCAGTTCGAGATTGGCCTATTCCAAAGAATGTTGCGGAGATAAGAAGTTTCCTTGGTTTGGCCGGATGCTACAGGAGATTTGTGGAGAACTTCACTCGTTTGGCAGAGCCGTTAACCAAGCTTACGCGTAAGGAGGTACCGTTTGTTTGGACGAATGGATGTGCATTGGCATTCGAGACGTTGAAGCAGAAGTTGATAACCGCCCCTATCCTAACTGTACCGGATAATTCAGGAGGACTGGTGATTCACAGCGACGCATCCGGAAAAGGATTGGGATGTGTTCTGATGCAGAATGGGAAAGTCATCCCTTACGCATCGAGACAACTGAAGACTAATGAGAAGAATTATCCGACTCATGACTTGGAGCTTGCAGCCGTGATCTTCGCCCTGAAGATTTGGAGACACTACCTTTTGGGCGAGAGAGTCGAAGTCTTTACAGATCACAAGAGTTTGAAGTATGTATTCACTCAGAAGGAGTCGAACATGAGGCAACGCAGATGGTTGGAGCTGATGGCCGACTACGACCTCGATCTTAAGTACCATCCGGGAAAAGTTAACGTCGTGCCAGATGCTCTAAGTCGGTTACCAGCAATTCAGGTATTGACTGTACAAAGGGAGATCATTGCGGATTTTCAGGGAATTGACTTGGAGGATGTGCTACCACATGCTACGGGACAGTTGATGCAGTTGCAAGTACAGTTGTCCTCAGTTGAGAAGATTAAAGCGGCACAATCGCAGGATCCTAGACTGCAAAAGTTTCGAGAGCAGGTTGAAGTTGGACTGCGAACCGACTTACTGATCCATGAAGATGGTTCGTTGAGGTATGGTAGCCGTGTGTGTGTGCCAAAAGGAGATGTGCGTGAAGAGCTTATGAAGGAGGCACACAGTTCAGCTTACTCTGTACATCCAGGAGGGACAAAGATGTACCGAGATATTCGACAGCACTTCTGGTGGGAAGGTATGAAACGGGAAATTGCTCGCTTCGTGGCTAAGTGCTTGGTGTGTCAGCAAGTCAAGGCGGAACACCAAAGGGTTGCTGGTTTGTTGCAATCACTCCCGATTCCTCAGTGGAAGTGGGAACATATAACCATGGATTTCGTGACGGCTTTACCGCGGAGTCCAAAGGGCAACAATGCAGTATGGGTGTTTGTCGATCGGTTGACCAAAGCAGCTCATTTTATTCCTTTTCGGATTGGTCAATCGACGGAGACTTTGGCAGAGCGATACATGCAGGAGATTGTCAGGCTGCATGGAGTACCGGTAAGCATCGTGTCCGATCGGGACACTCGGTTCTTGTCGCACTTTTGGAGGAGTTTACAAGAGAGTTTGGGGACTCGATTGAAGTTTAGCACCGCTTATCATCCTCAGACTGATGGACAATCGGAAAGAACGATCCAGACCCTTGAAGATATGGTGAGGGCTTGCATGTTGGACTTCAAAGGTTCTTGGGAGGATCATCTACACCTGGTGGAGTTTTCGTACAACAATAGCTTCCAAGCAACTTTTCAGATGGCTCCGTTTGAAGCATTGTATGGTCGTAAGTGCCGTTCACCTGTTTGTTGGGATGATGTTGGTGAACGAAGGTTACTAGGACCAGATTTGGTGGTACAGACAGTCGAGAAGGTGAATACAATCAGGAAGCATATGAAGGCAGCTCAAGACAGACAGAAAAGTTGGGCCGACACGTCAAGAAGACCTCTAGAGTTCGCCGTGGGTGATTTGGTATTCCTGAAGATATCACCGACTAGAGGGGTGATTCGCTTTGGAAGTCGGGGAAAGCTTAGTCCTCGATTCGTTGGACCCTTCGAGATATTGGAGCGTGTTGGAGAGGTAGCGTACCGTTTGGCGTTACCACAGTCATTGGCAGGAGTGCACGATGTGTTTCATGTATCTCAACTACGGAGGTATGTTCGTGATGAGACTCATGTCTTGGATCATTCGGAGTTGACTGTGCGGGAGGACCTAACTTTTGAGGAGCGACCAGTTGAAATCAAGGATCGAATTGAAAAGGTTCTTAAGAACAAGGTTATCCCTCTTGTGCTAGTTTCTTGGGGTAATCGATCGCATGGAGAATCCACTTGGGAGCGAGAAGACGAGATCCGGCAGAAATTCCCTCACCTTTTCCAGTAGTTAGCTATCTTGCATTCTTGGAATTTCGAGGACGAAATTCTTTTTGTAGTTGGGTATGATGTAACACCCGAGCCCAATAGTACTATTCCTGTTACTAGTTGAGGGTTACACATTGCTTATTTCAATTATCCTGATTGTTTGGTGCTTATGGTTAAATTTTAACCGGTTAAGTCATTTTGGCACGTAACAAATTTTAACACCTAAAATGAAATTAAAATATCCATGTTGGCCTACTCGTCGCCACTAGTCGCGTGGTAGCGCCCGCGTGTCGAGATTTCTTCCCGTTCGGTTAAACGGGCAAGTTTGGACGGCTACGCGCGCGTACAAGTGTCCGACTTGGGGGTATGCATTTTAATCATTAAACACCCCTTTTCAAAATTTGGAACCCGCTTAAAATCCTATAATTTGAATTTGGAACATTTGGGCGCAACCCGGGCGCGATTTGGAAATGTTTCATTTAGCGCCAAAATCCCAATTTAATTAATTATACTAAACTATAAAATATATTCGAAATATTAAACTGATTAGGTTTTTAACCAATCAAATCTTTTCAATCTCTTTAAAAATTTCCTTTTATTATCCCAGTATTCTTTCCAGCCAATCACGAGGGGGGGTTTCACCCTCGTGGGCCCCATCCCTCTCTCCGTCTCTCTCTCTCTCTAACAAACCCTCTCTCTCTCTCTTCCTTTAAATCCTCTCTCTCTCTCCTCATCAGATCTCTCTCTCTCCCTCTATATTTTCCTCACGTCCTCAAGCTTCACGCGAGAAACCCATCGCGAAACCCTCCGAACCCTAACCCTAGCCCCTCGTGGTTGCGCCGCCGACCTCCCCGCGACCTCGCCGTCGCCGTCCTCACCCCGCAGCTTCGACCGCAGCCTCCTCCCTCCTACTTCAGCGCCTGCCCCGACGCCACACCACCTGCGCACTGTGCTGCCGTCGCCGCCTCCCATCGCCGCCGACCACTCCTCATCGCCAGCGCCATCTTCCCCTCTCCTCTGCGATCCATCCAAGCACTCGGGGCCCTGCAGTGCAACCCCAGACGAGCCAAACCCGAGCCCGACCCTAGCACCAACCCCCGGGTCGCCGGAAAACGTGCCGACGATCCTCGCCGTCGTCACCAGAGCCACCTCCGTCTTCTCTCGATCACCAGAGCGGGCCAGCACCCCTCTACTCACCGCAGCACCCTCTTTCCAACGAACCCAGAAAATTCCAGCCATCGTTGTTCGCCGTCGCTGCCTCGCCGGCGTCCCATCGCCGTCGAGCCCGTCGTGGTTGCCCTGGTGTCTCCCTGTAAGCATCCCTTTACTTTCCATTAGTGCTGGATCCCCCCCCGCTGATCTTTGTTACGTATATCGTGTTGCTAACTTCGTTGCCGATGACTTTTGCCGGATTCCGACCGTGCCGTCATTTGGACCCGACGCTCCAGCGAAGTACCCTGGTCCGTGTGGTCCCGCTGTTCGCTGTTGGGACTCGATCCGTGGCCCGTGCACCCGTCTCGTGTTTTCTGCCGACATTGCATCCGTGCTTTCCGGTTTGCGAAACCGTCAAGGCAAGATTTCTTGCTACATGCTACGTTAACTAATTAAATATTTGACTCATAAAACGTGCTGTTTTAACTAAGTATTGTTACATGTCCTCATTGGACGAAGTGTGATATGCATTATAATACTGCCACCTAAATCGTATTTTGCCACCGTAACCTTAATGACAACTACCTGCTAATCATTTTACTATTTAGAGGATAATAGTCGCACACTTATATCTTTATTGTCTGATGTTATTAATATTGCGCTACACTGTGATTATTGCACCCCAAGGGTGCTCGAACCTGGTAATAAGAGAATACAAAGCATCACTGTGTTTACATGGAATAATATTGTTATTTGCTGTTCCTGCTGTTGTTCCTTATTCGTTACTATACCTGTTATCAGCATACATTTGATTGCATTACATATTGACCGATCTTGATACACCTGACACATGTACTGATACACCGGACATGACACCCTGTACATATCGACTCAACCTGTTGAAACGTGACCTGACCTGTTACCTGATTTCATGCCTAATGCCGACAAACCTGACCATTCCTGCTGTCTATCCAGACAGACCTACTTTTACCGGATTTGTGTTGGCATTAGTCCTTGATTACTGAATACCTGACCTGACATACATAGCTTGGGGGTATGGGGAAATCAAAGGTGAAACCGACTTGTAACTCAACAGTTCGATACTTGTTCTGATCAGTCTTACGGGCTTGGCCAGCCCCGGAGTGGTGATGCTGACATCACTCGCCCATCTTGCTACCTTTTACTGCTTAGCGGCACGTCTCGGATTCAGCCCCGAGGACCTTGACCGTGGTCCTGGGCACGCACGGGATACTATTGAGTTACATCGACGATTCATCAATTGATTTCAAAGACTATAGAGTAGAAACCTGATAGGACAGTTTAGTCACCACTGCACATTACCCTGCTCTGTTATTTCTTAGTACTGCTTTATTCATGTTCATACCTGCATTGCTTATTTCCATGTTTATATCACATTATTTAGTTGACATGACGCGCTGACTTCTGGGTTTTGCATGGCCCAGATTCCTTACCACTGTCGGCGACCGAGCAGGAGTCCTTCAGCCAGTAGGCTGAACTGTGAGTCCTTAGTGATTAGTTTATTTATTTTCATTCCATTTCCAGATGTGAGCCCGCATTATGGGACGTACTGTTTATTTATTGTATTGGATCATTTGCTTCCGCACTCATTGTTTATTGATTCTTGTTATTATGGATTTGGACATGTCTTAGATTAATTTATTATTTTGTTCTTGATATCTCTACAACCGTAATGTGACTGTGGATGGATATTTCCTACCCACAGGTAGCATGGTTGGTTATGTCACGTGCCCAATCTTGCGTACTCTGGGAAGCGGGGCATGACATTCTTTATAGTTATGTGTTTACATGGGTATGGGACTATGTGTTCACATACGGATTTGAGGATGATACTTGGGATTGAGCTGAGTCGATGAGATTTGTTTTGTGGTTGTGATATCGGTGATATGGCAGGATTCGTACTTGAGGTACGTCCTGGTGTTATAGCGGATCTTGAGGCGGCGATACGGGTGAATAGTGTTACAAATAAAATGGTCGACATGTGATCGTGATATAAGGCATGATATGCTAGTATATTGATATTAGGCCGTATCGGGCGATGTATACCCTTGATGATGCTATGTGCTGACGGTATCGGTTTGTACGAGATTGTCGATCTGTAGTCAGATCATGGGTATATTGAGGATATTAGTATTGTACTAGACATAGGTCAGTACCGTAGACTATGATCTTGAATAAAGAGGATACCAGAGGAATGGTGTGAGGAATATGATATTGACCCGTACTCAGATTTGGGGATGCCGTACGACGGATTTACGTACGAGCTATATCTTGATGATTGATCCGCACTCTTGACTTGGGATGGCTGATTGTAGATATGGTATCGGATATGATATTATTGAGGCGGGATCACCGACTAATATATATACAGGTATGTATATGGATCGACTCAGATGTTAGGCGGTTTCCTTACCTGTAGTCCAGCTTGTTAGCTTAGCCCTTTAGTTTAGTTTAGTTGTTAGATTAGATTCGATTCTTACCTATTTCAAAAACTAACGAATCGTGGGTATTTTAAAAGACAGCCCAAGGGATCCTACGGATATTTCAAAAGACGTATCTTTTCATAAAAACACCGTAGCCCCTATTTTCAAAACCCCATGATTCGTGTTATTTCAAAAGGCACCATTTGTAGGACATATATTAGATTAATACAGGTTAGTTACAGTTGCGTCTAGTATTCAGCTCCCGCTTATTATTGTGGTTCGCTTCGCATCGCATACTTATGTTATAATTTCTTATTGCAATGTTGATATCATATTGTTAGGACACCAGCACCATTACCGATGATGCGTATGTACCACGTACACTTACTTGCCGGCTCACACACATCTTCATCGGTAATTGCCATGTCACGTACACCTTAGAAAATATTATTGCTTGACTTAGCTTGTTAGTTAGTAATTTGACATGATATTAGTGTGCCTGCCTTATATGCCAGCTTAATATTGTAGTATTTACTTGTCACTTCATGCATACTGTTATTCATTGTTATGCCTATATTCATGGTTTTTACATGCTATTGATGATTTGGATTCGGATTTCCATGAAATTTTCTGGATTTGGGGGGAAAACCGCAAAACTTATATAAACCGATTTCTCTCTTTTTAAATAAAAAGTGCGGTTTTTCCCATGATGTATGAGTCGTCCACCATGAGTTTGCTGATGGATTTCGAGACCCGATTCGAGGAGACGGATGAACCGTTTCGGGTACATGGTGGACCCGGTAAGGTACCCCGGGGCAAGAAGCGCGTGATGATGACGATGTGAGCCTGGCAGGGGAGCACTACCTACCGGTGATTTTACCCGACGCGTCGGATATCCGGAGGATACCGTCATGGTCTTGAGATGGATGGTAGGGGCCGGTCTGGACTGACGGCGCCCTAGATATTATGATTGAGACATTGAGATTTCGAGATATTGAGGTACAGAGACTGTGATACAGAGATATCGAGATATTGGGATTACGTTTTGTGCCGATGCTAGGCACTGTTTTATACTGATTTCATTATGATACCTCATTTTAAATATACAAAGGAAATCTCACTAAATTATGAAAACAGTTCTTCATTTACATGTATTCTATTTTCATGCATTCATACCTCATTCATATGATATATTGCTACTTGAGGCACTGACACGGGCACATGAGATTACACTCGGGTTAGATATTTACCCTAGCCTTGTTATAGGCTACGTGTTATTCATATATTTGAGGATATATTATGATCATTGACTTAGGTTGCGTTATTTATGCGATTTCTGTGCGTAGATATTTTTCTATTCACGAGTTGGCAACTCACCCCCGTTGTGCCCCAGTTTCTTGCAGGTTTGCCGTACAGGTTTCATTACGGCTTTGCGGGCATAGTTTCCTTCGGGTGATTTGCTAGTAGGTGGGTTTACTTGTATCGTACCCCCATTATATATCTTGTATATTATTATTCTGTTGTATCTAGAAGTTCCATCAACCAAACATGTATTTATTTGAGATAAAGACCAGTGATGTTTATTCTTTCGACCTTAGAGTCGCGCGTTGTATTTATGTGGTTTTCTTGTGGTTTTTGAGTTTCCTTTTGAATTTTGATCCTCGCCCTTGGCGTTGTATATTATATTGCTTGTGTGGTTGTGACCGTCGATTGACGAAGTGCTAGCTCCCGCTTGGGGATGCCTTTTTATTGATTTCGTATACTATTCATGTTGTATCCCATTTGGGGGCCAGTATTTTCAAAGGAGACTCTGCCGAAATTTTCAGGAAATTTTTGATGTTTTTAAAACCGCCTAATTCGGCTTATGCTATTGAAACTACTTACTTTAAGTTGGTTTTTCCTGCACTCTACATCTTTCTTGGTTTGGATTTCTGGGTTTTCGGTTTACTTAGATTACGTACGCCTCGAGACGTTCGTAGTTTAAGTGTCGGTCATGTTCCGTACTTTCGGGTCGTGACAATGCGAGATTGGTAAATCCACAGAGAAATGAGGATCCAGAGACAGAAGATGCCAGGCCGTGAGCAGGAGACAAGCGGATGTTCTTGTTCTCCAGGTTTTAAGTGCACCGATTTATTTTTCGACATTGTAGGAGGTGTACCTCAATGTCATTTATTGCGATTTGCATTTGTGATCCGAGTATCATGCTTATATCGCTTGGATTTGAGTTTTGATGATTGGGTTTCATGATATTGTTTTCGTGCACCATGGCTGCACCTACTGGGTATTTACATTTTTGTGCATAGTTGTTACGCTTGATATATATTTTATACACCGTTGTGCTGATTTGCGATTTGTGCGTATCTATTGCCCTTGATATTTGTTTTGTGCCTTGGCTGCACATGTTTATGATTTCGTGGATTTCATACGGTTGATTTGATTTTGTGCGTGTGGTACGCACTCGATTTGATTCTGCACTTGGTATAGCTTACATGTGCTTGCAGTGCATTGATATGTGTTTTGTGCACGCAGTTGCACGCGTTTACTATTTTATACACCTTGGCATACTCGGTGTTGCTTTTTATATGAATTTGAGTTAGTGATGCATTTCCGTGCACTTCTTGCACCCGATTTGTATTTCGTATTTCGTGCACTGGATGCACTGTATTCGTATTTCGTGCACTGGATGCATCAGATTTGCGCTTCGTGCATTTATGGCACTAGATTTTCATTTCGTGCGATTGTCGCACCAAATTAATATTTTTGTGCATTGTTGCACCAGATTCGTATTTTATACATTAATCACACTAGATTTGCATTTCTTGCACCAGACGGGTATTTATGCGTTTGTCGCACTGGATTTATACTCCGTACCTTGGTTGCACCCGATCTATGTTCTTGAGCATTCGTTTTACCAGATTTGTATTTTCGTCCGCGTTGACACTTGCCGTTCGTTTTCATGCATGCTATTGCACTATATGCTTTTACGGACCCGACGCGTTTTGGTAGGATTTTTTCGCATATTAGGCGATTGATTTTAGATTTTTGCGCGCATCGGATGCACTTGAGTGAAATTTTACTCGTGCCCGTTGGATGCTCTTGATTTAGATTTTTTTCGTGCATGATGGATGCACTTGATTTGGAGTTTCACTCATGTTAGGCGCATGATATGAGATGTGGTTTTGTGCACTCCGGATGCACTCAATTGGGATTTTCATTTGTGCATGTTAGTTGCACCGGATGCACTCTAGATGCACTTGATATTGTTGTCGTGCACACCTGTTGCACTGGACATATGCTTTCGTGCACACCCGTTGCACTTAGTTTTTGCTTTTGTGCATGTTGTGGCACCTGTATTTGGATTTGATTTCCGTGCGCACCAGACGCACGTGATGGTTAGATACGCCTTTTGAGGCTGATTTTGCTTTGGAGCACTCTGTTTTCCTGATGGGCACTATATTGTGTAGTAGCCAAACATGACTGATCTGAGGACAGTACCTGAGTACTTTGCATGCATTAAAAGTTTACCAAGAGGTGTTTGAAAAAAGAGATATAGTCTCGCTATTTCCTACGTGTCCGTAAGTGACACGAATGTTTATAAAGTAAAACCTTTTGGGATATATTAGAAACGACGGAACGTATATTTAGCAAAACATATATGGACATATATTATTACTTTACAAATGGACGTCCTCCACTTATGCCGTGAGTTACGCATTCACGCGGCTATTTAGAAAATATTTTTGCATGAGTGTTATTCAGATTTTGAATGTTTTTCCACAAATGCGTACTATACACGTATTACAGTATTTGACTAGTGTACATTGGATTTCAGTAGTGGATTTCGAGATCTGTATCTCTATTGTAACTCTGAGGATATGCGTGCAAATCCGATGATTTGCGTGACGCTTGACGGAGTTCGGTTTTTGAGTTTTGTACTCATTTTCATGCGCACTTGACGCGCTGTGTTGTTTCTGCATCTTCCGTGATTCGGAGCCCCGTTGATTTGAGCTGATTATTGAAATGTTTTAGATTTTGGGGGTTTAAATTTAAATTCGGGGACCGAATTTATTTAAGAGGGGAAGATTGTAACATTTCAGAAAATATAAAATATTATTTTTGGAATTTAATATTAAAATAATATATTTCCCGAAAACTGCACGATTTGCGAAATTGGGGTTTTCGAAAAAGGCTATAAATATATACCAATAATTGTGAAATAATTGGAAATTAAAATGATTTATTCATTTAAAAATATATTTAAAGGATTTGACATTTTTAAAATTTATTATATGCAGTTTTGATAAAAATCCGATTAGTACACTGCTAATCGCGATTAAGACAAATCCGTGTTTCTACAGTTTTTCATGGGCTAGTGCACCATGACATGTTACATGTTATTTCTTCTGTGTTGTTTCATTTGGGTGTATGTGTTTTTGGTGAGAAAAAGAAAGGAAAAAGGTATATTGATGAATTGGAGAGAGAGAGTGTGCGAATAATTGAGAGAGAGAGAGGAGAGTGCAGCTACATATCCCTCCACCTTTATTCATTTTCTTCTCCTTCTACATCTTCCTCACCCTTATCTCCCTCCACCTTCAAGCCCTAGATCGATCTCCAAATAATCCCCAAAACCCTAAACCCCTTTCACAAAAAAACGATCCCCATCTCTTTCTCTACACATTGGACCAAGCAAAGTGGGATCTTGACAACTTTGGGACTTCTATGGTTTGCTTGAGAGACATCCATGAGGTATATCTCTTTCCATGTTAGTTTAGTTTGAATTCCTAGCTTTTAGTTTAGCGTATAACTCGTTTAGTGGTGATTTGTGGAAATTAGAAAATCCTAGTGAGGGTTTGAGTGAAATTGTGGGTTGGTGATGTTTGAGTGGCTGTTGAGAGACTGTTTAAGAGCTGGAATTGAATGGGAAACCAAAATATGGAATTGGGATTTGAGTTCATGTCGGTTTTGTCAGAAATAAGGGTGTGCAGGGAAATCTAAAGCAACCCGTGGGAATTTTAAGTGTAGCAAACAATACCAGAGACCCATTTTAAACAAGAAGAGACCACCATGACAAAACGAAGCCCAACTGAGCATGGAGGTCCAACCTCGCCGGATTTGCTATGGGTGGGGCCGGCCACTTGGTTGGCTGGTGTGTCAGGGTCGGTCCAATAGGTCATATACCCAATATACATCACCTTAGACTTGTTTACTTGGCTTTATTTGACCTGAGTCAAAATCTGAGAGCTTTTTAGTGTGATTTTGGCTATATTTTCCGTATTTTGAAATGCTAATTCTTGTTATTTGGATTTGTATTTGGTTGTGGGATGTTCGTACATCAACAAACAAGGGTTGTTTGGTTGATTTAGTACGCGTATGCTATAGGTTCAAACCTACGAGCAAAGCGTGTGCCGTATTGGATTTTAGAACTTGGTTTTAATAGCGTTGCGATATGTGTTTTTATTGTAGGTACCTTCGCGTGTATTACGAGGCGACGGAGCTTGGCGTCAACGACTTCAGCAAGCGAAGAGTACGGTGAGTAGATCTATATCTACCGGGGAAGTCGGGTGGATGGCGTATAGCACCCCCGCAAAGTTTTGATGGAAACTGATTTTTAGAATATGGTTAAGGAAACCTAGATTTGGAAACTAGGGTTAGAATTAAGATTGCTATGAAACCATATTAGAAACTAATGGATAGTTAGAAGTGGTAAGATACGACTATTATAGGATGACAGAATTTGAGGATGACGTTTGTCGATATTGCCGTTTAGGGGACTGTAGGACTAGATAGTCGATGTAGACGTATCATCCGAACCATACCTTTTTCTAAACTGAAGAATCGTATGTATCTTTTAAACATATACCTTGATGGATGTTACGGATTTTCAAATGATATCTTTTCCTTAAAAACACCGTAACCCCTATTTTCAAAACTACGATTCGCGTCTTTAAAAATCTGATTGTATGGTTCGGGTGTGTATGTTAGATTAGATACTTATACTTATAGCAGAGATAGAATGTTTATATAAACTCGACTTGATGTGGAATATAAATGCGATGAAAATAATATAAGAAAAATATGATGATTTGATGATATGTTGGTATACGGTTGTGAGTCGATTGAAATAATTGATTCCATGTCAGTCCCCTGATATGTGATCGTTATGGATGTGACCTGAGAAATAGGTATATATATATATATATATATATATATATATATATAGAATGTGGTGAATCATGAATGATAGGTCGTACGTGACATTAGGCCGTATCCCTATTGTCTTATAGGTTGATAGGATCCCTATTGGTTAATTCCACCGTACGATGATCTTTTCCGCACGTGATGAGTTGACTTGATGATTGATCCATACCCTTGACTAGAGGATGACGTACGATGGATTATACCGTACGCGATGTTGTTAGGCTGAATACCGATTGATAGATTCCCCGACTCGGTCATGTTAGATACGTATACCCGTCAGCATTTGCATATGATTTACCTTATGCTGCATTCATGTTATTCGCATTGCATTACTTAATCCCGTGATAGTACACCTGCACCATTATCGATGATGCGTATGTTACACGTACACAGATTGTAGGCTCACACACTTCATCATCGATAATTGCCATGTCACTACACAGTAGGTCTGCTGCATCATGATATGACTCTTCACATAACATGCTTGCGTATATACCACTTGTATATCCATATTGGTGCACATATACATTGGTACATCCATACTTGCGCATATACACACTTGTATATCCATATTGATGCACATATACATTGATACATCCATACTTGCGCATATACACACTTGTATATCCATATTGGTGCACACATACATTGATACATCCATACTTGCGCATATACACATTTGTATATCCATATTGGTGCACACATACATTGATACATCCATACTTGCGCATATATACATTTGTATATCCATATTGGTGCACACATACATTGGTACATCCATACTTGCGCATATACACATTGCATATCAATATTGGGGCATATACATATTGGTACCTCTATACTTGCGCATATACATATTGTACCTATATAGATAACTGGTTTTATTGGGAAATTGGGAACCACATGTTATATTTTAAAAACTGGAATCATTTAAAAGAGAGGTTTTCCCTAGATATGTATATATTACTGTTCCATGGTTGCATGATATACGGATATGCTTATATTTCTATCATATGTCGCATACATCATGCTTTATGATTTTACGCATTGAGATATGCTGTTTTCGTGAGATTTCTGGATTTGAGAACTGTGGCTATTTCAAAAGAAAGCATGTACTGTTTTAAAAACCCAGTTTCTCTTGATATGATATTTTAGTGCTTCCACCATGCATTTTCTCGGTTCTGAGACGTGTGATATGTGAAACCCGATTGATGAGGCGGATGATTCCGTCTGGGGGTACATGGTAGACCCGGTATAGTACCCCGGGGCGAGAGAGAGATTTCGTATGGATGACGACGAGCCTGGCAGAAGGACTACTAGCTACCGGTGATAGTATTTTGGGCTCGGCGGATATCCGGAGGATACCGACCGGAGTCGAGAGATGATATGGGCCGATCCGGACTGACAGAGCCCGTGGCTGATCCGGACTGACGGAGTCCAAGAGATATGAGGATTTACGTATCGATGCTAGAAACGGGTTTCATGATGTTTTCAAGTGTCGATATTAGACACCCAGGTTCCATGATTTTTATGTGTCGCGAGGTACACCCGTTGATTATATCGTCGTACTTTCATGCACACTATTTTATGATATTTACATGCATACATATATTGATTATATGGTTGAACGAGATCCACATGCATACATATATTGATTATATGGGTGGACGAGATCCACATGCATATATACATTGATTTTATGGTTGGATGAGATCCACAAGAATATATACATTGATTATATGGTTGGACGAGATCTACATGCATACAGACATTGGTTATATTGTTGGATTATATCCGCATACATATAGATATTGATTACATTGTTGGCACACATGATGACCCGGTCACCCTAGATATCATAATATTACCTTTATGATATATTTGACCTAGATGTCGTTGTTTATTCGATTTCAACTTGTAGATGTTTTTCTACTCACGAGTCGGCAACTCACCCCGTTGTGCCACAGTGTTCTTGCAGGTTGACCGCATGGATCAGTGGCGGCTTCGCTGGCACACAGTTGCATTCGGGTGTTTTGCATTGGTAGGTGGGACATTTGTATCGTACCCACTCTTGTATATTGTATCTAGTTAACTCCATCAAATCAAAACTAGTATTTGTATAAGTAATGAGACTTAGCAAGACTGTTAGTGCGAGACTTAAGTGATGGGTTTTATGTTCACCTTTTTGTGTTGATTTCTCGCTTTATTCTTTATCTTTTGTGGTGATCTTCGCTGTTGGGCGTCGTATACTTATATATACTGTCTTGCGTGGTTGTGATCCGCCGGTTGCCGAAGAGCTAGCTCCCGCTTGGGGATGCCTTTATATTATCTTATATTGTGGTTTTGGATCAAAATATACAAAGGAGGTGCTGCCCAAATTTTTTTAAGAGATGAAATATGTTTTCAAACTAGTAAATTTCATTTGAATTATTTATGTCCTTTTTCCATGCATTTAAGAAAACTTGATTTCATTATACCTTTATTTCAAAACTTCACCTCCTTTATTTTCTAAAAAGGTTTAGATTTCTGGGTTTCAGCTTACTTGAATTCCGTTACGCCAATAGACGTTGCGTGATTCAAGTGCTGGCCACGAGATAATATTTCGGGTCGTGACAGTGATATAGCCGGGTTATCGGATCAAGGGTTGATTTGATAAGTTGATTCATTTGATATTAGTCGGTTATATGTATTATAGCCGGATTATTAAATCAAGAGTTGATTTAATTATTTAATGTATAATTATATATATTTGATATATTAAATTACATTGACTAATATTAGCTCACTTAAGATTTCTTTTCTCACTTTATGATACATTGATATATATGTTAAATGTATTGTTTTCTTTTTGCACAAAATATATATGTGATATATATTGTTGTGTCATGCTAGGTTACACATGCAACATGTATGTATGAGACTCACACCATGCTAGGGTTTTATTTGTTTTAAGTAATTCAAACACTTGGATAATGAGTCATGGTTGAAGCTTGGAGAAGCTTGTGGAAAACATTGACTTAGTCCGCTTGTTTGTCTAGTTTAAGATATTTTTCAACCCAACCCTTAACTCATAGCTATGGTTAAGTATCTACAATGGTTAGTGGATGACATACACTAACTATGGTTGTATTTCTAATCTCATGAGTTCATTCATCTCTTGATCACTTCTTCTTCTTCATCAAGAGAAAAAGCTTGCTAGATTTTTCTAAGTGATGATTTCTTGTGAGAAAAATAAATCCAAAGTGAGCCCACTTCCTACTTCATCATCCTCTACTATTATCCATTTAGTTTAGGGTGTTTTCTTCACTAATCTACACAATTAGTGAAGAGATAGCATGAGCTAGTGTCTCCTCGACGTAGATCATCTTCGTCCTCGAAGATTTCGAAGCAAGCTTGCTCGTTTCTTTATGGGAGCCTCTCTAGAGTCCGGAAGTTCGTGATCGCAGTGAAGGGACTACTACACGGAGCTATTGAAGTGAAGGACCGGTCTACAAAGGTTGTATTCGTTGTTCACTTAGATGTAAAGAGTTTACATATCTTGTTTAACCCAAATTCTCTAGTTCGATTACTTGGTTGGTTTGTTTAGCACCCCAAATTTTTTAAAGCAGCATGATTGATACTTGCCAAAACCTTCACAAGGTGCTAAGCTAACCTTACAGTGGTATGAGAGCCAAGCTAGAGTATTAGGCATTGTCTAGACGATGTTTAAAGTCCGATCGAACTCCAAAAGCCCGAAACGACCCCCTTTCTGGAAATTTTTCCAAAAGTTGGATTTTTCGATGTTAAAAATACTCAGAATGTCATGCAGGGAATTCTATGGACACACCTGAAGAACGAAACCCTAACTCGTCCATGTTACCGCGGATCCGCGGCACCACTTGAGAGGCTTGGCTCGGTCCCTTTAGCTGTTGGTCCGTAGGTACTGGGGCATGCTTCTGGAAACTTTTAATTCTGCTTAAGTGTTGAGCTCTCTGGGAATTTTGGAAATTCATTGATTCGATCGAATTATTTAACTTCGTCTAGCTATCTGTGATTGTGATGCAATATTTGGAATCCACAAATAGTTATGAGATAACTAATTTGAATTTTGTAAATCTAGCAGTTCAATCTCATTTGATCGGTTGCCACGAGATTTTGATGTTGATCAAAAATCCATCGCAATTACGTAGTGTACGTGGATACTCACCGGGTAACCTTATTAGATAGCTATACCCCATAGCCCCGACCAAGTGACTGTAGGAGAACGCCGTCGCTAAAAGCATCCGTTCGGGTGCTCGCGGCTGCGGTGTTCCGCCTTGGCGCACTTCGTCGGCGGCATCGGGGGGTGCGGCGGTCTACTAAAGTTTCCGACGAGCATTCGATCAAGTAATCGGGAATCTTGTTGAATTACCCGACAGGTTATTGGAAAGTGTTTTCAATATCGAGACTAAAATGTGGGATTTATAATTGTTAGGCATGTGATGTCTAAGGAATTCATTTTGTTAGGTATGAGATACATTGGGTTTATGATGTCTAAGGTGGTTACGGATTCCAACTGTTGTAGTTTTTCACTTTCTTTTCTGCGACCGTAAGTGTAATATGTGGTGTATCGCCGGTTTTGGTGCTATATGTCAACGACAATTGGGATACACATATTTACTTACGTTGATGACATGTGATGTTATGTGTTACTGTGATATGTTATATTGGATCGTCGTGTTTTGAATAGCCGGGGGTTTTATGTGAGATGAAAGTTTTTTATTTTCATTCATGTAAAATTCATTGTTTGTAATATTCTTTTATTGGGGCACTTCCAGGTTGAGGATGATGTCACCATTGTATATTATTTACTTTTCCGCATTAGGATAGACCCAAGGCGGGGAGCACAAGTAACCAGGTTCTAAGGTCCAGTGGGAGACCATCTCGAGGAGTCGAGACCGGGTCTCCTAACTTTAGAATTGGTAGGGTTGTTTGCCGCTCTCGTCGGGGTCTAGGGATGTGGGTTTGGCTATTCATCACGACCGTGGAATCCGCATTTTTACTGGCTTAAATAAAACACGGAATTCCTGGTATATCCAATATTTCATATGTGATTCTTCTGCTGCTGATCTTCTGTGATGTGATCACTTGATATGTTCTGAGAAGAATGTCTATATTATATATATATATATATATATATATATATGAGATATAATAAATATTGCTGCTTTTGTTTCTTATGTGATGCTTAGGAAGAATAATTTGATGGGACTTCATTAATGAGATTAATAAAATAAAAGAAACCTAGAGATGTGGAAACTTGTTTAAAAACTGGTAGCTCTAGTTCATGCTCTGCATAGTGGAATTCCTTGTAGAATATCCAGCACCTTATTCGATAAGAAAGAGCCGAGATCCCTTCACCGAGAGTGACCTCTTTAGCGAAACTAGCAGATGCTACAACCCACTCGGTTTGTCTTTTGATTGCTTCTATAGTTTTTGTTTTGCATAGTGGTATTTATGAAATATCCTGCACCTTATTCGATAAGGAAAGAGCCGAGATCCCTTCACCGGGAGTGACCTCTTTAGTAAAACTAGTAAAAGCCTAAAAAACTCTCCTTTCTCAAAATCACTCGATTCTACAATGAGATCAAGTTCATTACGCAAAGGGTTTTCTTAAAAACCTGTCGGAGCCCTCTGTCATTTTAGATAAGTACTTCATAGTATTTGTGCTACGTTTGTTAGCTTTTGCCAAGGCGTAGTGTGCGGTAGCTATTTATGCTTATCTGCATAAGCATATGATGCGACTGGATTAGGGTAGTCGTACGACTTTGTTGGCTTTCGTCAAGGGTCATGCGAGTGGGTTTAATTCAATCATGAAATGTACGGGTTGAACTTGACTAGTGGACTATGGTTTGTTGGCTTTCATCAAGGTCATAGGACGCTAGGGGAAGAATATTATCGGGAATTTCAAGTGTTGAAATTTGCAATGAGATTGCATATGAGATAGTTGGATCCCGATACGCACTGCGTGTAAGAAATACTCCTGGGAGAGTTTTACACATTACAATTAGCCGATCAAGTAGGTGTCTAGAAAGGTGTTAACGGGGTTACGCCCCTATAAAACCGAGGTTTATTTTAATTAGGTTCGTGCGAAAGCACGGGGAACCTCCCTCAAAGTACCGACACTGGCCTGGCCGAAAGATTGGTGAACTTGTAGGGTGTAATTAATCCCGGCTAGTCTTACCTTGTAGGGTTTGAAGGAAGATTTGATGAAAACAGTAGGAGTCATCCTGATTAGATAAAATAATAACCAATCTAATCTTGCAAGAGTGCACGCAGAGTGTTTTCTTCTCTCTCTCTCTCTCTTCTGGTAGCGACCATGTCACGCCTTAATCAAGATAATAATATGGATGCATTTACCGAACCTGCTTATTATACTGAGCTAGGGAACGTTGGTTCCGCTTAATCTTTTAATTGTTATAAGTCCGAGCAGGAAATAGGGGAATATCCGGATTCCCATTCCACCCATTCGAGGAATAAGCATGTTGATGCATATTATTCGGGTGTGTTCATTACCAAGAACTGTTTCTCGGTATTCTCTACGTCCTAGGTATGTGATACCGGATTAGGATGCCACGTATGTAATCTGTTACATGGGCTACTGAAAATTAGAGAACTGAGAATGGGTAATATATCTATAAGTGTTAGAGAATGGTGCAAGTGTTGCAGCCAAGTCAGTTGGCAGATATCACCTTGTATGAGATACATTGATTCTGAACAAATGTTATTACATACCGAACCTGATATACAACATTACATCAGATTCTTTATTAAGTTAAAGAAGGATATAATTCTGTATTGGAGGATAATATTGTGAACATTTTCCTGAATCAAGAGTTGATTCGATCATGCACGTTAGATAATAGCATATACGTTCCGAATCAAACCACAGTTCAAAATACATAGAACACACACAAGAGGAGTAGTTCAGAAATGAACGAATCCTTCTTGTGGCATTGTAGACTAGGTCATATCAATGCGACACGACCAGCTAAGTTACATAAGGATGAATATGAGAATCTGTTCAAATTTTCATCTTATGCTACCTGCCAGTCTTATCTCAAAGATAAAATGACCAATACTCCATTTACTAGAAACGGAGAAAGAGTTAGTGAACTCTTGGGACAGATGCATGATGATGTATACGGTCTTATGTCTACACATTGCCAGGGTTGGTTCTTTGTACTTCATTTACATTCATCGATCATCTCTCAAGATTCGGACATGTGTTCCAGTTGAAACACAAGTCTAAAACTTTTGAGAAATTCAAGGAATGTAAGCTTGAAGTTAAGAACCAGACGGGTGGAAGTATTAAAGTCTTTCGATGTGATCGAGGAGGAGAATACTTGCGCATGGAGTTCCTGAATTATTTAAAGGAGAATGTGTTTATCTCTCAGCTTACTCCTTCGAGTACACCACAGTACAACGGTGTACCGGGGCGGAGGTATCGCATCCTATAAGATATGGCACGCTCTATGATGAGCAATGCTGAGTTACCTGTTTTCTTTTGTGAGTTATGCAATTGAGAAGCTGCATACCTATTGAATGGGGTTCCAACCAAATCAGTGCCTACCACTACGTATGAGATATGGAATGGGAAGAGACCATGTCTTAAAAGAGTTAAGATATGGGTTGTCCGGCCTATGTTGAAAGGCAAAATCCGGACAAGCTCGAGTAAAGGTCAGGACTGTATATGTTTGTTAGGATATCCCAAACATTTGTGAGGGAATATCTTCTACCACTCTAAGGAGCAAAAGGTATTTTGTTTCTCAGCATGCCACCTTTTTAGAGAAGGAATTTCTTATGAAGAAATTTGTGGTCATGAGGTAGAACTGGAAGGAGTTCCAGCTAGACAAACTAACAGCTGATGATTTGGTGAAACCAAAGGATTCAAAAGTTTCTAACGAATCTCAGCCTCTCTGCGAATCTGGTAGGGTTCCTCATCCACTTGAGAGATACTGTGGTCTTCTTGGTGATAGTGGGAGCGAGAATTGAATCATGAGATGATAGCCCAACCAGGTTCAGGCAGGCCATCACGAGTAGGGACTCTGTGAAATGGCTGGATGCTATGCGATCAAAGTTGGAATCCATGTACACCAACAAAGTATGACTTTGGATGTTGCACCTGAAGGGGTAAAACCCATTGGGAGCAAATGGATCTTGAGAAGATTATTGGTGTAAACGGAAAAGTTGAGACTTTCAAAGCTATGCTTAAGTCCATCAGGATCAATGCAAGCATCGCGGAGTTGGAACATCTATTTTGATGTGATAGTCATGTTAGTTATGTATATACCCTAGAGGCTATTGTTGTACATATGATGTATATTATAATAGATGCTTGGATATATATAAAGAGGACTTTCTTGCTCGTCATGATAGTATGCTATTTGGTTTCACTTTATCTTAACATGTTGACTTGTATTTGTATACTGTCTTACTCTCACATGTTGATAAAGCCCTTAGGATCTGTACTCGACTACTGGGACTATGATGAGATCATACTAGTGGGGACACGGTAGTCGATGAGTACATCCTATAACTGTTCCTAGTCGAGGGTGTGTCGAGACAGGGCATCGATACACCAGAGTAGACTAGCGTATACGCATCTTGACCCATATGATGGGCGATGGATGATCTCATATCCATCGGTGTTTGACATCAAGGATGGTGTACGGGTGCTCAGTGGAGACTGGGTACACTGGACGGACTCGCCGAGAACTCCCAGATGGTGATATACCATACGTCAGATGGCAGTTCTCCGGTGACACTGGTACATGATAGTCTGTAGACCCGAGATCGTCATAGAGTCTTGTGTGATTCCCACTGTGCTTTGATTTCCACCTTACCACGTCTAAGAGGGTGTGCAAAACGGTGGCTTTTGAGTGCAGTCCCGAATCACATGGAGGCAATGAGCGATAGGAGGGGATTCGTCTCTCCCGGTATAGGGAGTTGATATTGTGCAGTGTTCGATTGGCTATAACTGGAAGTCCCTGGCCAGGGCTGATATAGAGACTTACTGGTAAGTGTTACCAGTAGTTTCTCGACCCGTTATGAGCCTCACATCGACACGACTTATCGGTTACTGGGGTCTGACGTATACTACCCCTAGACTTGATATGCGACATATCAGACGAAGAGACCGGACTGTACGGGAGTGTTACTGATTGGATTCACAGGAGAATGTACAGGCTAGCTTGTTGATCTTCTGATCGCTCAATACCTGGGTGGCTGTTACGTTTAGCTGACCGCTTGCAGCTTGTGGGTGTTTGATATGATCATCACCTGCTACAGGCATATTGACGATTCTTTAGAGTCCTACACAGAGGTTTCTTGACTCAGGCAAAACGGAGTAGGGGCACATATGTGATATGTGCACAACTAAGGATAATGCGATATGAGATACCGTATTTTATTCTTGCGATATTTAGATATGAGCCGGGTCATCGGATCAAGTATTGATTCGATGAATTGGTACATGATATATTAGTCGGTTATATTCGATATAGCCGGATTGTCGGATTAAGTATTGATTCGATAATTTAATGTATAATAATATATATGATATATTGCATTACATTATCTAATATTGGCTCGCTTTATTATTTCATTTTCTCACCGGATAATACATTGATATATATGCGATATATGTTAATTGTATTATTTTCTTTTGTTACAAATATATAATATATATGTGATATATATTATTATAACATGATATGATTAATAATGCAACATGTTTAGTGAAGATTAAACAAGGTTAGGGTTTGAATTGGGTTAGTTCTTTCATGAACCTTCTAGAAGGTTTTCTTTTGTCATGTGTTAAGATATTGTGGTTGATATTTTCTAGTGACTCATTGTTTAACCCAACCCAAACCCTAGCCCTAGTTAATTCTCTACATGAGTTATCCTTGTCATCCTTTACCATGGTTGCATTATTAATCATATATCATTTCATTATTCATCACAAAAGGATTAATGCATTATTTCTTCTTCTTCTTCAACCTTGAGGTTTGAGAAAGCTTACTAGGTTTTCATTTTGTGATGATTATGAGTGAGAATTTGATATAAAAAGAAAGCATAAATACTACTCCATCATCCTCATCTAATCTAGCCAATTAGATTAGGGTGTTCACCTCATTAGAGTGAGAGAGCTTGAATTATAGAAACTTCGACGTAGATCATCGGAGAAAAGGAACACTACAAGCTACCATGGATCGTTCGAGTCGTGGAGCCTCTCTTGAATCCGGGAGATCATAGATCGCGGCGAAGGGACTTCTACTCGGAGCTTATGAAGCGATGGAGCGGACTACAAAGGTTGTAATCGCTCACTCTTAGTTGTAAAGATGTTTACTTGCATGTTAAACCCTAATAATCTAGCAAAGATCCTGGCTTTGGGTTGTTTCGGCACGTCTAAAATTTAAATCGGACATGGTTGATACCTTATAGACCCTTGTATGACTGTCTAGGAACCCTACAGTGGTATCAGAGCCAAGCTAGAACATTAGGCGACGTGTGTACGAAGTGAAAACTCCGATCGAACCCCTAAACGTCGATTTGACCCCCTCTCTGGACAATTTTTAAAATGTGATTTTTTCTGTATTAAAAATACATTAATAAATCAGCAGGGAATTATAAGTATCACTATGAAAAACGAGGAGGTAAACCGTACGGACCGCCGCGGAACCGCGGCCGTACCTTGCTTGTGCCGCGGATCCGTGGCCGTACAATTGGGTTTGACTTTTCTTTTGGCACAGTAATGACCGTAGCTGCTAGTTCATATTTCTGGGTATTTTTAATCTGACTCAAGTGTTGAGTGTTCTGGGGATTATTTATTATTCATTGATTTGATCGGAAAATTGAATTTCGTTATATTTTCCGGATATTTAGAAACTGTTAAAATGTTCGAACGGATATCATTAACTCATTTTTTCCCGGCACGAAAAACATTCAAGTGTTGAATTTTCTTGGGTTTAAATCTTTCGGAAAAACGTGCAAGTAACTCGGTGGTCCCTCTAGAAGAACACAAATCTTAACTCGATTATGTGACCATCTGAACCGCCTCTAAACCTTAGGATTTGGGGCAGTACGGCATGCCACATGTGAGGCGTTGGCTTGACCCTTCTACGGCTGGACCATTGATACTGTGACATATTCTGGGATTATTTGAACTCCGCTCAAGTGTTGAGCTATTTAGGAAATCTTGGGTATTTGATTATCCGATCGGAAAGTTTAATACTGTCTATTTACCTTGAATGTGATACAATAAGTGGAATTCATATAGTTAGGCATGAAATGCAAAGTATGTGATATTTCGGATTTATGATGTCCAAAGTGATTGTGGATTCCAAATGTTGTAGTTTTACAATTTCTTTTCTGTGACTGTAAGTGTAGTATGTAGTTGTATTGCCGGTTTTCGTTGCTATACATCAACGACGATCGGTGTATGCATACTTACTTACGTTGATGATATGAGATATTATGTGTTGCTGTGATATGTTATATTGGATCGTCGTGTTCTGAATAGCCGAGGGTTCTATGTGAGATGAGGGTTTTTATTTTCATTCTTGTAAAATTCATTTGTATGTAATATTCTTTTATTGGGGCACTTCCGGGATGAGGTTGATGTCACCAGTGTATATTATTTACTTTTCCGCATTAGGTAGACCCAAGGAGGGGATCACAAGTAACCGGGTTCTAGGGTCCAGTGGGAGGCCATCTCGAGGAGTCGAGACCGGGTCTCCTAACCCTAGAATTGGCAGTGTTAATTGCCGCTCTCGTAGGGGTCTAGGGATGTTGGTTTGGCTATTCATCGCGACCGTGGAATCCGTGTTTTATACCGGCTCGTATTAAAAACAAAGACATCCTAGTATATCCAATATTTCATATATGTTCTTATGCTGCAATGTTCTGTGATGAAATCATATTACTACCTGAGACGAATGCTTATACTATATATATATGCTGATATATAAATATTAGTGCTTTCATTTCTTCTGTGATGTTTAGGAAGCATAAGCTGATGGGATTTATTAATGAGATTAATAAAAGAAAAGAAACCTAAAAGATGTTGTAGAATCAAAACATTATAAAAAGGGTAGCTACAGTTTTGCTTTGCATAGCGGTATATATGATATACCCTGCACCTTATTCGATGGGGAAAGAGCCGAGATCCCTTCACCGGGAGTGACCTCTTTAGTGAAACTGGCAGATGCTACAAACTCGCAGTTTAGTTTTTGACAGCTTATATAGTTCTTGCTTTGCACAGCGGTATATATGATATATCCTGCACCTTATTCAATGGGGAAAGAGCCGAGATCCCTTCACCGGGAGTGACCTCTTTAGCGAAACTAGAAAAGCCTTAAAAACACTCCTTTTCAAAATCACTTATTTCTACAACGATATCAAGTTCATTACGCTCATGGTTTTCTGAAAAACCTGCGTAGCCCTCCGACATTTCAGATAGGTAATACTTAGTATTCGTGTTGCGTTTGTTGGCTTTCATCAAGGCGTAGTGTGCGGTAGCTAGCTATTACTTATCTGCAACATATTATGAGATTGGGTTAGGGTAGTCGTGCGGCTTTGTTGGCTTTCGTCAAGGGACGTACGGCTGGGTTTAATTCAATCAAGAAATGTACGGGTTGAACTTGACTAGCGGACTATGGTTTGTTTGTATTCGTCAAGGTCATAGCACGTTAGGGGTAAAAGAAATATCGGAAATTTCAAGTGTTGAAATTTGTAATGAGATTGCTTACCTCCTATGAGATAGTTGGATCCGGATACCCACTGCGAGTAAGAGTTACTCCTGGGAGAGTTTTACACAGGACAATTAGCCGATCAAGTAGGTGTCTAGAAAGGTGTTAACGGGGTTTTGCCTCTGAAAAAATGAGGTTTATTTTAATTAGGTTTGTGCGAAAGCACGGGGAACCTCCCTCAAGTACCGACACTGATCTGGCTGAAAGATTGACGAAATTGTAGGGTGTAATTAATCCCGGCTAATCTTACCTTTTAGGGTTTGAAGGAAGATTTGATTAAAACAGTGGGAGACATCCTGATTAGATAAGATAATAACCAATCTAATCTTGCAAGAGCATACGCTAAAGTCTTTTCTTCTCTCTCTCTCCAGGTAGCGACCATGTCAGGCCATAATCAAGATAAAAATATGGATGTATTGACTGAACACGATTATTATACTGAGCAGGGGAATGTTGGTCCCATTCTTTCTTATAAGAGTTATAAGACTGAACAGGGAATAGGAGAATATCTGGATTCTCACGCCGCCCAAATGGAGAACATGCATAATGATGCACCTTCTTCGGGTGTGTTAGTTATTGAGAACTATTTCTCAGTTCACCATACGTCCTGGGTATTAGATACCGGATCAGGATCCTGTAGGGTTCCTAGGCACACTAATGAGATTCCACAAGGCATCAACCATGCCAAAATCAAATTTTTCTTATGCCGAGAAACCCTAATATAGATCGTTGACTAGAAATTAGGCGAAACAACAAGCTAGTTAACAACTTAACTACTAAGTGAATGGAAATACAACCTTTGTAGATCCGGTCCACCACTTCTTTATCTCCGTGATGACGTCCCTTCACTACGATCACCGGGATCCTGGACTCTAGCGTTGGTTTCGTCGGGGAAATGAGCGGGCTAGGTCGTTGACTTCGATGCCGAAGATGATCTACGTCGAGGCAACTCTAACTCAAGCTCCATCTTCACTAGGTCATGAAACTTGTGAAGAAAACACCCAATACAATATGGCAAGAGGTAGAGGATGAAGAAATAGGAAGTGGGTTCACTTTGGATTTGGATTTCTAACTTGGAATCATCACTTGGAAAAATCTAGCAATGGTTTCTTCTCTTCATGAAGAAGATGAAGAAGAAGAAAGAAAAAAGAATTATTGCAAAAAGAAAATCCAAGTGATATCTATCATATTGCAACCATAGGTGAGATAAACTCATGTAGAGAATAAACTAGGGTTAAGCTAAATGGTTAGGGTTTAGGAATAAAACAAAATGGTAAGACTTATTCAAAGATCCTAGAAAAGTCATGTGTTAGTTATATGTATGCCCTAGAGGCCATTACTGTACATAGGATGTATATTGTAGTGGATGCTGGGACATATATAGGGAGGACTTTCTTGCTCGACATGATAGTATGCTATCTGGTTGAACTTTACCTTAACGTGTATACTAATTGTCTCTCTGTTACATGTTGGTAAAGCCTTTAGGATCTGTACTTGACTACCTGGACTATGATGTGGATCATACTAGTGGGGACATGGTAGTCCATAAGTACATCCTTCAAAGTCCCTAGTCGTGGGTGTATCGAGACGGGGCATCGATATACCAGAGTAGACTAGCGTGTACCTTCTCGACCCATACAGATGGGCGATGGATGATCCCATATCCATTGGTGTTTGACATCGGAGATGATATACGGGTGCTCAGTAGAGACTGGGTACACTGGACGGACTCGCCGGGAACTCCCAGATGGTATTATACCCCACGTCAGATGGCAGTTCTCTGGTGACACTGGTACAGAGTAGTCTATTGACCCGAGATCGTGATAGAATCTTGTGTGGTTCCCACTGTGCTTTGATTTCCATCTTACCACGTCCAAGAGGGCGTGCAAAACGGTGGTTTTTGGGTACAGTCCCGAGTCACATGGAGGCAATGAGCGATAGGAGGGGATTCGTCTCTCCCGGTATAGGGGGTTGATGTTGCGCTGTGTTCGATTGGCTATAACAGGAAATCCCTGGCCAGGGTTGCTGAGATTTACTGGTAAGTGTTACCAGTAGTTTCTCGAACAGTTATAGACCTCATATCGACACGACTTATCGAGCTATTGGGGTCTGACGTTTACCACGCCTAGGCGAGATATGCGACATATCAGACGATCAGACCGGACTGTACGGTAGTGTTACTGGTTGGATTCACTGGAGTGTGAGCCGGCTTGCTCGTCGATCTTCAGATCGCTCAGTACCCGGGTGGCCGTTACGTTTAGCAGACCGCTTGCGGCTTGTGGGTGTTTGATATGATCATCGCCTGCTGCCGGCGTATTGACGAGTCTTTAGAGTCCTACACAGAGGTTTCCTGGCTCAAGCGAAACGAAATAGGAGCGCATATGAGATATGTGCGGGACCGAGAATAATACGTGTATGTGATACCGTATTTCATTCTCGCGATGAATGTATCGATTAGGTTATATGCGATATACCCTAATTATCGAATCAAGGGTTGATTCGATAAACCGATGCATTGAATACTAGTCGGTTGTGTGCGACATGACCGGATCATTGAATCAAGTGTTGATTTAATGATTTAATGCATGATAATATATTTGATATATTACTTTGCGTTAACTAGTATTGGTTCACTTTATATGGATTTTCTCACTTGTATTGTGCACATTGTATATGTGATATACATTTGTACATTTGCTTGTATCATGTTTGATGATACATGATTGTTTAAGTGTATGTTAAGAATAAACCATGGTTATTTATATGATTAGGGTTTTATTTCCTTTTCTTATTTATTTATCTATTTATTCATTTTGGAAAATGTAAAGCAAATGAGAAAATGGTGGCTTCTTTTGTTTTGTTCATGAAGCTTCATGAAGACTTTGACCAAGTTACCATTTTGTCTCATGCTTAACCCTAACCATCCCACTAACCATGATTTACTCTCTACACTTGACCATGGTTCAAGTTATGATAAGGATTATATTTCTTTTCTTTTTTGAATTAATCTTATCATAACATTTCTTCTTCTTCTTCCTTGAACTCAAGAAGAAAAAGCTTTCTTCATCAATGGTGAATTGAGCAAACAAGTGAGAAATCCAATTCTAAAGTCTACCCACTTCCTATTTCTTCATCCTCTACCTCTTGCCAAGTAGTAGAGTGTGTTTTCTTCACAAGTTTCTTGACTTGGTGAAGTCGGAGCTTGATTTAGCGATGCCTCGACGTAGATTATCTTCGGCATGGACATCGACGACCTAGCTCGCTTTTTCTCCGACGAAGCCGACTCTAGAGCCCGGATTTGATTTGGACAGCGGAAAGGACCTCGTTGCGGAGCTATGGAGGTGGAGCACCGGATCTACAAAGGTTGTATTTCCGTTAAACTTTTAGTTAAGTGTTAACTAGTTAGTTTTTCGCCTAGACATCTAGCCGACGATCCGTAGTTTAGGGTTTGTAGGCACCGTAAAATTTGAAATTGGCATGTTCGATGCCTTGTGAGACCTCTTGGGAGTGCCTAGGAACCCTACATCATGAAGCTTCTTGCCAAAAATAAGAAAAGCCACCATTTTGTTTTTCCAAAAATAAATAAAGAAAAGAAAAGAATACCTTAACCATTAACCTAAACCATGGTTTAATGCATACACACCCAAGTTTGCATGTATCATCAAACATGATACAAACTAGTGAACAAAACTATATCATATATACAATGTGCACATTCAAGTGAGAAAATAATCTTAAGTGAACCAATACTAGTTAATGTAAAGTAATATATCAAATATATAATTATATATTAAATCATTAAATCAACACTTGATTTTATGATCCGGTCATACTGCATATAACCGACTAATATCAAGTGTATCAATGTATCGAATCAACACTTGATTTGGTAACCCGGCTATATCTCATATAACCGGCCAATGATACAAATCGCGAGAATAGAATACAGTATCACATACGGTTATTATTCTCGGTCCCGCACATATCTCATATGCGCTCCTATTTCGTTTCGCTTGAGACAGGAAACCTCTGTGTATGACTCTGAAGACTCGTCAATACGCCGGCAGCAGGTGATGATCATATCAAACACCTACAAGCCGCAAGCGGTCTGCTAAACGTAACGGCCACCCGGGTATTGAGCGATTAGAAGATCAACGAGCAAGCCCGCTCACACTCCTGTGAATCCAACCAGTAACACTTACCGTACAGTCCGGTCTCGTCGTCTAATATGTCGCATATCTCGCCTAGGGGTGGTAAACGTCAGACCCCAATAGCTCGATAAGTCGTGTCGATATAAGGTCTATAACAGTTTGAGAAACTACTGGTAACACTTACCAGTAAATCTCATCAACCCTGGCCAGGGATTTCCGGTTATAGCCAATCGAACACAGCGCAACATCAATTCCCTATACCGGGAGAGACGAATCCCCTCATATTGCTCATTGCCTCCATGTGAATCGGGACTGTACCCAAAAACCACCGTTTTGCACGCCCTCTTGGACGTGGTAAGGTGGAAATCAAAGCACAGTGGGAATCACACAAGACTCTATGACGATCTCGGGTCTACAGACTAACCTGTACCAGTGTCACCAGAGAACTGACATCTGACGTAAGGTATAATACCATCTGGGAGTTCTCGACGAGTCCGTCCAGTGTACCCAGTCTCCACTGAGCACCCGTATATCATCTCTGATGTCAAACACGAATGGATATGGGATCATCCATCGCCCATCTGTATGGGTCGAGAAGGTATACGCTACTCTACTCTGGTATATCGATGCCCCGTCTCGATGCACCCACGACTAGGGACCTTGAAGGATGTACTTATGGACTACCATGTCCCCACTAGTATGATCGGCATCATAGTCCAGGTAGTCAAGTACACATCCTAAGGGCTTTACCAACATATAACAGAGAGACAATCAGTGTACACGTTAAGGTAAAGAGCAACCAGATAGCATACTATCATGTCGAGCAAGAAAGTCCTCCCTATATATGTTCAAGTATCCACTACAATATACATCCTATGTATAGTAATGGCCTCTAGAGCATACATATAACTAACAATCTCCCACTTGCACTAGGGCTATCTGTAGCAGTGGTTGTAGTATCTAATACTCAACCATCCCATAAAAGTCTCTCTCTGGGAAAAAGGCCTTTGTGAGTGGATCCGCCGTGTTGTCCTCTGAGTCTGTTCTCCTAACCTCGATCATCCTGGAGATCAACCATCTCCATGATCAGGTGATACTGCCTTAGAATATGCCTGGATCACTGATGGGACAGGCGTTCCTAGGCATAAGCCACAACTCCATTGTCTCACAATGGGAGGAACGAAGTTCATCTCATGAACTAATATACATCCAGACTGCCTCTTTGGTAGCATCTTAAGTAACGATGTATCCAGCCTTTATCGTCTAGTTAGCCACGGTATCTAGCTTGGAACTCTTCCAACATACCGTCCCTTTACTAAGGGTAAAGACAATGCCTGTGACTGACATTCAGTCGTCCTTATCACCCTGGAACCCTTCCTGCGATTCTCCCCAGGATCAATTGATACCATTTCCCTACATCTAGTGAGTATCCTAACATCCAATTAAATCTATCTCATAGATCCAAAACATAGGATTTAGTAGGTATCACATTAATCCTATATGGATAATCCTTGTAATAAGCGGAGATTGACTGAGTGTAGCATAGGAAACTCCTTCCCTATCAAGAGTATGTCATCCACGTACTCTACGAGGATCACCACCATACTCCCTACTACCTTTTTGTATATACAAGGTTCATCTACCATTTTGATGAAGTCAAACTCTTTGACTACCACATCAAAACAGACGTTGCAACTCCGCGATACCTGCTTTAATTTATAAAGCAACCTGCACACGTTTCCGCTGCTCCCACTGTTTACGAAGCCCTCTGGCTGTGTACTTATAGACGTTCTCTTCTAAATCAGTATTTAGAAAAGCAGTCATGACACCCAACCACCAGTTATCGTAATCATGGTATGTAGCAATGGCAAGTAGGATCAAGATGGACTTAAGCATAGCCACTGGAAAAGGTTTCATCATTATCCACGCCTGGTCGATGACGAAAACCTTTAACAAGTCTAGCTTTGAAAGTCTCAACCTTTCCATCTACACCAAGTAATCTTCTCAAGATATACTTGCTCCTGATGGGGATTTAACCCTTCAGATAAAGCAACCAAAGTCCATACTTTGTTGGTGTATAAGGATTCCATCTAAAATCACTAAGCATCCAGCCATTCTTACAGAGTCTTACTCCTGATGGCCAGCTCGAAACTAGTTGGGTCATCATCTCATGATGCAATCCTCGCTCCCACTGTCATAGAGAAACCGAAGTATCTCTCAGGTGGGTGAGGAACCCTACTAGATCGGCGGAGAGGCTGAGGTTCGTTGGTAACTATTGAATCCTTTGGTTCTATCAAATCATCTGCTGTAGTTTGTATAGCTGGAACCTTTCCAGTTCTACATTACAGACCTTGCCTCGAGCTTGTCCGGATTTTTCTTTTAGACATAGGCCGGTCAACCCCAAATCTTAACTAGCTTAAGACATGGGCTCTTCCCATACCATATCTCATATGGAGTGGTAGGCTGTGATCTAATTCGAACCTTATTCAATAGGTATGCAGCTTCTCAAGTGCATAACCCCCAAAAGGAAATTGGAAACTCAGTAGTACTCATCATAGAGCACACCATATCACATAGGGTGTTATTGCTCCGCCCCGATATACCATCGTGCTATGGTGTATACGGAAGAGTAATGCTGAGAGAGAATCTCATTCTCCTTTAGAATAGTCCAGGAATTCTATGCACAAGTATTCTCCTCCTTGATCTCATCAAAGGACATAATACTTATACCCGTTTTTGGTTCTCTACTTCTAACTTATATTCTGTGGATATCTCAAATGGTTCGGACTTGTGTTTCAACAGGAACATATGTCTGAATCTTGAGAGATTATCAGAGAATGTAATGAAATACAAAGAACCGGTCTTGGCATGTGTAGACAGGGGACCTACATACATTAATATGTATCATCCCAAGAGTTCACTAACTCTTTCTCTGTTTCCAATAAACAGAGCTATGGTCATCTTATCTCTGTGACATGACTGGTAAGTTTCACAAGATGTAAATTCAAACTAATTTAAATATGCATCTAAATGTAACTTCAGCCAGTCGGGTCGCATTGATATGACCTAGTCTACAATACCTCAAGAAGGATTCGTTCATATCTGAACTCTTCCACTTGTGTATGTTCCGTATACTAAGAACTGTAGTTTGATTTAGACCATCAATGCTTTTAGATAACGTGCCTGAACCGATCAACTTTTGATATAGGAAATGTTCAAAACATTATCCAACAATACAAAATTTTATCATTTCTTTACTAATAAAGAGACTGATATGATTTTGTATATCAGGTTCGGTATCTAATAACATTCGTTCAGAATCATTGTATTTGGAATACAGGATGACAGTGACCAACAAACTTGGCTGCAACACTTTCACCGTTTTCTGTCTCATGAAACTTATCACCCGATCTCAGTTCTCTATCTTTCTGTAGCCCTATGTAACAGATTACATATCTGGGATCCTGATCCGGTATCAGATACCCAGTACGCAGAGGATACTGAGAAACAGTTCTGTATGATGAACACACCCGAAGATGATGCATCAGCATGCACTCTCATCGTTTGGGCGGCACGGGAATTCTGGTAATCCCCAATTTCCTGCTCTGTCTTATAACAATTATAAGTTGGAGCGGGACCAACGTTCCCCAGCTCAGTATAGCAAGCAGGTTCGGTCAATACATCCGTATTATTATCTTGATTAAGGCGTGACATGGTCGCTACCAGGAGAGAGAGAGAAGAAAACACTCAGCGTGCGCTCTTGCAAGAATAGATTGGTTATTATTTTATCTAATCGGGATGTCTCCCACTGTTTTTATCAAATCTTCCTTCAAACCCTAAAAGGAAAGACTAGACGGGATTAATTACACACTACAAGTTTGCCAATCTTTCAGCCAGGCCAGTGTCGGTACTTTGAGGGAGGTCCCCCTTGCTTTCGCACGAACCTAATTAATGTAAACCTCGTTTTCCCAGAGGCGTAATCTCGTTAACACCTTTCTAGACACCTACTTGATCGGCTAATTGTAATGTATAAAACTCTCCCAGGAGTAACTCTTACTCGCAGCGGGTATCGGGATCTAACTATCTCATAGAAGGTATGCAATCTCATTGCAAATTTCAACACTTGAAATTCCCGATAATATTTTGCCCCTAACGTGCTATGACCTTGACGAAAGCCAACAAACCATAGCCCGCTAGTCAAGTTCAACCCGTACATTTCTTGACTGAATTAAACCCACCCGCACGACCCTTGATGAAAGCCAACAAAGCCGTACGACTACCCTAATCCAATCGCATCGTATGCAGCAGATAAGCAGCATATAGCTACCGCACACTACACCTTGACAAAAACCAACAAATGTAGCACGAATACTATATACAACTTATCTGAAATGACGAAGGACTACGACAGGTTTTTCTGAAAACCTATTGTGTAATGAACTTGATATCGTTGTAGAATCAAATGATTTTAAAATGGAGTGTTTTTTAGGCTTTTCTAGTTTTGCTAAAGGGGTCACTCCCGGTGAAGGGATCGTCGGCCCTTTCCTCATCGAATAAGGTGCAGGATATATCATATATATCACTGTGCAAAGCAAAAACTCTTAAAAGCAATCAAAAGACAAACCGAGGGGTGTAGCATCTGCCAGTTATTGCTAAAGGGGTCACTCCCAGTGAAGGGATCGTCGGCCCTTTCCTCATCGAATAAGGTGCAGGATATATCATATATACCGCTGTGCAAAGCAAGGACTGTAGCTACCTGTTTTATTTTTGAAATTCGATTCTACAACATCTTTTAGGTTTCTTTTTCTTTCATTAATCATATTAATGAAGTCCCATCATTTAAGTACCTAAACATTACAGATAAATACGACGTACACTTATGCCATCCGCATTCGCCTCGATGTCCCCTCATGCACCGTTAGGTTAGGTAACTAACGGCAGAGCGGGGCAGGGCTAGCGCGGGTGTAAAACGTAAGTAACGTCTATATAATATATCATATATACTATATACAGTATCTATCACAACATATCAAATGATCACATCACAGATATCGCAGCAGAAAAATCATATGAAACATTGGATATACTCGGACGTCCGTGTTTTCAATACGAGCCAGTATAAAACACGGATTCCACGGTCGCGATGAATAGCCAAACCCACACCTCTAGACCCCTATGAGAGCGGCAAGCAACCCTACCAATTCTAGAGTTAGGAGACCCGGACTCGACTCCTCGAGTTGGTCTCCCACTGGACTCCAGAACCCGGTTACTTATGCCCTCCTCCTTGGGTCTATCCTTGTGCGGAAAAGAAAATAATATAAAAAAGGTGACATCTTCCGCAACCTGGAAGTGCCCCAATAAAAGAATATTACATACAAGTTTTTACATGAATGAAAATGAAAAACACTCATCTCACATAAAAAAAAACCCGGCTATTCAATCACAACGATCTAATATAACATATCCAGCAACACATAACATCACATGTCATCAACGTAAGTAAATATGCCCATCCCAATTGTCGTTGACATATAGCAACGAAACCGGCGATATCACATATTACACTTACGGTCGCAGATAAGAAAGTGTAAAACTACAACAGTTGGAATCCACAACCTCTTTAGACATCGCATGCCTAACCAAATGAATTCCTTAGACATCGCATGCCTAACAATTATAAACCCCGCATTTTAGTCTCATTATCGAAAACTCTTTTCAATATCAAGTCGGGAAATTCAACAAGATTCCCGACATCCTGATCGAATACTCGTCCCAAACTTTAGTAGGCGGCCGCACCCCCGGTACCGTCGACGAAGTGCACCAAGGCGGAACACCGCTACCGCGAGCACCCGAACGGATGCTTTCGGCGACGGGGTTCTCCTACAGTCACTTGGTCGGGGCTAAGGGATGTAGCTGTCTATTAAGTTTATCCGGCGAGTATCCGCGTACGCTACGTGATTGCGACGGACTTTTGATCGCATCAAAATTCCGTGGCAACCGATCAAGTGAGACTAAAGTGCTATGTTTATAACATTCATTCAGTTATCTCATAACTATTTGTGGATTCCAAATATTGTATCACATTCCAGATAAATAGAAAATGTTAAACTTTTCGATCGAACAATCAAACACCCAAGTTTTCCCAGAACAGCTCAACACATGAAATAAGTTTAAAAACATTCACTTCATGCCTCAGTACCAACGGTCCAGCCGTAGAAGGGTCAAGCCAACGCCTCACATGTGGCACGCCGTACTGCCCCAAACTCTAAGGTTCAAAGGGCAGTTCAAGACGGTCACATAATCGAGTTAAGGTTTGTTGTCTTCTTAGAGGGTCCATCGCGTTACTTGCACTACTTAGAACGTCTTTAAACTACGGAAAGATCCAACACTTGGAAATTTCCCGACAGGGGAAAAATTGGGTATTTATATCCGGTCGAACTTTTCAAGATTTTCTAAATTACCCGGAAAAACACATCGACGCAGTTAAAATTTCCGACCGAATCATCGAGCCCCAATACAACCTAGAAAACTCAACTCTTGAGTATAGATTAAAAATATCCATAAAACAGAGGAAATAGAAAAGGACATTACTGTGCAAAAATCAATAAATGATGTGACTGTATGGCCGCGGAATCGCCGCATAAGCCATGCTCTTGCCGCGGTTCCGCGGCGCTTTAGTCGACTCAGGAGCTCGTTTTGCACAGTAACCCTTAAAAAACCCTGCTAATTTTTCTGCATATTTTTAATTTGGAAAAATGCACAGTTTTAAAAATTGTACAGAGAAGGGGTCGGATTAGGGATTCGTGTTTCGATCGGACTTTTAACATGGTCAAGACATCGCCTAAAGCTCTAGCTAGGCTCTGATACCACTGTAGGGTTCCTAGGTACACTAATGAGGTTCCACAAGGCATCAACCATGCCAAAATCAAATTTTTCTTGTGCCGAGAAACCCTAATATAGATCGTTGACTAGAAATTAGGCGAAACAACAAGCTAGTTAACAACTTAACTACTAAGTGAATGGAAATACAACCTTTGTAGATCCGGTCCACCACTGCTTTTAGCTCCGTGATGACGTCCCTTCGCTGTGATCACCGGGATCCCGGACTCTAGCGTTGGTTTCGTCGGGGAAATGAGTGGGCTAGGTCGTTGACTTCGATGCCGAAGATGATCTACGTCGAGGCAACTCTAACTCAAGCTCCATCTTCACTAGGTCATGAAACTTGTGAAGAAAACACCCAATACAACATGGCAAGTGGTAGAGGATGAAGAAATAGGAAGTGGGTTCACTTTGGATTTGGATTTCTCACTTGGAATCATCACTTGGAAAAATCTAGCAATGGTTTCTTCTCTTCATGAAGAAGATGAAGAAGAAGAAAGAAAAAAGAATTATAGCAAAAAGAAAATCCAAGTGATATCTATCATATTGCAACCATAGGTGAGACAAACTGATGTATAGAATAAACTAGGGTTAAGCTAAATGGTTAGGGTTTAGGAATAAAACAAAATGGTAAGACTTATTCAAAGATGCTAGAAAAGTCATGAAGCTTCTTGCCAAAAATAAGAAAAGCCACCATTTTGTTTTTCCAAAAATAAATAAAGAAAAGAAAATAATACCTTAACCATTAACCTAAACCATGGTTTAATGCATACACACCCAAGTTTGCATGTATCATCAAACATGATACAAACTAGTGCACAAAACTATATCATATATACAATATGCACATTCAAGTGAGAAAATAATCTTAAGTGAACCAATACTAGTTAATGTAAAGTAATATATCAAATATATAATTATACATTAAATCATTAAATCAACACTTGATTTAATGATCCGGTCATACTGCATATAACCGACTAATATCAAGTGTATCAATGTATCGAATCAACACTTGATTCGGTAACCCGGCTATATCTCATATAACCGGCCAATGATACAAATCGCGAGAATAGAATACAGTATCACATACTGTTATTATTCTCGGTCCCGCACATATCTCATATGCGCTCCTATTTCGTTTTGCTTGAGCCAGGAAACCTCTGTGTAGGACTCTCAAGACTCGTCAATATGCCGGTAGCAGGTGATGATCATATCAAACTCCCACAAGCCGCAAGCGGTCTGCTAAACGTAACGGCCACCCGGGTATTGAGCGATCAGAAGATCAACGAGCAAGCCCGCTCACACTCCTGTGAATCCAACCAGTAACACTTACCATACAGTCCGATCTCGTCGTCTGATATGTCGCATATCTCGCCTAGGGGTGGTAAACGTCAGACCCCAATAGCTCGATAAGTCGTGTCGATATGAGATCTATAACAGTTTGAGAAACTACTGGTAACACTTACCGGTAAATCTCAGCAACCCTGGCCAGGGATTTCCGGTTATAGCCAATCGAACACAGCGCAACATCAACTCCCTATACCGGGAGAGACGAATCCCCTCCTATTGCTCATTGCCTCCATGTGAATCGGGACTGTACCCAAAAACCACCGTTTTGCACGCCCTCTTGGACGTGGTAAGGTGGAAATCAAAGCACAGTGAGAATCACACAAGACTCTATGACGATCTCGGGTCTACAGACTAATCTGTACCAGTGTCACCAGAGAACTGCCATCTGACGTAAGGTATAATACCATCTGGGAGTTCTCGGCGAGTCCGTCCAGTGTACCCAGTCTCCACTGAGCACCCGTATATCATCTCTGATGTCAAACACCAATGGATATAGGATCATCCATCGCCCATCTGTATGGGTTGAGAAGGTATACGCTAGTCTACTCTGGTATATCGATGCCCCGTCTCGATACACCCACGAATAGGGACCTTGAAGGATGTACTTATGCACTACCATGTCCCCACTAGTATGATCGGCATCATAGTCCAGGTAGTCAAGTACACATCCTAAGGGCTTTACCAACATGTAACAGAGAGACAATCAGTGTACACGTTAAGGTAAAGAGCAACCAGATAGCATACTATCATGTCGAGCAAGAAAGTCCTCCCTATATATGTCCAAGCATCCACTACAATATACATCCTATGTATAGTAATGGCCTCTAGGGCATACATATAACTAACAGATCCCACATATGTAAATTGTTACATGGGCTACATAAAGGTAGAGAACTGGGAAAAGGTGATCATTCCGTTCAAGTAGGGAATGGTGCAAGTATTGCAGCCAAAGCAGTTGCAAATATCACCTTGTATTACTAAGTCGTTATACACTGATTCTGAATGAGTGCTATTATATACCGAACATGATGTGCAACATTATATCAGTTTCTTTATTAAGTAAAGAAGGATATAATTTTGTAGTAAAGGATAATGTTATGAACATATTCCTAGATCAAAAGTTGATTGGATCAGGCTCGTTACTTAATGGCATATTCATTCTCAATCAAAATACAGTCTTTAATATACAAAGCACACACAAGAGGAAGAGTTCAGAAATGAACGAATCCTTCTTGTGGCATTGTAGACTTGGTCATATCAATGCGACACGACTAGCTAAGTTACATAAGGATGGATATTTGAATCCGTTCGAATTATCATCTTATGATACTTGCCATTCATGTCTCCAAGGTAAAATGACCAAAACTCCGTTTAGTGGACACGAAGAAAGAGTTACGGAACTCTTAGGACTGCTACATAGTGATGTATGCGGTCCTATGTCTACGAATGCCAGGAACGGTTCTTCCTACTTCATTACATTCACTAACGATCTCTCAAGATACGGACATGTGTTCCTGATAAAACACAAGTCTGAAGCTTTTGAGAAATTCAGAGAATATAAACACGAAGTAGAGAACCAAACGGACAAAAGTATTAAGATCCTTCGATCTGATCGAGGAGGTAAATACTTGAGCAATGATTTTCTAGATTATCTAAAAGAGAATGGGATTCTCTCTCAGCTTACTCCTCCTTATACACCACAGCACAACGGTGTATCGGAGCGGAGGAATCGCACCCTATTAGATATGGTGTGCTCTATGATGAGCGAAGCAGAGTTACCTATTTCCTTCTGGGGGTATGCGCTTGAGACAGCCATACACCTATTGAATATGGTTCCTACCAAATCAGTGCCTACCACTCCATATGAGATATGGAAAGGGAAGAGACCATCTCTTAAGTATGTTAAGATATGGGGTTGTCCGGCCTATGTCAAAAGGCTAAATCCGGACAAACTCGAGGTAAGGTCTGTCCTATGTAAGTTTGTAGGATATCCCAAGAACTCACAAGGGTATATCTTCTACCAGACTGAGGAACAAAAGGTGTTTGTTTCTCGACATGCCACCTTTTTAGAAAAGGAATTTCTTGCAAAAGAAATTTATGGCAAGGAGGTAGAACTGGAAGAGGTTCCAGCGACACAAACTATAACAGAAGACTTGGTAGAACCAGAGGATTCAGTAGTACCCGACGAACCCCAGCCTCTCTGCCGATCTAGTAGGGTTTCTCATCCACCTGAGAGATACTATGGTTTTCTCATTGATGGTGGAAGCGATGATTGTATCATAGAAGATGATGACCCGACTAGTTTCGAGCAGGCCATCACGAGTGGTGACTCTGTGAAATGGCTGGATGCAATGCGATCTGAGATGGAATCCATGTACACCAACAAAGTATGGACTTTGGAAAATGCTCCTGAAGGGGTAAAACCCATTGGAAGCAAGTGGATCTTTAAAAAGAAAATTGGTGTAGATGGAAAAGTTGAGACTTTCAAAGCTAGACTTGTTGCAAAGGGTTTTCGTCAACGACCAGGTGTGGATTATGACGAAACCTTTTCTCCAGTGGCTATGCTTAAGTCCATCTAGATCTTACTTGTCATTGCTGCATACCATGACTACGAAATCTGGCAAATGGATGTTAAGACCGCCTTTCTAAACGGTGATTTAGAAGAGTGCATGTACATGACTCAGCCAGAGGGCTTCGTAGAAAGTGGGAGCAGCGGAAAGGTGTGCAAGCTGCTTAAATCCATTTATAGGTTAAAGCAAGCATCACGGAGTTGGAACATCTATTTTGATGTTGTAGTCAAAGAGTTTGACTTCATCAAAAATATAGATGAACCTTGTATTTATAAGAAGGTTGCAGAGAGTAAGATTGTATTCCTCGTATTGTACGTGGATGACATACTCTTGATAGGAAATGATGTTAATATGCTGCAATCAGTCAAGCTCTTCTTATCACAAAGATTCTCAATGAAAGATCTAGGTGATGCCTCATGCATATTGGGAATTATGATCTATAGAGATAGATCTAAACGGATACTGGGATTGTCCCAATCCAGGTACATTGACACCATACTAAAGAGGTTTAGTATGGAAGAATCCAAGCATGGGAACCAACCCACGATATCTGGACTCACTCTCTCCAAAGATATGTCTACCAAGAATGATTTGGAGAGAGCTCGCATGCAAGGGATACCCTATGCTTCGGCAGTAGGCTCTATCATGTATGCGATGCTATGTACGAGACCCGATGTAGCATACTCACTAAGTGTAGTGAGTCGGTATCAAGCAGATCATGGAGAGAGTCACTGGACAACTGTAAAGAACATTCTCAAGTACTTGCGAAGGACTAAGGAGATGTTCTTGGTGTATGGTAACGGAGAACTCCAGGTGGAGTCCTTTACCGATTCCAGCTTCCAAAGTGATCAGGACGACTCTAAGTCGCACTCGGGATTTGTCTTTACCCTCAATGGAGGGGCGGTATGTTGGAAGAGTTCCAAACAGGATACCGTTGCAGACTCGACGATGGACGCTGAATACATCGCTGCCAACGATGCTGCCAAAGAGGCCGTCTGGATAAAGAAGTTCGTTAGTGAACTTGGTGTGGTTCCATCCATTGAACATCCAATACCTCTGTATTGCGATAACAATGGAGCTGTGGCTTTGGCCAAGGAACCCAGGTCCCATCAAAAGTCCAGACATATTCTGAGGCGGTATCACCTGATCAGGGAGATAGTTGATCGCCGAGAGATCGAAGTCAGGAGAGTAGATACGAAGGACAACACTGCGGATCCACTCACGAGAGCCATTCCCCAGATACAGTTTGAGAGATTATTCGGGATGCTAGGTATGAGATACTACAGCAGCTGGCCTTAGTGCAAGTGGGAGATTGTTAGTTATGTATATGCCCTAGAGGCCATTGTTGTACATATGATGTATATTATAATGGATGCTTGGATATATATAGAGAGGACTTTCTTGCTCGTCATGATAGTATGCTATTTGGTTTCGCTTTATCTTAACATGTTGACTTTTATTTGTATACTGTCTTACTCTTACATGTTGATAAAGCCCTTAGGATCTGTACTCGACTACTGGGACTATGATGAGATCATACTAGTAGGGCCACGGTAGTCGATGAGTACATCCTATAACTGTTCCTAGTCGAGGGTGTGTCGAGACAGGGCATCGATACACCAGAGTAAACTAGCGTATACGCATCTTGACCCATATGATGGGCGATGGATGATCCCATATCCATCGGTGTTTGACATCAAGGATGGTGTACGGGTGCTCAGTGGAGACTGGGTATACTGGACGGACTCGCCGAGAACTCCCAGATGGTGATATACCATACGTCAGATGGCAGTTCTTCGGTGACACTGGTATAAGGTAGTCTGTAGACCCGAGATCGTCATAGAGTCTTGTGTGATTCCCACTGTGCTTTGATTTCCACCTTACCACGTCCAAGAGGGTGTGCAAAACGGTGGCTTTTGGGTGCAGTCCCGAATCACATGGAGGCAATGAGCGATAGGAGGGGATTCGTCACTCCCGGTATATGGAGTTGATGTTGTGCTGTGTTCGATTGGCTATAACTAGAAGTCCCTGGCCAGGGCTGATATAGAGATTTACTGGTAAGTGTTACCAGTAGTTTCTCGACCCGTTATGAGCCTCACATCGACACGACTTATCGGTTACTGGGGTCTGACGTATACCACCCCTAGACTTGATATGCGACATATCAGACGAAGAGACCGGACTGTACGGGAGTGCTACTGATTGGATTCACAGGAGAATGTGCATGCTAGCTTATTGATCTTCTGATCGCTCATTACCTGGGTGGATGTTACGTTTAGCTGACCGCTTGCAGCTTGTGGGTGTTTGATATGATCATCACCTTGTTAGTTATATGTATGCCCTAGAGGCCATTACTTTACATACGATGTATATTATAATGGATGCTTGGACATATATAGGGAGGACTTTCTTGCTCGACATGATAGTACGCTATCTGGTTGTACTTTATCTTAACATGTACTCTAATTGCCTCTATATTACATGTTGATAAAGCCCTTAGGATATGTACTCGACTACTGGGACTATGATGAGATCATACTAGTGGGGCTACGGTAGTCGATGAGTACATCCTATAACTGTTCTTGGTCGAGGGTGTATCGAGACAGGGCATCGATACACCAGAGTAGACTAGCGTATACGCATCTTGACCCATATGATGGGCGATGGATGATCCCATATCCATCGGTGTTTGACATCAAGGATGGTGTACGGGTGCTCAGTAGAGACTGGGTACACTGGACGGACTCGCCGAGAACTCCCAGATGGTATTATACCTCATGTCAGATGGCAGTTCTCCGGTTACACTGGTACAGAGTAGTCTGTTGACCCGAGATCGTCATAGAGTCTTGTGTGATTCCCACTGTACTTTGATTTCCATCATACCACGTCCAAGAGGGCGTGCGAAAAGGTGGATTTTGGGTACAGTCCCGAATCACATGGAGGCGATGAGCGATAGGAGAGGATTCGTCTCTCCCGGTATAGGGAGTTGATGTTGTGCTGTGTTCGATTGGCTATAACTGGAAATCCCTGGCCAGGGTTGCTGAGATTTACTGGTAAGTGTTATCAGTAGTTTCTCAAACTGTTATAGACCTCATATCGACACGACTTATCGAGCTACTGGGGTCTGACGTTTACCACCCCTAAGCGAGATATGCGACATATCAGACGACGAGACCGGACTGTACGGGAGTGTTACTGATTGGATTCACAGGAGAATGTACATGCTTGCTTATTGATCTTCTGAGCGCTCAATACCTGGGTGGCTGTTACGTTTAGTTGACCGCTTGCAGCTTGTGGGTGTTTGATATGATCATCACCTACTGCCGGCGTATTGACGATTCTTTAGAGTCCTACACAGAGGTTTCTTGACTCAGGCAAAATGGAGTAGGGGAACATATGTGATATGTGCAGGACCAAGGATAATGCGATATGTGATACCGTATTCTATTCTCAAGACATTTGATATCAGCCGGGTCATCGGATCAAGTGTTGATTCGATGAATCGGTAAATGTTATATTAGTCGGTTATTTGTGAAATAGCCGGATTATCGGATCAAGTGTTGATTCGATAATTTAATGTATAATTATATATTTGATATATTAAATTACATTAACTAATATAAGCTCACTAAAAGATTCTTTTTCTCACTCGGGTAATACATTGATATATATGCGATATATGTTAATTGTATTATTTTATTTTGTTACGATAAATATTATATATGTGATATATAATATTGTAACATGATATGATTACTGATGCAACATGTTTAGTAGAGATTAAACAAGATTAGGGTTTGATTTGGGTTAGTTCATTCATGAACCTTCTAGAAGGTTTCTTTTTGTTTTGTGGTAGATATTTTAAAGTGACTCACCTTTAACTCAACCCAAACCCTAGCCCTAGTTAAATCTCTACAAAGGTTTGTTTAACCATGGTTGCATTATTCATTATTATCATCTTTTCATTATTCATCACAAAAGGATTTAATTGATTTATTCATTTATCTTCTTCTTGCTTGAGTTCTTCATGAAAAGCTTTTCTTGGTTTGATTTTGTGATGAAAAATGAGTGAGAATAAGAAAACAAATGAGAGAAAAAATCCTACTTCATCATCCTCATCTACCCTTGCCCTTTAGATGAGAGTGTTCACTTCATTTTATGAGTGAGAGCTTGTGTTAATGAAACTTCAAGGTAGATCATCTTTGTTATCGAAGATCGGAAGCAAGCTTGCATCTTTCTCTTCGTGGAGCCTCTCGAGAGTCCGGAACACGATGATCGCAGTGAAGTGACCTCAACAAGGAGCTTAAGAAGTGAAGGACCGGATCTACAAAGGATGTAATCCCTCTCACTTAGTGTTAAAGTGTTTAACATACTTGTTTTCACCTAAACTCTAGTTTAAAGATCCGTCTTTGGGTTGTTCGGCACGGCTAAATTTTAAATCGGGCATGGTTGATGCCTCGTAGACCCTTGTGCGTGTGCCTAGCAACCCTAAAGTGGTATCAGAGCCAAGCTAGAGCTTTAGACGAAGTTTAAAGTTCGATCGAACCCCGAAACCCTAGTTTTTACCCCTTTCTGGAAATTTTTCAAAAATGTGATTTTTTGTGAATTAAAAATACTCAAAAAAATCAGCAGGGAATTATAGGAATTACTGTGAAATTCGACCCCCTAAATCGCCCAAAGCACCGCGGAACCACGGCCAAACCTAGGTATTGGCGGCGGTTCCGCAGCAAGAAATGAGGATTGAGGGATAGGGTTTGCACAGTAACCTCCGTAGGTAATTCATGATTCTTCTGGGAATTTTTAAATATACTCAAGAGTTGAGTTTTCTGGGTTGTATTGGAGACTCGTTGATTCGATCGGATAATCTAACTTCGTTTATTTTTTCCGGATAAATTTTTAGAACGTGTTAAAAAGTTCGAACGGATATCAATAACTCACTTTTTCCCCTGTCGGAAAATTTTTCAAAAGTTGGATTTTTTTCTTGAGTTTGAAACTTCCGGAAAATCATGCAAGTAACGCGGTGGACCCTCTAGAAGACAACAAACCTTAACTTGATTATGTGACCATCTTGAACTGCCTCTAAACCTTAGGATTTGGGGCAGTACGGCTTGCCACATGTGAGGCGTTGGCTTGACCCTTCTACGGCTGGACCATTGGTACTGTGCCATATGACAAATGCTTTTAAACTCCGCTCAAGTGTTGAGCTATTGAGAAAACTTAGGTGTTTGATTATTCGATCAGAAAGTTTAACATTGTCTATTTATATGGAATGTGATACAATATTTGGAATCCACAAGTAGTTATGAGATAACTAATTTGAATGTTATAAATCTAGCAGTTCAGTCTCAATTGATCGGTTGCCACGGAATTTTGATGTGATCAAAAGTTCATCGCAATCACGTAGCGTACGCGGATACTTGCCGGGTAAACTTAATAGACAACCATGCCCCATAGCCCCGACCAAGTGACTGTAGGAGAACCCCGTCGCCAAAAGCATCCGTTCGGGTGCTCGCGGCAGCCGTGTTCCGCCTTAGTGCACTTCGTCAACGGCATCCGGGGGTGCGGCCGTCTACTAAAGTTTGCGACGAGCATTCTATCAGAATGTCAGGAATCTGGTTGAATTGCCCGACTTGATATTGAAAAGAGTTTTCGATAATGAGACTAAAATGCAGGGTTTATAATTGTTAGGCATGCGATGTCTAAGGAATTCATTTGGTTAGGCATGTGATGACTAAGGAGGTTGTGGATTCCATGTAGGGTTCCTAGGCACACAAATGAGGTCTCACAAGGCATCAACCATGCCAATTTCAAATTTTACGGGTGCCGAGAAACCCTTATACGGATCGTTGGCTAGAAGTTTAGGCGAAAAAGAAACTAGTTAACAACTTAACTAAATGGTAAACGGAAATACAACCTTTGTAGATCCGGTTCTCCACCTCCATGGCTCTGCGATGAAGTCTCCTCGCTGTACAAATCGGATCTTGGGCTCTAGCGTCGGCTTCATCGGAGAAAAAGCGGGCTAGGTCATCGACGACGATGCCGAAGATGATCTACGTCGAGGCATCGCTAGATCAAGCTCTCACTTCACCAAGTCATGAAACTTGTGAAGAAAACACACTCTACTACTTGGCAAGAGGTAGAGGATGAAGAAATAGGAAGTGGGTTCACTTTAGAATTGGATTTCTCACTCATTTGCTCAAGTTGCCATTGTTGAAGCAAGCTTTTTTCAAGTGAAGAAGAAGAAGAAGAAAGAAAGAATATGATAAGTGTTAATTAAAAATGGAAAAGAAAATGAATACTTATCATATTCAAACCATGGTTAAGTGTAGAGACTAAACTAGGGTTAGTGGGAATGGTTAGGGTTAAGCATGAGACAAAATGGTCACTTTGTCAAACCTTCATGAAGCTTCAATGTCAAACAAAGAAAGCCACCATTTTCTCTCATTTCCAAAATGAATAAAATAAATAAATAAATAAAGAAAATGAAAACCCTTAACCATTACACAACCATAGTTTAATCTTTACACAAACCCTAATGAGCATGCATCATCAAACATGATACAAACTAGTGTACAAAAGTATATCACATATACAATGTGCACATAAAGTGAGAAAATCATTTATAGTGAACCAATACTAGTTAATGCAAAGTAATATATCAAATATATAATTATGCATTAAATCATCAAATCAACACTTGATTTAACGATCCGGTCATATCGCATATAACCGACTAGTATCCAATGTATCGGCTTATCGAATCAACCCTCGATTCGATAACTAGGTTATATCGCATATAACAATTCGATACATTCATCGTGAGAATAGAATACGGTATCACATACACGCATTATTCTCGGTCCCGCACATATCTCATATGCGCTCCTATTTCGTTTTGCTTGAGCCAGGAAACCTCTGTGTAGGACTCTAAAGACTCGTAAATACGCCGGCAGCAGGTGATGATCATATCAAACACCCACAAGCCGCAAGCGGTCTGCTAAACGTAACGGCCATCCGGGTATTGAGCGATCAGAAGATCGACGAGCAAGCCCGCTCACACTCCTGTGAATCCAACCAGTAACACTACCGTACAGTCCGGTCTGATCGTCTGATATGTCGCATATCTCGCCTAGGGGTGGTAAACGTCAGACCCCAATAGCTCGATAAGTCGTGTCGATATGAGGTCTATAACAGTTCGAGAAACTACAGGTAACACTTACCAGTAAATCTCAGCAACCCTGGCCAGGGATTTCCGATTATAGCCAATCGAACACAGCGCAACATCAACTCCCTATACCGGGAGAGACGAATCCCCTCCTATCGCTCATTGCCTCCATGTGACTCGGGACTGTACCCAAAAACCACCGTTTTGCACGCCTTCTTGGACGTGGTAAGATGGAAATCAAAGCACAGTGGGAACCAAACAAGACTCTATGACGATCTCGGGTCAACAGACTACTCTGTACCAGTGTCACCAGAGAACTGCCATCTGACGTAAGGTATAATACCATCTGGGAGTTCTCGGCGAGTCCGTCCAGTGTACCCAGTCTCCACTGAGCAACCGTATATCATCTCCGATGTCAAACACCAATGGATATAGGATCATCCATCGCCCATCTGTATGGGTCGAGAAGGTATACGCTAGTCTACTCTGGTATATCGATGCCCCGTCTCGATACACCCACGACTAGGGACTTTGAAGGATGTACTTATGGACTACCATGTCCCCACTAGTATGATCCGCATCATAGTCCAGGTAGTCAAGTACACATCCTAAGGGCTTTACCAACATGTATCAGAGAGACAATCAATGTACACGTTAAGGTAAAGAGCAACCATATAGCATACTATCATGTCGAGCAAGAAAGTCCTCCCTATATATGTCCCAGCATCCACTACAATATACATCCAATGTACAGTAATGGCCTCTAGGGCATACATATAACTAACAATCTCCCACTTGCACTAGGGCCATCTGATAGCAGTGGTTGTAGTATCTCATACTCAACCATCCCATAAAAGTCTCTCTCTGGGAATAGGCCTTCGTGAGTGGATCCGTCGTGTTATCTTCTGAGTCTACTCTCCTAACCTCGATCTCCTTAGAGATCAACCATCTCCATGATCAGGTGATACTGCCTTAGAATATGTCTGGATCACTGATGGGACTTGCGTTCCTTGGCACAAGCCACAACTCCATTGTCTCACAATGGTAGGAGCGTATTTCATCTCATGAACCAATATACACCTAAACAGCCTCTTCGGTAGCATCTTGAGTAGCGATGTATCCTGCCTTTATCGTCTAGTTAGCCACGGTATCTAGCTTGGAACTCTTCCAACATACCGTCCCTTTCCTGAGGGTAAAGACAATGCCTGTGACTGACATTCAGTCATCCTTATCACCCTGGAACCTTTCCAGTGATTTTCCCCAGGATCAATTGATACCGTCTCACTACAACTAGTGAGAATCCTAATATCCATTTAGATCTATTTCATAGATCCAAAACCTAGGATTTAGGAGGTATCACTTTGATCCTATATGGAGAATCCTTGTGATAAACGGAGATTGATCGAGCGTAGCATAGGAAACTCCTTCCCTATCAAGAGTATGTCATCCATGTACTTTACGAGAATCGCTACCATACTCCCTACTACCTTATTGTATATACAAGGTTCATCTACCATTTTGATGATGTCAAACTCTTTGACTATTTTATCAAAACAGATGTTCCAACTCCGCGATACCTGCTTTATCCTATAAAGCATCTTGCACACGTTTCCGCTGCTCCCACTGTCTACGAGGCCCTCTGGCTGTGTACTTATAGACGTTCTCTTCTAAAACATCATTTAGAAAAGCAGTCATGGCACCCAACCGCCAGATATCGTAGTCATGGTACGTAGCCGTGGCAAGTAGGATCTGGATAGACTTAAGCATAGCTACTTGAAAAGGTTTCATCATCATCCATACCTGGTCAATGATGTAGACATTTAACAAGTCTAGCTTTGAAAGTTTCAACTCTTCCATGTACACCAAGTAATCTTCTCAAGATATACTTGCTCCTGATGGGGATTTAACCCTTCAGATATAGCAACCAAAGTCCATACTTTGTTGGTGTATAAGGATTCCATCTCAGATCGCTAAGCATCCAGCCATTCTTACAGAGTCTTACTTCTGATGGCCAGCTCGAAACTAGTTGGGTCATCATCTCATGATGCAATCCTCGCTCCCACTGTCATAGCGAAACCGAAGTATCTCTCAGGTGGGTGAGGAACCCTACTAGATCGGCGGAGAGGCTGAGGTTCGTTGGTATCTACTGAATCCTTTGGTTGTACCAAATCATCTGCTGTAGTTTGTATAGCTGGAACCTTTCCAGTTCTACATTACAGACCTTGCCTCGAGCTTGTCCGGATTTTTCTTTTCAGACATAGGCCGGACAACCCCAAATCTTAACTAGCTTAAGACATAGGCTCTTCCCTTTCCATATCACATATGAAGTGGTAGGCACTGATTTGATTCGAACCCAATTCAATAGGTATGCAGCTTCTCAAGTGCATAACTTCCAAAAAAGGAAATAGGTAACTCAGTAGTACTCATCATAGAGCACACCTTATTATATAGGGTGTGATTGCTCCGCCCCGATATACCATCGTGCCATGGTGTATACGGAGGAGTAATACTAAGAGAGAATCTCATTCTCCTTTAGAATAATCCAGGAATTCCGTGCTCAAGTATTCTCCTCCTTGATCACATCAAAGGACATAATACTTATACCCGTATTTTGGTTCTCTACTTCTAACTTATATTCTGTGAATATCTCAAAAGGTTCAGACTTGTGTTTCAACAGGAACATATGTCTGAATCTTGAGAGATCATCAGAGAATGTAACGAAGTACAAAGAACCAGTCCTGGCATATGTAGACGGGGGACCTTACATACATCAACATGTATCATCCCAAGAGTTCACTAACTCTCTCTCTGTTTCCAATAAACAGAGCTGGTGTCAATATATCTTTGTGACATGACTGGCAAGTTTCACAAGATATAGATTCAAACTGATTTAAATATGCATCTATGTGCAACTTAGCTAGTCGGGTCGTATTGATATGACCTAGTCTACAATGCCTCAAGAAGGATTCGTTCATTTCTGAACTCTTCCTCTTTTGTGTGTTCCGTATACTAAAGAACTGTAGTTTGATTTAGAACGTCAACGCTTTTAGATAACGTGTCTGAACCGATCAACTTTTGATATAGGAAATGTTCAAAACATTATCCAACAATACAAAATTTTATCATTTCTTTACTAATAAAGAGACTGATATGATTTTGTATATCAGGTTCGGTATCTAATAACATTCGTTCAGAATCAATGTATTGGTAATACAGGGTGACAGTGACCAACAGACTTGGCTGCAACACTTGCCCCGTTTTCTGCCTCATGAAACTTATCACCCGTTCTCAGTTCTTTACCTATCTGTAGCCCATGTAACATATTACATATGCGGGATCCTGATCCGGTATCATATACTCAGGACGTAAAGGACACTGAGAAACAATTCTATATAATGAACACACCCGAAGATGATGCATTAGCATGCACTCTCTTCGTTTGGGCGGCACGGGAATTCTGGTAATCCCCAATTTCCTGCTCTGTCTTATAACAATTATAAGTTGGAGCGGGACCAACGTTCCCCAGCTCAGTATAACAAGCGGGTTCGGTCAAATATCCGTATTATTATCTTGATTAAGGCGTGATATGGTCGCTACCTGGAGAGAGAGAGAAGAAAACACTCAGCGTGCACTCTTGCAAGAATAGATTGGTTATTATTTTATCTAATCAGGATGGCTCCCACTGCTTTTTATCAAATCTTCCTTCAAACCCTAAAAGGAAAGACTAGCCGGGATTAATTACACACTACAAGTTCGCCAATCTTTCGGCCAGGCCAGTGTCGGTACTTTGAGGGAGGTCCCCCGTGCTTTCGCACGAACCTAATTAATGTAAACCTCGTTTTCCCAGAGGCGTAACCTCGTTAACACCTTTCTAGACACCTACTTGATCGGCTAATTGTAATGTATAAAACTCTCCGAGGAGTAACTCTTACTCGCAGTGGGTATCGGGATCCAACTATCTCATAGAAGGTATGCAATCTCATTGCAAATTTCAACACTTGAAATTCCCGATAATTTTGCCCCTAGCGTGCTATGATCTTGACGGACGCCAAACAACCCATAGTCCGCTAGTCAAGTTCAACCCGTCATTTCCTGATTGAATTAAACCCACCCGCACGACCCTTGACGGAGGCCAAACAACGCCGTACGAATACCCTAATCCAATCGCATTATATGCTAGCAGATAAGCACTAGTTAGCTACCGTACACTACGCCTTGACGGAGGCCAAACAACCGCAGCACGAATACTAACTAGTACTTATCTGAAATGACGGAGGGCTACGACAGGTTTTTCTGAAAACCTATTGCGTAATGAACTTGATATCGTTGTAGGATCGAATAAATTTTAAAATGGAATGTTTTTGAGGTTTTTCCAGTTTTGCGAAAGGAGTCACTCCCGGTGAAGGGATCGTCGGTCCTTTCCTCGTCGAATGAGGTGCGGGATATATCATATATATCACTGTGCAAAGCAAAAACTCTTAAAAGCATCAAAAGACAAACCGAGTGTGTAGCATCTGCCAGTTATTGCTAAAGGAGTCACTCCCGGTGAAGGGATCTCGGTCCTTTCCTCATCGAATAAGGTGCAAGATATATCATATATACCGCTGTGCAAAGCAAGAACTGTAGCTACCTGTTTTATTTTGAAATTCGATTCCACAACATCTTAGGTTTCTTTTCTTTCATTAATCGCATTAATGAAGTCCCATCATTTAAGTACCTAAACATCACAGATAAATACGACGTACACTTATGCCATCCGCATTTGTCTCGATGTCCCCTCGTGCACCGTTAGGTTAGGTAACTAACGGCAGAGCGGGGCAGGGCTAGCGCGGGTGTAAAACATAAGTAACGTCTATATAATATATCATATATACTATATACTGTATCTATCACAGAACATCACATGATCACATCACAGATATCGCAGCAGAAGAATCATATGAAATATTGGATATACTAGGACGTCCGTGTTTTCAATACGAGCCAGTATAAAACACGGATTCCACGGTCGCGATGAATAGCCAAACCCACACCCCTAGACCCCTACGAGAGCGGCAAGCAACCCTACCAATTCTAGAGTTAGGAGACCCGGACTCGACTCCTCGAGTTGGTCTCCCACTGGACTCCAGAACCCGGTTACTTGTGCTCCCCTCCTTGGGTCTATCCTAGTGCGGAAAAGTAAATAATATACAAAGGGTGACATCTTCCGCAACCTGGAAGTGCCCCAATAAAAGAATATTACATACAAGTTTTTTACAAGAATGAAAATGAAAAACACTCATCTCACATAAAAACCCCCGGCTATTCAAACACGACGATCCAATATAACATATCCAGCAACACATAACATCACATGTCATCAACGTAAGTAAACATGCGTATCCCAATTGTCGTTGGCATATAGCAACGAAACCGGCGATAACACATGTTACACTTACGGTCACAGAAAAGAAAATGTAAAACTACAACAGTTGGAATCCGCAACATCCTCAGACATCGCATGCCTGACTAAATGAATTTCTTAGACATCGCATGCCTAACAATTATAAACCCCGCATTTTAGTCTCATTATCGAAAACTCTTTTCAATATCAAGTCGGGAAATTCAGCAGGATTCCCGACATCCTGATTGAATGCTCGTCGCAAACTTCAGTAGACGGCCGCACCCCCGACGCCGTCGACGAAGTGCACCAAGGCGGAACACCGCTGCCGCGAGCACCCGGACGGATGCTTTCGGCGACGGGGTTCTCCTACAGTCACTTGGTCGGGGCTATGGAGTGAGGCTGTCTATTAAGTTTACCCGGCGAGTATCCGCGTACGCTACGTGATTGCGACGGACTTTTGATCACATCAAAATTCTGTGGCAACCGATCAAGTGAGACTAAACTGCTATGTTTATAATATTCATTCAGTTATCTCATAACTTATTGTGAATTCCAAGTATTGTATCCCATTCCAGATAAATAGAAAATGTTAAACTTTCCGATCGAACATTCAAACATCCAAGTTTTCCCGATACAGCTCAACACATGAAATAAGTCTAAAAACATTCGGTTCGTGCCTCAGTACCAACGGTCCAGCCGTAGAAGGGTCAAGCCAACGCCTCACATGTGGCACGCCGTACTGCCCCAAACCCGAAGGTTCAAAGGGCAGTTCAAGAAGGTCACATAATCGAGTTAAGGTTTGTTGTCATCTAGAGGGTCCATCGCGTTACTTGCACTACTTAGAACGTCTTTAAACCACGGAAAAATCCAACACTTGGAAATTTTCCGGCAGGGGAAAAGTTGGGTATTTATATCCGGTCGAACTTTTTAACATATTCAAAAATTATCCGGAAAGCCACACAGACAAAATTTGATAATCCGATCGAACATTCGAATCCCCAAAACAACCCAGAAAATTCAACTCTTGAAAAAAATATTAAAAATTCCCAGGAAAACCAGTACTGCAAATTATGAATTACTGTGCAAAATTCGATGCCACATAAGACAAAACGGCCGCGGAACCGCCGCACGAGCAATGCTCGTGCCGCGGAACCGCGGCGCATTGATGGAATTAGGCACACGAATTTTACAGAAACTCTTAGAATTTCCTGCAGATTTTTCTGCATATTTTTAATATCGAAAAACTCCAGATTTTGGAAAAAGTCCAGAGAGCATGTTTGTGTTAGGGTTTCGGGTTCGTTCGGGTTTCAAACTTCGTCTACGCATCGCCTAAGGCTCTAGCTAGGCTCTGATACCACTGTAGGGTTCCTAGGCACACTAATGAGGTCTCACAAGGCATCAACCAAGCCAATTTCAAATTTTACGGGTGCCGAGAAACCCTTATACGGATCGTTGGCTAGAAGTTTAGGCGAAAAAGAAACTAGTTAACAACTTAACTAAATGGTAAACGGAAATACAACCTTTGTAGATCCGGTTCTCCACCTCCATGGCTCCGCGATGAAGTCTCCTCGCTGTACAAATCGGATCTTGGGCTCTAGCGTCGGCTTCATCGGAGAAAAAGCGGGCTAGGTCATCGACGACGATGCCGAAGATGATCTACGTCGAGGCATCGCTAGATCAAGCTCTCACTTCACCAAGTCATGAAACTTGTGAAGAAAACACACTCTACTACTTGGCAAGAGGTAGAGGATGAAGAAATAGAAAGTGGGTTCACTTTAGAATTGGATTTCTCACTCATTTGCTCAAGTTGCCATTGTTGAAGCAAGCTTTTTTCAAGTGAAGAAGAAGAAGAAGAAAGAAAGAATATGATAAGTGTTAATTAAAAATGGAAAAGAAAATGAATACTTATCATATTCAAACCATGGTTAAGTGTAGAGACTAAACTAGGGTTAGTGGGAATGTTTAGGGTTAAGCATGAGACAAAATGGTCACTTAGTCAAACCTTCATGAAGCTTCAATGTCAAATAAAGAAAGCCACCATTTTCTCTCATTTCCAAAATGAATAAAATAAATAAATAAATAAAGAAAATGAAAACCCTTAACCATTACACAACCATGGTTTAATCTTTACACAAACCCTAATGAGCATGCATCATCAAACATGATACAAACTAGTGTACAAAAGTATATCACATATACAATGTGCACATAAAGTGAGAAAATCCATTTATAGTGAACCAATACTAGTTAATGCAAAGTAATATATCAAATATATAATTATGCATTAAATCATCAAATCAACACTTGATTTAACGATCCGGTCATATCGCATATAACCGACTAGTATCCAATGTATCGGCTTATCGAATCAACCCTCGATTCGATAACTAGGTTATATCGCATATAACCATTCGATACATTCATCGCGAGAATAGAATACGGTATCACATACACGCATTATTCTCGGCCCCGCACATATCTCATATGCGCTCCTATTTCGTTTTGCTTGAGCCAGGAAACCTCTGTGTAGGACTCTAAAGACTCGTCAATACGCCGGCAGCAGGTGATGATCATATCAAACACCCACAAGCCGCAAGCGGTCTGCTAAACGTAACGGCCACCCGGGTATTGAGCGATCAGAAGATCGACGAGCAAGCCCGCTCACACTCCTGTGAATCCAACCAGTAACACTACCGTACAGTCCGGTCTGATCGTCTGATATGTCGCATATCTCGCTTAGGGGTGGTAAACGTCAGACCCCAATAGCTCGATAAGTCGTGTCGATATGAGGTCTATAACAGTTCGAGAAACTACAGGTAACACTTACCAGTAAATCTCAGCAACCCTGGCCAGGGATTTCCGGTTATAGCCAATCGAACACAGCGCAACATCAACTCCCTATACCGGGAGAGACGAATCCCCTCCTATCGCTCATTGCCTCCATGTGACTCGGGACTGTACCCAAAAACCACCGTTTTGCATGCCCTCTTGGACGTGGTAAGATGGAAATCAAAGCACAGTGGGAACCACACAAGACTCTATGACGATCTCGGGTCAACAGACTACTCTGTACCAGTGTCACCAGAGAACTGCCATCTGACGTAAGGTATAATACCATCTGGGAGTTCTCGGCGAGTCCGTCCAGTGTACCCAGTCTCCACTGAGCACCCGTATATCATCTCCGATGTCAAACACCAATGGATATGGGATCATCCATCGCCCATCTGTATGGGTCGAGAAGGTATACGCTAGTCTACTCTGGTATATCGATGCCCCGTCTCGATACACCCACGACTAGGGACTTTGAAGGATGTACTTATGGACTATCATGTCCCCACTAGTATGATCCGCATCATAGTCCAGGTAGTCAAGTACACATCCTAAGGGCTTTACCAACATGTATCAGAGAGACAATCAATGTACACGTTAAGGTAAAGAGCAACCAGATAGCATACTATCATGTCGAGCAAGAAAGTCCTCCCTATATATGTCCCAGCATCCACTACAATATACATCCAATGTACAGTAATGGCCTCTAGGGCATACATATAACTAACAATCCAGCTGTTGTAGTTTTACACTTTCTTTTCTGTGATCGTAAGCATAGTATGTGCTGTATCGCCGGCTTCGTTGCTATACATCAACGACAATCGGGATACGCATACTTGCTTATGTTGATGATATGAGATATTATATGTTGCTGTGATATGTTGTATTGGATCGTCGCGTTTGAATAGCCGGGGGTTTTAGGTGAGATGAGAGTTTTTCTTTTTTCATTCATGTAAAATTCATTTGTATGTAATATTCTTTTATTGGGGCACTTCCGGGCTGAGGATGATGTCACCATTATATATTATTTACTTTTCCGCATTAGGTAGACCCAAGCCGGGGAGCATAAGTAACCGGGTTCTAGGGTCCAGTAGGAGACCATCTCGAGGAGTCGAGACCGGGTCTCCTAACCCTAGAATTGGCAGTGTTGCTTGCCGCTCTCGTAGGGGTCTAGGGATGTGGGTTTGGCTATTCATCGCGACCGTGGAATCCGTGTTTTATACATGCTCATATTGAAAACATGGACCTCCTAGTATATCCAATATTTCATATATGTTCTTCTGCTGCAATGTCCTGTGATGAGATCATATTACTGCCTGAGACGAATGTTTATATTATATATATGAGATATATGTTATATTGCAGATTTCGTTTCAAATGTGATGCTTGTGAAGCATAATAAAATAGGACTTCATTAATGAGATTAATGAAATAAAAGAAACCTAAGATGTTGTAGAAACTTGTTTAAAAACTGGTAGCTCTAGTTCTTGCTTTGCATAGCGGTGTTCCTTGTAGAACATGCAGCACCTTATTCGATAAGAAAAGAGCCGAGATCCCTTCACCGGGAGTGACCTCTTTAGTGAAACTAGCAGATACTACAAACTCGGTTTGTCTTTTGATCGCTTCTATAGTTCTTGCTTTGCATAGCGATATTTATGAAATATCCTGCACCTTATTCGATGAGGAAAGAGCCGACGATCCCTTCACCGGGAGTGACCTCTTTAGCGAAACTAGAAAAGCCTAAAAAACATTCCATTTAAAATCACTCGATTCTACAACGATATCAAGTTCATTACGCAAAGGGTTTTCTTAAAAACCTGTCATAGCCCTCCGTCATTTAAGATAAGTACTTCATAGTATTCGTGCTGCGTTTGTTGGCTTTCGTCAAGGCGTAGTGTGCGGTAGCTATTTATGCTTATCTGCATAAGCATATGATGCGATTGAGTTAGGGTTGTCGTGCGGCTTTGTTGGCTTTCGTCAAGGGTCGTGCGGGTGGGTTTAATTCAATCGGGAAATGACGGGTAGAACTTGACTAGTAGCCTATGGTTTGTTGGCATTCGTCAAGGTCATACGACGCTAGGGGTAAAATATTATTGGGAATTTCAAGTGTTGAATTTTGCAATGAGATTGCATACCTTCTATGAGATAGTTGGATCCCGATACCCGCTGCGAGTAAGAGTTACTCCTGGGAGAGTTTTACACATTACAATTAGCCGATCAAGTAGGTGTCTAGAAAGGTTTCAACGGGGTTACGCCCCTGGGAAAACGAGATTTACTTTAATTAGGTCCGTGCGAAAGCACGGGGAACCTCCCTCAAAGTACCGGCACTGGCCTGGCTGAAAGATTGGCGAACTTGTAGCATATAATTAATCTCGGCTAGTCTTTCCTTTTAGGGTTTGAAGGAAGATTTGACCAAAACAGTGGGAGACATCCTGATTAGATAAATTGATAACCAATCTAATCTTGTAAAAGCGCACGCTGAGTGTTTTCTTCTCTCTCTCTCCTGGTTACGACTATGTCACGCCTTAATCAAGATAATAATCCGGATGTATTGACCGAACCCGCTTGTTATACTGCGCTAAGGAACGTTGGTCCCGCTCCAACTTATAATTGTTATAAGACAGAGCAGGAAATTGGGGATTACCAGAATTCCCGTGCTGCCCAAACGAAGAAAGTGCATGTTGATGCATCATCTTCGGGTGTGTTCATTACACAGAACTGTTTCTCAGTATCCTTTACGTCCTGGGTATGTGATACCGGATCAGGATCCCACATATGTAATTTGTTACATGGGCTACAGATAGGTAGAGAACTGAGAACGGGTGATAAGTTTCATGAGATAGAAACGGTGCAAGTGTTGCAGCCAAGTCTGTTGGTCACTATCACCCTGTATTACGAGAATACATTGATTCTGAATGAATGTTATTAGATACCGAACCTGATATACAACATCATATCAGTCTCTTTATTAGTAAAGAAAGGATATAATTTTGTATTGTTGGATAATTTTTGAACATTTCCTATATCAAGAGTTGATCGGTTCAGGCACGTTATCTAAAAGCATTGACGTTCTAAATCAAACTACAGTTCTTAGTATGCAGAACACACACAAGAGGAAGAGTTCAGAAATGAACGAATCCTTCTTGAGGCATTGTAGACTAGGTCATATCAAATGCGGCCCGACTAGCTGAAGTTACATAAAGGTGCATATTTAAATTAGTTTGAATTTACATCTTGTGAAACTTGCCGGTCATGTCACAAAGATTCGATGACCACAGCTCTGTTTATTGGAAACAGAGAAAGAAAACTCATGGGATTGATACATGCTGATGTATGAAGGTCCTCTGTCTACACATGCCAAGACCGGTTCTTTGTACTTCATTACATTCTCTGATGATCTCTCAAGATTCAGACATATATTCCTATTGAAACATAAGTCCGAACCTTTTGAGATATTCACAGAATATAGGTTAGAAGTAGAGAACAAAAAATGAGTATAAGTATTATGTCCTTTGATGAGATCAAGGAGGAGAATACTTGAGCACGGAATTCCTGGACTATTCTAAAGGAGAATAAGATTCTCTCTCAGCATCACTCCTCCGTATACACCACAGCACCTCGGTGTATCGGGGTGGAGCAAACACACCCTATGTGATATGGTGTGCTCTATGATGAGTACTACTGAGTAGCTTATTTCCTTTTGGGAGTTATGCAATTGAGAAGCTGCATACCTGTTGAATAGGGTTCAAATCAAATCAGTTACCTACCACTTCATATGTGATATGGAATGGGAAGAGCCCACATCTTAAGTAAGTTAAGATTTGGGGTTGTCCGGCCTATGTCTAAAAAGCAAAATCCGGACAAGCTCGAGGCAAAGTCAGATCTGTGGAAGTTTGTTGGATATCCCAAGCATTCGCAAGGAAATATCTTCTACCTAACCGAGGAACAAAATATATTTTGTTTCTCAACATGCCACCTTTGTGAAAGGGAATTTCTTGAGAAGAAATTAGTGGTCATGAGGTAGAACTGGAAAGAGTTCCAGCCATACAAAACTGCAACTGATGATTTGGTTGAACCAAAGGATTCTGTAGTTTCCAACGAACCTCAGCCTCTCCGCCGATCTAGTAGGGTTCCTCACCCACCTGAGAGATACTTCGGTTTCTCTATGACAGTGGGAGCGAGGATTGCATCATGAGATGATGACCCAACTAGTTTCGAGCTGGCCATCAGGAGTGGGACTCTGTAAGAATGGCCGAATGCTTAGCGATCTGAGATGGAATCCTTATACACCAACAAAGTATGGACTTTGGTTGCTTTATCTGAAGGGTTAAATCCCTATCAGGAGCAAGTATATCTTGAGAAGATTACTTGGTGTACATGGAAAAGTTGAGACTTTCAAAGCTATACTTAAGTCCATCCAGATCCTACTTGCCATGGCTACATACCATGACTACGATATCTGGCGGTTGGGTGTCATGACAGCTTTTCTAAATGATGATTTGGAAGAGAGCGTCTATAAGTACACAGCCAGAGGGCTTCCCAGACAGTGGGAGCAGCAGAAACGTGTGCAAGATGTTTTATGTGATAAAGCAGGCATCGCGGAGTTGGAACGTCTGTTTTAATGTGGTAGTCAAAGAGTTTGACTTCATCAAAATGGTAGATGAACCTTGTATATACAAAAAGGTAGTAGGGAGTATGGTGGTGATCCTCGTAGAGTACGTGGATGTCATACTCTTGATAGGGAAGGAGTTTCCTATGCTACACTCGGTCAATCTCCGCTTATCACAAGAATTCTCCATATAGGATCAAAATGATACCTCCTAAATCCTGGATCTATGTGATAGATCTAATTGGATGTTAGGATTCTCACTAGTTGTAGTGAGATGGTATCAATCGATCTTGGGAGGAATCACTGGAAAGGTTCGAGGGTGATAAGGACGACTGAATGTCAGTCGCAGGCATTGTCTTTACCCTCAGTGGAGAGACGGTATATTGGAAGAGTTCCAAGCTAGATACCGTGACTTACTAGACGATTAAAGGCAAGATACATCGTTACTAAGGATACTACCAAAGAGGCAGTCTGGATATATAAGTTCATGAGATGAACTTCGTTCCTACCATTGTGTGACAATGGAGTTGTAGCTTATGCAAAGGAACCCCCGTCCCAACAGAAATCTAGATATAATTCTTAGACAGTATCACCTGATCATGGAGATGGTTGATCTCCAAGGAGATCGAGGTTAGGAGAGAAGACACAGAGGACAACAGTGCGGATCCACTCACAAAGGCCTTTTTCCCATTAGAGACTATTTATGGGATGGTTGAGTATGAGATACTTCAACCATAGCTAATTGTTGGGTATGCGATACCACAACAGATGGCCCTAGTGCAAGTGGGAGATTATTAGTTATATGTATGCCCTAGAGGCCATTACTGTACATACGATGTATATTGTAATGGATGCTTGGACATATATAGGGAGGACTTTCTTGCTCGACATGATAGTACGCTATCTGGTTGTACTTTATCTTAACATGTACTCTGATTGTCTCTATATTACATGTTGAGAAAGCCCTTAGGATATGTACTCGACTACTTAGACTATGATGAGATCATACCGGTGGGGCCACGGTAGTCGATGTGTACATCCTATAACTGTTCCTGGTCGAGGGTGTATTGAGACAGGGCATCGATACACCAGAGTAAACTAGCGTATACACTTCTTGACCTATATGATGGGCGATGGATGATCCCATATCCATCGGTGTTTGACATCAAGGATGGTATACGGGTGCTCAGTAGAGACTGGGTACACTGGACGGACTCGCCGAGAACTCCCAGATGGTATTATACCTCACGTCAGATGGCAGTTCTCCGGTGACACTGGTACAGAGTAGTCTGTTGACCCAAGATCGTCATAGAGTCTTGTGTGATTCCCACTGTGCTTTGATTTCCGTCATACCACGTCCAAGAGGGCGTGCAAAAAGGTGGCTTTTGGGTACAGTCCCGAATCACATGGAGGCAATGAGCGATAAGAGGGGATTCGTCTCTCCCGGTATAGGGAGTTGATGTTGTGCTGTATTCGATTGGCTATAACTGGAAATACCTGGACAGGGTTGCTGAGATTTACTGGTAAGTGTTATCAGTAGTTTCTCGAACTGTTATAGACCTCATATCGACACGACTTATCGAGCTACTGGAGTCTGACGTTTACCACCCATAGGCGAGATATGCGACATATCAGACGACGAGAATGGACTGTACCGGAGTGTTACTGATTGGATTCACAGGAGAATGTACAGGCTTACTTGTTGATCTTTTGAGCACTCAATACCTGGGTGGCTGTTACGTTTAGCTGACCGCTTGCAGCTTGTGGGTGTTTGATATGATCATCACCTACTGCCGGCGTATTGACGATTCTTTAGAGTCCTACACAGAGATTTCTTGACTCAGGCAAAACGGAGTAGAGGCACATATGTGATATGTGCAGGATCGAGGATAATGCGATATGTGATACCGTATTCTATTCTCATGATATTTGATATCAGCCGGGTCATCGGATCAAGTGTTGATTCGATGAATCGTTAAATGTTATATTAGTCGGTTATTTGTGAAATAGCCGGATTATCAGATCAAGTGTTGATTCGATAATTTAATGTATAATTATATATTTGATATATTAAATTATATTAACTAATATAAGCTCACTAAAAGATTCTTTTTCTCACTCGGGTAATACATTGATATATATGCGATATATGTTAATTGTATTATTTTATTTTGTTACGATAAATATTATATATGTGATATATAATATTGTAACATGATATGATTACTAATGCAACATGTTTAGTGGAGATTAAACAAGATTAGGGTTTGATTTGGGTTAGTTCATTCATGAACCTTCTAGAAGGTTTCTTTTTGTTTTGTGTTAGATATTTTAAAGTGACTCACCTTTAACTCAACCCAAACCCTAACCCTAGTTAAATCTCTACAAAGGTTTGTTTAACCATGGTTGCATTATTCATCATTATCATCTTTTCATTATTCATCACAAAAGGATTTAATTGATTTATTCATTAATCTTCTTCTTCCTTGAGCTCTTCATGAAAAGCTTTTCTTGCTTTGATTTTGTGATGAAAAATGAGTGAGAATAAGAAAACAAATGAGAGCAAAAATCCTACTTCATCATCCTCATCTACCCTTACCCTTTAGATGAGAGTGTCACTTCATTTTGTGAGTGAGAGCTTGTGTTAATGAAACTTCAAGGTAGATCATCTTTGTTATCGAAGATCGGAAGCAAGCTTGCGTCTTTCTCTTCGTGGAGCCTCTCGAGAGTCCGGAACACGATGATCGCAGTGAAGGGACCTCAACACGGAGCTTAGGAAGTGAAGGACCGGATCTACAAAGGTTGTAATCCCTCTCACTTAGTGTTAAAGTGTTTAACATGCTTGTTTTCACCTAAACTCTAGTTTAAAGATCCGTCTTTAGGTTGTTCGGCACGGCTAAATTTTAAATCGGGCATGGTTGATGCCTCATAGACCCTTGTGTGCGTGCCTAGCAACCCTACACACCTGCTACCGGCGTATTGACGATTCTTTAGAGTCCTACACAAAGCTTTCTTGACTCAGGCAAAACGGAGTAGGGGCACATATATAATATGTGCACGACTGAGGATAATGCGATATGAGATACCGTATTATATTCTCGCGATATTTAGATATGAGTCGGGTCATCGGATCAAGTGTTGATTCGATGAATCGGTACATGATATATTAGTCGGTTATATTCGATATAGCCGGATTGTCGGATAAAGTGTTGATTCGATAATTTAATGTATAATAATATATGATATATTACATCACATTATCTAATTTTGGCTCGCTTTATTATTTCATTTTCTCACCGGATAATACATTGATATATATGCGATATATGTTAATTGTATTATTTTCTTTTGTTACAAATATATAATATATATGTGATATATATTATTGTAACATGATATGATTACTAATGCAACATGTTTAGTGAATATTAAACAAGGTTAGGTTTTGAATTGGGTTAGTTCTTTCATGAACCTTCTAGAAGGTTTTCTTTTGTCATGTGTTAAGATATTATGGTTGATATTTTCTAGTGACTCATTGTTTAACCCAACCCAAACCCTAGCCCTAGTTAATTCTCTACATGAGTTATCCTTGTCATCCTTGACCATGGTTGCATTATTAATCATATATCATTTCATTATTCATCACAAAAGGATTAATGCATTATTTCTTCTTCTTCTTCAACCTTGAGCTTTGAGAAAGCTTACTAGGTTTTCATTTTGTGATGATTGAGAGTGAGAATTTGATATAAAAAGAAAGCATAAATACTACTCCATCATCCTCATCTAATCTAGCCAATTAAATTAGGGTGTTCACCTCATTAGAGTGAGAGAGCTTGAGTTATAGAAATTTCGATGTAGATCATCGGAGAAAAGGAACACTACAAGCTAGCATGGATCGTTCGAGTCGTGGAGCCTCTCTTGAGTCCGGAAGATCATGGATCGCGGCGAAGAGACTTCTACTCGGAGCTTATGAAGTGAAGGAGCGGACTACAAAGGTTGTAATTGCTCACTCTTAGTTGTAAAGATGTTTACTTGCATGTTAAACCCTAATAATCTAGCAAAGATCCCGGCTTTGGGTTATTTCGGCATGTCTAAAATATAAATCGGGCATGGTTGATGCCTTATAGACCCTTGTATGACTGCCTAGGAACCCTACAAGTCAAAGAGTTTGACTTCATCAAAAAGGTAGATGAACCTTATATATACAAGAAGGTTGTAGAGAGTGAGGTTTTCTTACACGTATTGTACGTAGATGACATACTCTTGATAGGAAATGGTTTCCTATGCTACACTCAGTCAAGCTCCTCTTATCATGAGGATTCTCAATAGAAGATCTTGATGATACCTACTACATCTTGTGGATTATGACCTATGGTGATAGATCTAAGTGGATGTTGGGAGTGTCCCAAATCTAGGTACATTAACACCATACTGAAGGGGTTTAGTATGGATGATTCTAAGCATGGTGGTTCGCCCACTTACGCATGGATCACTCTCTCCAAACAGATGTCTCCCGAGACTGATTTGAAGAGAGCTTGCATGCAAGGGATATCCTATGCTTCGGCAGTAGGCTCTATCAGAGTATGCGATGTTATGTACCAGACCAGATGTAGATGACTCACGAGGTGTAGTGTTCAGGAATCAATCGGATCTTGGGAGAATCACTGGACAGCTGTGGAGGACATTCTTAAGTACTTAAGAAGCACTAAAAGAAAGTTCTTGGTTCCAGCTTCCAAAGTGATAAGTTCGACTGAGAGTCAGTCACAAGCATTGTCTTTACCCTCAGTGGAGGGACGGTATGTTGGAAGAGTTCCAAGCTAGATACTGTGACATACTAGACGATAAAGGCTGAATACATTGCTACCAATGATGCTGCCAAAGTGGCTGTCTGGACATTTCTTGTTTATAAGATGAACAAGGTTCCTACCATTAAGTGTCCAATAACTGTTATTGTGACAACAATGGAGTTATGGCTTAGGACTAGGAACACAGGTCCCATCAGTGTTCCAGACATATTCTGAGGCAAGTATCACCTGATCAAGAAGATGGTTGATCTCCAAGGGATCGAAGATAGGAGAGTTGACACGAAGGATAACACAGCGGATCCACTCACAAAGGCCTTACCCCTAGAGAGACTTCTATGGGTTAGTTGAGTATGGGATACTACAAACACTGCTATATGTTGGGTATGGGATACTACAACAGATGGCCTTAGTGCAAATGGGAGATTGTTAGTTATAATTATGCCCTAGAGGCCATTACTGTACATGGGATATATATTGTAGTGGATGCTTGGACATATATAAGGAGTACTTTCTTGCTCGATATGATAGTATGCTATCTGGTTGCTCTTTATCTTAACATGTACACTTATTGTCTCTCTGTTACATGTTGATAAAGCCCTTAGGATGTGTACTTGACTACCAGGACTATGATGTGGATCATACTAGTGGGGCCAAGGGTAGTCCATAAGTACATCCTATAACTGTGCCTAGTCGAGAATGTATCGAGACAGGGCATCGATACTCCAGAGTAGACTAGCGTATACGTATCTTGACCCATTTGATGGGCGATGGATAATCCCACATCCATTGGTGTTTGACATCAAGGATAGTATACGGGTGCTCAGTGGAGACTGGGTACACTGAACGGACTCTCCGAGAACTCCTAGATAGTATTATACCTATCGTCGGATAGCAGTTCTCTCGTGACACTAGTACAGGTTAGTCTGTAGACCCGAGATCGTCATAGAGTCTTGTGTGATTCCCACTATGCTTTGATTTCCACCATAACACGGTCAAGAGATCGTACAAAACGATGGCTTTTGGGTACAGTCCCGAATCACATGGAGGCAATGAGCGATAGGAGGGGTTTCGTCTCTCCCGGTATTAGGGGTTGATGTTGCGCTGTGCTCGATTGGCCATAACAGGAAATCCCTGGCCAGGGTTGCTGAGATGTACTGGTAAGTGTTATCAGTAGTTTCTCGTACCTTTATGGACCTCACATCGGCATGACTTATCAGGCTATTGGGGTCTGACGTTATACCACCCCCAGGCTATGATATGCGACATATCAGACGAAGTGACCGGACTGTACGGTAGTATTACTGATTGGATTCACAGGAGTATGAGCATGATTGCTTGTTGATCTCCTGATCGCTCAATACCCGGGTGGCCGTTGCGTTTAGCAGACCGCTTGCGGTTTGTTGGTGTTTGATATGATCATCACCTACTGCCGGCGTATTGACGAGTCTTTAAAGTCCTACACAGAGGTTTTCTGGTTCATGCGAAATGGAGTAGGAGCACATATGTGATATGTGTGGGACCGAGATTAATACGAGTATGTGATACCGTATTCTATTCTCGCGATATGTGATATCGGTCGAGTATATGTGATATAGCCGGGTTATCGGATCAAGTGTTGATTCATTTGATATTAGTCGGTTATATGTATTATAGCTGGATTTTTAAATCAAGAGTTGATTTAATAATTTAATGTATAATTATATATATTTGATATATTAAATTACATTGACTAATATTAGCTCACTTAAGATTTCTTTTCTCACTTTATGATACATTGATATATATGTGATATATGTTAAATGTATTGTTTTCTTTTTGCACAAAATATATATGTGATATATATTGTTGTGTCATGCTAGGTTACACAAACAACATGTATGTATGAGACTCACACCATGTTAGGGTTAAGTTAGGGTTCTATTTGTTTTAAGTAATTCAAACACATGGATAGTGAGTCATGGTTGAAGCTTGGAGAAGCTTGTGGAAAACATTGACTTAGTCCACTTGTTTGTCTAGCTTAAGATATTTTTCAACCCAACCCTTAACTCATAGCTATGGTTAAGTCTCTACAATGGTTAGTGGATGACATACACTAACTATGGTTATATTTCTAACCTCATGAGTTCATTCATCTCTTGATCACTTCTTCTTCTTCATCAAGAGAAAAAGCTTGCTAGCTTTTTCTAAGTGATGATTTCTTGTGAGAAAAATAAATCTAAAGTGAGCCCACTTCCTACTTCATCATCCTTTACTATTATCCATTTAGTTTACGGTGTTTGCTTCACTAATCTACACAATTAGTGAAGAGATAGCATGAGCTAGTGTCTCCTCAATGTAGATCATCGTCGGCCTCGAAGACTTCGAAGCAAGGTTGTTCGTTTCTTCATGGGAGCCTCTCTAGAGTCAGGAAGTTCGTGATCGCAGCGAAGGGACTACTACACGGAGCTATTAAAGTGAAGGACCGGTCTACAAAGTTGTATTCCTTATTCACTTAGATGTAAAGAGTTTACATATCTTGTTTAACCCTAATTCTCTAGTTAGATTACTTGGTTGGTTTGTTTAGCACCCCAAAATTTTAAAAGCAGCATGATTGATGCTTGCCAAAACTTTCAGGAGGTGCTAAGCTAACCCTACAATTAATACCACACAATAATCAATCAAGAGAATAGACATGGCATAAGAAAACACACCATGAGTCACCAAAAATGCACATGCCACATTTAATGCTATTGGTCAAGACTTGCACTCACAATTTCCACTTACTAAACATTAATCCAAATGTTTAAAACAATAAATAGTATGGTATCTTCTAAAGTAAACTCGTGACGGATAACAAGAATACCTCTCATTTGTATACATACCTGCATCCGCATTCCGACTGAATACGAATACAACGAGACGAAAATAATCCAACAATCTAATACTAGGATCCGGCTTAAACCGAAGCCCACTAGTATGATCCGTCCAATCATGATCCGTGCACAAGTGCACGTATATGATCGAACCCTGCCATAAAACCATACGGCCTCTACAACGTTTCGTCCGAACTTGGGAAACTCTCTGTGTGGGACTCTAAAGACTCGTCAATACGCTGGCAGTGGGTTTAACCACAAGCACGTCAGTGGCACTAGCTGTACGTAACGGCTGCCCAGGTATTGAACGAAAGGGAGGCCGACGAGCGAACTTATCCTGAAACCCTACTGAGCCAGACAGTGCCAATATCCGTACAGTCCGGTCCGTTCGTCTATGAGTATCGCATATCGGGCCTAGGGGATGGTAAATGTCAGACCCCCAATGGTGGTATAAGTCATGTCGGAGTGTAGCCCAGAGCACCCTGAGAAACTACTGGAATACCTACCAGTAAATCTCACTTGCCCTGGCCAGGGACTTTGAGTAATGGCTCTCCAGACACAGCGCGATATCACCCCAATACTGGGAGAGACGAATCCCCTGCCGATCCGCTCACTGCCTCCATGTGGCTCGGGACTGAACCCAACTAAAACATGTTTGCACGACTCCTTTGAGCCGTGGTAGGGTAGTAATTAAAGCACAGTGGGAACTCACACGAGACAAATGACGATCTCAGGTCAATAAACTAACCTGTACACATGTAACCATGGAACTGCTATCTGACGATAGGTTTAATACCAACTAGCATGTTCCTGGCGAGTCCGTCCGGTGTACTAATAACCCAATGACCACCTGTATACGTCTTAGGTGAACCAACTGACACCAATGGCTTGTGAGACTGGTCATCGCCCCTCGTCGGGGTCTCGATCCGCATACACTAGTCTACTCTCGGAGTATTGATGCCCTATCTCGAAACTCCCCCGACTAGGGACACTTTAAGGATGTGCTTATAGACTACCCAACTGTCATGTATATGATCGCCATCATACTGCTGGTAGTCAAGCAAGAATCCTATAGGCTCTATCAACATGTAATAGTGATCTGTAATGTCACCTGAAGCATGTACATGATGATAGAGACAAACCAGATAGCAAACTATCATCTCGAGTAAGACTGTTCTACCGGTATAGGTCCTCCCTCAATCATTGCAATCACGTGCCTGTGATCCAATAATTGACTTGAGGTCACTATAGCCAACAATCTCCCACTTGCACTTAAGGTTAATTATTGCGATGCCGCATACTCACATCCCGTATGATACCGAACACCCAACTTCTCTACTGATCAGTCTCACAAAGCCTGTTTGTGAAACTCTTGCATTCGAGAAATAGCCTCAGTGAGTGGATCCGATCTGATGTTTCTTTCTATGTCTCTCTTTATCTCAAGTTCGCGGAGAAAGCCATCTCCCGAAATGAGCAATACTTATCTTAGAATATGTCTGGATATCTGATGGGACCCAGTTCACAAATGAACTCCAAATCCAGCAAAGTTCTTAGACTGTATCGTCAACTGAATTTAATCAGTATCCTGCGTCATGCCTCCCTCAGTATCCGCTTGGACCACCTGTCCAAACTACTGCCCCTCTAAAGAAGGAAAACTAAAACTCTGACAATCACTTTGTCATCTAGGTCACCTTGGAAGCCTGGAATGATAACCGTCTCCCGAAGGAGGCTGTCGTTATTATATCCCTAAAACATCCACTTATGTTCATAAACTGCTTCCGAATGTTTCTCCAGGATTGGATTAGTATAAACTTATTGCAGCTAGTGCAAAAACAACATCTGGTGTGGTACTTGACATCTCATGATTGACTCAATTTCCTAAGCAAGTGATATGCCAATCATGCACACCCCTCTCCTCTTTAGTCTATAAGACACCTTTAGAGAAGGTGACTCCATCACCTGCAGGTACACCATTATGCCAGGAGTCGTCCATTCTAAAACGCCTTTAGAATGCTGTCTTAATACCAAAATTGGGACACTTCCAAAATCTAGATCTAAAACCATAGATCCAGTGGCCAGAATGCCTAATATTATATCCATATCCTTTGTGGAGAAACCACTGTGTGACAACCACAGTATAACCGATTGTAGTATAGGAATATCACTTCATACAATGTGTATGTTATCCAAATACCAGGACATACCACCTTACTACCTTCTTAATAGATCCATCTCCTATTATGATGAATTCAAAGCCCATGACTGTCACATCAAAAATAGATGATCTAACTACGCTATATCTGTTTTAGTCTATAAATAGACACAAGCTCCTTGTCCACTATGCTTCCGCTGCTCCCACTGACTGTAACAACCCTCTGGCAGAGTTATATACACGTGCACTTCTAAAACTAGTTTAGAACGACGTTATACTCATCCTCCTGTCGGGTCTCATAGTCTGGAACAACAGTAGTGTCAAGTCTGGGTAAACAAGAACCTCCCTGTCACCGTCTTTGAGGATACCGAAGTACCTCTCGGGCGCTTGAGGTTACCTATCATATCTGCGGGATGGCTAATGGAATGTCAAACCTGATTAAATCATTTGGTCCTATTAAATTTTCTGTAATCGTTTGCGGTTCTGGAATCTCTTCCAGTTCTACCATACTCCCACTACTGTTTTTTGAAAAAATCCATTTTACTAAAACCGTGGCGAGTCAAGAACAATATCACTATTGATCTTCCAGATGGTAGAAACTTAGACCTCGTCATAGCCCGAGTTAACCCACAAACTGCCATTACAGAAACGTGCCTTGAGTTGTCCAGAGTCTGGTTTTAAGCATAAGACGGACAACTCCATATACCTTAACATCGTTAAGATATGAACCATTCTATATACAATATAGAAATAGAGGCACTGATTTAATTGGAACCAGATTCAAATCATGCAACTGTCTCCAGTGCATGTCAACTAAATGGAAAAAGGCCGGTCAACATTACTCAACTAGGAGTGCATCCAAATATGAGTAACCTGAAAGAGAATCAAGTTCTCAAAACCATTACTATCAACTGAATACCAAAGACAACTATCTAAATCTTCGATCACCTTGAAGAATCCTGATACTTGCAACACCTGGTTCTCTACTTTAATCTTGTACCTATAACTTCTCAAAACTTGGACCTTGTATTTCTACGAAACATGTCTCTAAAGCTTGAGAAGTCACAAGTAAACAGAATATAGTACGAGGACCAACCCCTCTGTCCTGATGGACACTGGACAACATACAATACTTTGTATAAGTCTCCTGAGTTTAATAAATCATACCCTGTGCGTCGTAGGTTGAAAACTGTACTTATGGTTAAGAAGAATTACACCGTTGTTTAATACTCCTTACCTAACCATCAACTGATATAGGTAAATGTCATGGACATAATTTCAAAAAGTTATATCTCACTTTATAAAATAAACGTACAGATATATCAGTTTGAAATTGGTGCATAACAACGGATATTCAAAACCAAATGTTTGCCGTCTGGCAAAAACCCAGGCGATTTCCTCAAATATCACCAATTACAACGAATCCCGATATAATGAGTATGACCACCTAATTCCCAACAACTTACTCCCACTCATTATCTGTAAAACTATACAGATGTGAGAATCATATCTGGTAAATACACACCCTTGAGTAAAGGTCTAATTAAGAAATCAGTTTTCTATTAACAACGCATAGTGAAACTGAAATATAAAAATGTTTTGAAGAGGTATCCGGGTATTCCTGGTAATGCCTTTTTCATTATCCAGATTCATGATTATAACCGTATATTTCTTTGCCATCTCTCCAAATCCCTTTATTTGTCTTTACTTATTATCTTCTGTACACCACCCTTAGGCTAAATGGTTTTCTTCCTTCCCTACCGTTCGGCACCACCCTATGTTTTGGAAGAAGACTATCCAATAAGCATAATAGATGTACTCTCCTAATCCTAGGAGCCATCGTAACCTGAGAGAAGGTAAAGATAAGAGACAATTGAATAATCCTTATTCTATTTCTCGTGAACCAGAATCCATCCTCGAATTGGAACAAGTTCCTTCGAGTTCGTATATAACCATACGATGGGTTATCCAATAACTGTGGATCTTCATAGTGACACGGGGTGTTCTGGAGAAATTCAAAAGTGAAATAGGAGTGGCGATGATATACGCGGTTTGGTCTTGAATCATAATAGTCGCAATTTAATTTGCCCTCTTTCTAATCCCTTTATTTGTCTTTATTTATTACCTTCTGTACACCAAATTTAGGCTAATTGATTTTCTTCCTTCCCCACCTTTTGGCACCTGTCTATGGTTTGGAAGAAGACTATCCAATAAGCGCAATAGGTGTACCCTCTTAATCCTAGGATTACTCGCAACTTAGAGAAGGTAAAAGGAAAAGACAACTGAATAGTCCTATTCATTTTCTCCAGAACCGGAAACAATCCCCTAATCTGAAACAAGTTTCTTTGAGTTCGTATGTAACTATACGATGGTCATATCTAGTCAAAATAGGATCTTCGTAGTGATACAGACTGTTCCGGAGAAAAGCAAAGGGTAAAAGCAGGAGTGGCAATGAAATATGCAACTCAGACAATCCAAAAGCCAGTGTTTTAAGAAAGTTCGGTTAATTTGGTCACTAAGTCATAGTCTAGGGTCGGGCCATGGTCGCTGCCAAAGAGAGAGAGAAAAGAAACACTCTACGTGCACTTTAACCTAAATCAGAATGGTTAATTACTTTATCTAATCAGGATGTCTCCCACTGTATCCTCAAATTCTCCTCCAAACCTGAAAGCAGAATTAGTCGGAATCATCTAAAATCACCCGAGGAGTAAACCAACTCATCAGTGGGTATCGGGATCCAACTATCATCGCATGATAACCTGATGGAATCCATTCACGTTATCACACTCCAGAAGGTATGCGCATATATGGAAAGTTTCCTGTATGTTTGAAACTCCCGATGTGATTTTTACCCCATGCTCTTATGACCTTGACGAAGGCCAACAAATCATAAGTCACATGTCAAGTTCTACCCGTCATTGTCCAGGTTAATTTGAACCCACCCGTACTGGCCCTTGACGAAGGCCAACAAGGCAGTATGACTGTCCCAAACCAACGCATCTATCTATGCAACAGAAAGGTAACAAGCAGCTACCATACATTATGCCTTGACGAAGGACAACAAACATAGCATGAATACTAAGTGCTACCCGTCTGAAATGACGAAGGGCTACGAATGGTTTTTGGCAAAAAACCTTTAACGTAATGAACTTGATATCGTTGAAGGAACCAGATAGCTTTTTACAAATATATAATGGCGAAAACCTTTGCTAAAGAGGTCACTCCCGGTGAAGGGATCTCGGCTCCTTCCTCGTTGAATGAGGTGCAGGATATTCCAACTGAATACCGCGATGCAAAGCAAAAGGTAATCTATTATAGTGAAGTTATTACCCTGACGCAAACTTCTTCCCAAGGGGTCACTCCCGATGAAAGGATCTCGGCCCTTGCCTCGTCGAATGAGGTGCAGGATATTCATAAAATACCGCTGTGCAAAGCAAATGAAAACGTCCTTGTCATAACAGCGTTTTGAAAATTGTTCCAACAACATCGAATAGGTCTGTTTTCCTTGCATTGATCCGAATCAACGTAGTCCCATCAATTAATCACACCACAAAAGAACGAAAATATGATGTACGTATATGCCATCCGCATTCGCCACTGGGTCTCGTCATCACTCGTTAGGTTACTTAACTAACGACAGAGCGGGGACTGGACTAGCGCGGGTGTAAAATATATACAACATCTACTAGTATATATAGCAATATACAATAATCGCTCCAGGCGTGATAAATGCAACATCACAGAAATGTAATAAGCATCACAGAACAATACAGATAATCTGGGAGCCCGGGGTTTCCTTTGAGCCGCAAGTGAAACCCGACGTTCCCCTAGTCGTGTGGATAGCTTGTGCAATGAAAACCTAGACCCCTATGAGTGCGGCAAGTTACCCGCCAAAACCAGAAGCGAGGCAGCCCCCTTCAGCAAAGTGAATGGGCTACCCAGCACTTCATGGAATTCGTTAACTTGAGCACCCCTCCTTGGGTCAACCTGTACCCCCTACGAGTGCGGCGGATAGCCTGCCAATTCTAGAGTGAAGCCCCCTCCTTCTCAACGCAATGAGATACGGACCCATTGCCCTCCAGAACCCGGCTATCCGTCCACTGTGGGGTAATCCTAGTACAGAAAAGAAAATATATACAACGGGTACATCGACCTCAACCCGGTCGTACCCTAAAACAATAATATACAAACAGGCAGTGACGGCAGTCCACATGTCGGACGCTCACCCCGCGATATCAAATGTACAAATAGAACTAAACTGTACTAACAATACACCCAAGATATCCACCACGACGAATCCGCAACAACACAGCACAACACAGAACATCAACGTGAATGTCACATTCGCAAACCTGTCTAAAAGAACTATAGCGATTAGACAAGTTGTACCGATCGAATGACATTCACGGTCGCAGATAGTAATGTAAGTACTCTAAACTTTTAACAATGTTAGAAATCATCAAGTTTGAAATAACCCCGAATAGCCCCAAACAACTAGATAAAACTATATCCAAACTGGGCTAAACAAAAAATACCACTGAACCAACATTCCAGAGACCAGACCATAGCCCAAAAACGAAACCCAAACACCTTCAAGAGGTCGGCCTCCTCGGTTTTACATGCAATGTGGCCGGTTTTTTTATGTTACGTATTTGGTCTGTAGTCTAGTGGTAAGGTCAGTAGTCTTCTGCAGTTACAGAAAAAATTTTAGAAGACACTTTTAATGAATCGGAGTTGTTTCCGTTTCGATAGTTTAACATTGTCTAAACAAACTAGCATACGGTTAATGGGTTAGCTCTGATACCATGTCAGGCTATGCCAGCGCCCCGGCCGTCAATCCGAGGCCAAACGCGGAATAAAAACTTTTAAAACTGGCGCTAACGTAACCCTAAAACCCGGATCGTACCATTAACCCTATACTAGTAAACTGAAAAGTGGTTTAAGAGATTATACCGATCGATCCATGTCCTTCGGTCTTCAATCTCAGCCCCTAACTTGTCGCTGCTGCCTCGACGAAGTTCGCTCTCCGGTCTCGCTTGTCGAAGAGGCTCCACGTCGAGTATTCTTTATATGGGCTCCCGCTTCAAAAACCGAAGCAACTCGAGCAACTAGTTTTCTAGCCTAGGTGCCCAAGATGAAGTAGAGATAGTGTGTGATTACTTTGTCTCATAACACTCTAGGATTCTCAACACATGAGAGGGATAGAGTGGAGGTTGAAGAAGAAGCCATTGATGGAAGTTGTGAGCTTAAGAAAAAGCTAGTGAAGAAAAAGAGCTTGCTTATTGTGTGAGATAAAATGTGAGAGCACTAATAAAATCTTAAGACCAATCATTTTCCTCTTGTGGCTGCCATCTCTCTCTTCACAATTAATCCCACACAATAATCAATCAAGAGAATAGACATGGCATAAGAAAACACACCATGAGTCACCAAAAATGCACATGCCACATTCAATGCTCTTGGTCAAGACATGCACTCACAATTTCCACTTAATAAACATTAATCCAAATGTTTAAAACAATAAATAGAATGACATATTCTAAAGTAAACTCGTGACGAATCACAAGAATACCCCTCATCTGTATATATATACCTGCATCCGCATTCCGACTAAATACGAATACGAATACAACGAGACGAAAATAATCCAACAATCTAATACTAGGATACGGCTTAAACCAAAGCACACTAGTATGATTCGTCTGATCATGATCCGTGCACAAGTGCACGTATATGATTGAACCTTTCCATAAAACCATACGGCCTCTACAACGTTTCGCCCGAACTTGGGAAACTCACTGTGTGGGACTCTAAAGACTCATCAATAAGCTGGCAGTGGGTTTAACCACAAGCACGTCAATGGCACTAGCTGTACGTAACGGATGCCCAGGTATTGAGCGAAAGGGAGGCCGACGAGCGAACTCATCCTGAAACCCTACTGAGCCTGACAGTGACAATATCCGTTCAGTCCGGTCTGTTCGTCAATGAGTATCGCATATCGGGCCTATGGGGATGGTAAACGTCAGACCCCCAATGGCGGTATAAGTCATGTCGAAGTGTAGCCCAGAACACCCTAAGAAACTAATGGAATACCTACCAGTAAATCTCACTTTCCCTGGCCAATGACTTTGTGTAATGGCTCTCCAGACACAGCGCGATATCATCCCCTATACCGGGAGAGACGAATCCCCTACTGATCCGCTCACTGCCTCCATGTGGCTCGGGACTTTACCCAACTAAAACCTATTTGCACGACTCCTTTGAACCATGGTAGGGTAGTAATCAAAGCACAGTAGGAACTCACACGAGATAAATGACGATCTCGGGTCGATAGACTAACCTGTATACATGTCACCTGGGAACTGCTATCTGACGATAGGTATAATACCAACTAGCATGTTCCCGGCGAGTCCGTTCGTTGTACTCATAACCCAATGAGCACCTTTATACGTCTTAGGTGAACCAACTGACACCAATGGCTTGTGAGACTGGCCATCGCCCCTTGTCGGGGTCTCGATCCATAGACACTAGTCTACTCTCGGAGTATCGATGCCCTATCTCGAAACTCCCACGACTAGGGACACTTTAAGGATGTGCTTATAGACTACCCAACTCTCACGTATATGATCGCCATCATACTGCTGGTAGTCAAGAAAGAATCCTATGGGCTCTATCAACATGTAATAGTGATCTGTAATGTCACCTGAAGCATGTGCATGATGATAGAGACAAACCAGATAGCATACTATCATCTCGAGTAAGATTGTTCTACCGATATAGGTCCTTCCTCAATCATTGCAATCATGTGCCTGCGATCCAATAATTGACATGAGGGTACTATAGCCAACACTCAATACCCAAGTGGCCGTTACGTTTACCAGACCGCTTGCGGCTTATGGGTGTTTGATATGATCATCACCTACTGCCGGCGTATTGACGAGTCTTTAGAGTCCGACACAGAGGTTTCCTGGTTCATGCGAAAGGAATTAGGAGCACATATGTGATATATGCGGGACCAAGATTAATGCGCGTATGTGATACCGCATTCTATTCTCGCAATATGTGATATCAGACGGTTATTTGTGATATAGCTGAGTTATCGGATCAAGTGTTGATTCGATAAGTTGTTACATTTGATATTAGTCGGTTGTACGGGATATAGCCGGATTATTAAATCAAGTGTTGATTTGATAATTTAATGTATAATTATATATTTGATATATTAACTTACATTAACTCATATTAGCTCACTAAACATTTCTTTTTCTCACTTGTGTGCATATAGTATATATGTGATATATATTAATGTACGTTTTATTGTGTCATGTTTGATGCCACATGCAACATGGGTGTATGAGACTTACACCATGGTTATGATAATGAAGGGTTTATATTTATCTAAGTAATTCAAAATTGGATGGATATTTGTCATGGCTACAAGCTTGTAGAAGCTTGTGGAACTATTGACCAAGTCCACCAATTTTGTTTCACTTGTAGATATTTATTAACCTAACCATTAACCTTAGCCATGGTTCATTCTCTATATGGGTTAGTGTATGACACTAACTCACCCATGGTTGCTATTCTCACCTCAAGAGTTTCATTTTTCATATCCAGTTCATCTTCTTCTTCCTCATGGAAAAGCTTTCTAGTTTTGAAATGGTGATGAAATATTGTGAGAAAAATTAATCTAAAGTGAGCCCATTTCCTAGTTCATCATCCTCTACAATATTAGCCATTTAGTTTAGGGTGTTTGCTTCACTAAACTACCATTAGTGAAGTGGTAATATGAGCTTGAGTCTCCTTGATGTAGATCATCCTCAGCCTCGAAGACTTCGAGCAAGCTTGTTCATTTCTTCATGTGAACCCTTACTAGAGTTCGGGTGTTCACTACTTGGAGCGAAAGGACTACTACACGGAGATTTAGAAGTGAAGGACCTATCTACAAAGGTTGTATTCCTCATTCACATAGATGTAAAGTTGTTTGCATTGCTAGCTCGTCTAAATCTCTAGTTAAGATTCTAGCGTTAGGATTCTTTAGTACGGCAAAAATTTGAAAACGGCATAGACGATACCTCCCGAAATCTTGCTGCCGCACTAGGTAACCCTACAGTGGTATCAGAGCCAAGCTAGAGAATTATACGATATTTGTTAGATTACGAAACCGAAACTACTCCGAAACTTGCAACGCTAAAACCTAGTTTCTGTCGTTTTTAATATGGCCTCTAAAAATATTTTTAGCAACTGCAGAATGTTATATGAGATGTAACATGTACACAGTAGAAAATTCAGCCCCCTCACCGGAATTCGGCCGGCCACATGCCTGATAAAACCGGCCTGCTCGGTTCTGTTACTGAATTTTGGGTTGAATTTTTTTAGTGTGTTCCAGTGTCTGTGGTTTGGTGTTTCAGGTGTTGCTTGTTTTTGCTAAATTTGCATGTGATGTTAACTTTCTGCAAAGGCAATTCGGAGTTTTTCGTAATCGTAATTCTAACATCTATTCGGGTTATTTAGACGACTTTAAAAAGTTCGAACAGATATCAATAACTCATATTTTCTCTCGCTGGAAATTTTCCAAGAGTTGGATTTTTTCCAAGTTTAAAATCTTCAGAAAATCATGCAAGCGATTTTGTGGACCCTCTAGAAGAACGATACCCAAAATCGACTTTTTGGATCGCGGAACCGCGGTAATACCCTAGGGTTTACCGCAGTTCCGCGGCGATATGAGTGAGGCATGGGTCGGCCCTTCTACGAATGGTTCATAGATGCCATGGCATGTTCTGAGTACTTTTTGAACTCCGCTCAAGTGTTGAGCTCTTTGGGAAATTTTGGGTGTTTGTTTATTCGAACGAAAAGTTTAACATTGTCTAGCTATCTGTGACTGTGATATAATATTTGGAATCCACAAATTTAGTTATGTGATTACTAGTTTGAATTTTATAAATCTAGCAAGTTAGTCTCATTTGATCGGTTGCCATGGAATTTTGATGAGGATCAAAAGCCCGTCCCAATTACGTAGTGTACGCGGTTACTCGCCGGGTAACCTTACTAGATAGCCATACCCCATAGCGCCGACCAAGTGACTGTAGGAGAACACTATCGCCAAAAGCATCCGTTCGGGTGATCACGGCCGCGGTGTTCCGCCTTGGTGCACTTCATCGACGACATCGAAGGTGCAGCCTTTTACTAAAGTTTCCGACGAGCATTCGATCAGGTTATCGGGAATCTTTTTGAATTACCCGAATGGTTATTGGAAAGTGTTTTCAATATCGAGACTAAAATACGAGGTTTATAATTGTTAGGCATGTGTTGTCTAATGAATTCATTTGGTTGGGCATGAAATCCAAAGTATGTGATACATTGGGTTTATGATGTCTAAGTGTCACGACCCGAAATGTCACGTGACTAGCACTTGAATCATATGAAGTCTATAGGTCCCCATCTAATTCAAGTAAGCCAAAATCCCAGAAATCTAAAACCATTTTAAAGAAGTTTTTTATTAAAATAAGCCGAAATATGCGTTTTTTAAAATCACAAGTCTTTTCTGAAATTTCGGTAGAGTTTCCTTTGTAAATACTGGCCCCAAATGGGGTACAACATGAAAGTATACGAAATGATAAAAGGCATCCCCAAGCGGGAGCTAGCTCTTTGTCAATCGACGGTCACAACCACGCAAGCATTAAAACATACAACGCCGAAGGGCGAGGATCAAAACTGAAAAGGAAACTCAAAAACAACAAGAAAACCATAATAATACAACGCGCGACTCTAAGATCGAAAGAATATACAACTGGTCTTCTAAGTCGAATAAATATACATGTCTGGTTGATGGAGTTTACTAGATACAACTGAATAACATAAAGTACAATGGTGGTCACGATACAAGTGAACCCACCTACCAAAGCAATTGCTTGGAAAGAAGCTGTGTGCCAGCAAAGCCGCAACGAAACCTGTACGGCAAAACCTGTAAGAAACTGTAGCACAACGGGGATGAGTTGGCAACTCGTGAGTAGAAAACATCACTGAGAAGAAATCGAATAAACAACGATTTCCTAGGTCAACTATATCATAAATGTAATACTATGATATCTAGGGTGACCGTAACTATATATGTGCCAACAATGTAATCAAAGCCTATAAGTATGCGGATATAATTCAACCATATAATCGATGTATGTATGCATGTTGATCTCGTCCAACCATATAATCAATGTCTGTATGCATGTGGATCTCGTCCACGTGTCAACCAATGACACAACAATATCATGCATGTAAATATCATAAAAGCATATGCAAGAAAGTATGAGGACATAAATCAACGGGTGTCCCTCGCGACACATAAAAATCATGGAACAGGAGTGTCTAATCTCGACACTCGAAAACATCATGAAACCCGTGTCTAGCATCGTCACGCAAATCCTCATATATATCAGGCGCCGCACACCCTGGTCGGCCCTCATATCCATCTCTCTACTCCGGTCGGTATCCTCCGGATAACCGCCGAGTCCAAAAGCAATCACCGGTAGGTAGTGCTCCCCTGCCAGGCTCACCGTCTAACATATAGGAGTCTTCTTGCCCTAGGGTACCTCACTGGGTCCACCATGTACCCGCAGACGGTGCCTACTGCTCCTCGAATCGGGTTTCACATGCCACTCTCAGAATCGAGAAAACACATAGTGGACGCGCTGAAATATCATATCAAGAGAAACCGGTTTTTTTTAAAAAAAATACACACTTACTTTTGAAATCACCACGGTTCTCAAATCCAGAAATCTCATGAAAACAGCATATCTCAATGCGTAAAATCATAAAACATTGTGTATGCGACATATGATAGAAATGTAAGCATACATGCAACACGGAACAGTAATGTGACATATTAAGGGAAAACCGCTCTTTTAAATGATTCCAGTTTTAAAAATATATCCCGCGGTTCCCAATTTCTTCAAAGTCAATGCAACATTGTATAAAAGTGTATAAGCAACTATAGCAGGTAATCTATATAGGGAGTCATATCATGATGCAGCAATTCTACTGTGTAGTGACATGGCAATTATCGATGATGAAGTGTGTGAGCCGGCAAATCTGTGTATGTGTAACATACGCATCATCGATAATGGTGCAGGTGTACTAGCACGGGTATAGGTAATGCAACGCGAATCACATGAATGCAGCATAAGGTAAATCATATGCAAATGCTGACGGGTATACGTATCTATCATATGTCTGAGTCGGTGAATCTATCAATCGACATCTAGCCTCACAGCATCATGTACGGTATAATCCATCGTACGACATCCTCTAGTCAAGGGTATGGATCAATCATTAAGTCAAACTCATCACGTACGGAAAATCATCGTACGGCGGCATAAAACCAATAGGGATCCTATCAACCTTTATGACAATGATGGTACGGACCCAACGTCGCGTACGGCATATCAATCAAGATTCACACATTATAATTATTTATATACCTATGTTCCAGGTCACATCCATAACAATCTCATATTAGGTGACCGGCGAAGGTATCAATCATCTCAATCGACTCACATCCGTATACCAACATATCATCAATCATCATATTACATCGTCTTATCCTATCATCGCATTTATCTCCCATATTAAGTCAATTTTACCAATGCATTCTACCTCTACTCAAGCATACGTATCTAATCTAACATACACACCCGAACCATACAATCAGTTTTCAAAGGGGCGAATTGTAGTTTTGAAAGTAGGGGCTACAGTGTGTACAAGAAAAAGATATCATTTAAAAATCCGCAACGCCCCTTAAGTTATTTATTTAAAAGATGCATACGATACTTCATTTTACAAAAATAGGTATGGTTCGGATGACACACCTACGTCGGCTATCTAGTCCTATAGTATCCAATACGGCAATATTGTCGAACATCATCCTCGAATCTCGTCATCACATATCAATCATATCATATCGCTTCTAACTATCCTATAGTTTCTAATTATCATTTAACTCTATCTATAGTTTCCTATTATAGGTTCCCTTAACCATGTTCTATATTTAAATCAGTTTCCATCAAAGTTTGCAGGGGTGCTATACGCCATCCACCCAACTTCCCCCGTAGATGTAAATCTACTCACCTTGACCTTCGCTTGCTGATGCCGACGTCGCCACGCGCTTGCTTGTCGTCTTGAAGTTCGCATGGGGGTACCTACATGTCACAACGTATCATGCCGCATTCAAGTCCAATTCGAAATCAAAACGACATACGAAAACCAAATCGGCATGCGTATCACACATAGATCAAAACCTATAGCCTACACATGCAAGAATAACTAAGAACCCTCGATGTCGATGTACAAACGTCAAACCATCGAGTTAAAACCAAATTACTAAAACTTGAATTCATAAACACAAAAGAATTCAAAGCAGGAACCCACTAAAATGGTCCCAGATTTCGTTTAAGGTGAAAACAAGGCGCACCAACAATACTGGGGTGATATATAAGGTGTATATGAGCTATGGAAGCAACCTAGACACCTGACTCAACCAAGTGGCCGGCCACATACTTAGTAAATCCGGCCTGCTCGGTTTAGGGGGTTCAGTTGGGGTTTGTTTTGGTAGGGTGGTCTCGTGGTGTCTCAAATTGGTCTCTGGACTTGTTTGCTTCTCTCGTAAAAATCCCAGTTCACTCGAGATTTTCCCTGCACCCTCAAATACTCACAAAACCGACATAACAAGTTTCTGTTTTTCCGTATTTTGAGTTTCAGGTTTGGTATTAGTGTTTGGTCTGGGTTTATAACACCATGGGGGGTTTTAAGGTTACTAAATACATTCAAGTTCATCTGTCACGACCCGAATATTTCGACTCGTGACCGGCACTTAACCACGCAACGTCTACAGGCGTAACGCGAATAAGTAAGCCGAACCTAGAAATCAAAACCATTTAAAAGTAGTGAGTGTTGAAAATATTCAATTAAAACATTTAGAAAATCATAAATAGTTCAATAAAGTTCTCTTTTAAAGTTAAATTATCCTTACAATAATTTTGGCAGCATTTCCTTTGTAAAAGTAACCCCGAAATCGGGTACAAAACAGGATATATGTGACAAGATATATCATGAAATAAAGCATTCCCAAACGGGAGCAAACACGCCCAACGGTGGAAAACAACATCACAAGAGTAATATACGACGCCATAGCGAAGAATAAGCAATAAGTAAACATCACAGACTAATAAACTGCATATATACAGTCGGGTCCCACGAGCTCGACACCAGAAAACAAATAAAATACATCATCGTCCTCACAACGTCTCTAAGTCAAGTACATATATGGTAGATGGAGAATACTAGATACAAAAGTGTGTATAATAAAAGTAACAAGATACCACAACCCACCTAATAGCAAAATAGCACTCGCACCAACTGCAGTGGTATCTGAAACCAAAGAAGCAAAAAGGCAGCCTGCCGCGACTACTCTGAGGGGCAACCTGCAAATACTGTGGCACAACGGGGGTGAGTTGCCAACTCATGAACAGAAATAACATATAAAGGTAATCGCGAGTATGCACGTACTGCGCTACTCTATCATATGCCAGCAGATGATATCAATGCGTGATAAGCAGTATGTGCAATAATCATGCAAAATGCTCTGTCAGGTAAAATAACTACAGGATGAGATACATGATAATCAATGCTGAGCATGGGATAAACAACATCTACACGGAATATCAATCGTGGAAAAATAATCGGTGCCCAAAACTGCACCCAAATCCCAAATCAACTCAGGCGCCGGCACTCTCCTCGGCCCTCAAATCCTGTAAATCTCTGAGAATCATGAGTGCCCAACATCGGCACTCAAAATATCATAAAATACTCATGTCCAGCATCGACAAGCAAATCCTCATATATCGGGCTCCGTAAGTCCGGATCAGCCCACGAGCTCTGTCTGCGGTATCGGCCCTCGGCCCCGGCAGTACGGATCATCCCGCATCTATCTCTCAACTTTGGTCGGTATCCTCCGGATAACCGCCAGGTCCAACCAATCACCGGTAGGTAGTAGTCCCTCCGCCGGGCTCACCGTCTAGTAATACGAGTCTTCTCGCCCCGGGGTACCGTACCGAGTCCACCATATACCCGCAATCGATGCCTACCTCTCCTCGAATCGGGTATACTCACACAAGCTTTCTAGAACCGAGAAAACTCATGGTGGACGCACCCAAATATCATATCAAGGGAAACCGGGTTTTTAAACAGTGCGTGTTTTCTTAAAATAGTACTCCGGTTCCCAAATCCAGAAATCACATAAATCAAATCCAATGCGTAAATCCATACAATGTGTCGCATGACACTAAGGGTAAAAGAAAGGGAGAACCGCTCTTTTTAAAAGATCCCGTTTTGAAAATACCTCTTGCGGTCCCTTAGTTTTAAATCAAGTCAATATCACCCAGGCATGTAATATATGAACATGGGTATAGGTATGGATATGCAATGTATATGTGCCCAAATATGAATATCATGTCAAATCACATAAGAGATGAGCTATAGCATAATGATCATGGAAATTCTACAGTGTGAGTGTCATGGCAATTACTAACGGTGTGTGTGTAACATGCAGGATAGTACTCGTGCAACTTGAACCGTTAGTAATGGTGCAGTGTTCTATCAATTTTAGTTTATATACATATAGCAGGGAATGCGGTATGCACTAAATAATAGCCATGAACAGTCAATGTATGGAAATGTAGCTATAAGGTCCTATCAGCCCTGACGTAGAACGCCATGCGGGCGATATCCCCGTAGATGTTAAATCTACTCACCGTAGTCTCTCGCTTGGTATAGCCGACAACTTGTTTCCCCTTCTGCGCGGCGTCCGTCGTACTCGCCTGCGAATCTAGAATTACACAATATATCACACATAAGCTCGAAGTCACACAAACACGACCTTAAAGCCAAACTAGTAACTCGCGTCGTGAACCAAGCGCGCGTGTGCGCGATACGCTAAAACGTGTGATTACGCGCCTGTAGCTACTCCGACGCGTCGCGATACGCAGAAAACCCAAACCCACACACACGTATCACGCGTGTCGCGAAAGATTAAAAATACAAGAAAATAGGTATTCAACTCCAGATTTTGATACAGAATAGAAATTATAAAAATATATATACCAAAATAACCCACATAGCAGCAGACTCCAGTGGACCAAATTCCAAACCCCAACTCACCCATCTGGCCGCAAATTGCGGCCAGAATGAATATTCCGGCGGCCTGCCTGGGGATTTGGGCTCCCAGGTTTTGTGTGTGCACTCTATACCCCCTATACATGCTACAGTAAATCCAATTTCATTCTGAAATAACTCGAGTAGCAGCAGATCCTACAGAGCCCCATTTCTAGTTAAAAACCACACCTTGCACTAAAATGGATCTTAAGGGTATTTTTGTGTAAACCTGAAACAAAACCTGGTCTAAATAGCTCTAATAACACTTACAAGAGTTAACTAAACCATGAGAACACCAATCTATCACATACTTCACAAATATCACTAATAATGCACCAAAAACATGATTTCTAGTTAAGATACTACAAGATATGGAAAAGAGTGTTAAAAATGAGCTATATACCTTCAAAACACCTTATGAAACACCAAAAATCCGTGCTTTTTCCTCAAGTGTGCAGATCCACCACCAAACACCTCAAAAGCTCATTTTTTCCCCATGGTTTGTGAAGGAAAAGTGTTGATTTGAGTAGGGTTTTATGTAGGGATCAAAAGGAAGTGAAAAGAGAAGAAGAGAAGAAGAAGAAGCTGTTGTTTTTGCTGGAAATTCTGCAGGAATTTCTGAATGAAGAGAAGAGAGAGAGAAGAGAAGAAAAATGGGGTCAAAAGGTCAACTTCTCACCTAACACCATACCTCATTTTTTTATTAGGATTTTTGAATTATTGAATGGGGTTTTGATTTGATAAAAAGGTGGGGGGAAAAAACATTGAACCATGCATGAAAAGAAATGGTTCACATGCCAACACTAAAGAAAACCTAAGTCACAAAATGCTAAGTGTGCAAGTGTACACTACATAATGGAAATTTTCCCTATTAGGGTAATACGACTAAAAATAATTAATAACCCTAGAATTATATATATATATATAAATATATATATATATCTAAACACTTCACAACACAATTATCACTAGCCAAGAAGGAAAAAGATAAGATATCCGTTTTTGAAAAACACGCACACTTGATAAATAACGCGAAAACATCCTAACGAATTTCAAGGCGTTACATCATCACACAACTGAAATTAAACCCTAACCCTCTCTAGTAATTTCCAAAGTGCACTAAATCCCACTTTAACACATCTAAATATGCAAGGTTGCTAAAAGAGTTGAATTACTACACTTAAAGTGAAAGAATTACCTCATTTGGGACTCAAGAATCCCCTAGAGCATCAAAATCCCATTTTCTTTGTCCAAAGTGTAGCTAGGAGGCTTGTGCATGTTTTTATTGAAGTGGAGATGGACTTTTGATGAAGATTTGAAGGTGTTTGTGAGGGTTTTGTTGGAGAGGGAGATGGGTGCTGCCATGGGGGTGAGAGAGGGAAAGGAGATGAAGGAAACAAATGAAGGGAGCTAAGTGCCATGACCAAGGTTTGACCCTCACTTCTCTCTCTCTTGCCCATGCTTCTATATTCTATTCTTTTGTTTTGTTTTGTTTTGTTTTATTTTCTTTTATTTTCATTCCAAGTCAAAACAAATCCAAGCAAATCAAAAAGAAAAGCCATGATAGAAAAGATGAAAAATTGTAAAACATGACACGGTGCGTGTCATGTGCACAAAACCGGATTAATGCAAGATTAGCGATATTTAATCGCGATTAGCATTAAAATAGTGTCAAATAAATCATAAATTTTCATAATTTGCATAAATCACATAAGGCACCCTCTTTTTAGAAATTTCCAAATTTATCCCCGATTTATCGGTATTTAATTATACCGCATATTAAAATATTCAATATATTATTTTTTAATTATAAAAATTCCCAAAAATAATATTTTATTTTTCTGAATTGTTACAGTAAGGTGGTTGCGGATTCCAATTGTTGTAATTTTTCACTTCCTTTTCTGCGACCGTAAGTGTAATATGTGGTGTATCGCCGGTTTCGTTGCTATATGTCAACGACAATTGGGATACGCATATTTATTGACGTCGATGACATGTGATGTTATGTGTTGCAGTGATATATTATATTGGATCGTCGTGTTTTGAATAGCCGCGGGTTTTTTTATGTGAGATGGGAGTTTTTCATTTTCATTCATGTAAAAGCTTGTATATAATATTCTTTTATTGTGGCACTTCCGGGTTAAGAATGCTGTCACTATTGATGTATATTATTTACTTTTCCGTACTAGGATAGACCCAAGGATGAGAGCACAAGTAACCGGGTTCTACAGTCCAGTGGGAGACCATCTCGAGGAGTCGAGACCGGGTCTTCTAACTCTAGAATTGGTAGGGTTGCTTGCTGTTCTCGTAAGGGTCTAGAGATGCAATTTGGCTATTCATCGCGACCGTGGAATCCACGTTTTTTATTGGCTTAATTAAAACGTGGAATTCCTAGTATATCCAATATTTCATGTGTTCTTCTGCTGCTGATATTCTGTGATGTGATCACTTGATATGTTGAGACAATTTCTTGTATTATATATATGAGATATAATAAATATTGATGCTTTCGTTTCTTATGTGATGCTTAGGAAGCATAATTGATGGGACTTCATTAATGAGATTAATGAAAGAAAAAGAAACCTATAGATGTTGCAGAATCTTGTTTTAAAAACTTGTAGCTATAGTTCTTGATTTGCATAGCGGTATTCCTTGTAGAATATCTAGCACCTTATTCGATAAGGAAAGAGCCGAGATCCCTTCAACGGGAGTGACCTCTTTAACGAAACTGGAAAATGCTACAACCCACTCGGTTTGTCTTTTGATTGCTTTTTTTAGTTCATGCTTTGCATAGTGGTATTCGAGAAATATCCTGCACTTCATTCGATGAGGAAAGAGCCGAGATCCCTTCACCGGGAGTGACCTTTTTAGCGAAACTAGTAAAAGCCTTAAAAACACTCCTTTTCAAAATCACTCGATTCTACAACGATATCAAGTTCATTACGCAAAGGGTTTTCTTAAAAACCTGTCGTAGCCCTCCGACATTTCAGATAAGTAGTATTTAGTATTCGTGTTGCGTTTGTTGGCCTTTGTCAAGGCGTAGTGTGCGGTAGCTGACTAGTGCTTATCTGCTTAAGCATATGATGCGATTGGATTAGGGTAGTCGTGCGACCTTGTTGGCCTTTGACAAGGGTCTTATGGGTGGGTTTAATTCAATCAGGAAATGACGGGTTGAACTTGACTAGCATCCTATGGTTTGTTGGCCTTTGTCAAGGCCATAGGAGGTTAGGGGCAAAATATTATCGGGAATTTCAAGTGTTGAAATTTGCAATGAGATTGCATCCCTTTTATGAGATAGTTGGATCCCGATACCCACTGCGAGTAAGAGTTACTCCTGGAAGAGTTTTACACATTATAATTAGCCGATCAAGTAGGTGTCTAGAAAGGTGTTAACGGGGTTACGCCCCTGGGAAAACGAGGTTTATTTTAATTTGGTCCGTGCGAAAGCACGGGGAACCTCCCTTAAAGTACCGACACTTGCCTGGCCGAAAGATTGGCCAACTTCTAGGGTGTAATTAATCCCATCTTGTCATACCTTTTAGGGTTTGAAGGAAGATTTGATATAAACAGTGGGAGCCATCCTGATTAGATAAAATAATAACCAATCTAATCTTACAAGAGCGCACGCAGAGTGTTTTATTCTCTCTCTCCTGGTAGCGACCATGTCACGCCTTAATCAATATAATAATATGGATGCATTGACCGAACCTGCTTATTATACTGAGCTGGGAACGTTGGTTCCGCTCTATCTTATAATTGTTATAAGTCCGAGAAGGAAATAGGGGAATACCAGGATTCCCATGCCACCCATTTGAGGAATAAGTATGTTGATGCATATTCTTCGGGTATGTTCATTACCAGGAACTGTTTCTCAGTATCCTCTACGTCCTAGGAATGAGATACCGGATCAGGATCCCACATATGTAATTTGTTACATGGGCTAAAGAAAGGTAGAGAACTGAGAATGGGTGATATATCTCTAAGTGTTAGAGAATGGTGCAATTGTTGCAGCCAAGTGTTCATATCATAATTTTGCATTATTATATTTCCCATTCTTAATCATTTTGCAAATAAATAGGTGCTTTTGATCTATGTCTGTTAAATAGTTGCATGTTACAGGTTCTCGGAACAATACAGTGAAAATGATGAAAAAACGCTACAATAGCGAGACTACGACCAACAAATAGAAGAATTTTTATAATGCCACCTACAGTTTAAGGAACAAACGAAGATCAGCAAACAGTTCGATTTCACAATGCACGAAGACAGCACATGATTCCAGACTTCAACACGAAGCAAACGGTAAAAGTCCACAACATTTCTCCACGGTGGAAATCTGGAACAAACTAGAAGACATTATGAGAAACCAAGTGAAGAAAATAGAAGGAAAAAGAAACAGAAAGAAGCCCTAGAAAAATGAGCCAACAAGCCCATCACATGGCCGTGGAACCGCGGCCAAACCAGACTTATGGCCGCGGATCCACGGCCGTGCTGTACACGTGTCGGCGCGTGTCGATGCGTGTCGGTGCATTGACCCGGTTTTCTTAGGGTATTTTGGTAATTCTAGATATGGATCGGATATAAACCCTAGGGTTTCTATTATCCATAAATAGGAACCATACAGCTCTTTTTGGAGCGTTCCTCTTTTTGGTGTCTCTTTTGAGATGCCTCTTTTAATTTCTAGATCTTAGATTTTCAATTCCTTGTAATCGTCAAAGAGTGCATCAATAAAGAAGTAAGTTTTTTTTATCTTGAATTTCTTTTCTGCCCTAGTTATAAAATTTTTATCTACCGTAGTTATAAATTTTTTATCTGCCGTAGTTACTTAAAAGAAAATCACATAAAAATGAATTCCTTTATTAATTCCCTAATGAGTCAGTAGTTCCTCACTTGTTAGGGTTAGGTTTGGGGAAGGTTTGAGAGATGAAAATCTCTCACCCCTTTCTTTCCCGTTCAACATTTTAAAGTAGGCTCTATGCATACATACACACACCGCTCACTACGGTACCCTATCCCACGAGGTAGCGGTGATACCCTAGTTAAAGATCGGTTGTGTTTGTTTTCCATAGAGCTTAGGGTAAGAGTTAAGAAAGGACGGATAAGGACCAAAGGGAAGAAACCTAGTTTCTTCCCGATCGTGCTAATCACCTTTGTTAACTATTACCTTAGCACCTAAAAGTTCTTAATTAGGGCAAACAAAGCGGTGAGAATAATTGACTTTCCAAACTAACCTAATCTTAACCCTACCAAGCTTTTTATCAACTTACTCTCATTCATAGATCTTATAATAAAACCACCAAAATCTTTTGGATTTAACTCGTTAAAATATAAAGAAAAGGAATCCATCTCCCTGTGGACCGAACCGTACTCAACCGGCTAGATACCAAGCGACGCTGTCTTGATTGCGATTAATACTTTGATTTCAAAAAAAACGCACGTACGCAAAATCTCTACCAATCAAATGGCGCCGTTTCCGGGGAGACGGTAGTCTCTTTCTTTGTGTAATTTCGGGTTAAAAAAATATTAAAAAATATAAAATTAAAAAAATTAAAAAATTTTAAAACAAAAAATAATAATAATAAAATAAAATAAATTTACCTTGTTCTTTTTTAGATGTATTGTGCGAATTGTGCAGGAAAAGAAGACGGACAGATTCAGATCTGGAAAAGCTCGGTGAACAAATCCAGAAACAGGAGATCTGAACAGACAGAGCAGAATCAAAACAGCAAACAGAAAAGATTTCGGAGATCTGAACCGACTAGTCAAACGCGGAACCGCGGTCATAGGTAGCAATTGGCGGCAGATCCACGGCCTGTTGCTGACGTCAGCAACTGAAAACATCTCTGTAATCATTCTTTTTCTCTCTTCTGCCCTCTGTAGTCCTCTGAAAATTTTTCCTGCAGGGTTCTTTGCGCAAAATTCTTCTCGCTCTCTAATAAATTGTTTTTGTGCAGGATTCTTTGCGCTGCAAAATAATTTTTTTCTTTTTGAAAATGTTTTAGATTTTTGGTGTGTTAATTGCTTTGAATATTTAAAACGGACTTTTAAGGGGCTATAACACCAATCAAGATTGAGTTGGGATTTCATTACCCTTCCTAGGACTCCAAAAATCACAAAAAGCATTTGCATCAACCTTCGAGTTAATAAAAAATATTAGACTCAGCCAATAAGGACTGTCGCACTCAATAGGACAAAGGAAAAGTTGTAGGTATCGATCGTTTATCTAAACCAGACTTTGTGGTGCCTAGGCTAGACAAGTAGGAAAGATAATTTTTAAAAGGCCCGTCTCACGGTGATTCGTGAGCGGATCCCTCCTTTCATTACTTGTGCTTACCTGGCCACAATTGGCGGTGAAGAGGCGATTTGAGGATCTCACAACTTGCCCTTTGGAACAGTTAGGAGCAGTCTAGTTGACTTAGGAGATCCTACCTCTAGACTTGATTGTGCATGCTTATATTATGACTGTTTGAAAGTGTGTAGTAGTCCGTACAAATTGTGCAAAAAATCTTTCTAAAAAAAATTTCAAAACTCCAAAAACAAACAATTTTTTTTTAAAAAATAAAAAAAATAAAACATAAAAAAATTTAAAAAAAAACATCACATTCTTTTTCTTCTCCTTTCCTACATCATGGGTACCCCACCTCGCAAAACTCTTGCCGAACTTTGGTACCCTCAACCAGACATTAATTCCTATGCTCATCGTTTTGGTCGAATTACGGACGACCCCTCCATGCCCAAAATTTCTTTGAAAGATCGAATAGAAGCGTCTAGAAGAAACAGTTGCACTCCGCAATCCACTTTGTATCAACCGTTTCAACCTTCACCACCTTTTTACGTTGATACCCCTTTTTCGAGTCCTGTTGTAACTCCGAAACCCATGTCTATTGCTGAACATATTGAACAATCTCGTAACCGATCTTTCACTCCTTTCAACACTTTCAGTTCTTGGGATCAACAAGTCCATTCACCTTTTTATCCAAATGTTGATCCTACTCCTGTCCAACCATTCAATTCCTACCGGTCCTACCCGACTTTCGCACCTTCCCTAGACATTTCTTCTACACAGCCATTTGGGAGTTTCCAGAATCCAAACAATTTTGAATCTTTTACTGAAACCACTTCACAACCCATGTCTAGTCTGGAACAGTCGTTGGAAGTTTATATTGTAGCGACAAACCAACAGATGAGGGATTTGAATGTGTCCATGGCTGTCTTTATACAACCTAGTGACCCGGTAGTTAGTTTCCAACTAGCTCCAAAAATTCCAATGTATGATGAGGCGGTTGGATAGATCGAGTATTTGAGTGGAGAGAGTGAGCTATACACCCTTCCAAATCTAAACTACCCGTCCCCAATTGAATCCCACAACACCGGTTTTGAATGTCTATCACGTGTCCCAAATGATTCACCAATTGAAGATAAAACGTGTAATGAGTTGTGCGACTTTGTAGTGTTTGATTTACCTGATTGTGAAGAGCCCTTTTCAAGTGAAACCATCACCAATCCTTTTGACCTCTACACCTCCACTCTAGAACCTGAATTGATTGATATCTATACTTTAGATGAGGTGTCTAAAACAATTAATTTTCACTTGATCGAGGATATTGACGCTGTGAATATTTTAGATGATGAACCCGCAGATTTGACTGAATTTTTCTCTCCAATTCATCATCCCGAGTCATTAATTGTTTTTCCCGAACCCCATATGCGTCTAGATTTTGATGATAAATGCATGGATGAGCTAAAATTTGAGGAGAGTATTGAGGATGAACCAGTTTTGTTTGATGAGTCGGATTTTCAAATTCATTCTCCTGAACCTTTAACTGTTATACTTCCTAAATCACCCCCTTCATCCTTTCCATCATTCCGACCATGCAAGAGACCGTATCGCTTTCATTTCCAATGTCTGGTTTACCAAGTTTGACATACCCAAGTTTGCTCATGAATCTTGAGGGATTTGACCTCATTTCTCAGTGGGTTGATAGATTAGCACAATCGCTTTTTACACATTGGTCATTACAAAATGTGCTAATTTATACACTCCATCTCCACCCTCAAGTTCGTATTCAACTTCTTTCTCCCACTTTCTCTGGTTCTTCTTCTAATCTTCTTTTAATGATACCGAGTGTTAATGAATTACAATCCGATATTTTGAGTTCGATAATTCTAGAAAAACAACTTGATTTAGACTCTTTTGAAAATAAGGTAAATGAGCCTTACGACTATCCTACCTTCATAATTTTTGAAAAATCAAGTGTGTTGAATTCTGGCGCGACATTTATTGACATTGAAACATTCAATCGAACCTTCGATGAAAGTTTCGAAGATATTTTCGCCGACGAACTCGCATTCTTAAACGACACGGATTTTGTGATTAATCAAGCTCAACCTGAAGAAGTCGAACCACCATCATTTCTTTTTCCCTTCCGCCATTCTTCTCTTCCACCGAGACCGTATACTACTTTTATCTCCACACAGTCTCGTGTGTTTCTCATTTCTTTTCTCTACACTCCATTCTTTCACCAACCACACCATTATAAGGATAAATTTTTTGAATGGTTGGTGCTAACCTTTGGCTTGTGTAAGGCCTTGTATAGCTTGATACTGTGTTTTCTCCCCCTAACTCTAAACTTTAACGTTTAAACAGTGGAAACACTGTTTCACTTAAGTTTGGGAGGGGCCTTTTTGTGTATATATATTTTGTTTTTTTTAACAATTAAAAAAAATGTAAATAAAAATATAATATAACAGGGGAGTGCCGATAATTTTGACCCTCTTGGTGTAGCCTGGCAGTGAGGACACTGTCAAGTTTAAGTTTGGGGGTGTCCCCGGTAAGCTTTCTTCCTTCGCATTCATGTGTATATTTTTTGCATTTGCATACTTATTTTAAAACCCATAAAAATTGAAAAGTTAAATTTTGGCCATATTTGACTTAAGTTCAACATGACGGTTGAATGGTAAGGAATAACTAGATCCTAAACTTAGTAAATTAAAAACCCTAAAAATAACCTTTCTTAAAGTTTAACTATAGAAAATATATGTCCTTGTAGTTTATTTAGAAATAGGCAAATTTTGAGTTCAATTCTTGGACTAAGTCAAAATAAGGGAAGACTATTGAATTTTTATTTGAAGTGTAAGTCTGAAAAATAATTCTGAATCTTAAGTCTAAATTCTGAAAATATATACCCTACAATTAGCACATACACGCACATTGAAAATTGGAATAGTAGAGGATACCTTGAAATGCACTTGTCTAAAATCCTTAGTATGAAGGAAAATAAAATTATAAGTGTGAATAAAGAGATATAAAAAATGGACACTGGTTTTGTAATTACTTAAGGCTGCGTAAAATAAAAAATATATAGCGAGGGTGCAAAAATATATAACTGGTTTGGGAGTCACTGCTAAAGCCTTAGGTATTACAAGATGAGGAATTAAGCCTTAATGCGCCATCACATTTTGTAATCGGTCGTTAGTACCACAAGAAGTATTAATGGTCGCATGAAGGATGTGTGAACAATTTCATCTAAAATTCACTAACTAAAAATACTTTGGACAATGGACAAGAGTATGATAGCTTGAATTGAATTTCCAAGTGTAGGGATGATACGTACACACACGTAGGGGTATATGATTGGGTTTTGGATGAGAGATAAGAATGAAAGATAGGGCCTATACCTTCAGTAGAGATGATAAAATTCCTAAGTTGAGATGGAATCTTAGAAGGAAAATTCAAAAGATGCTAAAAGCTAAATAAATTTACAGAACATATATGTTCTTAAGTTAAATGAAAAGGAAGTGTGAAAAATATGGGTTGATGACTTCTAAGTTAAAGATGATAAAATTTCTTGCTAGAATATCGAATTGAAGAATGAAAGTCAATAGGCTAAGTTGATAGGATTTTGTGGGTAGTATCCGCTGAAAACCCTCAGAAGACAACACTCCTCCTACTAGGCACACCTAGATGTTTAACGACTTGTTGCACGAGCTCAGTGCAATCGCGTTTCCCTGCGAAAGTGAGGTTAGGTTTTTTCAAGAATAAAACTAGTTTTGCTCGGGACGATAAAAAGATAAGTTTGGGGGTATTTGTTCATATCATAATTTTGCATTATTATATTCCCCATTCTTAACCATTTTGCAAATAAATAGGCGCTTTTCATCCATGTCTGTTAAATAGTTGCAGGTTACAGGTTCTCGGAACAATACAGTAAAAATGATGAAAAAACGCTACAAAAGTGAGACTACGACCAACAAATAGAAGAATCTTTAAGATGCAGCCTACACTTTAAGGAACAAACGAAGCTCAGCAAACAGTTCGATTTCACAAAGCACGAAGGCAGCACATGATTCAAGACTTCAACACGAAGCAAACGGTAAAAGCCCACAACATTTCTGCACTGTGGAAATCTGGAAGAAACTAGAAGACATTCTGAGAAACCAAGTGAGGAAAATAGAAGGAAAAAGCAACAGAAAGAAGCCCTAGAAAAATGAGCCAACAAGCCCATCACATGGCCGCGGAACCGCGGCCAAACCAGGCATATGGCCGCGGATCCACGGCCGTGCTGTACACGTGTCGGCGCGTGTCGGTGCGTGTCGGTGGAGTCGGTGCATTGATCCGGTTTTCTTAGGGTATTTTTGTAATTCTAGATGGATCAGATGTAAACCCTAGGGTTTCTATTATCTATAAATAGGAACCCTACGGCTCTTTTTGGAGCGTGCCTCTGTTAGTTATATGTATGCCCTAGAGGCCATTACTGTACATATGATGTAAATTGTAATGGATGCTTGGACATATATAGGGAGGACTTTTTTGCTCGACATGATAGTATGCTATCTGGTTATACTTTATCTTAACATGTACTCTGATTGTCTCTATATTACATGTTGATAAAGCCCTTAGGATATGTACTCGACTACTGGGACTATGATGAGATCATACTTGTGGGGCCACGGTAGTCGACGAGTATATCCTATAACTGTTCCTAGTCGAGGGTGTATCGAGATAGGGCATCGATACACCAGAGTAGACTAGCGTATACGCATCTTGACCCATATGATGGGCGATGGATGATCCCATATCCATCGGTGTTTGACATCAAGGATGGTGTACGGGTGCTCAGTAGAGATTAGGTACACTGGATGGACTCACCGAGAACTCCCAGATGGTATTATACCTCACGTCAGATGGCAGTTCTCCGGTGACACTGGTACAGAGTAGTCTGTTGACCTAAGATCGTCATAGAGACTTGTGTGATTCCCACTGTGCTTTGATTTCCATCATACCACGTCCAAGAGGGCATGCAAAAAGGTGGCTTTTGGGTACAGTCCCGAATCACATAGAGGCAATGAGCGATAAGAGGGGATTCGTCTCTCCCGGTATAGGGAGTTGATGTTGCGCTGTGTTCAATTGGCTATAACTGGAAATCCCTGGCAGGCGTTGCTGAGATTTACTGGTACGTGTTATCAGTAGTTTCTCAAACTGTTATAGATCTCATATCGACACGACTTATCAAGCTACTGGGGTCTGACGTTTACCACCCCTAGGCGAGATATGCAACATATCAGACGACGAGACCGGACTATACGGGAGTGTTACTATTTAGATTCACAGGAGAATGTACAAGCTTGCTTATTGATCTTCTGAGCGCTCAATACCTGGGTGGCTGTTACGTTTAGCTGACCGCTTGCTGCTTGTGGCTGTTTGATATGATCATCAACTACTGCCGGCGTATTGACGATTCTTTAGAGTCCTACACAGAGGTTTCTTGGCTCAGGCAAAACGGACTAGGAGCACATATATGATATGTACAGGACCGAGGATAATGCGATATGTGATGCCGTATTCTATTCTCACGATATTTGATATCAGCCGGGTCATCGGATCAAGTGTTGATTCGATGAATCGGTAAATGAGATATTAGTCGGTTATATGCGATATAGCCGGATTGTCGGATCAAGTGTTGATTCGATAATTTAATGTATAATAATATATATGATATATTAAATTACATTAACTAATATTAGCTCACTAAAAGATTCTTTTTCTCACTCGGGTAATACATTGATATATATGCGATATATGTTAATTGTATTATTTAATTTTGTTACAATAAATATTATATATGTGATATATAATATTGTAACATGATATGATTACTAATGCAACATGTTTAGTAGAGATTAAACAAGATTAGGGTTTGATTTGGGTTAATGCTTTCTAAATGTTTCTAGAAGGTTTTTCTTTTGTCATGAAAAAGATATTTTGTTATGACTCATCTTTAACCTAACCCAAACCCTTCACCCTTGGTTAATTCTCTACAAAGGTTTAGCAACCATGGTTGCATTATTCATCATTATCCTTTCATTATTCATCACAAAAGGATTAAGGCTTCTTCTTCTTCCTTCTTCTCTTCATGGAAAAAGCTTTCTAGCTTTTTCTAAGTGATGATTATGTGTGAGAAAAAGATTATAAATGAGAGCAAAAATCCTACTTCATCATCCTCATCTATCCTTGCCCTTTAGATGAGAGTGTTCACTTCATTTAGTGAGTGTTAGCTTGTGTTAATGAAACTTCACGGTAGATCATCTTTGTTATTGAAGATCGGTAGCAAGACTGCGTCTTTCTCTTCGTGAAGCCTCTCGAGAGTCTGGAACACGATGTTCGCAGCGAAGGGACCTCAACACGGAGATTAAGAAGTGAAGGACCGGATCTACAAAGGTTGTGATCCCTCTCACTTAGTGTTAAAGTGTTTAACATACTTGTTTTCGCCTAAACTCTAGTTTAAAGATCCGGCTTTGGGTTGTTCGGCACGGCTAAATTTTAAATCGGGCATGGTTGATGCCTCGTAGGCCCTTGTGCATGTGCCTAGCAACCCTACAGTGGTATCAGAGCCAAGCTAGAGCTTTAGACGAAGTCTAGACGAAGTTTAAAGTCCGATCGAACCCCGAAACCCTAGTTTAGACCCCTCTCTGGATTTTTTCTAAAAATGTGATTTTTTCTGGATTTAAAATACTCAAAAAAATCAGCAGGGAAATACAAGAGTTACTGTGCAACACGTGCCTCTAATTCAATTAAATTGCCGCGGAACCGCGTCCGTAACTAGGCTTGCGCGGCAGTTCCGCGGCCAAAATGAAGAATTATGGCACGTGTTTTGCACAGTAATGTCTGTCTGTAATTCCTGATTCTTCTGGGAATTTTTAATTTGCTCAAGTGTTGAGTTTTCTGGGATCTATTGGGGACTCGTTGATTCGATCGGGTAACTTAACTTCGTTTAAATTTTTTCCGGATAATTTTAGAAACTGTTAAAAAGTTCGAACGGATATCAATAACTCACTTTTTTCCCTGTCGAAATTTTTTTCAAAAGCTGGATTTTTCCTCGAGTTTAAGAATGTTCTAAGTCGTGCAAGAACGCGGTGGACCCACTAGAAGACAACAAATCTTAACTCGATTATATGACCGTCTTGAACTACCTATAAACCTTAGGGTTTGGGGCAGTACGGCGTGCCGCATGTGAGGCGTTGGCTTGACCCTTCTATGGATGGACCATTGGTACTGTGGCATGTGATGGATGTTTTTAAACTGATTTCAAGTGTTGAGATATATTGGGGAAAACTTGGGTGTTTGATTATTCGATCGGAATGTTTAACACTGTCTATTTATCTGGAATGCGATACAATATTTGGAATCTACATGTAGTTATGAGATAACTAATTTGAATGTTATAAATCTAGCGGTTTAGTCTCAGATGATCGGTTGCCACGGAATTTTGATGTGATCAAAAGTCCATCGCAATCACGTAGCGTACGCGAATACTCGCCGGGTAAACTTAACAGACAGCCATGCCCCATAGCCCTGACCAAGTGACTGTAGGAGAACCCCGTCGCCAAAAGCATCCGTTCGGATGCTCGCGGCAGCGGTGTTCCGCCTTAGTGCACTTCGTCGACGGCATCGGGGGTGCGGCCGTCTACTAAAGTTTGCGACGAGCATTCGATCAGATTATCGGGAATCTTGTTGAATTGCCCGACTAGATATTGAAAAGGGTTTTCGATAATGAGGCTAAAATGCGGGGTTTATAATTGTTAGGCATGCGATGTCTAAAGGAATTCATTGGTTAGGCATGCGATGTCTAAGGAAGTTGCGGATTCCAACTGTTGTAGTTTTACACTTTCTTTTCTGTGACCGTAAGCGTAGTATGTGGTGTATCGCCGGCTTCGTTGCTATACATCAACGACAATCGGGATACGCATACTTGCTTACGTTGATGATATGAGATATTATGTGTTGCTGTGATATGTTATATTGGATCGTCGCGTTCTGAATAGCCGGGGTTTTTATGTGAGATGAGGGTTTTTATTTTCATTCATGTAAAATTCATTTGTATGTAATATTCTTTTATTGGGGCACTTCCGGGCTGAGGATGATGTCACCATTGTATATTATTTACTTTTCCGCATTAGGTAGACCTAAGGCGGGGAGCACAAGTAACCGGGTTCTAGGGTCCAGTGGAAGGCCATCTCGAGGAGTCGAGACCGGGTCTCCTAACCCTAGAATTGGCTGTGTTGCTTGCCGCTCTCGTAGGGGTCTAGGGATGTGGGTTTGGCTATTCATCGCGACCGTGGAATCCGTGTTTTATACAGACTCGTTTTAAAACACGGACGTCCTAGTATATCCAATATTTCATATATGTTCTTCTGCTGCAATGTTCTGTGATGAGATCATATTACTGCCTGAGACGAATGTTTATATTATATATATGAGATATATGTTATATTGCAGATTTCGTTTCAAATGTGATGCTTGTTAAGCATAATAAAATGGGACTTCATTAATGAGATTAATGAAACTAAAAGAAACCTAAGATGTTTTAGAAACTTGTTTAAAAAAAACTGGTAGCTCTAGTTTTTGCTTTTCATAGCGGTGTTCCTTATAGAACATCCAGCACCTTATTCGATAAGGAAAGAGCGGAGATCCCTTCACCTGGAGTGACCTCTTTAGTGAAACTAGCAGATGCTACAAACTCTGTTTGTCTTTTGATTTCTTCTATAGTTCTTGCTTTGCACAACGGTATTTGTGAAATATCCTGCACCTTATTCGATGAAGAAAGAGCCGACGATCCCTTCACCGGGAGTGACCTCTTTAGCGAAACTAGAAAAGCCTCAAAAACACTCCATTTAAAATCACTCGATTCTACAACGATATCAAGTTCATTACGCAAAAAGTTTTCTTAAAAACCTGTCGTAGCCCTCCGTCATTTCAGATAAGTACTTCATAGTATTCGTGGTGCGTTTGTTGGCTTTCGTCAAGGCGTAGTGTGCGGTAGCTATTTATGCTTATCTGCTTATGCATATGATGCAGATTGAGTTAGGATAGTCGTGCGACTTTGTTGGCATTCGTCAAGGGTCGTGCGGGTGGGTTTAATTCAATCGGGAAATGACGGGTTGAACTTGACTAGTAGCCTATGGTTTGTTGGCATTCATCAAGGTCATAGGACGCTAGGGATAAAATATTATTGGGAATTTCAAGTGTTGAAATTTTCTATGAGATTGCATACCTTCTATGAGATAGTTGGATCCCGATACCCGCTGCGAGTAAGAGTTACTCCTAGGAGAGTTTTACACATTACAATTAGCCGACCAAGTAGGTGTCTAGAAAGGTTTTAACGGGGTTATGCCCCTGGGAAAATGAGGTTTACTTTAATTAGGTCCGTGCGAAAGCACGGGGAACCTCCCTCAAAGTACCGGCACTGGCCTGGCTGAAAGATTGGCGAACTTATAGCGTGTAATTAATCCCGGGTAGTCTTTCCTTTTAGGGTTTGAAGGAAGATTTGATTAAAACAGTGGGAGACATCCTGATTAGATAAATTGATAACCAATCTTATCTTGTAAAAGCGCACGCTGAGTGTTTTCTTCTCTCTCTCTCTCCAGGTAGTGACCATATCACGCCTTAATCAAGATAATAATACGGATGTATTGACCGAACCCGCTTATTATACTGAGCTAGGGAACATTGGTCCCGCTCCAACATATAATTGTTATAAGACAGAGCAGGAAATTGGGGAATACCAGATTTCCCGTGCCACCCAAACGATGAAAGTGCATGCTGATGCATCATCTTCGGGTGTGTTCATTACATAGAACTGTTTCTCAGTATCATTTACGTCTTGGGTATGAGATACCAGATCAGGATCCCGCAAATGTAATTTGTTACATGGGCTACAGATAGGTAAAGAACTGAGAACGAGTGATAAGTTTCATAAGATAGAAAACGGTGCAAGTGTTGCAGCCAAGTCTGTTGGTCACTATCACCCTGTATTACCAGAATACATTGATTCTGAACGAATGTTATTAGATACCGAACCTGAAATACAACATCATATCAGTCTCTTTATTAGTAAAGAAAGGATATAATTTTGTATTGTTGGATAATGTTTTGAACATTTCCTATATCAAGAGTTGGTCGGTTCAGGTACGTTATCTAAAAGTATTGACGTTCTAAATCAAACCACAGTTCGTAGTATATAGAACACACACAAGAGGAAGAGTTCAGAAATGAATGAATCCTTCTTGAGGCATTGTAGACTAGGTCATATCAATGCGACCCGACTAGCTGAAGTTACATTTAGATGCATATTTAAATCTGTTTGAATTTACATCTTATTAAACTTGTCAGTCATGTCGCAAAGATAAGATGGCCACAGCTCTGTTTATTAGAAACAGTGAAAGAGTTAGTGAATTCTTGGGATTGATACAAGCTGATGTATGAAGGTCCCCTGTCTACACATGCCAAGACCGGTTCTTTGTACTTCATTACATTCTCTGATGATCTCTCAAGATTCGGACATATGTTCCTGTTGAAACACAAGTCTGAACCTTTTGAGATATTCACAGAATATAAGTTAGAAGTAGGGAACCAAAATACGGGTATAAGTATTATGTCCTTTAATGAGATCAAGGAGGAAAATACTTGAGCACGGAAATCCTGGACTATTCTAAAGGAGAATGAGATTCTCTCTCAGCATTACTCCTCCATATACACCATAGCAAGATGGTATATCGGGGCGGAGCAATCACACTCTATGTGATATGGTGTGCTCTATGATGAGTACTACTGAGTTGTCTATTTTCTTTTGGGAGTTATGCATTTGAGAAACTGCATACCTATTGAATAGGGTTCAAATCAAATCAGTTGCCTACCACTTCATTTGTGATATGGAAAGAGAAGAGCCCATATCTTAAGTTTGTTAAGATTTAGGGTTGTCCGGCCTATGTCTAAAAAGCAAAATCCGGACAAGCTCAAGGTAAAGTCAGTATCTGTGGAAGTTTGTTGGATATCCCAAGCATTTGCAAGGGAATATCTTCTACCAAACCGAGGAACAAAAGATGTTTTGTTTCTCAGCATGCCACCTTTGTGAAAGGGAATTTCTTATGAAGAAATTATTGGTCATGAGGTAGAACTGGAAGGAGTTCCAGCTATACAAACTACAGCAGATGATTTGGTAGAACCAAAGGATTCAATAGATTCTAACGAACCTCAGCCTCTCCGCTGATCTAGTAGGGTTCCTCACCCACCTGAGAGATACTTCGGTTTCTCTATGACAGTAGGAGCGAGGATTGCATCATGAGATGATGACCCAACTAGTTTCGAGCTTGCCATCAGGAGTGGGACTCTGTAAGAATGGCTGGATGCTTAGCGATCTGAGATGGAATCCTTATAAACCAATAAAGTATGGACTTTAGTTGCTTTATCTGAAAGGTTAAATCCCCATCATGAGTAAGTATATCTTGAGAAGATTACTTGGTGTACATGGAAAAGTTGAGACTTTCAAAGCTATACTTAAGTCCATCCAGATCCTACTTGCCACGGCTACATACCATTACTACGATATCTGGCGGTTGGGTGTCATGACTGCTTTTCTAAATGATGATTTGCAAGAGAGCGTCTATAAGAACACAGCCAGAGGGCTTCATAGACAGTGGGAGCAGCGGAAACGTGAGCAAGATGTTTTATGTGATAAATCAGGCATCGCGGAGTTGGAACGTCTGTTTTGATGTGGTAGTCAAAGAGTTTGACTTCATCAAAATGGAAGATGAACCTTGTATATACAAAAAGGTAGTAGGGAGTATGGTGATGATCCTTGTAGAGTACGTGGATGATATACTCTTGTTAGGGAAGAAGTTTCCTATGCTACGCTCGGTCAATCTCCGCTTATCAGAAGGATTCTCCATATAGGATCAAATTGATACCTCCTAAATCCTGGGTTTTGGATCTATGAGATAGATCTAATTGGATGTTAGGATACTCACTAGTAGTAGTGAGATGGTATCAATCGATCCTGGGGACAATCACAGGAAAGGTTCCAGGGTGATAAGAACGACTGAATGTCAGTCGCAGGCATTGTCTTTACCCTCAGCAGAGGGACGGTATGTTGGAAGAGTTCCAAGCTAGATACCGTGACTTACTAGACGTTTAAAGGAAATATACATCGTTACCAAGGATGCTACAAAAGAGGCAGTCTGGATATATATATAAGTTCATGAGATGAACTTCGTTCCTACCATTGTATGACGATGGAGTTGTGGCTTTAGCCAAGGAACTACCGTCCCATCAGATATCCAGATATAATTCTTAGGCAGTATCACCTGATCATGAAGATGGTTGATCTCCAAGGAGATCGAGGATAGGAGAGTAGACACAGAGGACAATAGCGCGGATCTACTCACAAAGGCCTTTTTTCCCAGTAGAGACTTTTTATGAGATGGTTGAGTATGAGATACTTCAACCACAGCTAATTGTTGGGTATGTGATACCACAACAGATGGCCCTAGTGCAAGTGGGAGATTGTTAGTTATATGTATGCCCTAGAGGCCATTACTGTACATATGATGTATATTGTAATGGATGCTTGGACATATATAGGAAGGACTTTCTTGCTCGACATGATAGCATGCTATCTGGTTGTACTTTATCTTAACATGTACTCTGATTGTCTCTATGTTATATGTTGATAAAGCCCTTAGGATATGTACTCGACTACTGGGACTATGATGAGATCATACTAGTGGGGCCACGGTAGTCGACGAGTACATCCTATAACTGTTCCTAGTCGAGGGTGTATTGAGACAGGGCATCGATACACCAGAGTAGACTAGCGTATACGCATCTTGACCCATATGATGGGCGATGGATGATCCCATGTCCATCGGTGTTTGACATCAAGGATGGTGTACGGGTGCTCAGTAGAGACTGGGTACACTGGACGGACTCGCCGAGAACTCCCAGATGGTATTATACCTCACGTCAGATGGCAGTTCTCCGGTGACACTGGTACAGAGTAGTCTGTTGACCCGAGATCGTCATAGAGTCTTGTGTGATTCCCACTGTGCTTTGATTTCCATCATACCACGTCTAAGAGGGCGTGCAAAAAGGTGGCTTTTGGGTACAGTCCCGAATCACATGGAGGCAATGAGCGATATGAGGGGATTCGTCTCTCCCGGTATAGGGAGTTGATGTTGCGCTGTGTTCGATTGGCTATAACTGGAAATCACTGGCCAGGGTTGCTGAGATTTACTGGTAAGTGTTATCAGTAGTTTCTCAAACTGTTATAGACCTCATATCGACACGACTTATCGAGCTACTAGGGTCTGACGTTTACCACCCCTAGGCGAGATATGCAACATATCAGACGACGAGACCGGACTGTACGGGAGTGTTACTGTTTGGATTCACAGGAGAATGTACAGGCTTGCTTGTTGATCTTCTGAGCTCTCAATACCTGGGTGGCTGTTACGTTTAGCTGACCGCTTGCAGCTTGTGGCTGTTTGATATGATCATCACCTACTGCCGGCGTATTGACGATTCTTTAGAGTCCTACACAGAGGTTTCTTGGCTCAGGCAAAACGGAGTAGGAGCACATATGTGATATGTGCAGGACCGAGGATAATGCGATATGTGATACCGTATTCTATTCTCACGATATTTGATATCAGCCGGGTCATCGGATCAAGTGTTGATTCGATGAATCGGTAAATGAAATATTAGTCGGTTATATGCGATATAGCCGGATTGTCGGATCAAGTGTTGATACGATAATTTAATGTATAATAATATATATGATATATTAAATTACATTAACTAATATTAGCTCACTAAAAGATTCTTTTTCTCACTCGGGTAATACATTGATATATATGCGATATATGTTAATTGTATTATTTTATTTTGTTACAATAAATATTATATATGTGATATATAATATTGTAACATGATATGATTACTAATGCAACATGTTTAGTAGAGATTAAACAAGATTAGGATTTGATTTGGGTTAATGCTTTCTAGATGTTTCTAGAAGGTTTTTCTTTTGTCATGAAAAAAATATTTTGTTATGACTCATCTTTAACCTAACCCAAACCCTTCACCCTTGGTTAATTCTCTACAAAGGTTTAGCAACCATGGTTGCATTATTCATCATTATCCTTTTATTATTCATCACAAAAGGATTAAGGCTTCTTCTTCTTCCTTCTTCTCTTCATGGAAAAAGCTTTCTAGCTTTTTCTAAGTGATGATTATGTGTGAGAAAAAGATTATAAATGAGAGCAAAAATCATACTTCATCATCCTCATCTATCCTTTCCCTTTAGATGAGAGTGTTCACTTCATTTAGTGAGTGTTAGCTTGTGTTAATGAAACTTCAAGGTAGATCATCATTGTTATCGAAGATCGGAAGCAAGACTGCATCTTTCTCTTCGTGAAGCCTCTCGAGAGTCCGGAACACGATGATCGCAGCTAAGGGACCTCAACACGGAGTTTAAGAAGTGAAGGACCGGATCTACAAAGGTTGTAATCCCTCTCACTTAGTGTTAAAGTGTTTAACATACTTGTTTTCGCCTAAACTCTAGTTAAAGATCCGGCTTTGGGTTGTTCGGTACGGCTAAATTTTAAATCGGTCATGGTTGATGCCTCGTAGGCCCTTGTGCGTGTGCCTAGCAACCCTACAGCCTCTTTTGGGTGCCTCTTTTGAGATGCCCCTTTTAATTTCTAGATCTTAGATTTTCAATTCCTTGTAATCGTCAAAGAGTGCATCAATAAAGAAGTTTTTTTATCTTGAATTTCTTTTCTGCCCTAGTTATAAATTTTTTATCTGCCATAGTTATAAATTTTTTATCTGTCGTAGTTACTTAAAAGAAAATCACATAAAAATGAATTCCTTTATTAATTACCTAATGAGTGAGTAGTTCCTCACTTGTTAAGATTAGGTTTGGGGAAGATTTGAGAGATAAAATCTCTCACCCCTTTTTTGCCCGTTCAACATTTCAAAGTAGGCTCTATGCATACATACACACACCGCTCACTACGGCACCCTATCCTACGAGGTAGCGGTGATAACCCAGTTAAAGACCGGTTGTGTTTGTTTTCCGTAGAGTTTAGGGTAAGAGTTAAGAAAGGACGGACAAGGACCAAAGGGAAGAAACCTAGTTTCTTCCCGATCGTGCTAATCACCTTTGTTAACTATTACCTTAACACCTTAAAGTTCTTAATTTGGGCAAAGAAAGCGGTGAGAATAATTGACTTTTCAAACTAACCTAATCTTAACCCTAGCAAGCTTTTTATCAACTTATTCTCATTCATAGATCTTAAAATAAAACCACCAAAATCATTTGGATTTAACTCGTTAAAACATAAAGAAAAGGAATACATCTCCATGGGGACCGACCCGTACTCAACCGGCTAGCTACCAAGCGACACCGTCTTGATTGCGGTTAATTCATTGATTTCAAAGAAAACACACGTATGCAAAATCTCTACCAATCACCAAGTCAGTTGGCAAATATCACCTTGTATTACCAAATGATAAATACATTGATTCTGAACGAATGTTATTACATACCAAACCTGATATATAACATTACATTAGATTCCTTATTAAGTTAAAGAAGAATATAATTCTGTATTGGAGGATAATGTTGTGAAAATTTTCCTGCATCAAGAGTTGATTCGATCAGGCACGTTATGTAATGGCATATACATTCTAAATAAAACAACAGTTCAAAGTATGTAGAACCCACACAAGAGGAGTTATTCAGAAATGAACGAATCCTTCTTGTGGCATTGTAGACTAGGTCATACCAATGCGACAAGATCAGCTAAGTTACATAAAGATGAATATGAGAATCTATTCGAATTTTCATCTTATGATACTTGCCAGCCTTGTCACAAAGGTAAAGTGACCAATACTCCGTTTACTCGAAACAGAGAAAGAGTTAGCGAACTCTTAGGACGGATACATGATGATGTATCCGGTCTTATGTCTATTAATGACAAGGTTGGTTTTTCGTACTTCATTATATTCACTGATCTTCTCTCAGGATTCAGACATATATTCCTGTTGAAACACAAGTCTGAAACTTTTGAGAAATTCAAGGATTATAAGCTTGAAGTTAAGAACCAGACGGGTAGAAGTGTTAATTTCTTACCATGTGATCGAGGAGGCGAACACTTGGGCATGGAGTTCCTGGATTTTCTAAACAGGAGAATGTGATTCTCTCTCAGCTTACTTCTTCGAATACACCACAGCACAACGGTGTATCGGGGCGGTGGTATCGCACCCTATAAGATATGGCGCGCTCTATGATGAGTATTGCTGAGTTACCCGTTTCCTTTTGGTGTTATGCACTTGAGAAGCTGCATACCTATTGAATGGGGTTCCGACCAAATCAGTGCCTACCACTCCATATGAGATATGGTATGGGAAGAGACCATGTCTTAAACGAGTTAAGATATGGGGTTGTCCGGCCTATATTGAAAAGCAAAGTCCGGACAAGCTCGAGGCAAGGTCAGTTCTGTATAAGTTTGTTAGATATCCCGAATATTCGTAAGGGAATATCTTCTAGCACACTGAGGAACAAAAGGTGTTTTATTTCTCATCATGCCACCTTTTTAGAAAAGGAATTTCTTGTGAAAAAATTAGTGGTCATGAGGTAGAACTGGAAGGAGTTTCAGCTAGACAAACTAACAGCTGATGATTTAGTGAAACCAAAGGATTCAATAGTCTCCAACGAACTTCAGCCTCTCCGCGAATCTGGTAGGGTTCCTCATCCACTTGAGAGATACTACGGTCTTCTCGGTGACATTGGGAGCGAGGATTGCATCATGGTAAATGATGGTCCAACTAGGTTCATGTAGGCCATCACGAGTGGGGACTCTGTGAATTGGCTGGATGCTATGCAATCAATGATGGAATCCATGTACACCAAAAAAGTATGACTTTGGATGTTGCACATAAAGGGGTAAAACCCATCGGGAGAAAATGGATCTTGAGAAGATTCTTGGTGTAAATGGAAAAGTTGAGACTTTCAAAGCTATGCTTAAGTCCATCAGGATTAAAGCAGGCATCACGGAGATGGAACATCTGTTTTTATGTGGCAGTCAAAGAGTTTGACTTCATCAAAATAGTAGATGAACCTTGTATATACAAGAAGGTTGTAGAGAGTGAGGCTGTCTTACACGTATTGTACGTAGATAACATATTCTTGATAGGAAATGGTTTCCTATGCTACACTCGGTCAAGCTCCTCTTATCACGAGGATTCTCCATGGAAGATCTGGATGATATCTACTACATCTTGTGGATTATAATCTATGGTGATAGATCTAAGTAGATGTTGGGAGTGTCCCAAATCCAAGTACATTAACACCATACTAAAGGGGTTTAGTCTGGAGGATTCTAAGCATGGTGGTACGTCCACTTACTCAGGAATCACTCTCTCCAAAAAGATGTCTTCCAAGACTGATTTGGAGAGAGCTCGCGTGCAAGGGATAACCTATGCTTCCGCAATAGGCTATATCATGTTTGCGATGTTATGTACCAGACCAGATGTAGATTACTCAATAGATGTAGTGATCAGGAATCAATTGGATTTTGGGAGAATCACTGGACAGCTGTAGAAGACATTCTTCAGTACTTGAGAAGCACTAAAAGAATGTTCTTGGTTCAAGCTTCCAGAGTGATATGGTCGACTGAAAGTCAGTCACAGGAATTCTCTTTACCCTCAGTGGTGGGACGGTATGTTGGAAGTGTTCCAAGCTAGATACCGTGACATAACTAGACGATGAAGGCATAATACATCGATACCAATGATGCTACCAAAGAGGTTGTCTGGATATTTCTTGTTCATGAGATGAACAAGATTCCTACCATTGAGCGTCCAATAATTGTTATTATGACAATAATGGAGTTGTAGCTTTTGCCTAGGAAGACCGGTCCCATCATCGATCCAGACATATTCTAAGGACAGTATCACCTGATCAGGGAGATGGTTGATCTCCAAGGGATTGAGGTTAGGAGAGTTGACGTGAAGGATAACATGGTGGATCCACTCACAAGGGCCTTTCCCTAGAGAGACTTCTATAGGACGTTGAGTATGAGATACTGCAAGAAATGGCCTTTTTGCAAGTGGGAGATTGTTAGTTATATGTATGCCCTAGAGGCCATTACTGTACATGCGATGTATATTGTAGCGGATGCTTGGACATATATAGGGAGGACTTTCTTGCTCGACATGACAGTATTCTATCTTATTGCACTTTATCTTAACAAGTACACTTATTGTCTCTCTAATACATGTTGATAAAGCCCTCGGGATGGGTACTTGACTACGAGGATTATGATGCAGATCATACTAGTGGGGCAGTAGTAGTCGGCAAGTACATCCTTCAATTGTTCCTAGTCATGGGAGTATCGAGACGGGGCATCGATATTCCAGATTAGACTAGCGTATACGCTTCTTGACCCATATGATGGGCGATGGATGATCCCATATCCATCGGTGTTTAACATCAAAGATGGTGTACGGGTGCTCAGTGGAGACTGGGTACACTGAACGGACTCGCCGAGAACTCCTAGCTGGTATTATATCTATCGTCAGATAGCAGTTCTCTGGTGACACTGGTACAGGTTAGTCTGTCGACCCGAGATCGTCATAGAGTCTTGTGTGATTCCTACTGTGCTTTGATTTCCACCATACCACGTTCAAGAGATCGTGCAAAAAGGTGGTTTTTGGGTACAGTCCCGAGTCATATGGAGGCAATGAGCGATAGGAGGGGATTCATCTCTCCCGGTATTGGGAGATGATGTTGCGCTATGCTCGATTGGCCATAACAGGAAATCCCTGGCTAGGGTTGTTGAGATCTACTGGTAAGTGTTATCAGTAGTTTCTCAAACCGTTATGGACCTTGCAACGGCATGACTTATCAGGCTATTGGGATCTGACGTTATACCACCCCCAGGCTATGATATGCGACATATCAAACGAAGAGACCGGACTGTACGGTAGTGTTACTGATTGGATTCGCAGGAGTATGAGCAGGCTTGCTTGTTGATCTTCTGATCGCTCAATATCCGGGTGGCCGTTACGTTTAGCAGACCGCTTCCGGCTTGTGGGTGTTTGATATGATCATCACCTACAGCCAGCGTGTTGACGAGTCTTTAGAGTCCTATACAGAGGTTTCCTGGTTCATACGAAACAGAGTAGGTGCACATATGTTATATGTGCGGGACCGAGATTAATGCGCGTATGTGATACCGCATTCTATTCTCGCGATATGTGGCATCGCTCGGTTATATGTGATATAGCCGGGTTATTGGATCAAGTGTTGATTCGATAAGTTGTTACATTTGATATTAGTCGGCTGTATGGGATATAGCCGGATTATTAAATCAAGTGTTGATTTGATAATTTAATGTATAAATATATATTTGATATATTAACTTACATTAACTAATATTAGCTCACTAAACATTCCTTTTTCTCACTTATGTGCATATAGTATATATGTGATATATATTAATGTACATTTTATTGTGTCAATGCCACATGCAATATGGGTGTATGAGACTTACACCATGGTTATGATAATGAAGGGTTTATATTTATCTAAGTAATTCAAAATTTGATGGATATTTGTCATGGCTACAAGCTTGTAGAAGCTTATGGAACCATTGACCAAGTCCACCAATTTTGTTTCACTTGTAGATATTTATTAACCTAACTATTAACCTTAGCCATGGTTCATTCTCTATATGGGTTAGTGTATGACACTAACTCACCCATGGTTGCTATTCTCACCTCAAGAGTTTCATTTTTCATCTCCACTTCATCTTCTTCTTCCTCATGGAAAAGCTTTCTAGTTTTGAAATGGTGATGAAATATTGTGACAAAAATTAATCTAAAGTGAGCCCATTTCCTAGTTCATCATCCTCTACAATATTAGCCATTTAGTTTAGGGTATTTGCTTCAATAAACTACCATTAGTGAAGAGGTAATATGAGCTTGAGTCTCCTCGACGTAGGTCATCTTCGGCCTCGAAGACATCGAGCAAGCTTGTTCATTTCTTCGTGTGAACCCTTACTAGAGTTCGGATGTTCACTACTTGGAGCGAATGGACTACTATACGGAGCTTTAGAAGTGAAGGACCGGTCTACAAAGGTTGTATTCCTCATTCACTTAGATGTAAAGTTGTTTGCATTGCTAGCTCGTCTAAATCTCTAGTTAAGATTCTAAGGTTAGGGTTCTTTAGTACGGCAAAAATTTAAAAACGGCATGGAAGATGCCTCCGGAAACCTTGCTGCTGCGCTAGGTAACCCTACATCAAGTTATTGGGGTCTGACGTTTACCACCCCCAGACTAGATATGCGACATATCAGATGAAGAGACCGGACTGTACGGTGGTGTTACTTATTGGATCCACGAGAGTATGAACAAGCTTGCTTATTGATCTTCTGATCGCTCAATACCGTGGTAGTCGTTACGTCCAGCTAGTACCACTGACGGCTTGTTGGTGACTGATATGATCATCACCTACTGCTGGCGTATTGACGAGTCTTTAGAGTCCTACACAGAGATTTTCTAGCTCATGCGAAACGAAGTAGGGCACATATGTGATATGTGCGGGACCGAGATTAATATGTGTATGTGATACTGTATTCTAATCTCGTGATACAGATTATATGTGATATAACCGGATTGTTGAATCAAGTGTTGATTCAATGATATGTTATATATATATGTGATATACATATAAATGATATTAGTCGGTTGTATGCGTTACAGCCGGGTTATTAAATCAAATGTTGATTTAATAATTAATTTTTAATTATATATTTGATATATTAATATACATTAACAAATATTAGCTCACTTAAGAAAATGTTTTCTCCAAATACATACAAATATATATGTGATATATATTAATGTATTTAATTTGTGTCAAGCTAGATGATACACTGAAATTGGGTGTATGAGACTCATACCTAACTTAAGATAATTTGGGTGTTTAAATATTAAGGGAAAAATAAAAATTAGGTCGAAATTAGCAAGGCTTGAGATGCTTGTGGAAGCATGGAGAAGCTTTGACTTAAGTCTACTAATTTTATTTTACTCTAGATATTTATTAACCTAACCATTATCTTTAGCCATGGTTTAGTCTCTACATGAGTTGATATGAGTTATTTTCTCACCCATGGTTCATTACACTTGATCGCTTGAGTTTCTTCTTCATCTCCTTCCTTGCTCTCTAGCTTTCTTGTGAGAAGAAAAAGAAAAAGAGAAAAATTATTCTAAAGTGAGCAAAATTCCTACTTCATCAATCTATACCAAACTAGCCATTTAGTATAGGTTGTTTTCTTCACTAATTCATCAATAAGTGAAGAGGTAGCTTGTGTTGGAGATTCCTTGACGTAGATCATCTTCGGTCTCGAAGATCTTTAGGCAAGCTCGTTCCTTTCGCCTAGTGAAGCCTAATGAGAGTCCGGGAGACCACCACTTGGAGCAAAGGGAATACTACACGGAGCTTTAGAAGCAAAGGACCGGTCTACAAAGGTTGTATTCCTTGTTCACTTAAAGTAAAGTTGTTTACTTGCTTAGTTAAACACTAATTCTCTAATTAGATCCTTGGTTTAGGCTCACTCGGCACCCTAAAATTTTAAAATAGCATACTTGATGCATTCCGAAACCGTGTCAGGGTTCTAAGCGAACCTAGCAGTGGTATCAGAGCCAAGCTAGACATTAGGAGTGGCCTAGACGACGTTAAAGTGTTCGATCGAACTCCGAAACCTGATTTTCCATGCTCTCTGGAAATTTTTCCAAATGTTGGATTTTTCCAAGTTAAAAATATTCAAAAAATCATGCAGGGTTTTCTGTGGATCCCCAAGAAGAATGAACTCCTATCTCGACTATACGACCGCGGAACCGTAGCCAAACTCTACGGTTTGCGGCGGTTCCGCGGCGCCGTTGCTGAGGCCAGGAACGACCTATCTTGTGTTGGTCCGTAGGTGCTCGTGGCATGTTCTGGATATTTTTTCTGATGCTCAAGTGTTGAGCTATCTAGGAAATGTGGGTGTTTGTTGATTCGATCGAAATGTTTAACATCGTCTAGCTATCTATGATATTTGATACAATATTTGGAACCATAATAATTATTTTTGTGAAAACTGGTTTGAATTTTGTAAACCTAGCAATCTAGTCTCTTTTGATCGGTTCCCACGGGGTTTTGATTTGGATCAAAACTCCGTCACAATCTCATATAGTACGCGAATGCGCGCCGGGTAACACTAATAGATAGTTATGCCCCATCGCCCCGACTAAGTGACTGTAGGAGAACCCGTTGCCAAAAGCATCCTCTCGGGTGCTCGCTGCTGCGGTGTTCCGCCTAAGTGCACTTTGTCGACGGCATCGGGGGTGCGGCCGTCTGCTAAAGTTTCCGACGAGCATTCGATCAACGGTCGGGAATCTTGTTGAATTGCCCGACTGGATATTGAAAATTGTTTTCAATATTGAGACTAAAATGCGGGGTTTATAAGGTTAGGCATGAAATTCGGAATATGAGATATTCGGGGTTTATGATGTCTAAGAAATTCATATGGTTAAGCATGAAATCCGAAGTAGATATTTCGGGTTAATGATGTCTAAGGACCTTGCGAATTCCAATTGTTGTAGTTTTCATTTTCTTTTTTACGACCGTAAGTGTAATATGTGGTGTATCGCCGGTTTCGTTGCTATACGTCAACGACAATTGGGATACGCATATTTACTTACGTTGATGACATGTGATGTTTTGTGTTGCTGGGATATGTTATATTGGATCGTCGTGTTTTGAATAGCCAGGGTTTTTTGCGTGAGATGAGAGTTTTTCATTTTCATTCATGTAAAAACTTGTATGTAATATTCTTTTATTAGGACACATCCGGGTTGAGGATGATGTCACCATTGATGTATATTATTTACTTTTCCGCATTAGGATAGACCCAAGGCGGGGAGCACAAGTAACCGAGTTTTAGAGTCCAGTGGGAGACCATCTCGATGAGTCGAGACTGGGTCTCCTAACTCTAGAATTGGTAGGGTTTCTTGCCGCTCTCGTAGGGGTCTAGGGATGTGGGTTTGGCTATGCATCACGACCGTGGAATCTGTGTTTTTTACTGTCTTGATTTAAAACACGGACCTTCTAGTATATCCAATATTTCATATGTTGACTTCTGCCGCCATGTTCTGTGATGAGATCATATAACTGCGTTAGACGAATGCTTTATATTATATATATGATATATAATAAACATTGCTTATGTTTTGCATCCGCACTAGTCCTGCCCCCGCTCTGCCGTTAGTTAACTAACCTAACGGTGCATGACGGGACCCAGAGGCGAATGCGGATAGCATAAGGGTACGTTGTATTTTCGTTTCTTCTGTGATGCTTGGGAAGCATAAATGATGGGACTTCATTAATGAGATTAATGAAAAGGAAAGAAATCTAAAGATGTTGTAGAATCAAATTTTCAAAAAGGGTAGCTCTAGTTCTTGCTTTGCATAGTGGTATTCCTTGATGAATATCCAGCACCTCATTCAATGAGGAAAGAGCCGAGATCCCTTCACCGGGAGTGGCCTCTTTAGCGAAACTAGCAAATGCTACAACCCACTCGGTTTTTCCTTTTGGATGCTACTCTAGTTCTTGCTTTGCATAGTGGTATTCCTTGATGAATATCCATCACCTCATTCGATGAGGAATGAGCCGAGATCCCTTCACCGGGAGTGACCATTTTAGCGAAACTAGTAAAAGCCTAAAAAACACTGCTTTTCAAAATCACACGATGCTATAAAGACATCAAGTTCATTACGCAAAAGGTTTTCTTAAAAACCTGTCGTATTCCTCCGTCATTTCAGATAAGGACTATTTAGTATTCGTGCTGCGTTTGTTGGCCTTTGTCAAGGCGTAGTGTGTGGTAGCAAATTAGTGCTTATCTGCAACCATATGATGCGATTGGATTAGAATAGTCGTACGATCTTGTTGGCCTTTGTCAAGGGTCGTACGGGTGTGTTTAATTCAATAAGGAAATTGTAACATTTCAGAAAATATAAAATATTATTTTTCGAATTTAATATTAAAATAATATATTTCTCGAAAACTGCCCGATTTGCGAAATTTGGGATTTTCGAAAAAGTGTATAAATATATACCAATAATGGTGAAATAATTGGAGATTTAAAATGATTTATTCATTTAAAAAGATATTTATTGGATTTAGCATTTTTATAATTAATTATATGCAAGTTTAAAATTAAACCCGATTAGTGCACTGCTAATCGCGATTAAGCCAAATCCGTATTTCTACAGTTTTCCATGGCTAGTGCACCATGACATGTTTCATTTGGTTACATGTTTCCCTTATGTTGTTTTAGTTATGGTTGGTTTTAATTGTGAGAAAAGAAAAGAAAAGGGAAAAAGGTGGCATGATGACTTGAGGAGAGAGAGAGGGGACACACTCATGGCATGGGAGCATGCCATGAGAGAGAGTGAGAGTGAGAAAGAGTGAGAGAGGGAGAGGGCTGCCCCATTCATTCCTCCCCCCCCCCCCCCACCATTTTTTTATCTCCTTCTTCATCTTCAAGCTCCATCCTCTACCCCCACTGATCATCTCCAAAACCTCACCAAAACCCTATACCCCTTTCACAAAAGTTGATCCCCTCTTCACCCTCATCACATTGGACCAAGAAAAGTTAGATTTTGGATACTTTGGACTTCTAGTGTTTTGCTTGGTTGCATCCATGAGGTATAATCCCTTTCACTTAGTTCGTTTTTTAGTTCTTTATATTCTAGTGTAGTTTAGAGTTTGTTTAAGTGTCGTTTTGATAAACTTAGAAGTTCCAAGTTAGGGTTTATTGGGAAACTTGACTTGAGATTAGTAAATTGAAATGTTGTGAGTGTTTATAAGACCTTAGTGTATACTTTACTGGCTGATACCCGGATTTGAAAACAAAACACGAACTTAGAATTTTCCCGACATCGAATAATTGACAGTTTGTGATAGTATTATGGAATCTGGTATCACCCAGGAGCTTCATAAATCAAGTTGCCATTACAGAGATACATGCAGGCACTCAGGAACCTACCGTAGAAACCTGAGACCCCCACCCCATTTTCTGGCCGCAAATAAAATCCCCCAGGCCTCAAATTGCGGCCTGGTCATGGTAAAAATGTGTGATGCTTGGTCCATAGCTCCTATATCTGATAATTAGACCTCCTATATATGCAAAATGTTCTAGTTTGGCCTAGGGTGAAATCTGGGAGTGGTTTTCCTAGGTTGCTGTTTTCGTGTTTTGTGATTTATGAATTTAGGATTCGAGATATGATTTTGTTTTGGGTTGTTGGATGTTTGTACGTCAACGTCGAGGGTTGTTTGGTTGTTTTTGCATGTGTAGGCTATAGGTTCTAACCTATGAGCGCACCGCGTGCCGTGTTGGATTTCGGAACTTGATGTTAATAGCGTTTGCGATATGTGTTGATTGTAGGTACCTTCGCGTGGATTCCGAGACGATGAAGCACACTGACTACGGCTGAACAAGGAGTTCCGCAGGTGAGTAAATCTATATCTACGGGAGAAGTCGGGTAGATGGCGTATAGCACCCCCGTAAGTTTTTGATGGAAACCAATTCATAGAATATGGTTAAGGAAACCTAAATTAGAAAACTATGGATGGTCAAAAGGATAGTTAGAGATGATGTTAATGATTGAATATGCATATCGAGAGTTAAGATGAAAGCTTTAGGGATATGCAAAGTGAATGTGAATCACGACTTATAGATATATAGTTGCACTAGAATAAGTGTGAGTTTTAGAGTAACATGACATTTGATGTATAGGGTCGAATGTACATATAAAATTGACTTGATGTGGGATATAAACGCGATGAAAAGAATGTACGATGTGATATGAATCTTGATTGATATGTCGGTATACGGATACGAGTCGATATGTGATGATTGATACCTTTGTTGGTCCCCTGATAGGAGATTGATAAGGATGTGACCTAAGAGATAGGTATATATATGGATAATGTTGTGAATCTTGAACGATATGCCGTACGAGCCGTTAGGTCCGTACCCTCATTGTCATATAGGTTGATAGGATCCCTAATGGTTTAATGCCGCCGTATGATGATTTTCCGTACGTGATGAGTTTGACTCGATGTTTGATCCATACCCTTGACTAGAGGATGACGTACGATGGATTATACCGTACGTGGTGTTGTAAGGCTGGATGCCGATTGATAGATTCACCGACTCGGATATATGATAGGGACGTATACCTTTTAGCATTTTAGCTGATGATTTACCTTATGCTGCATTCATGTTATTCTCATTGCATTGCATATACCAGTGCTAGTACACTTACACCATTATCGATGAAGCGTATGTTACACTTACACAGATTTGCCGGCTCACACACTTCATCGTCGATAATTGCTATGTCACTACACAGTAGAATTGCAGCATCGTGATATGACTCCTTGCATGATATACTTGCTATGTTCACATCATTTGGATATGTCGCATGATATACTGATATTGTCACATCACAGTTCCATATTGCATGATATATGGATATGCTTACATTTCTGTTATATGTCATATACATCATGCTTTACGATTATACGCATTGAGATATGTTGTTTTCATGAGATTTCTGGATTTGAGAACCGTGGTCATTTTAAAAAGAAAGTATGTATTATTTTAAAAACCCGGTTTCTCTTGATATGATATTTCAGTGCGTCCACCATGCATTTTCTCGGTTCCGAGATGTGTGACAGTGATACCCGATTCGAGGAGCTGGATGAGGCCGATTGCGGGTACATGGTGGACCCGGTATAGTACCCCGGGGCGAGAACGGATTGTTGTGCAGTAGATGATGAGCCTGGCAGAGGGACTACTACCTACCGGTGATTGGTTGGACCTGGCGGTTATCCGGAGGATACCGACCGGAGTCGAGAGATGGATATGGGCCGACCCGTCTGCCGGAGCCCGCGGGCCGATCCCGTAGGCGGAGCCCGAGGGCCGATCCGGACTGTTGGAGCCCGAGATATGAGGATTTACGTGTCGATGCTGGACACGGGTTTCATGATGTTTCGAGTGTCGATGCTGGACACTCAGGTTCCATGATTTTGATGTGTCGCGAGGGACACACGTTGATTTATATTCTCATACTTCCATGAACATGCTTTTATGATATTTACATGCATGATGTTGTTGTGTCATTGGTTAACACGTGGACGAGATCCACATGCGTACATACATTGATTATATGGTTGGATGATATCCACATGCATATAGACTTGATTATATCGATGGCACAGCTGTAGATACAGTCATCCCAGATATCATAGTATTACCTTTATGATACTGTTGACCTAGGAAATCGTTATTTATTTATTTTTCTACCTGTTGATGTTTTCTACTAATGAGTTGGCAACTTAACCCCGTTGTGCCATAGTTCTTTCACGTTGACCGCATGGATCCATAGCGGCATCACTGGCACACAGCTGCATTCGGTGTTTTGCTTTGGTAGGTGGTACAAGCTGGATCGTACCACTATTGTATTCTTTATTCATATTGTATCTAGTCAACTCCATCAATCAAAATTAGTAATTGTATAAGTAATGAAACTTCGTGAGACTTGTGGTTGGGAGACTTAGACCGAGGGGTATTCCGCTACTAGTGGTTTTGATGTCTTGCTTATTTCTTTATCTTTTGTGGTGATCTTTGCCATCGGGCGTCGTATACTTATATTTATGTTTTGCGTGGTTGTGGATCCGTCAATTGGCGAATAGCTAGCTCAAGCTTGGGGATGCCTTTATATTATCATGTATTGTGGTTTTGGATCAAAATATACAAAGGTAGTGCTGGCCAAATTTTTAAAAGACGAAACATATTTTAAAACGAGGAAATTTCACTTGCATTATTCATGTTCCTTTTCTATGCATTTAAGAAAACTTGATTCCATTATACCTTTATTTCAAAACGTCACCTCTTTTATTTTCTTAAAAAAATGTTTAGATTTCTAGGTTTCAGCTTACTTGATTTACGTTACGCCTTTAGACGTTGCGTGATTTAAGTGCTGGTCACGAACTAATATTTCGGGTCGTGATAAAGTTAGTATCAAAGTGCTAGGTTTAACCTTTTTTCTAGTTTAGGTTTGACTATGTGGAGTCTGGGGCGTAAATTATTTCGGAACCTAGGCTTGACCTGACGGAACTTAGAATTGAACGCGGGGGGGGGGGGGGGCGGAGGGAGTATTAGACCCGAACTTTCGTTTTATATGTTGACCCTGATTGTGTAAGTCGATGTACTACACCCCACGACTTGCGGGGAGGCGGAAAAATAAAAAACGATCTTGTTCTCTGCGTAAACATCGACTAACCGAAGAATCTTTGCTAAACTATAACTAACAAGAAACATAGAAGTTGTTAACTACTATGAGAAGTGATTATACCTAATGAACCGTGTCCTTCGTCTTTTCGTTCTCCACCTCCTCTCCGGCCTTCTCTATGTAGTAAATGATCCACCCGAGAGCTTTACTCCAAGCTTCACCTCTAAACATGAGGTAACTAGGTTTCTTTAGTTGCTAATCAAAGTACCTAGATGATATAGAGAAGGGTTATGGATTAATTAGTCTATTCTAATTCTTGGTCTCAACACATGAGTGGTAGGATTAGGGTTTGAAGAGAGAGTGAGCTTGAGGAGAGAGAAGGTGAGCATGAGAATGAGAAGAAAAAATGAACTCATTAGAATATATGAAGCATAATGTTTTATGAAATAAATAATATCTATCATTTAACAACCATGCTTCATTGATTCAAATGAGTGATTCATCTCATGAGTCATTAGATTAATAAATGATGCATTAACTCCATGGATGAATCACACAAATGAGTCACTAAATCAATAAATGCAAATGCCACCTAAACCCCCAAGTCACCATCTTTCTAGAAGCTTCCCGCGAAATTACGAGAACGCCCTCCTATCCGTGAAAACACGGAAAAACTTTAGACTGTATAAATCCAATAACCCGATACTAGAATCTGGCTTAAACCAAAGCCGGCTAGTAAAAACTGTCCGAATGTCGTACGTGCGTAAACACACGTATGCGTCCGAACCCTTGTCGTAAAACCATACGACCTCTATATCGTTTCACCTGGAGCAGGGAAACTCTCTGTGTGGGGCTCTAAAGACTCGACTACTACGCTGGCAGTGGGTTTAACTACAGACCGCAAGCGGCACCAGTTGTACGTAAGGGTCCCCAGGTAGATGTCGATAAGAAGGCCGATGAGGAAACCCATCCGAACTCCTACTGAGCCTGATGTGACAATCTCCGTACAGTCCGGTCTGTTCGTCTAGGACTATCGCATATCGGGCCAAGGGGACGGCAAGCGTCAGTCCCCTAATAGCGGTATAAGTTGTGTTGGAGTGAAGCCCATTACACCTTGAGAAACTACTGGAACCTACCAGTAAATCTCGCTTGCCCTGGCCAGGCACTTTGCGTAATGGCTCTCTGACACAGCGCGATATCAACTCCCAATACCGAGAGAGACGAATCCTATCTAACCGCCACTGACTCCAAGTGCTCGGGACTGCACCCACATGCTACCTGTTTGCACGACTCCTTTGAGCCGTGGTAGGGTAGCAATCTAAGAACAGTAGGACACACTCGAGGGGAAGTAGCAATGTCAAGTCTGCGGACTATGTTGTACTCATGTCACCTGGGAACTGTTAACTGACGACGGGTATAATACCAACCAACAATTCCCTGCGAGTCCTGTCCGGTGTACCCGTAACCTAACGAGCACCTGTATACTATCTCCAGTACGATGTACTGATGGCTGTAGAACAGACCATCTCCCCAACTAGGATGAGAAGCGTATACACTAGTCTACTCCGGAGTATCGATGCCCTGTCTCGATAATCCTACGACTAGGGACCTGGAAAAGGATGTGCTTGTAGACTACCCAGCCCCCACTAGTGTGACTGCCATCACAACGCTGGTAGTCAAGCAAGATCCTAAGAGCTCTATCAATACGTATACTCACATATTAAGATAGATAAAACCAAGTAGCATACTACCATGTTTAGCAAGACTGTTATATAACTGTGAATATCCCAAGCTTCCATTAAGTAATATACAAGCTAGTATGATACAATAATGGCCCCTAGGGCATATACACTAACAATCTCCCACTTGCACTGGGGCCATATACTGGCATATCGAAGACCGATGATCTCGAGTAGCCTCTCGAACTGAATCTGAGGTAGGGTCTTTGTGAATGGATCAACAATGTTCTCTTCAGTAGCAACTCTCCGGACCTCGATCTCCCGGCGACCTATGATCTCCCTGATCAGGTGACACCGCCTTAAGATGTGTCTGGACTTCTGATGGGACCTTGGTTCCTTTGCTAAAGCTATAGCTCCGTTGTTGTTGCAATACAGAGGTATCGGATCAACAATGGTAGGAACCACCTGAAGTTCTGTTAGGAACTTCTTCATCCAGACCGCTTCTTTTGCGGCATCGCAAGCAGCAATATACTCCGCTTCCTTCGTCGAGTCAGCAACGGTGTCTTGCTTGGAACTCTTCCAGCACACCGCCCTTCTATTGAGGGTAAATACATAACCTGACATGGACTTGGAATCGTCCTTATCACTCTGGAAGCCGGAATCAGCAAAGGCCTCCATTTTGAGGTCTTTTCCGCCGTAAACCAAGAACATCTCCTTAGTCCTTCTCAGGTACTTGAGAATGTTCTTTACTGCTATCCAGTGCTTCTCCCCTGGGTCTGACTGATACCGGCTTACCACGCTCAGTGTGTAAGCTACATCTGGTCTGGTGCACAACATCGCATACATTATAGAACCTACCACAGAAGCGTAGGGTATAATCGACATGCGATCCCTTTCCAAATCAGTCTTGGGAGACATCTCTTTGGATAGGGTGATTCCGTAACAAGCTGGTAGATTACCGCGCTTAGAATCTTCCATACTGAATCTTTTCAGTATAGTGTTGATATACCTGGACTGCGAAAGTCCCAACATCTTCTTGGATCTATCACGATAGATCCGGATCCCTAGAATGTAAGAGGCATCACCCAGGTCTTTCATGTAGAACTTGTGTGACAAGAATCCTTTGACAGATTGTAGCATAGGAATGTCATTTCCTATCAATAGAATGTCATCCACGTACAAGACGAGGAATACGACAGTTCTTGCTACAACTTTACTATATATATATGGTTCATCTGGATTTTTGATAAAGTCATATTCTTTGATTGTTTCATCAAAACAGATGTTCAAACTCCGCGATGCCTGCTTTAGTCCATAAATGGACTTAAGCAACTTGCACACTTTCTCGCTGCTCCCACTCTGATTGAAACCTTCTGGCTGATCCATATAGACGCATTCTTCTAAATTACCATTCAGAAAAGCCGTCTTTACGTCCATCTGCCAGATTTCATAATCATGGAAGGCAGCAATAGCAAGAAGGACCCGAATGGATTTGAGCATAGCCACTGGAGAAAAAGTTTCGTCATAGTCCAAACCAGGTCTTTGACGAAAACCCTTTGCAACAAGTCTAGCCATATAGGTTTCCACCTGTCTATCTATACCAATCTTTTTCTTGAAGATCCATTTGCATCCTATGGGTTTTACCCCATCTGGAGCAAAGTCCAAAGTCCATACTTTGTTGGTGTACATGGACTCCATTTCGGTCCGCATTGCATCTAGCCATCGTACCGAGTCGCCGCTCTGGATGGCCTGCTGGAAGCTAGAAGGTTCATCATCATCAATGATGTAATCCTCTCCATCCCCATCTATGAGAAAACCGTAGTATATCCCAGACGGATGAGAAGGCCTACTACTCCTGCGGAGGGGTGCGGTAATGTCCTGTTCTTCTTGAACTACTTGTTCTATCAAACTTTCAGTAGTAGTTTGTGGTTCTGGAATTTCTTCCAGTTCTATTTCGCTCCCACTTTATTCCTTTTCTAAAAACTGATGTTCTAGAAAATGGGCATTACGAGAAACAAAGACCTTTTGTTCCTCTGCGTAATAGAATAGATACCCCCTGGAGTTCTTTGGATATCCCACAAAATTACATAGTACTGATCGTGCCTCGAGCTTGTCCACATGCTGCTTTTTAACAAAAGCTGGACATCCCCATATCTTCATGTACTGAAGATGGGGTTTCTTCCCACTCCACATCTGATATGGAGTGGTAGGCACAGTCTTGGTAGGAACCATGTTCAAAATATATGCCGCTGATTCTAGCGCATAACCCCAGAAATATCACGGTAACTCAGCATTACTCATCATGGAACGTACCATATCCAATAGAGTTCGATTCCATCTCTCCGATACACCGTTATGCTGTGGAGTGTATGGAGGAGTAAGATGAGAGAGAATTCCTTTCTCTTTTAGGTAACCTAGGAACTCGGCACTTAAGTATTCACCACCTCGATCAGATCTTAGTGTCTTGATATTTTTGCCGGTTTGGTTTTCTACTTCATTCTTATACTCCTGGAATTTCTCAAAAGCCTCGGATTTACGTTTCATTAGATAAATGAATCCGTACCTAGAGTAATCATCCGTAAAAGTAATGAAATAGGAAAAACCACCTCTTGCATGTGTAGATATTGGACCACATACATCGCTGTGTATGAGTCCTAAGAGCTCGCTCGTCTTACTCCATGTCCAGTGAATGGAGTCTTTGTCATCTTTCCTTTGAGACATGATTGACAAGTGTCATAAGATTGATATTCGAACGGATCCAAATATCCTTCTCTATGTAACTTAGTTAACCTTGTCTCATTGATGTAACTCAGTCTACAATGCCATAAGAAAGCCTTATTTAAATCTGGAGACTTTCTTTTTAGTGTGTTCTGGACATTGAAAATCTGTAGTTGGTTTAAGACATATATACCATTATCCAGTGTACCGGACCCAATCAAACTATGATTAAGGTGGATGTTAACAACAACACTTACAAACGTGAAATCATAACCTTTATTTAATAACAAGGAAACCGATATGATATTACACGTTAAGCTAGGTACACAAAAACAGTTATGTAAAACCAAAATGTGTCCACTTGTCAATCCCAGGTGATAATCCCTGACGGACACAGCTCCCACGCTAGCTCCGTTAGCAACCTTTAGGGTCATATCACCTTCCTTCAGCACCCTACGGTTTCTCAGTGCCAGCAATGAATTGCATATATGAGATCCTGATCCGGTATCCAATACCCAGGAAGTAGAGTTGATTGACAGACAATTCTCAATTACAAACACACCTGAAGTCGAAGCCACTGTAAGTCGATGTACCCCACGACTTGCGGGGAGGCGGAAAAATGAAAAACAATCTTGTTCTTTGCGTAAACATCGACTAACCGAAGAATCTTTGCTAAACTATAACTAACAAGAAACATAGAAGTTGTTAACTACTATGAGAAGTGATTATACCTAATGAACCGTGTCCTTCGTCTTTTCATTCTCCACCTCCTCTCCGGCCTTCTCTATGTAGTAGATGATCCACCTGAAAGCTTTACTCCAAGCTTCACCTCTAAACTTGAGGTAACTAGGTTTCTTTAGTTGCTAATCAAAGTACTTAGATGATATAGAGAAAGGTTATGGATTAATTAGTCTATTCTAATCCTTGGTCTCAATACATGAGTGGTAGGATTAGGGTTTGAAGAGAGAGTGAGCTTGAGGAGAGAGAAGGTGAGCATGAGAATGAGAAGAAAAAATGAACTCATTAGAATATATGAAGCATAATGTTTTATGAAATAAATAATATAGATCATTTAACAACCATGCTTCATTGATTCAAATGAGTGATTCATCTCATGAGTCATTAGGTCAATAAATGATGCATTAACTCCATGGATGAATCACACAAATGAGTCAGTAAATCAATAAATGCAAATGCCACCTAAACCCCCAAGTCACCATCCTTCTAGAAGCTTCCCGCGAAATTACGAGAACGCCCCTCCTATCCGTGAAAACACGGAAAAACTTTAGACTGTATAAATCCAATAACCCGATACTAGAATCTGGCTTAAACCAAAGCCGGCTAGTAAAAACTGTCCGAATGTCGTACGTGCGTAAACACGCGTATGCGTCCGAACCTTTATCGTAAAACCATACGACCTCTATATCGTTTCGCCTGGAGCAGGGAAACTCTCTGTGTGGGAGTCTAAAGACTCGACTACTACGCTGGCAGTGGCTTTAACCATAGACCACAAGCGGCACTAGCTGTATGTAACGGTCCCCAGGTAGATGTCGATAAGAAGACCGATGAGGAAACCCATCCGAACTCCTACTGAGCCTGATGTGACAATCTCCGTACAGTCCGGTCTGTTTGTCTAGGACTATCGCATATCGGGCTTAGGGCGCGGCAAGCGTCAGTCCCCTAATAGCGGTATAAGTTGTGTCGGAGTGAAGCCCATTACGTCTTGAGAAACTACTGGAACCTACCAGTAAATCTCGCTTGCCCTGGCCAGGGACTTTGCGTAATGGCTCTCTGACACAGCGCGATATCAACTCCCAATACCGGGAAAGACGAATCCTATCTAACCGCCACTGCCTCCAAGTGCTCGTGACCGCACCCAACTGATACCTGTTTGAACGACTCCTTTGAGCCGTGGTAGGGTAGCAATCTAAGAACAGTGGGACACACTCGAGGCGAAGTAGCAGTGTCAAGTCTGCGGACTATGTTGTGTAAGTCCACGTTGCCCACCCCGGTGCTTACGGGGAGGCGGAAAACATAATAAAAATTGGATTTTTATGGACTTAGGCAACATGGACCAAGCTTGTGAGGATCTTTGCTAAACATAAACTTGCTAGAGCTAACTACAAAGTAGCTAAGTGATGGAAAGGTTATACCTTTGGTCTTTAGTCCTTCTCTCCTTGCTCCTAGGAATGGTAGAAAGAGGTCACCTTGCTTGTCTTCTCCCGTCAAAGAAGGATCCACCCGAAAGCCTCGACCTTTAGCTTCAACTCCAAGCTAGGAGTAACTAGAGTGCAAGAAATGCTAAGACTTGAACCCTAGAAGAGAGTAGAGAAGATCAAGTGAGGGTTTTTCTCAAGCTTTTTTGTTTCTCAACACATGAGAGGGAGAGAGCTTGAGGGAGAGGATGAACAAGAGAGAGAAATGATATGAGAGAATTAGAAAATAATAGAGCCATTCTCACTAATATGTGTGAATTAATTTAATTGAATAATTAGCTAGATAATTATCATGGTAAATCATGACATGACCATTATCATTTCAATTTGCAAAGATCAAAAAGCATCTTCCAAAAGAAATGATGATGGTCAAAGTGTCAACCTAGGTCAACAAGTCAAAGAAGTCAAATGGTCAACAACCACAACCATGGACAATTATTAAACTAATTACTAATTAACAATAACACACACATAAACATTAGGGTTAATAAAATGACAATAGCCATTAACCCTAATCAAGGTCCTCTCCCTCAATCTCAAGCAACTGTGCATACGCACCCGCATTCGTGATCCGAGGAACACGAACACAATGAGAAAAACCAATCTCAAATCATATACTAGGATCCGGCTTAAACCAAAACCCGCTAGTATAAACTGTCCGGACAGCAAACGTGCACAAGTGCGCGAATGTGAACGAACCCTGTCGCAAAACCATGCGACCTCTACTCATTTAGCCTAAAGGCGAATAGCTCTCTGTGTGGGACTCTAAAGACTCGACACTACGCTGGCAGTGGGTTTAACCACAGACCGCAAGCGGCACTAGCTGTACGTAACGGTCCCCAGGTAGATGTCGATAAGAAGACTGACGAGGTGAACCCCATCTGAACTCCTACTGAGCCTGTATGTGACAATCTCCGTACAGTCCGGTCTGTTCGTCTGATACATCGCATGGCGGGCCTAGGGGGCGGTAAACGTCAGTCCCCTAATAGCGGTACAAGTCGTGCCGGAGTAAAGCCCAGAACACCCTGAGATAACACTGGAAACCTACCAGTATATCTCGCTTGCCCTGGCCAGGGACTACTCGTGTAATGGCTCTCCTAGACACAGCGCGATGTCAACCCCTAATACCGGGAGAGACGAATCCTGTCTAACCGTCACTGCCTCCAAGTGCTTCGGGACTGCACCCAAAAACTACCTGTTTGCACGACTCCTTTGAGCCGTGGTAGGGTAGTAATCAAAGTGCAGTGGGAACACACTCGAGGCGAAGTGACAGTGTCAAGTCAGCGGACTAAGCTGTACTCATGTCACCTGGGAACTGATAACTGACGATAGGTATAATACCAACCAACAGTTCCCGACGAGTCCTGTCCAGTGTACTCGTAACCCAACGAGCACCCGTATACTATCTCAAGTACGACGTACTGACGGCTGTGGGACAGACCGTCTCCCACACTGGGATGAGAAGCGCATACGCTAGTCTACTCCGGAGTATCGATGCCCTGTCTCGATAGTCCAACGACCAGGGACCTGTATAAGGATATGCTTATAGATCACCCAGCTCCCACGAGTGTGAGCGCCATCACCACGCTGGTAATCAAGCAAAGATCGTAAGGGCTCTACTAATATGTATATCAGCAATATGCTAAAAGAAACACATGCACATATTAAAGCAGAGACAAACCAAGTAGCATACTACCATTTCGAGCAAGATTGTATATACAACTGTGAATATCCCAAGCTTCCATCAAGTAATATACAAACTAGTATGATACAATAATGGCCTCTAGGGCATATACACTAACATGTTGTACTCATGTCACCTGGGAACTGTTAACTGACGACGGGTATAATACCAACCAACAGTTCCCTGGGAGTCCTGTCCGGTGTACCCGTAACCTAACGAGCACCTGTATACTATCTCCAGTACGACGTACAGATGGCTGTGGGACAGACTGTTAGTTATATGTATGCCCTAGAGGCCATTACTGTACATGAGATGTATATTGTAGTGGATGCTGGGACATATATAGGTAGGACTTTCTTGCTCGACATGATAGTACGCTATCTGGTTGCTCTTTATCTTAACATGTATACTTGCAGTCTATCTATTACATGTTGATAAAGCCCTTAGGATGTGTGCTCGACTTCCTGGACTATGATGTAGATCATATTAGTGGGGCCTGGGTAGTCCATGAGTACATCCTTCAATGTTCCTAGTCGTGGGAATATCGAAACGGGGCATCGATATTCTAGAGTAGACTAGCGTATATCTTCTCGACCCATGTGATGGGCGATGGATGATCCCATATCCATTGGTGTTTGACATCAGAGACGGTATGCGGGTGCTCAGTGGAGACTGGGTACCCTGAACGGACTCACCGAGAACTCCCAGATGGTATTATACCTTCGTCAGATGGCAGTTCTCTGGTGACACTGGTACAGCTTAGTCTGTTGACCCGAGATCGTCATAGAGTCTTGTGTGTCTCCCACTGTGCTTTGATTTCCACCCTACGACGGCTCTACTGAGTCGTGCAAACAGGTGGTTTTTGGGTACATTCCCGATTCACATGGAGGCAATGAGCGATAGGAGGGGATTCGTCTCTCCCAGTATTGGGGGTTGATGTTGCGCTATGCTCGACTGGCCATAACTGGAAATCCGTGGCCAGGGTTGCACTGATTTACTGGTAAGTGTTATCAGTAGTTTCGTGCTTGTTATGGACCTTACATCGGCATGACTTATCGAGCTACTGGGGTCTGACGTTTACCACCCCTAGACGAGATATGCGACATATCAGACGAACAGACCGGACTATACGGTAAGTGTTACTGGTTGGATTCGCAGGAGTGTGAGTGGGCTTGCTCGTTGATCTTCTGATCGCTCAATACCCGGATGGCCATTACGTTTAGCAGACCGCTTGCGGCTTGTGGGTGTTTGATATGATCATCACCTACTGCCGGCATATTGACGAGTCTTTAGAGTCCTACACAGGGGTTTCCTGGCTCAAGCGAAACGAAATAGGAGCGCATATGAGATATGTGCGGGACCGAGAATAATAATAGTATGTGATACTGTATTTTATTTTCGCGATTTGTATCATTGGACGGTTATATGAGATATAGCCGGGTTACCGAATCAAGTGTTGATTCGATACATTGATACACTTGATATTAGTCGGTTATATGCGATATGACCGGATCATTAAAACAAGTATCGATTAATGATTTAATGTATAATTATATATTTGATATATTACTTTACATTAACTAGTATTTGTTCACTTAAGATTGATTTTCTCACTTGATGTGCACAAGTTGTATATATGATATATGTTTGTGCACTAGTTTGTATCATGTTTGATGATACATGGAAACATGGGGGTGTGTGTGACATACACCATATTAATTATAATTTAGGTTTTTGTTTATCTTAATTATTCAAAATGGTGGATTCTTTTGTCAAGACTTGAAGCTTCACGAAGCTTGTAACAAGTTTGACAAAGTCCACTCATTTTGTCTAGTTTAAGATATTCATTAACCAAACCATTATAATTAACTATGGTTTAGTCTCTACATAGGTTTACTTACCCATGGTTGCATCATGATAGACTTCACTTGATTATTCATTTTTTATTATTCATTATTCTCTTCTTCTTCATCATCTTCTTCAAGTGAAGAAAACCTTGCTAGAAATTTTCAAGTGAAGATTTAGAGTGAGAAATCCAAATCCAAAGTGAACCCACTTCCTATTTCTTCATCCTCTACCACTTGCCATGTAGTATAGGTTGTTCTCTTCACAAAGTTCATGACCAAGTGAAGATGGAGCTTGAGTTTGAGTCTCCCCGACGTAGATCATCTTCGGCCTCGAAGTCAACGACCTAGCCCGCTTATTTCTCCGATGAAACCAATGCTAGGGTCCAGGATCCCGATGATCGCAGCGAAGGGACGTCAACACGGAGCTTTAGAAGTGAAGGACCAGATCTACAAAGGTTGTATTCCTATTCACTTAGTAGCAAAGTAGTTTGCTTGCTTGTAGTTTCGCCATACCTCTAGTAAACGATCAAGATTAGGGTTCTTCGGCACATAAAAATTTGAATTGGGCATGGTTGATGCCTTGTGGAACCTCTTGAGTGTGCCTAGGAACCCTACAGTAGTATCAGAGCCTAGCTAGAGCTTTAGGCGAAGTGTAGACGAAGTTAGAAACCCGATCGAACCCTGAAACCCTAATCAAAACCCTTCTCTGTACATTTTTTAAAATCTGTGATTTTTGTGAATTAAAAATGCTCAGAAAATAGAGCAGGAAATTCTAAGAAAAACTGGAGAAAATGACAACCTAAAGCTACAGTGCAGCCGCGGAACCGCGGCCTTACCCTACTTCTGGCGGCGGTTCCGCGGCCGTATGTGATGATTAGGCGCTTCATTTTCTACAGTAATGCTCGTAGCAGTTTCCGGTTTCTTCTGGGAATTTTTAATCTATACTCAACAGTTGAGTTTTCTGGGTTGTTTTGGGGACTCGATGTTTTGATCGGATTATTTAACTTTGTTTATTTTGTCCGGGTAATTTTAGTACTTGTTAAAAAGTTCAACCGGATATAAATAACCCACTTTTTCCCCTGACGGGAAATTTCCAAATGTTGGATTTTTCCGTAGTTTAAGAATGTTCTAAGTAGTGCAAGTAACTCAGTGGACCCTCTAGAAGACAACAAACCTTAACTCGATTATGTGACCGCCTTGAACTGCCTTTTGAACCTTAGGGTTTGGGGCAGTACGGCGTGCCACATGTGAGGCGTTGGCTTGACCCTTCTACGGCTGGACAGTTGGTACTGTGGCATGAAGTGGATGTTTTTAAACTTATTTCATGTGTTGAGCTTTTCGGGAAAACTTGGGTGTTTGATTGTTCGATCGGAAAGTTTAACATTGTCTATTTATCTGGAATATGATACAATATTTGGAATCCACAAATTGTTATGAGATAACTGATTTGAATGCTATAAATCTAGCAGTTTAGTCTCACTTGACCGGTTGCCACGGGATTTTGATGTGATCAAAAGTCCGTCGCAATCATGTTACGTACGCGGATACTCGCCGCGTAAACTTAATAGATAGCCACGCCCCATAGCCCCGACCAAGTGACTGTAGGAGAACCCTGTCGCCAAAAGCATCCGTTCGGGTGCTCGCGGCAGCGGTGTTCCGCCTTAGTGCACTTCGTCGACGGTATCGGGGGTGCGGCCGTCTTTTAAAGTTTGCGACGAGCATTCGATCAGGATGTCGGGAATCTTGTTGAATTGCCCGACTTGATATTGAAAAGAGTTTTCGATTTTGAGGCTAAAATGCGAGGTTTATAATTGTTAGGCATGCGATGTCTAAGGAATTCATTTGATTAGGCATGCGATGTCTAAAGAGGTTGCAGATTCCAACTGTTGTAGTTTTACACTTTCTTTTCTGCGACCGTAAGTGTAATATATGATATCGCCGGTTTCGTTGCTATATATCAACGACAATTAGGATGGGCATATTTACTTACGTTGATGACATGTGATGTTATGTATTGCTGGATATGTTATATTGGATCGTCGTGTTTGAATAGCCAGGGGTTTTTATGTGAGATGAGTATTTTTCCTTTTTCATTCATGTAAAAAACTTGTATGTAATATTCTTTTATTGGGGCACTTTCGGGTTGAGAATGCTGTCACCATTGTATATTATTTACTTTTCCGTATTAGGATAGACCCAAGGAGGGGAGCACAAGTAACCGGGTTCTAGGGTCCAGTGGGAGACCATATCGAGGAGTCGATTCTGGGTCTCCTAACCCTAGAATTGGTAGGGTTGCTTGCCGCTCTCGTAGGGGTCTAGGGGTGTGGGATTGGCTATTCATCACGATCGTGGAATCCGTGTTTTATACAGGCTCAAAATAAAACACGGACGTCCTAGTATATCCAATATTTCATATGATATTTTCTGCTGCGTTATCTGTGATGTGATCATGTGATATGTTCTGATAGATACTGTATATAGTATATATGATATATTATATAGACGTTGCTTATGTTTTACACCCGCGCTAGCCCTGCCCCGCTCTGCCGTTAGTTACCTAACCTAACGGTGCAGACGGGACATCAAAGCGAATGCGGATGGCATAAGCATACGTTGTATTTATCTGTGATATTTAGGTGGACTTAAATGATGGGACTTCATTAATGTGATTAATGAAAGAAAATAAACCTAAAAGATGTTGTGGAATCGAATTTCAAAAATTAGGTAGCTCTAGTTGTTGCTTTGCATAGCGGTGTTCCTTGTAGAACATCCGGCACCTTATTCGATGAGGAAAGAGTCGACGATCCCTTCACCGGGAGTGACCTCTTTAGCAATAATTAGAAGATGCTACAACCCTCGGTTTGTCTTTTGATTGCTTCTATAGTTTTTGCTTTGCACAGCGGTATATATGATATATCATGCACCTTATTCGATGAGGAAAGGGCCGACGATCCCTTCACCGGGAGTGACCCCTTTAGCAAAACTAGAAAAGCCTAAAAAACACTCCATTTAAAAACTATTTGATTCCGCAACGAGATCAAGTTCAAAGCGTTAAAGGTTTTACTAAAAACCAACCGCAACCCTCCGTCATTTTAGGAAGTAGAGTACTTAGTATTCGTGCTGTGTTTGTTGACCATAGTCAAGGCACAGTGTACGGTAGCTAAGTAATGTTTTCCTACACCGCATATGATGCGATTACTTAGGACAGTCATGTGGCTTTGTTGACCTTAGCCAAGGGTCATGTGGGTGGGTCTAATTAATCATGAAATGACGGGTAGAACTTGACTAGTGCTTATGATTTGCTGACCTTAGCCAAGGTCATAGGTGTTAGGGGTAAACACCATTATCGGTAGTTTCAAGTGTTAAAATTTGCAATGAGATTGCATACCTTCTATATGATAGTTGGATCCTGATACCCACTACGAGTAATTGTTACTCCTGAGAGAGTTTTGCACTTTGCAATTAGCCGATCAAGTAGGTGTCTAGAAAGGTGTCAACGGGGTTACGCCCCTGGGAAAACAAGGTTTACTTTAATTAGGTCCGTGCGAAAGCACGGGGAACCTCCCTCAAAGTACCGACACTGGCCTGGCTGAAAGATTGGCAAACTTGTAGAGTGTAATTAATCCCGGCTAGTCTTTCCTTTTAGGATTTGAAGGAGGATTTGATAAAAACAGTGGGAGCCATCCGGATTAGATAAAATATATATAACCAATCTAATCTTGCAAGAGCGCACGCAGAGTGTTTTCTTCTCTCTCTCTCCAGGTAGCGACCATGTCATGCCTTAATCAAGAAAATAATATGGAAGTATTGACCGAACCTGCTTATTATACTGAGCTGGGGAACGTTGGTCCCGCTTCAACTTATAATTGTTATAAGACCGAGCAGGAATTAGGGGAATACCAGGATTCCCATGCCGCCCAAACGAAGAAAGTGCATAATGATGCATCTTCTTCGGGTGTGTTCATTACAAAGAACTGTTTCTCTGTATCCTCTACGTCCTGGGTATTTGATACCGGATCAGGATCCCAGATATGTAATCTGTTACATAGGGCTACAGAAAGGTAGAGAACTGAGAACGGGTGATAAGTTTCATGAGACATAAAACGGTGCAAGTATTGCAGCCAAGTCTGTTGGTCACTATCACCCTGTATTACCAGAATACACTGATTCTGAATGAATGTTATTAGATACCGAACCTGATATACAACATCATATCAGTCTCTTTATTAGTAAAGAAATAATATAATTTTGTATTGTTGGATAATGTTTTGAACATTTCCTATATCAAGAGTTGATCGGTTCAGGCACGTTATCTAAAAACATTGACATTCTAAATCAAACTACAGTTCTTAGTATACTGAACACACACGAGAGGAAGAGTTCAAAGATGAACGAATTCTTCTTGAGGCATTGTAGACTAGGTCATATCAATGCGACCCGACTAGCTAAGTTACATTTAGATGCATATCTAAATCAGTTTAAATTTACATCTTATGAAACTTGCCAGTCATGTCACAAAAATAAGATGACCATAGCTCTGTTTACTGGAAACAGAGAAAGAGTTAGCGAACTCTTGGGACTGATACATAGTGATGTATAAAGGTCCTCGGTCTACATATGCCACGACCGGTTCTTTGTACTTCATTACATTCACTGATGATCTCTCTAGATTCAGACATATGTTCCTGTTGAAACACAAGTCCGAAACTTTTGAGATAATCACCGAATATAAGTCAGAAGTAGAGAACCAAAAATGGGTATAAGTATTATGTCCTTTGATGTGATCAGGGAGGAGAATACTTGAGCACGGGATTCCTGGACTATTCAAATAGAGAATGAGATTCTCTCTTAGCATTACTCCTCCGTATACACCACAACACGTCGGTGTATCGGGGCGGAGCAATCACACCCTATATGATATGGTGCGATCTATGATGAGTACTACTGAGTTACCTATTTCCTTTTGGGGGTTGTGCACTTGAGAAGCTGCATACCTATTGAATTGGATTCGAATCAAATCAGTGCCTACCACTCCATATGAGATATGTTATGGGAAGAACCCATCTCTTAAGCAAGTTAAGATTTGGGATTGTCCGGCCTATGTCAAAAGCAAAATTCGGACAAAATCGAGGCAAGGTCAGTTCTGTAGAACTGGAAGGAGTTCCAGCTATACAAACTACAGCTGATAATTTGATAGAACCAAAGGATTCAATAGTCCCCGACGAGCCTCAGCCTCTCCGCCGATCTGGTAGGGTTCCTCATCCGCCTGAGAGATACTTCGGTTTCTCGATGACAGTGGGAGCGAGGATTGTATCATGAGATGATGACCCAACTAGTTTCGAGCAGGCCATTAAGAGTGGGGACTCTGTAAGAATGGCTGGGTGCTGAGCAATCTGAGATGGAATCCATGTACACCAACAAAGTATGGACTTTGGATGCTATATCTGAAGGGTTAAATTCCCATCAGGAGCAAGTATATCTTGAGAAGATTACTTGGTATAGATGGAAAAGTTGAGACTTTCAAAGCTAGACTTGTAAAAGGTTTAAGTCATCGACCAGGCGTGGATAATGATAAAACCTTTTTCCAGTGCCTATGCTTAAGTCCATCCGGACCCTACTTGCCATTGCTACATACCATGACTACGATATCTGGTGGTTGGATGTTATGACTGCTTTTCTAAATATATATTTAGAAGAGAACGTCTATAAGTACACAGCCAGAGGGCTTCGTAAAGAGTGGGAGCAGTGGAAACGTGTGCAAGTTGCTTTACAGATTAAAGCAGGCATCGCGGAGTTGGAACATCTATTTTGATGTGGTAGTCAAAGTGTTTGACTTCATCAAAATGGTAGATGAACCCTGTATATACAAAAAGGTAGTAGAGAGTAAGGTGGTGATCCCCGTATTGTATGTGGACAACATACTCTTGATAGGAAAAGAGTTTCCTATGCTACGCTCGGTCAATCTCCTCTTATCACATGGATTCTCCATATAGGATCAAAGTGATACCTCCTAAATCCTAGGTTTTGGATCTATGAAATAGATCTAAATGGATATTAGGATTCTCACTAGGTGTAGTAAGATGGTATCAATGGATCCAGGGGAGAATCACTGGAAAGGTTCCAGAGTCATAAGGACGACTGAATGTCAGTCCCAGGCATTGTCTTTACCCTCAGTGGAGGGACGGTATGTTGGAAGAATTCCAAGCTAGATACCGTGGCAGACTAGACGATAAAGGCTGGTGACATCGCTATCAAAGATACTACCAAAGAGGCAGTTTGGGTGTATATTAGTTCATGAGATGAACTAGGTTCCTACCATTGTGTGACAATGGAGGTGTGGCTTTGGCCCAGGAACCCTGGTCCCATCAGTGACCCAGACATATTCTGAGGCAGTATCACCTGATCATGGAGATAGTTGATCTCCAGGGTGATCGAGGTTAGGAGAGTAGACTCAGAGGACAACATGGCGGATCCACTCACAAAGGCCTTTTCCCAGAGAGAGACTTATATAGGATGGTTGAGTATGTGATACTGCAACCACTGCTACAGATGGCCCTAGTGCAAGTGGGAGATTGTTAGTTATATGTTGGCCCTAGAGGCCATTACTGTACATGAGATGTATATTGTAGTGGATGCTGGGACATATATAGGTAGGACTTTCTTGCTCGACATGATAGTACGCTATCTGGTTGCTCTTTATCTTAACATGTATATTTGCAGTCTCTCTATTACATGTTGATAAAGCCCTAAGGATGTGTGCTCGACTTCCTGGACTATGATGTAGATCATAATAGTGGGGCCTGGGTAGTCCATGAGTACATCCTTCAATGTTCCTAGTCGTGGGAATATCGAGACGGGGCATCGATATTCCAGAGTAGACTAGCGTATATCTTCTCGACCCATGTGATGTGCGATGGATGTGTTAGTTATATGTATGCCCTAGAGGCCATTACTGTGCATTGGATGTGTATTGTAATGGATGCAGGGACATATATAGGTAGGACTTTCTTGCTCGACGTGATAGTACGCTATTTGGTTACTATTTATCTAAACATGTATACTTTTTGTCTCTCTATTACATGTTGATAAAGCCCTTAGGATGTGTACTCGACTTCCAGGACTATGATGTAGATCATACTAGTGGGGCCTGGGTAGTCCATGAGTACATCCTTCAATGTTCCTAGTCGTGGGAATATCGAGACTGGGCATCGATATTCCAGAGTAAACTAGCATATGTCTTCTCGACCCATGTGATGGGCGATGGATGATCCCATATCCATTGGTGTTTGACATCAGAGATGGTATGCGGGTGCTCAGTGGAGACTGGGTACACTAAACGGATTCACCGAGAACTCCCAGATATTATTATACCTCACGTCAGATGGCAGTTCTCTGGTGACACTGGTACAGCTTAGTCTGTTGACCCGAGATCGTCATAGAGTCTTGTGTGTCTCCTACTGTGCTTTGATTTCCACCCTACCACGGCTCTACTGAGTCGTGCAAACAGGTGGTTTTTGGGTACAGTCCCGATTCACATGGAGGCAATGAGCGATAGGAGGGGATTCGTCTCTCCCGGTATTGGGGGTTGATGTTGTGCTATGCTCGACTGGCCATAACAGGAAATCCCTATCCAGGGTTGCAGTGATCTACTAGTAAGTGTTATCAGTAGTTTCATACTATGTTATGGACCTTATATCGGCATGACTTATCAAGCTACTGGGGTCTGACGTTTACCACCCCTAGGCGAGATATGCGGTATATCAGACGAACAGACCGGACTATATGGTAAGTGTTACTGGTTGGATTCACAGGAGTGTGAGCGGGCTTGCTCGTCGATCCTTTGATCGCTCAATACCTGGGTGGCCGTTACGTTTAGCAGACCGCTTGTGGCTTGTGGGTGTTTGATATGATCATCACCTGCTACCGGCGTATTGACGAGTCTTTAGAGTCCTACACAGAGATTTCCTGGCTCAAGCGAAACGAAATAGGAGCGCATATGAAATATGTGCAGGACCGAGAATAATACCAGTATGTGATACTGTATTCTATTCTCTCGATATGTATCATGGGACGGTTATATGTGATATAGCCGGGTTACCGAATCAAATGTTGATTCGATACATTGGTACACTTGATATTAGTCGGTTATATGCAGTATGACCGGATCATTAAATCAAGTGTTGATTTAATGATTTAATGCATAATTATATATTTGATATATTACTTTGCATTAACTAGTACTGGTTCACTTAAGATGGATTTTCTCACTTGATGTGCACTTGTATATATGATATAGTTTTGTGCACTAGTTTGTATCATGTTTGATGATATATGCAAACTTGGGTGTGTGTATGCTTTTAACTATGATTAGGTTAATGGTTAGGGTTTGAATTATTTACTTTTTCATTTAGTTATTTATTCATTTTTGGCAAAATGAAATGGTGGCTAATTTTGTTTCTTTCCTTTAGCTTCATGAAGCTTCTTTAGATTATCTACCATTTTGTCTTTTGCCTAAACCTAACCATTCACCTAACCCTAGTTTATTCTATACACTTAACCATGGTTGCTATATGATAAGGTCACTTGATTTATTATAATTAATCAATTGATTTTAATATACTTATCATATTCTTTTTCTTCTTCTTCTTCTTCTTCAAGAAGAAAGAAGCTTGCTAGCTTCAATGGTGACTTGAGATAAAGAGTGAGAAATCCAATTCTAAAGTGAACCCACTTCCTATTTCTTCATCCTCTACCACTCGCCATGTAGTATAGGGTGTTTTCTTCACAAGTTTCACGACTTGGTGAAGTTGGAGCTTGATCTTGAGTTGCCTCGACGTAGATCATCTTTGGCATCGAAGTCGACGACCTAGCCCGATCATTTCTCCGACGAAACCATCGCCAGAGTCTATGATCCGATGATCGCAGCGGAGGGACGTCATCACGGAGCTATGGAGGTGGAGGACCGGATCTACAAAGGTTGTAGTCACTTTCCCTTTTAGTTAAAGTTGTTAACTTGTTTGCATCACCTTACCTCTAGTTAACGATCTAGAGTTAGGGTTTCTTTGGCACATGAAAATTTTGAATTGGCCATGTTTGATCACTTGTAGAACCTCATGGGTGTGCCTAGGAACCCTACAGTGGTATCAGAGCCTAGCTAGAGCCTTAGGCGATGAGTAGACGAAGTTAGAAATCCTATCGAACCCGAAACCCTAACTCAAAACCGCTCTCTAGACATTTTCTGGAATTTTGGATTTTTTCAAATTAAAAATATGCAGAAAAATCAGCTGGCTATTCTAAGAAATACTGTGCAAAACGAGCGGCTAACTCGATCAAACCGCCGCGGAACCGCGACACGAGCATGGCTCGTGCGGCGATTCCGCTGCCGTACGGCAACATCATTCATTTAATTTTGCACAGTAATTCCTATATTGTTGTGCTGAGTTTTCTGGGAATTTTTAAAATATACTCCAGAGTTGAGTTTTCTGGGTTGTATTGGGAGTTCATAGATTCGATCGGATTGTCTAATTTTGTCTGTGTGTTTTTCCGGGTAATTCAGAATATGCTAAAAAGTTCGACCGGATATAAATACCCACTTTTTCCCCTGCCAGGAAATTTCCAATTGTTGGATTTTTCCGTAGTTTAACGACGTTCTAAGTAGTGTAAGTAAAGCGATGGTCCCTCTAGAAGACAACAAAGCTTAACTCGATTATGTGACCGTCTTGAACTGCCCTTTGAACCTTAGGGTTTGGGGCAGTACGGCGTGCCACATGTGAGGCGTTGGCTTGACCCTTCTACGGCTGGACCGTTGGTACTGAGGCACGAAGTGAATATTGTTAAACTTATTTCATGTGTTGAGCTGTTTCGGGAAAACTTGGGTGTTCGATTGTTCGATCGGAAAGTATAACATTTTCTATTTTATCTGGAATGTGATACAATATTTGGAATCCACATGTAGTTATGAGATAACTGAATGAATGTTATAAACATAGCAGCTTAGTCTCACTTGATCGGTTGCCACGGAATTTTGATGTGATCAAAAGTCCGTCGCAATCACGTAGCGTACGCGGATACTCGCCGGATAAACTTAATAGACAGCTACACCCCATAGCCCCGACCAAGTGACTGTAGGAGAACCCCGTCGCCGAGAGCATCCGTTCGGGTGCTCGCGGCAGCGGTGTTCCGCCTTGGTGCACTTCGTCGAAGATATCGGGGGTGCGGCTGCCTACTAAAGTTTGCGACGAGCATTCAATCAGGATGTCGGGAATCTTGTTGAATTGCCCGACTAGATATTGAAAAGAGTTTTCGATAATGAGACTAAAATGCGGGGTTTATAATTGTTAGGCATGCGATGTCTAAGGAATTCATTTGTTTAGGCATGCGATGTCTAAAGAGGTTGCGGATTCCAACTGTTGTAGTTTTACACTTTCTTTTCTGTGACCGTAAGTGTAATATGTGATATCGCCGGTTTCGTTGCTATATGTCAACGACAATTGGGATGCGCATATTTACTTACGTTGATGACATGTGATATTATGTGTTGCTGGATATGTTATATTGGATCGTCGTGTTCGAATAGCCGGGTTTTTTTTATGTGAGATGAGTGTTTTCCATTTTCATTCATGTAAAAACTTGTATGTAGTATTCTTTTATTGGAGCACTTCCAGGTTGCGGAAGATGTCACCGTTGATGTATATTATTTACTTTTCCGCATTAGGATAGACCCAAGGAGGGGAGCACAAGTAACCGGGTTCTAGGGTCCAGTGGGAGATCATCTCGAGGAGTCGAGTCCGGGTTTCCTAATCCTAGAATTGGTAGGGTTGCTTGCCGTTCTCGTAGGGGTCTAGGGGTGTGGGATTGGCTATTCATCACGACCGTGGAATCCGTGTTTTATACTGGCTCGTATTGAAAACACGGACGTCCTAGTATATCCAATATTTCATATGATATTTTCTGCTGCGTCATCTGTGATTTGATCATGTGATTTGTTCAGATAGATATTATATATAGTATATATGATATATTATATAGACGTGGCTTATGTTTTACACCCGCGCTAGCCCTGCCTCGCTCTGGCGTTAGTTACCTAACCTAACGGTGCAGACGGGACATCGAGGCGAATGCGGATGGCATAAGCGTACGATATATTTATCTGTGATGTTTAAGTGGACTTAATTGATGGGACATTCATTAATGAGATTAATGAAAGAAAATAAACCTAAATGATGTTGTGGAATCGAATTTCAAAAATAAAACAGGTAGCTACAGTTCTTGCTTTGCACAGCGGTATATATGATATATCCAGCACCTTATTCGATGAGGAAAGGACCGAGATCCCTTCACCGGGAGTGACTCCTTTAGCAATAACTGGCAAATGCTGCACACTCGGTTTGTCTTTTGATTGCTTCTATAGTTTCTGCTTTGCACAGTGATATATATGATATATCCCGCACCTCATTCGATGAGGAAAGGGCCGACGATCCCTTCACCGGGAGTGACCCCTTTAGCAAAACTAGAAAAGCCTCAAAAACACTCCATTTAAAAACCATTTGATTCCGCAACGAGATCAAGTTCAAACCGTTAAAGGTTTTATTAAAAACCATCCGCAACCCTCCGTCATTTTAGGAAGTAGAGTACTTAGTATTCGTGCTGTGTTTGTTGACCATAGTCAAGGCACAGTGTACGGTAGCTAAGTGATATCTTCCTATACCGCATATGATGCGATTAGTCAGAACAGTCGCGTGACTTTGTTGACCTTAGTTAAGGGTCATGTGGGTGGGTCTAATTAATCATGAAATGACGGGTAGAACTTGACTAGTACTTATGATTTGTTGACCATAGTTAAGGTCATAAGTGCTAGGGGTAAAAATCTTTATCGGGAGTTTCAAGTGTTGAAATTTGCATTGAGATTGCATACCTTCTATGTGATAGTTGGATCCCGATACCCACTGCGAGTAATTGTTACTCCTGGGAGAGTTTTGCACTTTACAATTAGCCGATCAAGTAGGTGTCTAGAAAGGTGTCAACGGGGTTACGCCTCTGGGAAAACGAGGTTTACTGTAATTAGGTCCGTGCGAAAGCACGGGGAACCTCCCTCAAAGTACCGACACTGGCCTGGCTGAAAGATTGGCGAACTTGTAGAGTGTAATTAATCCCGGCTAGTCTTTCCTTTTAGGGTTTGAAGGAAGATTTGATAAAAACAGTGGGAGCCATCCTGATTAGATAAAATATATATAACCAATCTAATCTTGCAAGAGCGCACGCAGAGTGTTTTCTTCTCTCTCTCTCCAGGTAGCGACCACATCACGCCTTAATCAAGATAATAATATGGATGTATTGACCGAACCCGCTTGTTATACTGAGCTGGGGAACGTTGGTCCCGCTCCAACTTATAATTGTTATAAGACAGAGCAGGAAATAGGGGATTGCCAAAATTCCCGTGCCGCCCAAACGAAGAAAGTGCATGCTGATGCATCATCTTCGGGTGTGTTCATTATACAGAACTGTTTCTCAGTATTCTTTACGTCCTGGATATGAGATACCGGATCAGGATCCCACATATGTAATATATTACATGGGCTACAGATAGGTAGAGAACTGAGAACGGGTGATAAGTTTCATGAGACAGAAAACGGGGCAAGTGTTGCAGCCAAGTCTGTTGGTCACTGTCACCCTGTATTACCAATACATTGATTCTGAACGAATGTTATTAGATACCGAACCTGATATACAAAATCATATCAGTCTCTTTATTAGTAAAGAAAGGATATAATTTTGTATTGTTGGATAATGTTTTGAACATTTCCTACATCAAAAGTTGATCGGTTCAGGCACGTTATCTAAAAGCATTGACGTTCTAAATCAAACTACACTTCCTAGTATACAGAACACACACAAGAAGAAGAGTTCAGAAATGAACGAATCTTTCTTGAGGCATTGTAGACTAGGTCATATCAATGCCACCCGACTGGCTGAAGTTACATTTAGATGCATATTTAAATTAGTTTGAATTTACATCTTGTGAAACTTGCCTGTCATGTCACAAAGATTAGATGACCATAGCTCTGTTTATTGGAAACAGAGAAAGAGTTAGTAAACTCTTGGGACTGATACATGATGATGTATGTAAGGTCCCCTGTCTACACATGCCAGGACCGGTTCTTTGTACTTCACTACATTCTCTGATGATCTCTCAAGATTCAGTCATATGTTCCTGTTGAAACATAAGTCCGAACCTTTTGAGATATTCACAGAATATAAGTTAGAAGTAGAGAACCAAGATACGGGTATAAGTATTATGTCCTTTGATGTGATCGAGAAGGAGAATACTTGAGCACGGAAATCCTGGACTATTCTAAAGGAGAATGAGATTCTCTCTCAGCATTACTCCTCCGTATACACCACTGCACAACGGTGTATCAGGGCGGAGCAATCGCACCATATTAGATATGGTGTGCTCTATGATGAGTACTACCTATTTCCTTTTGGGGTTGTGCACTTGAGAAGCTGCATACCTATTGAATTAGGTTCGAATCAGAAGATATGGTATGAGAAGAGCCTATCTCTTAAGTAAGTTAAGATTTAGGATTGTCCGGCCTATGTCTAAAGCAAAATCCGGACAAGATCGAGGCAAGGTCAGTTCTGTAGAATTGGAAAGGTTCCAGCTATATAAAACTGCAGCTGATGATTTGACAGAACCAAAGGATTCAATAGTTCCCGATGAACCTCAGCCTCTCCGCTGATCTGGTAGGGTTCCTCATCCGCCTGAGAGATACCTCGGTTTCTTGATGACAGTGGGAGCGAGGAATGCATCATGAGATGATGACCCAACTAGTTTCGAGCAGGCCATCGAGAGTAGGGACTCTGTAAGAATGGCTGGAGGATGTTTAGTGATCTGAGATGGAATTCATGTACACCAACAAAGTATGGACTTTGGTTGCTATATCTGAAGGGTTAAATCCCCGTCAGGAGCAATTATATCTTGAGAAGATTACTTGGTATAGATGGAAAAGTTGAGACTTTCAAAGCTAGACTTGTTAAAGGTTTTCGCCATCAACCAAGCATGGATAATGATGAAACCTTTTCCAGGGACTATGCTTAAGTCCATCCAGATCCTACTTACCATTGCTACATACCATGACTGCGATATATAGTGGTTGGGTGCCATGACTATTTTTCTAAATAATGATTTAGAAGAGAATGTCTATAAGAACACAGCCAGAAGGCTTCGTAAACAGTGGGAGCAGCGGAAATGTGTGCAAGTTGCTTTACAGGATAAAGCAGGCATCGCGGAGTTGGAACATCTGTTTTGATGTGGTAGTCAAAGAGTTTGACTTCATCAAAATGGTAGATGAACCTTGTATGTACAAAAGGGTAGTATGGAGTATGGTAATAATCCTCGTAGAGTACGTGGATGACATACTCTTGATAGGAAAGGAGTTTCCTATGCTATGATCGGTCGATCTCCTCTTATCACATGGATTCTCCAAATAGGATACAGGTGAATCGCTGGAAAGGTTCCAGGGTGATAAGGACGACTGAATGTCAGTCGCAGGCATTGTCTTTACCCTCAGTAGAGGGACGATATGTTGGAAGAGTTCCAAGCTAGATACCGTGGCAAACTAGACGATAAAGGCTGGTAACATCGCTATTAAAGATACTACCAAAGAGGCAGTTTGGGTGTATATTGGTTCATGAGATGAACTAGGTTCCCACCATTGTGTGACAATGGAAGTATGGCTTTGGCCCAGGAACCCTGGTCCCATTAGTGACCCACATATATTCTGAGGCAGCATCACCTGATCATGGAGATAGTTGATCTCCAGGGTGATCGAGGTTAGGAGAGTAGACTCAGAGGACAACACGGCGGATCCACTCACAAAGGCTTTTTCCCAGAGAGAGACTTATATGGGATGGTTGAGTATGTGATACTGCAACTACTGCTACAGATGGCCTTAGTGCAAGTGGGAGATTGTTAGTTATATGTATGCCCTAGAGGCTATTACTGTGCATTGGATGTATATTGTAATGGATGCTGGGACATATATAGGTAGGACTTTCTTGCTCGACATGATAATACGCTATCTGGTTGCTCTTTATCTTAACATGTATACTTGCAGTCTCTCTGTTACATGTTGATAAAGCCCTTAGGATGTGTACTCGACTTCCAGGACTATGATGTAGATCATACTAGTGGGGCCTGGGTAGTCCATGAGTACATCCTTCAATGTTCCTAGTCGTGGGAATATCGAGACGGAGCATCGATATTCCAGAGTAGACTACCGTATGTCTTCTCGACCCATGTGATGGGCGATGGATGATCCCATATCCATTGGTGTTTGACATCAGAGATGGTATGCGGGTGCTCAGTGGAGACTGGGTACACTGAACGGACTCGCCGAGAACTCCCAGATGGTATTATACCTCACGTCAGATGGCAGTTCTCTGGTGACACTGGTACAGCTTAGTCTGTTGACCCAAGATCGTCATAGAGTCTTATGTGTCTCCCACTGTGCTTTGATTTCCACCCTACCACGGCTCTACTGAGTCGTGCAAACAGGTGGTTTTTGGTTACAGTCCCGATTCACATGGAGGCAATGAGCGATATGAGTGGATTCGTCTCTCCCGGTATTGGGGGTTGATGTTGTGCTATGCTCGACTGGCCATAACAGGAAATCGCTGTCCAGGGTTGCAGTGATCTACTGGTAAGTGTTATCAGTAGTTTCATGCTATGTTATGGACCTTATATCGGAATGACTTATCAAGCTACTGGGGTCTGACGTTTACCACCCCTAGGCGAGATATGCGGCATATCAGACGAACAGACCGGACTGTACGGTAAGTGTTACTGGTTGGATTCACAGGAGTGTGAGCGGGCTTGCTCGTCGATCTTCTGATCGCTCAATACCCGGGTGGCCATTACGTTTAGCAGACCGCTTGCGGCTTGTGGGTGTTTGATACGATCATCACCTGCTGCCGGCGTATTGACGAGTCTTTAGTGTCCTACACAGAGGATTCCTGGCTCAAGAGAAATGAAATAGGAGCGCATATGAGATATGTGCAGGACCGAGAATAATACCAGTATGTGATACTGTATTCTATTCTCGCGATATGTATCATGGGACGGTTATATGTGATATATCCGGGTTACCGAATCAAATGTTGATTCGATACATTGATACACTTGATATTAGTCGGTTATATGCAGTATGACCGGATCATTAAATCAAGTGTTGATTTAATGATTTAATGCATAATTATATATTTGATATATTACTTTGCATTAACTAGTACTGGTTCACTTAAGATGGATTTTCTCACTTGATGTGCACATTGTATATATGATATAGTTTTGTGCACTAGTTTGTATCATGTATGATGATACATGCAAACTTGGGTGTGTGTATGCTTTTAACTATGATTAGGTTAATGGTTAGGGTTTGATTTATTTACTTATTCATTTATTTATTCATTCATTTTTGGCAAAATGAAATGGTGGCTAATTTTGTTTCTTTCCTTTAGCTTCATGAAGCTTCTTTAGATTATCTACCATTTTGTCTTTTGCCTAAACCTAACCATTCACCTAACCTTAGTTTATTCTCTACACTTAACCATGGTTGCTATATGATAAGGTCACTTGATTTATTATAATTAATCAATTGATTTTAATATACTTATCATATTCTTTTTCTTCTTCTTCTTCTTCAAGAAGAAAGAAGCTTGCTAGCTTCAATGGTGACTTGAGATAAAGAGTGAGAAATCCAATTCTAAAGTGAACCCACTTCCTATTTCTTCATCCTCTACCACTTGCCATGTAGTATAGGGTATTTTCTTCACATGTTTCATGACTTGGTGAAGTTGGAGCTTGATCTTGAGTTGCCTCGACGTAGATCATCTTCGGCATCGAAGTCGACGACCTAGCCCGATCATTTCTCCGACGAAACCATCGCCAAAGTCCGGGATCCGATGATCGCAGCGGAGGGACGTCATCGCGTAGCTATGGAGGTGGAGGACCGGATCTACAAAGGTTGTAGTCACTTTCCCGTTTAGTTAAAGTTGTTAACTTGTTTGCATCGCCTTATCTCTAGTTAACGATATAGCGTTAGGGTTTCTTTGGCACATGAAAATTTTGAATTGGCCATGTTTGATCACTTGTAGAACATCATGGGTATGCCTAGGAACCCTACAGGATGATCCCTTATCCATTGGTGTTTGACATCAAAGACGGTATGCGGGTGCTCAGTGGAGACTGGGTATACTGAATGGACTCGCCGAGAACACCCAGATGGTATTATACCTTACATCAGATGGCAGTTTTCTGGTGACACTGGTACAGCTTAGTCTGTTGACCCGAGATCATCATAGAGTCTTGTGTGTCTCTCACTGTGATTTGATTTCCACCCTACCACGGCTCTACTGAGTCATGCAAACAGGTGGTTTTTGGGTACAGTCCCGATTTACATGGAGGCAATGAGCGATAGGAGGGGATTCGTCTCTCCCGGTATTGGGGGTTGATGTTGCGCTATGCTCGACTGGCCATAACTGGAAATCCCTGGCTAGGGTTGCACTGATTTACTGGTAAGTGTTATCAGTAGTTTCGTGCTTGTTATGGACCTTACATCGGCATGACTTATCGAGCTACTGGGGTCTGACGTTTACCACCCCTAGGCGAGATATGCGACATATCAGACGAACAGACCAGACTGTACGGTAAGTGTTACTGGTTGGATACGCAGGAGTGTAAGTGGGCTTGCTCGTTGATCTTCTGATCGCTCAATACCCGGGTGGCCGTTACGTTTAGCAGACCGCTTGCGGCTTGTGGGTGTTTGATATGATCATCACCTACTGCCGGCGTATTGACGAGTCTTTAGAGTCCTACACAGGGGTTTCCTGGCTCAAGTGAAACGAAATAGGAGCGTATATGAGATATGTGCGGGACCGAGAATAATAACAGTATGTGATACTGTATTCTATTCTCGCGATTTGTATCATTGGACGGTTATATGAGATATAGCCGGGTTACCGAATCAAGTGTTGATTCGATACATTGATACCTTGATATTAGTCGGTTATATGCGATATGACCGGATCATTAAAACAAGTATTGATTTAATGATTTAATGTATAATTATATATTTGATATATTACTTTACATTAACTAGTATTTATTCATTTAAGATTGATTTTCTCACTTGATGTGCACAAGTTGTATATATGATATATGTTTGTGCACTAGTTTGTATCATGTTTGATGATACATGCAAACATGGGTGGGGGTGTGACATACACCATGTTAATTATAATTTAGGTTTTTGTTTATCTTAATTATTCAAAATGGTGGATTCTTTTGTCAAGACTTGAAGCTTCATGAAGCTTGTAACAGTCCACTCATTTTGTCTAGTTTAAGATATTCATTAACCAAACCATTATAATTAACTATGGTTTAGTCTCTACATAGGTTTACTTACCCATGGTTGCATCATGATAGACTTCACTTGATTATTCATTTTTTATTATTCATTATTCTCTTCTTCTTCTTCATCTTCTTCAAGTGAAGAAAACCTTGCTAGAAATTTTCAAGTGAAGATTTAGAGTGAGAAATCCAAATCCAAAGTGAACCCACTTCTTATTTCTTCATCCTCTACCACTTTCCATGTAGTTTAGGGTGTTCTCTTCACAAAGTTCATGACCAAGTGAAGATGGAGCTTGAGTTTGAGTCTCCCCGACGTAGATCATCTTCGGCCTCGAAGTCAACGACCTAGCCCGCTCATTTCTCCGATGAAACCAACGCTAGGGTCCGGGATCCCCATGATCGCTGCGAAGGGATGTCATCACGGAGCTTTAGAAGTGAAGGACCAGATCTACAAAGGTTGTATTCCCATTCACTTAGTAGAAAAGTAGTTTGCTTGCTTATAGTTTCGCCTTACCTCTAGTAAACGATCAAGACTAGGGTTCTTCGGCACATAAAAATTTGAATTGGGCATGGTTGATGCCTTGTGGAACCTCTTAAGTGTGCCTAGGAATCCTACACAAACCATCTCCCCAACTGGGATGAGAAGCGTACACACTAGTCTACTACGGAGTATTGATGCCCTGTCTCGATAATCCTACGACTAGGGACCTGGAAAAGGATGTTCTTGTAGACTACCCATCCCCCACTAGTGTGACTGCCATCACAACGCTGGTAGTCAAGCAAGATCCTAAGAGCTCTATCAATACGTATACTCATATATTAAGATAGATAAAACCAAGTAGCATACTACCATCTTTAGCAAGACTGTTATATAACTGTGAGTATCCCAAGCTTCCATTAAGTAATATACAAGCTAGTATGATACAATAATGGCCCCTAGGGCATATACACTAACAGATTGATGGAGTAGGTAGCTTGAGTAGAGTGACGTACCGTATGTATATTCCGCGGCATATTTACGATACGATACTCCACTTAAGAAACCTTAGGATGTACATATTTTGAGATCTGTGATTCTCTTCGTTTCCATGATCATACTCTCACTGATTCCGTTCCTCCTTATGATCATTTAGCCATTCTGGATCTGTTGATTCCTTTCACGCCTTTGATCTGTTTTCATCGGTACCCGCTTTAGGTTCTTGTTACCATGGTTTGAGCGCAGATTGAGCTGCTGCTAGTGATGCGGTTAGGGTGAGCTCGTCGTGGACGAGGACTGATCGTTGTGTTTTCTGGTGACATGGGAACGTCTCGGTATAGTGTTGTGTTGTGACCTCTGGTTGAGGCGAGTGTTTGGTTTTGCACCGGATGATCGGGCCATTGATAGAGACTGCCTGTTGTGAGAGGACTGTTGATGTACAGTCTACCTCAGAGATTGTGATGTCGTCTACCGTGCAGACAAATGACCCAGCTGTTGCTGAGATTGATAAGATATCGCCTCCAGACTTTACAAGCTGAGATCGCTGGAGTTTTCAGGCAGAGATACGACAGATGATAGCTAGACTATCTTGAGTTGAGAGACGAAGGATATTCATATGTCGTCTAGGCGAAGTTAAAAAGTTCGAAAGATTGTCAGAAGACCCATTTTCCAAGTTTAATGTATTCGGAGGAACATGCAAGTAATTCTGTGGACCCTCTAGAAGAATGAAACGCTAACTCGACATGATGGCCATGGAACAACTTTTGAACCTTAGGGTTTGCGGCAGTTTAGCGGTGCCATCAGTGAGGCTTGGGTTTGCCCTTCTACGGCTGCCCCATGGGTACTGTGGAATGTACTGGATATTATTAAACCGTGCTCAGGTGTTGAGCCCTCGGGAAAATATAGGACATTGATGAACCGATCGAAAAGTTTAACGTCGTCCGGATACCATGTGATAGGAGACCAGTAAGCTTACCAGCTTCGGATAGAGGACCTCACCCAGATATGTTGTGAGTTGATCGAGAACAGACGAGTATAGAGTATTCCTCCGATGGTTAGGATGAGTTCCCGAGGCCGTGTTCGGCTAGATATCTTCTACAGAGTGATGAAGATACCGAGTTCGTGATTTCGAGTCCGTGTGAGAGACTCCGGATTGACTGTAGCCGAGAACAATTGCAGTACGCAAATAGCATGACGTGATGTCGAAGTGGACGATGATACAGACGAGTGGAACAAGTGGTTCGTGCGAGATGCTGACGAGCTGTTGTTACTCCCCGTTGAGATCAGAGATCTGATATGCGTACAGAGGCATTGGGATACGGCCAGTTCCCGAGGAAAAGTTGTGCTGAGAACGCAGATGTCCAGAAGATGAGAAAAGATTATGCGAGAGTACCAGCCTCCGTATAGTTCGGCATAGGCGAGCTCGGAACAGACCCTGAGCAGATTCCTTCCAGGACACTGCTGCAATAAGGTTTACACCGAGGATCATACGTGTCACGAGTATTCAGAGGGCCAGGGGCCGACGTTAGTGACGTGCTGCTTTACGAGTGGTCATGATAATTAGCCAAGAGATGACCAAAGATGTGCCAGAGCGGAATCGTTTCCGTTAGCACACTTGACCGAGCCGATGAGCCGATGGATTGCGAGATTGGTAATCCGAAGAGAAATGAAGACCCGGATACAGAGGACGCCAGACAGTGAGCAGGAGGCAAGCGGATGTTCTTGCTCTGCCAGTTTTGGGCGCACCGACATCTATCGACATTGTAGGAGGTATACCTCAACGGTATTTGTTGCGATTTGCGTTTGTGATCCGAGTATCATGCTTATATCGCTTGGATTTGAGTTTTGATGATTGAGTTTCATGATATTGTTTTCTTGCACCATGGCTGCACCTACTGGGTATTTACTTTTGTGCATAGTTATTGCACTTGATATATTTTATACACCGTTGTGCTGATTTGCGATTTGTGCATATCTATTGCACTTGATGTCGATTTTGTGCCTTGGCTGCACGTGTTTATGATTTCGTGGATTTCATACAGTTGATTTGATTTTGTGCATGTGGTACACACTCGATTGATTTTTGCACTCGGTATGGCTCGTATATGCTTGCAGTGCATTGATACGTGTTTTGTGCACGCAGTTGCATGCGTTTATGATTTTTATACACCTTGGTACACTCGGTGATACTTTTATACGCATTTGAGTTATTGATGGGTTTTCGTGCACTAGTTGCACCGGATTTTTGTTTTGTGCATTTGTTGCACCAGATTCGTATTTCGTGCATTCGTTGCATTAGATTTGCATTTCATGCGTTTGTTGCACCAGGTGGGTATTTCGTGCATTGGTTGCATTAGATTTATACTCCGTGCCTTGGTTGCACCCGATTTATGTCTTTGAGAATTTGCGTTATCGGATTACGTTTTTCGTGCACGTTGGCACTTGCTGTTTGTTTTCGTGCATGCTACTGCACTAGATGCTTTTTACGAACCTGACGCGCTTGGATTGGATTTTTACGCATATTCGACGCTCGATATAAGATTTTTATTCATGCATGATGGATACACTCGATTTGGATTTTCACGCATGTTGGGCGCATGATATGAGATGTGATTTTGTGCACACCGGATTCACTCGATTGGTATTTTCATTCGTGCATGATAGTTGCACTGGATTGAGATTTTCGTGCACTATAGATGCACTTGATATTATTGTCGTGCACACCCGTTGAACTCGACAGATGCTTTCATGCACACCCGTTGCACTTAGTTTGGTTCTGTGCACATTCGTAGCACTTGTATTTGGATTTGATTTCCATGCGCACCAGACGCACGTGATTATTGGATACGCCTTTTGAGGCTGATTTTGCTCTTGAGCACCTTGTTTTCATGATGGGCACTATATTATGAAGTAGCCGAACAGGACTGATCTGAGGACAGTACTTGAGTACTTTGCATGCATTTAAAAAGTTTAACAAGAGGTTTTCAAAAAGGAGTTATAGTCTCGCTATTCTTACGTGTCCGTGAGCGAGACGAACGTTAAAAGGGAAAACCATTTGGGATATTTTAGAAACGGAGGAACGCATATTTAGCAAAACATATACGAACATATATTTATTACTTTACAAATGAGCGTCCGCCCCTCGTACCGTGAGTTACGCATCACACGGCGATTCAGAAAAGATTTTTGGCATGTGTTTTATTTAGTTTTAAAATTTCTCTGAGGATGCGTACTATACACGTATTATAGTATTTGACTAGTGCATATTGGATTTCAGTAGTGGATTTCGAGATCTTTATCTCCATTGTAACTCCGAGGATATGCATGCAAACCCGATGATTTGCTTGACGCTTGACGGAGTTCGATTTTGAGTTTTGTACTCGTTTTCATGCGCACTTGACGCGCTGTGTTGTTTCCATATCTTCCGTGATTTTGGAACCTCGTTGATCTGAGTTGGTTATTGAAATGTTTTAGCATTGGGGGTTTAAATTTAAATTCGGGGCCGAATTTATTTAAGGGGGGAAGATTGTAACATTTCAGAAAATATAAAATATTATTTTTAGAATATAATATTAAAATAATATATTTCCCGAAAACTGCCCAATTTGCGAAAGTTGGGGTTGTCGAAAAAGGATATAAATATATACCTATAATGGTGAAATAATTGGAGATTTAAAATGATTTATTCATTTAAAAAGATATTTATTGGATTTGGCATTTTTATAATTAATTACATGAAAGTTTAAAATTAAACACGATTAGTGCACTGCTAATCGCGATTAAACCAAATCCGTGTTTCTACACTTTTCCATGGTTAGCGCAACATGACATGTTTCATTTGGTTACATGTTTCCCTTGTGTTGTTTTAGTTATGGTTGGTTTTAATTGTGAGAAAAGAAAAGAAAAGGGAAAAAGGTGGCATGATGACTTGAGGAGAGAGAGTGGGGACACACTCATAGCATGGGAGCATGCCATGAGAGAGCGTGAGAGTGAGAAAGAGTGAGAGAGGGAGAGGGCTGCCCCATTCTCCCCCCCCTCCCCCCCCGTTTTTTCTTCTCCTTCTTCATCTTCAAAATCCATCCTCTACCCCCATTGATCATCTCCAAAACCTCACCAAAACCCTATACCCCTTTCACAAAAGTTGATCCCCTCCTCACCTTCATCACATTGGACCAAGAAAAGTTAGATTTCGGAGAGTTTGGACTTCTAGGGTTTTGCTTGGTTGCATCCATGAGGTATAATCCCTTTCAATTAGTTTAGTTTTTAGTTCTTTATATTCTAGTGTAGTTTAGAGTTTGTTTAAGTGTCTTTTTGATGAACTTAGAAGTTCCAAGTTAGGGTTTAGTGGGAAACTTGACTTGAGATTAGTAAATTGAAGTGTTGTGAGTGTTTATAAGACCTTAGTGTCTACTTTACTGGCCAATACCTGGATTTGAAAACAAAACACGAACTTAGAATTTTCCCGACATCGAATAATTGACAGTTTGTGATAGTATTATGGAATCTGGTATCACCCGAGAGCTTCAAAAATCAAGTTGCCATTACAGAGATACGTGCAGGCACTCAAGAACCTACCCTAGAAACCTGAGACCCCCACCCCATTTTCTGGCCGCAAATAAAATCCCCCATGCCACAAATTGCGGCCTGGTCATGGTGAAAATGTGTGATGCTTGGTCCATAGCTCCTATATCTGATAATTAGACCTCCTATATATGCAAAATGTTCTAGTTTGTCCTAGGGTGAAATCTGGGAGTGGTTTTCCTAGGTTTCTGTTTTCGTGTTTTGTGATTTATGAATTTGGGATTCGAGATATGATTTTGTTTTGGGTCGTTGGATGTTTTTACGTCAACGACGAGGGTTGTTTGGTTGTTTTTGTATGCGTAAGATATAGGTTCTAACCTATGAGTGCACCGCGTGCCGTGTTGGATTTCGGAACTTGATGTTAATAGCATTTGCGATATGTGTTGATTGTAGGTACCTTCGTGTAGGGTTCCTATGAACGACAACAAGGTTTCGGGAGGCATCGTCCATGCCATTTTCAAAATTTTGCCGTTTTAAAGAACCATAAATTAGAATCGTTAGCTAGAGAATCATACGATACTAAAGTAAACTACTTTATTTCTAAGTGAAAACGGAATACAACCTTTGTAGACCGGTCCTCCACTTCAATAGCTCCTTATAGTAGTCCCTTCACTGCGATGAAGTGATCTTGCGGACTCTTGAATGGCTCCATAAGAAGAAAGCAACGATCTTGCTTGAAGTCTTCGAGGCCGGAGATGATCTACGTCGAGAAGACACTAACCAAAGCTACCCTCTTCACTAATGTAGGATTAGTGAAGCAAACACCCTATACTAAAGTGCTAATCTAGTAGAGGATGATGAAGTAGGATTTTTGCTCATTTTGGATTTCTTTTTCTCACTATTATTTCTCACTTTTACAAAACCTAGAGAGCTCTTGAGTTTTGAGGAAGAAGATCAAGAGAGATAATGTTGTTTGAGTGAATGGCAACCATGAGCGAGAAAATATCTAATATTACTCATGTAGAGACTTAACCATGAGTTAAGATAATGGTTGGGTTAACAAATATCCAGTGTAAGACAAAACTAGTGGACTAAGTCAATGGGTCTCAAAGTTTCATGAAGTTGCATGCCATGTGACAAATTTCCAACTAATAATTGAATTACCATAAAGAAATAAACCCTACATTATCTTTATCATGGTGTAAGTCTCATACACCCATATTGCATGTATCATCAACCATGACACATAATAAAACACAATTAATATATATCATATATATATTAAGTGTGCACATGTGAGAAAAATAAATGCTTAAGTGAGCTGATACTAGTTAATGTAAATTAAAATATCAAATATATAATTATACATTAAATCATTAAATCAACACTTGATTTAATAATCCGGTTATATCTCATATGACCGACTAATATTATTTGTATCAACTTATCGAATCAACACTTGATTTGATAACCCGGCTATATCACATATAACCGACCGATACAGTATCGCCTTATCGAATCAACATTTGATTCAATAACCCGGCTATATCTCATATAACCGACTGATACAGTATCGACTTATCGAATCAACACTTGATTTGATAACCTGGCTATATCTCATATAACTGATCGATACATTATATCACGAGAATAGAATACGGTATCAGATAAAGACTCGTCAATACGCCGGCAGTAGGTGATGATCACATCAAGCACCCACAAGCCGTCAGCTGTACTAGCTGGACGTAACGGCTACCTGGGTATTGAACGACCAGAAGATCAGCAAGCAAGCCCGCTCCAACTCCTGCAAAAGACTTTCAGTAACACTACCGTACAGTCCGGTCTCATCGTCTGATATGTCGCATATCCAGTATAGGGGTGGTAACCGTCAGACCCCAATAACCGATAAGTCGTGCCGATGTGAGGCTCACAACGGGTCGAGAAACTGCTGATAACTCTTATCCGTAAATCTCCGTAGCAGCCCTGGCCAGGGACTTCCTGTTATGGCCAATTGAGCACAGCGCAACATCAACCCCCAATACTGAGAGAGACGAATCCCTTCCTATCGCTCATTGCCTCCATGTGATTTGGGATTGTACCCAAAAGCTACCGTTTTGCACGTTCTCATGAACGTGGTAAGGTGGAAATCAAAGTACAGTGGGAATCACACAAGACTCTATGACGATCTCGGGTCTACATACTAACCTGTACCAGTGTCACCAGAGAACTGCTATCTGACGATAGGTATAATACCAACTAGGAGTTTTCGGCGAGTCCGTTCAGTGTACCCAGTCTCCACTGAGCACCCGCATACCATCTTTGATGTCAAACACCAATGGATGTGGGATCATCCATCGCCCATCATATGGGTCAAGATGCGTATACGCTAGTCTACTCCGGAATATCGATGCCCTGTCTCGATACACCCTTGACTAGGAACAATTATAGGGTGTACTTGTGGACTACCATTGGCTCCCACTAGTATGATCTCCATCATAGTCATGGTAGTCAAGTACACAATCTAAGGGCTTTATCAACATATGAGAGCAAGACAGCATCACATATACAAGTCAACATGTTAAGATAAAGAGCAACCAGATAGCATACTATCATGTCGAGCAAGAAAGTCCTCTCTATATATATCCAAGCATCCACTATAATATACATCACATGTACAATAATGACCTCTAGGGCATACATATAACTAACAATCTCCCACTTGCACTAAGGCCAGTTGTTGTAGTATCTTATACCCAACATCCCGAAAAGTCTCTCAAATTGTATCTGGGGAATAGCCTTCGTGAGTGGATCCGCTGTGTTGTCCTTCGTGTCAACTCTCCTGACCTCGATCTCCCGGCGATCAACTATCTCCCGTATCAGGTGATACCGCCTCAGAATATGCCTGGATCACTGATGGGACCTGGGTTCCTTAGCCAAAGCCACCGCTCCATTGTTTTCACAATACAAAGGTATTGGATACTCAATGGATGGAACCACTCCAAGTTCAGTTATGAACTTCTTCATCCAGATAGCCTCTTTGCCAGCATCGTTGGCAGCGATGTATTCAGCCTCCATCGTCGATTCTGCCACGGTTTCCTGTTTGGAACTCTTCCAACAAACCGCCCATCCATTGAGGGTAAATACAAATCCCGAGTGCGACTTAGAGTCATCCATATCACTCCGGAAGCTCGAATCGGTAAAGGACTCCACTTGGAGTTCTCCATTACCATACACCAAGAACATCTCTTTAGTCCTTCTCAAGTACTTAAGAATGTTTTTCACAGCTGTTCAGTGACTCTCTTGGATCTTCTTGATACCTAATCACTACACTTAGTGAGTATGCTACATTGGGTCTGGTACATATCATCGCATACATGATAGAGCCTACTGCCGAAGCATAGGGTATCCCTTGCATGCGAGCTCTCTCCAAATCAGTCTTGGGAGACATCTCTTTGGAGAGAGTGAGTCCTGAGATCATAGGTAAAAACCCACGCTTGGATTCTTCCATACTAAACCTCTTTAGTATGGTGTCAATGTACCTGGATTGGGATAATCCCAGTATCCGTTTAGATCTATCTCTATAGATCTTAATCCCTAAGATGTAGGAGGCATCCCTAAGATCTTTCATTGAGAATCTTTGTGATAAGAAGAGCTTGACTGAGTGCAGCATAGGAACATCATTTCCTATCAAGAGTATGTCATCCACGTACAATACGGGGAAGACAACCCTACTCTCTGCCACCTTCTTGTATATGCAAGGTTCATCTATATTTTTGATGAAGTCAAACTCTTTGACTACCTCATCAAAACAGATGTTCCAACTCCGCGATACCTGCTTTAACCCGTAAATGGATTTAATGTAACATTTCAGAAAAATAAAATATTATTTTTGGGAATTTATAAAAATTAAATAATAAATATTATGAATATTTTAATGGTACGGTATAATTAAATACCGATAAATTGGGAAATATTTGAAAATTATAGGAATTACTGGAATGAGGGAGTTTTATATGATTTAAGAAAATTATAAATTCTTTACGATTAATTATATTCCATTTTAATGCTAATCGCGATTAAATATCACTAATCGTGCATTAAGCTTGTTTTGTGCATGTGACATGCACCAAATCATTTTTCACATTGTTACATTTTTCCTACCATGGCTTTTCCTTATTTTTTTTCTCATGCATGGATTTTAAATGAAAAGAAAAGAAAAGAAAAGAAAAAGAAAAGGAAAAATAGTAAAGAATGGGGTATGGGCAAGAGAGAGAAGAGAGGGTGAGGGGTTGTGTTGACTTAGTCATTTGTTTCCCCTCTTCATTTTCTTCAGCATTCCTCTCTTCTCCTCAAACATGGCTGCCCTCCATCTCCTCCCTCCTCTATCTCCTCATAACACATCAAAAAACCCATCAAAACATCATCACCCTTTCATTAACAATGTGTACAAGATCATTACAAGCATTTTGGACCAAGACAGATTGAATTTTGAAGACTTGGGGCAACTCAAGAAAATTCTTGAGTTTCCAAATGAGGTACTTTCTTCACCATTAGTATAGTTTTTCATTCACATTAGTGTCCATGCTTGTTTAGAAGTGATATAGTGATGTTAGAAAATTCCAGGTTAGGGTTTTGAGGGATTCTTGAATTGAGATAGTGTAATTGAGTTAGTAGTCACCTTAAACCCCCCTTCAGTGATAGTATATTGGACCTAAACCTGAGACTTAACCCCAAATGCGAACTTTGAAATTCTGCCGATATTAGATTTTGTGGAAATTGTGATTTTATTGAAATCTGCTATGACCCGGGTGACCTGAAAATTATTTAGCAAACACAGTGAGACAAGCAGGCAACATAGAAGCATTACCCAAGACCCGTGACCCTACCCCTTCCTAATGGCCGCAAATTTAATGTTCCTGGCCGTAATTTGCGGCCAGGGTGTGGTGAAATGTATCTGTGTTTGGTCCATGACTTCATCTCCAGTAAAATAGACCCTCCATGTAAGCAAAATTGGCTAATTTCACCTATGGTAAAATCTAGGGCAACATTTCAAAATTTCTGATTCCGTTTTGCGGCTTTTAATGAATTGGAATTTGGTATTTGTGTTTTATCTCGATCACTTGATGTTTGCACGTCAATCTCGAGGGTTGTTTAGTCATTCTTGCATGTGTAGACCCTAGGTTTAAACCTATGTATGATACGCGTGCCGTTTTGGTTTTCGTGTGCGATTTTGGTTTACGATACTATGTGTGATATGTAGGTACCCCCACGCAGACTCGGATGATGAAGAAGAGGATGGCGACATCGACTTCGGTAAGCGAGAATAAAAGTGAGCAGATATATATCTACGGGGGAAGTCGGGTGGATGGCGTATAGCACCCCCGCAGTGACGTAGGGTAAAATACGAATATATATTATATTATATATAAAGATGTGTGTTGTGAGACTATGATTATCAAGATAGGTTTATGTGTTCATAGGTTAGTTTAGTGTAATTAGAAGTAACTTAGTTTAGCTTCTTAGCCGCGAACCCCTAGATTAAAGATTTGCATACACGCGCGCGCACACACACACTCGCATACATTTTACTTTCTTGTGCGTATATGGGGATATAGATATTTATATATATATATATATATACATACATATATATTTGTGAGTATGTATATATATATATATATATATATATATATATATATATGTATGTATGTATACATATACATGGATAATGAGGACAGTATATGGTACTTGGAGATGAGTTGATGCGATTGGGCATGATGCCACGAGATCGATGATGTGACTTGGTTCGTATTATGAGATACGACCTGATATTTTAGCGGATCATTTAGCGACGTGTTTTCATACACACACAAATATATGTTGATGGTATCAGTATGCATTAGACTTTAGATCAGTACTCTTATTTCAGATATGATGATGATGATGATGATGATACCAGATAAATAATGAGATAAATATGATATTTGACCAGTACCCAAATTTTGGATGCCGTACGATAGATTTACCATACGAGCTATATATTGATGATAGATCCGCACACTTGACTCAAGGATGTCATATTATATATAGTGTATTGTATGTGATACTATTGAGGTGGGATCACCGACTACTATATATATGTATATATATATATATATATATATATATATATCTACTCAGACTAAGATGGTTTTCCTTACCCTTTCTATTAGTCTGTTAGTTTAGTCCTGTAGTTTACTTATAGATGTTAGACTAGACTCGAGTCATACCCATTTCAAAACTAACGAATCGTGAGTATTTTAAAGACAGGCCAAGAGATACTACGGATTTTTCAAAGGATGTGCCTTTTCTTAAAAACACCGTAGCCCCTATTTCTTAAATACACGATTCGTGTTATTTCAAATGGAAAAAACTGTATGACTCATATATATATAATGTAGATTCTTTATTATTGCGTTTATTATTCATCTTCCGCATATTCTTGCTATTCGCATCGCATTGCATGTTTAAATGTGTTTTTATTGTTATATTGAACACATGTTATCAGGATACCAGCACCATTACCGATGATGCGTATGTCTACGAACACTTACTTGCCGGCTCACACACATCATCATCGGTAATTGCCATGTCACGTACACTTTAGAGAATATTATTTTATTGTTATCGCTTGCTAGCTGATAGTTCCGATATATCATTATTGTGCCAGTTAGATGTTGCATTTATTACTGTGATTTTTCATGTATATTTATATATTCATTGCCATGATATTAGGGGCCAGCCCGGATTGTCGGAGCCCAGTATTCACTGTTATTGACCCTTCATATTAAGAATTCAGATTTCCATTAGATTTATGGATTTGGAGAAACCGCAAGGATTTTATAAACTGATTATCATTTCTAAAGATAAAATTACAGTTTTCTCATGTTATGATTTGAGGTATGTCCACCATGAGTTTTCTCGGCTTTTGAGCGATATCATACTCCCGATTCGAGGAGGAGGAGGAATCTTCTGTGGGTGTATGGTGGACCCGGTGCGGTACCCTGGGGCAAGATCGTCACAGATGATGGCGTTGAGCCTTGCAGGGGAGCACTACCGACCGGTGATTTTATTGTGACTCGACGGATATCCGGAGGATACCGATCGGAGTATGGGCCAGTCCGGATAGCCGGAGCCCTAGATACTGAGATTTGATGATACAGGCCAGTCCGGATTGCCGAAGCCTGAAATATTGAGATATTGGGATTATATATATTTTGTGTCGATGCTAGACACTGATTCCCTGTTGATTGCAATGATGATACTTCGATTTTATTACAGCTATCTCACTGATATAAGAAAAACAGTTTCCTTATTCGATGTATTCTATTTTCATGCATACATACATCACATATATAATATGTTGCTACCTGAGACACAGACAGGAGCACTTGGTATTACACTTATGTATAGATGTTTACCCTTGCCTTTTTATCATGCTTCGGGATATATCATTTTGTGGATATATTATGATCGTATGACCTAGGATTGAGTCATACACACGATTTTTGCTCTGTGATGTTTTCTACTCACGAGTTGGCAACTAACCCCCGTTGTGCCACAATTTCTTACAGATTTTGCCGTACAGGTTTCCTTGGTGGCTTTGCTGGCACACTACATCTTTCTGGGTGATTGCTTTGGTAGGTGGGTTCACTTGCATCGTGATCACCATTGTATTTTATTTATTTTCAGTTGTATCTAATAAACTCTATCAACCAGACTTGTATATTTATTAGACTTAGAAGAACAGTATTTATTATTTGAACCTTAGAGTCGCGCTTGTATTATTATAGTTTTCTTTATGATTTTGAGTTTCCTTTTGAGTTTTGATCCTCGCCCTTTGGCGTTATATATTATATTGCTTGCGTGGTTGTGACTGCCAATTGGCGAAGAGCTAGCTCCCGCTTGGGGATGCCTTTTTATATATTATACATGTTGTACCCGTTTAGGGCCAGTATTTACAAAGGAAACTCTGCCGAAATTTTCAAAAAACTTGATGTTTTAAAAATGCATACTTCGGCTTATGTTGGTAAACAGCTTTCTTTAAAACTAAACTTTTCGTTCTTGCTTCTTTAAAATGGTTTAGATTTCTGTGATTTTTGTCTTACTTGAATTAGATAGGGTCATATAGACTTCATATGATTCAAGTGCCAGTCACGTACCATTTCGGGTCGTGACAAATTTGGTATCAGAGCGCTAGGTTAACCTTGGTTCGAGTCTATGTTTGACTATGCGGAGCCTAGGGCGTTTTTATATATTCAGAACCTAGGCTTTGACCTTACGGAACTTAGACTTAGTCGAGGGGGTATTAGACCCGAATTTTCGTCGCATAGATTGACCTTGGTTGATGGAGTAGGTGACTTAAGGAGAGTGACGTACCGTGTGTATGTTCCGCGGCATACTTACGATACGCTACTCCGCTTAAGAAGCCTTAGGATGTACATTTCCTCACACAGCATTATATTCATTCTTATGATCTATCCTCATCGATATCGATTTATGGTTTTTGCTGCCATGATTGCATAAGCAGAGTGAGCTAAGGCTAGAGTTGCGTCAGCACGAGATCGTCATGGACGAGGACTGACCAGGACATGATTCTAGGGACACACGATTGCATAGATGTATCGTCCTATTTTGTTTTCGCGCCATGAGCGTTTGATGGATTGCTTTTACAAAATTTCTCGAACATGCAGATAAGCACCAGAGGATTGGGCCACTGCAAGAGGCCAGCCAGAATGAGATGATCGTCAATGCACCGATTATTCTTAATGATTGAGGCACTGTTCAGCGTGCGGACGAATGATTCAGTTGTTGCTGCGACTGACGAGATATCGCCCCAGATATTTGAAGCTAATGCCGCACGAGTTGTACTTAGAGATATGATAGAAGATCGCTATGTTGGATATAGTGCCCTCAGAGTCAATTATTGGATCACAGGCATGTGATTGCAATGATTGAGGGAGGACCTATGTCGGTAGGACAGTCTTACTTAAGATGATAGTATACTATCTGGTTTATTTTTATCATCGTGTACTGCTTTAGGTGACCTTACAGTTCACTATTGCGCGTTGATAGAGCCCTTAGGATTCTTGTTTGACGGCCAGCAGTATGATGGCCATCATATACGTGGGAGCTGGGGTCTATAAGCACATCCTTAAAAGGTCCCTAGTCATGGGAGTTTTCGAGACAGGGTATCGATACTCCAGAGTAAGCTAGTGTATACAGTCGAGACCTCGACGAGGGGCGGTGGCCGGTCTCACAAGCCACTGGTGTCAGTTGGTTCACCTATGATGTATACAGGTTCTCATTGGGTTATGAGTACACCGGACAGGACTCGCCGGGAACATGCTAGTTGGTTTTATACCTGACGTCAGATAGCAGTTCCCTGGTGAAATGTGTACAGGTTAGTTCACCGACCTGAGATCGTCATTTGTCTCGTGTGAGTTCCCACTGTACTTTGATTACTACCCTACCACGGCTCAAAGGAGTCGTGCAAACAGCTTTTAGTTGGGTACAGTCCCAAGCCACATGGAGGCAGTGAGCGGATCGGCAAGGGTTTGTCTCCCCCGGTATTGGGGGTGAGGTCACGCTGTGTCTAGGAGAGCCATTACACGAAGTCCTTGGCCAAGGAAGGAGATTTACTGGTAGGTATTCCAGTAGTATCTCAGGGTGTTCTGGGCTACACTCCGACACGACTTGTACCGCTTTTAGGGGTCTAACTTTTACCAACCCCATAGGCCCGACATGCGATGCTCATAGACGAACGGACCGGACTGTACGGATATTGTCACTGACAGGCTCAGTAGGGTGTCAGGATGAGTTCGCTCATCGACTTCCCTTTTGGTCAATACCTGGTAGCCCGTTACGTACGGCTAATACCTCTGACGTGCTAGTGGTTTAATCCACGGCCAAAGTATTGACGAGTCTTTAGAGTCCCCCACAGATAGTTTCTCATGTTTCGGGCGAAATGCTGTAGAGGCCGTATGGATATATGGCAGGGTACGATCATATACGTGCGGTATTGTACGGATCATGATCGGACGGATAATACTAGCGGGCTTTTGTTTAAACTGGATCCTAGTATTGTACAGTGTAGATTTTGTCTCATTGCATTTGAATTCGGTCGGAATACAAATGCGGGTATGTATATACAGTCGCGGGGTTTTCCTGTAATTTGTTACGGGATCGCTTTTTTGAAGTTGCCAGTTTGCATTCCGTTTCGGCCATTTTCCTTTCTTTCTTTCTTTGGCTGAAAATTGGTGGAGGGTTCATGATGGTTCTAGCATCTCATGATTCTTTTTTTGTGGCACATGGATTTTTAATGATGGTTCATCATTACTTGCTTTTTGAGATGAGATTGGTGATGGGACTTGATGAGGAAATGAGTGTGGGTTTTTGTTGTTTTTTCTTTGTGGTCACCCTCTTTGGTTTATGCTCACCCCCACATTATCAAAAGTGGCCGAGCCCCCTAGGACAGCCCCATTCATTTTGTGTGAGGTTTTTGTGGTATCTCATTTTTCATTCATGCAAAAGAGAGAGCTCCATTTCAAAGTTCATTCCTCCACCTTCACATCCAAACGGCAACTTCACAAACCCTCGAGACATAGCACTCTACACTCAGTCTACAGCAATCTTGGACACGTCGGCTAGCCAATTTCGTGTCTGAGTTGCCTCGGTTCAGAGGTGGGAGCCCGTAAAAAGACTCGGTGATGTGGTGCCATTTCCGATGAGGAGATCGAGACCGGAGATTCCGCGAGGAGATCGGGATGGTGGCCGAAGACCGAAGGACACGGTGTAAGTCCACGTTGCCCACCCCGGTACTTTCGGGGAGGCGGAAAACGGAATAAAAATTGGATTTTTATGAGCTTAGGCAACATGGACTAGACTTAAAAGGATCTTTGCTAAACAAAAACTTGCTAAAGCTAACTAGAAACTAGCTAAGTGCTAGAAAGGTTATACCTTTGGTCTTTATGTCCTTCTCTCCTTGCTCCTTGGAGTAGTGGAAGGAGGTCACCTTGTCGTCTTCTCCCGTCAAAGAAAGATCCACCCGAAAGCCTCAACCTTTGGCTTCAACTCCAAGCTAGAAGTAACTAGGGTGCAAGAAGTGCTAGTCCTTGAACCCTAGATGAGAGTAAAGATGATCAAGAGAGGGTTTTTCTCAAGCTCAAGTGTTTCTCAACACATGAGAGGGAGAGAGCTTGAGGGAGAGGAAGAACAAGAGAGAGAAATGAAATGATAGAATGAGAAAAATGTGAACCATTCTCACTAATATGTGTATATTATTTTAATTGAATAATTAGCTAGATAATTGTCATGGCTTATCATGACATGACCATTATCATTTCAATTTGCAAGGATCAAAAAGCATCTTCCAAAAGAAATGATGATGGTCAAAGTGTCAACATGGTCAACAAGTCAAGATGGGTCAAATGGTCAACAACCATAACCATGCACAATTATTAAACTAATATCAATTAACAATAATACACACATAAGCATTAGGGTTAATAAAATGACAATAGCCATTAACCCTAATCAAGGTCCTCTCACTCAATCTCAAGCAACTATGCATACGCACCCGCATTCGTGATCCGAGGAACACGAATACAATGAGAAAAACCAATCCCAAATCATATACTAGGATCCGGCTTAAACCAAAGCCCGCTAGTATAAACTGTCCGGACAGCAAACGTGCACAAGTGCACGAATGTGAACGAACCCTGTCGCAAAACCATGCGACCTCTACTCATTTTGCCTAAAGGAGAATAGCTCTCTGTATGGGACTCTAAAGACTCGACACTACGCTGGCAGTGGGTTTAACAACAGACCGCAAGCGGCACTAGCTGTACGTAACGGTCCCCAGCTAGATGTCGATAAGAAGACTGACGAGGTGAACCCCATCCAAACTCCTACTGAGCCTGTATGTGACAATCTCCGTACAGTCCGGTCTGTTCGTCTGATACATCGCATGGCGGGCCTAGGGGGGCGGTGAACGTCAGTCCCCTAATAGCGGTACAAGTCGTGTCGGAGTGTAGCCCAGATCACCCTGAGATAACACTGGAAACCTACCAGTATATCTCGCTTGCCCTGGCCAGGGACTACTCGTGTAATGGCTCTCCTGGACACAGCGCGATGTCAACCCCCAATACCGGGAGAGACGAATCCTATCTAACCGTCACTGCCTCCAAGTGCTTCGGGACTGCACCCAAAAACTACCTGTTTGCACGACTCCTTTGAGCCGTGGTAGGGTAGTAATCAAAGTGCAGTGGGAACACACTCGAGGCGAAGTGACAGTGTCAAGTCAACGGAGTAAGCTGTACTCATGTCACCTGGGAACTGATAACTGACGATAGGTATAATACCAACCAACAGTCCCCGGCGAGTCCTGTCTAGTGTACTCGTAACCTAACGAGCACCCGCATACCATCTCAAGTACGATGTACTGACGGCTGTGGGACAGACCGTCTCCCACGCTGGGATGAGAAGCGCATACGCTAGTCTACTCCGGAGTATCGATGCCCTGTCTCGATAGTCCAACGACTATGGACCTGTATAAGGATGTGCTTATAGATCACCCAGCTCCCACGAGTGTGAGCGCCATCACAACGCTGGTAATCAAGCAAAGATCCTAAGGGCTCTACTAATATGTATATCAGCGATATGCTAAAAGAAACACATGCACATTTTAAAGCAGAGACAAACCAAGTAGCATACTACCATTTCGAGCAAGATTGTATATACAACTGTGAATATCCCAAGCTTCCATCAAGTAATATACAAACTAGTATGATACAGTAATGACCTCTAGGGCATATACACTAATAATCTCCCACTTACACTAAGGCCATGTACTGGCGTATCGAAGACCTATCATCTCGATCAGCTGCTCGAACTGAGTCTGGGGCACGGCCTTGGTGAATGGATCTGCTGTGTTATCCTCTGATGCAACCCTCCGGACCTCGATCTCCTGGCGATCCACGATCTCCCTTATCAGGTGATACCGCCTTAAGATGTGTCTGGATTTCTGATGGGACCTGGGTTCCTTCGCTAAAGCTATAGCCCCGTTGTTGTCACAATACAGAGGTATTGGGTCAACAATGGACAGAACCACCTGAAGTTCTCTCAAGAACTTCCTCATCCAGACAGCTTCTTTTGCGGCATCAGATGCAGCGATGTATTCCGCTTCCATAGTCGAGTCAGCAACGGTTTCCTGTTTGGAGCTCTTCCAACACACTGCCCCTCCATTGAGGGTAAAGACAAAACCCGACATGGACTTGGAATCATCCTTGTCACTCTGGAAGCTGGAGTCAGCAAAGGCCTCAATCTGCAGGTCTTTTCCGCCATACACCAAGAACATCTCCTTAGTCCTTCTCAGGTACTTGAGAATGTTCTTCACTGCTATCCAATGTTTCTCCCCAGGGTTTGACTGATACCTGCTTACCACACTCAGTGCATAAGCCACATCCGGTCTGGTACACAACATCGCATACATTATAGAGCCTACCGCAGAAGCGTAGGGTATAATAGACATGCGATCCCTCTCCAAATCAGTCTTGGGAGACATCTCTTTGGAGAGAGTGATCCCGTGACAAGCCGGTAGATTACCACGCTTGGAATCTTCCATACTGAATCTCTTCAGTATGGTGTCGATGTACCTGGACTGCGAAAGTCCTAATATCCTCTTGGATCTGTCACGGTAGATCCGGATACCCAGAATGTATGAGGCATCACCCAGGTCTTTCATGGAGAACCTGTGTGACAAGAACCCTTTGACAGATTGTAGCATAGGAATGTCATTTCCTATTAAGAGAATGTCATCCACGTATAAAATGAGGAATACTACAGTTCTCGCTACAAATCTACAATAGATGCATGGTTCATCTGGATTTTTGATAAAGCCAAATTCCTTGACCGTCTCATCAAAACAGATGTTCCAACTCCGCGATGCCTGCTTCAGTCCATAAATGGACTCAAGCAACTTGCACACCTTTCCGCTGCTCCCACTCTGAATGAAACCCTCTGGCTGATCCATATAGACGCACTCCTCTAAATGTCCATTAGAAAAGCCGTCTTTACGTCCATCTGCCAAATTTCATAATCGTGGAAGGCAGCAATGGCAAGAAGGATCCGAATGGATTTCAGCATAGCTACTGGGGAAAAGGTTTCGTCATAGTCCAAACCAGGTCGCTGACGAAAACCCTTTGCTACCAGTCTAGCTTTATAGGTCTCAACCTGTCCATCTACACCAATCTTCCTTTTGAAGATCCACTTGCATCCTACGGGGTTTACCCCATCTGGAGCAATGTCCAACGTCCATACTTTGTTGGTGTACATGGACTCCATTTCGGTCCGCATTGCATCCAGCCATTTTACCGAGTCGACGCTCTGAATGGCTTGCTGGAAGCTAGTAGGCTCATCAAAGTCTATGATGCAATCCTCTCTATCCCCGTCAATGAGAAAACCGTAGTATCTCTCGGGCGGATGAGACTGCCTACTACTCCTGCGGAGTGGCGTGGGAATGTCCTGATCTTTCGAACCCTCTGGTTCAACCAAGCTTTCAGTAATAGCTCGTGGTTCTGGAATTTCTTCCAGTTCTATTGCGCTCCCACTTAATTCTTTTTCTATGAACTGGTGTTCTAGAAAATGGGCATTACGAGAAACAAGGACTTTTTGTTCCTCTGCGTAATAGAAAAGATATCCCCTGGAGTTCTTTGGGTATCCCACAAACTTGCACAGTACTGAGCGTGCCTCTAGTTTGTCCGCATGCAGCTTTTTGACATAAGCTGGACATCCCCAAATCTTCAAGTATTGAAGATAGGGTTTCTTCCCACTCCATAACTCATATGGTGTGGTGGGCACAGTCTTAGTGGGAACACGGTTCAAAAGGTATGCAGCTGTTTCTAGCGCATATCCCCAGAACGATCGCGGCAACTCAGCGTTACTCATCATGGACCGTACCATATCCAATAGGGTTCGGTTCCGTCTCTCCGATACACCGTTATGTTGCGGAGTGTATGGAGGAGTAAACTGAGAGAGAATTCCATTCTCTTTTAAGTAACCCAGGAACTCGGCACTCAAGTATTCACCACCTCGATCAGATCTCAGTGCCTTGATACTTTTGCCTGTTTGTTTTTCTACTTCATTCTTATATTCCTGGAACTTATCAAAAGCTTCGGATTTATGCTTCATTAAGAAGACATGTCCGAACCTTGAGAAATCATCCGTAAAAGTAATGAAGTAAGAATAACCGCTTCGCGCATGTGTAGACATTGGACCGCACACGTCGCTGTGTACGAGTCCCAAGAGCTCGCTCGCTCTTACTCCGTGTCCAGTGAACGGAGTCTTTGTCATCTTTCCCTTGAGACAGGATTGACAAGTTGCATACGATTGATATTCGAACGAATCCAAATATCCTTCTGCATGTAACTTAGTCAACCTTCTCTCATTGATGTGACCCAGTCTACAATGCCATAAGAAAGTTTTATCGATTTCTGGAGACTTTCTTTTGTGTGTATTCTGGACATTGAAAATCTGTGGCTGGTTTAATACATATATACCGTTGTTCAATGTACCTGACCCAATCAAAACTTGATTAAGGTGAATGTTCACTACATTACTTACAAATGCAAATTCATAACCTTCTTTAGATAATAAAGATACAGAAATGATATTACAGGTTGCATTTGGTACATAATAACAACTACGCAAAACCAAAAAATGTCCATCTGACAGTCCCAGGTGATAGTCTCCCACGGCCTCAGCATCCATGCTAGCACCGTTTGCAACTCTGAGGGTCATGTCACCTGTCTTCAAAACTCTACGCTTTCTCAACGCCTGCAAAGAATTACAGATATGAGATCCTGATCCGGTATCCAATACCCAGGATGTAGAGTTTATTGATAGACAGTTTTCAATAACATACACACCTGAAGCTGAAGCTGCAACTCGCTTCAAATCCTGTGTTCAGGCTTTCCACGCCTTGCAATCCTGTTTCCAGTGACCACTTTTGTGACAATAGAAGCATTCTTCCTTCCCCACCAGCTTTCCCGCTATCTTTGTTGCTTTACCTTTTCCCTTCGTATCCACTTTACCGACACCGCCTCTTGGTTTGGCGGGGGCTTTCTTCTTCTTGCCCTTGGCTTTCGCCCTGGACCTAGAAGAGGAAGATCCTCCTACAAACAAAGTGGATGTCTCCCTACCCTTCTGTAGGGTGCCCTCAGCAGTCCTCAACATGTTCAGAAGTTCGGAAAGTTCAACCTCCTTTCCTTGCATGTTGAAGTTAAGAATGAACTGGGCGTAAGTGGAAGGAAGGGACTGGAGAATCAAATCAGTATAGAGTTCATTCTCCAACGTGGTCCCAAGGTCCGCGAGCTCCTCAATGTAGCCAATCATCTTAAGCACGTGTTCCGCTACCGATGATCCGACGGCCAACCTTGCCGAAAAAAGCTTCTTCGACACTTCGTATCTTGCGATACGAGACTGCTCTCCATACAGTTCTTTTGTATGGAGAAATATGGATTCTAGGTCCATATTCTCGTGCCTCCTCTGATGTTCGTTGTCCATCGAGGAAAGTACGAGGCATCTGGCCTTCGCGCAATCTATTTCCCAGGTCTTGTAGATTTCCCTATCTACGACACTGGTTTTGGGACCTGGGATAGGGGGAGCTTTGGTGGTAAGGACATACCCCAACTTGTCGTAAGTGATTGCCATCTTGACATTCCTGAGCCAATCTTTGTAGTTTGGCCCTGTCAATATATTTTTATCTAGTAATAACTTAAGTCCGGTCATGTTGAATGGTCGCTGCAATTAGGAGAGAGAAAAGAAACACTTTAGCATGATGCTCTTGCAAGTTTAGAGTGATTTTTAATTTGTCTAAACTGGATGGCTCCCACTGTCTCTCGAATCCCTTCTCAAACCGTAAAGAAAGGATTAGTCAGGATCAATCTCACCGTACAATACTTGCTTAACCGTTCAGCCAGGCCAGTGTCGGTACTTCGAGGGAGGTTTTCCAACGCTTTCGCGAAGTTCTTTAATTAAGTAACCTCTTTTCCCTTGGGGCGTAGCCCCGCTAACACCTTTCTAGACACCTACTAAGTTTATAGCATTGATCGTTAAGTGAGAGTTTTCCCGAGGAGTAGCATATACTCACAGTAGGATCGGGATCCAAATATCATCGCGTGATAAAACCGAAGGAATCCTACCAGAATTATCACACTCCAAATGGTATGCAGCGCTAGCAAGTTTCAGTACTTATGAAACTCCCGATGTGGATTTTTGCCCCATGCTCTTATGACCTTAGCGTGAGTTCAAAATGTCATAAGTCACATGTCAAGTTCTTCCCATCATTATCCTGGTTAATTTGAACCCACCCGTACCTACCCTTGACGTAGGCCAAAATGGCAGTACGACTGTCTCAAACCAACGCATTCTATCTATGCAACAGATAAATATCCGGCAGCTACCAATCACTATGCCTTGGCGTGAGGTCAAAATACATAGCTTGAATACTAGCGAATATTTAACTGAAATGATGGAGGGCTACGGATGGTTTTGGCGAAACCGTGAACGTAGTGAACTTGATATAATCGATGGAACGAGATAGCTTTTAAAAGGAGTGGTTCAAGCTCCGCGTTTTAAAAGTTTGGTTTTGAAAAGAACCGAGTGGTTTTCAAAGTGTTCCAATCGACTTTTACTCGGTTTATTTTCTTGCATTAGTTCTTTTAATGCGTCCCATCATTTAATCATACCATTGCAGAAAACAACCAAAATATGACGTACGCTTATGCCATTCGCATTCGCCACGGGGCCCCGTCATCACCCGTTAGGTTACTTAACTAACGACAGAGCGGGGGCTGAGCTAGCGCGGCTGTAAAACATAAGCAACGCCTAAATAGTTATCATATATAAATATATAGCAATGATAGACATTACAGATCACAGATGAATACATTGGATATACTAGGAATCCGCAATCCGTTCGAGCCTGCAACGAAAAGCGGATTACACGGTCGCGGTGAATAGCCAAATACCCCTCCCAAGACCCCTACGGGTGCGGCAAACTACCTGCCAAGTACCCGAAGCGAAGCAACCTCCCTCACCATCGTGAGTAGGCCACTCGGCACTTCGAGATACCCGGTAGTTTGTGCACCCCCTCCATGGGTCTATCCAAGGAGCAAAAACAGTAAAAAGAATTATACAATGACGGCTACAACCCCGACCCGGTTGTGCGGCCATACAAATAATAATATTACATAAATTTACTGTTAGTTATATGTATGCCCTAGAGGCCATTACTATACATAGGATGTATATTGTAGTGGATGCTGGGACATATATAGGGAGGACTTTCTTGCTCGACATGATAGTATGCTATCTGGTTGAACTTTACCTTAACGTGTATACTGATTGTCTCTCTGTTACATGTTGGTAAAGCCCTGAGGATGTGTGCTTGACTACCTGGACTATGATGCGGATCATACTAGTGGGGACATGGTAGTCCATAAGTACATCCTTCAAAGTCCCTAGTCGTGGGTGTATCGAGACGGGGCATCGATATACCAGAGTAGACTAGCGTGTACCTTCTCGACCCATACAGATGGGCGATGGATGATCCCATATCCATTGGTGTTTGACATCGGAGATAATATACGGGTGCTCAGTAGAGACTGGGTACACTGGACGGACTCGCCGAGAACTCCCAGATGGTATTATACCTCACGTCAGATGGCAGTTCTCTGGTGACACTGGTACAGAGTAGTCTGTTGACCCGAGATCGTCATAGAGTCTTGTGTGGTTCCCACTGTGCTTTGATTTCCATCTTACCACGTCCAAGAGGGCATGCAAAACGGTGGTTTTTGGGTACAGTCCCGAATCACATGGAGGCAATGAGCGATAGGAGGGGATTCGTCTCTCCCGGTATAGGGAGTTGATGTTGCGCTGTGTTCGATTGGCTATAACAGGAAATCCCTGGCCAGGGTTGCTGAGATTTACTGGTAAGTGTTACCAGTAGTTTCTCGAAAAGTTATAGACCTCATATCGACACGACTTATCGAGCTATTGGGGTCTGACGTTTACCACCCCTAGGCGAGATATGCGACATATCAGACGAACAGACCGGACTGTACGGTAGTGTTACTGGTTGGATTCACTGGAGTGTGAGCGGGCTTGCTCGTCGATCTTCAGATCGCTCAATACCCGGGTGGCCGTTACGTTTAGCAGACCGCTTGCAGTTTGTGGATGTTTGATATGATCATCATCCGCTGCCGGCGTATTGACGAGTCTTTAGAGTCCTACACAGAGGTTTCCTGGCTCAAGCGAAATGAAATAGGAGCGCATATGATATATGTGCGGGACTGAGAATGATGCGTGTATGTGATACCGTATTTCATTCTCGCGATGTGACATTGATCGGTTATATGCGATATAGCCAGGTTATCGGATCAAGTATTGATTCGATAAGTTGTTACTGATGATACCAGTCGGTTATGTGCGACATGACCGGATCATTGAATCAAGTGTTGATTTAGTGATTTAATGCATAATTATATATTTGATATATTACTTTGCATTAACTAGTATCGGTTCACTTTGAATGGATTGTCTCACTCGGGTGTGCGCATTCCATATGCGATATGATTTTGTGCACTTGATTGTATCATGTTTGATGATACATGCTTTTTGGTTAAGTGTAAAGTATCAAACTATCGTTAAGTGGATGATTAGGGTTTTTGATTTCCTTATTTATATATTAATCTTTTTCTTTTTGGAAAAAGAATAAGCAAATGAGAAAATGGTGGCAATTTTTGTTTTGTTCATGAAGCTTCATGAACACTTTGACTTTGTCACCATTTTGTCTCATGCTTAACCCTAACCATTCCACTAACCCTAGTTCACTCTCTACAACTAACCATGGTTCACTTATGATAAGAATGGATTATTCTTTTCATTTTAAATTATTCTTATCATAACAATTATCATCTTCTTCTTCTTCTTCTTCAAGAAAGAAGCTTGCATTCATCAATGGTGATTGATGATAAAGAGTGAGAAATCCAATTCTAAATAGAACCCACTTCCTATTTCTTCATCCTCTACCTCTTGCCAAGTAGTAGAGTGTGTTTCCTTCACAAGTTTCTTGACTTGGTGAAGTCGGAGCTTGATTTAGCGATGCCTCGACGTAGATCATCTTCGGCACGTCGTCGATGACCTAGCCTGATTCTACTCCGATGAAGCCGACGCTAGAGCCCGGATCTTGATTTGGACAGCGGAGAGGACCTCATCACGGAGCCGTGGAGGTGGAGGACCGGATCTACAAAGGTTGTATATCCGTTCTTTTAGTTTAGATGTAAACTAGTTTCTTTATTCGCCTAGATTTCTAGCAAACGATCCGTAGTCGGGTTTCTCGGCACCTAGATTTTTTGAAATTGGCATGGTTGATGCCTTGTGAGACCTCATTAGGATGCCTACGAACCCTACATTTACAAGTTACAAATGAATGAAAGAAAAGGCAACACTCATCTCACATCCACCCCGGCTATTCACCCGCGACAATCCAACCCATTCATATACACATACCATCATCAATCACAGATCACAGATATGTATAACCCCGACTAATCGACATATAGCGATTAGCCGACGTTCAATACATACAAACATCACAGATATAACCGTCATAGTCAAAGTGTAATGAAGTTCGGAAAAAAAAATACGTATTTATAGGCCCCCAAAAATAAATTTCTATTCTGGAAAAACTGGGCACATATAAACCATCTTAAAAATCCTAAAACCAAGCCGTAAGAAAACTGCACCAAACTCGACTCAGTGAAGAGTCCAAACGGCGGCGGTTCCGTGGCACTAGCTTGCTACTGCCGCGGAAACGCGGCGGTTTAGACGAAACACTGGACCGGGTTTGGTGGTTTTCTTTAAAAAACCCTGAGACGATTTTTGGTGTATAACAAATTTTGTTTTGACCAGAAATTTTTTTAACAGAAACTAGGGTTTTTGAAAACTCAGTTTTTGGATTTTTCGGTTTCGAACTTCGTTACACTTCACTACCTAGCTAGTTTATGTTTAGTTAGGCTCTGATACCACTGTAAGTCCACGTTGCCCACCCCGGTACTTTCGGGGAGGCGGAAAACGGAATAAAAATCGGATTTTTATAAGCTTAGGCAACATGGACTAGACTTAAAAGGATCTTTGCTAAACAAAAACTTGCTAAAGCTAACTAGAAACTAGCTAAGTGCTAGAAAGGTTATACCTTTGGTCTTTATGTCCTTCTCTCCTTGCTCCTTGGAGTAGTGGAAGGAGGTCACCTTGTCGTCTTCTCCCGTCAAAGAAAGATCCACCCGAAAGCCTCAACCTTTGGCTTCAACTCCAAGCTAGAAGTAACTAGGGTGCAAGAAGTGCTAGTCCTTGAACCCTAGATGAGAGTAAAGATGATCAAGAGAGGGTTTTTCTCAAGCTCAAGTGTTTCTCAACACATGAGAGGGAGAGAGCTTGAGGGAGAGGAAGAACAAGAGAGAGAAATGAAATGATAGAATGAGAAAAATGTGAACCATTCTCACTAATATGTGTATATTATTTTAATTGAATAATTAGCTAGATAATTGTCATGGCTTATCATGACATGACCATTATCATTTCAATTTGCAAGGATCAAAAAGCATCTTCCAAAAGAAATGATGATGGTCAAAGTGTCAACATGGTCAACAAGTCAAGATGGGTCAAATGGTCAACAACCATAACCATGCACAATTATTAAACTAATATCAATTAACAATAATACACACATAAGCATTAGGGTTAATAAAATGACAATAGCCATTAACCCTAATCAAGGTCCTCTCCCTCAATCTCAAGCAACTGTGCATACGCACCCTCATTCGTGATCCGAGGAACACGAATACAATGAGAAAAACCAATCCCAAATCATATACTAGGATCCGGCTTAAACCAAAGCCCGCTAGTATAAACTGTCCGGACAGCAAACGTGAACAAGTGCGCGAATGTGAACGAACCCTGTCGCAAAACCATGCGACCTCTACTCATTTTGCCTAAAGGCGAATAGCTCTCTGTGTGGGACTCTAAAGACTCGACACTACGCTGGCAGTGGGTTTAACCACAGACCGCAAGCGGCACTAGCTGTACGTAACGGTCCCTGTACGTAACGGTCCCCAGGTAGATGTCGATAAGAAGACTGACGAGGTGAACCCCATCCGAACTCCTACTGAGCCTGTATGTGACAATCTCCGTACAGTCCGGTCTGTTCGTCTGATACATCGCATGGCGGGCCTAGGGGGGCGGTGAACGTCAGTCCCCTAATAGCGGTACAAGTCGTGTCGGAGTGTAGCCCAGAACACCCTGAGATAACACTGGAAACCTACCAGTATATCTCGCTTGCCCTGGCCAGGGACTACTCGTGTAATGGCTCTCCTGGACACAGCGCGATGTCAACCCCCAATACCGGGAGAGACGAATCCTGTCTAACCGTCACTGCCTCCAAGTTCTTCGGGACTGCACCCAAAAACTACCTGTTTGCACGACTCCTTTGAGCCGTGGTAGGGTAGTAATCAAAGTGCAGTGGGAACACACTCGAGGCGAAGTGACAGTGTCAAGTCAACGGACTAAGCTGTACTAATGTCACCTGGGAACTGATAACTGACGATAGGTATAATACCAACCTACAGTCCCCGACGAGTCCTGTCCAGTGTACTCGTAACCTAACGAGCACCCGCATACCATCTCAAGTACGACGTACTGACGGCTGTGGGACAGACCGTCTCCCACGCTGGGATGAGAAGCGCATACGCTAGTCTACTCCGGAGTATCGATGCCCTGTCTCGATAGTCCAACGACTAGGGACCTGTATAAGGATGTGCTTATAGATCACCCAGCTCCCACGAGTGTGAGCGCCATCACAACGCTGGTAATCAAGCAAAGATCCTGAGGGCTCTACTAATATGTATATCAGCGATATGCTAAAAGAAACACATGCACATATTAAAGCAGAGACAAACCAAGTAGCATACTACCATTTCGAGCAAGATTGTATATACAACTGTGAATATCCCAAGCTTCTATCAAGTAATATACAAACTAGTATGATACAGTAATGGCCTCTAGGGCATATACACTAACACACGGATCGCTCGGTTTAGCCCATCTACCCTTTCTCTAGTTAGCTAGCAGTAGGTTAATGGTCTGATCCGGGTTTTATAGTCCGCGGTAGTGCCGGTTTCTAGTTCAAGAAAAACTTTTTGTTTCCGCATTTTGGCCTCGGATAGACGGCCGGGCGCTACCGTAGACTTACATGGTATCAGAGACACACCATTAACCTTTTTTAGCTTGCTCTAACGTGTTTAGAACTTCGATCGACCAAAAATTCCAAAAACCACAATTTCAAGCATCAGTTTTTGTCGATTCTGTTTTTTGCTCAAAAAATTATTTGGTATGTTGCAGAAATACGTGCAGGGAATTTTAAGAGTTCTGGGAAAATTTGGTAGCTTGTTTCCACTGTTCCGCCGCGGAACCGCGGCCCAACCCATGCATTGGCCGCGGTTCCGCCGCCGTTATATCTCTTTACTGCACCAAATTTTCTACAGCTGTCTCTGTGTTGGAAATGGGGTTTTTGGTATATTCTGTTTGGGCCCAGATTTATTTTGAGTGCTACAGTTGTGCTTGGGGCCCACTTCGGGAAATTTAGTCGATCGAAAATTTTAAACATGTTAGTTTACAGTATTTACATTATATCTGCGACCGTGAATGTCATTTGATCGGTAAATCCTGTCTAACCGCTATAGCCCTTTTAGACGGATTTACGAACTTGACATTCACGTTGATGTTCTGTGTTGTGCTGTGATGTTGCGGTTTTGTCGTGATGGATAGCCTGGATGCAACGTTAGTATAGTTTGGTTGTATATGTACATTTGATATTGCGGGGCGAGCGTCCGACATGTGGACCGCCGTCACTGCCTGTTTGTATATTATTTTTTTGGGGCACAACCGGGCTGAGGTCGATATACCCGTTGTATATTTTACTTTCTGTACTAGGATTACCCCGCGGTGGGGTGCACGGATAGTCGGGTTCTAGAGGGCAACGGGCCCGCATCTCATGACTTTGAGACGGAGGGGGCTTCACTCTAGAATTGCCAGGCTATTCGCCGCACTCGTAGGGGGTACAGGTTGACCCAAGGAAGGGTGCTCAAGTTACCGGATTCCGTGAAGTGCTGGGTGGTCCATTCACGTTGGTGAAGGGGGCTTCCTCGCTTCAGGTTTTGGCGGGTAACTTGCCACGCCCGTAGGGGTCTAGGATTTCATTGCACAGGCTATCCACATGACCAGGGGAACGTCGGGTTTCAGTAGCGACTCTATGAAACCCGGGGATCCAAGTTATCTGTATTGTTCTGTGATGCTTATTACATTTCTGTGATGTTGCATTTTATCACGCCTTGAGCGAATATTATATATTGATATATATACTAGTAGATGTTGTATATGTTTTGCATCCGCGCTAGTCCAGTCCCCGCTCTGTCGTTAGTTAAGTAACTTAACGGGTGATGACGGGACCCAGTGGCGAATGCGAATGGCATATACGTACATCATATTTTCGTTCTTTATTGGTGTGATCAATTGATAGGACTGCATTAATTCGGATCAATGCAAGCTAAACAAACCTATTCTGATGTTGTTGGAACAATTTTCAAAAAGCTGTTATTGCAAGGACGCTCTCTTTTGTTTTGCACAGTGGTATTCGGTTATGAATATCCAGCACCTCAGTCGATGAGGAAAGGGCCGAGATCCCTTCACCGGGAGTGACCCCTTGGACAGAAGTTTGCGTCAGGGCAATAACTTCACTATATCCGATTACTTTTTGCTTTGCATCGTGGTATTCAGTTGGAATATCCTGCACCTCATTCTATGGGGAAAGAGCCGAGATCCCTTCACCGGGAGTGACCTCTTTACCAAAGGTTTTCGCCACTATATTTTTATAAAAAGCTATCCGGTTCCTTCAACGATATCAAGTTCATTACGTTAAAGGTTTTTCTCCAAAAACCATTCGTATCCCTCCGTCATTTCAGACGGGTAGCACGTAGTATTCATGCTATGTTTGTTGACCTTCGTCATGGCATAGTGAATGATAGCTGCTTGTTACCTTTCTGCTGCATAGATAGATGCGTTGGTTTGGGACAGTCGTATAGCCTTGTTGACCTTCGTCAAGGGCTTGTACGGGTGGGTTCAAATTAACCCGGACAATGACGGGTAGAACTTGACATGTGACTTATGATTTGTTGACCTTCGTCAAGGTCATAAGAGCATGGGGTAAAAACACACATCGAGAGTTTCTAATAAAACTGAAACTCGCCAGATATGCGCATACCTTCTGGAGTGTGATAACGTGAGTGGATTCCATCACGTTATCATGCGATGATAGTTGGATCCCGATTCCCACTGATGAGTTGGTTTACTCCTCGGGTGATCCCGACTAATTCTTCTTTCAAGTTTGGAGGAGAATTTGACGTTACAGTGGGAGGTTTCCTGATTAGGTAAAGTGATAACCATTCTGATCTTGGTTAGAGTGCACGCTGAGTGTTTCTTTTCTCTCTCTCTCTTTGGCAGCGACCATGGCCCGACCCTAGACTATGACTCAGTGACCAAAATTAACCGAACCTTCTTAAACACTGGGTTTTGGATTGTCAGAGTTGCATACCTCATTGCCACTCCTACTTTTACCCTTTTCTCCAGAACACCCTGTATTACTACGAATGTCCACTTCCATTAGATAAAACCATCGTATGGTTATATACGAACTCGATGGAGCTTGTTCCAGATTCGAGGATGGTTTCCGGTTTTGGAGAAAACGAATAAGACTATTCCGTTGTCTTTTCCTTTTACCTTCTCTCTTGTTGCGAGTGCTCCTAGGATTAGGACAGTACACCTATTACGCTTATTGGATAGTTTTCTTCCAAACCATAGGCAGGTGTCGAACGGTAGGGAATGAAGAAAACCAATTAGCCTAACGATGGTGTACAGAAGGTATTAAGTAAAGACAAATAAAGGGATTAGAAAATGGGCAAAGTAAATTGCGACTGCTATTCACGACCGAACCAAGTATTTCTTCGCCAATCCTATATCACCTTTGTATTTCTCCAGAACACTCCGTATCACTAAGAAGATCCACAGTTATTTGGATACTCCATCGTATGGTTATATACGAACTCGAAAGGAACTTGTTCCAGTTCGGGGATGGATTCTGGTTCAGGAGAAATAGGAATAAGGTTTATTCAGTTGTCTTTTATCTTTACCCTCTCTCGCGTTGCGAATACTCCTAGGATTAGGACAGTACACCCATTATGCTTATTGGATAGTCTTCTTCCAAACCATAGACTGGTGCCGAACGGTAGGGAAGGAAGAAAACCATTTGGCCTAAAGGGGTGCACAGAAGGTAATGACTAAAGACATATAAAGAGATTTGGAGAGATGGCAAAGAAATATACGGTAACAGATGTGAATCTGATAATGGAAGAGGCATTACTAGGAATACCCAGATACCCCTACGAAACATTTCAATGTTTCAGTTTCACTGTGTACTGTTAAAAGAAAACTGATTTCCCAATTAGTACTTACTCCAGGGTATGCATTTACCGGGTTTGATTCTCACTTCTGTATGGTTTTACAGATGATGAGTGGGAGTAAGTTATTGGGAATTAGGTGATCATCCTCATTATATCGGGATTCGTTGTAATTGGTGATATTTGAGGAAATCGCCTGGGTTGTTTGCCGGATGGCGAATATTTAGTTTTGAATATTCGTTGTTATGCACCAATTTTAAATTGATATATCTGTACGTCTATTTTTATAGAGTGAGATATGCCTTTTTGAAATTATGTCCATGACATTTACCTATATCAGTGGATGGTTAGGTAAGGAGCATTAAACAGCGGTATAATTCTTCTTAACCATAAATACAGTTTTCAACCTACGGCACACAGGGAACGAGTTATTAGACTCAGGGGACTTATACAGAGTATTGTATGTTGTCCAGTGTCCACGAGGACAGAGGGGTTGGTACTCGTACTATATTCTATTTACTTATGACTTCTCTAGTTCTTAGAAAAGTGTTTCGTAGAAATACAAGGTCCAAGTTTTGAGAAGTTATAGGTATAAGAGTAAAGTAGAGAACCAGATGTTGCAACTATCGGGATTCTCCAAGGTGATCGAAGATGTAGATACTTGTGTATGGTATTCAGTTGATAGTAATGGTTAAGAGAACTTGCTTCTCTTTCAGGTTACTCATAATTGGAAGCACTCCTAAGTTGAGTAATGCTGATCGGCCTCTCTCCATTTAGATGACATGCACTGGAGACAGCTACATGATTTGAATCTGGTTCCAATTAAATCAGTGCCTCTGTTTCTATATTGGACATAGAATAGTTCATATCTTAACGATGTTAAGGTACGGGGAGTTGTCCGGCTTATGCTTAAAACCAGACTCTGGATAACTCAAGGCACGTTTCTGTAATGGTTGTTTGTGGGTTGACCCGGGCTATGACGAGGGTTGATTTTCTACCATCTGGAAGATCAATAGTGATATTGTTCTTGACTCGCCACAGTTTTAATAAAAATGGATTTTTTCAGAAAACAGTAGTGGGAGTATGGTAGAACTGGAAGTGATTCCAGAACCACAAATGATTACTGAAAATTTGATAAGAACCTAAAGATTCAATCTGGTTTGACATTCCATTGGCCACTCCGCAGATATGGTGGGTAACCTCAGGCACTCGAGAGGTGCTTCGGTATGCTCAAAGACGGTGACAGGGAGGTTCTTGTTTACCCAGACTTGCCATTGCTGTTGTTCCAGACTGTGAGACCCGGCAGGAGGATGAGTATAGCGTCTTTCTAAACTATCTTTAGAAGTGTACGTGTATATTATTCTGCCAGAGGGTTGTCGTAGTCAGTGGGAGCAGCGGAAGTATAGTGGACAGGTAGCTTATGTCTATTTATAGACTAAAGCAGATATAGAGGAGATAGATCATCTATTTCTTATGTGACAGTCATAGGTTTGACTTCATCAGAATAAAGGATGGATTTGTTAAGAAGGTAGTAGGGTGTGATGTCCTGGTATTCGGATGACATACACACAGTAGGAAGTGAAATTCCTATACTACGGTCGGTTATACGTTGGTTGTCACACAGTGGTTTCTCCACATAGGACTTAGATATTATATATAAGAAATTCTAGTTACTAGATCTATGGTTTTAAATGTAGATTTGGGTAGTTTCCCAATCTGGGTACTTAGACAGCATTCTTAAGGTATTTAGAATGGACGGCTCCTGGCACGGTAATCTACCTGCAGGTGATGGAGTCACCCACTCTAAACGTGTCTTACAGACTAAAGGGGAGAGGGACGTGCATGATTGGCAGATCACTTGCTTAGGCAATTGAGTCAATCATGAGATGTCAAGTACCACACCAGATGTTGTCTTTGCACAAGATGCAGTAAGTTGTTATTAATCCTATCCTGGAGAAACATTCGGAAGCAGTTTTAGAACATAAGTGGATGTTCTAGGGATTTGATAACGGCAGCCTTCTTCGGGAGACGGTTATCATTCCAGGCTTCCAAGGTGACCTGAATGACAGAATGGCTGTCAGAGTTATAGCTTTCCCTCTGACGAGGGGCAGTATTTTGGACAGGTGGTCCATGCGGATACTGAGGGAGGCATGGCGCATGGTACTGATTGGTTTCAGTTGACGATACAGTCTAAGAAGTTTGGATTTGGAGTTCATTTATGATCTAGGTCCCATCAGATATCCAGACATATTCTAAGACAGGTATTGCTCATTTCGGGAGATGGCTTTCTCCACGAACTTGAGATAAAGAGAGACATAGAAAGAAACATCAGGGCGGATCCACTAACTGAGGCTATTCCTCGAACGCAATAGTTTCTTAAACGGTTTTTGTGAGAGTGATTACTAGAGGAGTTGGGTGTTCGGTATCACACGGGCTGTGAGTATGCGACATTGCAATAATTAGCCTTGAGTGCAAGTGGGAGATTGTTGGATATAGTGCCCTCAGAGTCAATTATTGGATCACAGGCACGTGATTGCAATGATTGAGGGAGGACCTATGCCGGTAGGACAGTCTTACTCAAGATGATAGTATGCTATCTGGTTTATCTTTATCATCGTGTACTTCTTTAGGTAACCTTACAGGTCACTATTGCGCGTTGATAGAGCCCTTAGGATTCTTGCTTGACGGCCAGCAGTATGATGGCGATCATATACGTGGGAGCTGGGGTCTATAAGCACATCCTTAAAAGGTCCCTAGTCATGGGAGTTTTCGAGACAGGGCATCGATACTCTAGAGTAGACTAGTGTATACAGTCGAGACCCCGACGAGGGGCGGTGGTCGGTCTCACAAGCCACTGGTGTCAGTTGGTTCACCTAAGATGTATACAGGTGCTCATTGGGTTATGAGTACACCGGACAGGACTCGCCGGGAACATGCTATTTGGTTTTATACCTGGCGTCAGATAGCAGTTCCCTGGCGACATGTGTACAGGTTAGTTCATCGACCTGAGATCGTCATTTGTCTCGTGTGAGTTCCCACTATACTTTGATTACTACCCTACTACGGCTCAAAGGAGTCGTGCAAACAGGTTTTAGTTGGGTACAGTCCCGAGCCACATGGAGGCAGTGAGCGGATCGGCAGGGGTTCGTCTCTCCCGGTATTGGGGGTGTGGTCGCGCTGTGTCTAGGAGAGCCATTACAAGAAGTCCTTGGCCAAGGCAGGAGAATTACTGGTAGGTATTGCAGTAGTATCTCAGGGTGTTCTGGGCTACACTCCGACACGACTTATACCGCTTCTAGGGGTCTGACTTTTACCAACCCCCTAGGCCCGACATGCGATGCTCATAGATGAATGGACCGGACTGTACGGATATTGTCACTGACATGCTCAGTAGGGTGTCAGGATGAGTTCGCTCATCGACTTCCCTTTTGGTCAATACCTGGTAGCCCGTTACGTACGGCTAATACCTTTGACGTGCTAGTGGTTTATTCCACAGCCAAAGTATTGACGAGTCTTTAGAGTCCCCCACAGACAGTTTCACAAGTTTCGGGCGAAACGCTGTAGAGGCCGTATGGATATATGGCAGGGTTCGATCATATACGTGTGGTATTGCAAGGATCATGATCGGACGGATAATACTAGCGGGCTTTGGTTTAAGCCGGATCCTAGTAGTGTACAGTGTAGATTTTGTCTCATTACATTTGTATTCGGTCGGAATACAAATGCGGGTATGTATATATAGTCGCGGGGTTTTCCTGTAATTTGTTACGGGATCGCTTTTTTGAAGTTGCCAGTTTGCATTCCGTTTAGGCCATTTTCCTTTCTTTCTTTCTATGGCTGAAAATTGGTGGAGGGTTCATGATGGTTCTAGCATCTCATGATTCTTTTTTTGTAGCACATGGATGCTTCATGATGGTTCATCATTACTTGCTTTTTGAGATGAAATTGGTGATGGGACTTGATGAGGAAATGAGTGTGAGTTTTTGTTGTTTTTTCCTTGTGGTCGCCCTCTTTGGTTTATGCTCACCTCCCCCCCATTCTCAAAAGTGGCCGAGCCCCCCTTGGACAGCCCCATTTATTTTGTGTGAGGTTTTTGTGGTATCTCATTTTTCATTCATGCAAAAGAGAGAGCTCCATTTCAAAGTTCATTCCCCCACCTTCACATCCAAACGGCAACTTCACAAACCCTCGAGACATAGCATTCTACACTCAGTCTACAGCAATCTTGGACACGTCGGCTAGCCAACTTCGTGTCCGAGTTGCCTTGGTTCAGAGGTGGGAGCGCGTAAAAAGACTCGGTGATGTGGTGCCTTTTCCAACGAGGAGATCGAGACCGGAGATTCCGCGAGGAGATCGGGATGGTGGCCGAAGACCGAAGGACACGGATCGCTCGGTATAGCCCCTCTACCTTTTCTCTAGTTAGCTAGCAGTAAGTTAATGGTCCGATCCGAGTTTTATAGTCCGCGGTGGCGCCGGTTTCTAGTTCAAGAAAAAGTTTTTGTTTCCGCATTTTGGCCTCGGACAGACGGCCGGGGCGCTACCGTAGACTTACACGCTAGTCACCCAAGGAGGAATGACTAGGACATGTGATTCATTTCCTAACCCGATGCGAGGTCATCAGATTGATTGATTCCAGCTAGAGACGACTTCACGCAGGTACGTTGGGAGTCGAAGGAAAATGATCGAATGTTAGAAACCCATTTTTCAAAGTTTAAAGTATTTGGAAGAACATGCAAGTAATTCCGTGGACCCTCTAGAAGAATGAAACCCTAACTCGATATAATGACCATGAGAACGCTTTGAAACCTTAGGGTTTGCAACAGTTCCGCGGTGCCATTAATGAGGCTTGGGTTTGCCCTTCTACGGCTGGTCCATAGGTACTGTGGCATGTACTGGATATTATTAAACTGTACTCAAGATGTTGAGCTCTTGGGGGATTATGGAACATTGACAAATCGATCGAAAGGTTCGACGTCGTTCGGATATCATGTGATGGGATACATTGCTTGGGAGACTCCAGATACGAGTATAGTCGTTGGAGCACGGTCCATGCAGCCACGAAGAGACGAGTCCGAATCAGTTGACATTAGAGAAAAGTGGAGTAAGAGGTTCGTATGAGATATTGATGAGATGACGTTCCACTCCGCTGACATCAGAGATATGATACGCATGCAGAGGCGTTGTATATGGAAATACCTTCCAGAAGGAGTCGCGATGTGTATGCAGCCGTTCCGGAACAAGAAATAGATTTAGTAAAAGATGATAACTTTTGGGCAGTTCGGCAGAAACGAGATTTGGGAGAGACTTCGACAGAACCATTCTGGAATACTATACGAGATGACTTGGACCCAGGAGCGGTCATATTGTGCACACCTAGTAGGCCAGAGTTCGGCATCGTCGACGAGACATGTTATGAGTGGCCATGACAGTTGGCCAGAGATCTTTAGAGGATGTGCCAAAGCGGGACTGTTTCAGCCATCTTTGATTTCGGTATTTTGGGCGATTTGTTTGCATGATCGAGATTTTGTGCACCACAGTTGCACTTGACTTCGATTTGATGTCATTCGAAATGTTGATTTTGATTTCATGCATATGGTATGCATGTGATTTGACTTATGCTTTCGGCATAGTTTTCATGCACTTTTAGTATTTTGATTCAATTTTGTGCACGTTAATGCACATGGTTGTGAGATTATATACCACGGTATACCTGATTTGGTTTGAGATGTGTGGTATACCGTCGATTTCGATTTTGATACTCGATATTTGTTTTCGTGCACCTTGTGCACTTGAGTTGGATTTTGCGCAGACTTGATGCGCTTGATGCGATTTTGGTGCACGCCAAATGCACTAAATCGAGATTCTTCGTGCATATCAGATGCACCTGATATTGCTGTCAGGCACACCCATTGCCTTTGACAGGTGTTTCGTGCACACCCATTGCACTTAGATTTTGTTTATGTGCACATGTATGGCATATTCACGGATTTCATTTTCCGTGCGCACCAGACGCAGGGGCATTCTTGTATGCATTTTGGGATTGTATTCTTTTGGAGCGTTATGTTTTATGATAATTACTATTTGGTATAGTAGCTGAACAGGACTAGTCCGAGGACAGGACCTGACTATATTTTTGCATGCATTAATAGTTATCGAAGGGATTTCCAAAAAGAAGCTATAGTCTCAGTATTTACTTACGTGTCCGAGATGACACGAAAATTTTTACAAGGGAACCCTTCAAATTATTTTCAAAACGGCGGGGCGTGTATGTTAATCGAAGATATATATATATATATATATATATATATATATATATATATATATATATTTATTTTCTTACAGTAAACATCCGCCACGGTGCCGTGATACGCGCATTGCACAACGACTTGAAAGGGTTTGGCATGCATTTCTTCAGATGTTTTGATGAATTTACAACGATGTGTACATGTATATTTTGATGTATATCATGTTGGTTTTCGTATTGGGCTTTGACGTTGGTGTCTTCGCCATAACTCCGATGATTGCGGGATGCTTGACGGAGTTTTGATTTTTGGTTTATATACTCGTTTTTCATGCACATGCATTGCGTTACGATGTGTTTTTGTATTTATGATTTCGGAACCCCGACGACTTGATCTTTTTACTGAAATGTTTTAGTATTTGAGGGGTTTAAATTTAAATTCGGGGACCGAATTTCTTTAAGGGGGGAAGATTGTAACATTTCAGAAAAATAAAATATTATTTTTGGGAATTTAAAAAAATTAAATAATAAATATTATGAATATTTTAATGGTACGGTATAATTAAATACCGATAAATTGGGAAATATTTGGAAATTATAGGAATTACTGAAATGAGGGTGTTTTATATGATTTAAGCAAATTATAAATTCTTTTCGATTAATTATATTCCATTTTAATGCTAATCGCGATTAAATATCACTAATCGTCTGTTAAGCTTGTTTTGTGCATGTGACATGCACCAAATCATTTTTCACATTGTTACATTTTTCCTACCATGGCTTTTCCTTATTTTTTCTCATGCATGGCTTTTAAATGAAAAGAAAAGAAAAGATAATAAAAGAAAAGAAAAAGAAAAGGAAAAATAGTAAAGAATGGGGTATGGGCAAGAGAGAGAAGAGAGGGTAAGGGGTTGTGTTGACTTGGTCATTTGTTTCACCTCTTCATTTTCTTCATCTTTCCTCTCCTCTCTTCAAACATGGTTGCCCTCCATTTCCTCTCTCCTCTATCTCCTCACAACACATCCATAAACCCATCAAAACATCGTTCCCCTTTCATTAAAAATGTGCACAAGATCATCACAAGCATTTTGGACCAAGAAAAATTGACTTTTGAAGACTTGGGGCAACTCAAGAAAATTCTTGAGTTGCAAAATGAGGTACTTTCTTCACCATTAGTATAGCTTTTCATTCACATTAGTGTCCATGTATGTTTAGAAGTGATATAGTAATGTTTAGTGAGGTTAGAAAATTCTAAGTTAGGGTTTTGAGGGATTCTTGAATTGAGATAGTGTAATTGAGTTAGTAGTGACCTTAAACCCCCCTTTAGTGATAGTATATAGGACCTAAACCTGAGACTTAACCCCAAATGCGAACTTTGAAATTCTGCCGATATTAGATTTTGTGGAAATTGTGATGTGTATTGGAATCTGCTATGACTCGGGTAACCTGAAAATTATCTAGCAAACACAGTGAGACAAGTAGGCAACATAGAAGCATTACCCAAGGCCCGAGACCCTACCCCTTCCTAATGGCCGCAAATTTAATGTTCCTGGCCGCAATTTGCGGCCAGGGTGAGGTGAAATGTATCTGTGTTTGGTCCATGGCTTCATCTCCAGTAAAATAGACCCTCCATGTATGCAAAATTGGCTAATTTCACCTAGGGTAAAATCTGGGGCAAATTTTCAAAGTTTCTGATTTTGTTTTGTGACTTTTAATGATTTGGAATTTGGTATTTGCCTTTTATCTCGATCACTTAACGTTTGCACGTCAATCTCGAGGATTGTTTGGTCATTCTTGCATGTGTAGACCCTAGGTTTAAACCTATGTATGATACGCGTGCCGTTTTGGTTTTCGTGTGCAATTTTGGTTTACGATACTATATGTGATTTGTAGGTACCCCTACATGGACTCGGATGATGAAGAAGAGGATGGCGACATCGACTTCGGCAAGCGAGGATAAAGGTGAGTAGATATATATCTAGGGGGAAGTCGGATGGATGGCATATAGCACCCCCGCAGTTACGTAGGGTAAAATACGAATATATATTATATTATATATAATGATGTGTATTGTGAGACTATGATTATCAAGATAGGTTTATGTGTTCATGAGTTAGTTTAGTGTAATTAGAAGTAACATAGTTTAGCTTCTTAGTCGCGAAACCCTAGATTAAAGATTTGCATACATGCACACGCGCACACACTCGCATACATTTTACTTTCTTGTGCGTATATGGGGAGATATATATATATATATATATATGCTTGTGAACATGTATATATTTATATGTATACGTATACATGGATAATGAGGATAGTATATGGTACTTGGAGATGTGTCGATGCGATTGGGCATGATACCACGAGATCGGTGATGTGACTTAGTTCGTATTATGATATACGACCTGATATTTTAGCGGATCATTTAGCGACGTGTTTTCATACACACATAGATATATGTTGATGGTATCAGTATGTACTAGACTTTAGATTAGTACCCTTATTTCGGATATGATGATGATGATGATACCAGATAAATAATGAGATAAATGTGATATTTGACCAGTTTCCAAATTTGGGATGTTGTACGATAGATTTACCGTACGAGCTATATAATGATGATAGATCCGCACTCTTGACTCGAGAATGTCATATTATATATAGTGTATCGTATGTGATACTATTGAGGCGGGATCACCAACTACTAGATATATATATATATATAAATATCGACTCAGACTTAGATGGTTTTCCTTACCCTTTCGATTAGTCTGTTAGTTTAGTCCTGTAGTTTACTTGTAGATGTTAGACTAGACTCGAGTCATACCCATTTCAAAACTAATGAATCATGAGTAATTTAAAGACAGGCCAAGGGATACTACGGATATTTCAAAGGACGTACATTTTCTTAAAAACACCGTAGCCCCTATTTCTTAAATACACGATTCGTGTTATTTCAAATGGCAAAAACTGTATGACTCATATATATATAATGCAGATTCTTTATTATTGCGTTTATTATTCATGTTCCGCATATTCTTGCTATTCGCATCGCATCGCATGTTTAAATGTGTTTTATTGTTATATTGAACCCATGTTATCAGGACACCAACACCATTACCGATGATGTGTATGTCTACGAACACTTACTTGCCGGCTCACACACATCATCATCGGTAATTGCCATATCACGTACACTTTAGGAATATTATTTCATTGTTATCGCTTACTAGCTGATAGTTCCGATATATCATTATTGTGCTAGTAAGATGTTGCATTTATTACTGTGATTTTTCATGTATATTTATATATTCATTGCCATGATATTAGGGGCCAGTCCGGATTGCCGGAGCCCAGTATTTACTGTTATTGACCCTTTATTTTGAGATTTTGGATTTCCATGAGATTTATGGATATGGAGAAACCGCAAGGATTTTATAAACTGATTATCATTTCTAAAGATAAAATTGCGGTTTTCTCATGTTATGATTTGAGATATGTCCACCATGAGTTTTCTCGGCTCTTGAGCGTTATCATACAGCCGATTCAAGGAGTAGGAGGAACCGTCTGTGGGTGCATGGTGGACCTGGTGCGGTACCCCGGGACAAGATGGTCGCAGATGATGGCGTTGAGCCTGGCAGGGGAGTACTACCGACCATTGATTTTATTGTGACTCGACGGATATCCGGAGGATACCGATCGGAGTATGGGCCAGTCTGGATAGCCGGAGCCCTAGATATTGAGATTTGATGATACAGGCCAGTCCGGATTGCTGGAGCCTGAGATATTGAGATATTGGGATTATATATATTTTGTGTCGATGCTAGACAATGATTCCCTGTCGATTTCATTGATGATACTTCGATTTTATTACAGCTATCTCACTGAGATAAGAAAAACAGTTTCCTTATTCGATGTATTCTGTTTTCAAGCATACATACATCACATATATGATATGTTGCTACCTGATGCACTGACACGAGCACTTGGTATTACACTTATGTATAGATGTTTACCCTTGACTTTTTATCATGCTTCAGGCTATATCATTTTGAGGATATATTATGATTGTATGACCTACGATTGAGTCATACATACGATTTCTGCTCTATGATGTTTTCTACTCACGAGTTAGCAACTCACTCCCGTTGTGCCATAGTTTCTTGCAGGTTTTGCCGTACAGGTTTCCTTGGCGGCTTTGCAGGCATACTACTTTCTTCCGGGTGATTGCTTTGGTAGGTGGGTTCACTTGCATCGTGACCACCATTGTATTTTATTTACTTTCAGTTGTATTTAGTAAACTCCATCAACCAGACTTGTATATTTATTAGACTTAGAAGACCAGTTTATATTATTTCGACCTTAGAGTCGCGCTTATATTATTATGGTTTTCTTGATGATTTTGAGTTTCCTTTTGAGTTTTGATCCTCGCCTTTCGGCGTTGTATGTTATATTGCTTGCGTGGTTGTGACCGCCAATTGGCAAAGAGTTAGCTCCCGCTTGGGGATGCCTTTTTATATATTATATGTTGTACCTGTTTGGGGCCAGTATTTACCAAGGAAACTCTGCCGAAATTTTCAGAAAAGACTTGATGTTTTAAATATGCATATTTCGGCTTATGTTGTTAAACAGTTTGCTTTAAAACTAAAGTTTTTCCTTCTTGCTTCATTAAAATGGTTTAGATTTCTGGGATTTTTGGCTTACTTGAATTAGATGGGATCCTATAGACTTCAAATGATTCAAATGCCAGTCACGTGCCATTTTGGGTCGTGACATTTAAGCAACTTGCACACCTTTTCGCCGCTCCCACTGTCCACGAAGCCCTCTGGCTGAGTCATGCACACGCATTCTTCTAAATCACCATCTAGAAAGGCGGTCTAAACATCCATTTGCCAGATTTCGTAGTCATGGTATGCAGCGATGGCAAGCAGGATCCGGATGGACTTAAGCATAGCTACTGGAGAAAATGTTTCATCATAGTCCACACCAGGTGATTGACGAAAACCTTTTGCAACAAGTCTAGCTTTGAAAGTCTCAACTTTTCCATCTACACCAAGTTTCCTTTTAAAGATCCATTTGCACCCAATGGGTTTTACCCCTTCAGGAGCAACTTCCAAAGTCCATACGTTGTTGGTGTACATGGATTCCATCTCAGATTGCATTGCATCCGGCCATTTCATAGAGTCCCCACTCGTGATGGCCTGCTCGAAGCTAGTTGGTTCATCATATTCCATGATGCAATCCTCACTCCCACCGTCTACAAGAAAACCGTAGTATCTCTCAGGTGGATGAGGAACCCTACTAGATCGACGGAGTGGCTGAGGTTCGTTGGGAACTATCGAATCCTCTGGTTCTACCAAATCTTCAGTTGCAGTTTGAGCTGCTGGAACTTCTTCCAGCTCTACCTCTTCACCATTAATTTCTTTTACAAGAAATTCCTTTTCTAAAATGGTGGCATATTAAGAAACAAACACCTTTTGTTCCTCAGCGTGGTAAATTATATATCCTTGTGAATTCTTTGGATATCCCACAAACTTGCAAAGAACTGAACATACCTCGAGTTTGTCCGGATTTTTCCTTTTGACATAGGTCGGACAACCCCATATCTTAACTCGTTTAACATATGGTCTCTTCCCACTCCATATCTCATATTGTGTGGTAGGTACAGATTTAGATGGAACTTGATTCAATAGGTATGCTGCTGTCTCCAGCACATAACCCCAAAAGGAAATAGGTAACTCAGCAGTGCTCATCATAGAGCGCACCATATCCAATAGGGTACGATTCTTCCACTCTGATACCCCGTTGTGCTGTGGTGTATACGGAGGAGTAAGCTGAGAGAGAATCCCATTCTCTTTTAGATAGTCACGGAATTTCGTGCTCAAGTATTCTCCTCCCCGATCGGATCGCAGAATTTTAATACTTTTACCCGTTTGGTTCTCGACTTCGGATTTATATTCCTTGAATTTCTCAAAAGCTTCAGACTTGTGTTTCATCAGGAACACATGTCCGAATTTTGAGAGATCGTCAGTGAATGTAATGAAGTTTGAGGAACCATTCCTGACATGAGTAGACATGGGACCGCTTACATCACTATGTATTGTAGGGTTCCTAGGCACACTATAGAGGTCTCACAAGGCATCGAACATGCCAATTTCAAATTTTATGGGTGCCGCGAAACCCTAATACGGATCGTCGGCTAGATTTCTAGGCGAAACTATAAACTAGTTAACACTTTAACTAAAAGTTAGATGCTACAACCTTTGTAGATCCGGTTCCCCACTTCCTTAGCTCCACGTGGGTGTGCTCTCGCTGTCCATCATGAATCCTAGACTCATTCGTCGGCTTCATTGGAAAAACGGGCGAGCAAGGTTGTCGGCTTCGTGTCAAAGACGATCTACGTCGAGGTTGCACAAGTTCAAGCTCCGACTTAACCAAGTTGTGAAACTTGTGAAGAAAACACCCAAAACCACTTGGCAAGAGGTAGAGGATGAAGAAATAGGAGGTGGGTTCACTTTAGATTTGGATTTCTCACTCTAGAAATGAAGTTGCCATTGATGGCATCAAGCTTTTCCTTTTTGAAGTGAAGAAGAAGAAGCAAATAGAATATGATAAGTATTGTTTTAAAATGAAAAGAAAAATACATACTTATCATAATCTAACAAGGGTTAAGTGTAGAGAATAAACCATGGTAAGTGTATGGGTTAGGGTTAAGCATGAAGACAAAATGGTCTCTTTGGTCAAAGCTTCATGAAGCTTCAACAAGCTTCATGACAAAAACAAACCATTTCATTTTCATTTATCCAATAAAATAAATAAAGAAATGAATAAATAAATGATAAGGCAAAACCCTAATTATCATTTAACCATGGTTTAATTCTTCACACTTAAGCAAATGATCAAGTATCATCAAACATGATACATATATGTGCACAAAAGTATATCACATATACAACTTGCACATCAAGTGAGAAAATCCGTATAAAGTGAACCAATACTAGTTAATGCAAAGTAATATATCAAATATATAATTATACATTAAATCATTAAATCAACACTTGATTTAACGATCCGGTCATATCGCATATAACCGACTAGTATCCAATGTATCGGCTTATCGAATCAATGATTCGATAACTAGGTCATATCGAATATAACCAATCGAAACATTTATCGCGAGAATGAAATGTGGTATCACATACACGCATTATTCTCGGTCCCGCACATATCTCATATGCGCTCCTATTTCGTTTCGCTTGAGCCAGGAAACCTCTGTGTAGGACTCTAAAGACTCGTCAATACGCCGGTAGCAGATGATAATCATATCAAGCACCCACAAGCCGCAAGCGGTCTGCTAAACGTAACGGCCATCCGGGTATTGAGCGATCAGAAGATCGACGAGCTAGCCCGCTCACACTCCTGTGAATCCAACCAGTAACACTTACCGTACAGTCCGGTCTGTTCGTCTGATACGTCGCATATCAAGTCTAGGGGTGGTAAACGTCAGACCCCAATAACCGATAAGTCGTGCCGATGTGAGGCTCATAACGGGTCGAGAAACTACTGGTAACACTTACCAGCAAATCTCTGATCAGCCCTGGCCAGGGACTTCCCTGTTACGGCCAATCGAGCACAGCGCAACATCAACCCCCAATACCGGGAGAGACGAAACCCCTCCTATCGCTCATTGCCTCCATGTGACTCGGGACTGTACCCAAAGACCGCCGTTTTGCACGCCTTCATGGACGTGGTAAGGTGGAGATCAAAGCACAGTGGGAATCACACAAGACTCTATGACGATCTCGGGTCTACAGACTAACCTGTACAAGTGTCACCTGAGAACTGCCATCTGACGTGAGGTATAATACCATCTGGGAGTTCTCGGCGAGTCCGTCCAGTGTACCCAGTCTCCACTGAGCACCCGTACACCATCTCTGATGTCAAACACCAATGGATATGGGATCATCCATCGCCCATCTCATGGGTCGAGAAGCGTATACGCTAGTCTACACTGGTATATCGATGCCCCGTCTCGATACACCCACGACTAGGGACCTTGAAGGATGTACTTATGGACTACCATGTCCCCACTAGTATGATCTGCATCATAGTCCAGGTAGTCAAGTACACATCCTAAGGGCTTTACCAACATGTAACTATAAGACAGTATAAAGAGACTAGTATACATGTTAAGATAAAGAGCAACCAGATAGCATACTATCATATCGAGCAAGAAAGTCATCTCTATATATGTCCAAGCATCCAATATAATATACATCATCTATACAATACTGGCCTCTAGGGCATACATACAACTAACAATCTCCCACTTGCACTAGGGCCAGCTGCTGTAGTATCGCATACCGAGCATCTCGAAGAGTCTCTCAAACTGTATCTGGGGAATGGCCTTCGTGAGTGGATCCTCCGTGTTGTTCTTCGTGTCAACCCTCCTGACCTCGATCTCCCGGCGATCAACTATCTCCCGGATCAGGTGATACCGCCTCAGAATATGCCTGGATCGCTGATGGGACCTGGGTTCCTTGGCCAAAGCCACTGCTCCATTGTTATCGCAATACAAAGGTATTGGATGCTCAATGGATGGAACCACACCAAGTTCAGTAATGAACTTCTTGATCCAGACAGCCTCTTTGGCAGCATCGTTGGCAGCGATGTATTCAGCCTCCATCGTCGAGTCTGCCACGGTTTCCTGCTTGGAACTCTTCCAGCTAACCGCCCCTCCGTAAAGGGTAAAGACAAAACCCGACTGCGACTTAGAGTCGTCCTTATCACTCTGGAAGCTGGAATCGGTAAAGGACTCCACTTGGAGTTCTCCACTACCATACACCAAGAGCATCTCTTTAGTCCTTCGTAAGTACTTGAGAATGCTCTTCACAGCTGTCCAGTGACTCTCTCCAGGATCAGCTTGATACCTGCTCACTACACTTAGTGAGTATGCAACATCGGGTCTGGTACATAGCATCGCATACATGATAGAGCCTACAGCCGAAGCATAAGGTATCCCTTGCATGCGAGCTCTCTCCAAATCAGTCTTGGGAGACATTTCTTTGGAGAGAGTGACTCCAGAGATCGTGGGTAGGTTCCCACGCTTGGATTCTTCCATACTAAAACTCTTTAGTATGGTGTCAATGTACCTGGATTGGGACAATCCCAATATCCGTTTGGATCTATCTCTATAGATCCTGATTCCCAATATGTAGGAGGCATCACCAAGATCTTTCATTGAGAATCTCTGTGATAAGAAGAGCTTGACCGATTGCAGCATAGGAATATCATTTCCTATCAAGAGTATGTCGTCCACGTATAATACGAGGAAGACAACCTTACTCCCTGCCACCTTCTTGTAGATACAAGGTTCATCTGGGTTTTTGACGAAATCAAACTCTTTGATAACGACATCAAAGCAGATGTTCCAACTCCGCGATGCTTGCTTTAATCCATAAATGGATTTAAGCAGCTTGCACACCTTCCCGCTGCTCCCACTATCTACGAAGCCCTCCGGCTGAGTCATGTACACGCACTCTTCTAAATCACCATTTAGAAAGGCGGTCTTAACATCCATTTGCCAGATTTCGTAGTCATGATATGCAGCGATGGCAAGCATGATCCGGATGGATTTAAGCATAGCCACTGGAGAAAAGGTTTCGTCATAGTCCACACCTGGTCTTTGACGAAAACCTTTTGCTACAAGTCTAGCTTTGAAAGTCTCCACTTTCCCATCTACACCAAGTTTCTTCTTGAAGATCCACTTGCTCCCAATGGGTTTTACCCCTTCAGGAGCAACTTCCAAAGTCCATACTTTGTTGGTGTACATGGATTCCATCTCGGACCGCATTGCATCCAGCCATTTCACTGAGTCCCTACTCGTGATGGCCTGCTCGAAGCTAGTTGGGTCATCATCCTCCATGATGCAATCCTCGCTCCCACCATCCATGAGAAAACCGTAGTATCTCTCAGGTTGGCGATGAACCCTACTAGATCGGCGGAGAGGCTGGGGTTCATTGGGAGCTACTGAATCCTCTTGTTTCACTAAATCTTCAGTTTGAGTTTGTGTATCTGGAACCTCTTCCAGCTCTACCACTTTGCCACTAATTTCTTTTTCAAGAAATTCTTTTTCTAAAAAGGTGGCATGTTGAGCAACAAACACTTTTTGTTCCTCACTGTGGTAGAAAAAATACCCATATGAGTTCTTTGGATATCCCACAAACTTGCAAAGAACTGACCGTGCCTCGAGCTTGTCCGGATTTTGTCTTTTGACATAAGCTGGACAACCCCATATTTTAACTCGTTTAAAATATGGTCTCTTCCCACTCCATATCTCATATGGTGTGGTAGGTACAGATTTAGAAGGAACTTGATTCAATAGGTATGCTGCTGTCTCCAGCGCATATCCCCAAAAGGAAATAGGTAACTCAGCTGTGCTCATCATAGAGCGCACCATATCTAATAGGGTGCGGTTCCTCCGTTCTGATACACCGTTGTGCTGTGGTGTATATGGAGGAGTCAGCTGAGAGAGAATCCCATTCTCTTTTAGGAAGTCCAGGAATTCGCCGCTTAAGTATTCACCTCCTCGATCAGATCGAAGGATTTTAATACTTTTTCCGGTTTGGTTTTCGACTTCTTGTTTATATTCTCTAAATTTCTCAAAAGCTTCTGATTTTAGTTTCATCAGGAACACATATCCGAATCTAGAGAGATCGTCAGTGAATGTAATGAAGTACGAAGAACCATCCCTGGCATGTGTAGACATAGGACCGCATACATCACTATGTATTAGTCCTAAGAGTTCGGTAACTCATTCTCCGTGTCCCGTAAACGGAGTTTTGGTCATGTTGCCTCTGAGACATGACTGGCAAGTGTCATAAGATGAAAATTCGAATTGTTTCAAATATCCATCCTTATGCAACTTAGCTAGTCGTGTCGCATTGATGTGACCCAGTCTACAATGCCACAAGAAGGATTCGTTCAGTTCTGAACTCTTCCTCTTGTGTGTGTTAGTTATGCTCAGAACTGTTGATTGATTTAGAACATAAATGCCATTGCACAGCGTGCCTGATCCAACCAACTTTTGGTTATGGAAAATGTTCATAACATTGTCCTGTAATACAAAATTATATCCCTCTTTACTTAATAAAGAAACCGATATAATGTTGCATATATGGTTCGGCATAGAATAGCATTTGTTCAGAACCAATGTATTACCAGTTGGTAATTCAAGGTGATATTCCCCGACAGTCTTAGCTGCAACAATTGCACCATTTCCGACTCTAATGTCTTTATCACCTTCTCCAAGTTCTCTACCTTTCCTAAGCCCATGTAACTGATTACATATATGGGATCCTGACCCGGTATCTAATACCCAGGACGTAGAGCAAATGGAGAAACAGTTCTCTGTAACGAACACACCCGAAGAAAATGCATCAACATGTACTTTCTTCATCCGGGTGGCATGGGAATCCTGGTATTCCCCTATATCCTGTTCATTCATATAACTCTTATAAGAAAGAACGGAACCAACGTTCCCCAGCACAGTATAATATGCGGGTTCGGTCAATACATCCATATTATTATCTTGATTAGGGCATGAACTGGTCGCTACCTGGAGAGAGAGAGAAGAAAACACTTTAGCGTATGCTCGTGCAAGATCAGATTGGTTATTATCTTATCTAATCAGGATGGCTCCCACTGGTTTTTATCAAATCTTCCTTCAAACCCTAAAAGGAAAGACTAGCCGGGATTAATTACACCCTACAACTTCGTCGATCTTTCAGCCAGGCCAGTGTCGGTACTTTGAGGGAGGTCCCCCGTGCTTTCGCACGAACCTAATTAATGTAAACCTCGTTTTCCCAGAGGCGTAACCCCGTTGACACCTTTCTAGACACCTACTTGATCGGCTAATTGTAGTGTGTAAAACTCTCCCAGGAGTAACTCTTACTCGCAGTGGGTATCGGGATCCAACTATCTCATAGAATGTATGCAATCTCATTGCAAATTTCAACACTTGAAATTCCCGATAATCTTTTGCCCCAAACGATCTATGACCTTGACAAGGTCAACAAACCATAGACCGTAAGTCAAGTTCAACCCGTCATTTCTTGATTGAATTAAACCCACCCGCACGACCCTTGACAAGGTCAACAAGGCCGTACGACTACCCTAACTCAATCTGCATCATATGCATAAGCAGATAAATACTGGTTAGCTACCGCACACTGCGCCTTGACAAGGTCAACAAACGCAGCACGAATACTAAACAGGACTTATCTGAAATGACGGAGGGCTACGACAGGTTTTTCTGAAAACCTATTGCGTAATGAACTTGATATCGTTGTAGAATCAAATGAAGTTTTGAAATGGAGTGATTTTGAGGCTTTTCTAGTTTTGCTAAAGGAGTCACTCCCGGTGAAGGGATCTCGGTCCTTTCCTCGTCGAATGAGATGCGGGATATATCATATATATCACTGTGCAAAGCAAAAACTCTTAAAAGCAATCAAAACCAAACCGAGTGTGTAGCATCTGCCAGTTACTGCTAAAGGAGTCACTCCCGGTGAAGGGATCTCGGTCCTTTCCTCATCGAATAAGGTGCAGGGTATATCATATATACCGCTATGCAAAGCAAGAACTGTAGCTACCTGTTTTATTTTAAAATTCGATTCCACAACATCTTAGGTTTCTTATCTTTCATTAATCACATTAATGAAGTCCCATCATTTAAATACCTAAACATCACAGATAGATATGACGTACACTTATGCCATCCGCATTCGCCTCGATGTCCCCTCGTGCACCGTTAGGTTAGGTAACTAACGACAGAGCAGGGCAGGGCTAGCGCGGGTGTAAAACATAAGTAACGTCTATATAATATATCATATATACTATATATAGTATCTATCACAGAACATCACATGATCACATCACAGATATCGCAGCAGAAGAAACATATGAAATATTGGATATACTAGGACGTCCGTGTTTTCAATACGAGCCAGTATAAAACACGGATTCCACGGTCGTGATGAATAGCCAATCCCACACCCCTAGACCCCTACGAGAGCGGCAAGCAACCCTGCCAATTCTAGGGTTAGGAGACCCGGACTCGACTCCTCGAGTTGGTCTCCCACTGGACCCTAGAACCCGGTTACTTGTGCTCCCCTCCTTGGGTCTATCCTAATGCGGAAAAGTAAATAATATACAAAAGGTGACAACTTCCGCTACCTGGAAGTGCCCCAAATAAAAGAATATTACATACAAGTTTTTACATGAATGAAAATGAAAAACACTCATCTCACATAAAAACCCCCGGCTATTCGAACACGACGATCCAATATAACATATCCAGCAACACATAACATCACATGTCATCAACGTAAGTAAGTATGCATATCCCAATTGTCGTTGACGTATAGCAACGAAACCGGCGATATGAACATACTACACTTACGGTCACAGAAAAGAAATTGTAAAACTACAACAGTTGGAATCCGCAACCTCTTTAGACATCACATGCCTAATCAAATGAAATACTTAGACATCACATGCCTAACAGTTATAAACCCCGCATTTTAGTCTCATTATCGAAAACTCTTTTCAATATCAAGTGAAACTAAACCGCTAGATTTATAACATTCATTCAGTTATCTCATAACTGTTTGTGAATTCCAATTATTGTATCACATTCCAGATAAACAGAAAATGTTAAATTTTTCGATCGAACAGTCGAATACCCAAGTTTTCCCAATACAGCTCAACACATGAAATAAGTCTAACAACATTCAGTTCGTGCCTCAGTACCAACGGTCCAGCCGTAGAAGGGTCAAGCCAACGCCTCACATGTGGCATGCCGTACTCCCCCAAACCCGAAGGTTCAAAGGGCAGTTCAAGACGGTCACATAATCGAGTTAAGGTTTGTTGTCTTCTAGAGGGTCCATCGCGTTACTTGCACTACTTAGAACGTCGTTAAACAACGGAAAAATCCAACACTTGGAAATTTCCCGACAGGGGAAAAATTGGGTATTTATATCCGGTCGAACTTTTTAACATATTCAAAAAATTATCCGGAAATACACAAAGACGAAATTTGATACCCCGATCGAAACACCGAATCCCCAAAGCAACCCCAGAAAATTCAACTCTTGAATAATTATTAAAAATACCCAGGAAAATCACCACTGGAAACTAAGAATTACTGTGTAAAATTCTTTAAATATTGAGACCGTACGACCGCGGATCCGCCGCATGAGCCATGCTCATGCCGCGTATCCGCGCTGGCTTAGTGGAATTACGCTCACGAATTTCACAGTAAACCTTATAATTTCCTGCTGATTTTTCTGCATAATTTTAATATCGAAAAACTCGAGATTTTGGAAAAAGTCCAGAGAGCATGTTTGGTTTAGGGTTTCGGGTTCGTTCGGGCTTCAAATTGCGTCTAGACTTCGCCTAAGGCTCTAGCTAGTCTCTGATACCACTGTAGGGTTCCTAGGCACACTATAGAGGTCTCACAAGGCATCGAACATGCCAATTTCAAATTTTATGGGTGCCGAGAAACCCTAATACGGATCGTCGGCTAGATTTCTAGGCGAAACTATAAACTAGTTAACACTTTAACTAAAAGTTAGATGCTACAACCTTTGTAGATCCGGTTCCCCACTTCCTTAGCTCCACGTGGGTGTGCTCTCGCTGTCCATCACGAATCCTAGACTCATTCGTCGGCTTCATCGGAAAAACGGGCGAGCAAGGTCGTCGGCTTCGTGTCAAAGACGATCTACGTCGAGGTTGCACAAGTTCAAGCTCCGACTTCACCAAGTTGTGAAACTTGTGAAGAAAACACCCAAAACCACTTGGCAAGAGGTAGAGGATGAAAAAATAGGAGGTTGGTTCACTTTAGATTTGTATTTCTCACTCTAGAAATGAAGTTGCCATTGATGGCATCAAGCTTTTCCTTTTTGAAGTGAAGAAGAAGAAGCAAATAGAATATCATAAGTATTGTTTTAAAATGAAAAGAAAAATACATACTTATCATAATCTAACAAGGGTTAAGTGTAGAGAATAAACCATGGTAAGTGTATGGGTTAGGGTTAAGCATGAAGACAAAATGGTCTCTTTGGTCAAAGCTTCATGAAGCTTCAACAAGCTTCATGACAAAAACAAACCATTTCATTTTCATTTATCCAATAAAATAAATAAAGAAATGAAAAAATAAATGATAAGGCAAAACCCTAATTATCATTTAACCATGGTTTAATTCTTCACACTTAACATCAAGTATCATCAAACATGATACATATATGTGTACAAAAGTATATCACATATACAACTTGCACATCAAGTGAGAAAATCCGTATAAAGTGAACCAATACTAGTTAATGCAAAGTAATATATCAAATATATAATTATACATTAAATCATTAAATCAACACTTGATTTAACGATCCGGTCATATCGCATATAACCGACCAGTATCCAATGTATCGGCTTATCGAATCAATGATTCGATAACTAGGTCATATCGAATATAACCAATCGAAACATTTATCGCGAGAATGAAATGTGGTATCACATACACGCATTATTCTCGGTCCCGCACATATCTCATATGCGCTCCTATTTCGTTTCGCTTGAGCCAGGAAACCTCTGTATAGGACTCTAAAGACTCGTCAATACGCCGGTAGCAGATGATGATCATATCAAGCACCCACAAGCCGCAAGAGGTCTGCTAAACGTAACGGCCATCCGGGTATTGAGCGATCAGAAGATCGACGAGCTAGCCCGCTCACACTCCTGTGAATCCAACCAGTAACACTTACCGTACAGTCCGGTCTGTTCGTCTGATACGTCGCATATCAAGTCTAGGGGTGGTAAACGTCAGACCCCAATAACCGATAAGTCGTGCCGATGTGAGGCTCATAACGGGTCGAGAAACTACTGGTAACACTTACCAGCAAATCTCTGATCAGCCCTGGCCAGGGACTTCCCTGTTACGGCCAATCGAGCACAGCGCAACATCAACCCCCAATACCGGGAGAGACGAAACCCCTCCTATCGCTCATTGCCTCCATGTGACTCGGGACTGAACCCAAAGACCGCCGTTTTGCACGCCTTCATGGACGTGGTAAGGTGGAGATCAAAGCACAGTGGGAATCACACAAGACTCTATGACGATCTCGGGTCTACAGACTAACCTGTACAAGTGTCACCTGAGAACTGCCATCTGACGTGAGGTATAATACCATCTGGGAGTTCTCGGCGAGTCCGTCCAGTGTACCCAGTCTCCACTGAGCACCCGTACACCATCTCTGATGTCAAACACCAATGGATATGGGATCATCCATCGCCCATCTCATGGGTCGAGAAGCGTATACGCTAGTCTACACTGGTATATCGATGCCCCGTCTCGATACACCCACGACTAGGGACCTTGAAGGATGTACTTATGGACTACCATGTCCCCACTAGTATGATCTGCATCATAGTCCAGGTAGTCAAGTACACATCCTAAGGGCTTTACCAACATGTAACTATAAGACAGTATAAAGAGACTAGTATACATGTTAAGATAAAGAGCAACCAGATAGCATACTATCATATCGAGCAAGAAAGTCATCTCTATATATGTCCAAGCATCCAATATAATATACATCATCTGTACAATACTGGCCTCTAGGGCATACATACAACTAACATGTATTAGTCCCAAGAGTTCCGTAACTCTTTCTCCGTGTCCACTAAACGGAGTTTTGGTCATTTTGCCATTGAGACATGACTGGCAAGTGTCATAAGATGAAAATTCGAACGTATTCAAATATCCATCCTTATGTAACTTAGCTAGTCGTGTTGCATTGATATGACCTAGTCTACAATGCCACAAGAAGGATTCGTTCATTTCTGAACTTTTCCTCTTATGTGTGTTTTTTACGTTCAGAATTGTTGTTTGATCTAGAATGTATATGCCATTATTTAACGAACCTGATCCAATCAACTTTTGATTCAGGAAGATGTTCATAATATTATCCTGTACTACAAAATTATATCCTTCTTTACTTAACAAAGAAACCGATATAAGATTGCATATCAGGCTCGGAATGTAATAGCATTCGTTCAGAATCAATGTATTACCATTTGGTAATACAAGGTGATATTCGCCAACTGCTTTGGCTGTAACATTTGCACAATTCCCTACTCTTACGGAATGATCACCCATTCCCAGTTCTCTACCTTTCTTAAGCCCATGTAACATATTACATATGTGGGATCCCGATCCGGTAGCTAATACCCAGGACGTAGAGTGAACTGAGAAACAGTTCTCGGTAACCAACACACCTGAAGAAGATGCATCAACATGCTTATTCTTCGTTTGGGTGGCATGGAAATACGGATATGTTCCTATTTCCTGTTCAGTCTTATAACAATTATAAGAATGAACGGAACCAACGTTCCCCTGCTCAGCATAAAAAGCGGGTTTGGTCAATACATCCATATTATTATCTTGATTAGGGCCTGACTTGGTCGCTACCTGGAGAGAGAGAAGAAAACACTTAGTGTAGGCTCTTGCAAAGATTAGATTGGTTATTTATCTTATCTAATCGATGTCTCCCACTACTATTCTCAAATTTTCCTTCAAACCTTTAAAAAGAAAATTCAGCCAGGATTAATTACATTCTACAACTTCGCTAACCGTTCAGCCAGGCCAGTGCCGGTACTTCTGAGGGAGGTTCCCTGTTCTTTCGCACGGACCTAATTAAAATAAACCTCATTTTCCCAGAGGTGTAACCCCGTTGACACCTTTCTAGACACCTAATGAGTTAGCTAATTGTAAAGTGCAGAACTCTCCCGGGGCAACTTTTGCTCACAGTGGGATCGGGATCCTTCTATCACACAGAAGGTATGTAATCTCATTGCAAATTTCAACACTTCAAATTCCCGAATATTTTTCCCCTAGCAACTTATGACCTTAACATAGTCAACAAATCATAAGCGCTAGCAAAGTTCAACCCGTCATTTTCTGATTGAATTAAACCCACCAGAACGACCCTTAACACAGTCAACAAAGTCGTACGACTACCTTAATCCAATCGCATCTCATGATTTAGCAGATAAGCACTAATTAGCTACCGCACACTACGCCTTAACATAGTCTACAAACGTAGCACGAATACTAAGTAGTACTTATCTGAAATGACGGAGGGCTACGACAGGTTTTTAAGAAAACCTTTTGCGTAATGAACTTGATATAGTTGTAGAAACAAGTGATTTTTGAAAAGGAGTGTTTTTGAGCCTTTTTATTAGTCTTGCTAAAGAGGTCACTCCCGGTGAAGGGATCTCGGCTCATTCCTTATCAAATAAGGTGCAGGATATTTCATAAATACCACTATGCAAAGCAAGAACTAAAAGAAGCAATCAAAAATAAAACCGAGTGGGATGTACCATCTGCTAGGTTTTACTAAAGAAGTCACTCCCGGTGAGGAGATCTCGGCACATTCCTCATCGAATGAGGTGCTGGATATTCTACAAGGAATACCGCTATGCAAAGCAAAAAACTAGAGCTACCCTTTTTGAAAATATGATTCTACAACATGTTTTAGGTTTCTTTTCTTTCATTAATCTCATTAATGAAATTCCATCATTTATGCTTCCTAAGCATCACAGAAGAAACGAAAATACAACGTACGCTTATGCCATCCGCATTCGCCACAGTGTCCCGTTATGCACCGTTAGGTTACTTAACTTACGGCATACCGGAACGGGACTAGCGCGGGTGCAAAACATAAGCAACGTTTATTATATATCTCACATATAATATATATCCATTCATCTCAGAATCCACAGTGATCACATCACAAAGCAGCAGAAGAAACATATGAAATATTCGATATACTAGGAGGTCCATGTTTTATTTTGAGCCGGTATAAAACATGGATTCAACAGTCGCGATGAATTTCTAAACCCACATTCCTAGACCCCTACGAGAGCGGAAAGAAACCCTACCAATTCTAGAGTTAGGAGACCCGGACTCTACTCCTCGAGTTGGCCTCCCACTGGACTCTAGAACCCGGTTACTTGTGCTCCCGTCCTTGGGTCTATCCAAATGCAGAAAAGTAAATAATATACAACAATGATGACATCATCCTCGACCCGGAAGTGCCCTAATAAAAGAATATTACATACATTGAATTTTACATGAATGAAAATAAAAACTCTCATCTCACATTGTCACGACCCGAAATTGGCATGTGGCGGCTCTTAAACTACGCAACGTCTACAGGCGTAACGCAATTTAAGTAAGCCAAAAACCCAGCAATCTAAACCATCAAAAGTAGTAAGAAAGTGATATTAGAATTTTCAAAACCTTTGAAATCTCAACCTAAATTCTTTAAAGTCCAACTTTTCTTCCTTTAAAATTTTGGCAGCACCTCCTTTGTAAAAACCAACCACAAAAATGGGTACAACATAAATATAAGTAAAGCATCCCTAATGGGAGCAAATCCACGTCCAACGGCTAAAAACAACCACCACAACAGATATACGACGCCGTAGTGAAGAAATAAAAGACGATATAAGTAAAACTACATAAAAGACATCCAAGTCACCAAAATATACAATATCGTCCTCACATCAAGTCTCTAAGTCATACAAGATAATGGTAGATGGAGAGTACAAGATACAATGAATAAATAATAAACATGAACGGATAACCACAAAACCCACCTAAGCAAAACTGCACACTGTGAGCTGAAGCGGTATCCGCAGCAAAAGATGATGTGATAGATGAATAGCCTGCCTCGACTACTCTGGGGAAACAACCTGCAAGACCCTGTGGCACAACGGGGGTGAGTTGACAACTCGTGAATAGTAAATAACATATGCAGGTAATCGCAAGTATGCACGTACAGCGCGAATCTAACATATACATGCTGATAGCAATAAATGGTCATATGTATGCAACAGTCACGAAAGGTACTCTAGCAGGTACATCTAATACATGAAGCAATAATATGACAATCTGTAAGCAACAGTCATGTAAGCTACTATATCAGGTACAACTAATACATGAAGCAATGATATGACAATGTATATATGCAACAGTCATGAAAGGTACTCTAGCAGGTACAACTAATACATAAAGCAATGTATATAAAATAAATGCGAAGTATGGGATGAAACATGTCATTTCCACGGAATCCTGACATCGTGATAGGAGCAAAGTCCATCAAGACAATCCAAATACCAATTTCCTCAAATCAGCCCCCAAATTGGCTCTCATATCATGTAAGTCTCATAAATCCTGAATGTACAATATCAAGTAAATCTCGTACATCCTGAATCTACAATATTAAGTCAATCTTATATATATCCTGTATCCAATTATCAAGTAAATCTCGTATATCCTGAATGTACAATATCAAGTAAATTTCATATATCTTATAAGTCTCAGCGAATCCTAAATGATCCAAAACAGCGAATCAAAAGTGCCAAACAGAGACACTTATGATCCAAAACATACTTATACGTCCATCGAATCTTAAGTGCCAAACACCGACACTCTCGATCCCGTATCGGTATTATACATCCTTCGAATCTTAAGTGTCAAACACCGACACTCTCGATCCCGTATCGGTATTATACGTCCATCGAATCTTAAGTGCCAAACACCGACACTTTCGATCCCGTATCGGTATTATACGTCCTTTGAATCTTAAGTGCCCAACAACGACACTCTCGATCCCGTATCGGTATTAAAACAAATCTCAGAGTGGATGCATCCAAATATCAAGTAAGAATAAGAATACTTGCATAATTTCATGAAACCACCACAGTCCTCAAATCCAGAAAATATCAAGTAATGAATAAGTATAAATGCATGAATCAATACACATATATTAGCGTCCCATTCTACTAGTATATGTATATAGGCATATATAACTGTGTCCCATTCCACTGTTATATATATTTAGGAGTAAAAATATCAGAGAACATCATATGAAATCCATGAATGTAATATTTGCAACATGAAACAGTAATATGAGCATATAAAGGAAAAACTGCAATTTAACCGCAACAAGTTATTAAATATATCACGCGGTTCCTGATTTCTCCGAAATCAGATGCAACATCATATACAAGTGAACATGTAGCCATAATAAGGTATGCGTAACCATGTCGGTATAGCAAGGTATGTGTGTCCATATGTATGTATGTATGATTTAAAAATATCTGTAGTAAGGTATGTCTCTATGCTTATCCATAATACCCTCCAGGTATATGTGTGTATGTATGCCAGATGTACATGCAGCTATGTCTCATATGTGTATATACCTATCACTAATGGTACACTACCCAATAGGTATATGGGTAACTAGCATGTAAGCATGTCAGGGCATATGTGTAAGCATGTAGGTATACAGGTATGCTATATGACATATGCACAATGAAAATAAGGATCATGTCTCAATGTCCCTGAGCAATCCAATATCACATATGTATAGGTGTTGTGCGTGTCATGACAATTATTGACGGTGTGAGTGGCATACAATCAGTGCTCGTGCAACATAAACTGGCAGTAATAATGTTGTGTCTCATTAATACTATGTCCGAATACAATAGGTAAATGAGATATGCAACTAAGATACACAAGCACAAACGAGTCCATGTACTAAACACTACAGGTCATGTCATTTAATCAAGCCCAGACGCATAACGCCATGCGGGCGATTGCCCTGTAGATATTAAATCTACTCACCAACCATCCTGGCTAAGTAAAGCCAACTACTCGCTTCCCCTATTCGCAGCGCTAGAAGTCCCCGCCTGCGATCCTGAACACATATAACAATAAGGAAAGCGTATATAAGCAATCGACCAAAAATACGTATAACTACGTTTGACCGACGCACCAACTCCAAACATACCCTCGAGTGTCCGTTTAGTGGCTAACGCGCGTAGCAACACTACGAAACGAACTCAAAAGTAAAAGCTACACAAAGACACGAACGACATCGGCACGACCCTAACTAGGAGCGCAAAGTGACACAACTACCATGTCTAGACCCTGATCGTACCGATCGCACATTCACGACACAAGATATAGCGTGGAATCAATATACATAATGTCGCAACGTCAAAAGAAAACCACGCCTAAAATATCCGTAAATCTAGTAAGCAGTATTTATCATTTTAGCACAAAACTACAAGTTTTACCAAAACTAGAGTTTGCAAACATCACAAAATAGCAAGGTTAAACCATTTGAACCTTTACTAAAATTTTAGATTTCACTAATTAAGATTAGCAAAAGTTAAGTTTGTTAATTAGCTTAATTATCCGATTAGGAAAATGTCATTAACAAATTAGCGACTTGATTAAGTTTTCATCAAGCTTAACATATTAATTAACCATTTCACTAATCAAAATCCTAACTTGATTATCAAAAAGATATCTTGAATTTCAAAATATGAATTTAAAGCTTAAATTCAACATCTAATTAAGCTAATTAAAGGTATTAAGCAACAAAAAGATATTAGGGTTAAGGTTTTATACCTTCCAAGAATACAACTTGAAACAAGAACAATCCACACTTTTGCCTTCAAAATCCTCACTAGAATGAAGATCCAAGCAAGTTTCGTGAAGAAGAATGAAGGTTTTGGATTATATTTGAATTTCTATGAATTAATTTGGATTTTTCATGATTCTTGAAGCTTTAAAAATGAAGAAATGAGTTTAGAAAAAGATAGGGCAGCAAGCGGAGAGAGATTTCGGCCAAGGAGGAAGAACTAGGGTTTCTGTGGAGTTGTGTGGAATTTTCTAGAAGAAAAATGCAATAATTGGATAATAAAACAAAAAGCTTTATGTTTACATTATCTTTTCTTTTACAAAAATCATTTAATTCCAACAAAAATCAAGATATTTTGGAGAGAAGGTTATAAACATAATTATAGTGATTAACTTACCATAGAATCCCATTTGTAGTAATTAACCCGCATATAAAAATAATTACCACTAATAAAGTGCGCAAATAAAGCATTAAAATAATATTTAATTAGGGAAAAATTCTATGTGAACCAGAACTTCCCATAGACCCCCAAAGCTCACGCACTAGCTTTATTTTAGCTAAAATAGGTGCCGGCAAGTTTCTATGGAAGTTTGATCATAATTAGGTTAAAAGAGAAAACACCGACAGTTTTAACCTAAAACGGAAAAATTCGCAAAACGATTTCTAAAACGTTACAATCTTCCCCGCTTAAAAAAATTCGGTCCCCAAATTAAAATTCATCTACACGTACCTTCAAAGTGATGAGTACAAAACTCCCAAATCTCGCTCGCAGCCTCCAAAGTGATCACCTCACTATACGGCTACGCCAAAGAACCCTCACAGATGGCAAGACCTTTGACCGTAGATCCTCCACCTGCTGATCCACTATAACAATCGCCTGCTGGTAAACGAAAGATCGCGTCCAAGCTAAATGGTCTGATGCTGAATCATGTGAAAAAGTTCATGAAGGTGTAGGGTTGCTAGGCACACGCACAAGGGTCTACGAGGCATCAACCATGCCCGATTTAAAATTTAGCCGTGCCGAACAACCCTTAACGAGATCTTTAAACTAGAGATTAGGCGAAAACAAGCATGTTAAACACTTAAATACTAAGTGAGAGGGATTACAACCTTTATAGATCCGGTCCTTCACTTCTAAGGCTCCGTGTTGAGGTCCCTTCGCTTCGATCATCGTGTTCCGGACTCTCGAGAGGCTCCACGAAGAGAAAGATGTGAGCTTGCTTCCGATCTTCAATAACAAAGATGATCTACCTTAAAGTTTCATTAACACAAGCTCTCACTCACTAAATGAAGTGAACACTCTCATCTAAAGGGCAAGGATAGATGAGAATGATGAATTAGGATTTTTGCTCTCATTTATAATCTTTTTCTCACACATAATCATCAATAAGAAAAATCTAGAAAGTTTTTTCCATGAAGAGAAAGAAGAAGGTAGAAGAAGATGAATAATCATTTTGTGATGAATAATGAAAGGATAATGATGAATAATGCAACCATGGTGGCTAAACTTTTATAGAGAATTAACCAAGGGTGAAGGGTTTGGGTTAGGTTAAAGATGAGTCACTTGTAAATATCTTTTCCAAAATAAAAGAAAAAACTTCTAGAAACTTCTAGAAAACATTAACCTGTAACGTTTCCAAAATAATAAAATATTATTTTCGGGAATTTTTATAATTTAATATTATTTTAATAAATATTTTAATATTCCGGTATAATTAAATACAAATAAATGGGGAAAATTTTTGGAAAATTATGGAAAATTCTAAAATAGGGTATTTTATGGAATTATTCCATTTTAAAGTTTTTAAGACAAGTTATATGCTAATTTAGTGTTAATCGCGATTAAAAATCGCTAATTGGATTTTTAGCATTTTTGTGCAAAAATGTGCACATATCATTTTCCACACTTGTTACACTTGTATTACATTTCATTGCCATGGTTGTTCATTTGGGTTCACTATTGGAGTGTGAAAGAAAAGAAAAGGAAAAAGTAAGTGAGGATGAGAGAGAGAGAGACCAAGTCAACCCCCACTTTTTGAACCATGCTCCCATCATTTCCCCTTCTCATTCTCTCTCCTCTTCCTCACCTTGAGCTGCTGCTGCTCCCTTTCCCTTTCTCTCCCTCTTCATGAAACCCTAGATCCACAATGAAATCAAACCCAAAACCCCATTCCCACTTCACAAAACTTGCTCCCAAGCTCACTAGCTACACATTGAACCTAGCAAGATTGGATTTGGAGGGCTTTGAGCAACTCAAGAATTTTCTTCAGTTGCCAAAGGAGGTAATTTCTGCACCCCTAGTTTAGTAATTCAATTCTTATTGCATTCATTCTAGTTTCATGTCGATATGTTCTCGTTTGGTGGATTTGTGAAACTTTAATCTAGGGTTTATGTGAGATCTGAGATTAAAGATGAAATTGAGGATTGTGGTGACCTTAGAAACCCTGGTGTGATGTTATTTTAGACCCAAACCTGGAACTAGAACCAGAATACGGATTTATGAGACGATGTCGGAGAAAAACTGTGAATCTGTGTTCGTAATTAGGAATCTGCTATCACCCCGAGACCCCAAAAATAAAACTGAGATGACAGTGAGATGTGCAGGCACCATGGAACCACCACACCAAACCCTAGCCCCCAACTCTAAACCACGGCCGCCAATTTATTCCTTCTGGCCGCAATTTGTGGCCAGAGCAGGAGGGAATTGCCTCGATTTTTGTGCATGGCCCTATTTCCTCTAGTCTTGACCCTGGGTATGTCTAGTTTTGACTGATTCCATCTAGGGTAAAATCTGGGTTGATTTTCCTATGTTGGTGCATGGTTTACGACTTGTTTTAGCATGGATTTTGGTATTTGGTGTTTCGTTCCTGTCGGGTGGCATTTGGACGTCAACGACAAGTGGATATTGATCGTGTTTGCATGCGAGGTTATAGGTTTTTACCTATAGGCGTAGCGTGTGCCGTTTTGGTTTCCGATGTGATTTTCATGTGCTTTAGCGTTTGTGATATCCTTGTAAGTACCCCACGTGATGTTGAGGCAAAGAAGATGAAGATAGCGACATCGGCATTGGCACACGAGAAGCAATGTGAGTAGATTATATCTACGGGGAGAAGTCGGGTGGATGGCGTATAGGACCCCCGCAGTCCGTGGTGATGTATACGAATACGTATACACACATATATTTATTATGTGTTGTTTAGGATTATTGATGGCAATAATGGTATTATTGATAATACGGATGTATTGGTTTAGTATAGTACGAAACCTTAGAGTAGTGGTTCACCCACACATAGACGTACACATATACTTGCATACATTCTTTCATTTATCTGTGTGCATATGGAGGTGTGTATATCTACACATGGGTATGGGACTATGTGTTCATATACAGGATTGAGGATGATACATGGGATTGAGATGAGTCGATGAGGTTTGATTGAGTCCGTGAGATTCGGCGATATGACGGAGTTCGTATTTGAGATGTGATATGATGGTAGTGATACCGGATATGTGATGAGATGAATGTGATATTGACCGTACCCAGCTATTGGGATGCCGTACGACGATTTACCGTACGAGCTTTATATTGATGTTAGATCCGCACTCATGACTCGAGGATGTTATATGATATACTGTATTGTACGTGATACTATTGAGGCGAGATCACCGACTATATATATATATGTGTATATCGACTCAGATTTAGGTGGTTTCCATACCCTTCCCAATTGACTTGATTGTTGGGTTCGTAGTTCGTATAGTAGGCGTTAGACTAGACCCGAGTCATACCTATTTCAAAACTAACGAATCGGGGATATTTTAAAGATAGGCAAAAGGGTTTATACGGATATTTTCAAATGAGACATCTTTTCTTAAAACACCGTAGCCCTTATTTTACCAAAAGCCCTGATTCGTCTTATTTCAAAAGGCAAGGTTGCATGATATATCTATTGAGGCAGGTTCTTACTGTTGCGTTGATTATTCGATTCCGCACATTCATGCTATTTGCATTGCATCGCTTGTATTGTTGATATATTTCAGTCATGCTGCTAGGACACCAGCACCATTATCGATGATGCGTATGTTCCACGTACACTTGTTTGCCGGCCAACACACTTCATCATCGATAATTGCCATGTCACTACACTGTAGTACTGTTGCATTCAGTGTATGTTGCTTACATTTCTTTACATGTCGCATACATCATGCTTTCTGAGTATACGCATTGAGATATGTTGTTTCCATGATATTTCTGGTTTTTGGGAACCGTGGGTGTTTCAAAAAGAGAATGTGTAATTGTTTTAAAACCCGGTTACCCTTGATATGATATTTCAGTACGTCCACCATGTGTTTTCTCGGTGCTGAGAGCGACATGTGAAACCCGATTCGAGTAGGCGGATGAGGCCGATTGCGGGTACATGGTGGACCCGGTATGGTTCCCCGGGGCAAGAAATGTTTTTCGTGGAGTAGACGATGAGCCTGGCAGGGTGGCGAGTACCTACCGGTGATTGGTTGGACCTGGCGGTTATCCGGAGGATACTGACCAGAGTCGATAGATGGATATGGGCATACTGCCGGGGCCGAGGGCCGATACCGCAGACAGAGCCCGTGGCCGATCCGGACTGACGGAGTCCGATATATGAGGATTTACGTGCCGATGCTGGGCACAATTTTCATGATGTTTTCGAGTGTCGATGCTGGGCACTCCGGTTCCATGATTTTGACGTGTCGCGAGGGGCACAGATGGTTTATATCCTTATATTATTCCCATGCACATGAGTTATGATATTTACATGCATGATGGTTATTGTCATTGGGTGACGAGTGGATCGGATCCACGTACATGCAGATTCGATTACATTAATCATACCTCACATTTATGATATGCTATTACCTGAGGCACTGGCACGAGCACTTGGCACTACACTCATGCATAGAGATTACCCTGCCAGTTTTGCATGCTTCAGACTTATTCATATTGAGGTTTATTTATATCTGATCGTATTGACCTAGGATAGGTCATGCATTCGATCTCTGCTTGTAGATATTTTCTATTCACGAGTTGGCAACTCACCCCCGTTGTGCCACAGTTCTTGCAGGTTTTGCCGTACAGATTCCATAGCGGCATTTCTGGCACGCTGCTTCCTTATGGGTGACTTGCTTGGGTAGGTGGGTTCTTTTGTATCAGAACCGCCATTGTTCATGTATTATTTATTGTATCTAGAAATTCCATCAAGCAAAACTTGTATATTGTTTCAGACTTAGAAAACAGTGTTGTATTATTTCGACCTTAGAGTCGCGCTTGTAGTATTACGGTTTTCTGGCTGTTTTGAGTTCTTTTTGGGTTTTGATCCTCGCCCTTTGGCGTTGTATATTATTATTGCTTGCGTGGTTGTGACCGTCGATTGACGAAGAGCTAGCTCCCGCTTGGGGATGCCTTTTATCATTTCATATATATTATTCTTGTTGTACCCCGTTCGGGGAGTTTTTACAAAGGAAACTCTGCCGAAATTTTCAGGAAAGGTTACACATTTTAAAAAAATACATATTCGGCTTAGTTATTTAAAAACTTTGATTTTCAAACATGATTTCTTTACTTCTTAAAACCATTTTTCCTTATTTACTCTTTAAATGGTTTTAGATTTCTGGGCTTTTGGCTTACTTGGATCAGATGAGGTCCTATAGACTTCATATGGTTCAAGTCACGTGCTCTTTCGGGTCGTGACAAAGTTGGTATCAGAGCGCTAGGTTGACCTTGATTCGAGTCTAAGTTTGACTATGTGGAGCCTAGGGCGTTTACATTTATATACGGAACTTAGGCTTGACCTTACGGAACTTAGACTTAGTCAAGGGGGTATTAGACCCGAACTTTCGTCGCGTAGGATGACCCTTGGTTGATAGAATAGGTGACTAAAGTAGAGTGACGTACCGTGGGTATGTTCCGCGGCATACTTACGACACGCCACTCCGCTTAAGAAACCTTAGGTTGTACATTTCCTTGCACCGAGTTATATTCCTTCCTATGATCTATCCTCATCGATACTGGTTATGGTTTTGCTGCCGCGATTGCACGGGCAGAGTGAGCTACGGCTCGAGTTGTGTCAGCATGAGCTCGTCGTGGACGAGGACTGACCAGGGCGTGATTCCAGAGGCATACGATTGCATATTGAGGCGTCGTCTTATTGTGTTTTCACGCCATGAGCGTTGGATTGATCGCTTTTACGAGAGTTCCCGGATGTGCTGATCGGCACCAGATGATTGAGCCACTGATAGAGGCCAGCCAGGATATGATGACCGTTGATATTATCGTTTATCCAGGATGATCGAGGCGTTGTTCCGCGCATGGACGAAGGAGCCAGTTGTTGCTGCGGAAAATGAGATATCGCCCAGGTGATTTGAGCTACTGCAGCATGAGCATATTCTTAGAGATATGATAGTGAGTCGCTAGTCACCGAGGATTAATGACTAGGACATTTGGTCTGTTCGCTTACCCCGATGCGAGGCCATAAGGTAGATTGATTCCAGCTAGAGGCGACTTCACGCGGATTCGTTGAGAGTCGATTGAGACGATCGAATGTCAGGAACCCATTTTCCAAGTTTAAAGTATTCGGAAAGACATGCAAGCGATTCTATGGACCCTCTAGAAGAATGAAACCCTAACTCGACATAATGACCGTGTGAAAGCCTTTGAACCTTAGGGTTTGCGGCAGTTCCGCGGCACCATTAGTGAGGCTTGGGTTTGCCCTTCTACGGCTGGACCACCGATGCTATGGTATTTACTCGATACTATTAAACTGTACCCGAGATGTTGAGCTCTTGGGGGATTATGAGGTTCTGACGAGTCGATCGGACGATTCGATATCATTCGGATATCGTGTGATGGGACACTGCTTGGGAGACTCCAGATACGAGCATAGCCGTTGGAGCGCAGTCTGTGAAGCCACGATGAGATGAGTCCAAATCAGTCGATATTGAAGCAGAGTGGAGTAACGAGTTCGCATGAGATTTCGACGAGATGACGTTCCACTCCGCTGACATTAGAGATGCGATACGCACGTTGAGGACGTGATCGGCTAGATATCTCCTACTGAGTGACGAAGATACCGAGTTCGTGATTTCGAGTCCGTGTTAGAGACTTTGGAGGGACCGTAGCCGAGGACATTGCAGTGCGCAGATAGAGACGCGATGTCGAAATGGTCGATGATACAGACAAGCGGGGCAAGAAGTTCGTGCGAGATGCAGACGAGCTGGTGCTACACCCCGTTAAGATTAAAGGTCGGATATGCATGCGGAGGCGCAGGGATACGACCAGCTTCCGAGGAGATGTTGTACTAAGGGCGCAGACGTCCAGAAAGCGAGGAAAGATTATGCCAGAGTACCAGCCTCCGTACAGTTTGGCTTAGGCAATATCAGAAGAGACCTTGAGTAGGATTCCTTCCAATACACTGCTGCAAGAAGATTTGCATCAGGAGCCGATGTGTGAAGTGCATTTAGAGGACCAGAGGTCGGCGCCAGAGATGTGCTGCTTTACGAGCGGTCGCGAGGATTGACCGAGTGATGACCTGAAAAGTGCCAGAACGGAATCGTTCCTTTCAGCACACCTGACCGGGCCGATGAGCCGATGAATTGCGAGATTGGTAATCTACAGGAAAGATCAGGAACCAGAGGCAGAGGACGCCAGCCGCGAGCAAGAGGCAAGTAGATATCTTGCGCCGCTAGCATCGGATGTACCGGCACCTTCTCGACCTCGAAGGAGGACATACCGACGACGGTATTTTTGATTTATGATTTATGATTTGTGATTTTGTGATGTGACTATCACGTATCCGTCACTTGGGATTTCGGTATTTTGGTGATCTATTTGCATAATTTGGTTTTGATGGAGGAGTTCTATGATTTCTGTTTTTGGCACCATGGTTGCACTTACTGGGTATTCATATTTTGTGCAGAGTTATTATTCTTGAGGTATTGATTGTGATTTCATGCCTATTTTATGCCGGTGATTTGATTTACGCTTCCAGCGTAGTTTTCATGTACTTTTAGTGTTTTGATTTGATTTGTGCACGCTGATGCACACGGTTGGGAGATTTTCCATCGCGGTACACTTGATCTTCATTGAGCTGCATTTTTATATCGTCGATTTTAACCCTAATATTGATGATTGATTCTTGCACTCCGTGCTTTCGACTGGACTTACGCATGTTTGACGTTTGCTATTGGATTTTGTGATTCCGTGCATGTTGAGTGCGCAGGTTTTAGATTTCATTCATGCACGATGGATGCACCGATTTGGATTTTCGCGCATGTTGGGCGCATGTTTTGAGATACGATTTTGGTGCACACCCGACGCACTAAATCGAGATTCTTCGTGCATGTCAGATGCACCGGATTGTTGCTGTCAGGCACACACGTTGCCTATGACAGATACTTCGTGCACGCCCGTTGCACCTAGATGTTGTTTTGTGCACCTGTATGGCACATATATGGATTTTGATTTCCGTGCGCACTAGACGCACAGGGTGATGTTGTGTGCATTTTTGGGATTTATTCCTTTTGGAGCAGTACATTTTTATGATATTGGATATTTGTTTTCATACTGAGCAGGACTAGTCAGAGGACAGTACCTGGATATATTTTGCATGCATTGATAGTTCGAAGGGATTTCCAAGGAGCGAGCTATAGTCTCGGTATATATATACCTACGTGTCCAATATGACACGGAACGTTTTAAAAACAAGGAAACCCTTCTAAATTTCTTTCAAAATGGCGGAACGTACCTATTAAACAAAGGATATATATATATATACGTATATAGTTATTTTCTTATGAAAAACGTCCGCCACTGTGCAGTGTACGCGCATCGCACAGCGACTCAAAAAGATCTGGCATGCATTTACATCAGCTATTCACATGTATAGATTGGATTCCTACATGTACAATTCTGGTCTATATCATATTGGTTTTGCATTGGATTTGACATTTGTGTCCTTACCATGACTCCGATGATTGCGGGATGCTTGATGGAGTGTTGCTTTTGAGTTATCTGCTCAGTACTCATGCGCATGCATTGCGCTATGATACGTTTTATGTATTGCTGATTTCGGAGCCCCGATGACTTGGAATTTGGATTGAAATATTTTAGTATTTGGGGGTTTAAATTTAAATTCGGGGACCGAATTTCTTTAAGGGGGTAGATTGTAACGTTTCCAAAATAATAAAATATTATTTTCGGGATTTTTTATAATTTAATATTATTTTAATAAATATTTTAATATTCCGGTATAATTAAATACAAATAAATGGGGAAAATTTTGGAAAATTATGGAAAATTCTAAAATAGGGTATTTTATGGAATTATGCCATTTTAATGTTTTTAAGACTAGTTATATGCTAATTTAGTGTTAATCGCGATTAAAAATCGCTAATTGGATTTTTAGCATTTTTGTGCAAAAATGTGCACATATCATTTTCCACACTTGTTACACTTGTATTACATTTCATTGCCATGGTTGTTCATTTGGGTTCACTATTGGAGTGTGAAAGAAAAGAAAAGGAAAAAGTAAGTGAGGATGAGAGAGAGAGAGACCAAGTCAACCCCCACTTTTTGAACCATGCTCCCATCATTTCCCCTTCTCATTCTCTCTCCTCTTCCTCACCTTGAGCTGCTGCTGCTCCCTTTCCCTTTCTCTCCCTCTTCATGAAACCCTAGATCCACAATGAAATCAAACCCAAAACCCCATTCCCACTTTACAAAACTTGCTCCCAAGCTCACTAGCTACACATTGAACCTAGCAAGATTGGATTTGAAGGACTTTGAGAAACTCAAGAATTTTCTTAAGTTGCCAAAGGAGGTAATTTCTGCACCCCTAGTTTAGTAATTCAATTCTTATTGCATCCATTCTAGTTTCATGTCGATATGTTGTCGTTTGGTGGATTTGTGAAACTTTAAATTAAGGTTTATGTGAGATCTGAGATTAAAGATGAAATTGAGGATTGTGGTGACCTTAGAAACCCTGGTGTGATGTTATTTTAGACCCAAACCTGGAACTAGAACCAGAATACGGATTTATGAGACGATGTCGGAGAAAAACTGTGAATCTGTGTTCGTAATTAGGAATCTGCTATCACCCCGAGACCCCAAAAATAAAACTGATATGACAGTGAGATGTGCAGGCACCATGGAACCACCACACCAAACCTAGCCCCCAACTCCAAACCACGGCCGCCAATTTATTCCTTCTGGCCGCAATTTGCGGCCAGAGCAGGAGGGAATTGCCTCGATTTTTGTGCATGGCCCTATTTCCTCTAGTCTTGACCCTGGGTATGTCTAGTTTTGGCTGATTCCATCTAGGGTAAAATCTGGGTTGATTTTCCTATGTTGGTGCATGGCTTACGACTTGTTTTAGCATGGATTTTTGTATTTGGTGTTTCGTTCCTGTCGGGTGGCGTTTGGACGTCAACGACAAGTGGATATTGATCGTGTTTGCATGCGAGGTTATAGGTTTTTACCTATAGGCGTAGCGTGTGCCGTTTTGGTTTCCGATGTGATTTTCATGTGCTTTAGCGTTTGTGATATCCTTGTAGGTACCCCACGTGATGTTGAGGCAAAGAAGATGAAGATAGCGACATCGGCATTGGCACACGAGAAGCAATGTGAGTAGATTATATCTACGGGGAGAAGTCGGGTGGATGGCGTATAGCACCCCCGCAGTCCGTGGTGATGTATACGAATACGTATACACACATATATTTATTATGTGTTGTTTAGGATTATTGATTGTAATAATGGTATTATTGATAATAAGGATGTATTGGTTTAGTATAGTGCGAAACCCTAGAGTAGTGGTTGCACCCACACATACACGTACACATATACTTGCATACATTCTTTCATTTATCTGTGCGCATATGGAGGTGTGTATATCTACACATGGGTATGGGACTATGTGTTCATATATGGGATTGAGGATGATACATGGGATTGAGATGAGTCGATGAGGTTTGATTGAGGCCGTGAGATTCGGCGATATGACGGATTTCGTATTTGAGATGTGATATGATGGTAGTGATATCGGATATGTGATGAGATGAATGTGATATTGACCGTACCCAGCTATTGGGATGTCGTACGACGATTTACCGTACGAGCTTTATATTGATGTTAGATCCGCACTCATGACTCGAGGATGTTATATGATATACTGTATTGTACGTGATACTATTGAGGCGAGATCACCGACTATATATATATATATATATATATATATATATATATATATATATATATATATATATCGACTCAGATTTAGGTAGTTTTCATACCCCTCCCGATTGACTTGATTGTTGGGTTCGTAGTTCGCATAGTAGGCGTTAGACTAGACCCGAGTCATACCTATTTCAAAACTAACGAATCGGGGATATTTTAAAGATAGGCAAAAGGGTTTATACGGATATTTTCAAATGACGCATCTTTTCTTAAAACACCGTAGCCCTTATTTTACCAAAAGCCCTGATTCGTCTTATTTCAAAAGGCAAGGTTGCATGATATATCTATTGAGGCAGGTTCTTACTGTTGCGTTGATTATTCGATTCCGCACATTCATGCTATTTGCATTGCATCGCTTGTATTGTTGATATATTTCAGTCATGCTGCTAGGACACCAGCACCATTATCGATGATGCGTATGTTCCACGTACATTTGTTTGCCGGCTCACACACTTCATCATCGATAATTGCCATGTCACTACACTATAGTACTGTTGCATTCAGTGTATGTTGCTTACATTTCTTTACATGTCGCATACATCACGCTTTCTGAGTATACGCATTGAGATATGTTGTTTCCATGATATTTCTGGTTTTTGGGAACCGTGGGTGTTTCAAAAAGAGAATGTGTAATTGTTTTAAAACCCGGTTACCCTTGATATGATATTTCAGTGCGTCCACCATGTGTTTTCTCGGTGCTGCGAGCGACATGTGAAACCCGATTCGAGAAGGCAGATGAGGCCGGTTGCGGGTACATGGTGGACCCGGTATGGTTCCCCAGGGCAAGAAATGTTTTTCGTGGAGTAGACGATGAGCCTGGCAGGGTGGCGAGTACCTACCGGTGATTGGTTGGACCTGGCGGTTATCCGGAGGATACTGACCATAGTCGATAGATGGATATGGGCGTACTGCCGGGGCCGAAGGCCGATACCGCAGACAGAGCCCGTGGGCCGATCCGGACTGACGGAGCCCGATATCTGAGGATTTACGTGCCGATGCTGGGCACAGTTTTCATGATGTTTTCGAGTGTCGATGCTGGGCACTCCGGTTCTATGATTTTGACGTGTCACGAGGGGCACAGATGGTTTATATCCTCATATTATTCCCATGCATATGAGTTATGATATTTACATGCATGATGGTTATTGTCATTGGGTGACGAGTGGATAGGATCCACGTACATGCAGATTCAATTACATTGATCATACCTCACATTTATGATATGCTATTATCTGAGGCACTGGCACGAGCACTTTGCACTACACTCATGCATAGAGATTACCTTGCCAGTTTTGCATGCTTCAGACTTATTCATATTGAGGTTTATTTATATCTGATCGTATTGACCTAGGATGGGTCATGCATTCGATCTCTGCTTGTAGATATTTTCTATTCACGAGTTGGCAACTCACCCCCGTTGTGCCACAGTTCTTGCAGGTTTTGCCGTACAGATTCCATAGCGGCATTTCTGGCACACTGCTTCCTTATGGGTGACTTGCTTGGGTAGGTGGGTTCTTTTATATCAGAACCGCCATTGTTCATGTATTATTTATTGTATCTAGAAATTCCATCAAACAAAACATGTATATTGTTTCAGACTTAGAAAACAGTGGTGTATTATTTCGACCTTAGAGTCGCGCTTGTAGTATTACGGTTTTCTGGCTGTTTTGAGTTCTTTTTGGGTTTTGATCCTCGCCCTTTGGCGTTGTATATTATTATTGCTTGCGTGGTTGTGACCGTCGATTGACGAAGAGCTTGCTCCCACTTGGGGATGCCTTTTATCATTTCATATATATTATTCTTGTTGTACCCTGTTCGGGGCCAGTTTTTACAAAGGAAACTTTGCCGAAATTTTCAGGAAAGATTACACATTTTTAAAAAATACATATTCGGCTTAGTTATTTAAAAACTTTGATTTTCAAACATGATTTCTTTACTTCTTAAAACCAGTTTTCCTTATTTACTCTTTAAATGGTTTTAGATTTCTGGGCTTTTGGCTTACTTGGATCAGATGGGGTCCTATAGACTTCATATGGTTCAAGGGCCAGTCACGTGCTCTTTCGGGTCGTGACAAAGTTTGTATCAGAGCGCTAGGTTGACCTTAGTTCGAGTCTAAGTTTGACTATGTGGAGCCTAGGGCGTTTATATTTATATACGGAACTTAGGCTTGACCTTACGGAACTTAGACTTAGTCGAGGGGGTATTAGACCCGAACTTTCGTCGCGTAGGATGACCCTTGGTTGATGGAATAGGTGACTAAAGTAGAGTGACGTACCGTGGGTATGTTTCGCGGCATACTTACGACACGCCACTCCGCTTAAGAAACCTTAGGCTGTACATTTCCTTGCAACGTGTTATATTCCTTCCTATGATCTATCCTCATCGATACTGGTTATGGTTTTGCTGCCGCGATTGCACGGGCAGAGTGAGCCAGGCTCGAGTTGTGTCAGCATGAGCTCGTCGTGGACGAGGACTGACCAGGGCGTGATTCCAGAGGCATACGATTGCATATTGAGGCGTCGTCTTATTGTGTTTTCGCGCCATGAGCGTTGGATTGATCGCTTTTACGAGAGTTTCCGGATGTGTTGATCGGCACCAGAGGATTGAGCCACTGATAGAGGCCAGCCCGGATGTGATGACCGTTGATATTATCGCTTATCCAGGACAATCGAGGCATTGTTCCGCACACGGACGAAGGAGCCAGTTGTTGCTGCGGAAAATGAGATATCTCCCAGGTGATTTGAGCTACTGCAGCATGAGCATATTCTTAGAGATATGATAGTGAGTCGCTAGTCACCGAGGATTAATGACTAGGACATTTGGTCCGTTCGCTTACCCCGATGCGAGGCCATCATGTAGATTGATTCCAGCTAGAGGCGACTTCACGCGGATTCGTTGAGAGTCGATTGAGACGATCGAATGTCAGGAACCCATTTTCCAAGTTTAAAGTATTCGGAAAGACATGCAAGCGATTCTATGGACCCCCTAGAAGAATGAAACCCTAACTCGACATAATGACCGTGTGAAAGCCTTTGAACCTTAGGCTTTGCGGCTGTTCCGCGGCGCCATTAGTGAGGCTTGGGTTTGCCTTTCTACGGCTGGACCACCGATACTGTGGTATGTACTCGATACTATTAAAAATATATCGCATATATATCAATGTATTACCCGAGTAAGAAAAAGAATCTTTTAGTGAGCTAATATTAGTTAATGTAATTTAATATATCATATATATTATTATACATTATGTTATAGAATCAACACTTGATCCGACAATCCGGCTATATCGCATATAACCGACTAATATCTGAATTTACCGATTCATCGAATCAACACTTGATCCGATGACCCGGCTGATATCAAATATCGCGAGAATCGAATACGGTATCTCATATCGCATTATCCTCGGTCCCGTACATATCACATACGTGCCCCTACTCCGTTTTTCCTGAGCCAAGAAACCTCTGTGTAGGACTCTAAAGAATCGTCAATACGCCGGCAGTAGGTGAGGATCATATCAAACACCCACAAGCTGCAAGCGGTCAGCTAAACGTAACAGCCACCCAGGTATTGAGCGCTCAGAAGATCAACAAGCAATCTTGTACATTCTCCTGTGAATCCAATCAGTAACACTCCCGTACAGTCCAGTCTCGTCGTCTGATATGTCGCATATCTCGCCTAGGGGTGGTATACGTCAGACCCCAGTAGCTTGATAAGTCGTGTCGATATGAGGTCTATAACAGTTCAAGAAACTACTGATAACACTTACCAGTAAATCTCAGTAACCCTGTCCAGGTATTTCCAGTTATAGCCAATCGAACATAGCACAACATCAACTCCCTATACCGGGAGAGACGAATCCCCTCCTATCGCTCATTGCCTCCATGTGATTCGGGACTATACTCAAAAGCCACCTTTTTGCACGCCCTCTTGGACGTGGTATGATGGAAATCAAAGCACAGTGGGAATCACACAAGACTCTATGACGATCTCGGGTCAACAGACTACTCTGTACCAGTGTCACCAGAGAACTGCCATCCGACATAAGGTATAATATCATCTGGGAGTTCTCAGCGAGTCCGTCCAGTGTACCCAGTCTCTACTGAGCACCCGTACACCATCCTTGATGTCAAACACCGATGGATATGGGATCATCCATTGCCCATCATATGGGTCAAGATGCGTATACGCTAGTCTACTCTGGTACATCGATGCCCTGTCTCAATACACCATCGACTAGGAACTGTTATAGGATGTACTCGTTGACTACCGTGGCCCCACTAGTATGATCTCATCATAGTCCCAATAGTCGAGTACATATCCTAAGGGCTTTGTCAACATGTAACATAGAGACAATCAGAGTACATGTTAAGATAAAGTACAACCAGATAGCATACTATCATGTCGAGCAAGAATGTCATCCCTATATATGTCCTAGCATCCATTACAATATACATCGTATGTACAGTAATTGCCTCTAGGGCATACATATAACTAACAATCTCCCACTTGCACTAGGGCCATCTGTTGTGGTATCACATACCCAACAATTAGCTGCGGTTGAAGTATCTCATACTCAACCATCCCATAAAAGTCTCTACTGGGAAAAAGGCCTTTGTGAGTGGATCCGCGCTGTTGTCCTCTATGTCTACTCTCCTAACCTCGATCTCCCTGTAGATCAACCATCTCCATGATCAGGTGATACTGCCTAAGAATTATATCTGGATTTCTGATGGGACGCTAATTCCTTGGCTAAAACCACAACTCCATTGTCATACAATGGTAGGAACGAAATTCATCTCATGAACTTATATATATCCAGACTGCCTCTTTGGTAGCATCCTTGGTAACGATGTATCTTGCCTTTAATCATCTAGTAAGTCACGGTATCTAACTTGGAACTCTTCCAACATACCATCCCTCCACTGAGGGTAAAGACAATGCCTGCGACTGATATTCAGTCGTCCTTATCACGCTGGAACCTTTCCAGTGATTCTCCCCAGGATCGATTGATACCATCTTACTACAACTAGTGAGAAACCTAACATCCAAATAGATATATCTTATAGATCCAAAACCTAGGATTTAGGAGGTATCAACTTGATCCTATATGGAGAATCCTTGTGATAAGCGGAGATTGACCGAGCATAGCATAGGAAACTCCTTCCCTATCAAGAGTATGTCATCGACGTACTCTACGAGGATCATCACCATACTCCCTACTACCATTTTGTATATACAAAGTTCATCTACCATTTTGATGAAGTCAAACTCTTTGACTACCACATCAAAACAGACGTTCCAACTCCGCGATGCCTGATTTATCACATAAAACATCTTGCTCACGTTTCCGCTGCTCCCACTGTCTACGAAGCCCTCTGGCTGTGTTCTTATAAACGCTCTCTTCCAAATCATCATTTAGAAAAGCAGTCATGACACCCAACCGCCAGATATCGTAGTCATGGTATGTAGCCGTGGCTAGAAGGATCTGGATGGACTTAAGCATAGCTTTGAAAGTCTCAACTTTTCTATGTACACCAAGTAATCTTCTCAAGATATACTTGCTCCTGATGGGGATTTAACCCTTCAGATAAAGCAACCAAATTCCATACTTTGTTGGTGTATAAGGATTCCATCTCAGATCACTAAGCACCAGCCATTCTTACAGAGTCCCACTCCTGATGGCCAGCTCGAAACTATTTGGGTCATCATCTCATGATGTAATCCTCGCTCCCACTGTCATAGAGAAACCGAAGTATCTCTCAGGTTGGTGAGGAACCCTACTAGATCGGCGGAGAGGCTGAGGTTTGTTGGTTATTATTGAATCCTTTGGTTCTATCAAATCATCTGTTGTAGTTTGTATAGCTGGAACTCCTTCCAGTTCTACTTCATGACCACTAATTTCTTCATAAGAAATTCCCTTTCATAAAGGTGGCTTGTTGAGAAACAAAATATTTTTGTTCCTCGGTTAGGTAGAAGATATTCCCTTGCATATGCTTGGGATATCCAACAAACTTCTACAGATCTGACTTTGCCTCGAGCTTGTCCGGATTTTGCTTTTTAGACACAGGCCGGACAACCCCAAATCTTAACAGACTTAAGATATGGGCTCTTCTCTTTCCATATCACATATGAAGTGGTAGGCAACTGATTTGATTTGAAACATATTCAATAGGTATGCAGCTTCTCAAGTGCATAACTCCCAAAAGGAAATAGTAATCTCAGTAGTACTCATCATAGAGCACACTATATCACATAGGGTGCTATTGCGCCGCCCCGATATACCATCGTGTTGTGGTGTATACGGAGGAGTAATGCTGAGAGATAATCTCATTCTTCTTTAGAATAGTCCAGGAATCTCCGTGCTCAAGTATTCTCCTCCTTGATCTCATCAAAGGACATAATACTTATACCCATTTTTGGTTCTCTACATCTAACTTATATTCATTGAATTTCTCAAAAGTTCCAGACTTGTATTTCAACAGGAACATATGTCCGGATCTTGAAAGATAATCAGTGAATCTAATGAAGTACAAAGAACCGGTGTTGGCATGTGTAGACATGGGACTTTACATACATCATCATGTATCAATCCCAAGAGTTCACTAACTCTTTCTCTGTTTCCAATAAACGGAGTTGTGGTCATCTTATCTTTGTGACATGGCCGGCAAGTTTCACAAGATGTAAATTCAAACTAATTTAAATATGCATCTTTATGTAACTTCAGCTAGTCGGGTCGCATTTGATATGACCTAGTCTACAATTTCTCAAGAAGGATCTGTTCATTTCTGAACTCTTCCTCTTGTGTGTGTTCTGTATACTAAGAACTGTAGTTTGATTTAGAACGTCAATGCTTTTAGATAACGTTCCTGAACCGATCAACTCTTGATATAGGAAATGTTCAAAACATTATCCAACAATACAAAATTATATCCTTTCTTTACTAATAAAGAGACTGATATGATGTTGTATATCAGGTTCGGTATCTAATAACATTCGATCAGAATCAATGTATTCTGGTAATACAGGGTGATGGTGACCAACAGACTTGGCTGCAACACTTGCACCGTTTCTATCTCATGAAACTTATCACCCGTTCTCAGTTCTCTACCTATCTGTAGCCCATATAACAAATTACATATGTGGGATCCTGATCCGGTATCAAATACCCAGGACGTAAAGGATACTGAGAAACAGTTCTCTATAATGAACACACCCGAAGAAGATGCATCAGCATGCACTTTCTTCGTTTGGGCGGCACGGGAATTCTGGTAATCCCCTATATCTTGCTCTGTCTTATAACAATTATAAGTTGGAGCGGGACCAACGTTCCCCAGCTCAGTATAACAAGAGGGTTCGGTCAATATATCCGTATTATTATCTTGATTAAGGCGTGACATAGTCGTAACCAGGAGAGAGAGAGAGAAGAAAACACTCAGCGTGCGCTTTTACAAGATTAGATTGGTTATCAATTTATCTAATCAGGATGCCTCCCACTGTTTTAGTCAAATCTTCCTTCAAACCCTAAAAGGAAAGACTAGCCAGGATTAATTACACTCTACAAGTTCGCCAATTTTTCAGCCAGGCCAGTGCCGGTACTTTGAGGGAGGTTCCCATGCTTTCGCACGGACCTAATTAAAATAAACATTGTTTTCCCAGGGGCGTAACCCCGTTGACACCTTTCTAGACACCTACTTGATCGGCTAATTGTAATGTGTAAAACTCTCCCAGGAGTTACTCTTACTCGCAGCGGGTATCGGGATCCAACTATCTCATAGAAGGTATGCAATCTCATTGCAAATTTCAACACTTGAAATTCCCAATAATATTTTACCCCTAGCAGCTATATGACCTTAACATAGTCAACAAATCATAAGTGCTAGTCAAGTTCAACCCCTCATTTTTCGATTGAATTAAACCCACCCGCACGACCCTTAACATAGTCAATAAAGTCGCATGACTACCCTAATCCTATCGCATCATATGCTTATACAGATAAGCACTAATCAGCTACCGCACACTACGCCTTAACATAGTCAACAAACGTAGCACGAATACTTACTAGTACTTATCTGAAATGACAGAGGGCTACGACAGGTTTTTAAGAAAACCCTTTGCGAAATGAACTTGATATCGTTGTAGAATCGAGTGATTTTTAAAAGGAATGTTTATGAAGCCTTTTCTAGTTTTGCTAAAGAGGTCACTCCCGGTGAAGGGATCGTCGGCTCTTTCCTCATCGAATAAGGTGCAGGATATTTCATAAATATCACTATGCAAAGCAAAAAACTATAGAAGCAATCAAAAGACAAACCGAGTTTGTAGCATCTGCTAGTTTCACTAAAGAGGTCACTCCCGGTGAAGGGATCTCGGCTCTTTCCTTATCGAATAAGGTGCTGGATGTTCTACAAGGAACACCACTTTGCAAAGCAAGAACTAGAGCTACCAGTTTTTAAAAAGTTTCTACAACATCTTTAGGTTTCTTTTAGTTTCATTAATCTCATTAATGAAGTCCCATTTTAATTATGCTTCACAAGCATCACATTTGTAACGAATCTGCAATATAACATATATCTCATATATATAATATAAATATTCGTCTCAGGCAGTAATATGATCTCATCAAAGAACATTGCAGCAGAAGAACATATATGAAATATTGGATATACTAGGATGTCCGTGTTTTCAATATGAGCCTGTATAAAACACGGATTCTACGGTCGCGATGAATAGCCAAACCTACATCCCTAGACCCCTACGAGAGCGGCAAGCAACACTGCCAATTCTAGGGTTAGGAGACCCGGTCTCGACTCCTCGAGATGGTCACCCACTGGACCCTAGAACCCGGTTACTTGTGCTCCCCGCCTTGGGTCTACCTAATGCGGAAAAGTAAATAATATACAATGGTGATATCATCCTCAGCCCAGAAGTGCCCCAATAAAACAATATTACATACAATGTATTTTACATGAATGAAAAAGAAAAACTCTCATCTCACATAAAACCCCGGCTATTCAGAACGCGACGATCCAATATAACATATCACAGCAGCACATAATATCTCATATCATCAACGTAAGCAAGTATGCGTATCACGATTGTCGTTGATGTATAGCAACGAAGCCGGCGATACAGCACATACTACGCTTACGGTCACAGAAAAGAAAGTGTAAAACTACAACAGTTGGAATCCGCAACCTCCTTAGACATCGCATGCCTAACCAAATGAATTCCTTAGACATCGCATGCCTAACAATTATAAACCCCGCATTTTAGTCTCATTATCGAAAACTCTTTTCAATATCAAGTCGGGAAATTTAACAAGATTCACGACATCCTGATCGAATGCTTGTCGCAGACTTTGATAGATGGTCGCACCCCCGGATGCCGTCGACGAAGTGCACTAAGGCGGAACACTGCTGCCGCGAGCACCCGAATGGATGCTTTTGGCGACAGGGTTCTCCTACAGTCACTTGGTCGGGGCTATGGGGCATGGCTGTCTATTAAGTTTACCCAGCAAGTATCCGCGTACGCTACGTGATTGCGACGGACTTTTGATCGCATCAAAATCCCGTGGCAACCGATCATCTGAGACTAAACTGCTATGTTTATAACATTGAAATTAGTTATCTCTTAACTACCTGTGGATTCCAAATATTGTATCACATTCCAGATAAATAGACAGTGTTAAACTTTCCGATTGAATAAATAAACACTCAAGATTTCCCAAATAGCTCAACACTTGAGCGGAGTTCAAAAAGTATCCATCACATGCCACAGTACCAATGGTCCAGCCGTAGATGGGTCAAGCCAACGCCTCACATGTGGCAACGCCGTACTGCCCCAAACCCTAAGGTTTAGAGGCAGTTCAAGACGGTCACATAATCGAGTTAAGGTTTGTGTTCTTCTAGAGAGTCCACCGCGTTACTTGCATCATTTTCCGGAAGTTTCAAACTCGAGAAAAAATCCAACTTTTGAAAAAATTTCCGACAGGGGAAAAGTGAATTATTGATATCCGTTCGAACTATTTAACAGTTTCTAAAATTATCCGGAAAAAACTTAAACGAAATTATATTATCCGATCGAATCAACGAGTCCCCAATACAACCCAGAAAACTCAACACTTGAGTAAATTAAAAATTCCCAGAAGCAGTAGATAACACATACGGATGTTACTGTTGGAAAATGATACCATAACTCTCATTTATTGTCGCGGAACCGCCGCCAATACCCCAGTTTGACCGCGGTTCCGTGGCGCTACAGTGGCCTTATGGTGTCGTTTTTCACAGGTGTCCATATTATTCCATACTGATTTTTTAAAGGATTTTTAATATGAAAAAAAACAGTTTTGAAAAATTCCAGAAACTAAGGTATATCGGGTTTTCTGGGTTCGATCGGACTTTAAACTTCGTATAGACTTCGCCTAAAGCTCTAGCTTGGCTCTGATACCACTGTAGGGTTACTAGGCACATGCACAAGGGTCTACGAGGCATCAACCATGCCCGATTTAAAATTTAGCCGTGCCGAACAACCCTTAACGAGATCTTTAAACTAGAGATTAGGCGAAAACAAGCATGTTAAACAGTTTAACACTAAGTGAGAGCGATTACAACCTTTGTAGATCTGGTCCTTTACTTCTAAGGCTCTGTGTTGAGGTCCCTTCGCTGCGATCATCGTGTTCCGGACTCTCGAGAGGCTCCACGAAGAGAAAGATGTGAGCTTGCTTCCGATCTTCGATAACAAAGATGATCTACCTTGAAGTTTCATTAACACAAGCTCTCACTCACTAAATGAAGTGAATACTTTCATCTAAAGGGAAAGGATAGATGAGAATGATGAAATAGGATTTTTTCTCTCATTTATAATCTTTTTCTCACACATAATCATCACTTAGAAAAAAATAGAAAGCTTTTTCCATGAAGAGAAAGAAGAAGGAAGAAGAAGATGAATAATCATTTTGTGATGAATAAAGAAAGGACAATGATGAATAATGCAACCATGATTGCTAAACTTTTGTAGAGAATTAACCAAGGGTGAAGGGTTTGGGTTAGGTTAAAGATGAGTCACTTGTAAATATCTTTTCCATAACAAAAGAAAAACCGTCTAGAAACTTCTAGAAAGCATTAACCCAAATCAAACCCTAATCTTGTTTAATCTCTACTAAATATGTTGCATTAGTAATCATATCATGTTACAATATTATATATCACATATATAATATTTATTGTAACAAAATAAAATAATACAATTAACATATATCGCATATATATCAATGTATTACCCGAGTGAGAAAAAGAATCTTTTAGTGAGCTAAGATTAGTTAATGTAATTTAATATATCTTATATATTATTATACATTAAATTATCGAATCAACACTCGACAATCCGGCTATATCGCATATAACCGACTAATATCTGAATTTACCGATTCATCGAATCAACACTTGATCCGATGACCCGGCTGATATCAAATATCGCGAGAATCGAATACGGTATCTCATATCGCATTATCCTCGGTCCCGCACATATCACATACGTGCCCATACTCCATTTTGCCTGAGCCAAGAAACCTCTGTGTAGAACTCTAAAGAATCGTCAATACGCCGGCAGTAGGTGATGATCATATCAAACACCGACAAGCTGCAAGTAGTCAGCTAAACGTAACAGCCACCCAGGTATTGAGCGCTCAGAAGATCAACAAGCAAGCCTGTACATTCTCCTGTGAATCCAATCAGTAACACTCCCGTACAGTCCGGTCTCGTCGTCTGATATGTCGCATATCTCGCTTAGGGGTGGTATACGTCAGACTCCAGTAGCTTGATAAGTCGTGTCGATATGAGGTCTATAACAGTTCGAGAAACTACTGATAACACTTACCAGTAAATTTCAGCAACCCTGGCCAGGGATTTCCAGTTATAGCCAATCGAACAGAGCACAACATCAACTCCCTATACCGGGAGAGACGAATCCCCTCCTATCGCTCATTGCCTCCATGTGATTCGGGACTGTACCCAAAAGCCACCTTTTTGCACGCCCTCTTAGATGTGGTATGATGGAAATCAAAGCACAGTGGGAATCACACAAGACTCTATGACGATCTCGGGTCAACAGACTACTCTGTACCAGTGTCACCGGAGAACTGCCATCTGACGTGAGGTATAATACCATCTGGGAGTTCTCGGCGAGTCCGTCCAGTGTACCCAGTCTCTACAGAGCACCCGTACACCATCCTTGATGTCAAACACCGATGGATATGGGATCATCCATCGCCCATCATATGGGTCAAGATGCGTATACGCTAGTTTACTCTGGTGCATCGATGCCCTGTCTCGATACACCCTCGACTAGGAACTGTTATAGGATGTACTCGTCGACTACCGTGGCCCCACTAGTATGATCTCATCATAGTCCCAGTAGTCGAGTACATATCCTAAGGGCTTTATCAACATGTAACATAGAGAAAATCAGAGTACATGTTAAGATAAAGTACAACCAGATAGCATACTATCATGTCAAGCAAGAAAGTCCTCCCTATATATGTCTAAGTATCCATTACAATATATATCGTATGTACAGTAATGGCCTCTAGGGCATACATATAACTAACAGAAGGTAATTGCGAAGTATCGACACAAGGAATACGGGGTGAATACTAAAAATCTGGGCGGAAGTGCCATATTATAGGCAACAGTACTAACTCGCTCAAGGATCTCAAAAGGACCTACAATTCTGGAACTAAGCTTCCCAAAACTCAACACGCCATTCATCGGGAAAAAAAATCCATATGATTACATGATCTCCCACTGCGAACTCAAGTCTGCGACAACCATGGTCGACATAAGACTTCTGTCTGCACTGAGCTACTCTCATCCTGACTTGAACCAACTGGATATTCTCCGACATCTCTGGACTAGCTGGGGTCCAAAAATCCTAAACTCGCAGAGTTAGTAAAACAGACTGGCGATCGACACAATCTACCACACAAGGCCAGAAAGGTTGCCAATTGGAAAGTCTCCTGATAACAGCTATCGAAAGAGAACCCTAACGATGGCAAGTGACGATCCCAATAGCCAACAGCCGCTTAATACGTACGCACAAGCATAACTTCCAGAGTCTGTATAGTCAACTCTGTCTAACCATCGGCCAACAGATGGAAAAGCGGAGCTAAAGCTCAACCAGTACCCAAGGCTTCCTAAAGCTTCAGCCAAAGATGGCTAGCGAACGGGGTGCCTCTATTGGATACAACGCATGAAGGAATTCCATGCAAATGTACAACTTAACGAAGAACAACAGAGCAACTGAGTATAACCGGACAACAAACACCCAAATGGAGTCACACCCTGTCTAGACCTGGGTAGACACCACAATGAAAATTCTTGGTGATCTGCCTCCATTCCCACTCTAGAACGGTTAAAGGTTGCAACTCTCCAGCCGGTCTCAAATGCTCAACCTTAGCACGCAATAAGTCAGACAACTCGAAACGAAACCTAAAACTTCACCCATCATCCCTGCCCACCGTAACTAACTCTCAAGCCATGTTACATCTTAGTGGCACTTAGATGAACACAGAAGGCCGACTGATGTGCCTGCTCTGGGACCTCACGTCTCTACCTATCAAAATCAGGTACACACCAACGAGTCCGGAACGTAGCACACCCTGGTCACGAAACAGAACTCCGAATCATTACCCAGCCGAACATGCTCAGAATCTCTAACAAACGAGCATCGGTGGGCTGTGCCTCACGAAAACGATTAAGAAAAAGTGGACGGGGGCGGACATGAGCAAGCTGTCCCCTTAGTAGAGGTGAACTTAAGCTATACTCCACGATCGCACAAAAACTACAAATCTGCAGAAGACTGCCTCTGAACTGCGCACAACTAGAACAAGCTACCCCCGGGCCTATGACTCAAAGCATCAGCTACCACAATCGCCATGCCACGGGCAACAAAGGATCTCACAAGCATAATCCTTCACAAGCTCCATCCAACGGCGCTGTCCCAACAACCAAAACCCACTGCAGGAAGACGGATCTTAAGCTCTGGTGGTCCGTGAAAATTTGACACGACTCTCCGAACAAGTAGTGTCTCCAAATTTCCAACGCACGACCACCGCGGCCATCTCCAGATCATGAGTGGGATATCCTACTCGTACTTCCTCCAACTGCCGGGAAGCATAAGCGATAACTCTATAGTGCCACATCAGTACACAATGGAGCCCTACTCGCAAAACATCGCAGTAAACAACAAAGTCGCCAGATCCAAAAGAAAAGGTAGATCTGGTGCAGTCATCACCCGAGCTTTCAACTGCTGAAAACTCCACACACATGCCTCAGTCTAAGAAAAGGGGCTCCCTTCCTGGTCAACCCGGTCGACGGTGCAGCGCTACATAAGCAAACCTGCACGAAACAGTAGTAAAAACCGGCTAAGCCCAAAAAGCTGCGAACCTCTGTCCCTGCTACAAGTCTGGGCCAAAGCTGTACGACCTCGATCTCCCTCGGGTCCGTACGAAAACCGTCTCCCGTAACCACATGACCTTAGGAAGTCAACACAATCAAGCCTGAAGGAACACTCCGAGGATTTAGCAAACCGCTGGGGCTCTCCCAGTGTCTTCAAAGCAAATCCTCAAGTGCTGCTCAAGTTCCTCACGACACCAATTAAAAGACCAGAATGTCATCAATACACAACAATCAACTGGTCGAGGAACGGCCTGAAGGAACCTGGTTCATCATATCCACAACTGCTGCTAGGGCATTGGTGAGTCCAACGACACCACCAAAGACTCATGCTGCCCATAGCGCACACAAGCAGTCTTCGGAATGTCATCACTCCGATCCCGTAACAAATGATGACCTGATCCCAAAACAACTAGAAAAGCATGTCTCGCACCCTAGAGCTGATCGAATAAATCGTCAAAGCGAGGTAAAGGATACCTATCCGCACCGTACTCGGTCTAATTGACGACCAATCGATACACAACCTCAAACTGCCGTCCTTCTCTTGACGAACAGAATAGGAGCTCCCCAAAGCGAAACACTTGACGTACAAGTCCCCCAACAAACTGTTCTGCAGCTGATCCTTAAGCTCCCTAAGCTTTGCCGGCTCATCTGGGACACGTCGGAAAACTCTCGCACGATAACATCCGGAAGAAAACTGCTGACCATCCTAGGGATAAGAGCTAGACGACTGTCCTCGTCCCAAGCCTCTGGTACTCCCACGACGTGCACGAAACCTATCACGGCGACTGGACCTCTGGCTCTGGGCTGGCATACCTGCACAAGCCCTCCTCTGATCCGGAACTCCCAAAGTCTCTAAAAGACGTGCCTCGTTAACTATGGCTGCATCCATTGGTGTCGTAAACATAAAGCTATGCTGTGTGCTGATCACAAGGAATAATTGGGTAACAGGGGTGGCAACCTCCTGTCGCCGCGCTTTACTGGCCTCAACCAAAGACCTCATCATCTGGGGCATGTCCTGCATCTCTGCCTCAAGCCTAGCGATATGATCTATCGAAGGAGGATCCATCTGCTCCTGTGCAACGAGCGTGCCATCCGGGCCAGTCCTCGTCCTACACGAGTCAAGTCTGACCTCGGCCCTCGCTGCACCTCTCTGAGTCCCCATAGTCATCGGCGGCATAAGGCTATAAATGGAAATAGGATTCGATATGAACACGGAAATCGAATCACAAGGATATGTATCATCAAGGAAGGAATTTCAAGCAATTTGTACTTATGTCACTTTAGGCGGAGTACCGTGATCGAGAGTATGCTATGGAACATACACACGCTACGTTACTCTGCTTAGGCTACCTACTCCATCATACCAAGGTCATCCTACACACCGAAAGGTAAAACCTAGCGCTCTAATACCAACTTTGTCACGACCCGAAATTGGCACGTGACGGCCCTTAAACTACGCAACGTCTACAGGCATAACGCAATTTAAGTAAGCCAAAAACCCAGCAATCTAAATCATCAAAAGTAGTAAGAAAGTGATAATAGCATTTTCAAAACCTTTGAAATCTCAGCCCAAATTCTTTAAAGTGCAACTTTTCTTCCTTTAAAATTTTGGCAGCACCTCCTTTGTAAAAACCAACCCCAAAAATGGGTACAACATAAATAAAAGTAAAGCATCCCCAACGGGAGCAAATCCACGCCCAACGGCGGAAAACAACCACCACAACAGATATACGACGCCGTAGCGAAGAAATAAAAGACGATATAAGTAAAACTGCATAAAAGACATCCAAGAACCAAATTATACTATATCGTCCTCACATCAAGTCTTTAAGTCGTACAAGATAAGGGTAGATGGAGAGTACAGGATACAATGAATATACAATAAACATGAACGCATAACCACAAAACCCACCTAAGTAAAACTGCACACTGTGAGCTGAAGCGGTATCCGCAGCAAAAGATGATGTGATAGATGAATATCCTGCATCGACTACTCTGGGGAAATAACCTGCAAGACCCTGTGGCACAACGGGGGTGAGTTTCCAACTCGTGAATAGTAAATAACATTTGCAGGTAATCGCAAGTATGCACGTACAGCGCGAATCTAACATATGCAAGCTGATAGCAATAAATGGTCATATGTATGCAACAGTCACGAAAGGTACTCTAGCAGGTACATCTAATACATGAAGCAATAATATGACAATCTGTAAGCAACAGTCATGTAAGGTACTATATCAGGTACAACTAATACATGAAGCAATGATATGACAATGTATATATGCAACAGTCATGAAAGGTACTCTAGCAGGTACAACTAATACATGAAGCAATGCATATAAAATAAATGCGAAGTATGGGATGAAACATGTCATTTCCATGGAATCTTGATATCGTGGTAGGAGCAAAGTCCATCAAGACAATCCAAATACCAATTTCCACAAATCAGCCCCCAAATTGGCTCTCATATCATGTAAGTCTCATAAATCCTGAATGTACAATATCAAGTAAATCTCTTATATCCTGAATGTACAATATCAAGTCAATCTCATATATATCCTGTATCCAATTATCAAATAAATCTTGTATATCCTGAATGTACAATATCAAGTAAATTTCATATATCATGTAAGTCTCAACGAATCCTAAATGATCCAGAACAGCGAATCCTAAGTGCGAAACAGCGACACTTATGATCCAAAACATACTTATACGTCCTTCGAATCTTAAGTGCCAAACACCGACACTCTCGATCCCGTATCGGTATTATACGTCCTTCGAATCTTAAGTGCCAAACACCGACACTCTCGATCCCGTATCGGTATTATACGTCCTTCGAATCTTAAGTGCCAAACACCGACACTATCGATCCCGTATCGGTATTATACGTCCTTAGAATCTTAAGTGCCCAACAACGACACTCTCGATCCCGTATCGGTATTAAAACAAATCTCAGAGTGGATGCATCCAAATATCAAGTAAGAATAAGAATACTTGCATAATTTTATGAAACCACCACAGTCCTCAAATCCAGAAAACATCAAGTATAAATGCATGAATCAATACACATATATTAGCGTCCCATTCCACTAGTGTAACATTTCAAAAAAATATATAAAATATTGTTTTTGGATTTTTAGCTTTTTTTTGCAAATTGTGCACATAACATTTTCTACACTTGTCACACTTTCATGTTTTGGACTCATGGTAGCCTAGGGTTAACCATATCTAATTGGGCTTGATGGTTTAAACCATTTAGTTAAATTAAGTGGGTTAATTAAGGCTTTAGCTTTGTTAAGGATTGGATTAAGTGGGGGTTGACTTGTGGCTAGAGAGAGGGAGCCATGATGGTGGTCATGCTAGCTTTCATTAAGAGAGAGAGGGAGGTGGCTCCTAGGTAATGTTACAATCACCATTCACTTCAAAACTTTTGCATCTCACATCTCTCCCTCTCACTCACTCACACTCACATCTCTCACACACCCCCACACCATCATAATCTTCACTTCAGCCCACACAACAACACCCTACATCAGCCACAAAACAGCCCCCCTAGATCTGCTGCTACTACAGCCACAGCAACAACCTCAGCCCAAAACAAAAGCAACAGCCACATCAACTGCTGCAACAGCAGCTGATGTAACACATCAGCCCCAAATTGTTCAACACCAGCTGTAACCCCATCATAACAACACCACCAACCAACACAGAAAACAACAACAGCCTCAGCAGTTGCAGCTGCAACAGCAACAAAAGGATAATTTGCAAGCAGCAGCAGCAGTTAAACCAACAGCAACAAGAACAGCCTCCACACCCTCATATACTACAACCTCACACTTCACCTCACCCAACATCATAAACACACCAACACAACAACAACCACGGCAGCAACAAAAGCTTCTGCTGCAACAAATACTGCATCAGCTCACAGCAGCAGCAGCAGCCTGAGCAACACCAGCAGCAACACCAGATGCAGTCCAGTAACAGCACAGCCCCTTTCCTCTCCTTCATCCTCTCTTCTCCTACATCTTAGGATTCCCTTGAGGTATAATCTTGCAACCCAACTCCTTTCTTTCCAAGTTCTGGTTGTTTAGCAGAAATTTAGTATAGTATGTAGATTAGTGCTAGTTTTAGGAAAATTTGAGTGAGATTTGGCCAAGTGATGGTTTTGATTGCTAGTGTAACCTTATTAGGTGTGTTTGAGACCAGTTAACCCCAGATTGTTCCAGATTTCACCCAAATACCAGAATTGTTTCGACTTGGCGTATTTTATCAATTTTGTTGACTTTGTGGCCTTTCTGGAAACTGCTATCAACTCGGACCTCCTAAAATAAAATTGACTTGGCAGTAGGCTGTGCAGGAACCCTGGAACCACCACCCAAAACCCTAGACCCCACCTCTTGATCCCGGCCGCAGATAAATTCCCTCTGGCCGCAATTTGCGGCCAAAGCAGTAGGGATCTGCCTCGTTTTTGGTGCCTAGCCCTTTTACCTATAAACTTGACCCCTGGCATGTCTAGTTTTGTCTGGTTCCAACCAGGGTAGAATCTGGGTTGATTTTCTTGAGTTGGCGCATGATTTACGACTTGTTTTCGTATGGATTTTGGGTATTCGATGATTCGTTTCTGTCCGGTGGCGTTTGAACGCCAACGGCAGAGGGATATTGGCTGTGTTTGCACGCGAGGCTATAGGTTTTTACTTATAGACGTAGCGTGTACCATTTTGGTTTCCGACATGGTTTTTATGTGTTTTAGCGTGTGATATCCTTGTAGGTACCCCACGTGGCGTCGAGGCGTTGGAGATGCATATGGCGACATCGGCACCGACATACATAAGCTAGGTGAGTAGATTTATATCTACGGGGAGAAGTCGGGAGGATGGCGTATAGCACCCCCGCAGTCCGTGGTGATGTATACGAATGCGTATACACACCAACAATTATTATATGTCGTTTTGGAAATTATTGATGTTTAGGATGGATAATTGGTGTGTTGGATTGGTGAAAGGTTACGAAACCCTAGAGTAATGGGAGCACTACACACACAAATACATACTTGCATACATCCTTACTTCATATGTGCATAGACGGGATTCTATATAGTTATGTGGTCATATGGGTATGGGACTAGGTGTTCACATACGGATTTGAGGATGATACATGGGATTGAGATGAGTCGATGATATTTGATCTGAGGTTATGATATCGGTGATATAGCAGGACTCATATTTGAGATACGTCCTGATGTTATAGCGGATCTTTAGACGACGATACATATCCGAGTGATATGCATTGAATAGTTGACATGTGATCGTGAAATGAGATAAGACATGTTAGATATTTATAGTGGGTCGTATTGAGTGATGTATCCTACTTTATGACGATATGATGGTGATATCAATTTATTTGAGGCTGTAGATCAGCAGCTAGATCATGATTGAATTGATGATATTAATGTTGTACTAGACATAGGTCAGTGCCCCGGATGATCTTGATAAAAGAGGATACCAGATAAATAATGTGATGAACATGATATTGACCCGTACCCAGATTCGGGATGCCGTACGACGGATTTACGTACGAGCTATATATTGATGTTTGATCCGCACTCTAGACTTGGGATGTCTGATCATAGATATTATATCGGATGTGATATGATTGAGGCGGGATCACCGACTGTATATATCCATATATATATCGACTCAGAGATTAGGCGGTTTCCCTTACCTGCAGTTAGCCTTTTAGCTCAGCCCTATGTTGGAGTAGCTGTATGGCCCTTATGAAATTAGATGCAGTTTAGTTATCACTGTGTTTAGTATTCAGCTCCCGTACATTATTGTTGCTGCTCTGCATCGCTTACTTATTGTGATTCATATTCCATTATTGATGTCATGCTGTTAGGACACCAGCACCATTACCGATGATGCGTATGTACCACGTACACTTATTTGCCGGCGCACACACATCTTCATCGGTAATTGCCATGTCACGTACACTCAGAGAATATTATTGCTTGATTTAGCTCGTTAGCTAGTAGTGACAAGATATTAGTGTACTTGCCTTATATGTCAGTTTGATATTGTAGTTATTACTTGTCACTTCATGCATACTGTTATTCATTATATGCCGCATTCATGAATTCTCATGCTTATATTCATGGTTTTACATGCTATTGATGATTGGATTCGGGTTTCCATGAGATTTTCTGGATTTGGAGGAAAACCGCAAAACATATATAAACTGCTTTCTCTCTTTTTAAATAAAAATACAGTTTTCCTATGATGTATGAGTCGTCCACCATGAGTTTTGCTGATGGATTTCGAGACCCGATTCGAGGAGGCGGATGAACCGTTTCGGGTACATGGTGGGCCCGGTGCGGTACCCCGGGGCAAGAAGATCGCAGGAGATGGTGTTGAGCCTGTGCAGGGGAGCACGACCGACCAATGATTTTACCCGACGCGTCGGATATCCGGAGGATACCGTCGTGGTCTTGAGATGGATGGTAGGGGCCGATCTGGACTGACGGCGCCCTAGATATTGAGATTTTGAGATTTTGAGGTACAGAGATTGTGATATAGAGATATCGAGATATTGGGATTTATGTTTTGTGCCGATGCTAGGCACTGTTTTATGCTGATTTCATTATGATACCTCATTTTAAAAAATACAGAAATCTCACTAATTTATGAAAACAGTTTTCTTTTGTACATGCATTCTGTTTCATGCATTCATACATCATTCATATGATTCATTGCTACGTGAGGCACAGGCACAGGCACATGGGATTCCACTTGGGTTCGATATTTACCCTAGCCATTGTTATAGGTTGCTGGTTATATATTTGAGGATTATATATATTATGATCGAATGACCTAGGATTGCGTCATACATGCGATTTCTGTTCGTAGATCTTTTTCTACTCACGAGTTGGCAACTCACCCCCGTTGTACCCCAGTTTCTTGCAGGTGTTGCCATACGGGTTTCATTACGGCTTTGCGGGCACTGCTTCTTCGGGTGACTTGCTAGTAGGTGGGTTTATTTGTATCGTACCCATCATTATACATTGTATATTATATTTCAGTTGTATCTAGAAGTTCCATCAACCAAACATGTACTCATTTGAGATAGAGACCAGTGATGTTTATTCTTTCGACCTTAGAGTCGCGTGTTACATTTCTCTGGGTTTCATGCTGATTGAGTTTCCTTTTCTGTTGTGAACCTCGCCTTTAGGCGTTGTATATTATGTTGCAAACTGATTGATTTAAAATGGTTTTTCCTACTCTCTACTACTTTTCTTGGTTTGGATTTCTGGGTTCGGCTTACTTAGGGTACGTACGCCTCGAGACGTTCGTAGTCTAAGTGTCGGTCATGTTCCGTACTTTCGGGACGTGACAACTAGTATATGTATATAGGCATATATAACAGCGTCCCATTCCACTGTTATATCTACTTAGGAGTAAAAATATCAGAGAACATCATATGAAATCCTTGAATGTAATATATGCAACATGAAACAGTAATATGAGCATATAAAGGAAAAACCGCTATTTAACTGCAACAAATTATTAAATATATCATGCGGTTCCTGATTTCTCCGAAATCAGATGCAACATCATATACAGGTGAACATGTAGCCATAACAAGGTATGCGTAACCATGTCGGTATAGCAAAATATGTGTGTCCATGTGTAAGTATGTATGATGTAAAAGTATCTGTAGCAAGGTATGTCTCTATGGTTATCCCTAATACCCTCTAGGTATATGTATGTATGTATGCCAGATGTACATGTAGCTATGTCTTATATGTGTATATACCTATCACTAATGGCACACTACCCTATAGGTATATGGGTAACTAGCATGTAAGCATGTCAGGGCACATGTGTAAGCATGTAGGATCATGTCTCAATGTCCCTATGCAATCCAATATCACATATGTATAGGTGTTGTGCGTGTCATGGCAATTATTGACGGTGTGAGTGGCATACAATCAGTGCTCGTGCAACATGAACCGTCAGTAATAATGTTGTGTCTCATTAATACTATGTCCGAATACAATAGGTAAATGAGATATGCAACTAAGATACACAAGCACAAACGAGTCCATATACTAAACACTACAGGTCATGTCATTTAATCAAGCTCAGTCGCATAACGCCATGCGGGCGATTCCCCTGTAGACGTTAAATCTACTCACCAACCATCCTGGCTAAGTAAAGCGAACTACTCGCTTCCCCTGTTCGCAGCGCCCGAAGTCCCCGCCTGCGATCCTGAACACATATAACAATAAAGCAAGCGTATATAAGCAATCGACCAAAAATACGTATAACTACGTTTGACCGACGCACCAACTCCAAACATACCCTCGAGTGTCCGTTTAGTGGCTAACGCGTGTAGCGACACTACGAAACGGACTCAAAAGTAAAAGCTACACAAAGACACGAACGACATCGGCACGACCCTAACTAGGAGCGCAAAGCGACACAACTACCATGTCTAGAGCCTGATCATACCGATCGCACATTCACCACACAGGATATAGCGTGGAATAAATATACATAACGTCGCAACGTCATAAGAAAACCACGCCTAAAATATCCGTAAATCTAGTAAGCAGTATTTATCATTTTAGCACAAAACTACAAGTTTTACCAAAACTAGAGTTTGCAAACATCACAAAATAGCAAGGTTAAACCATTTGAACCTTTACTAAAATTTTAGATTTCACTAATTAGGATTAGCAAAAGTTAAGTTTGTTAATTAGCTTAATTATCCGATTAGGAAAATATCATTAACAAATTAGCAACTTGATTAAGTTTTCATCATGCTTAACATATTAATTAACCATTTCACTAATAAAAATCCTAACTTGATTATCAAAAAGATATCTTGAATTTCAAAATATGAATTTAAAAGCTTAAATTCAACATCTAATTAAGCTAATTAAAGGTATTAAGTAACAAAAAGAGATTAGGGTTAAGGTTTTATACCTTCCAAGAACACAACTTGAAACAAGAACAATCTACACTTTTGCCTCCAAAATCCTCACTAGAATGAAGATCCAAGTAAGTTTCATGAAGAAGAATGAAGGTTTTGTATTATATTTGAATTTCTATGAATTAATTTAGATTTTTCATGATTTTTGAAGCTTTAAAAATGAAGAAATGAGTTTAGAAAAAGAGAGGGCAGCAAGGGAAGAGAGATTTCGGCCAAGGAGGAAGAACTAGGGTTTGTGTGGAGTTGTGTGGAATTTTCTAGAAGAAAAATGCAATAATTGGATAATAAAACAAAAAGCTTTATGTTTACATTATCTTTTCTTTTACAAAAATCATTTAATTCCACCAAAAATCAAGATATTTTGGAGAGAAGGTTCTAAACATAATTATAGTAATTAGCTTACCATAGAATCCCATTTGTAATAATTAACCCGCATAAAAAAATAATTACCACTAATAAAGTGTGTAAATAAAGCATTAAAATAATATTTAATTAGGAAAAAAAATCTATGTGAACCAAAACTTCCTATAGACCCCCAAAGCTCGTGCACTAGCTTTATTTTAGCTAAACTAGGTGCCGGCAAGTTTCTACGGAAGTTTGATCACAATCGGGTTAAAAGGGAAAGCACCGACTATTTTACCCTAAAACGGAAAAATTAGCAAAACGATTTCTAAAACGTTACACACATAAAACCGCCGGCTATTCAAAACGCGACGATCCAATATAACATATCACAACAACACATAACATCACATGTCATCTGTTGGATATATGTATGCCCTAGAGGCCATTATATGATATATGTACCGGCATGTGTGTATATATATATTCAGGGGACATTCTTGCTCGACATGATAGTATTCTATCTGGTTGCACCTTTTATCTTGACATGTTCATTTGATCGTGCTTTCATTCATTTGGTACATGTTGATATAGCCCTTAGGATGATGCATGACTACTGAGATTATGATGCGGATCATACTAGTGGGACATAGTAGTCTATGAGCATATCCTTGAAATGTTCCTGGTCATGGGTGTATCGAGACGGGGCATCAATATCACCAGAGTAGACTTGCGTATACGTTGCTTGTCCCATATGATGGGCGATGGATGATTCCATATCCATTGGTGTGGTGACACCAAAGATCGTATATGAGTGCTCAGTGGAGATTGGGTACACCGAACGGACTCGCCGAGAACACCTATGTGGTATTATATCTATCGTCGGATAGCAGTTCTTAGGTGACACTAGTAAAGGTTAGTCTGTAGACCCGAGATCGTCATAGAGTCTTGTGTGTATCCCACTGTACTTTGATCTCCACCCTACCACGGTTCTACTGAGTCGTGCAAATAGGTGGATTTTGGGTACAGTCCTGAGGCATATGGAGGCAATGAGCGATAGGAGGGGTTTCGTCTCTCCTGGTATTGGGGGTTGATGTTGCACCATGCACGATTGGCTATAACAGGAAGTCCCTGGCCAGGGCTGCTGAGATTTACTGATAAGTGTTATCAGTAGTTTCTCGATCTGTTAGAGCCATATACCGGCACGACTTATCTGAGTTATTGGGGTCGACGATACCATCCCTAGACCTGATATACAACATATTTGACGAAGAGACCGGACTGTACGGTATGTGTTGCCAGTTGGCTCGACGGGAGTTTTAGCAGGTTTGCTTGTGTTTCTTCTGATCGCTCAATACCTAGGAGCCGTTACGTACTGCTTATGCCACTGACGGTTTGTGGGCATGTGATGTGATCACTGCCTACTGCTAGCGTATTGACGAGTCTTTGAGTCCCACAAAGGAGTCTCCTAACTCAGGCGAAATGATTTGGGGTGCATATGTGATATGCGCGGGAGCTCGATTAAATGCGTATATTGGATACCGTATTTTATTCGAGCGTTTTCTATTGGATGGGTCGTATGTGATATGACCGGGTTTTTAAATTAAGTGTTGATTTAATATTAAGTCCATTAGCTCATTTATTTAAACCTATTTCTTTTGTTGCATGCATGAGTGTATGTATATATTGATGTGCATGCACACATGCAAGCATGCATGTGTCATGGTTGATGATGATACATTGGTGGTGGCAATGCAAGACTCACATGGTCACATATTTATACATATATTTTGTTAATTTGAGATTAAGAAAAATGGCAAATGAAATTGTGGTTGACTATTCAACTCTCTTTTCTTTTGTGTTGACAAAGTCAAAACCATGGTTTAATTTGCCCATGGTTTTGCTTATACTCTAGTTACAAAATATCTAGATAATTGTAACCATAGTTTGGCATGATAAGCTCTCTCTTACTCTCTTGAGTTAAGAGGGGGTTAATCATATTATTATTCTCATTATTCTCTCTTGAGTTTAGCTTGAGCCATCTCCTTCTTCCTCTCTCTCCTCAAAGCTCACTAGGGTATCAAAAGAAAGAGAAATGATTAAAAAGAAAAGGTTTTTAATAGAGATTCAAACCCACATCACCATTCCACTTTAGTTTAGCCCACTAGATTGGAGTGTTTGCTTCTTCTTCTTCCTTGATCAAGAGAAGCTCGGAACTTGGTACAAAGAGACTTCGTGGTGGGTCATCGTGGACGCTGAAGGACGCAAGCCAACTGGTTCAAATCTCAATCGATCCAAGGAGTCTAGGAGGAGGTCTACAAAGGTTGTATTATCTCCTCACTTAGTGTTAGACACTTGTAGTATATGATACTAGCTAGTTGTTACTCTATTTTTCTAGTTCGATTCATGTTTGGAATTGTTTAGCAACCTCTAAATTTTTGTTAAAGCATGTTTGGAATTAGTGTAGCACCCTCTATTTTTACTATGATGTTCTCTGATATATATATATATATATATATATATATATATATATATATATATTAGTGGAGTGGGACGCTAATATATATGTATTGATTCATGCTGTTATACTTATTCTTTTCTTGATATTTGTATGCATCCACTCAGAGATTTGTTTTAAACCGATACGGGGATCGAGAGTGTCGGTGTTTGGCACTTAAGATTCGAAGGACATATAAACCGATACGTGGATCAAGTGTGTCGGTGTTTGGCACTTAAGATTTGTAGGACGTATAAACCGATACGGGGATCGAGATTGTCGGTGTTTGGCACTTAAGATTCGAAGGACGTATAAACCGATACGGGGATCGAGAGTGTCGGTGTTTGGCACTTAAGATTCGAAGGACGTATAAACCGATACGGGGATCGAGAGTGTCGGTGTTTGGCACTTAAGATTCGAAGGACGTATAAACCGATACGGGGATCCAGAGTGTCGGTGTTTGGCACTTAAGATTCGAAGTGTAAGTACGCGGCGGCGCCCCTGACGTCTAACAGACGCCGATATGCGGAACAAAACTTTTACGACTGGCGCTATCGCGTACTTTCTCCCGGATCGCCCATTAAAGCTAAACTAACAAATTGTAAAGATGGTAGAATTGTTATACCGAATGATCCGAGTCCTTCGGTCTTCAACCATCATCCCACGCTATGTTGCAACTGATCCGAACTTGCTTGATCTCCGTTCTCGTCGTCCAGGTGGCACCACGTCGACGGATCTTTAAACGGGCTCCCGCCTCTGAACCGAGGCAACTCGATCGTCAAGTTTGCCAAAAGAGACGACCAAGATGAAGTAGAGAATGAGTAGAATACTTTGTCTCGTTACGTCCAAGGTCACGGACGAACGGTTAAAAGAAGTTGCCATTTGGAATCTGGTAAATGGAAATTGGGCTATGAAATTTCCATACACTTGTATCATAATCTTTTACCAATATGAAATGAATCAAAAATCACACCCCCACACATAGAGGGGCCGGCCACTATATATGAGAGGAGGGAGGTGATGGTAGGAGCTTCAAGTGGTGACATTAAGCATCCATCCTTATCATAACCTAAACACAAAGCATGAATCACTAAAAGCAATAAATGCAAACCAATCACATTAAACCTAGTCACCATTAATCATTAATGAACCATTAATGACACAAATGAGTCACTAGCCTTGTCATCCTCTCTAGAATCTTCTAGAACACTGACTCACCATAAGGAGAAAAGATAAATCCGTATTTAACCGAATGTCAAATACAGCTGATAGAAAACTGGAAACTGGCAACTTCCAAAAATCATCCCGAAACGAATTTCAGGATAACCCCGTATTGGTATAAACATACCCGCATTTGATTATGACCGAATACAAATGCAACTGAGACAAAGATATTATATCTACACAGTATAATACTGGGATCCGGCTTAAACCAAAACCGACCAGTATCATCTGCCCGAAAACTGACACGTGCGTAAACGCACGTGCATTTTCCGAACCCTGCCATAAAACCATACGGCCTCTACAACGTTTCGCCCGAACTTGGGAAACTGTCGGTGGGGGACTCTAATGACTCATCAGTACACTGGCACTGGGTATAACCCCTAGCACGTCAGAGGTACAATCTGTACGTAACGTTTTGCCTATGTATTGATTGGAAGGGAAGCTGACGAGCGAACTCATCTATAAACCCTACTGAGCCTGACAGTGACAATAACCGTACAGTCCGGAACATTCGTCTATGAGTATCGCATATTAGGCCTAGGGGGTCGGTAAACGTCAGACCCCTAATAGCTGCATAAGTCGTGTCAGAGAGCAGCCCAGAACACCCTGAGATACTACTGGTATACCTACCAGTATATCTCGATTACCCTGGCCAGGGATTTCGTGTAATGGCTCTCCTAAACACAGCGCGATCCCACCCCCAATACCGGGAGAGACGAATCCCCGAAGATCCGCTCACTTGCCTCCAATGTGGCTCGGGACTGTACCCAAAATATACCTGTTTGCACGACTCCTTTGACCCGTGGTAGGGTATAAATCAAAGCACAGTGGGAACTCACACGAGACAAATGACGACCTCAGGTCAATGAACTAACCTGTACACATGTCACCAGGGAACTGCTATCTGACGATATGTATAATACCAACTAGCATGTTCCCGGCGAGTCCTGTCCGGTGTACTCATAACCTAATGAGCACCTGTATACATCTTAGGTGATCCAACTGACACTAGTGGCTTGTGAGACCGGCCACCGCCCCTCGTCGGGGTCTCGACTGTATACACTAGTCTACTCCGGAGTATCGATGCCCTGTGTCGAAACTCCCACGACTAGGGACTCTTTTAAGGATGTGCTTATAGACCCCAGCTCCCACATATATGATCGCCATCATACTGCTGGTAGTCAAACAAGAATCCTATGGGCTCTATCATGATGATAAAGACAAACCAGATAGCATACTATCATCTTGAGTAAGACTGTTTTATCGGTATAGATCCTCCCTCAATCATTGCAATCACGTACCTGCGATCCAATAATTGACTTAGAGGGCACTATATCCAACAATCTCCCACTTGCACTTAAGGCTAATTATTGCGATGTCGTGTACTCACAGCTCGTGTGATACCGAGCATCTAACTCCTCTACTAATCAGTTTCACAAAACTCGTTTGTAGAACTCTTGTGTTCGAGAAATAGCCTCAGTGAGTGGATCCGCCTCGGTGTTTCTTTCTGTATCTCTCTATATCTCAACTTCGCGGAGAAAACCATCTCCCGAATTGAGTAATATCTGTCTTAGAATATGCCTGGATATCTGATGGGACCTAGTTCATAAATGAACTCCAAATCCAAACTTCTTAGACTGTATCGATCACTGAAACTAATCAGTGTCCAGCACCAAGCCTCCCACAGTATCCTCTTGGACCGCCTGTCCATAATACTGTCCCTCGTCTGAGGAAAAAATATAACTTTGACAATCATTCTGTCATCTATGTCAACTTTGAAGCCTAGAATGATAACCGTCTCCCGAAGAAGGCCGCCGTCATCTTATCCGTAGAACATCCACTTATGTTCTAAAAATGCTTCCTAATGTTTCTCCAGGATCGGATTAATATAAACTTATCGCATTTAGTGCAATAACAACATCTGGTGTGGTACTTGACATCTCACGATTGACTCAATTGCCTAAGCAAGTGATCTGTCAATCATGCACATCCCTCTTCCCTTTAGTCTGTAAGACATCTTTAGAGAGGGTGACTCCATCACTTGCAGGTACACCACCATGCTTGGAGTCATCTATTCTAAAATACTATTAGAATATTGTCAAAGTACCCAAATTGGGAAAGTACCCAAGTCTAGATCTAAAACCATAGATCTAGTAACCAGAATGTCTTATATTATATCCATATCCTTTGTGGAGAAACAACCGTGTGACGACCAAAGTACAACCTGATCGTAGTATAGGAGTTTTACTTCCTATTCTGTGTATGTCATCCAAATACCAGGACATCATACCTTACTATCTTATTTATCAGATCCATCCCCTATTCTGATGAAGTCAAAACCATGACTGTCACATCAAAAATTAGATGATCTTTCTCCGCCATAATTGCTCAAGTTTATAAATAGACATTAGCTACTTGCCCACTATGCTTCCGCTGCTCCCACTGACAACGACAACCCTCTGGCAGAATAATATATACGTACACTTCTAAAACTAGTTCAGAATGACGCTATACATTTCTTCCTGCCGGGTCTCATAGTCTGGAACAACAGTAGTGTCAAGTCTGGGTAAACTAGAACCTCCCTGTCACCGTCCTTGAGGCTACCGGAGTACCTCTCGGGTGTCTGAGTCTACCCACCATATCTGCGAAGTGGCTATTGGAATGTCGAACCTGATTGAATATATAGGTCCTATTAAAACTTTCCGTAATCGTTTGCGGTTCTGGAATCACTTCCAGTTCTACCATGCTCCCACTACTGTTTTTCTGAAAAAATCCATTTTAATAGAACTGTGGCGAGTCAAGAACAATATCACTATTGATCTTCCAGATGGTAGAAAATCAACCCTTGTCGAAGCTAGGGTCAACCCACAAACTGCCATTACAGAAACGTGCCTTGAGTTATCCAGTGTCTGGTTTTAAGCATAAGCTGGACAACTCCCTTTACCTTAACATCGTTAAGGTATGAATCGTTCTATATCCAATATAGAAACATAGGCACTTATTTGATTTGGAACCATATTCAAATCATGCAGCTGTCTCCAGTGCATATCAACTTAATGGAGAGAGGCTAATCAGTATTATTCAACTTAGGAATTTATCCAATTATGAGTAACCTGAAAGAGAAACAAGTTTCTCAAAAACCATTACTATCAATTGAATACTAATCACAAGAATCTATATCTTCGATTTCTTTGAAGAATCCCGATACTTGTGACACATGGTTCTCTACTTTATTCCTATACCCACAACTTCTCAATACTTAGACATTGTATTTCTACGAAACACTTGTCTATAAACTAGAGAAGTCACAAGTAAATAGAATATAGTACGAGGACCAACCCCCTTTGTCCTGACGGACACTGGACAACATACATTACTCTGTATAAGTCCTCTGAGTTGAATAACTCAAAACCTGTGCATCGTAGGTTGAAAAACTGTACCCAGGCGATTTCCTCAAATATCACCAATTACAACGAATTCCGATATAATGAGGATGATCACCTAATTCCTAATAACTTGCTCCCACTCAACATCTGTAAAACCATGCAGATGTGAGAATCGTTCCTGGTAAATATATACCCTGGAGTAAGTATCCAATCGGGAAATCAGTTTTCTATTAACAATGCACAGTGAATATGAAACATAAATATGTTTTGTAGGGGTTTCCTGGTATTCCTAGTAATGCCTCTTCCATAATTTAAATCATGACTTTAACCGTATATTTCCCTTCCATCTTTCCATTTCCCTTTATTTGTCTTTAGTCGTTACCTTTTGTACACCATTATTAGGCTAAATGGTTTTCTTCCTTCCCTACCGTTCGGCACCAGCCTATGGTTTGGAAGAAGAATATCCAGTAAGCATAATAGGTGTACCCTCCTAATCCTAGGAGTACTCGCAACTTGAGAGAAGGTGATGATAAAAGACAACTGAATAAACCTTATTCCTTTTTCTCCTGAACCAGAATCCATCCTCGAAAAAATGTCCTTCGAGTTCGTATATAACCATACGATGGATTTATCCAATGGAATTGGATGTTCGTAGTGATACGGGTTGTTCTGGAGAAATCAAAGGTGAAGTAGGAGTGGCGATGAAATACGTGATTTGGTCATGAATGTAAATAGTCGCAATTTACTTTGCCCTCTTTCTAGTTCCTTTATCTTGTCTTTACATATTACCTTCTGCACACCTTTCTTAGGCTAATTGGTTTTCTTCATCCCCTACCTTTCGGCACCAGCCTATGGTTTGGAAGAAGACTATCCAGTAAGCATAATAGGTGTACTCTCCTAAACCAAGAAGCCCTCGCAACCTGAGAGAAGGTGATAATAAAAGTCAACTGAAGAAACCAGTTCTATTTCTCCTGAACCTGGATCCATCCTCAAAGAAGTCCCTTCGAGTTCGTATATAACCATACGATGGATCTATCCAATGGAAGTGGATGTCCGTAGTAATACGGGGTGTTCTGAGAAATACAAAGGGTAAAAGAAAGAGCAGCAATGACTTATGCAACTATAGACAATCCAAAAGCCAATATGTTAAGAAGGTTCGGTCAACTTTGGTCACTGAGTTATAGTTTAGGGTCGGTCAAAGGTTGCTGCCAAAGAGAGAGAGAAAAGAAACACTCTGCGTGCACTCTAACCTAAATCAGAATGGTTATCATTTTTATCTAATTAGGAAACCTCCCACAGTTATCTCAAATTCTCCTCCAAACCTGAAAGAAGAATTAGTCGGGGTCACCCGAAGAGTAAACCAACTCATCAGTGAGAATCGGGATCCAACTATCATCGCATGATAACTTGATGGAAGCCACTCAAGTCATCACACTCCAGAAGGTATGCACAAGTCTGGCAAGTTTCTTGTATGTTTGAAACTCCCGATATAATTTTTATCCCATGCTCTTATGACCTTGACGTAGGCCAACAAGTCATAAGCAACATGTCAAGTTCTACCCGTCGTTGTCCTGATCAACTTAAGTCATCGTACAAGCCCTTGACGTAGGCCAACAAGGTGTACGTCTGATTTAAACTAATGCATCTATCTATGCAACAAATGAATACCCAGCAGCTACCAAACACTATGCCTTGACGTAGGCCAACAAACATAGCTTGAATACTACTGACCATCCATAAGAAACGACGGAGGATTACGGCTGGTTTTTGGCGAAAAACCTTTAACGTAATGAACCTGATCTTGTTGAAGGAACCTGATGACTTTATAAAAATATATAGTAGCGAAAACCTTTTGCTAAAGAAGTCACTCCCGGTGAAGGGATCTCGACTCTTTCCTCGTGGAATGAGGTGCAGGATATTCCAACTGAATACCGCTATGCAAAACAAAAGGAAACGTCTTTGTAATAATTTTAAAATTTGTTCCAACAACATCAAATATAGGTTTGTTTTATCTCGCATTGACAAGAATCAATACAGTCCCATCAATCAATCACACCAGAAAAGAACGAAAATAAAATGTACGTATATGCCATCCGCATTCGTCACTGGGTCCCGTCATCACCCGTTAGGTTACTTAACTAACGACAGAGCGGGGACTGGACTAGCGCGGGTGTAAAACATATACAACATCTAATAGTATATATACTAATATACAGTAATCGCTCCAGGCGTGATAATATGCAACATTACAGAAAAGTAATAAGCATCACAGAACAATACAGATAATCTGGGATCCCCGAGTTTCACAGAGCCACTACTGAAACCCGACGTTCCCCTGGTCTTGTGGATAGCCTGTGCAATGAAACCTAGACCCCTACGGGTGCGGCAAGTTACTCGCCAAAACCTGAAGCGAGGTAGTCCCCACAACATAGTGAATGGAATACCCGGCACTTCACGGAATCCGGTAAATTGAGCACCCCTCCTTGGGTGAACCTGTACCCCCTACAAGTGTGGCGAATAGTCTGCCAATTCTAGAGTGAGGTCCCTTTGCCTCTCAATGCCATGAGATACGAACCCGTTGCCCTCCAGAACCCGGTTATTCGTGCACCCCACCGCGGGGTAAACTTAGCACAGAAATAAAAATAGTACAATAGGTACATCGACCGCAACCTGGTCGTGCCCCAAAAGAATATTATACAACAGGCAGTGACGGCAGTCCACATGTTGGACGCTCGCCCCGCAATATCAAATGTACAAATAAATTTAAACAACACTATCATTGCACCCTGCTATCCACCACGACAAATCTGCAACATTACAGCACAACACAGAACATCAACGCGAATGTCACGTTCGCAAACCCGTCTAAAAGAACTATAGCAATCAGACGCGGTTTACCGATCAAATGACATTCCCGGTCGGAGATATAATGAAAGTACTGAAAAACTAACAAGTTTAAAATTTCGATCGACTAAATATCACAAAGTGGGCCCCACGACTTACTGGTGAACAGTAACAAAATCTGGGCCAAAACGACATTTACCAAAAACCCCCAAAATCCAACAGAGAACCCACTGTACAAATTTGGGAGCATGAGCTCACCAAGTGGCCGCGGATGCGCGGCCAAACCATGGGTTTGGCCCCGTTTCAGCGGCGGTTTAGTGGAGTCATGTCCCCAAATTTTGTCGCGGTTCTTAGAAAAGCCTGCACAGTTTTCTGAGATATGTAGAAAAATTTTAGGACACCGTTTAAAAACAACAGAAACTGTCAAGCAAGAAAAATGCGATTTTTGATTTTCGGTTCGATCGATGTTTTAAACGCGTTAGCACAAGTTAGTATAGCTTAATGGTGAGGCTCTGATACCACTGTAAGTCCGCGGCGGCGCCCCTGACATCTAACAGACGCCGATATGCGGAACAAAACTTTTACGACTGGCGCTATCGCGTACTTTCTCCCGGATCGCCCATTAAAGCTAAACTAACAAATTGTAAAGAGGGTAGAATTGTTATACCGAATGATCCGAGTCCTTCGGTCTTCAACCATCATCCCACGCTATGTTGCAACTGATCCGAACTTGCTTGATCTCCGTTCTCGTCGTCCAGGTGGCACCACGTCGACGGATCTTTAAACGGGCTCCCGCCTCTGAACCGAGGCAACTCGATCGTCAAGTTTGCCAAAAGAGACGACCAAGATGAAGTAGAGAATGAGTAGAATACTTTGTCTCGTTACGTCCAAGGTCACGGACGAACGGTTAAAAGAAGTTGCCATTTGGAATCGGGTAAATGGAAATTGGGCTATGAAATTTCCATACACTTGTATCATAATCTTTTACCAATATGAAATGAATCAAAAATCACACCCCCACACATAGAGGGGCCGGCCACTATATATGAGAGGAGGGAGGTGATGGTAGGAGCTTCAAGTGGTGACATTAAGCATCCATCCTTATCATAACCTAAACACAAAGCATGAATCACTAAAAGCAATAAATGCAAACCAATCACATTAAACCTAGTCACCATTAATCATTAATGAACCATTAATGACACAAATGAGTCACTAGCCTTGTCATCCTCTCTAGAATCTTCTAGAACACTGACTCACCACAAGGAGAAAAGATAAATCCGTATTTAACCGAATGTCAAATACAGCTGATAGAAAACTGGAAACTGGCAACTTCCAAAAATCATCCCGAAACGAATTTCAGGATAACCCCGTATTGGTATAAACATACCCGCATTTGTATTATGACCGAATACAAATGCAACTGAGACAAAGATATTATATCTACACAGTATAATACTGGGATCCGGCTTAAACCAAAACCGACCAGTATCATCTGCCCGAAAACTGACACGTGCGTAAACGCACATGCATTTTCCGAACCCTGCCATAAAACCATACGGCCTCTACAACGTTTCGCCCGAACTTGGGAAACTGTCGGTGGGGGACTCTAATGAATCATCAGTACACTGGCACTGGGTATAACCCCTAGCACGTCAGAGGTACAATCTGTATGTAACGTTTTGCCTATGTATTGATTGGAAGGGAAGCTGACGAGCGAACTCATCTATAAACCCTACTGAGCCTGACAGTGACAATAACCGTACAGTCCGGAACATTCGTCTATGAGTATCGCATATTGGGCCTAGGGGGTCGGTAAACGTCAGACCCCCAATAGCTGCATAAGTCGTGTTAGAGAGCAGCCCAGAACACCCTGAGATACTACTGGTATACCTACCAGTATATCTCGATTACCCTGGCCAGGGATTTCGTGTAATGGCTCTCCTAAACACAGCGCGATCCCACCCCCAATACCGGGAGAGACGAATCCCCGAAGATCCGCTCACTTGCCTCCAATGTGGCTTGGGACTGTACCCAAAATATACCTGTTTGCACGACTCCTTTGACCCGTGGTAGGGTATAAATCAAAGCACAGTGGGAACTCACACGAGACAAATGACGACCTCAGGTCAATGAACTAACCTGTACACATGTCACCAGGGAATTGCTATCTGACGATATGTATAATACCAACTAGCATGTTCCCGGCGAGTCCTGTCCGGTGTACTCATAACCTAATGAGCACCTGTATACATCTTAGGTGATCCAACTGACACCAGTGGCTTGTGAGACCGGCCACCACCCCTCGTCGGGGTCTCGACTGTATACACTAGTCTACTCCGGAGTATCGATGCCCTGTCTCGAAACTCCCACGACTAGGGACTCTTTTAAGGATGTGCTTATAGACCCCAGCTCCCACATATATGATCGCCATCATACTGCTGGTAGTCAAACAAGAATCCTATGGGCTCTATCATGATGATAAAGACAAACCAGATAGCATACTATCATCTTGAGTAAGACTGTTTTATCGGTATAGATCCTCCCTCAATCATTGCAATCACGTACCTGCGATCCAATAATTGGCTTAGAGGGCACTATATCCAACATGAAGGACGTATAAACCGATACGGGGATCAAGAGTGTCGGTGTTTGGCACTTAAGATTCGAAGGACGTATAAACCGATACAGGGATCCAGAGTGTCGGTGTATAAACCTGTTTTTATGTGTCGATGCTAGGCACTAGTTTTCATGATATTTTTGGGTGTAGATGTAAGACACTCAGGTTTCCTGAGACATACTTGATTTTTGGATACTGATTATATGAGATGTACTTGATATTGGACACTACAGAATATATGAGATTAACTTGATGTTGGACATTCAGGATATTTGAGTCTTACTTGATGTGGTACATTCAGGATATATGAGATTTACTTGATATTATACATTGAGGATATATTGAGACTTACATGATATGCGAGCCAATTTGGGGGCTGATTTAGGAAAATTGGGATTTGGATTGTCTTGATGGATTTTGGTCCTACCACGAGGTCAGGATTTCCGTGGGAATTACATGTTTAATCCCATACTCCGCATTTATTGTTTGTGCACTGCTTCATGTATTAGTAGTACCTGATAGAGTACCTTCTATGACCGTTGCATTTACATACTTTTTATTTTATATGCATTGCTTCATGTATTAATTGTACCTGTTAGAGTATCTTTCATGACTGTTGCATATATACATTGTCATATCATTGCTTCATGTATTAGTTGTACTGGTTAGAGTACCTTTCATGACTGTTGCATACATAAGACCACTTATTGCTAATAGTTTACATATGTTAGATTCGTGCTGTACGTGCATACTTGCGATTACCTGCTTATGTTATTTACTATTCATGAGCTGGCAACTCATCCCCGTTGTGCCACAGTGTTTTGCAGGTTGTTCCTCAAAGTAGTCAAAGGCAGGACTATTCTCATCTATCGTATCATCTTTTGCTGCGGATACCGCTTCGCCTGACAGTGTGCAGTTTTGCTTAGGTAGGTTTTGCGGTTATCCGATGTTGCTTGTTGTATATTCGTTGTATCATGTACTCTCCATCTACCACTTTCATGTATGACTTAGAGATTTGGTGTGAGGACGATATTGTATTTCATTTCGTGACTTGGAGGTCTTTTATGCAGTTTTATTTATATCGTCTCTTTCTTCGCTACGGCGTCGTATATCTGTTGTGGTGGTTGTTTTCCGTCGTTTGGCGTGGATTTTGCTCCCGTTTGGGATGCTTTTACTTATATTATGTTGCACCCATTTTTGGGGGTTTGTTCTACAAAGGAGGTGCTGCCAAAATTTTAAAGGAAGAAAAGTTGGACTTTAAAGAATTTGGTTTGAGATTTCAAAAGTTTTAACAATGTTCTTATTTCTTACTACTTTTGATGGTTCAGATTGCTGGGTTTTCGGCTTACTTAAATTGTGATACGCCTGTAGACGTTGCGTAGTTTAAGAGCCATCACGTGCCAATTTCGGGTCGTGACAGGATTTGAGTTTTGATGATTGAGCTTATGATATTGTTTTCGTGCACCATGGCTACACCTACTGGGTATTTACATTTTGTGCATGGTTATTGCACTTGAGATATGTTTTTATAAACCGTTGTGTTAGTTTATGTTTTGTGCATATCTATTGCACTTGATATTGATTCTGTGCCTTGGCTGCACATGTTTATGATTTCGTGGATTTCATACAGCTGATTTGATTTTGTGCGTGTGGTACGCACTCGATTGATTTTTGCACTCGGTATAGCTTATATGTGCTTGTAGTGCATTGATATGTGTTTTGTGCACACAGTTGCACCGATTTATGTCTTTGATCATTTGTGTTATCCGATTTGTGTTTTCGTGCGCGTTGGCACTTGCCGTTCGTTTTCGGGCATGCTACTGCACTATATGCTTTTACGGACCCGACGTGCTTTGGTTGGATTTTGTGCATATTAGGCGCTTGATTTTGGATTTTTGTCCGTATTGGATGCACTTGAGTGAGATTTTTACTCGTGCATGTCGGATGCCCTTAATTTAGATTTTATTCGTGCATATTTGACGCACTTGATTTAGATTTTTACTCGTTCATGTCGGATGCCCTTAATTTAGATTTTATTCGTGCATATTTGACGCACTTGATTTAGATTTTACTCGTGCATGTCGGATGCCCTTGATTTAGATTTTATTCGTGCATATTTGATGCACTTGATTTACATTTTATTCATGCATGTTTGATGCACTTGATTTAAATTTCTTTCGTGCAAGATGGATGCACTTGATTTGGATTTTATTCATATTGGGCGCATGATATGACATGTGATTTTGTGCACACCGGATGCACTCGATTTGGGATATTTATTTGTGCAGGTTAGTTGCACTGGGTTGAGACTTTCATGCACTCTAGATGCACTAGATGTTGTTATCGTGCACACCCGTTGCACTGGACAGATGATTTCGTGCACACCCGTTGCACTTAGTTTTTCTTTTGTGCATATTGTAGCACTTGTATTTGGATTTGATTTCCGTGCGCACCAGACGTACGTGATTGTTGGATACGCCTTTTGAGGCTGATTTTGCTTTTGAGCATCTCGTTTTTACGATAGGTACTATACTACATAGTAGCCGAACAGGACTGATCTTAAGACAGTACCTGAGTACTTTGCATGCATTAAAAAGTTTAACCAGAGGTTTTCAAAAAGGAGCTATAGTCTCGCTATTTCTTACGTGTCCGCGAGCGATACGAACTTTTACAAAGGAAGACTTTTTGGGATGTTTTAAAAATGGCGGAACGTATATTTGAGCAAAACCTATATGAACATATGTTTATTATTTTACAAATTAGTGTCCATCACTTATGCCATGAGTTACGCATCACACGGAGATTCAGAAAAGGATTTTGCATTTATTTTATTCGGTTTAAAGGATTATTTTTCTTCCAGGGATGCGTACTATATATGTATTATAGTATTTGACTCGTGCATATTGGATTTCAGTAGTGGATTTCGAGATTTGTATCTCCATTGTAACTCCGATGATATGCGTGCAAATCCGATGATTTGCGTGACGCTTGACGGAGTTCGATTTTGAGTTTCGTACTCGTTTTCATGCGCACAGGATGCGCTGTAGTATTTCTGTATCTTCCGTGATTTCGGAGCCCTGTTGATTTGAGTTGATTATTGAAATTTTTTAGTATTTGGGGGTTTAAATTTAAATTCGGGGACCGAATTTATTTAAGGGGGGAAAATTGTAACATTTCAGAAAATATAAAATATTATTTTTGGAATTTAATATTAAAATAATATATTTCCCGAAAACTGCCTGATTTGCGAAATTGGGGTTTTCGAAAAAGGGTATAAATATATACCAATAATTGGAAATTAAAATGATTTATTCATTTAAAAATATATTTATAAGATTTGGCATTTTAAAATTTATTATATGCAGTTGGGATAAAAACCCGATTTGTTCACTGCAAATCGCGATTAGCCCAAATCCGTGTTTCTACAGTTTTTCATGGTTTGTGCACCATGATATGTTCATTTGTGTTGTTTTATGTTATGGTTGGTTTTTGGTGAGAAAAGAAAAGAAAATAAAAGAGAAATGATTGAGGAGAGAGAGAGGGGACGTAATGATGATATGAGACCATGCTAGGAGAGAGAATGAGAGTAAGAAACAGAGAGAGGGAGAGTGCTGCCTCAACCATTCCCCCCCCCCCGCCATTTTCTTCTCCTTCTTCACCTTCAAGCTCCCTTATTCTACCCTCATGACCCATCTCAATTCCTTCATCCAAACCCTATACTTCCTTCGCAAACGATAATCCCCACTCCATCCTCTACACACTGGACCAAGAAAAGTTAGATTTTGAAGACTTGGACTTTTAGGATTTTGCTTGGTGGCATTAATGAGGCATAATCTCTACCAATTAGTTTTGTTTTTAGTTTGTTATATTCTATTTTAAGTTTAGAATCGATTCAGTGTGGATATGTGAACTTTGGAAATTTCTAGAAGAGGTTAGGGTTCGAATTGAATCCAAAGATGAAATTGAGCTTAGTAGAGACCTTATAACCCCTCTAAAGTTAATTTCATAGACTGAAACCTGAGATAAAACCCCAAACCCCAAACCTAGAAACCCTTATATCGGGAATTTGTGAAAATTATGAGGTTGTTTAGAGATCTGCTAACACCTGGGGGCACTAGGATTTATTTAGCAAACACAGGGAGTCATTCAAGCACCTAGGAAGCTAACACTGAAACCCTAGCCCCATACCCCAATTCCTGGTCGCAAATTAATGCAATATGGCCGCAAATTGCGGCCTGGGTAGGTTTGATTTGGCTCGTACTGTAAGTCTACGGTAGCGCCCCGGCCGTCGGTCCGAGGCCAAAATGCGGAAACGAAAACTTTTTCTAAACTAGAAACCGGAACTATCGTATACTTTAAATCCGGATCGAACCATTAACCTACAACTAGCAAAAAAGAGAAGGGTTGGAAAGGCTATATCGATCGATCCGTGTCCTTCGGTCTTTGGCCACAATCCCGAGCTCCTCACGGCATCTCCGGTCTCGATCTCCTCGTCGGAAAGGGCACCACATCATCGAGTCTTTTTACGGGCTCCCACCTCTGAACCGAGGCAACTCGAACACGAAGTTTGCTAGCCGACGTGTCCAAGATTGCTGTAGAATGAGTGTAGAACGCTTTGTCTCGAGAGTTAATCAAAGTTGCCTTTAGGAAGTGTGGGGAGAAATGGGCTTTGGAATTGAGCTAAGGATTTTTGTGCAAATGAAATGAGATCAAAAAATTCCTCACTCAAAAAATAGGGCTACCTCTATGTTACTCTCGGCCATTCAACAAGAATGAAGAGGAGAGAGGGTTAGCACAAGGAAATGAGTGGTGATCACAAGGAGAAAATGTCACAACGAAGTCTTTTTCAAATCCAATCTCATTAATGCAAAAAGAAGGCACAAGAAATGAAGCCAAGCTCTCTAGAAACCTCATGAAGCATCCATGTGTTGCTGGAGCCCCGGTGATAACAAAAAAAACCCCTGCATTTTGTAAAAGCCACTTTTGCAAGAAAACCCCTCTCCTTACAAAAATTCAGCCATGAAGGAATAAGGAGCAATGGCCGAAAAGAGAAAGCAAGCTGGCAACTTCAAAAAGAGATCCGGTAACAAATTACAGGATAACCCCGCGACTGTATATACATACCCGCATTTGTATTCCGACCGAATTCAAATGCAATGAGACAAAATCTACACTGTATAATACTAGGATCCGGCTTAAACCAAAGCCCGCTAGTATTATCCGTCCGAACCATGACACGTGCACAAGTGCACGCGTACGTTCGAACCCTGCCATAAATCCATACGGCCTCTACAACGTTTCTCCCGAAACTTGAGAAACTGTCTGTGGGGGACTTTAAAGACTCGTCAATATTTTGGCTGTGGATTTAACCACTAGCACGTCAGAGGTACTAGCCGTATGTAACGGGCTGCCAGGTATTGACCAAATGGGACGTCGATGAGCGAACTCATCCTGACACCCTACTGAGCCTGTCAGTGACAATATCCGTACAGTCCAGTCCGTTCGTCTATGAGCATCGCATGGCGGGCCTAGGGAGTTGGTAAAAGTCAGACCCCCAAAAGCGGTACAAGTCGTGTCGGAGTGTAGCCCAGAACACCCTGGGATACTACTGGAATACCTACCAGTAAATCTCCTGCCTTGGCCAAGGACTTCGTGTAATGGCTCTCCTAGACACAACGCGATCTCACCCCCAATACCTGGAGAGACGAAACCCCTGCCGATCCGCTCGCTGCCTCCATGTGGCTCAGGACTATACCCAACTAAAACCTGTTTGCACGACTCCTTTGAGCCGTGGTAGGTTAGTAATCAAAGTACAGTGGGAACTCACACGAGACAAATGACGATCTCAGGTCGATGAACTAACCTGTACACATGTCACCAGGGAACTGCTATCTGACGTCTAGTATAATACCAACTAGCATGTTCCCGGCGAGTCCTGTCCAGTGTACTCATAACCCAATGAGCACCTGTATACATCTTAGGTGATCCAACTGACACCAATGGCTTGTGAGACCGGCCACCGCCCCTCGTCGGGGTCTTGACTGTATAAACTAGTCTATTCCGGAGTATCGATGCCCTGTCTCGAAAACTCACACGACTAAGGACCTTTTAAGGATGTGCTTATAGACCCCAGTTCCCACGTATATGATCGCCATCATACTGCTGGCAGTCAAGCAAGAATCCTAAGAGCTCTATCAATGTGTAATAGCGACCTGTAAGGTCACCTAAAGCAGTACACTATCATCTCGAGTAAGACTGTCCTACTGGCATAGGTCCTCCCTCAATCATTGCAATCACGTGCATGTGATCCAATAATTGACTTTGAGGGCACTATATCCAACAATCTCCCACTTGCACTCAAGGCTAATTATTGCGATGTCGCGTACTCACAGCCCGTGTGATACCGAACACCTAACTCCTCTACTAATCAGTTTCACAAAGCTCGTTTGTAAAACTATTACGTTCGAGAAACAGCCTCAGTGAGTGGATCCGCTCTGATGTTTCTTTCTTTGTCTCTCTTAATCTCAAGTTCGCGGAGAAAGCTATCTTCCGAAATGAGCAATACCTGTCTTAGAATATGTCTGGATATCTGATGGGACCTAGTTCATAAATGAACTCCAAATCCAAACTTCTTAGACTGTATCATCAACTGAACTTAATCAGTATCCTGCGTCATGCCTCCCTCAGTGTCCGCTTGGATCACCTGTCCAAAACATTGCCCCTCGTCGGAGGGAAAACTACAACTCTGAAAGTCACTCTGTCATTCAGGTCACCTTAGAAGCCTAGAATGATAACCGTCTCCTAAAAGAGGCGGTTGTTATCATATCCCTAGAACATCCACTCATGTTCTAAAACTGCTTCCGAACGTTTCTCCAGGATAGGATTAATATCAACTTATTGCAGCTCGTGCGAAAAACAACATCTGGTGTGGTACTTGACATCTCAAGATCAACTCAATTGCCTAAGCAAGTTATCTGCCAATCATGTACATCCCTCTCCCCTTTAGTCTGTAAGACACCTTTAGAGAGGGTGACTTCATCACCTGCAGGTATACTACCGTGCCAGGGGTCATCCATTCTAAAACACCTTTAGAATGTTGTCTAAGTACCCAGATTGGGATACTACCTAAATCTAGATCTAAAACCATAGATCTAGTAACCCGAATGTCTAATATAATATCCAAGTCCTATGTGGAGAAACCACTGTGTGACAACCAAAGTATAACCGATCGTAGTATAGGAATTTTACTTCTTACTCTATGTATGTCATCCAAATACCAGGACATCACACCCTACTACCTTCTTAACAGATCCATCCCCTATTCTGATGAAGTCAAACTTATGACTGTCACATCAGAAATAGATGATCTATCTCCACTATATCTGCTTTAGTCTATAAATAGACATAAGCCACTTGTCCACTATGCTTCCGCTGCTCCCACTGACTACGACAGCCCTCTGACAGAGTCATATACACGTGCACTTCTAAAGCCAGTTCAGAACGACTCTATACTCATCCTCCTGCCGGGTCTCATAGCCTGGAACAACAGTAGTGTCAAGTCTGGGTAAACAAGAACCTCCCTGTCACCGTCTTTGAGGCTACCGGAGTACCTCTCGGGTGCCTAAGGTTACCCACCATATCTGCGGAGTGGCCAATGGAATGTCAAACCAGATTAAATCTTCAGGTTCTTTTCAAATTTTCAGTAATCGTTTGCAGTTCTGGAATCACTTCCAGTTCTACCATTCTCCCACAACTGTTTTCTGAAAAAATCCATTTTTATTAAAACTGTGGCGAGTCAAGAACAATATCACTATTGATCTTCCAGATGGTAGAAAGTCAACCCTCGTCATAGCCCGGGTCAACCCACAAACAGCCATTACGGAAACGTGCCTTGAGTTATCCAGAATCTGGTTTTAAGCATAAGCCGGACAACTCCCCGTACCTTAACATCGTTAAGATATGAACCGTTTTATATCTAATATAGAAACAGAGGCACTAATTTAATTGGAACCAGATTCAAATCATGCAGCTGTCTCCAGTACATGTCAACTAAATGGAGAGAGGACGATCAGCATTACTCAACTTAGGAATACATCTAGATATGAGTAACCTGAATAAGAAGCAAGTTCTCATAATCATTACTATCAACTGAATACCGAATACAAGTATTTACATCTTCGATCACCTTGAAGAATCCCGATACTTACAACACCTGGTTCTCTACTTTATTCTTATACCTATAACTTCTCAAAACTTGGACCTTGTATTTCTACGAAACACATGTCTAAGAACTAGAGAAGTCACAAGTAAACAGAATATAGTACGAGGACCAACCCCTCTGTCCTAATAGACACCGGACAATATACAATACTCTGTACAAGTCTCTTAAGTCTAATAACTAAAAACATGTGCGTCGTAGGTTAAAAACTGTACTATGGTTATGAAGAATTACACCGCTGTTTAATGCTCCTTACCTAACCATCCACTGATATAGGTAAATGTTATAGACATAATTTCAAAAAGTTATATCTCACTTTATAAAAATAAACGTACAGATATATCAATTTGAAATTGGTACATAACAACGGATATTCAAAACCAAATATTTGCCGTCCGGCAAACAACCCAGGCGATTTCCTCAAATATCACCAATTACAACGAATCCCGATATAATGAGGATGATCACCCAATTCCCAATAACTTACTCCCACTCATCATCTATAAAACCATACGGATGTGAGAATCAAACCTGGTAAATACATATCCTGGAGCAAGGGCTAATTGGGAAATCAGTTTTCTTTTAACAGTACACAATGAAACTGAAAATATTCCATAGGGGTATACAGGTATTCCTAGTAATCCCTCTTCCATTATCCAGATTCATGACTGTAACCGTACATTTCATTGACATCTCTCCAAATCCCATTAGTTGTCTTTAGTCGCTACCTTCTGCACACCATCGTTAGGCTAAATGGTTTTCTTCCTTCCCTACCGTTCGGCACCAGCCTATGGTTTGGAAGAAGACTATCCAATAAGCGTAATGGGTTACTGTCCTAATCCTACGAGCACTCGCAACGCGAGAGAAGGTAAAGATAAAAGACAACCGAATAAACCTTATTCGTATTTCTCCTGAACCAGAATCCATCCCCGAACTGGAACAAGTTCCTTTCGAGTTCGTATATAGCCATATGATGGAGTATCCAAAATAACTGTGGATCTTCGCAGTGATACGGAGTGTCCTGGAGAAATACAAAGGTGAAGTAGGAGTGGCGATGAAATACTTGGTTTGGTCGTGAATAGCAGCCGCAATTTACTTTGCCCTCTTTTTAATCCCTTTATTTGTCTTAACTTATTACCTTCTGTACACCAACGTTAGGCTAATTGGTTTTTTTCATTCCCCACCGTTCGGCACCTGACTATGGTTTGGAAGAAGACTATCCAATTAGCGTAATAGGTGTACCGTCCTAATCCAAGGAGCACTCACAACCTGAGAGAAGGTAAAAGGAAAAGACAACTGAATAGTTCTATTCATTTTCTCCAGAACCGGAAACCATCCTCGAATCTGGAACAACTTCTTTCGAGTTCGTATATAACCATACGATGGTTTTATCCAATGGAAGTGGATGTTCGTAGTAATACGGGGTGTTCTAGAGAAAAAGGGTAAAAGCAGGAGTGGCAATGAGGTATGCAACTCTGACAATCCAAAAGCCAATGCTTAAGAAGGTTCGGTTAACTTGGTCACTGAGTCATAGTCTAGGGTCGGGCCTTGGTCGCTGCCAAAGATAGAGAGAAAAGAAACACTCTGCGTGCACTCTAACCTAGATCAGAATGGTTATCAATTTATCTAATCAGGAAACCTCCCACTGTATCGTCAAATTCTCCTCCAACCCTGAAAGAAGAATTAGTCGGGATCAACCGAGGAGTAAACCAACTCATCAGTAGGAATCGGGATCCAACTATCATCGCATGATAACGTGATGGAATCCACTCACGTTATCACACTCCAGATGGTATGCGCATATCTGGCAAGTTTTAGTTTCTTTAGAAACTTCCGATGTGATTTTTACCCCATGCTCTTATGACCTTGACTTTGGCCAACAAATCATAAGTCACATGTCAAGTTCTACCCGTCATTATCCAGGTTGATTTGAACCCACCCGTACCTACCCTTGACTTTGGCCAACAAAGCAGTACGACTGTCCCAAACCAACGCATCTATCTATGCAACAGAAAAGTAATAAATAGCTATCATACACTATGCCTTGACTTTGGCCAACAAACATAGCCTGAATACTAAGTGCTACCCGTCTGAAATGACGGAGGGCTACGAATGGTTTTTGGAGAAAAACCTTTAACGTAATGAACTTGATATCGTTGAAGGAACCGGATAGCTTTTTATAAAAATATAGTGACGAAAACCTTTGCTAAAGAGGTCACTCCCGGTGAAGGGATCTTGGCTCTTTCCCCGTAGAATGAGGTGCAGGATATTCCAACTGAATACCACGATGCAAAGCAAAAGGGCAATCGGCTATACTGAAGTTATTATCCTGACGCAAACTTATGTCCAAGGGGTCACTCCCGGTGAAGGGATCTCGGCCCTTGCCTCGTCGACTGAGGTGCTGGATATTCATAACCGAATACCACTGTGCAAAACAAAAGAGAACGTCCTTGCAATAACAGCTTTTTGAAAAATGTTCCAACAACATCAGAATAGGTTTGTTTAGCTTGCATTGATCCGAATCAATGCAGTCCCATCAATTGATCACACCAATAAAGAACGAAAATACGATGTATGTATATGCCATCCGCATTCGCCACTGGGTCCCGTCATCACCCGTTAGGTTACTTAACTAACGACAGAGCGGGGATTGGACTAGCACGGGTGTAAAACATATACAACATATACTAGTATATATATCAATATATAATAATCACTCAGGGCGTGATAAATGCAACATCACAGAAATGTAATAAGCATCACAGAACAATACAGATAATCTGGGATCCCCGGGTTTCATAGAGCCGCTGCTGAAACCCGACGTTCCCCTGGTCGTGTGGATAGCCTTGCAATGAAATCCTAGACCCCTACGGGCGCGGAAAGTTATCCGCCAAGACCTGAAGAGAGGCAGCCCCCTTCAACAAAGTGAATGGACCACCAAGCACTTCACGGAATCCGGTAACTTGAGCACCCCACCTTGGGTCAACCTATACCACCTACGAGTGCGGTGAATAGCCCGCCAATTCTAGAGTGAATCCCCCTCCATCTCAAAGACATGAGATGCGGGCTCGTTGCCCTCTAGAACCCGTCTATCTGTGCACCCCACCACGGGGTAATCCTAGTATAGAAAGTAAAATATATACAACGGGTACATCGACCTCAGCCCGGTTGTGCCCCAAAAGAATAATATACAAACAGGCAGTGACGGAAGTCCACATGTCGGACGCTTGCACCGCAATATCAAATGTACAAATATAACCAAACTGTACTACCATTGCACCGGGCTATCCACCACGACAAATCCGCAACATCACAGCACAACACAGAACATCAACGTGAATGTCACGTTCGCAAATCCGTCTAAAAGAGCTATAGCAATAAGACGAGATTTACCGCTCGAATGACATTCACGGTCACAGATATAAAGTAAGCACTGTGAACTAACATATTTAAAATTTTTGATCGACAAAATTTCCCGAAGTGGGTCCCAAGCACAACTGCAGCACTCAAAATAATCTGTGCCAAAAATAAACATTCCAGAAACCCCAATTCTAAGAAGTAAACCACTGTAGAAAATTTAGTGAAGTGAAGGTACAGTGCTGCGGCGGAACTGCGGCCAAAACGTGGGTACGGCCGCGGTTCCGCGGTGCTATAGTGAAATCAGAGTACCAAATTTTCTCAGATTTCTTAGAAAAGCCTGCCTGTTTTTCTGCAACACTCAAAATAATTTTTTGACCCCAAAAAAATTCGACTGTAACTTTATGAATGGAATCGTGGTTTCGGAAATTTCGTTCGATCGATATTATAGATATGTTAGAACAATCTAGTAAAGGTTAATGGCGTGGCTCTGATACCATGTAAGTCTATGGTAGCGCCCCGGCCGTCGGTCCGAGGCCAAAATGCGGAAACGAAAACTTTTTCTAAACTAGAAACCGGCGCTATCGTATACTTTAAATCCGGATCGAACCATTAACCTACAACTAGCTAATAAGAGAAGGGTTGGAAAGGCTATACCGATCGATCTGTGTCCTTCGGTCTTTGGCCACCATCCCGAGCTCCTCGCCGCATCTCCGGTCTCGATCTCCTCGTCGGAAAGGGCACCACATCATCGAGTCTTTTTACGGGCTCCCACCTCTGAACCGAGGCAACTCGGACACGAAGTTTGCTACCCGACGTGTCCAAGGTTGCTGTAGAATGAATGTAGAACGCTTTGTCTCGAGGGTTAATCGAAATTGCCTTTATGAAGTGTGAGGAGAAATGGGCTTTGGAATTGAGCTAAGGATTTTTGTGCAAATGAAATGAGATCAAAAAATTCCTCACTCAAAAAATGGGGCTGCCTCTATGTTGCTCTCGGCCATTCAACAAGAATGAAGAGGAGAGAGGGTTAGCACAAGGAAATGAGTGGTGATCACAAGGAGAAAATGTCACAACCAAGTCTTTTTCAAATCCAATTTCATTAATGCAAAAAGAAGGCACAAGAAATGAAGCCAAGCTCTCTAGAAACCTCATGAAGCCTCCATGTGTTGCTGGGGCCCCGGTGACCACAAAAAAAAAACCCTGCATTTTGTAAAAGCCACTTTTGCAAGAAAACCCCTTTCCTCACAAAAATTCAGCCATGAACGAATAAAGGAAAAATAGCCGAAAAGAGAAATCAAGCTGACAACTTCAAAAGGCGATCCGGTAATAAATTACGGGATAACCCCGCGACTGTATATACATACCCGCATTTGTATTCCGACCGAATATAAATGCAATGAGACAAAATCTACACTGTATAATACTATGATCCGGCTTAAACCAAAGCCCGCTAGTATTATCCGTCCGAACCATGACACGTGCTCAAGTGCACGTGTATGTTCGAACCCTGCCATAAATCCATACGGCCTCTACAACGTTTCGCCCGAAACTTGAGAAACTGTCTGTGGGGGACTCTAAAGACTCGTCAATACTTTTGCTGTGGATTTAACCACTAGCACGTTAGAGGTGCTAGCCGTACGTAATGGGCTACCGGGTATTGACCAAAGGGGAGGTCGATGAGCGAACTCATCCTGACATCCTACTGAGCCTGTCAGTGACAATATCCGTACAGTCCAGTCCGTTCGTCTATGAGCATCGCATGGCAGCCTAGGGAGTTGGTAAAAGTCAGACCCCCAAAAGCGGTACAAGTCGTGTCGGAGTGTAGCCCAGAACACCCTGAGATACTACTGGAATACCTACCAGTAAATCTCCTGCCTTGGCCAAGGACTTCGTGTAATGGCTCTCCTAGACACAGCGTGATCTCACCCCCAATACCGGGAGAGACGAAACCCTGCCGATCCGCTCACTGCCTCCATGTGGCTCGGGACTGTACCCAACTAAAACCTGTTTGTACGACTCCTTTGAGCCGTGGTAGGGTAGTAATCAAAGTACAGTGGGAACTCACACGAGACAAATGACGATCTCAGGTCGATGAACTAACCTGTACACATGTCACCAGGGAACTGCTATCTGACGTCAGGTATAATACCAACTAGCTTGTTCCCGACGAGTCCTGTCCAGTGTACTCATAACCCAATGAGCACCTATATACATCTTAGGTTATCCAACTGACACCAATGGCTTGTGAGACCAGCCACCGGCCCTCGTCGGGGTCTCGACTGTATACACTTGTCTACTCCGGAGTATCGATGCCCTGTCTCGAAAAGTCACACGACTAAGGACCTTTTAAGGATGTGCTTATAGACCCCAGCTCCCACGTATATGATCACCATCATACTGCAGGCAGTCAAGCAAGAATCCTAAGGGCAATATCAACGTGTAATAGCGACCTGTAAGGTCACTTAAAGCAGTACACGATGATAAAGATAAACCAGATAGTATACTATCATCTCGAGTAAGACTGTCCTACCGGCATAGGTCCTCCCTCAATCATTGCAATCACGTGTCTGTGATCCAATAATTGACTTTGAGGGCACTATATCCAACACGTACTTGGTCTTTTGCTCCTATATCTTCTATCTAGAGCAACCCAATATGCAAAATCTCTTAGTTTGGCTTAGGGTGAAATCTGGAGTGGTTTTCCTATGTTGCTGTTTTCGTGTTTTCCGTATTATGAAATTTGGATTTTAGTATTTGATATTGTATTCGGTTGTTGGATGTTTGTACATCAAAAACTAGGAATAATTGGTTAGTTTTGCATGCATGGGCTATAGGTTCTAACCTATAGGCGATCCGTGTGCCGTATCGGTTTTCCGAACTCGATTCTAATAGCATTTGCGATTATGTTGATATTGTAGATACCTTCGCGAGGATTCTGAGGATGAGCATGGCGTCATCGACTCCAGCAAGCGAAGATCGAGGTGAGTAGATCTATATCTACGGGGGAAGTCGGGTGGATGGCGTATAGCACACCCGCAAACTATGATGGAAACCGATTTATATATAGAATATGGTTAACGGAACTTTTAATAGAATACTATAGATAGAGTTAAAGGATAGGTGGAGAAACCATATTAGAAACTAAAGGATAGTTAGAGGTGATATGATACGGCTAATATGTGATGACGGGATTTGAGGATGATGTTTGATGATATTGCCGTTTAGGGTACTATAGGACTAGATAGTCGACGTAGACGTGTCATCCGAACCATACGTATTTCCAAACTGAAGAATCGTATGCATCTTTTAAACATATACCTTGAGGGATGTTATGGATTTTCAAATGATATCTTTTCTTTAAAAACACCGTAACCCCTACTTTCAAACTACGATTCGTTTCTTTTAAAAGCTGATTGTATGGTTCGGGTGTGTATGTTAGATTAGATAAGTATGCTTATAGTAAAGGTAGAATGTATATATATAACATTTGATTCGATGTGAGATATAAATATGATGAAAAGAATATACGATGCGATATGATGACTTGGTGATATGTTGGTATACGGATGGTAGTCGATTGAGATGATTGATACCTTGCCGGTCCCCTGATACGAGATTGTTATGGATGTGACCTGGAACATAGGTATATATATATATATATATATAGAATGTCGTGAATCATGAATGATAGGCCGTACATGACATTAGGCCGTACCCTCATTGTCTTATAGATTGATAGGACCCCTATTGGTTTAATGCCACCGTATGATGATTTTCCGTACGTGATGAGTTTGACTTGATGTTTGATCTATACCCTTGATTAGAGGCTGCCGCACGATGTATTGTACCGTGCGTGTTGTTGTGAGGCTGTATACCGATTGATAGATTCACCGACTCAGTCTTGTAGACACGTATACCTTATAGCTTGTAGCTCATGATTTACCTTATGCTTCCTTCATGTTATTCGCATTGCATTACTTATACCTGTGCTAGTACACCTGCACCATTATCGATGATGCGTATGTTACACCTACATAGATTGGCCGGCTCACACACTTCATCATCGATAATTGCCATGTCACTACACAGTAGAGTTGCTGCATCATGATATGACTCCTTTCATGATTTATTTGCTATGTTCACATCATTTCGATATGACGCATGATATACTGATATTGTCACATCGATGTTCCATGTTTCATGATACACGGGTATGCGTACATTTATATCATATGTCGCATACATCATGCTTTATGATTTTACGCATTGAGATATGCTGTTTTCATAAGATTTCTGGATTTGAGAACGTGGTGATTTTAAAAGACAGTATGTATTGTTTTAAAAACCCGGTTTCTCTTGATATGATATTTCAGTGCATCCACCATGCGTTTTCTCGCTTCTGAGACGTGTGACATGTGAAACCCAATTCGAGGAGGTGGATGATCCGTTTGCGGGTTCATGGTGGACCCGGTATGGGTCCTGTAGCGTCTTGAAAAGTCGTTTTGGTGTTTTCCTGAAATTCGGTGAAAATTCGGTATTTTTCCGAAAACCGTCTTTCTCGTTATTTTGCAGTTTAGGGCTAATTATACTTAAAATGGATAGGTAATTGCTTGTTTTTAGTAGCTAATGAGTTAATTGTGATATTCTGGTCGTTTAAAAATTTTCCCCAATTTTTCAATTTTTTAATATTATTTTAAGCCGGTAAGAAAATACATTAAATTAGCGATAAATACAAATTTTTCCGGGCTAATTTTAATCTCTAAAATTATGATAATTAAAATCTAGTGGTAACATAAATTTTTAGTAATTTATTTTGATTTTTAACAAATTTTTATGATATGAAACGAATTTATTGAATTCTGAGCTAAAACTTGCAATTTTTGACATGTTGGGGGCCTTTTTGCATAAAATTTCTTTTGTAAAACCCCTCTCTCTTTTTCCTCAGCCCTAGGACAGCCCCACCTTGTGCAAGTCCAGAAATTTCTGGCCTCACTTCCTTGTTTGCTTTCTTGAGTTGAAATAGTGGGTTTTTTGATTTATTTTAAATATAGTTGATAAGGTAAGGTGTATTGACTTTTGTAGACTTGACCATTGACTTTCCCCACTCACCCACACCCCTCCCCTCACCTCCCTCTGGCCGAAACCTGCACACCCCTCTTCTTCATCTCTTTTCTTTTCATTTTCTTCAAATTTCTTCAAAAAACCACATCAAAATTGCAAATTAAAGCTTGCAAATTAAAACCATCCTTCATCCTTCTTTTCCTTCACCTCCCTAGCTTGGATCTTGATGCTTGAGGCCATCATTTGGAGCAAAATTTTTCTTGCTAGATCTCAATTGAGGTATAATTTCCATCAAGTTACTTTCTTTTTTTGCTAAAATCCTTTAATTGTATGTTTTAGTGTTAAAAGTTTAACTAATTCCTAATCTAGTTTATAAAAGAATAGTTGTATTAAACTAGGGTTTTGAAACCATGATGGTTAATTAAATTGTTTTGTAGTTAATCTAGTTGTTACCTAACTAATCTATATGATTACCTTGTTTATGTAGTCTTCAAATTATGCTAATTTAGTTAATTTTAGAAGTGTGATTTGGTTGTAAATTGTTGTTTTAGGATTTTCAAGAGAGGGTTTATGTATGGATTGGGTTGTGAAGCATGATTAGTGAGTTGAATTAAGGTTTAGAAACCATTATTTAGTTGATTAAACCTAATTTGTTATCTAGTTGTTTTGCTAACCTAATCTAGAATGGTTAACTTGCTAATTGGGTTTGAAATTAGTGTTAGTTAAGTTTTTCTAGTATGGATTTTGATTTGCAATTGCTTTTGAGAAAAATCAAGAAAGGGTTGGTTGTGGAATTTAGGTTTTGGAGCATGGTTAATGTGTTGAAATTTTGTGTAGTGGTTATCTAATGGTGTGACTTGGGTGATTATGCTAGATTGTAGTCGTTTTGTCGCAAATCGGCGATTTTTGCACCGATTTTGGAATGCAAATGCTTACTAGTTTTGTTATAAAATTATGTGATGAATTATTTTTGATATCTTGATGATTGTAATGGCTTGTCCTACGACTTTTAGGATGCGTGTGTGCGGATTTTTGAGTAGTCGGGTTTTAGTTTTGCCGGGCGACCAAATCGGCGTTTTTTTGCCAGTTTTTGCGATTTTCGCGTATGTTCCGCGCACTTTGTACACGTTGTACCTAGCTAGCGAACTTTAGTAGTTTCGTTGGGGTTTTGCGTCGTTCTTGATATGTAACCTTATGTTTGGTATTGATGTTAATTCCAGGTTCGGTCGCGGAGACGTCAGACGCGGCGCGAAAGGGGAAAGCGGTGATTGGACACAGCTAGCCAGGGATTCCGGTGAGTAGATGTAACATCTACGGGGGACTATCGTTGGATGGCGCAAGCCGCCCGATAGTTTTAGTAACTTACAAGATCCTTAGTAATGTTAGTAATTAGGGGTGAAATACTTAGTTGACTATTTGCTGCATCCATGCATTATATTGACATACCTATACGAAACCATTTTATAGGACACCTGCACCATTGCCAGGGTTTTTATATGCAGCACGAGCACTACTCATGCTTACACACACACCCTGGTAATTGCCATGCCACCACACTAGATAACATTTAAATTTAAACCTTTTACTAATTGATACTTAAACTGGTGCTATTGCCTTTAATTCCTTAAAATGAAACCGTAGGACTGCTATTCATGTGCATGTACTTCATCATATTAATTGTTCATGCTTAATACATTAATCACACATCGCAACTTGATTATTGATACCATATGCATTCATTATCATTGATATATGCACTTATGAGGATTTCTTGAGATTTTATGATATTGCTGGATTTCGGGGGAAAGCCGCAAGATTTCTAAACTTATTATATTTTTTAAAATATGTAAATTGCGGTTTTCTAGTGATGTAAGTGTCGTCCACTATGAGTTTGCTGTGGTTTTGGAAATCCGTGTCGAGGAGTGGAGGAACCGGCACGGGTACATGGTGGGCCCGGTAAGGTACCCCGGGGCAAGAGGAATGTGGTGTTGACGTTGAGCCTGGCAGGGGACGGATTACCTACCGGTGACTGTTTGGGACGGCGATATCCAGAGGATACTGACCGTGGCCGCTAGATGATGAGATATTGATATTTGAGATGGGTCAGCCGGACGGCTGAGGCCAGAGACACTATGACATGGATTTATGAGATTTGTGACAGCTTTTAGGTGTCGTTGCTGGACACCGGTTCTCGTCGATTCCTTGAGTATTATGCTGGCATTCTAAAAGAGTTTCAAAAACAAAAAGAGATAAAATGTTTCTTATAGATACCTATTGAGACCTCAGATATTCATGCTGCATACATATTCGTACACTGATGTTGTATACACACCTGCTAGTGCATCCATTCATATCTGTATTTTAGATGCTAGGATGCTTGTGTGCATGCATACGATAGCCTTTGTAGGTGTTATTTATTACTCACGAGTTGGCAAATCACCCCCGTTGTGCCACAGTCTTTTGCAGGTCCGCTCCGTCAGTACAGTAGCGGCGGGCGCACTTGTTCTTTTGCCTCCTTTGCCTGGACTCGAGGTTTTGCTCTTAGGTGGGTTATGTTACTATTTTTGTACCACCTTGTATATTCTTTGTATCTAGTGTACTCCATCTACTGTTTCTACCAGTTTTATTGTATATTGACCTAGAGATGAGACTGTGAGTTTTGTGGACTTTTATGCTGTATTTTGGGGTCGAGCTCACTTGAGTCGACATGATGTTTTCTTATGCTTTATTATGATTATTATGCTTGTTGTCATTTATATTGCGTGGGATTTGTGACCGCCTTGTGGCGAAGAGCTAGCTCCCGCTTGGGATGCCCTATTTTGTTGGATTCATGTATATTTTTGTTGTACCCATTTTGGGGGCCAGTATTTACAAAGGAGACTCTGCCGAAATTTTCGGAAAAATTGGTATTGTTTTTAAAAAGGGTTTTACATGACTTATTTGATAACTCGCTTTCAATTGATTGGGTTTTCTTCACTCTTTTGCTTAATTGGTTTTGTTTTCTGGGCTTTGGCTTACTTATTTTACGGACGTCTTTAGACGTTTCGTAAACTTAAGTGCCAGTCACGTTCCGTACCCTGCGGGTCGTGACAAAGTTGGTATCAGAGCGATAGGTTTTACCTTTGTGAGTGTAGGATGACCCTTGGTAGATGGAGTAAGTGACTTAAGCAGGGTAACGTAGCGTGCGTATGTCCGCGGCATACTTACGATACGGTACTCCGCCTAAGTGACTTTAGGATATACTTGCTTGAAAAAAATTCCTTCTTCAATTCCGTGTATCCTATGATCCTATTGCACTGTCCTTACTATCCGTTTTCCTGTAACAGCCACTATGCCGCCGAAGGCTACGAGGGCACAGAGGGCTGCCGCCAGAGACGAGATTCGAGCTGGCTCGTCCGAGACTAGGACGGAGCAGGGTGGTATGCCTACGCCGCAGGGACAGACCGATCCACCTTCCCCAGGCCGTATGGATAGGCTCGAGACCGGTATGGAGGAGTTGCGACAGATGATGGGAGGCATGCAGGAGCTACGTCAGATGGTAGGATCCCTAGTTGCAGCCAGTCGTACACCGAGGCCGGATGACGTACCTACTACATCACAGACGACCATGATACCTGCTCCTACTACTACCACCGTGGCCATTCCGGTTTCACTACAGGATTTCATGAGGTTGAGACCTCCAGTATTCACCGGCACCGAGACAGCGGAGGACCCACAGACGTTCCTTGACAGTTTAGCCAGGATCTGCCGTTCGCTGAGATGTTCGGATGATCGATGGGTAGAGCTTGCGAGTTTCCGACTAGAGGGTCTCGCGCAGACGTGGTGGGAGTCAGTCTTGAGAGGTCGAGCTGCAGGTCTACCGCCTATGACTTGGGTCGAGTTTACAGCGGTCTTTCTAGCCCGTTTCCTTCCAGAGAGCGTTCGTGACGCCAGAGCTCGTAGCTTCGAGGCCTTAGTCAAGACACCTGGGATGACGGTGTCTGAGTATGACATCCAGTTTACACAGTTATCCCGATATGCTCAGTATTTGGTGGATACCGAGGAGAAGATGGTGAAGAGGTTCGTACAGGGACTTGATGCCCAGCTATATCTTGCCATTGGCGCCCAGCACTACGACACTTATTCAGCTGCTATGGATACGGCATTGCGGATGGAGACACGCATATCACAGACTTCGGCCGTTTCTGGGCCGAAGAGGATTCGCACCGATGTACCGTCTCAGAGGCAGCGCGCCAGATTCTTTCCGAGAGATAGGCCTGGCAGAGGATTTGGGCGGGGACAGTTATATGGTTCTTATCCCCAGGGGCAGCAGCCGTCGCCAGGATGTTTTGGGTGCGGGAGTCTGCACCATCTTGTCAGAGACTGTCCGGTGAGACGACAGGGAGCAGCGACAGTTCCGCATGTGACCCTACCACCATCACCACCCCCTCCTCAGAGAGCCCTACTTCCTACCCCAGGCGATGCTCCACGCCAGTTAGGTGCACCCAGAGGCCGTGGACGCGGCAGTCCTGTTCAGAGAGGACGAGGAGGCAGAGGCCGAGGTCGAGGTCAGCCCGCTATCGGTGGAGGACAGGCCCGAGTTTTTGCTTTGACACCGCAGGATGCGCAGGCATCCAATGCCGTTGTGACAGGTACCTTGCCAGTTTGTTCTTTCGACGCACGGGTATTATTCGACCCAGGTTCCACACATTCGTACGTATCTACACACTTTGCACCGATGTTGGGCCGTGAGTCGTCGTCGTTAGATCAGCCGCTTGTTATTGTTACTCCGGTAGGCGAGTCGTTTGTCGCTCGTTTTGTTTTTCGTTTGTGTTCCGTTCGTATCGGGGAGAGGGATTCATCAGTTGATTTGATACTCCTCGATATGTTGGACTTTGATGTGCTTCTGGGCATGGATTGGCTAGCCACTTGTTATGCTTCGGTGGACTGCCGTGAGAAGGCAGTCCGATTTAGCTTTCCGGGAGAGCCAGTCCTTGTTATTCGGGGAGACCGCAGTGTCAACCTTCCCAGCTTAATTTCGTCTCTTCGCGCTGGTCAGCTCTTGCGGAAGGGATGTCAGGGATTCTTAGCGTGTATTTGTGATACTCGAGCTGCAGAGGTTCCGTTGGACCGGGTCCCGGTTGTTTCTGAGTTCCCTGATGTTTTCCCTGATGAGCTACCTGGGCTACCGCCTGAGCGCGATGTTGAGTTCTGCATTGATTTGATTCCCGGCTCGGGGCCTATTTCTATACCTCCTTATCGGATGGCCCCGGAAGAGCTTCGAGAGCTGAAGGATCAGTTGCAGGATTTGTTAGATAAGGGGCTTATTCGACCTAGTGTTTCTCCGTGGGGTGCTCCGGTCCTGTTTGTCAAGAAGAAGGATGGAAGTTTGCGCTTATGTATCGACTACCGCCAGCTGAACAAAGTTACCGTTCGGAACAGATATCCATTGCCGCGCATTGATGATTTGTTCGACCAGCTTCAGGGTGCGGGGTATTTTTCGAGGATCGACTTGCGATCAGGATACCATCAGCTGCGAGTTCGACAGGAGGATATACCGAGGACAGCTTTCCGCACGCGCTACGGCCACTACGAGTTTTTGGTGATGTCGTTCGGACTCACCAACGCCCCAGAAGCATTCATGGATTTGATGAACCGTACATTCAGGCCGTATCTTGAGTTGTTCATCATCGTGTTTATCGACGATATCTTGGTGTACTCCCGGAGCAGAGAGGAGCACGAGCAGCACTTGCGGATTACGTTACAGACTCTGAGGGAGCACCAGCTGTTCGCGAAATTCTCCAAGTGTGCATTCTGGCTGGACAGCGTCGGATTCTTGGGTCACGTGGTTACGAGAGACGGCATTTGTGTGGATCCGAAGAAGATTGAGGCTGTTCAGCAGTGGCCCCGACCTACATCGGTGACTGAGATCCGTAGTTTTCTAGGCTTGGCGGGCTACTACAGGCGTTTTGTTCAGGACTTCTCCCGTATAGCTGCACCGTTGACCGGTTTGACCCGGAAGGGAGTTCCTTTCGTTTGGACAGAGGAGTGCGAGCGCAATTTTCAGCAGCTACGGACTTGTTTGACTACGGCGCCGGTATTATCTTTACCTTCGGGATCAGGCGGATTTGTTGTCTACTGTGATGCTTCGCGAGTGGGATTAGGATGCGTATTGATGCAGCATGGCCGGGTGATCGCTTATGCTTCTCGGCAGTTGAAGAAGCATGAACAGAACTACCCCACTCATGATTTGGAGATGGCTGCAGTGGTCTTTGCACTGAAGATTTGGCGACATTACCTTTACGGCGAGTCGTGTCAGATATTTACCGATCACAAGAGCTTAAAGTACATATTTCAGCAGCGAGACCTGAACCTCAGACAGCGTCGTTGGATGGAGTTGGTGAAAGACTACGACTGCGAGATCTTATATCACCCCGGCAAGGCAAATGTGGTGGCAGATGCGTTGAGTAGGAGGCCCGGGGGTAGTCTATCCTTTTTGCGCGCAGTGCAGAGGCAGTCGTCAGCAGATTGGCAGATGTTATGCGACAGCCGAGTTGAGTTCGAGTTCACTCAGACAGGGGGACAGCTCGCGCATGTTCGTGCACGCCCACAGTTGCTTGACCGTATATATGAGGCACAGCGCAGTGACGACCGTTGCTCAGAGATCATGGCACAGATAGGACAGGGCAGATTTTCCGAGTTCGTGGTTGACGATCAGGGGATTTTACGATATGGATCTAGACTGTACGTACCAGATGCTGATGGATTGCGGCGCGACATTCTTGAGGAGGCACACCGATCAGTGTATAGTGTCCACCCCGGTTCCACCAAGATGTACCATGATATGAGAGAGACCTACTGGTGGGACGGGATGAAGAGGGACATTGCGGAGTTCGTTTCGAGATGCCTGACTTGTCAGCAAGTCAAGGCCGAGCACCAGAGGCCCGCAGGAGAGCTACAGCCGTTACCTATTCCAGAGTGGAAATGGGAGCAGATTTCGATGGATTTCATTGTGGGTCTACCCAGGACCAGTCGAGGGTACGACTCCATCTGGGTGATCGTGGATAAATTGACGAAAGCTGCTCACTTCCTGCCAGTGAAGACGACTTTCAGCTTCGCTCAGTATGCTCAGCTCTATATTGACGAGATCGTGCGACTACATGGCGTACCGACTTGTATCGTGTCAGATCGAGGCACTCAGTTCACCAGCCGGCTTTGGCAGAGACTTCAGGAGGCTTTGGGCACTCGTTTGAGCTTCAGCACAGCGTTTCATCCGCAGACAGACGGACAGTCAGAGCGGACCATTCAGACTCTCGAGGACATGCTCAGAGCGTGCGTTTTAGACTTTGGTGGAAACTGGGATCGTCATTTACCTCTAGTGGAGTTCTCCTACAACAACAGCTTCCAGGATACTATTCAGATGGCACCTTTCGAGGCATTGTATGGGAGGAGATGCAGATCGCCCGTTTGTTGGACAGAGCTCAGCGAGAGCAGCATTTTGGGGCCGCAGCTTGTTGAGGAGACGACAGCGAAGATACAGTTGATCCGAGACCGGATGAGAGCGGCTCAGAGCAGGCAGAAATCGTATACGGACAGGCGCCGTCGCAGATTAGAGTTCGCAGTTGGCGACCATGTTTTTCTGAAAGTCTCTCCGATGAAGGGCGTGATGCGCTTTGGGCGAAAGGGGAAGCTTAGCCCTAGATTCGTAGGTCCCTTCGAGATCCTCGAGCGGGTTGGCGCTGTTGCATATCGTTTGGCTCTTCCTCCCAGCTTTCCCGATGTTCACCCCGTCTTTCATGTTTCGATGCTCCGCAAGTACCTTCACGACCCTTCGCATGCGATTCAGCACCCGACAGTCCAGCTAGAGCGCGACCTCTCTTTTGCAGAGCAGCCGGTGGCCATCTTGGATCGGCAGGTGAAGAAGTTGAGGTCGAAGATTATACCAACCGTCAAGGTCCTTTGGCGTAGCTCGAGCAGCGAGGAGGTTACCTGGGAGACCGAGGGCGAGATGAGAAAGAAATATCCCCATCTCTTTGAAGGTACGCGTAGCTATATTTTTAAATTCGGGGACCGAATTTCTTTAAGGGGGGAAGATTGTAGCGTCTTGAAAAGTCGTTTTGGTGTTTTCCTGAAATTCGGTGAAAATTCGGTATTTTTCCGAAAACCGTCTTTCTCGTTATTTTGCAGTTTAGGGCTAATTATACTTAAAATGGATAGGTAATTGCTTGTTTTAGTAACTAATGAGTTAATTGTGATATTCTGGTCGTTTAAAAATTTTCCCCAATTTTTCAATTTTTTAATATTATTTTAAGCCGGTAAGAAAATACATTAAATTAGCGATAAATACAAATTTTTCCGGGCTAATTTTAATCTCTAAAATTATGATAATTAAAATCTAGTGGTAACATAAATTTTTAGTAATTTATTTTGATTTTTAACAAATTTTTATGATATGAAACGAATTTATTGAATTCTGAGCTAAAACTTGCAATTTTTGACATGTTGGGGGCCTTTTTGCATAAAATTTCTTTTGTAAAACCCCTCTCTCTTTTTCCTCAGCCCTAGGACAGCCCCACCTTGTGCAAGTCCAGAAATTTCTGGCCTCACTTCCTTGTTTGCTTTCTTGAGTTGAAATAGTGGGTTTTTTGATTTATTTTAAATATAGTTGATAAGGTAAGGTGTATTGACTTTTGTAGACTTGACCATTGACTTTCCCCACTCACCCACACCCCTCCCCTCACCTCCCTCTGGCCGAAACCTGCACACCCCTCTTCTTCATCTCTTTTCTTTTCATTTTCTTCAAATTTCTTCAAAAAACCACATCAAAATTGCAAATTAAAGCTTGCAAATTAAAACCATCCTTCATCCTTCTTTTCCTTCACCTCCCTAGCTTGGATCTTGATGCTTGAGGCCATCATTTGGAGCAAAATTTTTCTTGCTAGATCTCAATTGAGGTATAATTTCCATCAAGTTACTTTCTTTTTTTGCTAAAATCCTTTAATTGTATGTTTTAGTGTTAAAAGTTTAACTAATTCCTAATCTAGTTTATAAAAGAATAGTTGTATTAAACTAGGGTTTTGAAACCATGATGGTTAATTAAATTGTTTTGTAGTTAATCTAGTTGTTACCTAACTAATCTATATGATTACCTTGTTTATGTAGTCTTCAAATTATGCTAATTTAGTTAATTTTAGAAGTGTGATTTGGTTGTAAATTGTTGTTTTAGGATTTTCAAGAGAGGGTTTATGTATGGATTGGGTTGTGAAGCATGATTAGTGAGTTGAATTAAGGTTTAGAAACCATTATTTAGTTGATTAAACCTAATTTGTTATCTAGTTGTTTTGCTAACCTAATCTAGAATGGTTAACTTGCTAATTGGGTTTGAAATTAGTGTTAGTTAAGTTTTTCTAGTATGGATTTTGATTTGCAATTGCTTTTGAGAAAAATCAAGAAAGGGTTGGTTGTGGAATTTAGGTTTTGGAGCATGGTTAATGTGTTGAAATTTTGTGTAGTGGTTATCTAATGGTGTGACTTGGGTGATTATGCTAGATTGTAGTCGTTTTGTCGCAAATCGGCGATTTTTGCACCGATTTTGGAATGCAAATGCTTACTAGTTTTGTTATAAAATTATGTGATGAATTATTTTTGATATCTTGATGATTGTAATGGCTTGTCCTACGACTTTTAGGATGCGTGTGTGCGGATTTTTGAGTAGTCGGGTTTTAGTTTTGCCGGGCGACCAAATCGGCGTTTTTTTGCCAGTTTTTGCGATTTTCGCGTGTGTTCCGCGCACTTTGTGCACGTTGTACCTAGCTAGCGAACTTTAGTAGTTTCGGTGGGGTTTTGCGTCGTTCTTGATATGTAACCTTATGTTTGGTATTGATGTTAATTCCAGGTTCGGTCGCGGAGACGTTAGACGCGGCGCGAAAGGGGAAAGCGGTGATTGGACACAGCTAGCCAGGGATTCCGGTGAGTAGATGTAACATCTACGGGGGACTATCGTTGGATGGCGCAAGCCACCCGATAGTTTTAGTAACTTACAAGATCCTTAGTAATGTTAGTAATTAGGGATGAAATACTTAGTTGACTATTTGCTGCATCCATGCATTATATTGACATACCTATACGAAACCATTTTATAGGACACCTGCACCATTGCCAGGGTTTTTATATGCAGCACGAGCACTATTCATGCTTACACACACACCCTGGTAATTGCCATGCCACCACACTAGATAACATTTAAATTTAAACCTTTTACTAATTGATACTTAAACTGGTGCTATTGCCTTTAATTCCTTAAAATGAAACCGTAGGACTGCTATTCATGTGCATGTACTTCATCATATTAATTGTTCATGCTTAATACATTAATCACACATCGCAACTTGATTATTGATACCATATGCATTCATTATCATTGATATATGCACTTATGAGGATTTCTTGAGATTTTATGATATTGCTGGATTTCGGGGGAAAGCCGCAAGATTTCTAAACTTATTATATTTTTTAAAATATGTAAATTACGGTTTTCTAGTGATGTAAGTGTCGTCCACCATGAGTTTGCTGTGGTTTTGGAAATCCGTGTCGAGGAGTGGAGGAACCGGCACGGGTACATGGTGGGCCCGGTAAGGTACCCCGGGGCAAGAGGAATGTGGTGTTGACGTTGAGCCTGGCAGGGGACGGATTACCTACCGGTGACTGTTTGGGACGGCGGATATCCAGAGGATACCGACCGTGGCCGCTAGATGATGAGATATTGATATTTGAGATGGGTTAGCCGGACGGCTGAGGCCAGAGACACTATGACATGGATTTATGAGATTTGAGACAGCTTTTAGGTGTCGTTGCTGGACACCGGTTCTCGTCGATTCCTTGAGTATTATGCTGGTATTCTAAAAGAGTTTCAAAAACAAAAAGAGATAAAATGTTTCTTATAGATACCTATTGAGACCTCAGATATTCATGCTGCATACATATTCGTACACTGATGTTGTATACACACCTGCTAGTGCATCCATTCATACCTGTATTTTAGATGCTAGGATGCTTGTGTGCATGCATACGATAGCCTTTGTAGGTGTTATTTATTACTCACGAGTTGGCAACTCACCCCCGTTGTGCCACAGTCTTTTGCAGGTCCGCTCCGTCAGTACAGTAGCGGCGGGCGCACTTGTTCTTTTGCCTCCTTTGCCTGGACTCGAGGTTTTGCTCTTAGGTGGGTTATGTTACTATTTTTGTACCACCTTGTATATTCTTTGTATCTAGTGTACTCCATCTACTATTTCTACCAGTTTTATTGTATATTGACCTAGAGATGAGACTGTGAGGTTTGTGGACTTTTATGCTGTATTTTGGGGTCGAGCTCACTTGAGTCGACATGATGTTTTCTTATGCTTTATTATGATTATTATGCTTGTTGTCATTTATATTGCGTGGGATTTGTGACTGCCTTGTGGCGAAGAGCTAGCTCCCGCTTGGGGATGCCCTATTTTGTTGGATTCATGTATATTTTTGTTGTACCCATTTTGGGGGCCAGTATTTACAAAGGAGACTCTGCCGAAATTTTCGGAAAAATTGGTATTGTTTTTAAAAAGGGTTTTACATGACTTATTTGATAACTCGCTTTCAATTGATTGGGTTTTCTTCACTCTTTTGCTTAATTGGTTTTGTTTTCTGGGCTTTGGCTTACTTATTTTACGGACGTCTTTAGACGTTTCGTAAACTTAAGTGCCAGTCACGTTCCGTACCCTGCGGGTCGTGACAGTTCCCCGGGGGGAGAAATGTTTTTCTTGGAGTAGACGATGAGCCTGGCAGGGTCGCTAGTACCTACCAGTGATTGGTTGGACCTGGTGGTTATCTGGAGAATACCGACCGGAGTCGAGAGATGGATATAGGCCGACCCGTTCTGCTGGAGCCCGCGGGCCGATCCCGCAGACGGAGCCCGAGATATATGAGGATTTACGTGTCGATGCTGGACACGGGTTTCATGATGTTTCGAGTGTCGATGCTGGACACTCAGGTTCCAAGATTTTAATGTGTCACGAGGGACACACGTTGATTTATATCCTCATACTTTCATGCAAATTATTTTGTGATATTTACATGCATGATGTTGTTGTGTCATTGGTTGACACGTGGACGGGATCCACATGCATACATACATTGATTATATTGTTGGATGATATCCACATGCTGATAGGCATTGATATTAGTGTGGGCATATATACTCATACGGTCACCCTAGATATCATAGTATTACCTTTATGATTAGTTGACCAAGGAGTCGTTGTTTATTCGATTTCTACTTGTAGATGTTTTTCTACTCACGAGTTGGCAACTCACCCCCGTTGTGCCACAGTTCTTACAGGTTGATCGCATGGATCAGTAGCGGCTTCACTGGCACACAGTTGCATTCGGGTGATATGCTTGGTAGGTGGGACATTTGTATCGTACCCACTCTTGTATTTATATTTCATATTGTATCTAGTCAACTCCATCAGTCAAACAAGTATTTGCATAAGTAATGAGACTTAGTGAGACTTGTGGTTGCGAGACTTAGAGCGAGGGGTATTCCGCTACTTGTGGTTTTGGTATCTTGCTTATTTCTTTATCTTTTGTAGTGATCTTCGCCGTTGGGCGTCGTCTATTTATATTTATTCTTTGCGTGGTTGTGGATCCGCCATTTGGCGAAGAGCTAACTCCCGCTTGGGGACGCCTTTATATTATCATGTATTGTGGTTTTGGATCAAAATATACAAAGGAGGTGCTGCCCAAATTTTTAAAAGACGAAACATGTTTTCAAACTAGTAAATTTCACTTGCATTATTCGTGTTCCTTTTCTACGCATTTAAGAAAACTTGATTTCATTATACCTTTATTTCAAAACTTCACATCTTTTATTTTCTTAAAAAGGTTTAGATTTCTGGGTCTCAGCTTACTTGAATTACGTTACGCCTTTAGAAGTTGCGTGATTTAAGTGCTGGTCACGAGCTAATATTTCGGGTCGTGACAATACCTGTCTTAGAATATGTCTGGATATCTAATAAGACCCAGTTCACAAATAAACTCCAAATCCAGCAAACTTCTTAAACTGTATTGTCCACTGAATTTAATCAGTACCTGCACCATGCCTTCCTCAGTATCCGCTTGGACCACCTGTCCAAACTACCGCCCCTCAAAAGAGGGAAAACTAAAATTCTGACAGTCGCTCTGTCATCCAGGTCTTCTTGGAAGCCTGGAATGATAGCCGTCTCCCGAAGAAGGCTACTGTTACTATATCCCATGAACATCCACTTATGTTCATAAACTGCTTCTCATCGTTTCTCCGGGATTGGATCAATATAAACTTATTGCAGCTAGTGCAAAAACAACACCTGGTGTGGTACTTGGCATCTCATGATTAACTCAATTGCCTAAGAAAGTGATATACCAATCATGCACATCCCTCTCCCCTTTAGTCTGTAAGACACCTTTAGAGAGGGTGTGTAACATTTAAGAAAATATAAAATATTATTTTTAGAATTTAATATTAAAATAATATATTTTAAGAAAACTATTCGATTTGCGAATTTGGGGTTTTCGTAAAATGGTATAAATATATACCAATATTTGGGAAATAATTGGAGATTAAAATGATTTATTTATTTAAAAATATATTTATCGGATTTGGGCATTTTTATAATTAATTATATGCAAGTTTAAATTAAACTTGATTAATGCACTACTAATCACGATTATACCAAATCCGTATTTTTAATTAACCATGGCTAGTGCACCATGTCATGTTGCATTTTGTTGCATGCTGTTTCATTATGTTTGTTTCATTTGTATTTGGGCTTTTCTTTATTTTGTGAGAAAGAAAAAGGAGAAAAGAAAAAGTCAAGAAGGATGGGCATGAGAGAGAGAGTGGCATGGCATGCCATGTGAGAGAGTGAGGGTGAGAGACCTCATTCTTTTCCTTCATCCATTATTTCCACCTCCACCTCCACCTCCACCTCCATGTATCATTTCCAAATCTCCACCAAAACCCTATACTCCTTTGACTAAAAATGATCCCCACCTAAACCCTATGGACCAACCAAGTTTGGATTTTGAAGAATTTGAGCAACTCAATAAAATTCTTGAGTTGCCAAATGATGTATATTTCCTTTCATTTTGTTAAATTTTTAGTTAAACTTGTGTAGATTTGTGATCTTGGAATTTTCCAAGTTGATGTTAGATGATTGTGTTAGTGATATATGCCCTAGATGCCATTATTGTATCATACTGGATTGTATACTACTTAATAGAAACTTAGGATATACACGGATATAGTAACAGTCCTGCTCGAAATGGTAGTGTGCTACCAGGTTTGTTTCTACCTCAATATGTGCATGTGTTTTCATAGTATATCGCTTATGCATATCGGTAGATCCCTTAGGATCTTTGCTTGATTACCAGTTTTGTGATGGAAATCAACTAGTAGGGGCTGGGTAATCTATAAGCACATCCTATACAGGTCCCTAGTCGTAGGATTATCGAGATGGAGTATCGATACTCCACAGTAGACTAGTGTATACGCTTCTCATCCCAGCAGGGGAGATGGTCTGTCCCACAGCCATTAGTACATCGTATGGGAGATAATATGCAGGTGCTCATTAGGTTATGATTACACTAGACAGGACTCGTCGGGAACTTTTGGTGGGTATTATACCTGTCGTCGGGTAGCAATTCCTATGAGACATGAGTACAGCTTAGTCCGTCGACTTGACACTGCTGCTTCGCCTCAAATGTGTTCCTACTGTACTTTGATTACTACCCTATCATGGCTCAATGGAGCCATGCAAACAGGTAGTAGTTGGGTGCAGTCCCGAAGCACATAGAGGTAGTAGTGGTTAGATAGGATTCGTCTCTCTCGATATTGGGGATTGATATCGCGCTGTGTTAGGAAGGCCATTACACAAAGTCCTTGGCCAAGGCAAGCGATATTTACTGGTAGGTATTCCAGTTGTTTCTCAGGATGTATTGGGCTACTCTCTGACACGACTTATTATGCAATTAGGGGTCTGACGATTACCGCCCACCTAGGCCCAATATGTGATACTCTAAGACGAACAGACGGGACTATACAGAGATTGTCACATTAAGGCTCAGTAGGAGTTCGGATGGGTTTTCCTCATCGGACTTCTTATCGATATCTACCTGGGGACTGTTACGTGCAGCTAGTACCACTTGCGGCCTGTGGTTAATACTAGTGGGCTTTGGTTTAAGCCGGATCCTAGTATTATATTGATGGATCAATTTCGTCTCTTTGTATTCTTTTTTCTCGGAACACGAATACGGGTATGTATATACGAATGAGAGGGGCATAGAAGGAGACACCTAATTAGGGCTTTGACCATTAACTTGATTAAAACAATTATGAGCTAGAGGAAAGTATTTGTTATTTTTGTAAATGATAATCGAGGCATGGCTACTTGTTTTGACTACTTGACTTTGTTTGACCATTTGACTTGGCTTGATCACTTGACTTGGTTTGACTATTTGACTTAGATATTTTTGAGAGATATTTTGTGACCTAGATATTTTGATGAGATATTTTTCATGCCATGCTTGTGGTCATGTCAAGTTATTCATCTCATTTTCTTTTATCATTATCATTATCAAAAATCATTTCTCTTTCCTCAAGTGAGCTCTCTTCCTCATATCAAAAACCCTAAAAGCTTTCATGTGTTGAGAATCCTAGAGTTTCAAGAGACAAATAAATCCATCTTCATACTCTTCATCACCTAGGCCATCTAGTTTAGCAAGCTTGTTGCCCTAGTTATCTCGGTTTTGAGGTGGAGCTCGGACTATAGACTCTGGGGTGGATCGACTTTGACTCGAGGAGTCCATCGAAGAAGCTATGATCCGGATCGATCCTTTGAGCCTACGACGAGGAGGAGGACAGCGATGAACACCCGAAGGACATGTATCGTGTGGTATAACTTCGTATCCGAATAGTTAAACCTCAAGTAGTTTGCTAGCTAGGGTTTATGGACGATCCTTGGTTCTAGTCGGTGTTGCGAAGCTCCTAAAAATAATTTTTTGCAAATTCCACCTCCCCGCGAACACGTGGGGTGTGCGACATGGAATTACAGTGGTATTAGAGCCTCTCATAAACCCTAGATAGCTTGTAGCGATATTAGAATTCCGCCGTTTTTTGTCGCGCAAAAACTGTTGATAAAACAATTTTCAAAAGTGAAGTTTTGAGTTGTTTGCACACCCCGCGGGCTCAAGGTTTGAATCGAGAAGCTACGGGGTTAAGCATGCGCGACACCCCAGGGGGACCAACGGCTGGGACCACCCCCCAAGACCACCACTTGGGGGCTGGTGACCCGAGAGCACCAAGAACTGGTGCTCTCGGGTGTTCCTCCCTTTGGGGGCCACCTCTTGGTGTCCCTTAGGGGTGGGTACCCCCTCGAGGCCCCCCATTCGACATAATTTCATGTGTCTTTGCCTCCGCGAAGATTCGGGCCGGTTTCGAGTTCGTTTCGACTCCCGGATTGGTTCAAAACTATCAGATTTGGAACTTTAGCTCACTGGGTTTTCAAGTCTTGGAAAATTGGTTAAGTTTCCTAATTGCGTGCGGAATTCTAATGTCGTAGTTACTTTACAAGCTTTGTGATGTTTATATGTGTTTGGAAACGTCGACTAATTGCTATATGACGATTAGTCGGGGTTGCACATATCTGTGATGATATTGTGATGGTTTGTGTATATGAACTTGTTGGATCGTCGTGGATGAATTGCCGGGGATGTGAGATGGGGGTTTTCATTTGTAAAATTTGTAAAGTGATGTAATATTATTTTTGCGGGGCACATCCGGGTTGAGGTTGTAGCCACCGTTGTATTATTTCTTTTACTGTTTTTGCTCCTAAGAAAGACCCAAGGTGGGGTGCACAAACTACCGGGTACTTTGAAGTGCCGAGTGGCCTAATCGCTTTGTTGAGGGAGGTTGCTTCACTTTGGGTATTTGGCGGGTAGTTTGCCACACCCGTAAGGGTCTAAGGTGGGGTTTTGGCTATTCATCACGATCGTGGAATCCGTCTTTCGTTACAGGCTCAAACGAAACGCGGAATTCCTAGTATATCCAATATGTTCATCTGTGATCTGGAATGCCTATCATTGCGTCTGACGAATGGATATTATTATATATGTATTATATAATAGACGTTGCTTATGTTTTGCATCCGCGCTAGTCCAACCCCTGCTCTGTCGTTAGTTAAGTAACCTAACGGGTGATGATGGGGCCCCGTGGCGAATGCGGATGGCATAAGCATACATTGTATTTTCGTTGTTTTCTGCAATGGTAAGTTAATCGATGGGACTGCATTACATTAATGCAAAGTAAATAAACCAAAGCTAAATCGTTGGAACAAATTTTAAAACCACTTGGTTATTTTAAAAACAGCAGACTTTTAAATGTGAAGCTTAAACCACTCCTTTTAAAAGCTATCAGGTTCCATCGATTATATCAAGTTCACTACGTTCATGCTTTCGCTAAAACCATTCGTAGCCCTCCGTTATTTCATATGAATAGTCAGTAGTATTCAAGCTATGTTTGTTGGCCTTCGTCAAGGCATAGTGATTGGTAGCTGCCAGGTGTTCATATATAGCATAGATACATGTGTTGGTTTGGGACAGTCATACTACTATTTTGGCCTTCGTCAAGGATATGTACGGGTGGGTTCAAATTAACCTGGACAATGACGGGTAGAACTTGACATGTGACTTATGATATGTTGGCCTTCGTCGAGGTCATAAGAGCACGGGGCAAAAAACCACATAGGGAGATTCTAAAGAAACTGAAACTTGCTAGTGCTGCATACTATTTGGAGTGTGATAATGTTGGTAGGATTCCTTCAGGATTGTCACACAATGATATTTGGATCCCGATCCTACTGTGAGTATCCTCTACTCATCGGGAGATTCTTCACTTAACGATCAATGTTATAAACCAAGTAGGTGTCTAGAACAGTGTTAACGGGACTACGACTCTAGGGAAAAAAGGTTTTTTAATTAAGGAACTTCGGGAAAGCATCGTAAAACCTCCCTCGAAGTACCGACACTAGCCTGGCCGAACGGTTAAGAAAGTATTATACAATGAGATCAATCCTGACTAATTCTTCTTTTATGGTTTGAGAAAGGTTTCGAGAAACAATGGGAGCCATCCTGTTTAGATAAATTAAAAACCTGTTAGTGTATAAGCCGTAGGGGCCATTATTGTATCATACTAGCTTGTATATTACTTAATGGAAGCTTGGGATATTCATAGTTATATTAACAGTCTTGCTCAACATAGTAGTATGCTACTTGGTTTACATCTATCTTAATATGTGTATATGTTTCTTTTAGCATATCGCAAATACATATTGATAGAACCAATAGGATCTTGCTTGATTACCAGCGTTGTGATGGCAGTCACACTAGTAGGGGCTGGGTAGTCTACAAGCACATCCTTTTTCAGGTCCCTAGTCGTAGGATTATCGAGACAGGGCATCGATACTCCAGAGTAGACTAGTATGTACGCTTCTCATCCCAGCATGAGAAATGGTCTGTCCTACAGCCATTAGTACATTGTACTGGAGATAGTATGCAGGTGCTCGTTGGGTTACGGGTACACTGGACAGGACTCGCAGGGAACTGTTGGTTGGTATTATACCCGTCGCCAGTTAACAGTTCCCAAGTGACATGAGTACAGCATAGTCCGCTGACTTGACACTGCTGCTTTGTCTCGAGTGTGTTCCCACTGTTATTAGATTGCTACCCTACCACGGTTTAAAGGAGTCGTGCAAACAGGTAGCAGTTGGGTGCAGTCACGAAGCACTTAGAGGTAGTGGCGGTCAGATAGGATTCATCTCTCCCGGTTTTGGGAGTTGATATCGCGCTGTGTTTGGAGAGCCATTACGCAAGGTCTCTGGCCAGGGCAAGCGAGATATACTGGTAGGTTTTCCAGTAGCTTCTCAAGGTGTAATGGGCTTCACTCCGACATGACTTATACTGCCTTATAGGGGACTGACGTTTGCCTCCCCCTAGGCCCAATATGGGATAGTATTAGACGAGCAGACCGGACTGTACGGAGATTGTCACATCAGGCTCAGTAGGAGTTCGGATGGGTTTCCTCATCGACCTTCTTTTCGACATCTACCTGGGGACCGTTACGTACAGCTAGTACCGCTTGCGGCCTGTGGTTAAACCCACTGCTAGTGTAGTGTCGAGTCTTTAGAGTCCCATACAGAGAGTTTCCCTGCTTCAGGCGAAACGATATAAAGGTCGTATGGTTTTACGACAGGGTTCGGACATATACGTGTACTTGTACACGTATGATGTTCGGACAGATTATACTAGCGGGCTTTAGTTTAAGCCAGATTCTAGTATTGGATTATTGGATTTATGCAGTCTCAGTATTTCCGTGTTTTACGGATGGGGGGGCATTCTCGTAATTAGTCGAGAAGCTTCTAGAAGAAAGGTGACTCATTTAGATTTAATTCATTTATGAATTAAACTAAATGAGGTGGAGAGCTTATGTGTAAATTGCATTAAATGAATTAGTGACTCATGATATGATTCATCCAAGTGAGTTAATGAAGCATTTATTGCTTAATGACTCATGTGATGATTCATTGATTGTATTAAATGTAGCATGGTTGTAATTATCATATATGATTTATTTGATAATCTTTATGCGACATATAATAAAGAAAAGAGTTATTATTCATTTGATTCACTTATACACACTCTCTCTCCTCAAGCTCTCCTCTTCTTCAACCTAACCCTAATCCTCTCATGTGTTAAGATCCCAAGGGTTAGAAAGACTAATAGATCCTTAATCCACTTCTATATTTTCTAGGTCACTTGGATTAGCAGTCCTAACCACTTAGTTACCTCAAGTGAGAGGTTAAAACTTGGAGAAGGAACTCTCGGGTGGATCTTCTATCACATCGAGAAGGCCGACGAGGAGGTGAACAACAAGAACAAGAAGGACTAATATTTTGAGGTATAATCATCTATCATAGTAGTTTAGCACTTCTAGATAGTTTGTTAGTTAGGGTTTAGCAAAGATCCGTAATGTTAGTCGATGTTAACTTAAGCAAAATGATCGTTTTACCTATTCCGCCTCCCCGCATCTAGTGGGATGTCTAACGTCGACTTACAGTAGTATCAGAGCCTAGCTAAACCATAACTAACATGTTAGCAAAGTGTTTAGAAATTCGATCGCAAACTAATCCCGAGAAAACGACGTTTTCACATAGTTTCTGCCAATTTTAAAACGGGGTCTAAAAATTTTTCAGGGACCCTTAAAAATACAAGCAGGGTTTTTTAAGAATTGTGAAGAAATTTGGGATCGTGACTTGACCAAACCACCACGGAACCGCCGTCGATCCAAGCGATCCGCCGCGGATCCGCGGTCGAGTTGACACTGAGTCAACCCAAATTTGCTCAGTTATTCTTCTGTGTTGATGTTGTATTTTCTGGGATGTTTTGTTTCTGCTCAGGTTTTTTGTGCACAGAGAATTGTTTGGAGTAAATTCATATGTGTTGCTTGATCGAAATTCTAAGATGTTTGGCTAACTGGATTATATCTGTGTTGTATTTAATCTGTTCGCAAACCTCCCTTAACTACTAGTATGTCGGTTAGCAGGGGGTTGCACATTTCTGTAATGGTTTTTACTGGTTTGTGATTGTGAACTTGTTAGATTGCCGTGAATGGATAGCCGGGGATGTGAGACGAGTGTTTCTTTCATTCAAATGTAAATTGTAATTTATTATAATATTCTTTTGCGGGGCATATTCGGGTTGAGGTTGTAGCCACCGGTGTATTATTTAATTTACTGTTTTCTGCTCCTAGGATAGACCTAAGATGGGGTGCACAAACTACCGGGTACTTTGAAGTGCTTAGTGGCCTACTCACGTCGTTGAGGGAGACCGCTTCACTTCGGGTACTAGACGGGTAGTTTGCCGTACCCGTAGGGGTCTAGGGTGGGGTTTTGGCTATTCATCCCGACTATGTAATCCGTCTTTCTTTACAGGTTCAAAAGGAATGCGGATTCCTAGAAAATCCAATATGTTCATCTGTGATCTGGAATGCCTATTATTGCGTCTGACGAATGTACAATATATATATATGATATCTAGTAGGCGTTACTTTTGTTTTGCATCCGCGCTAGCCTAGCCCCCGCTCTGTCGTTAGTTAAGTAACCTAACGGGTGAATGACGGGGCCCAGTGGTGAATGCGGATGGCATAAGAGGACGTTGTATTTTCGTTGTTTTCTGCAATGATAGGTTAATTGATGGGACGCATTATTTTAATGCAAAGAAAATAAACCAAAGTTGAATCGTTGGAACAGTTTAAAAGACACCACTTGGTTATTTTAAAACAGAAGATTTTTTTAATTGCGGAGCTTAAACCACTCTTTTTAAAAGCTATCAGGTTCCTTTGATCATATCAAGTTCACTGCGTTCACGGTTTCGCCAAAACCATTCGTAGCCCTCCGTCATTTCATTTAGGTATTCAGTAGTATTCAAGCTATGTATTTTGACCAACGCCAAGGTATAGTATTTGGTAGCTGCTGGGTATTCATTTGTTACATAGATAGATGAGTTAGTTTGGGACAATCGTACTGCCATTTGGCCAACGTCAGGGGTATGTACGGATGGGTTCAAATTAACAAGATAATGATGGATAGAACTTGACATGTGACTTATGACATTTTGACCAACGCCAAGGTCATAAGAGCATTGGGAAAAAATCCATATCGGGTGTTTCTAAAGAAACTAAAACTTGCCAAAGTTGCATAACATTTGGAGTGTGATAATTTTGGTAGGATTCTTTCAGCTTTATCACACGATGATATTTGGATCCCGATCCTACTGTGAGTATATGCTACTCATCAGGAGATTCTTTCACTTAACGATCAATGCTATAAACCAAGTAGGTGTCGAGAAAGGTATCAGCGGGGCTACGCCCCCAGAGAAAAGAGGTTATTTAATTAAGGAACTTCGCGAAAGCGTCGTAAAACCTCCCTCGAAGTACCGACACCGGCCTGGCTGAATGGTTAAGCAAGTATTGTACGGTGAGAATAGTCCTGACTAGTTCTTCCTTTTTGGTTTGAGGAAGGATTCGAGAAACAGTGGGAGCCATCTTGTTTAGATAAACTAAAAACCACTCTAAACTTACAAGAGCATCATGCTAAAGTGTTTCCTCTCTCTCTCTCCTAATTGCAGTGACCCAGAACATGACAGGCCTTAAATTATTATTAGATAAAAATATTTTGACAGGGCCAAACTATAAAGACTGGTACCGGAATGTCAAGATAGCTATAACTTATTACAAATTGGGGTATGTCCTTACTACTAAGGCACATGTCGTCCCAGGTCCTGAATCCAGTGTTGCGGATAAGGAAATCCGCAAGACCTGGGAGATAGACTGCGCGAAAGCCAAATGCATCGTGCTTGCCTCTATGAATAATAAACATCAGAGGAGGCACGAGAATATGGATCTTGAATCCATATTTCTCCACACCAAGGAACTGTATGGAGAGCAATCACGTATAGCTTGATACGAGACCTAGAAGAACTTGTTTCAGTCGCGGCTGGCCATCGGATTATCTGTAGGAGAACATGTCCTTAAGATGATTGGCTATATTGAAGAGCTCGCGGACCTCAGGACAATATTAGCGAACGAGCTGTATACAGACTTGGTTCTTCAGTCCCTACCTTCCACCTACGTCCAGTTTATCTTGAATTTCAACATTCAAGGTAAAGAAGTTGAACTTCCAGCATTCCTTAACATGTTAAGGAGTGCAGAGGGCACCTTGCAGAAAGCAAGGGAAACACCCGCTATGTTTGTTCATGGTGCTTCCTCTTCCAGGTCCAAGGCAAGGGCCAAAGGAAGGAAGAATAAGGCCGCTACCAAACCAAGAGGTGGTGTTGGTAAGGTGGGAGTTAAGGGAAAGGCAAAGGTTATGGTGCCAGTAGTGGCAAAGGACGAGTGCTTCCACTATCGTAGGAAAGGACATTGGAAGAAAGATTGTAAAGCTTAGATTGCCAGGAACCAGAACCCGAAGCAAGTTGTGGCTTCGACTTCAGGTGTGTTTGTAATTGAAAATTGTCTGTCAATCAACTCTACTTCTTGGGTATTGGATACCGGTTCAGCATCTCATATATGCAATTCATTGCAGGCACTGAGAAACCGTAGAGTGCTGAAGGTTGGTGATATGACCCTCTAGGTTGCTAACGGAGCTAGTGTGAATGCTATGTTCGTAGGGGATTATCACCTTGGATTGACAAGTGGACATATTTTGATTTTGCGCAACTGTTTTTGTGTACCCAGTTTAACGTGTAATATCATATCAGTATCACTGTTATCAAAAGAAGGTTATGATTTCACGTTTGTAAGCGATGTTGTTAACATCCACCTTAATCAAGGTTTGATTGGGTCCGGTACACTGGATAACGGTATATACGTGTTAAACCAATTGCAGATTTTCAATGTCCAGAACACACTAAAAATAAAGTCTCCAGATATAAATCAGGATTTCTTATGGCATTGTAGACTAGGTCATATCGATGAGACAAGGTTAACTAAGTTACATAGAGAAGAATATTTGGATCCGTTCGAATATCAATCTTATGCCACTTGCCAATCATGTCTCAAAGGAAAGATGACAAAGACTCCATTCACTGGACATGGAGTAAGAGCGAGCGAGCTCTTAGGACTTATACACAGCGATGTATGTGGTCCAATGTCTATACATGCAAGATGTGGTTTTTCATATTTCATTACTTTTACGGATGATTACTCTAGGTATGGATTCATTTTCTTAATGAAACCGAGGCCTTTGAGAAATTCCAAGAATATAAGAATGAAGTAGAAAAACAAACCGGCAAAAGTATCAAGACACTGAGATCTGATCGAGGTGGTGAATACTTAAGTGCCGAGTTCCTGGGTTACCTAAAAGAGAAAGGAATTCTCCCTCGGCTTACTCCTCCATACACTCTACAACATAACGGTGTATCGAAAAGACGGAACCGAACCCTATTGGATATGGTACGTTCCATGATGAGTAATACTGAGTTACCGCGATCTTTCTGTGGTTATGCACTAGAATCAACTGCATATCTTTTGAACAGGATTCCTACCAAGACTATGCCTACAACACCATATCAGATGTGGAGTGGGAAGAAACCCTATCTTCAGTATCTGAAGATATGGGTGTTGGATATAGTGCCCTTAAAGTCAATTATTGGATCGCAGGTACGTGATTGCAATGATTAAGGAAGGACCTATACCGACATGACAGTCTTGCTCGAGATGATAGTATGCTATCTGTGTAACGCCTTGAAATGTCGTTTTGGTGTTTTCCCGAAAATCGATGAAAATTTGGAATTTTCCGTAAATCGTCTTTTTTGTTATTGTCATGACCCGAAAGTACGGAACGTGACCGGCACTTAGATTACGAAACGTCTAGAGGCGCCACATAACCTAAGTAAGCCGAAACCCAGAAATCTAAACCACATAAAAGGAGAAGAAGTAAAAGAAAACATGAAGAAAACAAGTTTAAATGCATCAGCAAATTTTCCCAAAAATTTCGGCAGAGTCTCCTCTGTAAAAACTGACCCCAAACGGGTACAACAAGTATAATATAAATAAACAATAAAAAGCATCCCCAAACGGGAGCTAGCTCAACGCCAACAGGCGGAAACAACCACAACAAGCACAATAATATACAACGCCAAAGGGCGAGGCTCAAAACTCAAAGAAAACAAATCACCAGATCAGAATAATACATGCGCGACTTTAAGGTCGAAATAAAAGACTGGTCCAATAAACTTATCAAGTAATACAAGTTTGGTTGATGGAGCTTACTAGATACAAATGAATGAATACAAATACAATGGTGGTTCAGATACAAGTGAACCAACCTACCGTGCAAATCACCCTGAATGAAATGATGTGCCAGCAACTGCCAGGGAAACCTGTACATCGAACCTGTAATAAAATTTGGCACAACGGGGGTGAGTTGCCAACTCGTGAGTAGAAGACATCTACGAAAAGAAATCGAATGCACGACGCTATCCTAGGTCATAATATTACACTATTATATCTCAATCATCTAGTAATAGCAGGGTAAAACTACGTGTAAATGCAGATACTCCGTGCTCGTGTCAGTGCCTCATATAATACTATGTCATATGAATGGATATGCATGCATCATGAATATAAAATAATCAATCCTTAAATCCAGAAATATCTGTATAAGAAATCTTTAGCTGTTATCATAGTAAAATGTGTATAGGAATCTGAAATCTCAACAATGAAATCCATGGAAATCCGTGTCAAGCATCGACACAAACATGTAAACCTCAAGTCTCATAGTCTCAATACCTCGGGCTCCGTCAGTCCGGATTGGCCCATATCATCAAATCTCACGACAATGGTCAGTATCCTCCGGATATCCGCCGCGTCAGACATCACCGGTAGGTAGCCTTCCCCTGCCAGGCTCATCGTCTACAACTCGATCTTCTTGCCCCGGGGTACCATACCGGGCCCACCATGTACCCGAGACGGTTCATCCACTCCTCGAATCGGGTCTCGAAATCCATCAGAAAACATGAAATCTCATGGTGGACGACACATACATCACGAGAAAACCGCATCTTATATTTTAAAAAGAGAGGAGGAGGAGAGAGAGAAGTTTTTATATATTCTTGCGGTTTTCCCCAAAATCCAGAAATCTCATAGAAATCTAAATCTCAAAATCATGAGTAAGTAAATGATAAATGTCGGCATATGCCCATAATACTGCATGATAACATGAAAATATGAATGCATGAATGTCTAAGTAATAAATATCATGTCTATACTAACATCAGAGAATAATCACAATATTATATCGGTCTAATTGTTAACTGATTCTATCCATAAAAGACAATATGATCTAAAGTGTACGTGACATAGCAATTACCGATGATGATGTGTGTGAGCCGGCAAATAAGTGTGCGTGGAATATGCGCATCATCGGTAATGGTGCTGGTGTCCTAACAGGTATGGTTTATACTGATTATAGCAACATATGTAAGAACATGCACCATGATGATTACAGTATGAATGAAAAGACAGATGTGCATTATCCACTCCTCTGCGATATACGAGTACAACTACCAATATATGAATCAAACCTAAACTAGTGTCCATCTAACCTCCTAAGGAACTAAACCTAAGAAACTAGTCAATAAGAAACAAGAGTCTACCTAAGGTCTGAATCAATATTTCTAATAGTCGGCGATCCAGCCTCAATAGCGTCACGTAGTACGGCTTCCTCGAATCCAGAGTGCTGATCAATCATCATATTTATGCCTCGTACGGTAAAATCCATCGTACGGCATCCCAATATCGGGGTACGGGTCAAATATCTCCTAGGTGTCTCATCATTCGTATAATGTCATCATCAACACATCTCATGATCAAGGTGCTAAACTGTAATCGCATACATCAATCATATATCATTGCCATCATAATATGCATCATTAGTTTATTCTCAGAGATATCATGTCATATGTATCATATTGTGATTAAGTCATACTGATATCATATCGTCATCAAGTCACACCTATATGATATCGACGTCAGGTCACACCTATATGATGTCGTAATCAAGTCATACATATATCATATCGTGATCAGTCACAAGTTACAGTCCGGGTACTATTTTAGAGTCCCATGTACCTCAATATCATCACCACCCATTATAATTTAAGTATACATGTTCATTATCTCATTCTCTAATGACCCGCTAACACTTAATACGACTATATAGCCAAGAATCACGGCATCAAACCCAGTTATACTGTTTCATCATACCTCGGATATCATATCACATCAATGAATCCCATATACGTGTTGTATATGTATATATATACCTATACCTAGTCCTATATATATATACACATACACGTATACACCATGTCGAGTTTCAGTGTGTGCGTGTGTGTGTTTCTATCTGAAACCTACGAACCTCTTCCAAGGTATTCATCCTCTGGTATGGTTTTCCTAAATCAGTCTAGTCAAGCCTAGGGTCATTACTAGGGTCCTACTCATTAAGAATATAGGGTCACATCTGGTTTCCTAATGACAATAAGTATTATTCCTATTCTACGTTGCGGGGGTGCTAAACGCCATCCACCCGACTTCCCCCCGTAGATATACATCTACTCACCTGGTCCATGTCTGCCGAAGACGGTGTCGCCATCCTCCTCTTCATCGCCCGCAGTCCACGTGAGGGTACCTAAACGCAAACATATAAATAGTATCGTATACTGAATCACATACAAAAGTCAAAACGACGCAAGGAACCAGCATAGGTTAAAACCTATGTCTCGTTCATGCAAAAGAACCGAATATCACTCGACATCGGCGTACAAACTCCGATGGATCGAGATAAACATCAACAAATAACTCGTAGTTTTAAAACTCATTACTTATATTATAAAACATGATTAAATCCATCGAAACCCTAAAATCCATCAAATCGCCCGATTTCGTAAAACCCGAAAATGCCAATTTACCGTTTTTCTTCAAAACTTGACATTTAAATGAAATCAATGGTCATAAAACTCATTAAATAGCATAACTAGACTATACAAACCATTATTATATTTTTATTACACAAATATACATGGATTTGGAATTTCTAGTTTGCAACTTTTAGAAATTTCCAACATCTTATAAGCAAAATACCACAATTCCACCACAAAACATGGTTGTGCATGAATTAATGTATTAAACTACAATTCATGATGATAATGATATAATGAAACCATAATTATATTTTCAATCTAATTTATTTAGGAATTTCTAAAATCTAGTTTGCAAAAACTAGCATAATTAGCATATTTATCACACTTTATTAACTAACAATTGAAACTAATAACTAGATTAGGTTTTGCATTCCACTAACATGTTAATATCCCTATTAAAACCATAACATAATGATAAAAATATTAATTAGAATTTTATCTCACCCATATATACCATAAATAGAAATCTAGTTTATTAAAAATGGTTTACTTTAAGAAATTTGGATAACAATTTGCAATATATCAACCATGCAAGAATTTCCACTTCTAAAAATGGTAAACTAGTGATTATAACCCTAATTAATTAATAAAAACCACCACTTGAATTTACAAACCCTAACTTGATTTTTAAAATTTGCAACTAGAATTACTATATTAAATCTAATTATGTTTAAAAGAAACATCTAATAGAAATAAATCAAAAGAGAAGGATTTATACCTCCACAACCTAAATTCCCAACATGAAAATGATCCTCCAAAATGCATGCTTTCCCACTCCAAAATCCATGTAAAAATGAGCAAGAATAAAAGGGTAGGAAATAAATAGGATTTTGTGCATTTTTTGTTGAATTTTTGATGAATTTTGAACAAAAAATGAAGTGGAAATGGGGGGGGCTGCCATGGGGTGAGGCCGGCCATTATTTGGAGGTGAGGGAGAGAAAGAAGAGAGTGAAAAAATTGTGTAGAAGTTTCCCCCAAATATCACCTCAAATTGTCTTTTCATGAATTTCTTTATTTTCTTTTATTTCTTTACTATAGCAACTCAAGAAAGCTCTAGAAAAATGGAAAAATTTGCAAATAAATTTTGCATGATACACACTAAATTCTAATATGTCATGGTTCATTTTTACAAATTAAAATCATTCAAATTTGTAATTTACACTAATTTAGTGTAAAAATAAAGCTTATGTTGATATTTAAAATAATTAATTTAGGAAAAATATTTAATTAAACTAAAAATTTATAAGTGGCTAAATAAACACCATTTACTAGTAATTACATAATTAAAATAGGTATTTTTGAAATTATAATGAAAAACAATCACGGTTTAGTTTTACGAAAAATACATTTTACTTTACCGAAATTCATAAAATTCACTTAAACAATTTTATTCATTTAATTATTTATTTAATTATTTTTAAAACGTTACAATCTTCCCCCCTTTAAGAAATTCGGTCCCCGAATTTAAATTAAAACTCCCCCTCCAAATACTAAAACATTTAGCAAAACACTCAAATCGTTGGGGCTCCGAAATCATCAATACATAACAAACTCAACTCCGTCAAGCATAACGCAATCATCGGAGTTATGGCGAGAATAAAATATCAAAACCCAATATGAAAACCAACATAATATACATCAATCTATAACTTATATATATAGTGCGCATCATAGTAAAACCGTCCAAATATCTGGATAAAGAAATATGCAAAAACCCCTTTTTTTGAAAATCGCCGTGTGATGCACGCGTCACGGCATAAGTAGCGGACGTTTATTTAAAAAAATAACTATATATATATATATATATATATATATATATATATATATATATATCTTTTATTTAACATACGCGTCCCGCCTGGTTACTAAATCAAATAGTAATGATTATAAAAAAAAACACACTGCTCAAACTGAAATCAATCCCAATCACATCAATAAAATATCATGTGCGTCCGGTGCGCACTGAAATCGAAACCAAATACAGATACCATGAATATACACAAAAACAAAACTAAGTGCAACAGGTGTGCACCAAAAACATCTGTCAAGTGCAACGGGCGTGCACGACTCAAAATCAGGTGCATCTAATCTGCACAAAACCCCGATTTAGTGCATCTGGTGTGCACAAAATCGCATCAAGTGCGCCAAGTATGCGCAAGAATCCTAATCAGGTGCACATGGTGCACGAAAACATACATCGAATATCAAAATCGAAGTCACGGTACAAAAATGCATGAAAACTAGGTCGAAACATATGTTAAAATCATGCGTAACCCATATGCACGAAATCAAATCAAAATCTCAAAATGTATTAAAACCAATTCAAATGCACTGGGTATGTACTGAATAACATCAATACAACTGATATATGAAACACAAATAGAATGTAATGAAGGTACACATAAGAAATACCAATCGTATAACAAAATCCTCAAATTACCAAAATCCAACCAACGGAAATATGAAATTCAAATCACTAAATCACAATCATAAACAATATCGTCAATGTGCGCTTCTTTCCTCCGATGTCGATTGCTTCGAACTCGTCCCTTCGTAGCTGTGCTGACTGCGCTACTAACGGCAATACTCATATCTAGAGTCTCCCACGTAGTCGATCCCTTCACTTGATATCCGGACTACATTAAAATTTTCGATCGATCCATCAAAATCCCATAATTCCCCGAGAGCTCAACACTCAAGTACAGTTTAAAAATATCCGGTACATGCCCCAGCATCGATGATCCAGCCGTAGAAGGGAAAACCCAAGCCTCACTAATGGCACCGCGGAACTGCCGTAAACCCTAAGGTTCAAGGACGTTCTAGTAGTCATTATGTCGAGTTAGGGTTTCATTCTTCTAGAGGGTCCATCGAAATACCTGCATGTTCTTCCGAATACCTTAAACTTGGGGAAATGGTTTTCTGATAATCGTTCGAACCCTTTAACTTCATCCGGACGGCATGTGAATACCCTTCATCCGCACGCTAAACGATGCTTCAATCCTCAAGAATAACTAATACTCTAATGGTTATCGCATTCGAGCCGCAGCTCCCTCTGCCAGTGTGCCCGTGGTAACAGAAACTACCATCCGACATCGACGAAGATAGATCAAAGGAACGAATAAAATACGGTGCAAACAAATGTACATCCTAAGGCTCCTTAAGCAGAGTAGCGTATCGTAAGTATGCCGCGGACCATACCCACGGTACGTTACTCTACCTAATCGCCTACTCCATCAACCAAGGGTCACCTAGACTTATACAAGGTTAAACCTAGCGCTCTGATACCAACTTTGTCACGACCCGAAAGTACGGAACGTGACCGGCACTTAGATTACGAAGCGTCTAGAGGCGCCACATAACCTAAGTAAGCCGAAGCCCAGAAATCTAAACCACATAAAAGGAGAAGAAGTAAAAGAAAACATGAAGAAAACAAGTTTAAATGCATCAGCAAATTTTCCCAAAAATTTCGGCAGAGTCTCCTCTGTAAAAACTGACCCCAAACGGGTACAACAAGTATAATATACATAAACAATAAAAAGCATCCCCAAACGGGAGATAGCTCAACGCCAACAGGCGGAAACAACCACAACAAGCACAATAATATACAACGCCAAAGGGCGAGGCTCAAAACTCAAAGAAAACAAATCACCAGATCAGAATAATACATGCGTGACTCTAAGGTCGAAATAAAAGACTGGTCCAATAAACTTATCAAGTATGCAAGTTTGGTTGATGGAGCTTACTAGATACAAATGAATGAATAAAAATACAATGGTGGTTCAGATACAAGTGAACCAACCTACCGTGCAAATCACCCTGAATGAAATGATGTGCCAGCAACTGCCAGGGAAACCTGTACATCGAACCTGTAATAAAATTTGGCACAACGGGGGTGAGTTGCCAATTCGTGAGTAGAAGACATCTACGAAAAGAAATCGAATGCACGAAGCTATCCTAGGTCATAATATTACACAATTATATCCCAATCATCTAGTAATAGCAGGGTAAAACTACGTGTAAATGCAGATACTCCGTGCTCGTGTCAGTGCCTCATATAATACTATGTCATATGAATGGATATGCATGAATCATGAATATAAAATAATCAATCCTTAAATCCAGAAATATCTGTATAAGAAATCTTTAGCTGTTATCATAGTAAAATGTGTGTAGGAATCTGAAATCTCAACAATGAAATCCATGGAAATCCGTGTCAAGCATCGACACAAACATGTAAACCTCAAGTCTCATAGTCTCAATACCTCGGGCTCCGTCAGTCCGGATCGGCCCATATCATCAAATCTCACGACAACGGTCGGTATCCTCCGGATATCCGCCGCGCCAGACATCACCGGTAGGTAGCCTTCCCCTGCCAGGCTCATCGTCTACAACTCGATCTTCTTGCCCCGGGGTACCATACCGGGCCCACCATGTACCCGAGACGGTTCATCCACTCCTCGAATCGGGTCTCGAAATCCATCAGAAAACATGAAATCTCATGGTGGACGACACATACATCACGAGAAAACCGCATCTTATATTTTAAAAAGAGAGGAGGAGGAGAGAGAGAAGTTTTTATATATTCTTGCGGTTTTCCCCAAAATCCAGAAATCTCATAGAAATCCAAATCTCAAAATCATGAGTAAGTAAATGATAAGTGTCGACATATGCCCATAATACTGCAAGATAACATGAAAATATGAATGCATGAATGTCTAAGTAATAAATATCTTGTCTATACTAATATCAGAGAATAATCACAATATTATATCGGTCTAGTTGTTAACTGATTCTATCCATAAAAGACAATATGATCTAAAGTGTACGTGACATAGCAATTACCGATGATGATGTGTGTGAGCCGGCAAATAAGTGTGCGTGGAATATGCGCATCATCGGTAATGGTGCTGGTGTCCTAACAGGTATGGTTTATACTGATTATAGCAACATATGTAAGAACATGCACCATGATGATTACAGTATGAATGAAAAGACAGATGTGCATTATCCACTCCTCTGCGATATACGAGTACAACTACCACTATATGAATCAAACATAAACTAGTGTCCATCTAACCTCCTAAGGAACTAAACCTAAGAAACTAGTCAATAAGAAACAAGAGTCTACCTAAGGTCTGAATCAATATTTCTAATAGTCGGCGATCCAGCCTCAATAGCGTCACGTACGTAGTACGGCTTTCTCGAATCCAGAGTGCGGATCAATCATCATATCTATGCCTCGTACGGTAAAATCCATCGTACGGCATCCCAATATCGGGGTACGGGTCAAGTATCTCCTAGGTGTCTCATCATTCGTATAATGTCATCATCAACACATCTCATGATCAAGGTGCTAAACTGTAATTGCATACATCAATCATATATCATTGCCATCATAATATGCATCATTAGTTTATTCTCAGAGATATCATGTCATATGTATCATATTGTGATTAAGTCATACTGATATCATATCGTCATCAAGTTAGACCTATATGATATCGACGTCAGGTCACACCTATATGATGTCGTAATCAAGTCATACATATATCATATCGTGATCAGTCACAAGTTACAGTCCGGGTACTATTTTAGAGTCCCATGTACCTCAATATCATCACCACCCATTATAATTTATGTATACATGTTCATTATCTCATTCTCTAATGATCCGCTAACACTTAATACGACTGTATAGCCAAGAATCACGGCATCAAGCCCAGTTATACTGTTTCATCATACCTCGGATATCATATCACATCAATGAATCCCATATACGTGTTGTATATGTATATATATACCTATACCTAGTCCTATATATATACACATACACGTATACACCATGTCGAGTTTCAGTGTGTGCGTGTGTGTGTTTCTATCTGAAACCTACGAACCTCTTCCAAGGTATTCATCCTCTGGTATGGTTTTGCTAAATCAGTCTAGTCCAGCCTAGAGTCATTACTAGGGTCCTACTCATTAAGAATGTAGGGTCACATCTGGTTTCCTAATGACAATATGTACTATTCCTATTCTACGTTGCGGGGGTGCTAAACGCCATCCACCCGACTTCCCCCCGTAGATATACATCTACTCACCTGGTCCATGTCTGCCGAAGACGGTGTCGCCATCCTCCTCTTCATCGCCCACAGTCCACGTGAGGGTACCTAAACGCAAACATATAAATAGTATCGTAAACTGAATCACATACAAAAGTCAAAACGACGCAAGGAACCAGCATAGGTTAAAACCTATGTCCCGTTCACGCAAAAGAACCGAATATCACTCGACATCGGCGTACAAACTCCGATGGATCGAGATAAACATCAACAAATAACTCGTAGTTTTAAAACTCGTTACTTATATTATAAAACATGATTAAATCCATCGAAACCCTAAAATCCATCAAATCGCCCGATTTCGTAAAACCCGAAAATGCCAATTTACCGTTTTTCTTCAAAACTTGACATTTAAATGAAATCAATGGTCATAAAACTCATTAAATAGCATAACTAGACTATACAAACCATTATTATATTTTTATTACACAAATATACATGGATTTGGAATTTCTAGTTTGCAACTTTTAGAAATTTCCAACATCTTATAAGTAAAATACCACAATTCCACCACAAAACATGGTTGTGCATGAATTAATGTATTAAACTAAAATTCATGATGATAATGATATAATGAAACCATAATTATATTTTCAATCTAATTTATTTAGGAATTTCCAAAATCTAGTTTGCAAAAACTAGCATAATTAGCATATTTATCACACTTTATTAACTAACAATTGAAACTAATAACTAGATTAGGTTTTGCATTCCACTAACATGTTAATATCCCTATTAAAACCATAACATAATGATAAAAATATTAATTAGAATTTTATCTCACCCATATATACCATAAATAGAAATCTAGTTTATTAAAAATGGTTTACTTTAAGAAATTTGGATAACAATTTGCAATATATCAACCATGCAAGAATTTCCACTTCTAAAAATGGTAAACTAGTTATTATAACCCTAATTAATTAATAAAAAACCCCACTTGAATTTACAAACCCTAACTTGAATTTTAAAATTTGCAACTAGAATTACTATATTAAATCTAATTATGTTTAAAAGAAACATCTAATAGAAATAAATCAAAAGAGAAGAATTTATACCTCCACAACCTAAATTCCCAACATGAAAATGAGCCTCCAAAATGCATGCTTTCCCACTCCAAAATCCATGTAAAAATGAGCAAGAATAAAAGGGTAGGAAATAAATAGGATTTTGTGCATTTTTTGTTGAATTTTTGATGGATTTTTGATGAATTTTGAACAAAAAATGAAGTGGAAATGGGGGGGGGGGGGCTGTCATGGGGTGAGGCCGGCCATTATTTGGAGGTGAGGGAGAGAAAGAAGAGAGTGAAAAAATTGTGTAGAAGTTTCCCCCAAATATCACCTCAAATTGTCTTTTCATGAATTTCTTTATTTTCTTTTATTTCTTTACTATAGCAACTCAAGAAAGCTCTAGAAAAATGGAAAAATTTGCAAATAAATTTTGCATGATACACACTAAATTCTAATATGCCATGGTTCATTTTTACAAATTAAAATCATTCAAATTTGTAATTTACACCAATTTAGTGTAAAAATAAAGCTTATGTTAATATTTAAAATAATTAATTTAGGAAAAATATTTAATTAAACTAAAAATTTATAAGTGGCTAAATAAACACCATTTACTAGTAATTACATAATTAAAATAGGTATTTTTGAAATTATAATGAAAAACAATCACGGTTTAGTTTTACGAAAAATACATTTTACTTTACCGAAATTCATAAAATTCACTTAAACAATTTTATTCATTTAATTATTTTTAAAACGTTACAGTTATTTTGCAGTTTAGGCCTAATTATACCTAATTTGGATAGGTAATTGCTAGTTTTTAGTAGCCAATGAGTTACTTATAAATTTCTGGTCATTTAAAATTTTTCCCTAATTTTTCAATTTTTAATATTATTTTAAGCCGGTAAAAAAAAAATTCATTAAATTAGCGATAAATACAAATTTCTTTGGGCTAATTTTAATCTTTAAAATCATGTTAATTAAAATCTAGTTGTAATATAAATTTTTAGTATTTTATTTCAAGTTTTAATAGGTTTTTATCATGGAAAAGAAAAATATATTTATTTTGAACTAAAACTTGCAATTTTGGACTTGATGGGGGTCTTTTTGGATAAAAATTTTTGTGCACTCTCTCACACACATCCTCACATCCCCTAGGACGGCCCCACCAGTAGTAGCTCAAGAATTTTCCTTGCCTCTTTTTGACTTTAAACCATGTGAAGGAGTGTTGGTTTTAAAAGGGTTTTAAAAGGGTAAATTTGGTAGTATGTGTACATTGTTTGGTCTTTTGACTTTGGAAACTTTTCCCCAACTCCCTCACACCTTTCCCCACTCCTCCATAGCCGAGATTTCTGCAGGGAACAGCAGCCCCCTCCTCCTTCTTGTCTCATCTCTTTTCATCATCAAATTTCTTCAAAAATTTCTCTAAAAAATCCAAATCAAACCTCAAAATTCCAAGCCATTCTTCATCCCACTTTTCTTAGCCTTTCTAGCTTGGATCTTAGATGCTAGGAGGCATCTTGGGAGGCAACATTTATTGCTAGATTTCTAGATCTAGAGGTATAACCCTTACCCATTTAAATTCTTTTGGTTATATTTCCTTAATTGAGTTGTTTTAGTGTTAAATTTTAGTGCTAATTTCATTCTAGGTTTTTCATGATAATGGCTTGAGTTGAACTAGGGTTTAGAAACACCATTATGAGATTAATTAAGTTATTTTGTTATCTAGTTATTACACAAACCTAATTTAAGAGATTACTTTGCTTAAGTGGGCTTCGATTTGTGTTAATTTAGGTTTTTCAAGTGTGAAATTGGATTTAAATTTATAGTTATAAAAATCAAGAAAGGATTGTTTATAGAAAATAGGATTTGAAGCATTATAATGTGTTATAATTAAAAGTGATTGTGGCTAACTAGTTATGCAGTTGGATGTTTATGCTAGGTTGTCGTCTTTTTGTCGCAAATCGGCGATGTTTGTACCGATTATGGAATGCAAATGCTTACTAGTTTTTTTATGAAATTATGTGATGATTGTATTGGCATCTCCTACGACTTTTTGGGTGTGTGAATGCGGATTTTAGGTTTTTTTCGGGTTTTAGCCTTGCCGGGCGCCCAAAACGACGATTCTAGTTAGTTTTTGCGATTTTCGTGTGTGTTCCGCGCACCTTGTGCACGTTGTGCCTAGCTTGTGAACGTAGATATTCTCGTTTGGGATTTGCGTCGTTTCATGATATGTAACCTTATGTTTTGTATTGATGCAAATTCCAGGTTCGGTCGCGGAGACTTCGGACGCGGCACGAAAAGGGAAAGCGGTGATTGGACGTAGCTAGCTGAGGATTCCGGTGAGTAGATGTAACATCTATGGGGGACTATCGTTTGGATGGCGTAATTCGCCCGATAGATTAAGTAGTTTAAGATTTCTAGTAATATTAGTAACTACATCCATGCTTTATTTGACATACATATGCGAACCCATTCTATAGGACACCTGCACCATTGCCAGGGTTTTTATATGCAGCACGAGCACTATTCATGCGTACACACACGCCCTGGTAATTGCCATGCCACCACAATAGATAACCTATAATTTGAAACCTTTTACTATAATTGATTCTTAAACCTGTGCTATTGCCTTTAATTCCTTAAAATGAAATCGTAGGATTGCTATTCATGTGCATGTACCTCATCATATTATTTGTTCATGCCTAGTCTATTAATCATACATCGCAACTTGATTATTGATACCATATGCATTCATTATCCTTGACATATGCACTTATGAGGATTTCTTGAGATTTTATGATATTTCTGGATTTCGGGGGAAAGCCACAAAATTTCTAAACTTATTACTTTTATTAAAAATATGTAAATTGCGGTTTTCTAGTGATGTAAGTGTCGTCCACCATGAGTTTGCTGTGGTTTTCGAGACCCGTTTCGAGGAGTTGGATGAACCGTCTCGGGTACATGGTGGGCCCGGTAAGGTACCCCGGGGCAAGAAGGTCATGTTGCTGACGTTGAGCCTGGCAGGGGATGGACTACCTAACGGTGACTGTTTTGGCACGGCGGATATCCAGAGGATACCGACCGTGGCCGCGAGATGATGAGATATTGATATTTGAGATGGGTCAGCCGGACGGCTGAGGCCAGAGATACTATGATATGGATATATGAGATTTGAGACAGTTTTGAGGTGTCGTTGCTGGACACGGATTCTGGTTGATTCTATTGGTATTGTGCTGATATTCCAAAAGAGATTCCTAAAGGAAAAAGATGATTTCTTATATTTACACATGCAGATCACGAGTATATTCATATTGCATACATACCTGCTAGTATATTCATATTGCATACATACCTGCTATTATATCCTGCCATACCTGTATTATAGATGCTAGGATACTTGTGTGCATGCTTGTGATAGCCTCTATAGATGTTATTTATTACTCACGAGTTGGCAACTCACCCCTGTTGTGCCACAATCTTTTGCAGGTCCGCTCCGTCAGTACAGTAGCTGCGGGCGCACCGCTTCTTTTGCCTCTTTTGCCTGGACTCGAGGCTTTTGCTCGTAGGTGGGTTGTATTATTATTTTTGTACCACCTTGTATATTCTTTGTATCTAGAGTACTCCATCAACTGTATCTACCAGTATTGTTGTATATTGACTTAGAGACGAGACTGTGAGATTTGTGGGCTTTTTATGCTGTATTTTGGGGTCGAGCTCACTTGAGTCGACATGATATTTTACTTGTGCTTTTTATCTTTATTATGCACATTACTGATTTACATTGCGTGGGATTTATGACCGCCTTATGGCGAAGAGCTAGCTCCCGCTTGGGGATGCCTTTTTTGTCGTAATTATATATATTCTTGTTGTACCCATTTTAGGGGGCAGTATTTACAAAGGAAACTCTGCCGAAATTTTCGAAAAAATTGATATTGTTTTTAAAAGGGCTTGATGTGACTTATTTGATAAACTCGCTTTCAATTGATTGGTTTTCCTTCACTTGTCTGCTTTTGGTTTGATTTCTGGGTTTTGGCTTACTTATTTTACGGATGCCTTGAGACGTTTCGTAACTTAAGTGCCATTCATGTTCCGTACCCTACGGGTCGTGATAATCTGGTTTGTCTTTATCATCGTATACATGCTTTAGTTCACTATTGCATGATAATAGAGCCCATAGGATTCTTGCTTGACTACCAGCAGTATGATGGCGATCATATATGTGGGAGCTGGGGTCTGTAAGCACATCCTTAAAGGGTCCCTAGTCGTGGGAGTTTCGAGACAGGGCATCGATACTCTAGAGTAGACTAGTGTATACAGTCGAGACCCCGACGAGGGGCGGTGGCCGGTCTCACAAGCCATTGGTGTCAGTTGGTTCACCTAAGATGTATACAGGTGCTCATTGGGTTATGAGTACACCGGACAGGACTCGCCGGGAACATGCTAGTTGGTATTATACATATCGTCAGATAGCAGTTCCCTGGTGACATGTGTACAGGTTAGTTCATCGACCTGAGGTTGTCATTTGTCTCGTGTGAGTTCCCACTGTGCTTTGATTTCTACCCTACCACGGCTCAAAAGAGTCGTGCAAACAGGTCTTTTTTAGGTACAGTCCCGAGCCACATGGAGGCAAGTGAGCGGATCGGCAGGGGATTCGTCTCTCCCGGTATTGGGCGTGAGATCGCTCTGTGTCTAGGAGAGCCATTACACAAAGCACTCGGCCGAGGCAGGAGATTTACTGGTAGGTACTCCAGTAGTATCTCAGGGTGTTCTGGGCCACTCTCTGACACGACTTATACCGCTAATGGGGGTCTGACGTTACCAGTCCCCTAGGCAGATATGCGATACTCATAGACGAACGGACCGGACTGTATGTATATTGTCACTATTAGGCTCAGTAGGGTTTCTGGATGAGTTCGCTCGTCAGCTTCCCTTCCAATCAATACATAGGCAACCGTTACGTACAGCTTGTACCTCTGACTTGCTAGTGGTTATACCCAGTGCCAGTGTGTTGATGAGTCATTAGAGTCCCCCATAGACACTTTCCCAAGTTCGGGCGAAACGTTGTAGAGGCCGTATAGTTTTATGGCAAGGTTCGGAAAATGCACGTGCGTTTTCGCACGTGTCATATTTCGGACAGATAATACTGGTCGTCTTTGGTTTAAGCCGGATCCAAGTATTATACTGTGTAGATATAATATCTTTGTCTCAGTTGTATTTGTATTCGGTCATAATACAAATGCGGGTATGCTTATACCATTACGGGGTTATCCTGAAATTCGTTTCAGGATCACTTTTGGAAGTTGCCAGTTTCCAGTTTTCTATCACCCGTATTTAACATTCGGTTAAATATGGATTTATTTTTTCTTGATGAGTGTGGAAGGTTCTAGAAGCATCTAGATGGTGACTAGGATGATGAGGTGGCTTATGACTCATTTGTGCTTTAAATGATCATTTAATGTTTTTGATGACAAGGTTAAGTGATTCATTAGTTCATTAAATGAGTTCATGCTAGGTGTATCATGACTCATTGTTTCATTCATGTTAATGGTCACCCCCCTCTCCTACACTCACATCCCTCATCCTCTATATATGGCCGGCCTTCCCCTCCTCTACTCACTTACTTGTTGATTAAAAGATTATGATAGTTTGGATTCATGGAAATTAGATAGGCTCATTTCTCATTTCACCCGATCCAAAAGGCAACTTCATTAACCGTTCGTCCATGGATTTGGACGAAACAAGAAAAAGTGTTCTACTCATTCTCTACATCATCTTGGTCGTGTCTTTTAGCAAACTTGACGACCGAGTTGCCTCGGTTCAGAGGCGGGAGCCCGTTTAAAGATCCGTCGACGTGGTGCCACCTGGACGACGAGACTGGAGATTCAGGAGATCGGAGCAGCCGCAACGAAGCGTGGGATGATGGTTGAAGACCGAAGGACTCGGATCGTTCGATATAACATTTCTACCCACTTTGTAGTTTGTTAGTTTAGCTTTAATGGCAGATCCGGGTTATAGTACGCGATGGCGCCAGTTGTAAAAAGTTTTTGTTCCGCATTTGGCGTCTGTTAAACGGCCGGGGTGCTACCGTGGACTTACAGTGGTATCAGAGCCTCACCATTAAGCTATACTAACTTGTGCTAACGCGTTTAAAATATCGATCGAACGGATTTTCGAAAACCGCAAATTCCAGGGTTAAAGTTTCTGTCGATTTTAAAGAGTGTCTAAAAATTATTTTACATATCACAGAAAACTAAGCATGCTTTTCTAAGCATTCTGGAAAACTTTGGGCACGTGATCCCACAAGACCACCGTGGATCCGCGGTCAAACATAAGGTTTGACCACAGAACCGCGGCGCGTTTGTGGGAACAGTGCTCCAACTTTTCCAGAGAGCTTTATTTTGGAAATTATGGTTTTTTTGTACTATTCATTTGGGCCCAGATTTTGTTACTGTACAGCAGATGTTCGTGGGGCCCACTTCGGGAAGTTTTGTCGATCGAAATTTTAAACTTGTTAGTATGCAGTATTTACTTTATATCTCCGACCGTGAATGTCATTTGATCGGTAAACCGCGTCTGATTGCTATAGTTCTTTTAGACGAGTTTGCGAACGTAACATTCGCGTTGATGTTCTGTGTTGTGTTGTATTGTTGCGGATATGTCGTGGTGGATAGCAGGGTGCAATGATAGTGCAGTTTGGATTTATTTGTACATTTGATATTGCGGGGCGAGCGTCCAACATGTGGACTGCCGTCACTGCCTGTTTGTATAATATTCTTTTGGGGCACGACCGGGCTGAGGTCGATGTACCCGTTGTACATATTTTTATTTCTGTACTAGGTTTACCCCGCGATGGAGTGCACGGATAGCCGGGTTCTGGAGGGCAACGGGTCCGTATCTCATGGCTTTGAGAGGCAGAGGGACCTCACTCTAGAATCGGCAGACTATTCGCCGCACTCGTAAGGGGGTACAGGTTGACCCAAGGAGGGGTGCTCAATTTACAGGATTCAATGAAGTGCCGGGTGTTCCATTCACTATGCTAGTGGGGACTACCTCGCTTCAGGTTTTGGCGGGTAACTTGCCGCACCCGTAGGGGTCTAGGTTTCATTGCACAGGCTATCCATACGACCAGGGGAACGTCGGGTTTCAGTAGCGGCTCTGTGAAACTCGAGGATCCCAGATTATCTGTATTGTTCTGTGATACTTATTACTTTTCTGTAATGTTGCATATTATCACGCCTGGAGCGATTATTGTATATTGGTATATATACTATTAGATGTTGTATATGTTTTACATCCGCGCTAGTCCAGCCCCCGCTCTGTCGTTAGTTAAGTAACCTAACGGGTGATGACGGGACCCAGTGACGAATGCGGATGGCATATACGTACATTTTATTTTCGTTCTTTTCTGCTGTGATTGATTGATGGGACTGCATTGATTCTTATCAATGCAAGGATAAAACAAACCTATATTTGATGTTGTTGGAACAAATTTTAAAAGGAGTTATTACAAAGATGTTTTCTTTTGTTTTGCATAGCGGTATTCAGTTGGAATATCCTGCACCTCATTCCACGAGGCAAGGGCCGAGATCCCTTCACCGGGAGTGACCCCTTGGGCAGAAATTTACGTCAGGGTAATAACTTTACTATAGTTGATTACAAGTTGCTTTGCATCGCGGTATTCAGTTAGAATATCCTGCACCTCATTCCACGAGGAAAGAGTCGAGATCCCATCACCGGGAGTGACCTCTTTAGCAAAACGTTTTCGCCACTATATTTTTATAAAAAGATATCAGGTTCCTTCAACGAGATCAAGTTCATTACGTTAAAGGTTTTTCGCTAAAACCAGCCGTAGCCCTCCGTCATTTCTTATGGATAGGCAGTAGTATTCAAGCTATGTTTGTTGGCCCTTAGTCAAGGCATAGTGTTTGGTAGCCGCTGGGTATTCATTTGCAGCATAAATAAATGCGTTGGTTTGGGACACTCGTATTACTTTGTTGGCCCTTAGTCAAGAGTATGTACGGGTGGGTTCAAATCAACCAGGATAATGACGGGAAGAACTTGACATGTGACTTATGATTTGTTGGCCTTTAGTCAAGGTCATAAGAGCATGGGGCAAAATAACATCGGGAGTTTCAAACATACAGGAAACTTGCCAGGCAAGCGCATACCTTCTAGAGTGTGATACCGTGACTGGATTCCGTCACGTTATCATTCGATGAGAGTTGGATCCTGATTCTCACTGATGAGTTGGTTTACTCTTCGGGTGATCCCGACTAATTCTTCTTTCAGGTTTGGAGAAGAATTTGAGATTACAGTGGGAGGTTTCCTGATTAGATCAAGTGATAACCATTCTGATCTAGGTTAGAGTGCACGCAGAGTGTTTCTTTTCTCTCTCTCTCTCTTTGGCAGCGACCTTTGACCGACCTTAGATTATGACTCAGTGACCAAGTTGATCGAACCTTCTTAAAATACTGGCTTTTGGATTGTCCGAGTTGCATAATACATTGCCACTCCTTCTTTTACCCTTTGCATTTCTCAGAACACCCCGTATTACTACGGACATCCACTTCCATTGGATAGATCCATCGTATGGTTATATACGAACTCGAAGGGACTTCTTCGAGGATGGATCCAGGTTCAGGAGAAATAGAATTGGTTTATTCAGTTGTCTTTTATTATCACCTTCTCTCAAGTTATGAGTACTCCTAGGTTTAGGAGAGTACACCTATTACGCTTATTGGATAGTCTTATTCCAAACCATAGGCTGGTGCTGAAAGGTAGGGAATGAAGAAAACCAATTAGCCTAAGTAGGGTGTACAGAAGGTAATAACTAAAGGCTAAATAAAGGAATTAGAAAGAGGGCAAAGTCAATTGCGACTGCTATCATTCACGACCAAACCGCGTACTTCATCGCCACTCCTATTTCACCTTTGCTTTTTTCCCCAGTTCGGGAGAAATAGAATAAGGTATTATTCAGTTGTCTTTTATCATCACCTTCTCTCAAGTTGCGAGTACTCCTTTGTTTAGGAGAGTACACCTATTATGCTTACTGGATAGTCTTCTTCCAAACCATAGGCTGGTGCCGAATGGTAGGGAAGGAAGAAAAACATTTAGCCTAACGAAGGTGTACAGAAGGTAACGACTAAAGACAAATAAAGGGATTTGGAGAGAGGACAAAGAAATATAAGGTTATAGTCATGAATTTGATTATGGAAGAGGCATTACTTGGAATACCAGAATACCCCTACGAAATTTTTTTATATTTCAGTGCATTGTTAATGGAAAACTGATTTCCCGATTAGATACTTACTCCAGGGTATGTATTTACCAGGGTTTATTCTCATATCTGTATGGTTTTACAGATGATGAGTGGGAGTAAGTTATTGGGAATTTGGTGATCATCCTCATTATATCGGAATTCTTTGTAATTGGTGATATTTGAGGAAATTGCCTGGGTTAGTCTTCAACCTACAATGAACAAGTTTTGAGTTATTCAACTCAGCGGACTTATACAGAGTATTATATGTTGTCCAGTGTCCATCAGGACAAAGGGGTAGGTCTTCATACTATGTTCTGTTTACTTATGACTTCTCTAGTTTTTAGACAAGTGTTTCGTAGAAATACAATGTCTAAGTTTTGAGAAGTTGTGGGTATAAGAATAAAGTAGAGAACCAAGTATCACAAGTATCGGGATTCATCAAAGAGATCAAAGATGTAGATTCTTGTGATTGGTATTCAGATGATAGTAATGGTTTTGAAACTTGTTTCTCTTTCAGGTTACCCATAATTAGATGCATTCCTAATCTGAGTAATGCTGATTAGTCTCTCTCCATTAAGTTGATATGCACTGGAGACAGCTGCATGATTTGAATCTGGTTCCAATTAAATAAGTGCCAAATTTTCTATATTGTATATAGAATGGTTCATATCTTAACGATGTTAAGATACGGGGAGTTGTCCAGCTTATGCTTAAAACCAGACTCTGGATAACTCAAGGAACATTTCTGTAATAGCAGTTTGTGGGTTGATCCGGGCTATGTCGAGGGTTGATTTTCTACCATCAGGAAGATCAATAGTGATATTGTTCTTGACTCGCTACAGTTTTAGTAAAATAGATTTTTTCAGAAAATAGTAGTGGGAGTATGGTAGAACTGGAAGTGATTCCAGAACCGCAAACGATTACGGAAAATTTAATAGGACCCATATATTCAATCAGGTTTGACATTCCAATAGCCACTCCGCAGATATGGTGGGTAACCTCAGACACCCGAGAGGTACTCCGGTAGCCTTAAGGACGGTGACAGGGAGGTTCTTGTTTACCCAGACTTGACACTACTGTTGTTCGAAACTATGAGACCCGGCAGGAGGATATGTATAGCGTCATTCTAAACTAGCTTTAGAAGTGTACGTATATATTATTCTGCCAGAAGGTTGTCGTAGTCATAAGAGCAGCGGAAGGATAGTGGGCAAGAAGCTTATGTCTATTTATTGACTTGAGCAAATATAGCGGAGATATATCATCTAATTTTGATGAGACAGTCATGGCTTTGACTTCATCAGAATAGGGGATGGATCTGTTGAGAAGGTAGTAGGGTGTGATGTCCTGGTATTTGGATGACATACACAGAGTAGGAAGTAAAATTCCTATACTACGATCGGTTGTACTTTGGTCGTCACACAGTTGTTTCTTCACACAGGATATAGATGTAATATCAGACATTCTGGTTACTAGATCTGTGGTTCTAGATCTAGATTTAGGTAGTTTCCCAATATGGGTACTTTGACAGTATTCTAATAGTATTTTAGAATAGATGACTCCTGGCATGGTGGTGCACCTGTAGGTGATGGAGCCAGCCTCTCTAAAGGTGTCTTACAGACTAAAGGGGAGAGGGATGTGCATAATTGGCAGATAACTTTCTTAGGCAATTGAGTCAATCGTGAGATGTCAAGTACCACACCAGATATTGTTTTTGCACTAGATGCGATAAGTTTATACTAATCCAATCCTGAAGAAACATAAGGAAGCAGTTTTAGAACATAAGTGCATGTTCTACGGAATTGATGACGGCAGCCTCCTTCGGGAGACGGTTATCATTCCAGGCTTTCAAGGTGACATGGATGACAGAGTGATTGTCAGAGTTATAGTTTTCCCTCTGACGAGGGACAGTATTATGGATAGGTGGTCCAAGAGGATACTGTGGGAGGCATGGTGCTGGATACTGATTAGGTTCAGTTATCAATAAAGTCTAAGAAGTTTGGATTTGGAGTTCATTTATGAACTAGGTCCCATCAGATGTCCAGACATATTCTAAGACAGGTTTTGCTCAATTCGGGAGATGGCTTTCTCCACGAACTTGAGATTTAGAGAGATATAGAAAGAAACATCAGGGCGGATCCACTCACTGAGGCTATTTATCGAACACAAGAGTTTTACATACTAGCTCTGTGAAACTGATTAGTAGAGAAGTTGGATGTTCGGTATCACACGGGCTGTGAGTATGCGACATCACAATAATTAGCCTTAAGTGCAAGTGGGAGATTGTTGGATATAGTGCCCTCAGAGTCAATTATTGGATCGCAGGTACGTGATTGCAATGATTGAGGCAGGACCTATACCGACATGACAGTCTTGCTCGAGATGATAGTATGCTATCTGGTTTGTCTTTATCATCGTATACATGCTTTAGTTCACTATTGCATAATGATAGAGCCTATAGGATTCTTGGTTGACTACCAGCGGTATGATGGCGATCATATACGTGGGAGCTGGGGTCTGTAAGCACATCCTTAAAGTGTCCCTAGTCCTGGGAGTTTCGAGACAGGGCATCGATACTCCAGAGTAGACTAGTGTATACAGTCGAGACCCCGACGAGGGGCGGTGACCGGTCTCACAAGCCATTGGTGTCAGTTGGTTCACCTAAGATGTATACAGGTGCTCATTGGGTTATGAGTACACCGGACAGGACTCGCCGGGAACATGCTAGTTGGTATTATACATATCGTCAGATAGCAGTTCCCTGGTGACATGTATACAGGTTAGTTCATCGACCTGAGGTCGTCATTTGTCTCTTGTGAGTTCCCACTGTGCTTTGATTTCTACTCTACCATGGCTCAAAGGAGTCGTGCAAACAGGTCTTTTTTGGGTACAGTCCCGAGCCACATGGAGGCAAGTGAGCGGATCGGCAGGGGATTCGTCTCTCCCGGTATTGGGGGTGAGATCGCGCTGTGTCTAGGAGAGCCATTACACAAAGCCCTCGGCCGAGGCAGGAGATTTACTGGTAGGTACTCCAGTAGTATCTCAGGGTGTTCTGGACCACTCTCTGACACGACTTATACCGCTAATGGGGGTCTGACGTTACCAGCCCCCTTGGCAGATATGCGATACTCATAGACGAACGGACCAGACTGTATGTATATTGTCACTGTTAGGCTCAGTAAGGTTTCTGGATGAGTTCGCTCGTCATCTTCCCTTCCAATCAATACATAGGCAACCTTTACGTACAGCTTGTACCTCTAACGTGCTAGTGGTTATACCCGGTGCCAGTGTGTTGATGAGTTATTAGAGTCCCCCACAGACACTTTCCCAAGTTCGGGCGAAACGTTGTAAAGGCCGTATAGTTTTATGGCAAGGTTCGGAAAATGCACGTGAGTTTTCGTACGTGTCATATTTCGGGCAGATAATACTGGTCGACTTTGGTTTAAGCCGGATCCGAGTATTATACTGTGTAGATATAATATCTTTGTCTCAGTTGCATTTGTATTTGGTCATAATACAAATGCGGGTATGTTTATACCATTACGGGGTTATCCTGAAATTCGTTTCAGGATCACTTTTAGAAGTTGCCAGTTTCCAGTTTTCTATCACCCGTATTTAACATTCGGTTAAATACGGATTTATCTTTTCTTGATGGGTGTGGAAGGTTCTAGAAGCATCTAGATGTTGACTAGGATGATGAGGTGGCTTGTGACTCATTTGTGCTTTAAATGATCATTTAATGTTTTTGATGACAAGGTTAAGTGATTCATTAGTTCATTAAATGAGTTCATACTAGGTGTATCATGACTCATTGTTTCATTTATGTTAATGGTCACCCCCCTCTCCTACACTCACCTCCCTCATCCTCTATATATGGCCGGCCTTCCCCTCCTCTACTCACTTACTTGTTGATTAAAAGATTATGATAGTTTGGATTCATGGAAATTAGATAGCCTCATTTCTCATTTCACCCGATCCAAAAGGCAACTTCATTAACCGTTCATCCATGGCTTTGGACGAAGCGAGACAAAGTGTTCTACTCATTCTCTACATCAGCTTGGTCGTCTCTTTTAGCAAACTTGACGACCGAGTTGCCTCGGTTCAGAGGCGGGAGCCCGTTTAAAGATTCGTCGACGTGGTGCCACCTGGACGACGAGACTGGAGATTCAGGAGATTGGAGCAGCCGCAACGAAGCGTGGGATGATGGTTGAAGACCGAAGGACTCGGATCGTTCGGTATAACATTTCTACCCACTTTGTAGTTTGTTAGTTTAGCTTTAATGGCAGATCCGGGTTATAGTACGCGATAGCGCCAGTTGTAAAAAGTTTTTGTTCCGCATTTGGCTTCTGTTAGACGGCCGGGGCGCTACCGTGGACTTACAATGGGGATGTTCAGCTTTTGTTAAAAAGTAGCATGCGGACAAACTCGAGGCACGATCAGTACAGTGTAAGTTTGTGGGATATCCAAAGAACTCCAAGGGGTATTTTTTCTATTACGCAGAGAAACAAAAGGTTTTTGTTTCTCGTAATGCCTATTTTCTAGAACAGCAGTTTTTAGAAAAGGAAACAAGTGGGAGCGCAATAGAACTGGAAGAAATTCCAGAACCACAAACTACTACTGAAAGTTTGGTAGAACCAGAAGTTCAACAGGACATTCCCGCACCCCTCCGCAGGAGTAGTAGGCCATCTCATCCGTATTAGTGTATATGCCCTAAGGGCCATTATTGTATCTTACTGGCTTGTATATTACTTAATGGAAGCTTGGGATATTCACAGTTATATTAACAGTCTTGCTAAATATGGTAGTATGCTACTTGGTTTATATCTATCTTAATATGTATGTACGTATTGATAGAGCCCTTAGGATCTTGCTTGTCTACCAGCGTTTTGATGGCAGTCACACTAGTGGGGGCTGGGTAGTCTACAAGCACATCCTTTTTCAGGTCCCTAGTCGTAGGATTATCGAGACAGGGCATCGATACTCCGGAGTAGACTAGTGTGTACGCTTCTCATCCCAGTTGGGGAGATGGTCTATCCCACAGCCATCAGTACGTCGTACAGGACATAGTATACAGGTGCTCGTTGGGTTACGGGTATACCGGACAGGACTCACAGGGAACTGTTGGTTGGTATTATACCCGTTATCAGTTAACAGTTCCCAGGTGACATGAGTACAGCATAGTCCGCAGACTTGACACTGCTGCTTCGCCTCGAGTGTGTTTCCACTGTTCTTAGATTGCTACCCTACCACGGCTCAAAGGAGTCGTGCAAACAGGTAGCAGTTGGGTGCAGTCACGAAGCACTTGGAGGTAGTGGCGGTTAGACAAGATTCGTCTCTCCCGGTAATGGGAGTTGATATCGCGCTGTGTCTGGAGAGCCATTACGCAAAGTCCCTGGCCAGGGAAAGCGAGATTTACTGGTAGGTTTTCCAGTAGTTTCTCAAGGTGTAATGGGCTTCACTCCGACACGACTTATACTACTTTTAGGGGACTGACGCTTGCCGCCCTTAGGCCCGATATGCGATAGTCCTAGACAAACAGACCGGACTGTACGGAGATTGTCACATTAGGCTCAGTAGGAGTTTGGATGGGTTTCCTCATCGGTCTTCTTATCGACATCTACCTGGGGACCATTACGTACAGCTAGTGCCGCTTGCTGTCTGTGGTTAAACCCACTGCCAACGTAATAGTCGAGTCTTTAGAGTCCCACACAGAGAGTTTCCCTGCTCCGGGCGAAACGATATAGATGTCGTATGGTTTTACGACAGGGTTCGGACACGCATGTGCATTTATGCACGTACGATGTTCGGACAGTTTTTACTAGCCGGCTTTGGTTTAAGCCAAATTCTAGTATCGGATTATTGGATTTTTACGGTCTAAAGTTTTTCCGTGTTTTCACGGATAGGAGGGGCGCTCTCGTAAATTGTCGAGAAGCTTCTAGAAGGATGATGACTTGGGGGCTAAGATGGCATTTGCATTAAATGATTTAATGACTCATGGTGTGATTCATACAAAGGAGTTAGTGTTGCATTTAATGATTAATGACTCATATGATGAATCACACAAAGTGAATAAATGAAGCATGGTTGATATTATCATTTGATTATTCATTTAATAATTATTATGCTTCATATATATTCAAGATGAGATATTATTTCATTTCATTCTCACTCTCACCTTCTCTCTCCTCAAGCTCTCTCTCTTCAAACCCTAACCCTAACCTCTCATGTGTTGAGATCAAGGGCTAGCAAGACTTATTAATCCCTAATCCTACTCTATATTCCCTAGGTTGCTTTGATTAGCACTTTGAGTAAGCTAGTTACCTCAAGTTAGAGGTCAAGCTTGAAGTAGTAGCCCTCGGATGGATCTTCTATTACAAAGAGGAAGCCGACGAGGAGGTGGTTAACGAGAAGAAGAAGGACTTGGTTCATTAGGTATAATCTTCTTTCATAGTAGCTAATTCCTCCTATGATTATGTTAGTTAGAGTTTAGCAAAGATCCGTACGGTTAGTCGATGTTAGTTTAAAGAAAAGATTGTTTTTCATATTTCCACCTCCCCGCAACTCGTGGGGTGTACAACGTCGACTTACAATCCGCCTGAGAGATACTACGGTTTTTTCATAGACGGGGATAGAGAGGATTGCGTCATTGATAATGATGAACCTACTAGTTTCCAACAGGCCATCCAGAGCGGGGACTCAGTAAGATGGCTGGATGCAATGCGGAACGAGAAAGAGTCCATGTACACCAACAAAGTATGGACTTTAGACTTTGCTCCAGATGGGGTAAAACCCATAGGATGCAAGTGGATCTTCAAGAAAAAGATTGGTGCAGATGGACATGTGGAAACCTATAAGGCTAGACTTATTGCAAAGGGTTTTCGTCAAAGACCGGGTTTGGACTATGACGAAACTTTTTCTCCAGTGGCTATGCTCAAATCCATTCAGATCCTTCTTGCCATTGCGGCCTTCCATAATTATGAGATCTGGCAGATGGATGTAAAGACGGCTTTTCTAAATGGTAATTTAGAAGAATGCGTCTATATGGATCACCCAGAAGGTTTCAATCAGAGCGGGAGCAGCGGAAAAGTGTGCAAGTTGCTTAAGTCCATTTATGGACTAAAGCAGGCATCGCGGAGTTGGAACATCTGTTTTGATGAAATGGTCAAAGAATATGACTTTATCAAAAATCCAGATGAACCATGTATATATAGTAAAATTGTAGCATGAACTGTCGTATTCCTCGTCTTGTGCGTGGATGACATTCTCTTGATAGGAAATGACATTCCTATACTACAATCTGTCAAAGGATTCTTGTCACACAGGTTCTCCATGAAAGACCTGGGTGATACCTCTTACATTCTGGGATCCGGATCTGTCATGATAGATCTAAAAGGATGTTGGGACTTTCGCAGTCCAGGTATATCAACACTATACTGAAAAGATTCAGCATGGAAGATTCAAAGCGCGGTAATTTACCGGCTTGTCACGGAATCACCCTCTCCAAAGAGATGTCTCCCAAGACTGATTTGGAAGGGGATCGCATGTCGATTATACCCTATGCTTCTGCGGTAGGCTCTATAATGTATGCGATGTTGTGCACCAGACCAGATGTAACTTACGCACTGAGCGTGGTAAGCCGGTATCAGTCAGACCCAGGAGAGAATCACTAGATAGCAGTAAAGAACATTCTGAAGTACCTGAGAAGGACTAAGGATATGTTCTTGGTCTACGACGGAAAAGACCTCAAGATCGAGGCTTTTGCTGACTCCAGCTTCCAGAGTGACAAGGATGACTCCAAGTCTATGTCAGGTTATGGCTTTACCCTCAATGGAGGGGCGGTGTGCTGGAAGAGTTCCAAGAAGGACACCGTTGCTGACTCGATGATGGAAGCGGAGTATTTAGCTGCATGCGATGCCGCAAAAGAAGCAGTCTGGATAAAGAAGTTCCTCACAGAACTTCAGGTGGTTCCATCCATTGTTGATCTAATACCTCTGTATTGTGACAACAACGAGGCTATAGCTTTAGCGAAGGAACCCAGGTCCCATCAGAAGTCTAGACACATCTTATGGCGGTATCACCTGATCAGGGAGATCATAGATCGCCGGGAGATCGAGGTCCGGAGAGCTGCAACAGAGGAGAACACCGCAGTTCCATTCACAAAGGCTTTACGTCAGACACAGTTTGAGAGGCTATTCGAGATGATAGGTCTTTGATACGCCAGTACATGGCCCTAGTGCAAGTAGGAGATTGTTAGTGTATATGTCCTAGGGGTCATTATTGTATCATACTAACTTGTATATTACTTAATGGAAGCTTGGGATATTCACAATTATATTAACAGTCTTGCTCAACAAAGTAGTATGCTACTTGATTTACATCTATCTTAATATGTGGATATGTTTCTTTTAGCATATCGCAAATACATATTGATAGGGCCCATAGGATCTTGCTTGACTACCAGTGTTGTGATGGCAGTCACACTAGTAGGGGCTGGGTAGTCTACAAGCACATCCTTTTTCAGGTCCCTAGTTGTAGGATTATCGAGACAGGGCATCGATACTCCAGAGTAGACTAGTGTGTACGCTTCTCATCCCAGCAGAAGAAATGGTCTGTCCTACAGCCATTAGTACGTTGTACTGGAGATAGTATGCAAGTGCTCGTTAAGTTACAGGTACACCCGACAGGACTCGCAGTGAACTGTCGGTTGGTATTATACCGTCGTCAGTTAACAGTTCCCAGGTGACATGAGTACAGCATAGTCCGCTGACTTGACACTACTGCTTCGTCTCGAGTGTGTTCCCACTGTTCCTAGATTGCTACCCTACCACGGCTCAAAGTAGTCGTGCAAACAGGAAGCAGTTGGGTGCAGTCTCGAAGCACTTGGAGGCAGTGGCGGTCAGATAGGATTCGTCTCTCCCGGTAATGGGAGTTGGTATCGCGCTGTGTTTGGAGAGCCATTACGCAAGGTCCCTGGCCAGGGCAAGCGAGATTTACTGGTAGATTTTCCAGTAGCTTCTCAAGGTGTAATGGGCTTCACTCCGACACGACTTATACCGCCTTTTAGGGGACTGACGCTTGCCGCCTCCTAGGCCCAATATGCGATAGTATTAGACGAACAGACCGGACTGTACGGAGATTGTCACATCAGGCTCAGTAGGAGTTCGGATAGGTTTCCTCATCAGCCTTCTTTTCGACATCTATCTGGGGACCGTTACGTATAGCTAGTACCGCTTGCGGCCTGTGGTTAAACCCATTGCCAGCATAGTGTCGAGTCTTTAGAGTCCCACACAGAGACTTTCCCTGCTTCAGGAGAAATGATATAGAGGTCGTATGGTTTTACGATAGGGTTCGGACATATACGTGTACTTGTACACGTATGATGTTCGGACAGATTATACTAGCGGGCTTTAGTTTAAGCCATATTCTAGTATTGGATTATTGGATTTATGTAGTCTCAGTATTTCCGTGTTTTACGGATGGGAGGGGCATTCTCGTAATTAGTCGAGAAGCTTCTAGAAGAAAGGTGACTCATTTAGATTTAATTCATTTATGAATTAAACTAAATGAGGTGGAGAGCTTATGTGTAAATTGCATTAAATGAATTACTGACTCATGAGATGATTCACCCAAGTGAGTTAATGAAGCATTTAATGCTTAATGACTCATGTGATGACTCATTGATTGTAATAAATGAAGCATGGTTGTAATTATCATATATGATTTATTTGATAATCTTTATGCTTCATATAATATAGAAATGAGTTATTATTCATTTGATTCACACATACACACTCTCTCTCCTCAAGCTCTCCTCTTCTTCAACCTAACCCTAATCCTCTCATGTGTTGAGATCCCAAGGGTTAGAAAGACTAATAGATCCTTAATCCACTTCTATATCTTCTAGGTCACTTGGATTAGCAATCCTAGCCACTTAGTTACCTCAAGTGAGAGGTTAAAGCTTGGAGAAGGAACTCTCGGGTGGATCTTCTATCACATCGAGGAGGCCGGCGAGGAGGTGAACAACAAGAACAAGAAGGACTAGTATCTTGAGGTATAATCATCTATCATAGTAGTTTAGCACTTCAAGATAGTTTGTTAGTTAGGGTTTAGCAAAGATCCGTAAAGTTAGTCGATGTTAACTTAAACAAAATGATTGTTTTACCTATTCCGCCTCCCCGCATCTTGTGGGGTGTCTAACGTCGACTTACAAAACCAATCGAAACTTGCAAGAGCATCATGCTGAGTGTTTTCTTCTCTCTCTCCTAAATTGTAGCAACCAGGTGACCAGATTAAGTTACAGATAGATAATAAAATGATTGAGTTATACTATAAAGACTGGCAAAGATTTGTCCAGATGTCCATTACCTATGGCAAGCTGGACCACCTCATTACTACTCAATCCCCCGCCGTCCCAGGTCCAGTTTCCACCGTCACGGATATCCGTAAGATAATGAAATAAGACTGTGTGAATGCCAAGTGCCTCGTGTTGGCCTCAGATGATGCCATAATTGCACTTCTTCTTCTTCTTCACTAGTAAACTCTTAAGCTCTCATGTGTTGAGAAAATTAGAGTTTAAATAGAAAAACAAATCCATCTTCAAACTCTACATCACTTAGGACATCAAGCTTAGCAAACTTGTTGCCCTAGTTACCTCGTTTTTTGAGGTGGAGCTCGGACTATAGACTCTCGGGTGGATCGTCTTCGACTCATGAAGGCCGTAGAGGTGGCTGTGATCCGGATCGATCCTTGGAGCCTACGTAGATGAGGAGGACAGCAGAGAAGACCCGAAAGACTAGTAGCATGAGGTATAATCTTCTAGCATAGTATATAAAACCTCTAGCTTGTTTGTTAGCAATGGTTTGGCAAAGATTCTCAAGCATAGTCTATGTTGTACCTTGTAAGAAAAATTCGTTTTTTACCTATTCCGCCTACCCGTAAGTACCGGGGTGTGTAACATAGACCTATAGTGGTATCAGAGCCAGGCTAAACCATTACTAACATGTTAGCAAAGTGTTAGAAATTCGATCACCGGAAAAATCACAAAACCACGTCAAAAAATGCACGTTTTCTGTCGATTTTAAAAACTGGTCCAAAATTTTTTCCAGGGACCTTAAAAATACATGCAAGCTTTTTTATGGGCACCCATGAAAAAAGAGGAAGTGAATCGGTCAGACCACCGCGGAACCGCGGCAGAACCTAGCGTTCCGCAGCGGATCCGCGGCCGAGTCGACGCCGAGTCAACTCGTTTTTCCTGCAGTGTCTATCTTGGTGTTTTGTGATTTCTCTGATATTTTGTTTCTACCCAGAATTTGTTGAGTATTGTGTTGTGCTTGGGGTTGATTCAAATCTGGTAATCGATTGAAATTCTAAGTACTTTAGCTAATCGGATCTTCTATGATGTGATATATGTATTGAACGTCAACTAATCTCTATACGTCGATTAGTGGGGGTTGTGCATATCTGTGTTCTGTGATATTGGATTGTGTATATGAACTTGTTGGATCGTTATGGATGAGTGTTTATTTATCTTTCATTCGATGTAAATTGTAAATTGATAAAATATTATTTTATGGTCGCACATCCGGGTTAAGGTTGCAGCCACCATTGTATATTATTTCTTTTACTTTTCTGCACCTAGGATAGACGCAAGGTGGGGTGCACAAACTACCGGATACTTTGAATTGACGAGTGGCCTACTCACTTTGTTGAGGGAGATTGCTTCACTTCGGTTATTTGGCGGGTAGTTTGCCGCACCCGTAGGGGTCTTGGGTGGGGTATGGCTATTCATCACGACCGTGTAATCCGTCTTTCGTCGCAAGCTCAAACGAAACGCAGATTCCTAGCATATCCAATGTGTTCATCTGTGATCTGGAATGACTATCATTGCATCTGACGAATGTATATATCTATATATGATATCTAGTAGACGTTGCTTATGTTTTACATCCGCGCTAGTCCAGCCCCCGCTCTGTCGTTAGTTAAGTAACCTAACGGGTGATGACGGGGCCCAATGGCGAATGCGGATGGCATAAGCGTACGTTATATTTTCGTTGTTTTCTGCAATGGTAGGATTAATTGATGGGACGCATTATATTAATGCAAAGAAAACAAACCAAAGCTGAATCGTTGGAACAATTTCAAAACCACTCGGGTTTTTTTTCAAAACAGCAAAACTTTTAAAATGCGGAGTTTAAACCACTCCTTTTAAAAACTATCTGGTTCCTTTAATTATATCAAGTTCACTACGTTCACGGTTTCGCCAAAACCATTCATAGCCCTCCGTCATTTCATATGAATATTCAATAGTATTCAAGCTACGTTTGTTGACCTTCGTCAAGGCATAGTGATTGGTAGCTGTTAGATGTTCATATGTAGCATAGATAGATGCGTTGGTTTGGGACAGTCGTATTACCTTGTTGACCTTCGTCAAGGGTATATACGGGTGGGTTCAAATTAACCTGGACAATGATGGGTAGAACTTGACATGTGACATATGATTTGTTGACCTTCGTCAAGGTTATAAGAGCATGGGGCAAAAATTCACATCGGGAGTTTCTAAAGAAACTGAAACTTGCTAGTGTTGCATACCATTTGGAGTTTGATAATGTTGGTAGGATTCCTTCAGCATTATCACACAATGATATTTGGATCCCGATCCTACTGTGAGTATCCGCTACTCCTCAGGAGATTTTTTCACTTAACGATCAATGCTATAAACCAAGTAGGTGTTTAGAACAATGTTAGCGGGGCTAAGCCTCCAGGGAAAAGAGGTTATTTAATTAAGGAACTTCGCGAAAGCGTCGTAAAACCTCCCTCGAAGTACCGACACTTGCCTGGATGAACGGTTAAGAAAGTATTGTACGGTGAGATTAATCCTGACTAATTCTTCTTTTATGGTTTGAGGAAGGATTCGAGAAACAATGGGAGCCATCCTGTTTAGATAAATTAAAAACCAATCTAAACTTGCAAGGGCCTCATGCTAAGTGTTTTATTCTCTCTCTCTTGCAGCGACCCCGTGACCAGATATAGGTTACAACTAGATAATAAAATGACTGAATCTGACTATAATTACTGGCAAAGGTCTGTTCAGATGTCCATTACCCATGACAAGCAGGGACGTCCATATTGTTACGGGAAAGGACATTGGCAGAAAGGTTGCAGGGCTTTGAAAGCCAGTAGCCAGGATTCGAAGCATGTTGTGGCTTCTGCTTCGAGTGTGTTTGTAATAGAAAACTGTATGTCAATTAACCCTACTTCCTGGGTAGTAGATACCGGATCAGGATCTCATATCTGTAATTCATTACAGGTTTTGAGAAACCATAGAGTTATCAGGGTAGGTGATATGACTCTCTGAGTTGCGAACGGAATGAGCGTGGACGCTGAATCCGTAGGGGAATATCATCTAGGATTGACAAGTGGGAAGATATTGATTCTACGTGACTGTTTGTATATACCTAGTATAGCTTATAATATCATATCTGTATCCTTACTTTCTAAGGAAGGATACGATTTTACATTTGTAAGCGATGTGGTCCACATCCACCTTAATCAAGCACTGATTGGGTCAGGTACATTAGATAACAATATATACGTATTAAATCAAGCTCAGGTTTTCAGTATCTAGAACACACTTAAAAGAAAGTCTCCGGAAACAAATCAGGCTTTCTTATGGCATTGTAGGCTGGGTCACATCAATGAAACATGGTTGACGAAGTTACATAGAAAGGGATATTTGAATCCGTTCGAATATCACTCTTATGCTACTTGTGAATCTTGTCTCATGGGTAAGATGACAAAGACTCCGTTTACTGGACATGGAGTAAGAGCGAGCGAGCTCTTGGGACTCATACACAGTGATGTGTGTGGTCCAATGTCTACACATGCACGAGGTGGTTATTTATATTTCATTACTTTTATGGATGATTTCTCTATGTATGGACATATCTTCTTGATGAAGCATAAATCCGAGGCCTTTGAGAAATTCCGGGAATACAAGAATGAAGTGGAAAAACAAACAGGCAAAAGTATCAAAACACTAAGATCTGATCGAGGTGGTGAATACTTAAGTGCCGAGTTCCTGGTCTACTTAAAAGAGAATGGAATTCTCTCTCAGCTTACTCCTCCATACACACCACAACACAATGGTGTATCGAAAAGGCGGAATTGAACCCTATTGGATATGGTTCGTTCCATGATGAGTAAAGCTGAGTTACCACGATCCTTCTGGGGTTATGCACTAGAATCAACTACGTATCTTTTGAATAAGGTACCTACCAATACTGTGCCTACCACACCATATCAGATATGGAGTAGGAAGAAACCCTGTCTTAAGTACCTTAAGACATGCGGATGTCTAGCTTTTGTAAAAATGCAGCATGCGGACAAGCTCGAGGCACGCTCAGTACTGTGTAAGTTTGTGGGATACCGGAAGAACTCCAGGGGGTATCTTTTCTATTACACAGATGAACAAAAGCTTTTTGTTTCTCAGCATCCCCACTTCTTGGAAGCTAAATTTTTAGAAAATCAGAAAAGTGGGAGCGCAATAGAACTGGAAGAAATTCCAGAACCACAAGCTATTACTGAAAGCTTAGTAGAACCAAAGGTTTCAAAAGAACCGGACATCCCAATGCCACTCCGCAGGAGTAGTAGGCAGTCTCATCCGCCTGAGAGATATTATGGTTTTCTCATAGACGAGAATCGAGAGGATTTCATCATTGACAATGATGAGCCTGATAGCTTCCAGCAAGCCATTCAAAGCAGTGACTCGGTAAAATGGCTGGATGCAATGCTGACCAAAATGGAGTCCATGTACACCAACAAAGTTTGGACTTTGGACATTGCTCCAGAAGAGGTAAAACCTGTAGGTTGCAAATGGATCTTCAGAAAGAAGATTAGTGTAGATGGACAGGTTGAAACCTATAAAGCTATACTTGTTGCAAAGGGTTTTTGTCAAAGACCTGGTTTGGACTATGATGAAACCTTTTCTCCAGTGGCTATGCTCAAATCCATTCGGGTCCTTCTTACCGTTGCTTCCTTCCACAATTATGAGATCTCGCAGATGGATGTAAAGACGGCTTTTCTAAATGGTAATTTAGAAGAGCGTGTCTATCTGGATCAGCCGGAGGGTTTCATTCAGAGTGGGAGTAGCGGTAAAGTATGCAAGTTGCTTAACTCCATTTATAGACAGAAGCGGGCATCGCGGAGTTGGAACATCTGTTTTGATGATACTGTCAAAGAATTCGACTTTATCAAAAATCCAGATGAACGATGCATTTACAGTAAGATTGTAGGGAGAACTGTCGTATTCCTCGTCTTGTACGTGGATGACATTCTCTTAATAGGAAATGACATTTCTATACTACAGTCAGTCAAAGGATTCTTGTCACAATGGTTCTTCATGAAGGACTTAGGTGATGCCTCCTACATTCTGCGGATCTAGATCTATCGTGATAGATCTAAGACGATGTTGGGACTTTCGCAGTCCAGGTACATTGACACCATACTGAAAAGATTCAATATGGAAGATTCTAAACGCGGTAACCTACCGGTTTGTCACAGAATCACCCTCTCCAAAGAGATGTCTCCCAAGACTGATTTGGAAAGGGCTCGCATGTCATCTATACCCTACGCATCTGCAGTAGGCTCTATAATATATGCGATGTTATGTACCAGACCAGATGTAGCATACACATTGAGCGTTGTAAGCCAGTATCAGTCGAACCCAGGGGAGAAGCACTGGATAGCAGTAAAGAACATTCTCAAGTACCTGAAAACATCTAAGGAGATGTTCTTGGTGTATGGCAGAAAAGACCTCCAAATCGAGGCCTCTGACTCTGGCTTCCAGAGTGAAAAGGATGACTCCAAGTCCATGTCGGGTTATATCTTTACCCTCAATGGAGGGGTGGTCTGTTGGAAGAGCTCCAAGCAGGACACCGTTGCTGACTCGACGATGGAAGAGGAGTACATAGCTGCTTGCGATGCCGTAAAAGAAGCTGTCTGGACGAAGAAGTTCCTCACAGAACTTCAGGTGGTTCCAACCATTGTTGATCCAATACCGCTGTATTGCGACAACAACGGCGCTATAGCTTTAGCAAAGGAACCCAGGTCCCATCAGAAGTCCCGGCACATCTTGAGGCGGTACTACCTGATCAGGGAGATCGTAGATCGCCGGGAGATCGAGGTATGGAGAGTAGATTCAAAGAATAACACTGCAGATGATAGGTCATTCCTCAGACACAGTTCGAGAGGCTGATCGAGATGATAGGCCTTCGATGCGCCAGTACATGGCCCTAGTGCAAGTGGGAGATTATTAGTGTATATTCCCTAGAGACCATTACTGTATAATACTAGCTTGTATATTACTTAATTGATGCTTGGGATATTCACAGTTGTATTAACAGTCTTGCTCAAAATGGTAGTATGCTACTTGGTTTGTTTCTACTTCAATATGTGCATGTGTTTCTTTTAGCATATTACTTATACATATTAGTAGAGCCCTTAGGATCTTTGCTTGATTACCAGCGTTGTGATGGCAGTCACACTAGTGGGTGCTGGATAATCTATAAGCACATCCTTATACAGGTCCCTAGTCGTAGGATTATCGAGACGGGGTATCGATACTCCGGAGTAGACTAGTATATACGCTTCTCATCCCAGCAGGGGAGATGGTCTGTCCCACAGCCATTAGTACGCCGTACTGGAGATAGTATGCAGGTGCTCGTTAGGTTACGAGTACACCGGACAGGACTCGTCGGGAACAGCTGGTTGGTACTATACCTATCGTCAGATAGAAGTTCCCAGATGACATGAGTACAGCTTAGTCCGTCGACTTGACACTGCCACTTCGCCTCGAGTGTGTTCCCACTATACTTTGATTACTACCCTACCACGGCTCAAAGGAGTAGTGCAAACAGGTAGTAGTTGGGTGCAGTCCCGAAGAACTTGGAGGCAGTGGCGGTTAGACAGGATTTGACTCTCCCGTTATTGGGGGTTGATATCGCACTATGTCTGGAGAGCCATTACACAAAGTCCCTGGCCAGGGCAAGCGAGATTTACTGGTAGGTGTTCCAGTAGCTTCTCAAGGTGTTCTGGGCTACACTCCGACAAGTCTTATACCGCTATTAGGCGTCTGACGTTTACCCCCCTAGGCCCGATATGCGATACTCTTAGATGAACAGACCAGACTGTACGAAGATTGTTACATTCAGGCTCAGTAGGAGTTCGGATGGGTTTTCCTCATCGGCCTTCTTATCGACATCTACCTGGGGACCGTTACGTATAGATAGTACTGCTTGCGGGCTGTGGTTAAACCCACTGCCGGCGTAGTGTCGAGTCTTTAGAGTCCCATACAGAGAGTTTCCCTACACTGGGCAAAAGGTGTAGAGGCCGTATGGTTTTACGGCAGGGCTTCGATCACTTACGTGCACTTGTGCGCGTATGATGTTCGGGCAGATAATACTAGTGGGTTTTGGTTTAAGCCGGATCCTAATATTATATAGATGGATCAGTTTTGTCTCTTTGTATTCATATTCTTTGGAATGCGTATGCGGGTGTGTATGCACGGATGTGAGGAGCAAAGAAGGAGATGCCTCATTAGGGTTTTGACCATTGACTTGATTAGAAATAGTATGAGGTGGAGGATATTGTTTACTAATTCTTTTATTAATGATAATTGTGTCATGGCTAATTGGTTTGACCATTTGACTAGGTTGACTATTGTTGACTTAGATATTTTTGTTAAGCACTAGATATTTTCATGCTTAGCATTAATTGTGACAAGCTTGTGGTCAAATCATTGTAGCCATCCTAATTATCATAATAAAAGTTTTAGTTTTCTTTTTCCATAGTTCATTATCTCATTGGCTTTCTCTTTCCTCAAGAGAGCTCCCATACTTACTCTTCTTCTTCCTCCTAACTAGTAAACTCCTAAGCTCTCATGTGTTGAGAAAATTAGAGTTTAAATAGACAAAAAAATCCATCTTCAAACTCTACATCATCTAGGACATCAAGCTTAGCAAACTTGTTGCCCTAGTTGCCTCGGTTCTTGAGGTGGAGCTCGGACTATAGATTCTCGGATGGATCGCCTTCGACTCAAGAAGGCCGTGGAGGTGGCTGCGATCCGGATCGATCCTTGGAGCCTACGTAGATGAGGAGGACAGCAGAGAAGACCCGAAGGACTAGTAGCATGAGGTATAATCTTCTAGCATAGTAGATAAAACATCTAGCTTGTTTGTTAGCAATGGTTTGGCAAAGATTCTCAAGCATAGTCTATGTTACCTTGTAAGAAAAATTCGTTTTTTACCTATTCCGCCTCCCCGTAAGTACAGGGGTGTGTAACATAGACCTACAGTTATTGTTGTCTATAGTGCCCTCAAGTCAATTATTGGATCGCAGACACGTGATTGCAATGATTGAGGGAGGACCTATACCGGTAGAACAGTCTTACTTGAGATGATAATATGTTATCCGGTTTGTCTTCGTGTACATGCTTTAGGTGACATTACAGATCACTATTACACGTTGATAGAGCCCATAGGATTCTTCCTTGACTACCAGCAGTATGATGGAGATCATATACGTGAGAGTTGGGTAGTTTATGAGCACATCCTTAAAGTGTCTCTAGTCATGGGAGTTTCGAGACTGGGCATCGATACTCCGAGAGTAGACTAGTGTATACGGATCGAGACCCCGACGAGAGGCTGTGGCTGGTCTCACAAGCCATTGGTATCACTTGGTTAACCTAAAATAGTATACAGGTGCTCATTGGGTTATGAGTACACCGGACGGATCGCAGGGGCACTGCTGATTGGTACTATACCTATCGTCAGGAGCAGTTCTCAGGTGATATGAGTACAGCTTAGTCCGTTGACTTGACACTGCTACTTTGCCTCAAGTGTGTTCCCACTGTTCTTTGATTGCTACCCTACCACGGCTCGAAGGAGTCGTGCAAACAGGTAGTAGTTGGGTGCAGTCCCGAAGCACTTGGAAGCAGTGGTGGTTAGATAGGATTCGTCTCTCCCAGTAATGGGGGTTGATATCGCACTGTGTTTAGAAGAGCCATTACACAAAGTCCTTTGCCAAGGCAAGTGAGATTTACTGGTAGGTATTCCAGTAGTTTCTCAAGGTATTTTGGGCTACACTCCGACACGACTTATACCACTATTGGGGGTCTGACGTTTTACCATCCCCCTAGGCCCGATATGCGATACTCTTAGACGAACAGACCGGACTGTACGGAGAATGTCACGGATTGGCTCAGTAAGGTTTCAGGATGAGTTCGCTCATCAACCCCCCCTTTTAGTCAATACATGGGTAGCCGTTACGTACAGCTAGTACCACTGGCGTGCTTGTGGTTAAACCCACTGCTAGCGTATTGACGAGTCTTTAAAGTCTCCCACAGAAAGTTTCCCAACTTCGGGCGAAACGTTGTAGAGGCCGTATGGTTTTATGGCAGGGTTAGATCATATACGTGCACTTGTGCACGGATCATGATTGGACAGATCAAAGTAGCGGGCTTTGGTTTAAGCCGGATCCTAGTATTAGATTTGTTGGATTACTTTCGTATCATAGCATTCGTATTCAGTCGGAATGCGGATGCAGGTATGTATATACAGGTGAGGGGTATTCTTGTGATCCGTCACGAGTTTACTTTAGAAGATGTCATTCTATTTATTGTTTAAACTTTTGGTTCAAAGTTTATTAAGTGGAAATTGTGAGTGCTAGTCACGATCAAGAGCATTAAATGTCGCATGTGTTTTGTTGATGACTCAAGGTGTTATTTTTTGTGCCATATCTAATCTCTTGATTGGTTTTTGTGTGGAAATGATGTGTGAGGAGAGAGAGGGCAGCCACTATGAGTGGGGCTTGGTCTTGAGAGTATTATCAAGGGCTCTCACATTTTCATCCCAACATAATAAGTAAGTTTCATCTTCTTCACTAGCTTTTCTAGTGCTCACAATTTCCTAATCAATGGCTTCTTCTTCTACCTCCATCCATACCATCTCATGTGTTGAGAATCAATGGATGTCTAGAGACAAAGTTATCACACACATTCTCTACTTCACCTTGGACATGTCGGCTAGCAAACTACATGTCCGAGTTGCTTCGGTTTTGAAGCTGGAGCCCGTAAAAAGATTCGTTGACGTGGTGCCACTTCGACGAGGAGACCGGAAATCGTGCGAGATCGGAGAAGCCGCGAGGAGATTGGGATGATGGCTAAAGAACGAAGGACATGGATTGATCGGTATAACCATCTCTAAACTCCTCTTTGCATATTTGCTAGTATAGGGTATTTGGTTCGATCTTGTGCGGGTTTTGTTTGCGCCAAAGTTTTTAAAGTTTTTGTTCCACGTTTGGCCACGGACAAATGGCCGGGGCGACGACAAAACCCAACATGGTATCAGAGCCACCCAAACAGCTTAAACTAGCTAGTTGCGACATTAGAATTCACGTTTTTTTGGGCATCGAAAACTGTTGAAAAAACAGTCCCGAATTTTTGAGTTTTGAGATGTTTGCACATCCCGCGGGCTCTCGGTTTGAACTGAGAAGCCGCGAGGTGCTCGATGGGCAGCCCGGGGAGACCCCGGGGTGGACCGAATGACCGGGCCCACTCCCCAAGACCACCATAAGGTGGTCTTGGGGGTAGGGACCCGAAAGTGCCCCTGCATGGGCAGTTTCGGGTCTGCCTCACCCTCTGGCCACCTCATGGTGGCCTCGGGGGTAGGGCACTCCCTCTAGGCCCCCCGACTCAATGTTAATTTCGTGCTCTAACTCCCCGCGATGGTTCGGACGTGTTTCGTTTTGATTCAGACCTCCGTATTGGCTCAAAACTTGACTTTTTTGGATGTTTAGTGCACTTGGTTTTTGATCCTTAGTATATTTGCGATGTGCGCTAATTGTGTTTTGGAATTCTAATGTCATGACTTCATTTGCATGCGTGGATGTGTTGGTAACGTTGTCTAATTGCTATATGCTCAATTAGACGGGGTTACACACTTGATTCGTTTACTTGTTTCTGTGGATAAATCTGGTTATGGTTTGTGTGTATTGTCGTGATGGATAGCCTTGGGCGCAATGGTGATGCAGTTTAGTATTATTAGTATATTTGATATCGCGGGGAGAGCGTCCGACATGTGGACTGCTGTCACTGCCTGTTTGTATATTATTCTTTTGGGGCACAACCGGGTTGAGGTCGATGTCACCGTTGTACATATTTTTTTCTGTACTAGGATTACCCCACGATGGAGTGCATGGATAGCCGGGTTCTGGAGGGCAACGGGTCCGCATCTCATGGAGTTGAGACAGAAGGGCCTCACTCTAGAATTGACACGCTATTCGTCGCACTCGTAGGGGGTATAGGTTGACCCAAGGTGGGGTGCTCAAGTTACCAGATTCCATGAAGTGCTGGGTGGTCCATTCACTTTGCTGAAGGGGGCTGCCTCACTTCTGGTTTTGGCGGGTAACTTGCCGCACTTGTAGGGGTCTAGGTTTTCATTGCACAGGCTATCCACATGATCAGGGGAACGTCAGGTTTCAGTTGCGGCTCAAAGGAAACCCGGGGCTTCCAGATTATCTGTATTGTTCTGTGATACTTATTACTTATCTGTGTTGTTGCATTTATCATGCCTGGAGCGATTATTATATATTGATATATATACTAGTAGATGTTGTATATGTTTTACACCCATGCTAGTCCAGTCCCCGCTCTGTCGTTAGTTAAGTAACCTAATGGGTGATGATGGGATCCAGTGGCGAATGCGGATGGCATATACGTACATCATATTTTCGTTCTTTTGTGGTGTGATTAATTGATGGGATTGCGTTGATTCAAATCAATGCAAATAAAACAAACCTATTCGATGTTGTTGGAACAATTTTCAAAAAGCTGTTATTACAAGGACGTTCTCTTTTGTTTTGCACAAAGGTATTCGGTTATGAATATCCAGCACCTCATTCGACGAGGCAAGGGCTGAGATCCCTTCATCGGGAGTGACCCCTTAGGAAGAAGTTTGTGTCAGGGTAATAACTTTACTATAGTCGATTACTTTTTTCTTTGCACCGTGATTGTCGAGAAAAATTCTCGTTGTGTAGTAAAAGCAAGTATCGAATCAATTGTTTCCCGATAACGGTTTCATTTGATCGATAACACTATCTTGTATCAGTATTTAGAAAATTGTATAAAGAAATCACAACCAAAGAATTATATTTGACCGCAATCAATTACGGTGTCAGTTGTAGATCGTAAGCGAGTGCGGATCGTCCACAGGGATTGTGCGATTCGTTTCAATGTTCGATTTGTTTGAATTGAAAAATTAATCGAAAAGAAAAGAAAGCATGATTCAAGATTTTTCAATTGTTTCAAGTGTCACTATTCTATTCAAGAATCAAGAAAATGATAAACAATCGAGAATCGGGTTTCGATGATATTTCCAACCAAATGTTAAGAATCTAAATGAGGCTCGTAGGAATCGATCGGATCTATAGACGTGATGTAATCTTAAGATATCGTGTTCTTGTCCTTCGAAGAATTGATACTAGATCGATGATGATCGACGAGAGTTAGGGCTTTCTCGTGAAACTAGGGTTTCATCTTTTAACCCTTGTTCTTTCGTCAATATCATTCACATTCTAGCCTCTAGCAATTTCAAGAAACGATCGTAACTCCCCAATTTCGAGCGATAGCAATCAAGAAAGTATCGCAACAAAATTAGGTCGTCGATTCTTGAACTTGCTAGGGTTTACAAAACTCGTAGGAATCAAGAATCGTTTTCAGATATATTACATCATCATTCTATTGATCGTCTCGACTCCTCGACGAGCGGAGTTTATTCACACATCATCACACAGAAAGCATTCAAGAATTGAAAAGATATCATGATGCAAGAATTTAAAGAAAACAAGATAAAAGAATTTCACCTTTTATTTATATCAACAATTTGATTACAGTCGCTCAAGAACTACAAGAGGAAGAACTAAATTGTCGATCTTGCGTCGCTTTTCTCCGTGAGTCGTGGATCGGCTTGGACCACTTGCTCTGTTGAAGATCGGTTCCGCTCATAAAAGGTTGACGGGCTTGTTGCTTGATTTGGTACTCGGGATCTTGGCTTTTGATTGGAATTAAGGTTAGGGTTTCGCACAAGCCTTCTCACTAGACTTGTGGAAGAAGATGAAGAATGAGGTAGATTGGCTACTAAAATGAACTAATGGAGGGATCTATCCATCCTCTTTACAAGTGAGCCTAGGGTCTTATTTATAGATCTCCCAAACCCTAAGTCTAGGTTTGAAATTACAATTCCCTCCAAAAGTTTGTTGAGGCTTCTAGAAGGTAGTTTGTTAGGAGCTAGCTTAGGCTTTAAGCTAGGATTAAGGGAGAGGTTTCTAGAATGATAGGCTAGTTTAGTGTAGATCCAAGTGTTTGCTGATCTGGCAGAAGGTTCTGGGGTCTTCTGGAATTTGACATGTCTTGCTGAAGTGTGGGTCCTAAGAGAAGCATTGTGCACCAAAATTTTAGGATTGACGTGGCATAATTGCCGCGGTTCCGCGGCAATTGCTGGCTTAGGCCGCGGAACCGCGGCCATTTAGTGGCCTTATGGCTTCATCTCTCTTGTATTGGCTTCTTATGTCTTCAGGTGTCTTTTGTGATATATTGAATTCCTGAATTCCCTCTAGATCAATACGAGATTCCAAATCCATGAGTTGGCGTATCTTTTTAGCAGTGTAGATTTGAGCAAGCTTCTGATTTTCCTGCACGGACTTCGAAACACGGGTTGCGATATATAGAAATGATGCCATGCTATGAAATGCAGTCAATTTCCCTAGAAATGCAGGTTTTAAGGTCTAACACATGTAATCTGATATTTTGCAACAGTTTTGCTAATATGTGTTATATGAATGCCGAACACTTCTATATGAATGCAACTGATAGAGAAATTGCCGGTTAAAAGATGCCATATTTTCGACTAATCACACCGCGGAATTCAGTTTAGAATATCCTGCACCTCATTCCACGAGGAAAGTGCCGAGATTCCTTCACCGGGAGTGACCTCTTTAGCAAAGGTTTTCGCCGCTATATTTTTGTAAAAAGCTATCCGGTTCCTTCAACGATATCAAGTTCATCACGTTAAAGGTTTTTCGCCAAAAACCATTCATAGCCCTCCGTCATTTCAGACAAGTAGCACTTAGTATTCATGCTATGTATGTTGGCCTTCGTCAAGGCATAGTGTATGATAGCTATTTGTTACTTTTCTGTTGCATAGATAGATGCGTTGGTTTGCGATAGTCGTACTACTGTTTTGGCCTTCGTCAAGGGTATGTACGGGTGGGTTCAAATTAACCTGGATAATGACGGGTAGAACTTGACATGTGACTTATTATATGTTGGCCTTCGTCAAGGTTATAAGAGCATGGGGTAAAAATCAAATCGGGAGTTTCTAAAGAAGCTGAAACTTGCCAGGCATGCGCATACCTTCTGGAGTGTGATAACGTGAGTGGATTCCTTCACGTTATCATGCGATGAGAGTTGGATCTTGATTCCCACTGATGAGTTGGTTTACTTCTCGGGTGATCCTGACTAATTCTTCTTTCAGGTTTGGAGGAGAATTTGAGGATACAGTGGGAGACATCCTGATTAGATAAAGTGATTAACCATTATGATCTAGGTTAGAGTGCATGCAGAGTGTTTCTTTTCTCTCTCTCTTTGGCAGCGATCATGGCCTGACCCTAGACTATGACTCATTGACCATGTTAACCGTGTAAGGTTTGCCTAGCACCCTATGAAGAGTTTTGAAGCATCACATGTCTCAAAGTATGTATTTTTAAGGTGCTAAACGAACACGCAAAGGAATCGATCCTAGAAAATTAGGGTTACGAAACTTTAAGCTAATAAAAATTAGGGTTTGAAGGCTACAACCTTTGTAGCTCCCCTTTTGCTTGACTCCTTAATCTCTAGGGTGTTGGAAGAAGGTCCACTTGTAGTCCTCTTTCGTCCACGACGATCCACCCGAAGTTTCCCGTCCAAGCTTGCAACTTTGGAAAAGCAAAGAGAACACTCTAATCAAGTTGGCTAGACTTGAGTAGAATGATGTTGTGGCTAAAGATCTCACTTCAAAAACCTTTCTTTAATTGTGTTTAACTCACTAGAAAAAACTAGAGAAGAAAAAGGTGAAGGAGGATGAAGATGGTGGCTATTTTTAACAAGAGGTGAAAAATAACCCTTAGTTCAAAAAGAAAATGAAATATATCACTATATATGTTTATTTCCTTCTTGCATTCAACCATGATTAAATGATGGAGAGTTAATTTAACTTGGGTTTTAAATGATAAAGAGAAGGATAACCCTAGGTTAGTGGTAGTTGAGCTTGGTTAGGTTAGAAGAAGAATGTAGAAGCTAGAATGATTATCCTTTTCTTTTCATTTTGTTTTAAAACCAAAATTAAATAATAATCCATTATTTAATCCATGGTGTGAGTCTTACATTGCCACCATTTCCATATGCTAACAACCATGATGGATGGGTGTATGTATGTATGCATGTATGCACATCCACATGTGCATGAAACTAGATAGAAAGAAAGAAACATATACACACATGCATACATCCATTATGTCCATGAAAGGTTTTAAGTGAGAAAACTAATGGTTAAATGATAAATCAACACTTGATTTATCAATCCGGTCATATCTCATATGACCCCACCAAAAGAAGGCCGCCCGATCAATGTCCGATATCATATACGCACATTTTAATCGGGTGCATGCGCATATCGCATACGCGCACCACAACATTTCGCCTGGACTGGGTAACTCCTTTGTGGGACTCTAAGACTCGTCAATACGTCGGCAGAGGGTAATGATCATATCAAGTCCCCCAAGCCGCAAGCGGTCAGCTAAACGTAACGGCTACCCGGGTATTGAGCGATCAGAAGAAAACAAGCGAATCTGCTACAACTCCCGTCGAGCCAACCGGCAACACTACCGTACAGTTCGGTCTCTTCGTCAGATATGCTGCATATCGAGCCTAGGGATGGTCACGTCGACCCTAATAACTCAATAAGTCGTGCCGGTGAATGGTCTATAACAGATCGAGAAACTACCGATAACACTTATCAGCAAATCTAAGTAGCCCTGGCCAGGGACTTACTGATATAACCAGTCAGGCACAGCACAGCATCAACTCCCAATACCGGGAGAGACGAAACCCCTCCTATCGCTCATTGCCTTCATGTGTCTCGGGACTGTACCCAACGGCCACCTGTTTGCACGACTCAGTAGAGCCGTGGTAGGGTGGCAATCAAAGTACAGTGGGAGAACACACAAGACTCTATGACGATCTCGGGTCTACAGACTAACCTGTACCAGTGTCACCTGAGAACTGCTATTCGACGATAGATATAATTCCATATAGGAGTTCTCGGTGAGTCCGTCCAGTGTACCCAGTCAGCACTGAGCACCCGTATATGATCTTGATGTCAAACATCGATGAATGTGGGAACATCCATCGCCCATCGCATGGGTCTAGTATCATATACGCTAGTCTACTCTAGTATATCAATGCCCCGTCTCGATATACCTTTGACTAGGGACTTTCCAGGTTATGCTTATAGACTACAGATGTCCCACTAGTATGATCTCCATCATAATCAGAGCAGTCAAGCCAATATCCTCAGGGCTTTATCAGTATGTATGAGTGAATAATAAGCATGATCAAGTCAACATGTCAGATAAAGAAGAACCAGATAGCATACTATCATGTCGAGCAAGAATGCATACTGAATATATATACATGTATAGATACATCCACTATCATATAATGGCCTCTAGGGCATACATATATCCAACAATCTCCCACTTGCACTAAGGCCAGTTATTGGCGTATCTCATACCCAACATCTCAAAAAGTCGCTCATGCTGCGGCTGAGGGAGGGCCTTGGTGAATGGATCCGCGGCGTTATTCTTTGTGTCTACCCTCCTAATCTCGATCTCGCGGCGATCAACAATCTCCCGGATCAAATGAAAACGCCTCAGGATGTGTCTGGACCGCTGATGGGATCTGGGATCCTTGGCTAACGCCATAGCCCCATTATTGTCACAATACAAAAGTATTGGATCAATAATGGTTGGAACTACTCCTAGCTCCGAGACGAACTTCTTCATCCAGACGGCTTCCTTGGCGGCATCATTTGCAGCAATGTACTCAGCTTCCATCGTAGAGTCTGCAACGGTATTTTGTTTGGAACTCTTCCAACTCACCGCCCCTCCATTGAGGGTAAATACAAACCCAGAGATAGATTTGCTGTCGTCCTTATCGCTCTGGAAGCTTGAATCGATAAAGGCCTCCATTTGGAGATCTCCATTACCATACACCAAGAACAATTCTTTAGTCCTTCGCAAGTACTTAAGAATGTTCTTCACTGCTGTCCAGTGATTCTCCCCTGGGTTGGATTGATACCTGCTTACAACACTAAGTGCGTAAGCTACATCTGGGCGTGTACATAACATCGCATACATTATAGATCCTACTGCCGAAGCATAGGGTATAATACTCATGCGATCTCTTTCTTCATCGGTCTTTGGGCAAGAATCCTTGGAGAGAGTGACCCCATGGCAAGCGGGTAAGGCACCCCGTTTGGAGTCTTCCATACTAAACCATTTTAGGATGGTGTCAATGTACCTGGTTTGGGACAATCCCAATAACCTTTTGGATCTATCCCTATAGATCCTTATGCCCAGAATGTATGTGGCATCACCCAGGTCCTTCATGGAGAACCTTAGTGATAAGAAAGATTTGACCGACTGTAGCATAGGAATATCATTTCCTATCAGAAGAATGTCGTCCACGTACCATACGAGGAATGTGACAGCTCTCCCTACAGCCTTCTTATAAACACAAGGTTCATCTGGATTTTTGATGAAATCAAACTCTTTGATGACATCATCGAAACAGATGTTCCAACTCCGTGATGCCTGCTTTAACCCATATATGGATTTAAGCAATTTACATGCTTTCCCGCTGCTCCCACCATCAATGAAGCCCTCTGGCTGATCCATATAAACGCATTCTTCCAAATTTCCATTTAGAAACGCGGTTTTAACGTCCATCTGCCAGATTTCATAGTCGTAGTGAGCAGCAATAGCAAGTAGGATCCGAATGGATTTAAGCATGGCTACGGGAGAAAAAGTCTCGTCATAGTCCAAACCTGGTCTTTGACGAAAACCCTTCGCCACAAGTCTTGCCTTATAGGTCTCCACCTGCCCATCTACACCAATCTTTCTTTTAAAGATCCATTTGCACCCTACAGGTTTTACCCCAGGGGGTACAACGTCCAAAGTCCACACTTTGTTGGTGTACATAGACTCCATTTCGGATCTCATGGCATCCAGCCACTTCACAGAGTCTTTACTCGTGATAGCTTGCTGAAAACTGGTAGGATCATCATCATCCATGATGCAATCTTCTCCGTTACCATCAATGAGGAAACCGTAGTACCTCTCCGGTGGGCGAGAAGTCCTACCAGACCTACGGAGTGGCCGAGGTTCTTCAGTTTCTGCTGCAACAGCCGGTTCAACCAAATCGTCATTTGTAGTTTGTGTCTCTAGAACCTCTTCTAGATCCACCACCTTGCCATCATCTTTATCTGTGAAAAACTCTTTTTCCAAGAATGTGGCATACTGAGAAACAAACACTTTTTGTTCCTCTTTGTGGTAGAATAGATATCCATAAGAATTCTTTGGATATCCCATAAAGTTACATAAGACTGACCGTGTCTCGAGTTTGTCCGGATTCTGCTTTTTAACATAGGCCGGGCAACCCCAAATCTTAATTCTCTTAAGAGATGGTCTCTTCCCATGCCATATCTCATATGGTGTGGTGGACACGGCTTTGGTTGGAACCCTGTTCAGTAGAAACGCTGCAGTCTCCAATGCATGCCCCCAAAACGAGACGGGTAACTCAGCGTCACTCATCATGGACCGTACCATATCTAATAGGGTCCTATTCCTTCGTTCTGACACGCCGTTGTGCTGTGGTGTGTAAGGAGGAGTGAGCTGAGAGAGAATCCCATTCTCTTTCAATAAGTTTGCAAATTCTGCACTGAGATACTCACCAACTCGATCTAATCGAAGCATCTTGATACTCAAGCCGGTTTGTTTTTCTACTTCTTGTTTATATTCAATGAATTTCTCAAAAGCTTCGGACTTGTGCTTTAATAAAAATACATGACCGAATCTTGAGAAATCATCAGTGAATGTACTGAAGTACGAAAAACCGCCTCTAGCCTGTGTAGACATTGGCCCACATACTATGTATGAGTCCCAGGAGCTGAGTAGCTCTTTCTCCGTGTCCGGTAAACGGAGTTTTGGTCATTTTACCCTTGATACAAGACTGGCAAGTCGCATAAGATTTATATTCAAAAGAATTTAAATATCCATCTTTGTGTAACTTGTTTAGTCTTGTTTCATTAATATGACCAAGTCTACAGTACCAAAGAAAAGCTTCATTTAGTTCTGAAAGTTTTCTTTTATTAGTGTGTTGTATACTGAAAACTGTGTGTTGATTTAGGACATATATTCCGTTGTTAAGCGTACCATACCCAACCAACATTTGATTCAGGTTAATGTTCATAACATTGTTCTGCAATACAAAATTATACCCTTCATTGTCCAACAAAGAAACGGATATTATATTACATAGCATACTTGGTACAAAATAACATGGATTCAAAACCAAAATACATCCAGATGGCAACCCCAAGTGATACTCTCCCACTGCGACTGTATGTACATTGGAACCATTTCCAACGCGGAGAGTATGGTCACCTGTCTTCAAAACCTTGCTATTTCTCAGCCCCTGCATAGAATTGCAAATGTGAGAACCTGAACCGGTATCCAATACCCAGGAAGCAGAGTTTACAGAAAAACAGTTTTCAGTCACAAAAACACCTGAAGCAGAAGCATCAACATGCTTCTTCTTGAGATTCAAGTATTCCGTGCAGTTGCGCTTCCAATGTCCTGTCTTGTGGCAGTGAAAACATTCGCCCTTCCCCGAGTCTCCAGCCTTGGACTTTCCCTTTCCCTTCACCTTTTTAACTCCGCCCTTAGGATTAGTAGGTTTCTTCTTTTTCTTTCCCTTGGCCTTGGCTTTCGGGCGAGAAGAGGAAGACTGTCCAATAGTCATAACAGGAGTTTTTGTTAACTTCATAGTGCTCTCTGCACTCCTTAACATATTAAGGAGTTCAGGGAGGTCCTTCTCCATGCCATGCATGTTGAAGTTCACTATGAACTGAGCAAAGGTGGAGGGGAGGGACTGCAGAATAATATCTATATATTGTTCATTGTCCATCGTCCATCCAAGGTCCTCAAGCTCTTCTATAAGAGCTATCATCTTCAGAACATGGTCTCCTACTGGTGTGCCAGGGGCCATTCGCATCTGAAACAATTTCTTTGATGCTTCGTATCGTAATACGCGGGATTGCTCCCCATACAACTCCTTTGTATGGAGCAATATACCGTGAATGTCCATGTCCTCATGCTGCTTTTGATGTGTGTTATCCATCGATGCAAGCGCGAGGCATGTGGCCGTGGCACAGTCAGCGTCCCATGTCTTGCGGACTTCAATGTCCGCAACTGAGGATTTTGGACCAGGGACGGGCGGGGCTGAAGCCGTGAGGACATATGATACTTTATCATAAGTCAAGGCGATTTTCAGATTCCTCAGCCAGTCTTTATAGTTGGTCCCATTCAGTTTGTTTTTATCTAGTAAAAGCTTGAGTCCAGTCATGGGTATCTGCCATTAAGAGAGAGAAAAGAATACACTCAGCGAAAGCTCTTGCATAGATCAGATTGGTTATTATCTTGTCTAATCGATGTTTCCCACTGCTTTTATCGAGTTTTTCTTTCAAACCTTAAAAAAGAAAAACTAGCCAGGATTAATTACAGTCTACAACTTCGCTAACCGTTCAGCCAGGCCAGTGTCGGTACTTGAGGGAGGTTCCCCGTGCTTTCGCACGGACCTAATTAGAGTAAACCTCATTTTCCCAGAGGCGGAGCCCCGTTAACACCTTTCTAGACACCTAATGAGTTAGCTAATTGAAAATTGTAAAACTCTCCTAAGAGCAACTATTGCCCACAGTGGGATCGGGATCCAACCATCACATGGAAGGTATGCAATCTCATTGCAAATTTCAACTATTGAAATTCCCGATGTGGTTTTTACCCCTGGCACTTATGACCTTAACTAAGGTCAACAAATCATAAGCACCAGTCAAGCTCTACCCGTCATTTCTTGATTAATTAGACCCACTCATATGACCCTTAACTAAGGTCAACAAAGTCATAAGAATGTCCTAATTAATCTGTATCATATGCAATGTAGGAAGACATCACTTAGCTACCGTACACTACGCCTTAACTATAGTCAACAAACGTAGCACGAATACTAAGTACTCTACTTCCTAAAATGACGGAGGGTTGCGGATGATTTTTAAGAAAATCTTTAACGCTTTGAACTTGATATCGTTGTAGAATCAAATGGTTTTCAAAAGGAGTGGCTTAAGCTCCGCAGTTTTGAAATATAACTTTTTCATAAAAAGCCGAGTCGTTTTTCAAATCCGATTCTACAACATCTTTTTAGGTTTATTTTCTTTACATTAATCACATTAATGTAATCCCATCATTTAAGTCCTTAAGCCAATCACAGAAAAGAAACAAAAATAACACGTTCGCTTATGCCATCCGCATTCGCCGCAATGTTCCGTTATGCACCGTTAGGTTACTTAACTAACGGCATACCGGGACGGGACTAGCGCGGGTGTAAAACATAAGCAACGTTTACTATATATCATATATATAATATGTCATTCGTCTCAAATATCACAGAACACAGGCAGCAGAAATATAGATATAACGTGGGATATACTAGGACGTCCGTATTTAGTATTTAGCCATAATAGAAAATACGGATTCCACAGTCGCGATGAATAGCCAAGCCTACACCCTGGACCCCTACGAGAGCGGCAAGTGACCCTGCCAATTCTGGAGTTTAGGAGACCCGGTCTCGACTCCTCGAGATGGCCTCCCACTGAACCCCAGAACACGGTCACCTGTGCTCCCCTCCTTGGGTCCATCCTAATGCGGAAAGTAAATAATATACAACACAGGTGGCAGCAACCTCAACCCGGAAGTGCCCCAAATAAAAGAATATTACATTACATTTGAATTTACATGAATGAAAATATAAAACTCTGATCTCACATAAAACCCCCCGGCTATTCGATCGCGACAATCCTGCACATCATATCTCAGCAACACATAATATCTCATATCATCAACGTAAGTAAGTATGCATACACCGATTGTCGTCGACGTATAGCAACGACAATCGGCAATACCACTACATACTACACTTACGGTCACAGAAAAGAAAATGTAAAACTGCAATATCTGGAATCCACATTCTCTTTAGACATCGCAAATGCAAAGTATCACATATTCCGTATTTCATGTCTAGTAATATGAATTCCACACATTGCATCACATTCAGGATAAACAGACAGTATCGAAGTTTTCGAACGAACGATCAAATACCCAGGATTCACTAAAGCCCAACACTTGAGCAGAGTTCAAACACCTGGAGTGTGACACAGTAGTAGCGGTCCAGCCGTAGAAGGGTCAAGCCAACGCCTCACATGTGGCACGCCGTACTGCCCCAAACCCTAAGGTTCAAAGGGCAGTTCAAGACGGTCACATAATCGAGTTAAGGTTTGTTGACTTCTAGAGGGACCACCACAAAAAGACTTGCACGTATTTCCAAAGTATTTAAACCCCGTGAATAGTGAGCAAATGATATTCGTTCAAACACTTCAATACTTTCTAATTTACCCGGAAAAGCCACGAAAACAAAATTCAGATCGAATCGACGGGTCCAAAATCATCTCCAGAATTTTTCAAAACTAAATACAGATTAAAAATATCCAAAAAAATATACAAGCAGATTAATGAATTACTGTAAAAAAATTATCCAACAATTAATAAATACGGCCGCGGAACCGCGGCCTAAGCAAGCTTAGGCCGCGTTTCCGCGGCAACAATCACTGTTCATGGAATAATTTTTGTACCGTAATCCTTATTTTTTCCTGCTGTATTTTTTACATATTTTTAATTCTGAAAAATGTCAATTTTTAGAAAATTTCCAGAGAGCACCCAAAAAAAACGTATTTCGGTTCGATCGGAGTTTTGACTTCGTAAAAGGGTCGCCTAATGTTCTAGGTCGGCTCTGATACCAATGTAAGGTTTGCCTAGCACCCTATGAAGAGTTTTGAAGTATCACATGTCTCAAAGTATGTATTTTTAAGGTGCTAAACAAACACGCAAAGGAATCGATCCTAGAAAATTAGGGTTACGAAACTTTAAGCTAATAAAAATTAGGGTTTGAAGGCTACAACCTTTGTAGCTCCCCTTTTGCTTGACTCCTTAATCTCTAAGGTGTTGGAAGAAGGTCCACTTGTAGTCCTCTTTCGTCCACGACGATCCACCCGAAGTTTCCCGTCCAAGCTTGCAACTTTGGAAAAGCAAAGAGAACACTCTAATCAAGTTGGCTAGACTTGAGTAGAATGATGTTGTGGCTAAGGATCTCACTTCAAAAACCTTTCTTTAATTGTGTTTAACTCACTAGAAAAAACTAGAGAGGAAAAAGGTGAAGGAGGATGAAGATGGTGGCTATTTTTAACAAGAGGTGAAAAATAACCCTTAGTTCAAAAAGAAAATGAAATATATCACTATATATGTTTATTTCCTTCTTGAATTCAACCATGATTAAATGATGGCGAGTTAATTTAACTTGGGTTTTAAATGATAAAGAGAAGGATAACCCTAAGTTAGTGGTAGTTGAGCTTGGTTAGGTTAGAAGAAGAATATAGAAGCTAGAATGATTATCCTTTTCTTTTCATTTTGTTTTAAAACCAAAATTAAATAATAATCCATTATTTAATCCATGGTGTGAGTCTTACATTACCACCATTTCCATATGCTAACAACCATGATGGATGGGTGTATGTATGTATGCATGTATGCACATCCACATGTGCATGAAACTAGATAGAAAGAAAGAAACATATACACACATGCATCCATCCATCATGTCCATGAAAGGTTTTAAGTGAGAAAACTAATGGTTAAATGATAAATCAACACTTGATTTATCAATCCGGTCATATCTCATATGACCCCACCAAAAGAAGGCCGCCCGATCAATGTCCGATATCATATACGCACATTTTAATCGGGTGCATGCGCATATCGCATACGCGCACCACAACGTTTCGCCTGGACTGGGTAACTCCTTTGTGGGACTCTAAGACTCGTCAATACGCCGGCAGAGGGTAATAATCATATCAAGTCCCCCAAGCCGCAAGCGGTCAGCTAAACGTAACGGCTACCCGGGTATTGAGCGATCAGAAGAAAACAAGCGAACCTGCTACAACTCCCGTCGAGCCAACCGGCAACACTACCGTACAGTCCGGTCTCTTCGTCAGATATGCTGCATATCGAGCCTAGGGATGGTCACGTCGACCCTAATAACTCAATAAGTCGTGCTGGTGAATGGTCTATAACAGATCGAGAAACTACCGATAACACTTATCAGCAAATCTCAGTAGCCCTGGCCAGGGACTTACTGATATAACCAGTCGGGCACAGCACAGCATCAACTCCCAATACCGGGAGAGACGAAACCCCTCCTATCGCTCATTGCCTTCGTGTGTCTCGGGACTGTACCCAACGGCGACCTGTTTGCACGACTCAGTAGAGCCGTGGTAGGGTGGCAATCAAAGTACAGTGGGAGAACACACAAGACTCTATGACGATCTCAGGTCTACAGACTAACCTGTACCAGTGTCACCTGAGAACTGCTATTCGACGATAGATATAATTCCATATAGGAGTTCTCGGTGAGTCCGTCCAGTGTACCCAGTCAGCACTGAGCACCCGTATATGATCTTGATGTCAAACATCGATGAATGTGGGAACATCCATCGCCCATCGCATGGGTCTAGTATCATATACGCTAGTCTACTCTGGTATATCAATGCCCCGTCTCGATATACCTTCGACTAGGTACTTTCCAGGATATGCTTATAGACTACAGATGTCCCACTATTATGATCTCCATCATAATCAGAGCAGTCAAGCCAATATCCTCAGGGCTTTATCAGCATGTATGAGTGAATAACAAGCATGATCAAGTCAACATGTCAGATAAAGAAGAACCAGATAGCATACTATCATGTCGAGCAAGAATGCATACTGAATATATATACATGTATAGATACATCCACTATCATATAATGGCCTCTAGGGCATACATATATCCAACAAACCGAACTTTCTTAAAACACCGGTTTTTGGATTGTCTGAGTTGCATACATCATTGCCACTCCTTCTTTTACCCTTTGAATTTCTCCAGAACACCCAGTATCACTACGAACATCCACTTCCATTGGATAAATCCATCGTATGGTTATATACGAACTCGAAGGAACTTGTTCCAGATTCGAGGATGGATTCTAGTTCTGGAGAAATTGAATAGGACTATTCAGTTTTATTTTCCTTTTACCTTCTCTCAGGTTGTGAGGGCTCCTAGGATTAGGAGACAGTACACCCATTACGCTTATTAGATAGTCCTCTTCCAGACCATAGGCTGGTGCCGAAAGGTAGGGAATGAAGAAAACCAATTACCCTAAGTGTGGCGTACAGAAGGTAATAAGTAAAGACAAATAAAGGGATTAGAAAGAGAGCAAAGTAAATTGCGACTGCTATCATTCACGACCAAAACCACATATTTCATCGCCACTCCTACTTCACCTTTGTATTTCTCCAGAACACCTCGTATCACTACGAACATCCACTTCCATTAGATAAATCCATCGTATGGTTATATACGAACTCGAAGGAACTTGTTCCAGTTTGAGGATGGATTCTGGTTCAGGAGAAATAGGAATAAGGTTTATTCAGTTATCTCTTATCTTTACCTTCTCTCAGGTTGCGAGTGCTCCTAGGATTAGTGTAAGTCCATGTCACGCACCCTACGTGTTCGCGGGGGGGGGGGGAGGCGGAATATATGAAAAACAATTATCAAAGCTTCGTAACACGGACTTGAGCACACGGATCGTGTCTAAACCATTACTAACAAACTACGAGAGGTTTAACTACTCGGATTCGAAGTTATACCTCACGTTACTTTTCCTTCGGGTCTTCATCGCTGTCCTCCACACCTCGTCGGCTCTATAGATCATGGGTACCTCAACGGCATTCTCGAGTCAAAGACGATCCACCTGAGAGTCTATAGTCCGAGCTCCTATCTTGAATCTGAGATAACTACGGCTTCTAGTTTGCTAATCTAGAAAACCTAGAGGGTATAGAGTATGTAGATGGATTACTTAGTCACTTAAACCCTAGGATTCTCAACTCATGAGAGCTTTTAGGATTTGAGGAAGAAGATGAAGACTTGAGGAGAGAGAAGTGTTTTGTGATAATGAAATGAACTATTCTCATTTGTGAATATCATGAAGCATAATAATATCATTAAAATTAATACCTATCTAATATTCATCATGCTTCATTTAATTCACAAGGTGAATCATCTAATGAGTCACCTAATGAGTCATGGATCATTTAATGAAACTTACACATCATCCTCCACCTCATTTAGTTTAAATCACAAAAAAAATAAACACAAATGAGTCACCTCCTTCTAGAAGCTTCCCGACAAATTACGAGACTGCCCCTCCCATCCGTATTTCCAAAAAACACGGATAATCTATGACTGAATAAATCCATCTGTATAATACTAGAATCTGGCTTAAACCAAAACCCTCTAGTATTATCTGCCCGATCATAGTACGTGCTTAAGTGTACGTAAGTGATCGCGACCCTGCCGTAAAACCATACGACCTCTACATCTTTTGCCCGGTGCAGGGAAACTCTCTGTATGGGACTCTAAAGACTCGACACTACGCTGACAGTGGGTTTAACTACAGGCCGCAAGCGGTACTAGCTGTACGTAACGGTCCCCAGGTAGATGTCGATAAGAAGGACGATGAGGAAACCCATCCGAACTCCTACTGAGCCTGTATGTGACAATATCCATACAGTTCGGTCTGTTCGTCTAAGACTATCGCATATCGGGCCTATGGGGGCGGTAAACGTCAGACCCCTAATAGCGGTATTGTTGGATATGTATGCCCTAGAGTCCATTATTGTATAGTACTAGTTTGTATAATACATTTTGGAAGCTTTGGATATATATACGGGTTTACGACAGTCTTGCTCAATATAATAGTATGCTACTTTGTTTGTTTCTATCTTAATATATGTATATGTTTCTTTTAACATATCGCTAATACATATTGATGGAGCCTTTAGGACCTTTGCTTGACTACCGGCGTTGTGATGGCGATCACACAAGTGGGTGCTGTGTAGTCTATAAGCACATCCTTATACAGGTCCCTAGTCGTAGAATTATTGAGACAGGGCATCGATACTCCAGAGTAGACTGGTGCATACGCTTCTTGTCCCAGCAGAGGAGATGGTCTGTCCCACAGCCATCAGTACGTCGTACTGGAGATAGTATGCAGGTGCTCGTTAAGTTACGAGTGCACTGGACAGGACTTGTCGGGAACTGTTGGTTGGTATTATACCTATCGTCAGTTAACAGTTTTCAGGTGACATGAGTACAGCATAGTCCGTTGACTTGACACTATCACTTCACCTCGAGTGTGTTCCCACCGTTCTTAGATTACTACCCTACCACGGCTTTATTGAGTCGTGCAAACAGGTAGTAGTTGGGTGCAGTACCGAAGCACTTGGAGGCAGCGACGGTTAGACAGGATTTGTCACTCCCGGTATTGGGAGTTGATGTCGCACTATGTCTAGGAGAGCCATTACACAAAGACCCTGGCCAGGGCAAGCGAGATTTACTTGTAGTGTTTCCAGTAGTTTCTCAGGGTGTTCTGGACTACACTCCGACACGACTTATACCGCTTTTAGGGGTCTGACGTTTACTGCCCCCTAGGCCCGACATGAGATACTCTTAGACGAACAGACTGTAACAACTCCATTTTTAATGTACAAAGAATTGATTTAAATTCAAAGTATACTTGGAGTATTTAATGTTGCTGATATCTCTTTAAGTATTTATTTCACACCATAATTAGAAGAAGGAGCCTGTAGCTCATTGGTAATACCTTGCACAGCTGAACCAAGCCACCAGAGTTCAAATCCCATACGCCACATTATTTTTAATATTGATTTTTTTTAAAACCTTTAGAATACCAAGAGTTTACACGTCCATATCTCACAAAAACCGTACTACACCCAAAGATGTAAAATTTCCAGGAGTTAGATGAACCGTCGGGGGGGATCCCGGCCGCCTGGCTCGGCTGGGAACGCCAAATCAGCCTTGACCCGGTCTGACTCCGTCCTCAGACCGAGTCACGGCCGAGTCACGGCCGAGTCAGCCGATTCCGGCGACGGCCCCAACATGAAAGTTGTGTCTTTTCATATTCCCTATGCACCTGAAAAATTTCAGCCTCAGACCAATTCCAGAGCTCTTTTAAAACCCCAATTACTCCACTTTTAATACATTTTTTTATACATTTTATCACAATTTTTCATTTTAACCTTTCATCTACCCTAACCCTAGCCTACCCTATAAATACACCCCTAACCATCTAACCTCTCACCCCAAAATCCTGAGCCCACAATCTCAAAAATTTTCCAAGAGTTGTGTACTTTGAAAACAAGCTTGAGGCGAAACTCTGACGAAATTCCGGTGGAAATTCCGGCGACCGTTTTTAGGAACTACCGGCGACGACGCAACGCATCGACAATCCATTTAGTTCCCTCTCACTCTCTAGGGTAATCGAAAACCCGTAAGTCCCTTTTCTATCTTTCTTTTCCATTCTCAAAATACGAAATTACAAAACCCGACGGAATCGGAACAAATCCGATTTCCGTTTTTATAAAATTCCACTTCTCACTAATACAATCATACTTAAATATCCTTATGTTGACTATTAAACACTAATCAAACAATTTGAACAAGTTTCATCACATGAAATGATAGCTATTTCAAATTATTGTATTTTTCACTTAAATACCACATTGTTTCAATCCTTCATTTAACCCCATCAAACTTGCTATACATTTAAAGTAGATCACGAGGTAATGACCTACCTCCTCACACACTCATATGCAACACCCCCTGAGAACCCAGAATACGAGAAAATAAGCAATTTCATTTAAATACCATATACTTAATAAAACTATTTCTAAAGAGTTAGAGTTGATACACTTATAAATAAATACCTCTTATTATGAAAATACGATAAGTTGTGGACATCGGTCGTTTATCTAAACCTGACTTTGTGGTGTCTAGGATAGGCAAGTGAGAAAGGTAACTTTAAAAGGCCCGTCTCACGAAGATATTCGTGAGCGGATCGCTCCTTTCTTCACTTGTACTTACCTGGCCACAATTGGCGGTAAAGAGGCGATTTGAGGCATCTCACAACTTGACGTTTAGACCAGTTAGGAATAGTTAAATTAATTTACGAAACCATAGAACATAGAATACGGGAAAAAAATGACATCTTTACAAATAAATACCACTTACTTCATAAACCCGTTTTCTAAAGGATTTAGTATTTTACAATCTTTGTAAAGCGCCGCTACAACCCACGTTGGGGAACCCGTTCGGGATGGTGCGGTTTATCGCGCACCCTCGGGGTTAGTAGTGTGAGATTTAGACCTCCGCAATGAGCATTCGGTCTCGAAACATTTAAAATACGACATCTTAAGAAAATAAGATTTTCTAGAATATAAAATATTTATTAAAATTATTTTTGTATAAATATATGTATATTTATCATTAAAATATCTATTTTGTTAAGATATAAATATTCCACCTTTTTCTAAAAATCACAAGAATAAATTTTTCACTAAAATACTATGAATTCCAAATAAATCAAGTTTACAAATAAATACCTTTATTTCTGAAACTAAGATATTTTCACTAGAAATATCACAATATACAATCCACACTCATTACAACTCTAAAGATGAATAATAAATGCTTGGGGAGTATTTTGAAAAGTATATAAAAGTATATTTTACATAAAACCCCCTCAAGTTTATAAATTACCCTAAGGACCCTAGCAATTATAGGTTTAAGAAATAATCAAGATTTCGACTTACATTTCTAATTGTCTGACTCGGGTTTGAGTGTAGCATTTTGAAAATTTAGAAATAAATAAAATTAATTAATTTAATAATAATATGTTATATAGCAAAGTTGTTAAAAACAAATAAGTCAATTTTCTTAAGTTCTATGTAAAATAATTTAAATTAAAAGTTTAGTATGCAACATAAATAAGTTATAAGGGTTTTAGTGATAATTTTAGCTTCATTTTAATAAAATTGGTGTTTTATAATAAACTAAATTGTGAGGTGTTCTTAGGTAAAGTTTAGGATTTTTGTGCAAATAGAAAATTGTTAAGGGTGTAAATGAAAATGGGATGGAAAATCATTTTAGTTCAGAATTTAGTTTCAAATTAAATCAAATTTTGAAGATAAGACATGAACACCTCATGCTTGCATGCACACACTCATCTCACACCTCCTCCTTGCATGAAATGAGCACTCTTCAACCCTTGACATCTCCTCCTTCACACTATCCATTCCTTTTGCCATATATAAATCTTGTTCAGATCATAGTTAATTAAGAATCCTGATTTATTCTGAAAAACAAAACTAAAATAAAGAGAAAAGATAGAACAAGAGGAAGAAGAAGAAGGAAGAAGCTAAGTTCTAGTTTTTATCACTCTCAAGCTAGGACAAGGGACTTAGCATCTTGGATGGGTTATTCCAACAACTATTTGGAGGGTAAAACTCTTAAGCACAGTAGGAAATTTAAGTTCTGTAGCTTAGTTAATTTAAATTGAACAAAGTTACATAATATCGTATTTTAGTTAATTATAAGCTCTGTTGAAATCTGCTATTGTTTGGAAGATAATTAACTTAACAAAACAGTGTTAAAATGATGTATGAAACACCTAGAGAAAACCATAGGACCACGAAACCAGGGGGCCGGTTTTTGGCAGGCGGCCAATAGGGAAATTCCGGCGTCGCCGGCTATATAGGAAGCTAGGTGGGTTTGTCTTGTTGGGTAGGTTTCGGTGTATAACTTTGGCTATTTTGGTATTGTTTAAGTAAATTAGTTTCACTGCAGATAAAATCTGGAAGTTAATATCGGAAAGATTATCTAAAATACCAAATACGACACGGTTAAAGCGTATCGCGATCTGTTTTCTGTCGCGATACAGAATTGAGTTAAAATCCAGTAAGGTTAAGTGGTTAATAACTCGATATAGTTGTATACAATATAACTAGTACGTGGGAACGGGTGTTTTTCATTTCCGTCATGTCGGAGTAGCCGTTTACTTATATAATTAAAAATTGTGATATTAGATTCGAATACGAGATTTACGGAGGCAGCGATGAAAGGGAAGGGATTGGTAATTCCTGAATAGATTCGACATTTCCGGTGAGTAGACTAAATATCTACCGGGGAATTGTGTAAAGATGGCGTGATACGCCCGTAGTTTTATTTAAATCAATGCGTTATTTTGTTATGCCAAATTGACTATATGCATTCATCATTCATATATTCTTGTTTGGTTGCTAGAACACTACACAAGTATCGACGAGTCATGCCACGTGCACATCTATATGTTACACACACCTCGTCAATATTACCATATCACTTTTACAGTTAGTAAACATATTGTTAAAATGATTCATACCGTATCTTACACCCCAATAATAGTGGTAAATTGCATCATCAATATCATGTTTAATATTTGAGTATTCTATGTTGATATAAGAGGTAATGGTAGTATTGAGGATTTATGATTTTGATGTTTTTAATACTATTACATAAATCCAGTGATTTTCATGATTAATGTGACATGTACATCCTGAGATGTTTTTATGAAATTGTTTTATTCCAAACTAAGTCGGTGGATATACGGTTACGGACTTATAGTATTATTCTGAACCGAGTCAGTGGATATACGGTTATGGATTTACAGTGTTATCCAGACTGAGTCGGTGGGGAATACAGTTGGATACATAGTGGACTTTGTTGATGTCAGGATCATTCGAGGAATGATGTCTGTGAGAAATGGAAGTTTTGTATCGATGATGGACACGGGGAAATGAATTTTATTGAGAATAAATGATGAGATTTCAGTTTGGACTATTAGGTTCTTGATTTTCACATATAATCATACATTATACTTGTTCACAATTCTGTTAGTATGATCGTCATATTTACATTATTAACCGTTATATGTTAGTTATATTCACTGAGTTAGCAACTCATCCCCGTTGTGCCACAGTTCCTTGCAGGGTTAGAGTGGACAGTTAGCAGCAGTGCGGATCTACGTTTGCAGCTTTATTTCATCTTTTGATAGGTAGGTTACATATGTAGTAACCTTCTATTTTGGTATTGTATTTTATCTAGAAAATCTCCATCAGACCTGTATATGATTTAGAGTGAGAGCTGATATGTATATTATTGACAGTTGAGATCGTTTAGTTCTATAAATTGTGGTTTCATTTCTTTATGTCTGAGATTCGTATTGATGCCTATATACTGAGGTTTTATTTTCCGCTGTTGATATTATTGATCCCAACTAGGGATGCAACCAAACTTAACACTTTATACTTGTTTAATACTTAACTTCATAAACTGTGATTTTTACTAAAACTAAATTTTCTATATAAAGAATTCCGCAAAAAGGATTTTGATCTTGGTTTTCGGCTTACTTGGACTGTGTGCATATCTTAAGATATGTTACAGTCTAAGTGCTGGTCACATCCAAACTTGGGTTTTGACAAAGTTGGTATCAGAGCCTAGGAATAACCTAACGGAATTGAGTATGAGATTTCAATAGGTTGGCGTGAGTCCGTGAGTTAGGATGACCTTTGGTTTGATGGAGTAGGTGAATTAGGATGACTACAGTACCATACGTATGTTCCGCGGTATATTTACGTTATCGTATTCAGCCTAACTAACCTTAGGATGTATATCTTGATCTATTCTTTCTTTGATTCTCCGTTATTGATTGTTCCTAATCCTACGTCTTATCAACTCTCGTTTCTTATTCCAGTTGCTATGGCTACGCGGGCTAGACGATCCGCAGCCAGAGATGCAGCTAGGGCGAGTCCACCTGTGACGACGACTGGTACACCGGACGTTCCGGCGGTGCATGAGCATGTTGATCCTCCTCTTCCAGATCGCATGACTAGGATTGAGGAGGGCATGTTGGGGTTGCAGCGAGTGGTGGGACAGTTAGCTGAGGCCACTCGAGTACTGAGACAGGATCCAGCACCGACCGTAGCAAAGTCCGAAGTATAGCCTATGCAGACGGTAGCACTTGTAGATACGAGAGTGATGGAGGTATCACTTGTAGAGTTTATGAGATTGAGACCTCCAGTGTTTACGGGGACCGATGTAGCGGAAGATCCTCAGTCCTTTCTTGATAGGATGGCAAGGATTGGCAGATCATTGCGATGTTCTGATGCGAGGTCAGTTGAGCTGACTAGCTTTCGTTTGGAGGGACTTGCACAGGTGTGGTGTGAGTCGATAGAGAGATGGCGAGCCACGAGTCTTCCACCGATGTCGTGGACCGAGTTTTCCACGGTCTTTCTTGCCAGATTTCTTCCCCAGAGTGTAAGGGACGCTAGAGCTAGCAGTTTTGAAGCATTGCAGAAATCGGCAAGTATGTCGGTGGCAGATTATGATTTACGATTCACCCAGTTGTCGCGCTATGCTCCATATTTAGTACCTACGGATGAGCTTCGGGTGAAGAGGTTCCTAAGGAGTCTGGATACACAGTTATATCTGGCTATCGGCTTCCAACATTTTGATATGTATGCGCATGCCATGGATGCGGCAATACGAGTAGAGGAGCGGTTGAGAGAGGCAGTAGTTGTTCCAGAGCCAAAGAGGAGTAGGCCGACCGGGCCACTGGCTAGACAGTTTGGTGGAGGTAGAGGAAGATATACTCCAGGCCGCAGTTTCGGGCGAGGTTGGACTTAGGGCCAGATGTTCAGTTCATACCCCGATGATCAGGGGAATCCACTTATATGTTATAATTGCGGGCGTCTAGGACATACGGCTAGAGGATGTACACGTGATAGTGGGACTGTTACTCCATAGGCTGCTTTACCCCTTCCACCTTCTACGCCGATGGCTTTACTTCCTCCCCCAGTTGGTGCTACACGCCAGGCAGTTGCACCACGAGGTCGAGGCTTTGCGGGACGTTCTCAGAGAGGTCGAGGAGATAGAGGTTGAAGACGACAGGATGTGGGTAGGGGCCAGGTACGGGTATTTTCACTGACTCCACAGGATGCCCAGGCATCAAATGCAGCCGTGACAGGTACTCTTACAGTATGCTCGTTAGAGGCACAAGTTTTATTTGATCCCGGTTCTACACATTCTTATGTATCTTCACGATTTGCACTTTCTTTGGGGAAAGAGTCGTCGTTGTTAGAGTTACCATTAGTGGTGATTACCCCGGTGGGAGATTCCTTTATAGCTCGGCACGTATTCAGATCGTGTTCTGTGCGTATTGGTGATAGAGGTTCGCTAGTTGATCTGATTCTCCTGGATATGTTAGATTTTGATATACTCCTTGGTATGGATTGGTTGGCCGCCTGTCATGCTTATGTAGATTGTCGGGGAAAGGCGGTCAGATTTTGTTTTCCAGGAGAACCGGTGTTTGTTGTGCAGGGGGATTGTAAATTAACTCATGCCAACATGATTTCTGCTCTTTGTGCAGGACGACTCTTGAAGAATGGTTGTCATGGGTTCTTGGCATTCGTTCAGGACTTAGGGGTCACTGAGATTCCATTGGAACAAGTTCCGATAGCACGAGAATTTCCTGAGGTGTTTCCTGCTGAGTTGCCAGGATTGCCACCCGATCGTGACATTGAATTTTGCATCGATTTGATTCCGGGTGCGGGGCCTATTTCTATACCACCCTATCGAATGGCAGCGACGGAGTTTAAGAACTCAAAAGCCAGTTGCAAGATTTGTTAGATAGAGGGCTTCTTCGTCCCAGTGTATCACCATGGGGAGCTCCTGTCTTATTTGTAAAGAAGAAGGACGGTAGTATGAGACTGTGCATCGACTACCGACAACTGAATCGCGTAACTGTGCGAAATAGGTATCCACTACTACGCATAGATGACTTATTCGATCAGTTGGAGGGAGCTGGTTACTTCTCGAAGATTGATTTGCGGTCGGGGTATCACCAGTTGAGGGTTCGGAAGGACGATATTCCGAAGACGGCGTTTCGTACAAGATATGGGCACTATGAATTTCTGGTGATGTCGTTCGGACTCACCAACGCTCCAGCAGCTTTTTATGGATATGATAAACCGTATCTTCAGACCCTTCATTGATCGATTTATTATAGTGTTCATAGATGACATTCTTGTTTATTCTCGGAGTCAGACGGAGCACGAGCAGCACTTGCGTATTACGTTGCAAACCTTGAAGGAGAATCAGCTGTTTGCAAAATTTTCTAAGTGTGCTTTTTGGCTCGATAGTGTGGAGTTCTTGAGTCACATAGTTACTGTAAGTCGATGTACTTCACCCCAGTACTTGTGGGGAGGCGGAATTTTCAAAAACGATCATGTTTAAAGAGCGAACATCGACTAACCGCTTAAATCGAAGCTAAACTATAAATAACCGTACACAAAGAGTTTCTTATCTATTGTGTTTAGGGATTATACCGAATGAAACTAGTCCTTCGTCTTTGTGTCCTCCTTTGTTCTCCTTGACCTTCTCTAGGTAGTAGACGATCCACCCGAGAGCAAAACACCAAGCTACACCTCTAACTTGAGGTAACTAATCTACTTTGATTGCTAATCAAAGAAGAAAGGATGATATAGAGTGAAGGTAATGGATGTTTAAGTCTAACTAAACCTTTGATCTCAACACATGAGGATTAAGGATTAGTTTCTTGAAGATGAGAGCTTGAGGAGAGAGAATGTGAGATGAGATAATGAGATGAGAGAGAGTGTATCATAATATATTATGAAGCATTCTTATTTTACAAAAAAAGAATAATAGAAATGAATAAGCATGCTTCATAAATGAAAAGAGGTGATTCATTATCATGAGTCATTAAGCATTTATGGTGCATTAATGACCATGATGAATCACCCTCATGACATCACTAATCTTATCCAAAGCTTATGTCACCTTAACCTCCTTAGTCACATCTTCTAGAAGCTTCTCGTACAATTACGAGAACGCCCCTCCAATCCGCAAAAATACGGAAAAACTTTAGACTGTAAAAATCCAATAACCGGATACCAGTTACTGGCTTAAACCAAAGCCGACTGGTAAAAACTGTCCGAAAGTCGTACGTGCGTAAACGCACGTATGCGTCCGAACCCTTTGTCGCAAAACCATGCAACCTCTATATCGTTTCGCCTGGAGTAGGAAACTCTCTGTGTGGGACTCTAGAGACTCGACTACTACGCTGGCAGTGGGTTTAACCACAGACCGCAAGCGGCACTAGCTGTACGTAACGGTCCCCAGGTAGTTGTCGATAAGAAGGCCGATGAGGAAACCCATCCGAACTCCTACTGAGTCTGATGTGACAATCTCCATACAGTCCGGTCCGTTCGTCCAAGACTATCGTATATCGGGCCTAGGGGGCGGCAAGCGTCAGTCCCCTAATAGCGGTATAAGTCGTGTCGGAGTGAAGCCCATTACACCCTGAGAAACTACTGGAACCTACCAGTAAATCTCGATTGCCCTGGCCAGGGACTTTGCGTAATGGCTCTCTGACACAGCACGATATCTACTCCCAATACCGGGAGGGACGAATCCTGTCTAACCGCCACTGCCTCCAAGTGCTCGGGACTGCACCCAACTGCTACCTGTTTGCACGACTCCTTTGAGCCGTGGTAGGGTAGCAATCTAAGAACAGTGGGACACACTCGAGGCGAAGTAGCAGTGTCAAGTCTGCGGACTACGCTGTACTCATGTCACCTGGGAACTGTTCACTGACGACTGGTATCAAACCAACCAACAGTTCCCTGTGAGTCCTGTCCGGTGTACCCGTAACCTAACGAGCACCTGCATACTATCTCCAGTACGACGTACTGACGGCTGTGGGACAGACCATCTCCCCAACTGGGATGAGAAGCGTACACACTAGTCTACTCCGGATATCGATGCTCTGTCTCGATAATCCAACGACCAGGGACCTGAATAAGGATGTGCTTGTAGACTACCCAGCCCCCACTAGTGTGACTGCCATCACAACGCTGGTAGACAAGCAAGATCCTAAGAGCTCTATCAATACGTACACTAACATATTAAGATAGAAAAACCAAGTAGCATACTACCATGTTTAGCAAGACTGTTATATACATGTGAATATCCCAAGCTTCCATTAAGTAATATACAAGCTAGTATGATACAGTAATGGCCTTCTAGGGCATAAACACTAACAATCTCCCACTTGCACTAGGGCCATGTACTGGCATATCGCAGACCGATGATCTCGAGTAGCCTCTCGAACTGAATCTGAGGAAGGGCCTTCGTGAATGGATCAGCAATGTTCTCTTCAGAAGCAACTCTCCGAACCTCGATCTCCTGACGATCAATGATCTCCCTGATCAGGTGATACCGCCTCAAGATGTGTCTGGACTTCTGATGGGACCTGGGTTCCTTCGCTAAAGCTATAGCTCCGTTGTTGTCGCAAAACAGAGGTATTGGATCAACTATGGTAGGAACAACCTGAAGTTCTGTTAGGAACTTCTTCATCCAGACTGCTTCTTTTGCGGCATCGCAAGCAGCTATATACTCCGCTTCCATCGTCGAGTCAGCAACGGTGTCCTGCTTGGAGCTCTTCCAGCACACCGCCCCTCCATTGAGGGTAAAGACATAACCCGACATGGACTTGGAATCGTCCTTATCACTCTGGAAGCCGGAGTCAGCAAAGGCCTCCAACCTGAGGTCTTTTCCGCCGTAAACCAAGAACATCTCCTTAGCCTCCTCAGGTACTTGAGAATGTTCTTTACTGCTATCCAGTGTTTCTCCCCTGGGTCTGACTGATACCGGCTTACCACGCTCAGTGCATAAGCTACATCTGGTCTGGTGCACAACATCGCATACATTATAGAGCCTACCGCAGAAGCGTAGGGTATAATTGACATGCGTTCCCTTTCCAAATCAGTCTTGGGAGACATCTCTTTGGAGAGGGTGATTCCGTGACAAGCCGGTAAATTACCGCGCTTAGAATCTTCCATACTGAATCTTTTCAGTACGGTGTCGATATACCTGGACTGCGAAAGTCCCAACATCCTCTTGGATCTATCACGATAGATCCGGATCCCCAGAATGTACGAGGCATCACCCAGGTCTTTCATGGAGAACCTGTGTGACAAGAATCCTTTGGCAGATTGAAGCATAGGAATGTCATTTCCTATCAATAGAATGTCATCCACGTACAAGACGAGGAATACGACACTTCTGGCCATTACTTTACTATATATGCACGGTTCATCTGGATTTTTGATAAAGTCATATTCTTTGACTGTCTCATCAAAACAGATGTTCCAACTCCGCGATGCCTGCTTTAGTCCATAAATAGACTTAAGCAGCTTGCATACTTTCCCGCTGCTCCCACTCTGATTGAAACCCTCTGGCTGATCCATATAGACGCTCTCTTCTAAATTTCCATTCAGAAAAGCCGTCTTTACGTCCATCTGCCAGATTTCATAATCATGGAAGGCAGCAATAGCAAGAAGGACCCGAATGGATTTGAGCATAGCCACTGGAGAAAAAGTTTCGTCATAGTCCAAACCAGGTCTTTGACGAAAACCCTTTGCAACAAGTCTAGCCTTATAGGTTTCCACCTGTCCATCTACACCAATCTTTTTCTTGAAGATCCATTTGCATCCTATGGGTTTTACCCCATCTAGAGCAAAGTCCAAAGTCCATACTTTGTTGGTGTACATGGACTCCATTTCGGTCCGCATTGCATCTAGCCATCGTACCGAGTCGCCGCTCTGGATGGCCTGCCGGAAGTCAGTAGGTTCATCATCATCTATGATGCAATCCTCTCTATCCCCATCTATGAGAAAACCGTAGTATCTCTCAGGCGGATGAGACGGCCTACTACTCCTGCGGAGGGGTGCGGGAATGTTCTGTTCTTCTTGAACCTCTGGTTCTACCAAACTTTCAGTAACAGCTTGTGGTTCTGGAATTTCTTCCAGTTCTACTTCGCTCCCACTCTTCTGATTTTCTAAAAATTCAGTTTCTAAGAAGTGGGCATGACGAGAAACAAAAACCTTTTGTTCCTCTGCGTAATAGAAATAATATCCCTTGGAGTTCTTTGGATATCCCACAAGCTTACACAGTACTGAGCGTGCCTCGAGCTTGTCCACATGCTGCTTTTTTACAAAAGCTGGACACCCCCATGTCCTAAAATGTTTTAGACAGGGTTTCTTCCCACTCTACATCTGATATGGTGTGGTAGGCACAGTCTTGGTTGGAACCTGGTTTAAAAGATATGCTGCTGATTCTAGCGCATAACCCCAGAAAGATCGCGGTAACTCAGTATTACTCATCATGGATCGTACCATATCTAATAGGGTTCGATTCCGTCTCTCCGATACACCGTTATGCTGTGGAGTGTATGGAGGAGTAAGCTGAGAGAGAATCCCTTTCTCTTTTAGGTAACCTAGGAACTCGGCACTTAAGTATTCTCCACCTCGATCAGATCTGAGTGTCTTAATACTTTTGCCTGTTTGGTTTTCCGCTTCACTCTTATATTCCTTGAATTTCTCAAAGGCTTCGGATTTATGCTTCATTAAGAAGACATGTCCAAACCTAGAGAAATCATCTGTAAAAGTAATGAAGTAGGAATAACCACCTCTTGCATGTGTAGACATTGGACCACATACATCACTGTGTATGAGTCCTAAGAGCTCGCTCGCTCTTACTCCTTGTCCAGTAAATGGAGTCTTTGTCATCTTTCCTTTGAGACAGGATTGACAAGTGTCATAAGATTGATATTCGAACGTGTCCAAATATCCTTCTCTATGCAACTTAGTCAACCTTCTCTCATTGATGTGACCCAGTCTACAATGCCATAAGAAAGCTTTATTTAAATCTGGAGACTTTCTTTTTAGTGTGTTCTGGACATTGAAAATTTGGAGTTGGTTTAGAACATATATGCCGTTATTTAGAGTACCGGACCCAATCAAACCATGATTAAGGTGGATGTTAACAACATCTCTTACAAACGTGAAATCATAACCTTTATTTGATAACAAGGAAACTGATATGATATTACACGTTAAGCTGGGTACAAAATAACAGTTATGCAAAACCAAAATGTGTCCACTCGTCAATCCTAGATGATAATCCCCGACGGACGCAGCTCCCACGCTAGCTCCGTTAGCAACCCTGAGGATCATATCACCTTCCTTCAGCACTCTACGGTTTCTCAGTGCCTGCAATGAATTGCAAATATGAGATCCTGATCCGGTATTCAATACCCAGGAAGTAGAGTTGATTGACAGACAATTCTCAATTACAAACACACCTGAAGTCGAAGCCACAGCTTGCTTCGGTTCCTGGTTCTTGGCGTTCCACGCCTTGCAATCCTTCTTCCAGTGCCCTTTCCTGTGACAATGGAAGCACTCATCCTGGCCAACTACCGGTGCTGCAAGCTTTTTCTTTCCCTTCTTTCCCACCTTACTAACACCTCCTCTAGGTTTGGGTGCGGCCTTCTTCTTCCTTCCTTTGGCCCTAGCCTTGGACCCGGAAGAAGATGCACCGCCAACAAACATAGCGGGTGTTTCCCTTGCCTTCTGCAAGGTGCCCTCTGCACTCCTTAACATGTTCAGGAGTTCCGCAAGTTCAACTTCTTTTCCTTGAAGATTGAAGTTGAGGATAAACTGGGCGTAGGTGGGAGGAAGGGACTGGAGAATAAGGTCTGTATAGAGCTCATTATCCAAGGTCGTCCCAAGGTCTGCGAGCTCTTCAATATAGCCGATCATCTGTAGGACATGTTCACCTACCGATGACCCGACAGCCAACCTCGCTCGAAACAATTTCTTAGAGGTCTCGTATCTTGCTATACGAGATTGCTCTCCATAAAGTTCCTTTGTATGGAGAAATATGCCATCTAGGGACATATCCTCGTGCCTCCTCTGATGTTCATTGTTCATCGAGGCAAGCACGATGCACTTGGCTCTCGCGCAATCTAAATCCCAGGTTTTGCGGATTTCCTTATCCGCATTGCTGGATTTGGGACCAGGGACAGCAGGTGCCGTAGCGGTGAGGACGTACCCCAATTTGTCATAGGTCAAGGCCATCTTGACATTCCGCAGCCAATCTTTATAGTTTGGCCCCGTCAGTATATTCTTTTCTAAAAGTAACTTAAGTCCAGTCATTTTCAGGGTCGCTGCAATTAGGAGAGAGAGAAGAAAACACTTTAGCATGATGCTCTTGCAAGTTTAGAGTGGTTTTTAGTTTATCTAAACTGGATGGCTCCCACTGTTTCTCGAATCCTTCCTCAAACCATAAAAGAAGAATTAGCCAGGACTATTCTCACCGTACAATACTTGCTTAACCGTTCAGCCAGGCCAGTGTCGATACTTCGAGGGAGGTTTTCCAACGCTTTCGCGAAGTTCCTTAATTAAATAACCTCTTTTCTCTGGGGGCGTAACCCCGCTGACACCTTTCTGGACACCTACTAGGTTTATAGCATTGATCGTTAAGTGACGAATATCCTGATAAGTAGCATATACTCACAGTAGGATCGGGATCCAAATATCATCGTATGATAATGTTGAAGGAATCCTACCAACATTCATCAAACTCCAAATGGTATGCATCTCTTTGCAAATTTCAGTTTCTTTAGAAATTCCCGATATAAGTTTTTGCCCCATGTTCTTATGATCTTGACTAAGGGCCAACAAATCATAAGTCACATGTCAAGTTCTGCCCATCATTATCCTGTTGATTTGAACCCATCCGTATATACTCTTGACTAAGGGCCAACAAAGTAATACGACTGTCCCAAACCAACTCATCTATCTATGCAACAAATGAATACCCCAGCAGCTACCAATCACTATGTCTTGACTAAGGGCCAAACAAACATAGCTTGAATACTACTGACCATTCATAAGAAATGACGGAGGGCTACGACTGGTTTTGGCGAAACCGTGAACGTAGTGAACTTGATATAACCGAAGGAACCTGATAGCTTTTAAAAGGAGTGGTTAAAGCTCCGCATTTAAAAATATCTGTTTTAAAAATAACCGAGTGGTTTCTTTTAAATTGTTCCAACGATTTAAACTTTGGTTTATTTTCTTTGCATTACAGATAATGCGTCCCATCATTAACCTATCATTGCAGAAAACAACGAAAATACAACGTCCTCTTATGCCATCCGCATTCGCCACTGGGTCCCGTCATCACCCGTTAGGTTACTTAACTAACGACAGAGCGGGGGCTGGGCTAGCGCGGGTGTAAAACATAAGTGACGTCTAAATAGCTATCATATATATAGATATTTTACATTCGTCTGACGCAATGATATTCATTCCAGAACACAGATAAACAATATTGGATTTGCAAGCAATCTGTATTTCTTTTGAGCCTGCAAGAAAAGACAGATTACACAGTTGTGATGAATAGCCGATACCCCACCCTCGACCCCTACGGGTACGGCAAACTACCCGCCCGGCAGTTTGTGTACCCCACCTTGGGTCAGTCCTAGGAGCAAAAACAGTAAAATGAAATAATACAACGGTGGCTACAACCGCAACCTGGAAGTGCCCCGCAAAAATAATATTACAACAAATTACATTTACAACAAATGAATTAAACAATAACCCATTGCTAAACCCCGGCTAAACACCAAAACAGTCCAATACAGTTTATATGCACAAACAGATATAACCATTACAGAAATGTGCAACCCCCTGCCAACCGACATACTAGCAGTTAGGGGAGGTTTACGAACACATTGAACAATCACAGATATAATCCAATATGCAAATACTATACAATTTCGATCGATTAAACAACATCAATATTGCTCCAAAAACTGCTCTGTTAAACAGTAACCTGAGCAAATACTAAATATTCCAGAGAACCCCAAATACCAGATAGGACCCACACACAAAATACGAGACCATGACTCGGCAACTCGGCCGCGGAACCGCCGCGGATCGCTTGGATCCGCCGCCTTTCCGCGGCGCTTTAGCCGAGTCATGGTCTCAAATTTCATGGGTGTTCTCCTGGTCCCATTTCATGCTTTCTGAACACACCTGAAAAATTTTTGGACTTCATTTTAAGTTCGACAGAAACTTGAAACTTTTAGGGTTTTCCGGCTTCGTTTTTCCGTTCGAAATTCGTACAAATTTGCAATCAAGTTATTTAGTGTTTAGCGAGTCTCTGATACCACTGTAAGTCGATGTACTTCACCCCAGTACTTGTGGGGAGGCGGAATTTTCAAAAACGATCATGTTTAAAGAGCGAATATCGACTAACCGCTTAAATCGAAGCTAAACTATAAATAACCGTACACAAAGAGTTTCTTATCTATTGTGTTTAGGGATTATACCGAATGAAACTAGTCCTTCGTCTTTGTGTCCTCCTTTGTTCTCCTTGACCTTCTCTAGGTAGTAGACGATCCACCCGAGAGCAAAACACCAAGCTACACCTCTAACTTGAGGTAACTAATCTACTTTGATTGCTAATCAAAGAAGAAAGGATGATATAGAGTGAAGGTAATGGATGTTTAAGTCTAACTAAACCTTTGATCTCAACACATGAGGATTAAGGATTAGTTTCTTGAAGATGAGAGCTTGAGGAGAGAGAATGTGAGATGAGATAATGAGATGAGAGAGAGTGTATCATAATATATTATGAAGCATTCTTATTTTACAAAAAAAGAATAATAGAAATAAATAAGCATGCTTCATAAATGAAAAGAGGTGATTCATTATCATGAGTCATTAAGCATTTATGGTGCATTAATGACCATGATGAATCACCCTCATGACATCACTAATCTTATCCAAAGCTTATGTCACCTTAACCTCCTTAGTCACATCTTCTAGAAGCTTCTCGTACAATTACGAGAACGCCCCTCCAATCCGCAAAAATACGGAAAAACTTTAGACTGTAAAAATCCAATAACCGGATACCAGTTACTGGCTTAAACCAAAGCCGACTGGTAAAAACTGTCCGAAAGTCGTACGTGCGTAAACGCACGTATGCGTCCGAACCCTTTGTCGCAAAACCATGCAACCTCTATATCGTTTCGCCTGGAGTAGGAAACTCTCTGTGTGGGACTCTAGAGACTCGACTACTACGCTGGCAGTGGGTTTAACCACAGACCGCAAGCGGCACTAGCTGTACGTAACGGTCCCCAGGTAGTTGTCGATAAGAAGGCCGATGAGGAAACCCATCCGAACTCCTACTGAGTCTGATGTGACAATCTCCATACAGTCCGGTCCGTTCGTCCAAGACTATCGTATATCGGGCCTAGGGGGCGGCAAGCGTCAGTCCCCTAATAGCGGTATAAGTCGTGTCGGAGTGAAGCCCATTACACCCTGAGAAACTACTGGAACCTACCAGTAAATCTCGCTTGCCCTGGCCAGGGACTTTGCGTAATGGCTCTCTGACACAGCACGATATCTACTCCCAATACCGGGAGGGACGAATCCTGTCTAACCGCCACTGCCTCCAAGTGCTCGGGACTGCACCCAACTGCTACCTGTTTGCACGACTCCTTTGAGCCGTGGTAGGGTAGCAATCTAAGAACAGTGGGACACACTCGAGGCGAAGTAGCAAGTGTCAAGTCTGCGGACTACGCTGTACTCATGTCACCTGGGAACTGTTCACTGACGACTGGTATCAAACCAACCAACAGTTCCCTGTGAGTCCTGTCCGGTGTACCCGTAACCTAACGAGCACCTGCATACTATCTCCAGTACGACGTACTGACGGCTGTGGGACAGACCATCTCCCCAACTGGGATGAGAAGCGTACACACTAGTCTACTCCGGATATCGATGCTCTGTCTCGATAATCCAACGACCAGGGACCTGAATAAGGATGTGCTTGTAGACTACCCAGCCCCCACTAGTGTGACTGCCATCACAACGCTGGTAGACAAGCAAGATCCTAAGAGCTCTATCAATACGTACACTAACATATTAAGATAGAAAAACCAAGTAGCATACTACCATGTTTAGCAAGACTGTTATATACATGTGAATATCCCAAGCTTCCATTAAGTAATATACAAGCTAGTATGATACAGTAATGGCCTTCTAGGGCATAAACACTAACAGTTACGAGAGAGGGTATATGTGTGGACCCAAAGAAGATTGAAGCGGTACAGCACTGGCCCAGACCTATGTTAGTTACAGAGGTTTGGAGTTTCTTAGGTCTGGCAGGTTATTACCGATGCTTCGTGCAGGATTTTTCACGGATAGCTGCACCTTTGACCAGATTGACTAGGAAGGAGGTTCCATTTCAGTGGACAGATGCATGTGAGCAGAGTTTCCAGCAGTTGATGACGTGCTTGACGACTGCACCTGTCTTATCTTTACCTTCCGGGTCAGGTGGTTTTGTTGTGTATTGTGATGCTTCTAGAGTGGGTTTAGGCTGTGTGTTGATGCAGCACGGCAGAGTAGTAGTTTATGCTTCTCGACAGTTGAAGAGGCACGAACAAAACTACCCCACTCATGATCTAGAGATAGCTGTTGTGGTATTCGCATTGAAAATTTGGAGACATTACTTGTATGGAGAGTCGTGTCAAATCTTCACAGATCATAAGAGCTTAAAGTTTATTTTTCAGCAGAAGGATCTGAACCTAAGGCAGCGTAGATGGATGGAACTGGTGAAGGATTACGATTATGAGATCTTGTATCATCCAGGCAAAGCGAATGTTGTAGCAGATGCTTTGAGTCGAAGACCTGGAGGTAGCTTATCTCATTTGCGTATCTTGCAGAGGCAGTCTTCTACAGACTGACAGATCTTGTGTGATAGTCGTATACAGTTTGAGTTCACATCGACAGGAGGACAGCTAGCACATGTTCATACCTGACCTCAGTTATTGGATCGCATTCGAGAGGCATAGCCCACAGATACTCGTATGGTGGAGATCATGGATCAGGTTAGGCAGGGCAGGGAGACGGAGTTTGTGATTGATGATTATGGAGTATTACGTTTTAGGACTCGTCTCTGTGTGCCAGATTTTGACGGATTGAGGCGTGAGATTTTAGAGGAGGCCCACAAGTCAGCATACAGTATTCATCCCGGTTCCACCAAGATGTATCATGATCTGAAGGATGTTTATTGGTGGGAAGGAATGAAGAGGGATGTTGTGGAATATGTTTCGAGATATTTGACTTGTCAGCAAGTCAAAGCAGAACACCAGAGGCCAGCTGGAGAGTTGCAGCCCTTACCCATTCCAGAGTGGAAATGGGAACAGATTTCCATGGATTTCGTGGTGGGTCTACCCAGGACTAGCAGAGGGTACGATTCCATATGGGTGATTGTTGATAGATTGACAAAGGCAGCTCATTTTCTTCCAGTGAAGACGACGTATGGTTTTGCACAATATGCTCAGATTTATATCAATGAAATTGTACATCTGCATGGGGTTCCGACGTGCATAGTTTCAGATAGGGGTACCCAGTTTACTAGCAGGCTATAGCAGAAACTTCAAGAAGTTTTGGGTACACGGTTGAGTTTTAGTAAAGCTTTCCACCCACAGACAGATGGTCAGTCGGAGCGAACCATTCAGATACTAGAGGATATGCTTCGGGCTTGTAGCCTTGATTTCGATGGTAGTTGGGATCATCACCTACCTTTGATAGAATTCTCGTACAACAACAGTTTTCAGGAGACGATCCAGATGGCACCCTTTGAAGCTTTGTATGGGAGGAAATGTCGATCACCCGTTTGCTGGATGGAACTGAGCGAGAGTTGCATATTGGGACCGCAGATAGTAGAGGAGACTGCAGAGAAGATTCGGTTGATACGGGATAGAATGAAGGCGGCCCAATGCAGACAGAAATCGTATGCAGATCGACGACGTCGTAGACTCGAGTTTGGAGTGGGAGATCATGTGTTCCTTCGGGTATCTCCAATGAAAGGTGTGATGCGTTTCGAGAAGAAGGGGAAGCTCAACCCCAGATATGTTGGACCTTACGAGATTCTGGAGAGAGTGGGTGCTGTAGCTTATCGTTGAGCACTTCCACCGAGTTTTCCCGATGTGCATCCAGTGTTCCATGTTTCGATGCTTCGCGGGTATCTTCACGATCCTTCTCACGGGATCCAGCATCAGACCTTACAGCTTGAGCCGGATTTATCCTACACAGCACAGCCAGTCGCTATTCTTGACAGGCACGCAAAGAAATTACGATCAAGGGTACTTCCATCTGTAAAGGTTCTTTGGCAAGCGAAGAATCGCGAGGAGGTTACTTGGGAGACCGAGGATGCGATGCGAAAGAAATTTCCACATCTTTTTGAAGGTATGTCTAGTAATTATTTTAAATTCGGGGACCGAATTTTCTTAAGGGTGGAATATTGTAGCATTTTGAAAATTTAGAAATAAATAAAATTAATTAATTTAATAATAATATGTTATATCGCAAAGTTGTTAAAAACAAATAAATCAATTTTCTTAAGTTCTATGTAAAATAATTTAAATTAAAATTTTAGTATGCAACATAAATAAGTTATAAGGGTTTTAGTGACAATTTTAGCTTCATTTTAATAAAATTGATGTTTTATAATAAACTAAATTGTGAGGGATTCTTAGGTAAAGTTTAGGATTTTTGTGCAAATAGAAAATTGTTAAGGGTGTAAATGAAAATGGGATGGAAAATCATTTTAGTTTAGAATTTAGTTTCAAATTAAATCAAATTTTGAAGATAAGGCATGAACACCTCATGCTTGCATGCACACACTCATCTCACACCTCCTCCTTGCATGAAATGAGCACTCTTCAACCCTTGACACCTCCTCCTTCACCCTATCCATTCCTTTTGCCATATATAAACCTTGTACAGATCATAGTTAATTAAGAATCCTGATTTATTCTGAAAAACAAAACTAAAATAAAGAGAAAAAGATAGAACAAGAGGAAGAAGAAGGAAGGAAGAAGCTAAGTTCTAGTTTTTATCACTCTCAAGCTAGGACAAGGGGCTTAGCATCTTGGAGGGGTTATTCCAACAACTATTTGGAGGGTAAAACTCTTAAGCACAGTAGAAAATTTAAGTTCTGTAGCTTAGTTAATTTAAATTGAACAAAGTTATATAATATCGTATTTTAGTTAATTATAACCTCTGTTGAAATCTGCTATTGTTTGGAAGATAATTAACTTAACAAAACAGTGTTAAAATGATGTATGAAACACCTAGAGAAAACCATAGGACCATGAAACCAGGGGCCCTATTGGCCGGCGGCCAATAGGGAAATTCCGGCGTCGCCGGCTATATAGGAAGCTAGGTGGGTTTGTCTTGTTGGCTAGGTTTTAGTGTATAACTTTGGCTATTTTGGTATTGTTTAAGTAAATTAGTTTCACTGCAGATAAAATCTGGAAGTTAATATCGGAAAGATTATCTAAAATACCAAATAAGACACGGTTAAAGCGTATCGCGATCTGTTTTCTGTCGCGATACAGAATTGAGTTAAAATCCAGTAAGGTTAAGTGGTTAATAACTCGATATAGTTGTATACAATATAACTAGTACGTGGGAACGGGTGTTTTTCATTTCCGTCATGTCGGAGTAGCCGTTTACTTATATAATTAAAACTTGTGATATTAGATTCGAATACGAGATTTACGGAGGCAGCGAGGAAAGGGAAGGGATTGGCAATTCCTGAATAGATTCGACGTTTCCGGTGAGTAGACTAAACATCTACCGGGGAATTGTGTAAAGATGGCGTGATACGCCCGTAGTTTTATTTAAATCAATGCGTTATTTTGTTATGCCAAATTGACTATATGCATTCATGATTCATATATAGTTGTTTGGTTGCTAGAACACTACACAAGTATCGACGAGTCATGCCACGTGCACATCTATATGTTACACACACCTCGTCAATATTACCATGTCACTTTTACACTTAGTAAACATATTGTTAAAATGATTCATACCGTATCTTACACCCCAATAATAGTGGTAAATTGCATCATCAATATCATGTTTAATATTTGAGTATTCTATGTTGATATAAGAGGTAATAGCAGTATTGAGGATTTATGATTTTGATGTTTTGAATACTATTACATAAATCCAGTGATTTTCATGATTAATGTGACATGTACATCCTGAGATGTTTTTATGAATTGGTTTTATTCCGAACCGAGTCGGTGGATATACAGTTACGGACTTATAGTATTATTCCGAACCGAGTCGGTGGATATACGGTTACGGATTTACAGTGTTATCCAGACTGAGTCGGTGGGGAATACAGTCGGATACATAGTGGACTTTGTTGATGTCAGGATCATTCGAGGAATGATGTCTATGAGAAATGGAAGTTTTGTGTCGATGATGGACACGGGGAAATGAATTTTATTGAGAATAAATGATGAGATTTCAGTTTGGACTATTAGGTTCTTAATTTTCACATATAATCATACATTATACTTGTTCACAATTCTGTTAGTATGATCGTCATATTTACATTATTAACCGTTATATATTAGTTATATTCACTGAGTTGGCAACTCACCCCCGTTGTGCCACAGTTCCTTACAGGGGTAGAGAGGACAGTTAGCTGCAGTGCGGATCTACGTTTGCAGCTTTATTTCATCTTTTGATAGGTAGGTTACATATGTAGTAACCTTCTATTTTAGTATTGTATTTTATCTAGAAAATCTCCATCAGACCTATATATGATTTAGAGTGAGAGCTGATATGTATATTATTGACAGTTGAGATCGTTTAGTTCTATAAATTATGGTTTTATTTCTTTATGTCTGAGATTCGTATTGATGCCTATATACTGAGGTTTTATTTTCCGCTGTTGATATTGTTGATCCCAACTAGGGATGCAACCTAACTTAACACTTTATACTTGTTTAATACTTAACTTTATAAACTGTGATTTTTACTAAAACTAAATTTTCTAAATAAAGAATTCCGCAAAATGGATTTTGATCTTGGTTTTCGGCTTACTTGGACTGTGTGCATATCTTTAGATATGATAAAGTCTAAGTGCTGGTCACATCCAAACTTGGGTCGTGACATTGAGTCTGATTAATCTGACTTGAATATGATTCAAGTAAACCTACAATCTACAAACTTCAACATGAAACCAAGAATTCAATTATCAATCTATACAACTTGACCGAACCGAAGCATGGATATATTCCATTTACATGGTTCTCGAGTTATTCCATTTACATGAATCTACGGTTATATCCGTTTACCTATATCATGGTTTCAGTCAGTCAATCAATAATACAATTTACAAGACAACAATATAAATAAGACATCACGGGGTTTAAGGGGTAGATTGGTACGGAAGGTGTTAAAAGTGGCACGAGGTGGTGAGATTAAGACACCTAACCTATATTCCATTGTTGTTGTACCGTGGCTTAACGGTTCCTTGTACATTCCATTTGCCCTGGTCTCTAGCATATAGAGACCCCTCTCGTATACACTGGCATCTTTCTATACCGAGCTACAAACAACAACAGTAACACAATAATACAACAAGATAATACAACTTTAAAAGATACATTCTTATCCTGTCTACTATACTTTCCTCTTATCTTTGGGACTTAGCGAGCGACCTGTTCGCTGACGACATTCTATTCCTTCTTCTTTGAATGTCGTCAGGTGGTTTGGACCCGGCAGAGATCGATCCATCTGCAGAAAACTTGGAGCAGTTTGTTGAAGAACCAGAGCTCTAGTTTCATTGTACATTTTCCATTCAGTACTTTTCATTTCCTGTTATGCCATTGTTTAGGCATCGTTTTATTTCAGTTGTATTTCCTTTTCATGCATTGTACAAAAGAATGTTAATAAATAAAAGTTGTTGTTTTTATTATATCTTGTCTCTTGTGTATTTACTTTTATATTGCTTTGATACGCTTAGCTTATGTACTTCTGAGTATATACGTAGCGGACCAGTCGCGTCCCCTTCGCCGTATACTGGGAAGCGGGGCCTGATAGGTTTTGTTGGTGGCCCAGAGAAAGGATGCACATAGCCCAAGATCGACAGAAACACTGGGCTGATGCAAAGAGACTACGCTTGGAGTTCCAGCCAGAAGATCACGTATTCTTGAAGATATCTCCGAACCACGGAGTGATCCGATTTGGAAGACGGGGTAAATTAAGTCCGAGATACATTGGACCGTTCGACATATTCAAACGAGTCGGTGAAGTGGCATACCGCTTAGCACTTCCACCCACATTGGAAGGAGTGTATAATGTGTTCCACGTATCCCAACTCAGAAGGGATGTTAGTGACCCCAGCCATGTTCTTGATCATTCCGCGCTCATTATACAGCCCGACTTGTCTTGTGAGCAACAGCCTGTAGAGATCCTAAACAGGAAAGTGAAGACACATCGGAACAAAGAAGTTAACTTGGTCCGAGTGATGTGGAGGAAAGACACTCCAGGAGAGTCCACTTGGGAAAGGGAAGATGATATGCGTGCAAGATATCCTCACCTCTTTGTAAACTAGTCCTCAAATAAAAGTTGTAAATTTCGAGGACGATTTTTTTTAAGGAGAGTAGACTGTAACAACTCCATTTTAATGTACAAAGAATTGATTTAAATTCAAAGTATACTTAGAGTATTTAATGTTGCTGATATCTCTTTAAGTATTTATTTCACACCATAATTACAAGAAGGAGCTTGTAGCTCATTGGTAATACTTTGCACTGCTGAACCAAGCCACCAGAGTTCAAATCCCATACCCCACATTATTTTTAATATTGATTTTTTTTAAAACCTTTAGAATACCAAGAGTTTACACGTGCATATCTCACAAAAACCCCACTACACCCAAAGATGTAACATTTCCAGGAGTTAGATGAACCGTCGGGGGGATCCCGGCCGCCTGACTCGGCCAGGAATCGGCCAAATCGGCCTTGACCCGGTCTGACTCCGTCCTCAGACTAAGTCACGGTCGAGTCGGCCGATTTCGGCGACGGCCCCAACATGAAATTTGTGTCTTTTCATATTCCCTATGCACCTGAAAAATTTCAGCCTCAGACCACTTCCAGAGCTCTTTTAAAATCCCAAGTACTCCACTTTTAATACATTTTAAAACATTTTATCACAATTTTTCATTTTAACCTTTCACCTACCCTAACCCTAGCCTACCCTATAAATACACCCCCTACCATCTACACTCTCACCCCAAATTCCTCAGCCCACTCTCTCAAAAATTTTCCAAGAGTTGTGTACTTTGAAAACAAGCTCGAGGCGAAGCTCCGACGAAATTCCGGCGACCGTTTTTAGGATTTACCGGCGACGACGCAACGCATCGGCAATCCTTTTAGTTCCCTCTTACACTCTAGGGTAATCGAAAACCCGTAAGTCTCTTTTCTATCTCTCTTTTCCATTCTAAAATTACGAAATTACAAAACCCGACGGAATCGGAACAAATCCGATTTCCGATTCGGTTTTTTATAAAATTCCACTTCTCACTAAAACAATCATACTTAAACATCCTTATGTTGACTATTAAACACTAATCAAAAAATTTGAACAAGTTTCATCACATTAAATGATGGCTATTTCAAATTATCGTATTTTCACTTAAATACCACATTGTTTCAATCCTTCATTTAACCCAATCAAACTTGTTATACATTTAAAGTAGATCACGAGGTAATGACCTACCTCCTCACACACTCAAATGCAACACCCCCTGAGAACCCAGAATACGAGAAAACAAGCAATTTCATTTAAATACCATATACTTAATAAAACTATTTTTAAAAGAGTTAGAGCTGATACACTTTTAAATAAATACCTCTTATTATGAAAATACAATAAGTTGTGGACATCGTTCGTTTATCTAAACCTGACTTTGTGGTGTCAAGGCTAGGCAAGTGAGAAAGGTAACTTTAAAAGGCCCGTCTTACGATGATTCGTGAGCGGATACCTCCTTTCCTCACTTGTACTTACCTGGCCACAATTGGCGGTGAAGAGGCGATTTGAGGCATCTCACAACTTGTCGTTTAGACCAGTTAGGAAAAGTTAAATTGACTTAGGAAACCATAGAACATAGAATACGGAAATAAATTGACATCTTTACAAATAAATGCCACTTACTTTATAAAACCGTTTTCTAAAGGATTTTGTATTTTACAATTTTTGCAAAGCGCCGCTACAACCCACTTTGGGGAACCCGTTCGGGATGGTGCGGTTTATCGCGCACCCTCGGCGTTAGTAGTGCAAGATTCAGACCTCCGCAAGGAGCATTCGGTCTCGTAAGATTTAAAATACGACATCTTAAGAAAATGAGATTTTCTAGAATATAAAATATTTATTAAAATTATTTTTGTATAAATATATGTATATTTATCATTAAAATATCTATTTGGTTAAGATATAAATATTCCACCTTTTTCTAAAAATCACAAGAATAAATTTTTCACTAAAATACTATGAATTCCAAATAAATCAATTTTACAAGTAAATACCTTTATTTCTGAAACTAGAATATTTTCACTAGAAATATCAAAATATACAATCCACACTCATTACAACTCTAAAGACGAATAATAAATGCCTGGAGAGTATTTTGAAAAGTATATAAAAGTATATTTTACTTAAAACCCCCTCAAGTTTATAAATTACCCTAAGGACCCTAGCAATTATAGGTTTAAGAAATAATCAAGATTTCGACTTACATTTCTAATTGTCTGACTCGGGTTTGAGTCTGATTAATCTGACTTGAATATGATTTATGTCAACTTACAATCTACAACCTTCAACATGAAACCATGAATTCAATTATCAATCTATACAACTTGACCGAACCGAACCATGGATATATTCCATTTACATGGTTCTCGAGTTATTCTATTTACATGAAACTACGGTTATATCCGTTTACCGATTTCATGGTTTCGGTCAGTCAATCAATAATACAATTTACAAGACAACAATACAAATAAGACATCACGGGGTTTAAGGGGTAGATTGGTACGGAAGGTGTTAAAAGTGGCACGAGGTGGTAAGATTAAGACACCTAACCTATATTCCGTTGCTGTTGTACCGTGGCTTAACGGTTCCTTGTACATTCCGTTTGCCCTGGTCTCTAGCATATAGAGACCCCTCTCGTATACACTGGCATCTTTCTGTATCAAGCTACAAACAACAGCGGTAACACAACAATACAACAAGATAATACAACTTTAAAAGATACCTTCTTATCCTGTCTACTATACTTTCCACTTATCTTTGGGACTTACCGAGCGACCTGTTCGCTGACGACATTCTATTCCTTCTTCTTTGAATGTCGTCAGGTGGTTTGGACCCGGCAGAGATTGATCCATTTGCAGAAGACTTGGAGCAGTTTGCTTAAGAACCAGACTTTAGTTTCATTGTACATTTTCCAATCAGTACTTTTCATTTCCTGTTATGCCATTGTTTTATTTCAGCTGTATTTCTTTTTTATGCATTGTACAAAAGAATGTTAATAAAAAAATGTTGCTGTTTTTATTATATCTTGTCTCTTGTGTATTTACTTTTATATTTCTTAGATACGCTTAGCGTATGTACTTCTGAGTATATACGTAGCGGACCAGTCGCGTCCCCTTCGCCGTATACCAGGAAGCAGGGCGTGACAGGTTTTGTTGGTGGCCCATAGAAAGGATGCACATAGCCCAAGATCAACAGAAACACTGGGCTGATGCAAAGAGGCGATGCTTGGAGTTCCAGTTAGGAGATCACGTATTCTTGAAGATATCTCTGAACCGCGGAGTGATCCGATTTGGAAGACGGGGTAAATTAAGTCCGAGATACATTAGACCGTTCGACATACTCGAACAAGTCGGTGAAGTGGCATACCGTTTAACGCTTCCACCCTTATTGAAAGGAGTGAATAATGTGTTCCACGTATCCCAACTCAGATGGTATGTGAGTGACCCCAGCCATGTTCTTGATCATTCCGAGCTCACTATACAGCCCGACTGTCTTGTGAGCAACAGCCTGTGGAGATCCTGGACAGGAAAGTGAAGACACTTCGGAACAAAGAAGTTAACTTGGTCCGAGTGATGTGGAGGAAAGACACTCCAGGAGAGTCCACTTGGGAATGGGAAGATGATATGTGTGCAAGATATCTTCACCTCTTTGTAAACTAGTTCTCAAATAAAAGTTGTAAATTTTGAGGACGAAATTTTTGTAAGGAGGTTAGACTGTAACAACTCCATTTTAATGTATAAAGAATTGATTTAAATTCAAATTATACGTGGAATATTTAATGTTGCAGATATCTCTTTAAGTATTTATTTCACACCATAATTACAAGAAGGAACTTGTAGCTTATTGGTAATACCATACACTGCAGAACCAAGACACCAGAGTTCAAATCCCATACCCCACATTATTTTTAATATTGATATTTTTTAAAACGTTTAGAATACCAAGAGTTTACACGTGCATATCTCACAAAAACCCCACTACACCCAAAGATGTAACATTTCTAGGAGTTAGATGAACCGTCGGGGGGGAACCCGGCCGCCTGACTCGGCCGGGAATCGGCCAAATCGGCCTTGACCCGGTCTGACTCCGACCTCAGACCGAGTCACGGCCGAGTCGGCCGATTCTGGCGACGGCTCCAACATGAAAATTGTGTCTTTTCATATTCCCTATGCGCTTGAAAAATTTCAGACTCAGAGCACTTCCAGAGCTCTTTTAAAACCCCAATTACTCCACTTTTAATGCATTTTTTATAAATTTTATCACAATTTTTCATTTTAACCTTTCATCTGCCCTAACCCTAGCCTACCCTATAAATACACCCCCTACCATCTACCCACTCACCTAAAAATCCTGAGCCCACTCTCTCAAAAATTTTCCAAGAGTTGTGTACTTTGAAATCAAGCTCGAGGCGAAGCTCTGACAAAATTCCGGCGGAAATTCCGGCGACCGTTTTTAGGAACTACCGGCGACGACGCAACGCATCGGCAATCCCTTTAGTTCCCTCTCACTCTCTAGGGTAATCAAAAACCCGTAAGTCCCCTTTCTATCTCTCTTTTCCATTCTCAAAATAAGAAATTACAAAACCCGACGGAATCGGAACAAATCCGATTTCCGATTCGGTTTTTTATAACATTTCACTTCTCACTAATACAATCATACTTAAACATCCTTATGTTGACTATTAAACACTAATCAAACAATTCGAACAAGTTTCATCACATGAAATGATAGCTATTTCAAATTATCGTATTTTTCACTTAAATACCACATTGTTTCAATCCTTCATTTAACCCAATCAAACTTGCTATACATTTAAAGTAGATCACGAGGTAACGGCCTACTTTCTCACACACTCATATGCAACACCCCTTGAGAACCCAGAATACGAGAAAACAAGCAATTTCATTTAAATACCATAAACTTAATAAAACTATTTCTAAAAGTGTTAGAGTTGATACACTTTTAAATAAATACCTCTTATTATGAAAGTACGGTAAGTTGTGGACATCGGTCGTTTATCTAAACCTGACTTTTTGGTGTCTAGGCTAGGCAAGTGAGAAAGATAACTTTAAAAGATCCGTCTCACGATGATTCGTGAGCGGGTCCCTCCTTTCTTCACTTGTACTTACCTGGCCACAATTAGCGGTGAAGGGGCGATTTGAGGCATCTCACAACTTGTCGTTTAGACCAGTTAGGAATAGTTAAATTAACTTAGGAAACCATAGAACATAGAATACGGAAATAAATTGACATCTTTACAAATAAATACCACTTACTTCATAAAACCGTTTTCTAAAGGATTTAGTATTTTACAATCTTTGCAAAGCGCTGCTACAACCCACTTTGGGGAACCCGTTCGGGATGGTACGGTTTATCGCGCACCCTCGGGGTTAGTAGTGCGAGATTCAGACCTCCGCAAGGAGCATTCGGTCTCGAAAGTTTTAAAATACGACATCTTAAGAAAATGAGATTTTCTAGAATATAAAATATTTATTAAAATTATTTTTGTATAAATATATGTATATTTATAATTAAAATATCTATTTTGTTAAGATATAAATATTCTACCTTTTTCTAAAAATCACAAGAATAAATTTTTCACTAAAATACCATGAATTCCAAATAAATCAATTTTACAAATAAATACCTTTATTTCTAAAAGTAGGATATTTTCACTAGAAATATCAAAATATACAATCCACACTCATTACAACTCTAAAGACGAATAATAAATGCCTGGAGCGTATTTTGAAAAGTATATTTTACATAAAACCCCCTCAAGTTTATAAATTACCCTAAGGACCCTAGCAATTATATGTTTAAGAAATAATCAAGATTTCGACTTACATTTCTAATTGTCTGACTCGGGTCTGAGTCTGATTAATCTGACTTGAATGTGATTTAAGTCAACCTACAATCTACAACCTTGAACATGAAACCATGAATTCAATTATCAATCTATACAACTTGACTGAACCGAACCATGAACATATTCATTTTATATGGTTTTCCAGTTATTCCATTTACATGACTCTACGGTTATATCCGTTTACCGATATCATGGTTTCGGTCAGTCAATCAACAATACAATTAACAAGACAACATTACAAATAAGACATCGCGGGGTTTAAGGGGTAGATTGGTACGGAAGGTGTTAAAAGTGGCACGAGGCGGTAGGATTAAGACACATAACCTATATTCCGTTGCTGTTGTACCGTGGTTTAACGGTTCTTTGTACATTCTGTTTGCCCTGGTCTCTAGCATACAGAGACCCCTCTCGTATACACTGGCATCCTTCTGTACCAAACTACAAACAACAGCGATAACACAACAATACAACATGATAAAACAACATTAAAAGATACCTTCTTATCCTGTCTACTATACTTTCCTCTTATCTTTGGGACTTACCGAGCGACCTAATTGCTGACGACATTCTATTCCTTCTTCTTTGAATGTCGTCAGGTGGTTTGGACCCGGCAGAGATCGATCCATCTGCAGAAGACTTGGAGCAGTTTGCTGAAGAACCAGAGCTCTAGTTTCATTGTACATTTTCCATTCAGTACTTTTCATTTCCTGTTATGCTATTGTTTAGGCATTATTTTATTTCAGTTGTATTTCCTTTTCATGCATTGTACAGAAGAATGTTAATAAATAAAAGTTGTTGTTTTTATTTTATCTTGTCTCTTGTATATTTACTTTTATATTGCTTAGATACGCTTAGCTTATGTACTTCTGAGTATATACGTAGCGGACCAGTCGCGTCCCCTTCGCCGTATACCGGGAAGCCAGGCGTGACACAGACCGGACATTCAGGCTCAGTAGGAGTTCGAATGGGTTCACCTCATCGGTCTTCTTATCGACATCTACTTGGGGACCGTTACGTACAGCTAGTTGTTAATTATATATTTGCCCTAGAGGACATTGTTGTACATATGATGTATATTATAGTGGATGCTTGGATATTGTACAGAGGACTTTCTTGCTCGACATGATAGTATGCTATTTGGTTTCACTTTATCTTAACATGTTGACTTGTATTAGTTTACTGTCTTGCTCTCACATATTGATAAAGCACTTAGGATATGTACTCGACTACTGGGACTATGATGAGATCATACTAGTGGGGCCATGGTAATCAATGAGTACATCCTATAACTGTTCCTAATCGAGGGTGTATCGAGACAGGGCAACGATACACCAGAGTAGACTAGCGTATAAGTATCTTGACCCATATGATGGGCGATGGATGATCCCATATCCATCGGTGTTTTAACATCAAAGAAGGTGTACGGGTGCTCAGTGGAGACTGGGTACACTGAACGGTCTCGCCGAGAACTCCCAGATGGTATTATACCTCACGTCAGATGGCAGTTCTCCGGTGACACTGGTACAGGTTAGTCTGTAGACCCGAGATCGTCATAGAGTCTTGTTTGATTCCCACTGTGCTTTGATTTCCACCTTACCACGTCCAAGAAGGCGTGCAAAACGGTGGCTTTTGGGTACAGTCCCGAATCACATTGAAGCAATGAGCGATAGGGGGGATTCGTCTCTCCCGGTATAGGGAGTTGATGTTGTGCTGTGTTCGATTGGCTATAACTGGAAGTCCCTTGCCAGGGCTGATATGGAGTACTACTGGTAAGTGTTACCAGTAGTTTCTCGACCTGTTATGAGCCTCACATCGACACGACTTATCGGATACTGGGGTCTGACGTATACCACTCCTAGACTAAATATGCGACATATCAGACGAAGAGACCGGACTGTACGGTAGTGTTACTGATTGGATTCACAGGAGAATGTACAGGCTTGCTTGTTGATCTTCTGATCGCTCAATAACTGGGTGGCTGTTACGTTTAGCTGACCGCTTGCAGCTTGTGGGTGTTTGATATGATCATCACCTACTGCCGGCGTATTGACGATTCTTTAGAGTCCTACATAGAGCGTTCTTGACTCATGCAAAACGGAGTAGGATCACATATGTGATATGTGCGGGACTGAGAATAGTACGATATGAGATACCGCATTCTATTCTCACGATATATGATATCGGCCGGGTATATGTGAAATAGCCGGGTCATCGGATCAAGTGTTGATTTGATCGGTACATGAAATATTTGTCGGTTATATGCGATATAGCCGGATTGTCGGATCAAGTGTTGATTCGATAATTTAATATATAATTATATATGTGATATATTACATTACATTAACTAATATTGGCTTGCTTTATTGATTCATTTTCTCACCGGATAATACATTGATATATATGCGATATATGTTAAATATATTATTTTCTTTTGTTACAAAAATATATTATATATGTGATATATAATATTGTAACAAGTTATGATTAAAAATGTAACATGCTTTGTGGAGATTAAACATGGTTAGGGTTTGATTTGGGTTAGCATTTTCATGAAGCTTCTAGAAGCTTTATGTTTTGTTTTAAGCAAAGATATTTTGTTGATATTTGTGGAGATATTTCCTAACCCAACCCAAACCCTTTGCCCTAGTTAAATCTCTACAATGGTTAAGCCTTTCTTTACTTGACCATGGATTGCAATTGTAATAATAGAAATAATTCGTTATTCATCAGAAAAGACTTGATCTTCTTCCTCCTCCTTGAAAAGCTTTCTTGCTTTTGGTTTTGTGATGAATTAGTGTGAGAATTTGAAAATAAAAGAGAGCTAAATTCCTACTTCATCTTCCTCATCTATTCTAGCCACTTAGATTAGCGTGTTCACTTCTCTAATACTTAATTAGAGAAGTGAGAGTTTGAGTTAAAAATTCTTCAAGGTAGATCATCTTCGAAAAGGAAGACTTCTAGCAAGCATGGATCGTTCGGCTTGTGGAGCCTCTCTTGAGTCTGGGAGATCATGGATCGCGGTGGAGGGACTACTACTCGGAGCTTATGAAGTGAAGGAGCGGACTACAAAGGTTGTAATCCCTTTCCTTTAGATGTAAAGTTGTTTACATGCTTTGTTAACCCTAATTATCTAGCAAAGATCCTCGCTTTTGGTTATTCGGCACTTAAAAATTTTCAATTCGGCATGGTTGATGCCTTGTAGACCCTTGTGAGAGTGCTTAGTAACCCTACAGTGGTATCAGAGCCAAGATAGAGCATTAGGCGACTTGTAGACGAAGTTTAAAGTCAGATCGAACCCCGAAACGTCTATTTTGGACCCCTCTCTGGAAATTTTCTAAAAAGGTGACTTTTTCCGTATTAAAAATACTCAGAAAATTAAGCAGGGAATTCTAAGATTACTGTGAAATACGAACACCTAATACCCTCAAGTCGCCGCGGAACCGCGGCAGGAACATGCTTTGCGTGGCGGTTCCGCCGCCGTACTTGGGTATTAGGGACACGTATTTGTAGGTAATATCCGTAGGTACTACTACATGCGTCTGGGAATTTTTAATCTTACTCAAGTGTTGAGTTTTTTGGAGATCTTTTGTATTCGTTGATTCGATCGGAAAGTTTAACTTCGTTTAGTTTTTCGGATAATTTAGAACGTGTTAAAATGTTCGAACGGATATCAATAACTCACTTTTTCCCAACACGAAAAACTTTCAAGTGTTGAATTTTTCTTGAGTTTAAAACTTTTGGAAAAACATGCAAGCATATCTGTGGACCCTCTAGAAGAACGTAACCTTAACTCGATTATGTGACCGTCAAAACTGCTACTGAACCCTTGGGTTTGTGGTAGTTTAGCGTTGCCACAAGTGAGGCGTTGGTTTGACCCTTCTACGGCTGGTTCATTAGGGCTGTATCATGTTCTGGGTTTTTTGAACTCCGCTTAAGTGTTGAGCCATTTAGGAAATCTTGGGTGTTTGATTATTCGATCAGAAAGTTTAACTTTGTCTATTTATCTGGAATGTGATACAATATGTGGAATTCATATGGTTAGGCATGAAATGCGAAGTATGTGATATTTCGGATTTAAGATATCTAAAGTGATTGTGGATTCCAAATGTTGTAGTTTTACACTTTCTTTTCTATGACCGTAAGCGTAGTATGTGGTGTATCGCCAGCTTCGTTGCTATACATCAACGACAATCGGGATACGCATACCTGCTTACGTTGATGATATAAGATATTATGTGTTGCTGTGATATGTTATATTGGATCGTCGTGTTCTGAATAGCCGGGGGTTTTATGTGAGATGAGGGTTTTTTAGTTTCTTTCATGTAAAATTCATTTGTATGCAATATTCTTTTATTGGGGCACTTCCGGGTTGAGGATGATGTCACCATTGTATATTATTTACTTTTCCGCATTAGGTAGACCAAAGAGGGGAGCACAAGTAACCGGGTTCTAGGGTACAGTGGGAGGCCATCTCGAGGAGTCGAGACCGGGTCTCCTAACCCTAGAATTGGCAGAATTGCTTGCCGCTCTCGTAGGGGTCTAGGGATGTGGGTTTGGCTATTCACCGCGACCGTGGAATCAGTGTTTTATAATGGCTCGAAATAAAACACGGACGTCCTAGTATATCCAATATTTCATATATTATCTTCTGCTGCAATGTTCTGTGATGAGATCATATTAATTCCTGAGAAGAATGCTTATACTATATATGTTGATATATAAATATTACTGATTTCGTTTCTTCTGTGATGCTTAGGAAGCATAATTGATGGGATTTTATTAATGAGATTAATAAAAGAAAAGAAACCTAAAAGATCTTGTAGAATCAAAACTTTATAAAAAGGGGTAGCTACAGTTTTGCTTTGCATAGCGGTATATATGATATACCCTGCACCTTATTCGATGAGAAAAGAGCCGAGATCCCTTCATCGGGAGTAACCTCTTTAGCAAAACTGGCAGATGCTACAAACTCACGGTTTAGTTTTTGATTTCTTCTATAGTTCTTGCTTTGCACAGCGGTATATATGAGATACCCTGCACCTTATTCAATGAGGAAAGAGCCGAGATCCCTTCACCGGGAGTGACCTCTTTAGCGAAACTAGAAAAGCCTCAAAACACTCCTTTTCAAAATCACTTGTTTCCACAATGATATCAAGTTCATTACGCTCATGGTTTTCTGAAAAACCTGCGTAGCCCTCCGACATTTCAGATAGGTAATACTTAGTATTCGTGCTGCGTTTGTTGGCTTTTGTCAAGGCGTAGTGTGCGGTAGCTAACTATTGCTTATCTGTAGCATATGATGCGATTGGGTTAGGGTAGTCGTACGGCTTTGTTGGCTTTCGTCAAGGGTCGTGCGGCTAGGTTTAATTCAATCAAGAAATATACGGGTTGAACTTGACTAGCGGACTATGGTTTGTTGGCATTCGTCAAGGTCATAGCACGTTAGGGGTAAAAGCATTATCGGGAATTTCAAGTGTTGAAATTTGCAATGAGATTGCATACCTCCTATGAGATAGTTGGATCCCGATACCCACTGCGAGTAAGAGTTACTCCTGGGAGAATTTTACACAGGACAATTAGCCGATCAAGTAGGTGTCTAGAAAGGTGTTAACGGGGTTATGCCTTTGGGAAAACGAGGTTTACTTTAATTAGGTCCGTGCGAAAGCACGGGGAACCTCCCTCAAAGTACCAACACTGATTTGGCTGAAAGATTGATGAAATTGTATGGTGTAATTAATCCCAGCTAATCTTACCTTTTAGGGTTTGAAGGAAGATTTGATAAAAACAGTGGGAGACATCCTGATTAGATAAGATAATAACGAATCTAATCTTGCAAGAGCATACGCTAAAGTGTTTTCTTCTCCCTCTCTCCAGGTAGCGACCATGTCAGGCCTTAATCAAGATAATAATATGGATGTATTGACTGAACCCGCTTGTTATGCTGAGCAGGGGAACGTTGGTCCCGTTCTTTCTTATAAGTGTTATAAGACTGAGCAGGGAATAGGAGAATATCTTGATTCTCACGCCGCCCAAACGAAGAACAACTATGCTGATGCATCTTCTTCGGGTGTGTTAGTTATTGAGAACTGTTTCTCAGTTCACTCTACGTCCTGGGTATTAGATACCGGATCGGGATCCCACATATGTAATATGTTACGTGGGCTACGTAAAAGTAGAGAACTGGGAATGGGTGATCATTCCGTAAGAATAGAGAATGGTGCAGATCTTGCAGCCAAGGCTGTTGGCGAATATCACCTTGTGTTATTAAAAGGTAATACATTGGTTCTGAACGAATGCTATTACATTCCTACCCTGATATGCAATCTTATATCAGTTTCTTTATTGAGCAAAGAAGGATATAATTTTGTAGTACAGGATAATGTTATGAACATATTACCGAATCAAAAGTTGATAGGATCAGGATCGTTAAATAATGGCATATACGTTCTCAACCAAACTACAGTACTTAATGTACAAAACACACACAAGAGGAAGAGTTCAGAAATGAACGAATCCTACTTATGGCATTGTAGACTTGGTCATATCAATGCGACACGGATAGCTAAGTTACATAAGGATGGATATTTGAATCCGTTCGAATTAACATCTTATGAAACTTGCCATTCATGTCTCAAAGGTAAAATGACCAAAACTCCGTTTAGTGGACACGGAGAAAGAGTTGAGGAACTATTAGGACTGGTACAAAGTGATGTATGCGGTCCCATGTCTACACATGCCAGGAACGGTTGTTCCTACTTCATTACATTCACTGACGATCTCTCAAGATACGAACATGTGTTCCTGATGAAATACAAGTCTGAACCTTTTGATAAATTTAGATAATATAAGCACGAAGTAGAGAACCGAATGGGCAAAAGTATTAAGATCCTTCGATCTGATCGAGGAGGAGAATACTTGAGCATTGAGTTCCTAGATTATCTAAAAGAGAATGGTATTCTCTCTCAGCTTACTCCTCCTTATACACTACAGCACAATGGTGTTTCGGAGCGGAGGAATCGCACCCTATTAGATATGGTGCGCTCTATGATGAGCAATGCTGAGTTGCTTATTTCCTTCTGGGGATATGCGCTTGAGACAGCCATACACCTATTGAATATGGTTCCTACCAAATCAGTGCCTACCACTCCATATGAGATATGGAAGGGGAAGAGACCATCTCTTAAGTATGTTAAGATATGGGGTTGTCCGGCCTATGTCAAAAGGCACAATCCGGACTAACTCGAGGCAAGGTCTGTCCTATGCAAGTTTGTAGGATATCCCAAGAACTCACAAGGGTATATTTTCTACCACACTGAGGAACAAAAGGTGTTTGTTTCTCGACATGCCACATTTTTAGAAAAGGAATTTCATGCAAAGGAAATTAGTGGCGAGGAGGTAGAACTGGAAGAAGTTCCAGCAACACAAACTACGGCAGAAGATTTAGTAGAACCAGAGGATTCAGTAGTTCCCAACCAACCACAGCCTCTCCACCGATCTAGTAGGGTTTCTCATCCACCTGAGAGATACTACGGTTTTCTCGTTGATGGTAAGAGCAAGGATTGCATCATGGAAGATGATGACCCGACTAGTTTCGAGCAGGCCATCACGAGTGGTGACTCTGTGAAGTGGCTGGATGCAATGCGATATGAGATGGAATCTGTGTACATCAACAAAGTATGGACTTTGGAAGTTGCTCCTGAAGGGGTAAAACCCATTGGGAGCAAATGGATCTTTAAATAGAAACTTGGTGCAGATGGAAAAGTTGAGACTTTCAACGCTAGACTTGTTGCAAAGGGTTTTCGTCAATGACCAGGTATGGATTATGACGAAACTTTTTCTCCAGTGGCTATGCTTATGTCCATCCGGATCCTACTTGCCATTGCAGCATACCATGACTATAAAATCTGGCAGATGAATGTTAAGACCGCCTTTCTAAATGGTGATTTAGAAGAGTGCGTGTACATGACTCAGCCAGAGGGCTTCGTAGACAGTGGGAGCAGCGGAAAGGTGTGCAAGCTGCTTAAATCCATCTATGGGTTAAAGCAAGTATCGCGGAGTTGGAACATCTGCTTTGATGTTGTAGTCAAAGAGTTTGACTTCATCAAAAACGTAGATAAACCT